>JASJOG010000001.1:5017500-6507500 GCA_030142905.1 Heliopora coerulea
TAGAATAACTTGTCCGATACTGCGCGACATACGATAGTGCGGGACATTCATGGAATTTTATTAGCAGTCCGATCGTTAACTCTACGGAATCACTCGTATTTCCAAATACATTCGACAAAAAAAACAAGGAAAATAGCCTCTAATCAATCAATCCTTCTAATTATAAGGAGACTCAAAAATTTATACAATCAGAATGGCTAATACAGTAGAAAAAGTCAAAGAAAAATGCAAAGGACGTTGGCAAATCTGTCAACGCTCGAAATAGAGATCATAATAAATCAAGTGCAAAAAAACTTTTTGCTCGTCAAAACATTCCATCAACACCGGTAGCAATGCACAGGCCCGTGATTTATATACCATCCCAAAAATAAAAACTAATGTAACAATACTTGATATAGCCGGCGTGCAATCACCAAAAAGTTTGAGGACCGTCAAAACCAGAATCAGAAAATTCATTTTTGTCAGGCTTATACTTAAAGGAGGGCATTCTTTCGCTTTTAGTTACGACATTTTACATACTTGATATAATTTGCGTTATTGAAACGATATTTTGTTTTAACTTATTTGTGCCTTTTTTCAGTTTAATGTCGCGTTTTAGACTCAGTCTATTAAAATTAAGTAACAATGTTACCATCATGATTGGAGAAGTTCTCTGACCAAAATTATATTTTATTTCGACGAGCTTTCGGCCACTAGACTGTGGTCTTCGAAAGCTCGTCGAAATAAAATATAATTTTGGTCAGAGAACGTCTCCAATCATTATGCCTCTACCTGACCGCATATCATCCATATTTGCAAATGTTACCATCATTGCAATTTCTGTTCTCACTGTTGTTGTAATGCTTATTATAAATGTTAATGTTTCCTAACATTCTTACCAGTAGCTTCTGGTCAGGATTCGTTGCGCTGCCTTTTTCCTTTGTAGATTTCGTTACCAATTCAATTTCTTTGCTATCTAACTCTTGCTCTTTGATATTGCTCCGTAAAGAACTTTGTGTCTCAAATACAGCTCTTGGTGTCTCAAATACAACTTCACGTAAGTCATCATCTTCATTATCTTCTTCAATTATTCCTAGTCGCTTTCGTCTTATACTTTTTGCTTGACGCTCTCGTATCGTCATTTCTTCATCTCTAAAATTTATTGAGTTAGTTGAAAAGGTGCTGGGGGAGATTAGGATAAGAGAATGACAAGGTTAAACATGTTTTGGGTACAGTATCTTGTTTTATTTTCCGTTGTTTAAAGTTCCTTGATTCATAGCTTACATTTCTTTTTAGCAGTATATTACTAAACTGGGACACGTTAGAAAAACGTAGAGAATATTTCTCGTTGATTGAATGGTACAAGACAGTATTTGGTCTCAATGGCATAGTATGTGAAGACGTCCAAGAATACAGGCATACAAATAAAGCCAGAGCTAATCATAAACGTTCACTTTATACCAAACTACACAGATTAAATTGTTTTAAATATTCATTTTTTGTAAGAATCGTCAGTGCATGGAACAATTTGCTGTCTACAGTTGTAGAGGTAGATGATCTGAACGAATTCAAAACTCGTCTTAAATCGTACATGAATTTGTACTAATATTTAGTTAGTATTATTTGTTTAAATTAATAATGTAAGATAGCTTTTTAAAACATCTGTAGTGACATATTTTAACAATTTAATTAGATTTTGTGTAATTTTAACCTAACAAGGGAATCTTTACATAAGGTTAGCCCCAGGATTCTCCTGCAAGGACCTTAATTTTATTTGTTTTCTTTCTAAGGTACCTTGAATAAATAATTTGATTGATTGATTAATTGATTTTTCACCTCAGAGTTTCGGAATCATTCTTGCAACAAGTGTCTACATTTTTAGCATCTGGCTACCTCCAAATTGGGCAAACGTAACTCTTTCCTTGTGCACTAGTCAGCCAACTAGGCTATGATGGCCGTTGTCGAGAACCTGTTCACGAGTTCTGTTTATGTAATGGAGGTGATACACATTTTGTGATATAGGACCCATCTAGCTATATCTGTGTGAGCCCGCCTACCTACCTACTGCATACTTACATACGTTACTATACCGCCGTACTTATACACGGACCAACCAGCGTACTTATCTTCCTATGTACCAACATGCCTACCTACCTACATGCCAACCTAACAACCTACCTACTCACATATATAGATACATACATTCATACATTCATACATACATACATACATGCATGCATGCATGCATACATACATACATACATACATACATACATACATACATACATATCTATTTTGCTTCCGTCTTTCCTTTCCTCCTTAACTTCCTTCCAAACTTCCAAAGTTTCAAAGTTCCAAACTTCTTTACTAAGCCCCTTCCTTCATTCATTCATTCCTCTCTTCCTTCCTTCCTCCCTCCCTTCCTTTCTCCCTTCCTTCCTCCCTCCCTCCCTTCCTTCCTTCCTTCCCTTCTTCTTTCTTTTCTTCCTTCCTCTCTTCCTTCTTTCCCTCCTTCCTTCCTTCCTTCCTCCCTTTCTTCCTTCTTTCCTTCATTCAATGCTTCCTCCTTTACTTCTATCCTTCTTTCCGGCCTTCCTTCCTTCTTTCCTTCCTCTCTTCCCTCCCTCCCTCACTCCCTTCCTTCCTTCCTTTCCTCTTTCCTTCCTTCCTCTTTTCCTTCCTTCCTTCCTTCCTTTCTTCCTTCCTTCCTTCCTTCCTTCCTTCCAGCCTTCCTTCCTTCTTTCCTTCCTCTCTTCCCTCCCTCTCTCACTCCCTTCCTTCCTTCCTTTCCTCTTTCCTTCCTTCCTCTTTTCCTTCCTTCCTTCCTTCTTTCCTTTCTCCCTCTCATCCTTCCCTCCTTCCTCGCTTCCTTCCTTCAATCTTTTCTTCCTTTCTTTCTTTCTTTCTTTCTTTCTTTCTTTCTTTCTTCCATCTTTCTTTCCATATAATAACCTTCAGAAGATTACGCATTCAGGTCATCGGGGGATGAGAAAACATTTTTTGAGGATCCACGTTTAACGAGCGTTTACTAATCTTCAAAAGCGACCTTCCACATCATCATCATCAAAAATTACAAAGTTACTTCGTTTATGAAAAAGCACAAATAAAAAACCAAGTCAGAATACCTGACAAACTTAAACAAACTTTACCTTTCGCTTTCTCTTGCCTTAAATGTCTTTTGCCGCCTGATTCTTGTCCGCTTTAATGATGTTCGCTTGCACTCTTCTTTCTCCTGTTTCTCGTAATAATCGTAAAGTTTCTTGGTCCATGTTCCTACTCCTCGAATATGAAGCCAAATATAACTCGCTTGTTCGGGGGAACTGCTTAGAGTAAATGGATGCCATTCATATTTGGCAATTTTCGGGATATTTACCAACACGTATTCACCAGGTTTGTATTGGAAATTTGGAGGTCTTTTGATAACCAAATGCGTGACCTATAAAATGTTTATTAGGACAGCATTTAGCCGTTGAAGAAAGGCTTAACACCCGTTAACCTCGGGCTCACTAGTAAATTTAATGTTACGAAGTTTTGAATTTAAGTAATTAAGAAAAGGTTGAACGTGGTCTTGAGATTTGAAGATAATAAAACAATCATCAACAGATCGTCCGAAATGAAGAGGTTTAATTCATGTGGGCAATTGTCTAACCAGGTGCGTTCGTGAGAAGATAAAAAGATATTAGCAAACAGTGGACCAAGGGGGGAACCCATGGCAACACCGTCCACCTGTTCGTAAAGGTGGCCATTAAAAAGAAAATGACAATTTTTGACGGCTAACGAAAATAATTCCTTAAACTGTCCACAAGTAAAACCAAGATAGTGGGTTGGGTTGAGAAAAAGCTTAGAAATAATGATATCGATCGTTTCGTCTAGAGGGACGTTAGTAAAAAGTGAAGATATGTCAAAACTGGTCATAAAGATGTGATCAGTGTCCAGATTTAGATTACGTAACTCATCAATAAACGAAATTCAAAACACTGTAACATTAAATTTAGCCGTTAAGTTAAGATCATAGGATTTAATCGAATTCATAATTACCAAATAAATAAACTGATATCATTATCAAATAAGTAAACTAATATTATAACAGATACTGGCCTAAAACAGTAAAAATTGCTTTTACATTAGAAAAAACCAAACTTCTTTTTGGCGTAGTTTAGCGGTAACCAGAGTTAATTCAAACGAAGCAGACGCAAGTCCCACAGGCATATTTAACATCAGCGAAGATTACGTATAAATGCTTTCTTTCCATTCCATGTTTTTGTATATAATATAGTGGTCGCACAAGGCTGAGATTTCTATTTTGACTTGAGCATTTTGATAAAATGATTTGTAATGTGGCTAAGCTCATTTTGCCGTCCAATATATAACGACCCAATTCGGACTAATATTGCTTCGGATTAATATTTAACGGGTGTAAATATGAAGTTAAAAGAAAAAGTCAGGAGGTGCGGAGAACAATATTAAATCCCTTATTAAGCTCTCTTGCCCTGTCCATACTATAAAGTATTGGCCTTGGGCTTTTTACCTCGCCCCCCTTCCTTCCTTCGTCGCTTGGTCGATACGACAGACTGTGGTAAATACTTTCTCATTCAGGCCTCTCGGTTTGTAAGTCTTTACTCACTGACTGCATGCTTCATAAGCATTTCCAAACCTAAACTAAATATTTTTCTATCCCTTTTAAAATTTGAGCAGTTTTCATTTTCGACGTACCCGCAATTCCGTATTGCATAGCTATAAAATCCTTTACTGACCTTTGATGGATAGGTAATCCCTTCTTGAATAAACGTCTTGCCGTAACGGGCTCTATTTACGATCCTAAGACGCAAGATCCTTTCTGCTAGGTAAACAGCTGCAGGACCAATGAACCATTTCCAAAAATTTGGAGCATGGAGAACAAGCAGTACCCACCAGACTATGTATAAATGATGAGTGAAATAAAAGAGCTAATAAAAAATAAAATAGTCTTTGTTCAGTTTGTGTAGGTCGGTTTTCCCTAGTGCGTATGTTACTTACTGTCCACGCGTAAAATGACACACGTTGATTGGTTGCTGACAGGTTTGGATCTTATGAAATTGCCCACCCAGGAAAAACACTTTATTTGAGAGCGGTGAGTTTTGGCAGGAGAATCTCCCGGTTAATTTTAATGAAAATTAGGGAAGGACAATAATCTACATTTTAAAAATCTGAAAAATAAGCGACTTTTCTTTAAAGCTAATTTCATAAAAGAACAATAAGAAAACATTTAACTGGGAGAAACAAACTTAGCTAAATGAGCAAGTTACAATGAAAGGTAAACAGCAAAATCAGAATACTAAAACACTGCTAAAGCAGAAATGAATATAATTCAAAAGCCATGTAACGAACTATTATTAACCATTTTTGCTCTGTCCTAAGAAGAAAGTATTGCCTTTCATTTTTTTTTTTTCTCTCCTCGCTCTTTTGTTAGTACGAAAGCATAACATCTCACATTATAGTCACAAAACTTAATTATAACAACTGGAATAGCAAAAATGGAGTGCTGAGTAGGCAGTTCTGAATCGACATAGAAAACGATTTAAAGGTAGGTCTCTGCTAAAGACGAGAGAACAATGTACTGACGTTTCGACAGAATGAAAGCTGTCCCTCGAAATGTCAGTACCTTGATCTATTGTCTTTTGGTAGAGTACTACCTTTAAACTTATTCTACCTTTATATAACAACCAGTGGCGGATCCAAAGAGTGCATCAGCCGTAGTCCAACCTCCCCTCAGGTCTGGGCGGGCGCCGTTTTTTATATGAAAAAAATGTAAAAATATTCTAACGAGAAAATTTTCAAAAAGGAATGACTTCTTTCCGCAGAGTTTTAGGTGGGAGGTCGGGCCCTCGCCACAATTCTGACTATTCCCTCCCCAAGGCAAAACTCGCGAGAACTCTTGAGGTGAACTAGTGGGCGACATTTTGTGTGTATGTCCTGTTGTAAATATGCCTCAAAGGGAATGTAGACTCCGTGAGGACAAACAAGCCGCGACTTTCAATCTTTATTGAAATGAAAGGGTAGCCTCAGTTGAAATGAGTTGATTTAGCCTATCAATTCTGTCCTTGAAATACTAAACTATAGGTGACCTTTATATAACACCAGATCAAATATGATCGTAGTTATTCCTCGGCAAGATCAATGTCCTTTGATATTCGTGAATCCAATGCCCTTTTTTGTTCCAGATCTCTCCCTCCTCACAGAGGACCCTAGATCCACTCCTGACAACTGGAATTGGTTTATTTATTCCGTTAAGCGATACGTTAAGATTGTACATTTATGGTAAAACAACAAATGAGTAAGACCGCGGTTTGCTTTTCCCACGTCCGTTTGGAACCCTCAACTGCTCCCCTCCGTGCAAACAGAATTTTCATTAACATTTGGTGGCCTTCGTTTATATTACCATTTTATGATTACATAATTTATTTCCGGTAACGTATTGTTAATTACCTCAAAGTATCCGCGCTCCCTGACAAAGGGTTGAGATAAGACAAACATAATTCCAAGAATAACCAAAAGCAAAACTCCTGTAATTCCTGCTGAGCCATTCACCCATCCTTCTGAAGTTCTTAATGTGAACATGTATTCCCAAACTTCGTAACTTGTAGCATTTGAGTTGGTGGGTTCGGTTGTGACTGCAAAGTTTGATAATGTTTGGTGAAATAGAGTTAACACGATCATAAGAATATAATTAAAGAAAGCAACTTCTTCAAATTCATTGGTTTCATTCACTATACTAAACGGTGCTGACTCCCTAATCTACAGTACGATGCGCGGTGACTAGGGGAGCAAAATGTCTCAACCAGCAGCTATGTTACCCAATGCACTCAAGTATGCCGTGTGCATATTTGGGAACTGGTATGAAGGTTTATAGGTAGCGGAAAACGTTCAAATTTAAGCTGACACCAGCAAACACAATCAAACTGTCACAATAGGGAAAGAAAGAAACGTTTACCAGTAAAGGGTTTTCTAAGTGAGTAAATAACGTTTAGCGCTATAAATGAAAAAGAACAAGAAAACAAATTCCAGCCAAAAACGAGGTTGGGAAAGCGGCGAAAACGAAAGCAAACTGAAACTGATGAGGAACAAAGGATGAGCTCACTCAAGTTAATGGCAGAGGTTCAAATTACTTAAACCTGTGACAGTAAATGAAATAAACCCGTTACAAATGGAGAAAGAACGATAGACAACTTTTTTTTGCTTTAAAAACTATACTTTTAGTACACATAATGACCAAAAATTCTGTGGCCAGTGTTCCGCGTGTAAGGCCGTCATAAACTAACGTTTATGGTACAGTTATTGAACATGTTGCTTTTTGAACGAACAACTGGATCAACTGTCGTGTTTGAAGTTCTCGTCATTTCTTTGTTCGTCCGGAGATTTATGTTATAAAAGTTCCGGAATGCTCAACAAAGTTCACCCTCTCTCGACAATGGATAAAGTCAATGTTCCAAAAAGGTTTACTTGAAAAGAAAAAATACAGAAAAAGGAAACAAATATGTAGGTGGGAACCTTCCCCCCAAAAAAACTCTTTTTGTGTAAGTATTTGCTAGACTGGACCTGTTTTGACAAAATCTTATATGAAGACCTACCTACGCACGAGTAGTGTTAATGTGAAGCTATACCACAAACGAAACAGCACAACTACACCTTTTGCTGTTCAATACTATCATTAACGCCAACCTCAAACTCATTAACGCAAAAATACAATCATTTTGTTCAATCGACTTACATTAGCGTCAATGGTTGCGTATCTACGCTAATAAATGTCGATTAAATAAAATTAATGTATCTTCTCGTTAATGAGTTTAAGGTTGGCGTTAATGATAGTATATTTTCTGGTAATGGACAGCAAAAGGTGTAATACAAGGTTTGATCATGGTACGCTTGATTTAAATTATGAGGGTAGATTTTGAAATGATAGGTGAACGTTTGACAAGTTCTATTCTCAGAAAAACAATTTCGGAGCCCCAGACGGGGATTGAATCCGTAACCTTCTGATGACCGGTGAGAAAACGAACCATTGAGCGACCAAGACTCATATGGTGAGCTCAGGTGCAAGTTCGACATATTGGCGAACTTAACTTAAAATATATATCTGATTATATCATTACTAATATATAGTGGCAGATAGAGCTTGACGAACGTTCACCTATCATTTCAGGATATCTCCAAACTCCCACATTTCTAAAATATATATCTCATTATATCATTATTAACATGTAGTGCCTCCCGCTTCGGTCGCACATATGTCGAACTTGCACCTTAGCTCGCCATCTGAGTCTTGGTAGCTCAATGGTTAGAGCGTCTTATCGGTCATTATAAGGTTGCAGGTTCGCTCCCCGTCTGGGGCTCAGAAATCGTTTTTCTGACGATAGAGCTTGACGAACGTTCACCTATCATTTCAAGATATCTCCAAGTTCCTCCATGAGGATAGATTTGTTCGTATTTCTTAAGCCGTTAAGTAGTAGTTATTGCATGACAAACGTTTTTGTCCAAAGCATGGAAATTTAGGAGCTTGGGGACCAAGAGATTACATATAAAATAAGCAGCACCGCTGTGTCACTCAGTACAGGCGAGCGGTCTAAGACGCTGCAATGTTTATTTTCGAAGTCTAAAATCCTGGGTTCGAGCCCTACCTGCGGCATTGGCTTCTTCGCTTAATATTTTGCTTTTGAAATTTTTTGGTATAAGTTTACTCCTGATTTTTATGACTACACGTTTTCAATTTCCATATTGCAAAAAGAAAGCGAAAGTCAGCAGAGTTATATATATATATATATATATATATATATATATTCCCCTTCGAAACTTGTTTATCGCACGCTGCTGAACGGTTATCTATAGTGGGATTGCCAAGATAAAGGGGTCTTGATTGGGTGGGTGATACAAGCTTCCCGAAGATCTGTCGGCTGCAATTGTGTATTTTCTCCCCTTCAAACGACTTTTGGCTAGTCTACAGTTACAACAAAGTGATTTATCTTTTTGAGGTATAATTTTGGGCTCCTTTACCACCTTAACAATCCGTCCACTTCGTATTCTGAACGGATATGGTGGAAAGGTACATGTGGGGGTGGGTAGGTGGTTGGTCATGTATTCCTATTTCTAGTATTTATCAGAATATATCAAGAAGTTTCAAAATATCCATATATCTCTCAAACGTTATCATTTATATCCCCAGGATTGAGCAAATCACTGTTTGGACTCAGTCCCTGCATGCATAGTTTATTAGCTAAGCTAATATAATCACTCACTGTATCTTCCGAGATGGCCAACGAAATGAAGAATTGACAAAACGAGAATAACAACCGCTACTGCTTTATGAAACTTGATATGTTGATCAATTGGAAGATATTTTGCCAACCATGTTGATCGCAGCCATGTCAGAGAACTTTTCATCATTAAAACCAAAATAAACACACAGTTGAAGTTCAAACACATGCCATGAACACGAGCAACTATCACCCATCCTCCTTCATCTTTCCTTTCGATGGCAACCCAAAAAATCAAGGCAGCGTTTATCAAGAAGTAAAGAAACACAAAGAACACTTTATAGGGATTTTGTTGGATATAGCTCCATCGAAGACGTTTTGGAATAAAATTCCACGCGGACTTCTTCGGCGGAGGTTGAGGTGGTTGTAGCAAATGGCCAACACTGCAAAACAATTACAATATACATCATTGTAATCTTGCATTGTATGACTATAGTATAACCAAAAGCGGCTGGGTAAGGTTGCTTTTCGCCTTCAATTAAACAGACCTAATGGGAGCGATGAGGTTAGCTTAAGAAATATTTACACTGCATAAACTCAGTCTCGCAGTCAGAAGTTGAAACAAATCGTTACTGACTTGTAATTTGTGTTAAAGCAACTGCCAACAGACGATACTATCCTATATCATATGACTCACTGAGCTAGTTTTTTGGTCCGTACTCTAAATTACGCAAGCTTATTGGTCGCTGAACAGTTCGTTATTTTACGGTAGTGGACCGGTCCAATACGCTTTTTACTCCATACCAATAAATTTTAACGGGAAAATCTTCGAGCTGATTCTTATTGAAATTTTAAGAATTAAACATCTACAATGAAAAATTCCGAATAATAAAATGTCCTGGAACACTATTACTGCTTTTCTTGAAAGCTAATTGTATAAAAGTTTGACAAATGGATCATTAACTTGGGGAGGAAATTAAGAAGTAAGACGGACAAGTTATGAGGTGAGGTAAACAGTAACATCCTAGAACCAAAACCCCGTTAAAAGTGGGAAAGAAAACCAATTAAAAATCCATATAATAAATTCCTTATTATCCTTATTATATTATTACCATTTATATTACCATTTATATACTATTATATTACCTTTTATATTACCATTCATAGTATCGAGCACTCTTGGAACATACGCCAGCTTTCTAACATTCTTGTTACACACGTGTTTTAGAATGTATACATATATATATATATATATATATATATATATATATATATATGTATATATATACATGTATATACACGATACATATACAATATAATACGTAATATATGTAATACAGATACATATGTGATGTATCTTATGAATACGTCATGATTATTACAATTACCTGACAGATAAATTTTCGACAACTCCCGGGTATTTTAAAAGGAAAGCTTTGAATTCTTCTAATCCAATACTACCCTCGTTCCCCAGGTCGACTTCCTCGAAGAAAACTTCCATAAGTTCGTCTACCTGTTGGTCATCTAGTCTCAATTTACTTTCTTCCATGCCAGACAACAGAACCTTTTTTATCTCTTCTTTATTCAAATAGCCATTTCCTAAAGTAAATGAACGAGGGATTTAAATATATATATATTATTACTATTATTATTACGATATATCTGAAAAATTATTACAAATCTTAAACTTCAATATTAACTGATGTAGTTAACAAGAATCTTCGCATAAGATTTTTCCCATTTTTAAAATTATAGACAGGAGTGTTGGCAGGAGGGAGCCGTTGGTAACTGAGGCTGTTTGCAAGATAACTACACACATTTAATGTCAAAATGGCAAAATGAGATTTGTGATACTATGGATTTTGCACCATCCTTCTCATTGTCTTACACAGTATAATGGGAATCAATTGATTATTACGTGAGGCAAAGAGCGGCTTTGGTAATGTAAGATCAAATGGGCTGAAACAAGAAATGGATTGAAAATTAAGTGAAGGTAAATTTTCCATTGCCAGAATTGTAAAGAGCCGACCCGGATCAGCAATGAAAAGTTGCAACTCTTGGGCTTTCGGTTTCGAACCTATTACGGTGCAACCACAACCGAGTTACGGGAGCCATTGCCACGACCCTGGTAACGAGCTCGGTACTTACAGGGATGAAAAAGGAAATACTTCGAGAGCTTTTTCCTGATGTCTAGTGGTGAAGATGAGCATAGCAACCGATCATGCTATGTAAAATTTAATATTATCTAAGCATAGCAACAGGTTATGCAAATGCGAATTTAAAATTATCCAGGACACTCAAACATCAAGCCGTATACAACTGCCAGCGCAATGTTTACTACATAAAAATGCAAGAATTAGTGGCCAACTGGCAATCATGCTAAGCATGACTAGAATTTTCTTAAAAAATACCTGTTGAAAAATATGTTTTGCTTGATGTCTAATTATTGTACACAATTTTACGTTTGCAAAGCAAGACCTGTTACTATGCGTAGGTAATTTTAAATTTTAATAGCATGACCTGTTGCTAAGCTACGTCTTTGACCTTTTATTATTAGGGAACTTAAGATCTACGACGTCAACTTGAACGACGACGTCATTTAAAACTTCGGCATTTAAAGAAACCACGGTTTATTGACCATTGTGCTTGATACTTGTGGCTTGTTTTATGACTCCTAAAATCCCCCCAGTTCTCCTAAAACGACAGTAGTCTCCCCTTGAATTCAATCTTAAGGAACAGCTTTTTTCACTCCGAGAAGCTGACGTCTTCCTTAAGACCTGAAAATGGTCTGGGTGACGTTGTATGTAGAACGACGACGGTGTTGAGAATGCACTGGAAAATAAAAATTATTCATTCTCTTTGTTTTGCGTTGAGAATTCTTTTGTTTCGAAGGACGCGTCGTTGAACAGTGGCGTAGGAAGATGTCTTTTTATAGGGGGGCACCAAAATTAATAGACTACTGGGGATGTCAGGGTAGCGAGCGCCGAAGGCGCAAGCCGTTTCAGCTAGGGGGTCCGTGGCCATGCTCCCCCGGAATATTTTGAAATTCTTGAGTCTCAGAAAGGCCATTTTTTGCATTTTGGGTGAGATTTTTGACAATTTTAAGGGTTAGAAAATGTTATTCAAAATGTTATCGAATTAAGTGATAACCTATAACCTGATAACCTAGTGATAACCTTATCTGGCCACCAAATTATTAGGGGGCCGCCAGTCCCCCACGCCACCCCTGGTTCCTACGCCTATGTTGAAGTTGATGTTGCAGATCTTAAAGTCCCTATTCTAGTTACGAAGAGCCATGATTCCGAAATCCGGGTATTGAATCCAGTCAGGCAGGGAATTTTGTCTGTAAGTTGAAGATCGGTGAAAATGACCTAGTATCAGGCATGTAGAATGGTGTTAGGGTGGGTGGCCAATTATCCTATCGAGTGGGGCACCAATACACCTGTCACTAGGTTATTTTATTTCAAAGCCACTGGCGTCTGCGCCTATGTCGTCGAAAGTGTCATGAAAGTACGCTTTTAACTATCTCACAGGAGGGCCGATAAATTGATACTATTTCATTGGTATCTCATCTATAACCCTGCAGAGCCCAAAAATACTGATCCTCCAATCCTACTCTCAAATTCTGGACCAACCATTGATTTTAAATGTGGTTTTCGGCATGTACATATAAATATACATTACCAAATATCGGCCCAACGTTTGACACAACAGTCCAGGAAGCGTTCAAAATTTTCACAGTTAGTTTGTAACTGTAATTTTCGAATTTAAATGCAAAAATGTTCTGTTTTCAACCAATTTAAGGTTAGAAGAATAACTTCACGAGTCTGTGGCTACTATCACAGTATCACAAATACAATTCTCACCATCCAGATCGTAAACACGAAACAAAAATGTCAATTTATCCGCTACTGTCCCGTTTATTAAGAGTTCCAAGCCTCTGACAAGTTCCTTCATGTTAATTTTTCCATCTCCATTTTCATCGAACAGGGTAAAGAGTCTTTCGGCGAAAAACACCTGCAAATTTAGAAGTATTTTATTAATTTTATTTAGTTTTAAGTTATATTGTTTAATTACAATTTTACAACAATTTTAAAAGAATTTCTTTGTTCGCGATTGACTATAACAGTCGATTACATGAAACCAAGTCAGCCAAAACAGCTGTTTACGACATCGACTGTTTCAAAGAGAAAGCAGTTAAAATAAATTAAGGATCTTCCCATCTTGCATGTGAACAAAAAAAGAACAATGTCAATTAAATGGTTACTGTAAGTAACAACAAGTAATGGGAGGTGTTAAAAATTAAATGTCTCTGGATGCCGAGGGAACGTTTGTCTCTCAAAAAAACCTTCGGGGCTTTAGGGGACATTTGTTTGTCAATATCCTTCCTGTCATGATATTAGTTCACAATAAAATTACTACCGACGAATGAATATTTGTTTTGATTAAAATTCCTTTGTCGTTTGATGATGATTTGAATGAGGATCTACCAGTCAAAACCATTGGCGGTATATTATTGAGTTTTTTTATCCACTAACTTCACTCAACATAATTAAACAATGCACATGCTCAACTTGCTTTGCTGAGGGTTTATCTACCGGAGTAATTTCAGAAATCTAAGGATTTGAAAATTTTCATATCGTGCTCTTATACGGCCAAGCATTCATGAATTTTAAGACCCTGTTCACACGATACCGGTACAAAATGAAACCGTAACGAAATTATTACGGTTAGGCCTTGTGTTCACACGGTACCGGTATGAAAAAGCATGATACCGTAATGCTAACCGTAACGATTTGAAACCGTAATGTGAAACCGTAATGAAACTGTACCTCTACCGGTATCGTGTAAACAGGTTCGTACCGTGATATTTTGATACCGGTGCAGTTACGTACCGGTATCGTGTGAACGGGGTCTAAATTTTCGTTAACAAATTCCTTTCCACGAATTGAAACCATTTGCTGATCACCGATGAAATCCTTGTGCATCTACTTCGAATAATCCTCAAGGTAACATGAAGAGTAAATCTATTTCATACTTAATCATGAATAGATTTACTCCTCATGTTACCTTGAGTTCACTCGTGCGAGATTCGAAATCGCATCTTCGGGTTCCCTGGCCATGGCTTTACCAGTTGATCTATCGAGTCAATTGGGAACAGTATGTTCGTAGAATCCAAATTTAAGTGCATGAGAGCATTAGCGTAGCCAAGAAGAGGAGGCAGTGGGCAGTTGCCCCCATTTTTTGCCCTGACTAAGTCTGTCGGTACATCCAATACATTTGTCTGTACATTGAGATTGTCACGGATTCCATTTGCTTTTGAATTACAAAATAAAAAATTGTTAAAAGCTCCGGCGAAGGTTAAGTATAGGAAGGGCATTCAAAACAAAATGTTCGTTAGGAATTCTGTTCTTTCTTGACAGACAAAAATGATAGATCCGGTCAACCCTCAAGACAAAGTGGTTGTGATTGCGGTGATGACCGAAAAAGAAGATATGTTACTAGATATCATAGTTCTCGTGATGTGCGCACTTTTGCAGTAAATCGTTTTCAAAACTTAATACTATTATACCAGCCAGAGCTGGCAAAATATAAATCATTTATTCCTTTTTCGCAGAAAGAAGCTCCAGAAAGATAATACTGTAAACTTAGAATGTATATAATACAGCAATGTATTTATGGTTTTGTGATCCAACTTACTATACTTTTTCACTGCTGCAATGAACTCTTACATCTTACTTAGGTAACTCAATGCTCATTAAAAATTGTTATGGACAGATCAAGAGCTGTAATACACCGTATTTACAGTTCATTTAGTATATGATAAAAACCAATAATTTGGGATTTTAGTTTGCTTTTTGTTTGTTGCATTTATTGCTGTAGTTACTGTGGTTACAACTCTTGTTGAAAAAATTAAAAAGTGTATGACAGTAAATGCCAGCAAGAGTTAGGTGTTAGATGCAAATCTTAACCAAGAGTTAGTGCAGTGTTTCGATTCTATTACAAAATTATGTCAATCGTGAAATTTTCTCTCCATATCATCCTGAGAATAGTCCTGAAATAGAATCGAAACTCTGCATTTTCTCATGGATAAACACTAGAATTTTGCAAAAATCTTTCGTTCACTTAAATCTGGGGTGGCGCCAGGAATTCCATGGCGCAGGAGCTAACGTTCTCGACAGGAGCACTAAACCAAAGGGGCCGGGGCCGGGACCACGCCCCCCTGATAATTTCCTTATTTGAAGGTCAAAAATGTCGTGTTATTTTTGGCAAGAAGTAATTGCAATAACCGACTTAGAAACAGCATGATTAATTTTTAGATTTATGACATGAAAACAACCTATTATCGTTCTTGGCTAAATCAATAACAAGTACTCAATATTTTGTACAAAATACAAATGTATCATCATCAGTGACGATTCCTTGACCAGTTGTTAATTTTCCCTGACAGAAAGGTCAAGGTTCCCCAAAGGGGGGTTGTAGCTCTGGGCCTCTCTGCCCAATTCTGGCATCACCCCTTACTTAAATTGGATTTATGAGCATACTTCTCCCAGTTGACTCGATATATAGCTCAGTTTGTTGGGCGACGGCCCCCAAAACTCCGAGATAGGAACTCGAATCCTGCTCAAGTCAACTTCGTTTGTCAATACCACTTATTGCAGTACAAGTTAATGATGAATTTTTCTCTACTTCATTCGGAAATATTAAATTATCTACTGTCGATATCGTTTAACTAAGAATTTACCCAATACTTGATTTGCCTTCAACTCGTGAATATCAAATATTTCAAATAATTTACCTTTTCCAATTGTAGTGTTTCTTTAAATTGTTCAAACGTTATTTTTCGTCCTTGGGAAGAAGCAACATTAAACTGTTCTTCAATCCATTCAAACCATTTAGAATCGGTCGTAGAACTGTAAAATATAACAAACCTGATAAAACATAATCTTGCGTTGAAGTTGTGTGACTCGAAATCAGCGCAGAACATTGAAAGGTGTGCAACTTTACACCCTACAGTACCGTGACTAGGAGTTTTGGGCTTTACTGGTCAGGAGATTGTACTGTGTTTTGACTGCTTCCATGGTTTCACAGTTTAAAATACGCATTGAAAAGTACGATTTCGTCTTTCATGAAACTTTTTAATAATCACAAAAGTAATGTTAATAGGTATGATAACCAGAGGGGAATGACGAGCAATTCTAATTCGTCTTTGAGATTACGTGGTCTTCTGTAAGCTACCATCGGTTACTCAGGAAACTCTTTCCTCGTAAGCATGCAAAATAGGCCAAAGGGAGTCTATAACTCTACCTCACCCCAATAAAGTAGGATGAAAACTAGCAACTAAGGCTATCCTTTCAGAGATTATTGTCCTTCAAGCTTCCTGTTAAACGGAACTCCGTATTCCTTATTCCAGGCTTTAAAAGTTGCAAGCCCGCAAATTTACGCTTGAAACTTCTCTTAATAAAATCTCCTGAGAGCTCTTTAAGTCTTTCCAAGCATACTTCATCTGACTCGTAGATTCTCCTCACTCTAAGTACCTGTCTATATGGTATTGTACGTATTACATCCCTTGGGTGACCGAACCTATTATCCAAATATCTGCGTGTACCTCTCCGGTTACTATAAAAATCTGTTGAAAAAAACCTTATTATCTTTTAGTATAACCAAAACATCCAAAAACGGAAGCTTACTTCCCAAGCATACCTAATTTCATAATTATAAGAGTTGACATAATTCAGAAGAGAAAGAAATCTCAGAAGAGATTCCTTTCCGTGTAACCAGATCATAAAAAAAAGAAATTACCCAAAAATCTCAGCCATAGTAGAAGGTTTAAGTGATATCCACTTAACATCTTTCTCTTCAATTTTGACACGAATATATTTGCAAACGAAGGTTGAAATTATATATCTATGGCAGTACTACCCAATTTTTTTTAATATATCTTATCAAATTCAAAATAATTATTTTGCAAAAATTAACCTGGCAAAACCTACCAAATCTTCTGTGCACATCTTCAACTCAAAATTATTACCAAACTCTTTAATAATTTCTTTCATGCTCCTAAGCCCTTCCGCATGTTGTATATGAGGATAAAGGCCCACCATATACATATTACAAATACTAGTATTCTTCCAGATTTCGCCCAAATCCTTCAACTTTCATGAAAAGTCGATCGTATGTCTTATAATATGAGGTAATTTGCTAACAATAGGTTAAAGATAAAAATCCACAAACCCCGAAATCCCTTCCGTCGTTGTAACGCAAGTTGAAATAACTGGTCTTTCCGGTACATCCATCATCCGTATGGATTCTTGGCAGTAAATAAAATCTACCCAATTAATTATCCCTACCCCTCAAATAATTACGATTTCCTTCCGTCTTTTTCTTTGTTCATCTCCCGTTGCATTAGCCAAAATCCCTTGTCCATAATTATCTCTTTCTACTATGTCTCCCTCACATCCAGAACTAACTTCAAAACGTATACTTCAGCTCTTATTGTACTCCGCCTTTATTTCCCTCATTCATTGTGTAGTTCAGCTTCCTCCAATGTCTTCCTTGACTTTGCAATCAATCTGTCCTACAATTTTAATGTATTTCCTCCTCCATTTAGTTGGTTTACCCATTTCCTTTCTCTTCCTTCTTAATCTTCTTTCAACATTCGTTCCTTTTCCTCCATAACCCTCCACAAATTCTCATTATAATCCTCGTCCTGTTCCATCTCCAAAGCTAGCCATCTTAACTCGTACTTCTTCACCAAATCTTCCCCTTTCTGTTTGACCACCTCTTCCAATAAACCAACCAAACTGAACTCTACTGTCCTCTATTAATATTCCTTGAAACAAACCTCAAATTCTTCTGACACATCCCCTAAACAAGCTTTGTTCTTAAGTTGGAATCCGTTTGGACTTCGTTCTTAGACTTATTTGTGGTACTCCAATCTTAACATCTTATGTTTAATATTGAGCAACAAACGAAAATTCGACCTAAACGATTTCTCTTCTTGCGTACTCTCCATAATAATCATAACCATAGGTAAAAAATAGATAATATTTAAAAAAACCTTCCACCTTCATGCCTTTATCACGAAACACGAGAATACAATATTCAGAAATGTCATAAGCTGTCCTTTTCTATTTAGATAAATCAATTATTAATCAATGCATCGCGACACCAAAACCAGTCATGAAATATCCCTCTGATTCAATCCCTCTGGAATAAACGATTTGAATTTACCCGCCCAAAATCCTTTTCTTCTAGTTTGTTCATTTACGCCAGCTTTGTCCATAATTTTGAGAAGCATATTATCAATTTCGTTATGACCTAATTCAAAAATATGTGCGTATAATTGCTTACCCGGCATACCCCTCTGTTCCTTACCATATCTAGCAACACTGCTCTTATGATTATTGAAATTCATATATGTATGGTAAATACACATAAACATATATACATATTAGCAATTGGAAGTTTGATGAAAGCTGGCTCCTTGACAAGCGATATATATTTTTATGTGTTTGTAAAATTGACTGACAACATTAACTGTTATTAAAAATATTCGTTAAACACCTTACCATTCTAATCTGTCTAGGCTTCCAATAAATTCGTTGATATCGATAACACCGTCGGAGTTTCGATCCAGGAGGGAGAATACTTTTTCTGCAAACTGAAGTAACATAAGAAAATGAAAATACGTTTCTCGAAAACTTGACAACTACAACAAAAAGATTATAAAAATTCACATTTTCCCCATTTTTTGTTCCATATAGACTCACTGATTTATTTTCGAAGGCTTGCTTGAATTCTCGCAGATGAATTTCTGAACTGTCGAAACAGATTTGTTTTTTAAAATAATTAGTGAACCATTGTAATGTCTTTTCACCATCTTCCCTGCCGCTCTTTCTATAAAAAAAATACATTCTATTTCGTAAGTAATAATTTTTCGGGAAAAAAAATACGCCTTAAACGCCTTAAGATTTTCAGATTCTTCATTAATATTTCCATTCCTTCCCTCCCTTTTTGCCTGATGTACATGATATGGTCGTCTACTTACTGCATGAGGAGACGTAGACCTCCAACGAGCTCTTGGATGCTGATATAACCATGGTGTGCCGTATCGAAAAGATCAAATAAATTTTCGATGAAATCCTGAATAAAAATACCCACCATATGTAAACTTTAAATAACCGTCAATGAATGAGTTAAATAACCGTCAATGAATGACAGTAACAATGCAAAAACGTGCTTCGACATTGAGACGCCTAATTTTTAAAAACTCATGGGAAGAACTCTTACCGTTCCTTACTGTGGAATGGAAGAATTAAGAGGTTGTATGGAGATGACAATTTGACGTTAAGTTCCCATTCCAAACACTAATTTGCATTGCAACTTTGATCACCAGCTTGGGATGGCTTTTACAGTACACCAATAACATGCTACTTTCACTGAACCTTGACCCTTTTCGGTCCGTATCCGACTTTTTAATTTTACTCTGGCTAACGCCAGACGATTTTACTCGTAAAGGGGAGAGGGTTAAACAAAGCGCTTTTTGTTCGTCGTTATTTCCTAATGCTAAATGATATATTTTCATCTGATTTTCAATGTCATGATATTGTCATATCATTTAATAGCAGCTTTGATCTCAAATCAGATGTTGAAAATGATAGGACATAGCAATGCATATGAAATTATTGCATGATGATGACGTCATTTTCTCAAAGCTGCACCAAATCACAAGCGCCTGCTGGCAAGGTAGATTTGTCTTCAAATCTTTAACTCTATTTGATCTAACTCGATCTCACAGAATTGAGATTTTATTGAAATAAAAACTGAAATTTAATTACCTTTGTACTCTCGTGTTTGTACAGTTTTCACTCTCTGTAACCTCGTGTTTGTACAGTTTTCGAAATTTGCTCTGTTAATCAATTGAAAGGAGGTATAAAAGAGGTTTTATGTCACAAATTCACTCAGATTTTATACCCGGACCAGCTTTACGATCAAGTGACAGAATTTCCAAAAAATTCTGCATACAAGTTATTTTTATTGATTTTCTTTTAAATCTTGTTTTTCAAGTGGTGGATTTAATCATTTAAGTATAATTGACTTATTTGTTCGAAAATTACTTGTCTGACAGTTTTTGTTTCTATTTGCGGCCTCTTTAGAAGAAAAAGACGTTAGCGTAATTTTCTCTGTTACTGTGGCAACACTTGTTTGTTTCAGTTAAACCTGTTACCTTTTCTTGCAAGTGGTTTTAAAGACATGTTCTTTGGCAACTTAGTTGTGTTCTGCAAAGCTTCAGTGTATTTTAGAGGGTTTTTGAATTAAAAAAAGTGTTAAAACTAATGCCATTTCTATAGCAAAGATAATGTCATTAAGAAATGACGAGAGGGTATATGAGAGAACATTATGACACCGAAACCTTCTTTTGAACGTTTGTTGTAGTTTTTATATAAATTTCATGGGTCTTTTCTCCGGTTGTTTGAAAACTGTTGGATCGACAATGTTACATCAACACAACGTAATCTTCAACTTTCCGTAGAACGCTATGTTACTGAATTAAACCCTTAAACTTCCGACTGTAACTTGACGAATTGTTTTTACCCATACGAAAAAGTTATCGTAAATCATACAATGTGAATATTATGATGAAAAATTCAAAAATATGCAGTGGCGTAACACCTATACGCTCTTACCCGGTGGAACGGCGGGCCCAGCAGAAGCCCCTCCGGCGCGAAGGCCCCACAAATACTTCTTGCTAGAGAATTCTACTTTTGTAAATTTACCATCAATCCATCATGTGTAAGTCTACCAAACATCTACTTCTTATTCTCTGATCAGATTGTAACCGTAATCGCGTAGACAATAGGATGACTATCATCAGCACGGTTTTCAAACAAGTTGTTTGCCGGGAAGAAGCACCCGTCTTACTTGCATAGAGTTTAGACTTAAATGGGTTGATTTCGATATCCTAAAAGTTTGATTATAGCAATAGGTTTATCAGGAGAACCAAATTAACAAGGAGAAAGAGCGTTTGTTTTGTGCTAATATTGTTTCGCTACAGTATTTGTTTTACTAAACGTTTTATTAGTATATCATAGAAAGTATTAAGCTCTCACAAAAGTTCACATTGAAAGTTCGTTTTATTGTAGCAATTTTTGATGTTGCCCTGAAACCGATTTAGAGCTTTTAAAATGATCAAATCGCTCTGGCTCTGGGGGTTTCACCCCCTGGACCCTACCAAGGGGTCATGCGACTGCCAGCGCAAGAGCCCCATCATGTTATAAGCCGAGAGGCTCCCCGCTCCCGAAGTTACAACACTGAAAATATGACGTCATACAAAGTCAGAACCAATGACCTAACACAAATACCAAACTTAGGCAAAACATGTGATTGTTAAAATCGATACCAAGTTTCGTAAAGCAGATTACAATGATGGCCAGAATCCCTGGTCAGAATGGTCTCATAAGTCTAATTTTGGGAACTTAAAATCATAGTCTTGGACAAAACAGTTGAGGCAATTTCTTCAAAATTCTACAAACGTTTAATTAGTTGACTGCTAATCTATACCCTTTCCCCTTCCCCTATTTAATGTTGCGTCTAGCAAATTATTTTGCAAGGCTACATGAAAAACCTGGAACGGCATTGAACTAGGGATGAGAATGAAGTAGGTTTATCAGCTCCAAAACTATAAAAATGTCATTTATTTTAGCATTTCGATACTAGTCTAAATATGTTTTGTCCAAGATTGTGGTAGCCCGTATTTTGAATGAATGATTAATAAAATAAACAATTATCGGATAAGGCTAACTCATCATGCCAATATAGTCAGACCTTAGTCACTGTTATCACCTCATCCTTCGGCTTCGGGAAAAGACATTGATTTTGTTTTGGATAACCCTAGACATCATGTTCAGACTTAACCAACATAATTGTTTATCATACAAGTTCCCGTATTCCAGCTTGAACTCAAAAGGAACAATCTTTGTCATTTCCTCCTACGTTGTCCCAGATGAATCGGTTTGACTTACATTCTCCTTCTGATTTAAAAAATTATCATTCCTGTACCTTCCATCTTTTAAGTTACATTTTGGGAAAGTCTTATGATTACAAAACTTAATCTTGATATTGTCGTTATAACTTTCATCAGCTCTTTGCTACCTTCCGTGTTTAAAAATCAACATACTTTTATTCCTTAAACTATTGACTCATTGCAGTTTAATTCGTTCGATTCCTTGAAATTCTATATGGTCCATACATTTATAGCTTGTTACAGTTCAAAATAGTCGCTGTCGTTGGTATTTTAAAACTTATTTTCTCAACTTGATCGTTTATGACTTTATTGCTAATTATCTCATTTAAATCAATGATACACATCATCTCATTATGAATAATACTCAGTAACTCAAATTACATTGTTGACCTTGCCACACGCGGTGATTTAGCCATTAAACACATTCCAAATTGGTAATTTTAGACCTTTTCTCGAAACGCCAGTCTTTTTTCGCGCAATTTACCACTTTTATTTCATTGTTCGTTTTAAAGAAGCTTCGTAATTATATACAACCTCTATTGCTAATGTCAACGTGAAAAATCGCGCTGACTTGGCAGGGATTGGAACTCGCATCTTCGGGTTTCCATACCGCTGCGATCGAATCAACCGGAAGCAGTATATGCTCGTTTATTCCGTATTAAGTGAACAATAGATTTTCTTTACAGCTCAGCTTTTATTCGTGAAGAAAGGCGTTTAAATAAATTATAGCCGTGGTCCCGAACATGGGAATCTGAATACCGGTAAAGTCAACTCAATTTCATGAAATGGTTCTCTTCATGTTGCCATACATGTCATTAATCTGTCACAGAATCGAAACACTAAGGATAAGCCAAAAGTTGTCACGAGAGTGTTTCGTTAACTTTAAATTGATAAAACTTGCATTCTATTCCCAATTGACTCGATAACTCAACTGATAGAGCAACGGTCCAGAAACTCGTAAACGGGAGAGTTCAAATCCCGCTAACGTCAACTCAATTTTCTGGACAACTCTCGGATAGGGCATTGCGTTCCACCTTCGTTCGCTCGTTAGGTTCCCCATCAATGAAATTTTTCCTGTCAATTTTACAGTAAAAGAACGCTACACCTGATCGAGTAAACGTGCTTCTGCCTCAGTAGCTCTACATTTTTACTTACATCTATATCATGCGTTGCTTTAATGAAAAGAACTTTATCTATTTCTCCATTATTTCCAATAGAGTCAAATGCTTTGCCAAACCATGTAGATCTTCGATTCAACTTTTTCGCATTTTTGTCAACTGGACTTGTGAGAGAATTACGGCTCTCTCCAGGTGCTGGAATCTCTATTGATAACGACGATAGTCTTTTCTTGTCTCTCGCTATAAAACTCAGTCTCTCTGTCATCTTCTCCATACTAACCGCGGCAGGTCACAGTTAAAGGTCTTAAGGATAGACGTGGGTGGAATATTATGAAGAATGCTGATAAAAACAAGCAATTCAAGATGAGAACTTGGCAAATTAATCCCTCGTGACGTCCTGGTATTACTAACTTGCCAGGACTTTTTTTTATCAAGAAAACCAGGTAAGAAATTCCTTCCGAAAAAATTGTATCCTAATACATTACCAAGTTTTATGAGGGTATATTTTGTCCAGTTATTTACTAAAATACTTGCAAGAGAGTTCTAAACTATGATTTAAATTCGAATTTGGTTTTTGAACCTCGTCCACAAGAGCAAAACGGGGGCGAATGACAAGGAACCACAAGTTATATTCTATCAATCAAGAGTGAGCAGAGTAACATTTATATTAGGTTAGTTTTTGAAAGACCTTTCCCAGGAACTGATTCGGAAAATACTTCTGCAGTCGACTGATATATTCATGGTTCGTTAAACAATAAACTTACTCTAATAGTAAAAAAAATTTAATCATTCACAAAGAAAGAAATTGATTTCTTTCTGATTGAGTCGCCCCTCAATTTTTTTTAGCCTCCAGAAATCTCCCTTTAATGAACAAAATCAGTGGCGGATCCAGGGGGGTGTCCAGGAGGAATGGACCCCCTTAATTTTTAAAGTGCCCCTCTAAAAAGTCATCCCAAAATTTTTAGATCACATTTTCTGTTGTGAAAATAGTGCCTGTATGTAGATTTGATGTTGTGAATCTGAATTCCTAACAAAAAAGTAACAAAATGGGAGCCAGCAGTTCTAGAAAACAAAAAATCGCATGTAATTCTAACCCCGAATATTTTTGCCCGCTGACGCTGCGTTCCGGATATTCCCGTATCATACAGGCATCAGCACAAGATGGCGCCGGTCGTTAGTAACCTAGTCATTCTGAATACAGCCTATGATTTCATCAATTATCTATGTACATAAAATTTAACAAGTCCAATGGCTTCTTGTCATTGGGATTAACCTGATATATTGCTACTTATCAACATTTTTGTAATTTACTCAAAATACGTCCTTACATAGTCTGCCCACATTATTGTGCCCTCACGAATTGCCTGGACACCCCCCTTCCAAAATCCTAGATACGCCCCTGAAAGTCGTTTGATGTGTGCTGGAATATTCTGAAGGTCTACCTTGATAGTAAAGCTGTTAATTTCCATAATCCCCAAGTTTATAATGCTTTCAAATATCACAAATATTAGATAAAACACTTACTGCCACATTCACCACAATTTTGTTTGTTGAGATATTTTGTATTCGATATGTTTTTGGACATTTTTCTGATGATGACGTGATGATTTGTAGTCAGCGAGCTGCGCAGGGCCAAACATGTAGCGGAAATTTCTGGACCTTGTTTTCCAATCAGAGGCCGCAGCCCACACTACCTACTTGTGATTATGTGAATTGACTGAAAGATTATGATTACACGAAATGATTATACGAAGACATATTTAAGATGTTGTTTCCTATGATTGGTCATAGTTCCGTCCATACTGGGACAAGACTTAGGCATGGCTTACCTCAGAAAATGCCTTTTGCAGCGATTTTTCTCGATTCCAGTGCAATACGGCTTGAAAACCTAAATGATTTTAGAAGAAATAATAAATACTAGTATTGCATTGCACAAAGGTTACGATCATTAAAAATGGCATTGAGAATAAAACTTGCGATAGAAACTGTCTAGATGACAATGAAGACGCACCAAGAAACTTGAACAATGAGGGGGAGAAATTACGATTGTCGATCAACAGCCAAGAAGACCGACATAATCATGATACATTATGGCAAAACACAAGACACCCATACAATTGCATGAAAATGAGCGCGAATATAAAGTTCAAATAAGACGGAGAGTACAATTTCGGTTGGAAGCAACTGCAAATTAGTGAATGGATATTTTGCATGACGAACAGAACGACGTTTGGTAACAAATGAGAAAAGGCGCAGTCAAAGGATCTACACCTATAACGTCTGAGTGCCTGGAACTAGGTCACGTTGAGTAGTAAGAGAAACATTGTCGTTGACAGAACCAACGTGTTTGAAGGAAGAAAGTGTGAAGACTATCTATCACTGAATATTTAAACAAGAAATCGTTTAGAGGTCTCATTTATCTCGTTTGTTCTTCCGATTCTTAGATCAGATTCCCAGATGGTACAATTTGATGTTACCACCACACAAACTTATAGACAGCAGTAACACTCTATCCGTCAATAAACTTACAAGGTATTTACACCAAATTCTGGTATATTTGCATCGCACGCATATATACTTTCAAAAAGTTAATATCTAGATTTGCTTCATGAGCAAATGAGATAATCTATGGCACCATGTCATGGCCATTGCATCGTAACATACAGAAAAATACGTATCTTTGACGATATTTAAGTAGTAGATTTAAGAGGCTGTCTCCATAAGAACTGAACACTGCGTTTCAGTTCGAAAAATCTCCTTCCTTCATGCTTTCGTCACTTATTAGGCTTTATAAGCACATTACGAGATGCCACTTCGATTTTTTTTCTCTTGTGCATTTTATCGAGATTTTCAGCGTTTTGTTGTACGCCGATACAGTGCCGTGCCGAGGATGGGCCCCAGGGGACTTGCTCGGGGCGCAAAATTTTCAGGGGCGACATTTTCAGAAACAAAAATTCAACATTTTTGGTCTTTTTTTGCAAGACTAAAAAATATATTGCAAAGTTCAACAAAATGTTATATCAGTGTCTTAACTTCACATCATCCATTGATGACTTTGCAGCAGTTAAGGCTCAGAGGCTCCTGTTTGAAATTTTTGATGACACCCTGAGTAATTAAAAGCAAAAAGTCGCTATAATAAACATTTGTGTCTACGGAAGCATCTCGTTTAATTGTATAATAAAAGGAGCTTAGGGTGCGTCATAGAGGGCCGAGGGGGGCGCTTTCAACAGAATCTGCCCATGGCAAATTACCACCAAGGTACGGGTCTGCGCCGATATGACAGCCGTTTAAAGACTTCCTTCCACGCGAAACAGTACTTCTGCATGCCTCAAGCGTATCGTAGCCTGATTTCTGACGTCGAGGAGTTTGAAATGCGCTAACTTTTTATTATGGCCTCTTTTGGCCTGTTTTCCCTCTGCCGACTTTACCCTCATAACTACCTTATAGTTTTCTTCTCAAAGGCGGCACGATTGTTAAACTGTCGCTGGCAACACTTTTAAACTAATAATGAGTTACATTCTTATCGGAAAATATTTTTGGAAAGTTCCTTGGAATAATATTTTAAGATTAGTCTAATGTTTGCAACTGTTTCTACTTGGTCACCGAATTATGTTCAGTTAGATGTATCAAATTTCTGGCAAACATGAGTTCAAATATCTTGGTATCCTCTTTATACCAATGCAAAGAGTTTATATGAGGGGTTGAATTTCGTCACGACCGTAATTTATCAACCTTCTTAAGGTACCTATGAGCTTCATTTTCAACGGCTTGTCGACACAGTCACCGGAAACGCGATGTTTATTTTGATACATCGAAGTGCTAGTATGGCTGAATGTTTCCATGTATACTACTTTATTTGAATGTAAAGAACTTCTTAAGTTTACCTGACGGATTTCTTCATTGCGGCAAGATTTCAAAGGTTTCTTCATTGCAGTTGTCTGACCTGTCCGAAAGCTTCGGATAGGTCAGACAACTGATATTTTGATAATAAACAAAGGAGAGGATCACACCCTGACATAGACACTCCCGTGACTATGCATGAATAGGGCGATATTAAAATATATTCTAAGGAATTCCCCAAAAATATTTTTAGTTAAGAATTTAGCTCATCCTCCTGACTTTAAGGATGTGACGACAGTGTGGTAATAGTGGCACTGTTGAAAAAAAGATCCAAACAGGTCTGTATTAAAAACAGGGACGGATTGAGGGTTTGGTCCCGGGCGGTTCAAAGAACATGAGCTATTATTTAGTCAACCTTCGTTAGATAACTCCGTATATGACATTTTCAAAACAATGATTACAGGTCTTTTCAGAATCGGTCTTGTGTATGCATCAACTTACAGTTAGGACTTGCGAAAGGTTACAGTCTGAGGCTAGACATTGACAAACAGAAAGGTGCAACGTCACAGCTCAGTATTTAACGTTTCATTAATCATTACACTTTCTAAACCATAATTTTACAAAAACTTGACAAAATATGGGCCAAAAACTTGTTAGATTGACCACACTCAGGGCATTTCATTTTCGCGATAGATTCTCACTAAAACTAAGAGGAGGAATGCCATGTGTACTGCACGCTAGTAATTTATCTCAGTAGAATAACGAGCACGTCATGCGTACGTCATGCCAAACAGCATGAACTCTTGGAGCACAGAAACTATTCAGATACCCAACATGCGCAATGTCTTTGTATGTACCCCCTTTCAGCGTGGGTCCCAGGAGGTCTCCCCATCTGCCACCCCCTTAATCTATCATCGGTTTCAAAGTAGGACGAGGTTTGGGAACGTGTTATGGCAGCAAAGATGTTTTTAGTTTGGCGATGGCGTGATGAGATGCATAAACATACGTTTGAAATGATTCCTTAGAATACTCCACAGATACTTGTGAACTCCGTAATCTATTACGTTATACATAAAGGATCTGAATCTTTTAAGAACGAAGTGAGTGATGGAAGAGCTTTAAAAGCCTTTTTCTTCCAGTTCTTACAAATGAAACTAATCTATTTTCATTTCAGTTCCTATGCCGATCAATAATTGATGGAAACAGAAGTAAAATGGTTTAGGGATGTTCCTCCATCGTCGCTATTGAAGGTTCTTTGTAAAAACGTTCGTGGGAAGCAACACAGAAATCTTCATCAGCAAGGGAGGTTTTCCATTTTTAGTTCTCACTGGTATCAGGTAAGCAATTTTCTAACAAGATAACTCCAGTCAAAAATTAATTTATTAGAACAAATGTTCCGTTCAAATGAAGCTTCTATAAATCGGACAAATTTCCGAGAACATTTTGAAAATACTCGAAAACTAGTTACGGAAAAGAATTTTTTGCAGGTAAATTCAGTTCCTTTTTTCTTGTTTTATGCAATCGAACTATACGACCATATAATCAAATTTATCAAAGAATTTCTCCCTGCTTTTCCTTCAGTTTAGGTAATGTTCAATCCAAACTCGAGTTTGAATCTCTTTTCGTAGGGAGACCAACTCAAAGATCAAGTGATAGAATGAAGCAAAAGAAAACTGATCATGCAAGCCAATGACCAAAAAGATAGTGTTGAATCAATTGATTGTCATCATCTAGCCATCGCTGAAGATTTTCTGAAAACCTAACCCTGCGTTGATGATTACTGAGAGACTGAATTAAAAGAAAAGAAAATTTTAAAAACACCTGTCCAACACTTTGGCTTTATTTTGATGAGCCATCCCGTCCCCAGAGCATTGTCATTGTCTTCCGATTGAAAATAAATGCAGAAGTCTGCTTTAAGAACCCTAGTCCAATACAGCCTTTCAACAGTAAATGAATACACATTTTAATTTAACTACAGTACAAATATTGGTTTTGCCTCTTGCAACATCCAGGGTTGTCACGTAGCTAAACGCCATTTGCAAGACTGCTTGTCGCCAATACTAAATTCTTATTAACCAAAGAACGTGGTCATTACGGTAAAATATCAAATCGGGGTCTTGAGAGTGCAGACCGAGTCCGGTGGGCGGGGTTCGTACATAAAAGACCCCGGTCTGAACAAGCAAAATATCGTCAGTCTGGTAAAAACATATTAAATTCGTATAGCGTGACAGAGTCGTTAAGCGCTTTTGCCGGCACAGAACACAAAGAAAGATCAATTTGCTGTGAATTCCCGAGTAAAAACAATAACTTATTCATCTAAATGTAAGCAATGCCAATAAAGTGGGGTTTTGTCATGCAGCAGGTTTTTCCTACTGACAGGCCGATTTTGGCGGGAAAATTTCCCAGTTGCTTTGAAGACAAAAAACGAGATTCAGATAAGTTTTCCAAAGTTTTACAACTGCTTACGACTTGGTTAAACCTTTTCCTCGATGAGTTTAATCAGAAAAGCAGACGAATAAATAAACAAAACGCATAGTCTTTGGCAAAAACAAGTTCTAAAAATGTGCTGCTGCAAACCACAACCCGTAATAGACCAGTTCACTGCGGGAAAGTAGTGAATGCCTGTGCGAGCGTCTCAGCCAATCAGAACGCTCCATGTCACCGGAAGTAACGCCAGCCACATAATACAGACTTGTTAATTTAAATGCGTTTAAGAATTTGGCACAGTACGTAAACGTGCACGTTCAGTCACCTAGTTTGGAGCGCACTTCCCCACTATCGCCCCCGCAAGGTACGCCTCTGCTATTGAACTCCAAACAATTATTAGAGATTAAAAAAGCTCATGGAATTCAGTCGAAACGGACTATATATTATTAAACGTATATATTATGCTATCAAGGATGGAGGCCTTGCATGGAGCAGGAGCGGGAACGACTAGACCAGTGGTTCTCACCCTTTCACATTCACACCCATTCACCCTCATGCTGAAACCTATTGCTAAGCACACTCATTCCTAGTTCTGCACTCGTGCTACCGCTTAACCAAGAGCAACACCAAAATGAATACTGTAATATATAGTTATTCGGTTCGGTATTGCCGACTTAGTCAGTCAGTGTTGGATTTTTAATGACAACTAGAAACTTAAAAATGCTATGGTGGTGAATTACTGATGAACGCCCACCAGCTGCATCCTAACGCACCACTCTCTACTGCCCTATTTCCGTCCCCCCCCCCGATAATCCTTATATGACAACTGAGGACGGTATTGTCCCCATTGAGAAACTCTAGACTAGACTAAACATTTGGTTAAAAACCCATAAGATAACAAACAATTGTTGTTGATCAAACAGTCTTGTCGGAGCGCCAACACCCTGGAATGATTAGGAGTCTTCTAGTATCCTTAACATTGAGTTAGAAAGTACTTATATTCTGGCGAAGAATAACTGGAACTTATTACAAAATCGAGAAAGGGATATCACAATTATACAGTCTACATGCGCCATTAGCGTTAAGATCTCAGCCGGTTCTAAGCACTCTCAACTTGAAAGTTGTCTCTCGTATTCTTGACTCAATCCAATCCGTCTATTTCCCTACCACTTATTTTTGAGCTGCAACTCGCACCAGTCTTGGATAATATCTTAATAGGCAGAGTTAGACGACAGTAACATGCTGAACGCAAAAAAATAACAATACTATTTACCCTGTTAATTCTTCCTTTGAGATATTTACCGTTTGCGTTTCAGAATCTGTCAATTCCTTCCCCAAAACTTGCGTGTACAAGGTATCCAAAGCCCAGGAATAGATACAATGATCATGGCATTAGAACGCTACCAATGGGTTTAGTAAGACCAATATTTGGAAATACGAAATTGAAAATATAGTTTAGCTTTCATGAATCACGTCAAGGTTCCCGGGTTAGCTCTTTCATAGGATATTCGATTGTAATATAAACTAATAAAAAAATTAAAGATAGGCAGCTTTTAACTTTGGATTGGCTTGTTAGCAACTTACGCCGCGGTCTTCGAGCTAATTCTTCTTCCGCAACCATTACCTGTCTTAAGGTACTCCAACTGAACGTAAAGAAGTATGCTTTGGGTCACTTATCCAAACATGTTCTGTGGTCCCGATCATGACATTATCTCCTTTTCAGTACTCCTTTTTAACCGTCGAAAGATGGATTCGTAATGTTTGATCCTTATTTGGTATCTGTGAGAAAAATTACGTTTTGTTCAACAAGACATATGCTTGTTCAAGCTGTTATTTCGTGTTTAAATTTTTAACCTTGGAAACCGGACAAAAGGATATCGTATTTCATGTCAGACAAGACTGTACACACAAATAAGTCGTTGAACTGGCATAATAAAATCATTCTAATTGAGTATACGACCTATTGAACATCAGTAGATTCATGTGGGTTTCCTGTACACAAAGCCTGGGTCCTCCTACATATTATACTGCAAAAAACTACATATTATGACCCTATCAAGCGCGTAATTTATATTAACCCTAATATCATACCTTTTGTCTATCAAATAATCGATTGGAATGCATTCCATGGGACCTATTCTCAGCGTCATCAAAACATGTGCGTTCTTGGTTTTTGATAATACGAAAGATTTAAAATTGGAAGTATAAGAGTCCATTAAAGTCCAAATCTGTATTACCGATCAAATATCTTTCAGACCGCAAATATGGTAGTACATTAGGGCTCTGGCAGTAATTTAGGTCACAGCCAGATATTGACCAGGCCGGCCGAAATCGTGGAGCTGTTTGAAATCTTGAAGCCCAGCAAAACTTTGGAGTAAAAGCATAATAAAGTTTTAATCTGAAGTTTCGTATCATACATCACAACATCTTCCGGAATAATACTTACACGGCGCGCGGGTCCAGTGTAGATAGCTTCGATAAAACAGCAGCGTTCTTGAGGCTATACTCTATCTAAAAGATAGAAAAAAAGCTTCTCGACGTTTCGAGCGAAGGACTTTCGTTAGGAGATTAGTAGCATGGAATACAGAAACATGTAGGCTTTTATAGTAAAACTAAAAAAAGTGTGTCACGTGACAAAAATGAACCAATAGAATGAATGTGGTCAAAACAAACACAAAACAATGAAAGGGAAAAGCACATGACAATTTATATGTGAAACTAGAGAGCAAAAAAGGCGAAAATTAGCGCGTGGATAGAAAATAACAATGTGGGATAGCGAAGGAAGGTGAGATGATGAAATACAGTTGAAAGCTAAATGTAAGAAAATCGCTCGTTGATACCATGGGGGTGGAGTGTTCCAAGTTTGGAAATGGGACGCATTTCCTGACTTTTGCGGCTATCATTGCTACCAGAAACGGGAACTAAAGCTCGAATTTGCATATCCGAAAGGCTGTGATTAGCCCTGTTAAAGTGTCTGGTAACAGGCTGATTAGCATCTTTCTTAGTAACATCACGACGATGCTCCCCAAACCTGTCTCTCAAACCTCTTCCAGTTTCTCCAATGTAAAGCATGCCACATTTACTGCATGAGAGGTAGTAAATGAGATGGGAGGAGGTACAAGTGAAGTGGTGTTTGACAGTGAACATAGAAATTGTAATGGAGGAATCTATGAAACTACAGGTTTTGCAATTCTTGATGCCACAGGGAAACAGCAAAACCTGTAGTTTCATAGATTCCATCTTTTAGATAGTGTATGACCTAGTATAGTGTATAAGGGCAGTGGCTAGACCTATGCTTAGAGTCGGTCTAGAATTGAGAAGTAAGACGACTCCTTCCCTCCACTAGTCTGAGGGTTCACCTTGGACAAGTGATAGTACCCTCGTGCCTCCCTACCTAGGGATACAGGTCCAGACATTGGCAGCAGGATGTCTGGTGGTGCAAGCGGCAGAAGAGCTGATCCTAGAACTAATGGCGTGAACACCAGATGGCATGCAGAGGAGCCTCAACTGAGGCCAACGGATGGCATCAACCAGCAAGTGAGTTGCTACTGCGGGGCGATCTCCTCGTCAACAATGTCCGTTGCACTCCTGTGCACCACATTGTATCAGGCGTTGAGAACCAGAGAGGCAGTCTGGTGGAGGCACAACACCAACTGGCTTTGGAACTGTGCAAGGCGTCTTGTTTTGAGAATGGAGGATATGCCTCAACTCAAACACAAGACAGTCATCTTCGGCAACGAAGGACAGCCATTAATTAACCTCAAGAAAGCCGCTGTTTAATACTTACACGGTTGCACAAGCCTTGATTTTTTTAAAGACGAAATTCCATTGCGTTAGTGATCACATAATGTATATTGTCTCAAGTGTCGGACCTGCAGAGCTTCGAATGTAGGCAAAACTTGACAACACCTGTATATAAGTATCCCAGAACGCATGAGAATTCCTCCTTCAACTGGTACGATGCGCTCCATTCCTCCTCTCACAAGCGTCTTTTCTCACCATCAAGACACGAACCACCCTGTATCTTTTGAGGACTTACTAATACACTTTCTACTTTCCCTCTCGCAGATGAACGCCTCGGCGAAAGCCTACTCGTCACAAAGTTCGGCGAGTTGATTCGGTTTAATTCCTAATTAGTGCGGTACAGACAACGTATCGAACAATTTTCGAAACTTTGCTATGGCATAACCGAGTCAATCCTGAGTCGTTACTGAGACAATCTAACATACAAATAATGATTTTCAATAACGACCCTATCAACAGAAACTGCAACTACACCCAAATCAGCTTCAGATAGTCATGTTCCCCGAAATTACTTCCTCTAACTGCGGCTACATCTTATCGTTACAAATGTTTCTAGGTAATCTTCTAATCCTAGCTTTTGTTAGGAAAAGAACATATTCAGCAACCTGAGTACCATTTTAGCACTCGACAGAGCTTCACTCAATAATATAAATAGCAGTTGAATTGTTGAATTGACGGCCAAAAGGAGGTGCATTAGTTCAGATGGAATACACTCCACAAGCCTGGAACGTTGGTTTAAAAGTTTGGTGGAGGGATAGCGGGTGGTTGAATTCACATATAAAGAAATTATTTAAATTTTGTAAAACAAGAAACTCGAGGTTTATTTTCAACCCCAAAAGTTATCAAAAAGTAGCCGGCACTAACTACAAAATCAATTAACCTTAGTCCTAATCTTAGCAAAGCTCAAACTCTAATTGACTAAACAAATTTAAATACCACAGAAGTACCAAGACGTGAACGTGCCGCATTGTTTCCACTTTGGACACACTAACCACTGGACTACTTAAGCAAGCACGATCCAGCCACACTATAAAACAATATCTAAAGCGTATTTTACCGACAAAAAATAATACGCCCCTGACAAACATTCGAGCGACTTTAGTAATAAAGTAGTGTGAGTAGCAGGATGAAAATCTAGTTTAGTGAAGCATAAATGAACCGGAACATGTAGGCTGAGCAACATTTTTAGATTCCGTAAAATTGATTTTTTCGGACGCCACTTTCAGTTGATTGCTGGATTATCATCGGAAAGAATTTGCGTTTACACTTTATCCCAACTCAAAACCTCAATGCCACAAATGTCATGTCCAGAAATGAAGGACACTATCATCGACAAGCATGCGCATCGGTCCCTTAAAAGACAATTTTAAGATGGCGAACTTATATCGGATCGATAAGGCAAAATCGGCAAGACACATTTTTTACAATGTAGTAGTCAAGGTTCCTACAGGTGTGCGTCAGCAAATAAAACAAGCAACAATGTACTACGGCAAATTCTGGAACATGTCGAGCTGAATAGGTCCCCGAGACTCCGAAGGTTACACCTTGTTCTTCATGTATATAGATGGCTGTTAAATCCCAAGAGTTAGCAAAGTACACCTCTCTGAGCTCAAATTTTGCTTTGCCTTGTATGGTTTTCTTCGTAAACATTTTACATTTGGTTTCTTATAAAGTTCAATAGCGTAACCAATGCTACGCGAATCATGCTCAGAATTCTGACGTACACCTTGTGTAAGTTGCCAGGATATTGTATTCTGAAAATACGATCGCCAAATTTTTAGTTTTTATACTTGCTCTCAATAAAATGTCAGACCACTTTTTTCGCAGTTTTGATTTATGTTATATCAACGCATGAGAGTAAGTTACAACTTAGATTTACGTGAAAGGAGAATTCAGCTTCGGCATCGTGCGGTGGCGTAACACCTATGCATCGGGTACGTAGAGCGGGTTGGAGAGATCCGTAGGGTTCTATTTTTACCCATTCCAAATCGTCGAAAATAAAGATTAGAGTATGTACGGGATCCCCAAAGGGTCCTTGGCTTTTAGTTTTGTGTTGAAACAACTATTCATACTTTTTCGCATAAATCTATCAAACAAGTATTACTTATCCTTTGTATTCTGAAAGTTTGATCGTAACAACAGGTCTATTAGGTAATTAGGAGAATCTCCTCAAGAGTCCCGTTAAACAAACAGAAAGAGCGTATGTGTTGTGGTAATTAACACAGTGTTTTGTTACATTATTTGTTTTACTAAACGTTTTAATTGTATATAGAAAGTATTAACCTCTCACAATAATTGACATTGAAACTTCGTTTTGTTGTAATTTTTGATGTGATGATGTCGTTGTCTCTGCAATCGATTTTTAGAGCTTTTAAATTGTTAAAATCACTGTCGCCGGGGCTTTTCCCCCTGGACCCCCACCAGGGGCCTTACGAGGCCCCCAGCCCAAAGCTTACTCATTTCACTTGCAAGGGCCACTTTATGTTATCAGCCGGGGGGGTCCCACCCCCGGGTTAAGCCAGCTGCTGCATGGATTATCATCGCACATTGTTGTGCGACTTAATGGATTTTAGATAAGGATATACAGTGGTCAAGTGTTCAAACTTCCAGACTTCAATAAGTTTAAGAATTCGACAAACATGATTTCTTTTGTTTGCCCCCCCCGACCATAAACACAGGATGCACCACTGATAAAGTTTATTTTGCAATTTCATGATGGCTGATGTTCCATCAGCTGGATCATTAAATTTTTATTCGCAGTGAAAATCGTCAACTGAAAATCCGCCATTAGCAAATGCTAGTAAGTAAAGCGTTGAGAAATTGCGTCCCCAGATCAAACCGACGTCAGCCTCCAATTTCTAACCACGAGGCTCTTTTACCACTTTAACATGCTACCCGTTAACTTCGTTTATATTCTCAAGGAATATGGTGAAAGGTGAGGACTGTTAGGTGGGTGGGTGGGTATTCGTATTTCTTATATTTCTCAAAATACATCGAGAAGTCTCCGAATATCCTTTGGAATAACTCCCAAATTTTATCCTTTACATCCTCATGATTGAACAAATCACTGTTTGATGTCTGGGCCATTAAATTTTTATGCCCAATGGAAATTGTCAATTGAAAGCCGGCCATTGTCGCATGCTAGTCAATAAAGCATTCAGAGCTTGCACCTTGTCCTCAACTTTGGCCATGCCTCGAAGCCGAAAAAACCATCTTAAATAATGCAGTCTCAGATTCACGTTATGAGTTACCCGACTTTTATTTCGACTCTTCCGGTTGAAACTATGAACTACTCTATTGATCCAACGTATATTCATGATTCCTCAGTAAGTCAGAAGACTGAGTTCATAAAAAATTACCAGAGATTATTTGTTGAGATTTCAAACAAATCTGGACATCAAAATAAAAAAGTGGCAAAGGCAAAAATTGTAAAGACCATGCTTTATTATTGTAAGAAAACTTCTTCAAATTTAATAAACTTGATTTTCATTTCATTTCGGCTTTAAAAGCAAAAGCTTAAACAGTCTTCGATTAACACACTGAGAATACTTTAATTAAGATAATACGAAACAGAAAATAAAGTAACAAACTATGAAAGGAAGAAAAAGCCTGCCTTTTGACTTTTAGAAAAATTTTCAGATATCGGTAAAATCAACGAAACATGGATCTAAAAGTTTTCTTTTTTAAATCCAAATCTGTATTTTTGACAAAGGCTTTTCAAAATTTTTCCAAGCGCTACATTTCCACAGTAAAAGACCGTTATATTTCCATAATCCATTGCATTCAGTTCTGCGAACACCTGCAACATAATAAAAGCAGAGCAGTTAATATTCTCGGCATTAATTTGTTGCTATTGTTTGAGTTCTCGATTACTCAAGCTAACCTCTTCCCAATCTGGTCTCCCTGCATTTGTTCTTGTTCTCAAACCAGTTATCAAATCTTTTTCCTTCTTCTCGTGAATCAGTTCAAGAGCCAACTGTAAACCTAAGGCTTTCATATCTTCTTTTCTCAATGCAGACGTCATGTAAATGTGCATGTCCAGAAAATGCTCTCTAAAAACGCCTTCGTGTTCGGACTGCTCAACCTCCAACTCTTTTAAAAGACTCAAAAACCATTCAAAGGAGTACTGGTCACGATTTATCCAAAAAAAGTCGACCTAAAATAGGAAAGAAACAACAAAGCGAATGATTAGTACAAGCTAACAACTGTCCTTATTCATAATGGACGTAATAAATCGCGGCACAATGAGCTTTTGATCGGATATCTAAAGACTGAGAAGTGAGTTGGAAAACGAAGCGATAGCCGAGATCTTCAACCATCTTTGCCATACTTGAAAATCATATCAGAGACGACTTTCGAGTTAATGATCTGGCTCCTCAAAAGAATCCGTACATAAAGGAGAAAACCGAATTTAAAGTTGTCGCAATCTTACGCTAATTAAGGTTAGATATCCAAACCACACCTCTGTACTAATGTACTTTGTGTTTTGCTCATGAATTACTAATGAGTTAGCTTTAAAAATACTATCTGTTATAACTGAACTGTTCTCCCTCGAGGTCTAGCAAGAGCAAGAAAATTACCCTGTTGTCAAGGACCACTTGTTTATCAGCTCAAAAATGTTACGTGCAGCTCTCGGTTGATCATCATTATCATCGTCATCGTCGTCGTCGTCGTCGTCGTCACAAAAAATTATTAAATAACGTATCAAAAGTTGCTGTAAATGTACTACTCCATGTGTTGGCCCAAGATGGGCTGAGCTATACTTCACTCAACTGTTCTATAGTTTACTCTACTGTAAATTGGTCGATTCGTGAAATATTCTGTTAATGTTACTCTAAGGATGATTCTGAAATAGAGTCGAAACACTGCACATCTATACGAATATTGAGCATTAAGTTGTCGTGAGAATCTCTCGTGCACTTGAATTAGATAAAACGAACATACTGTTTCCATTTGACCCGATTGTTCAACTGGTAGAGCAGAGATCCAGTAACCCGAAGATGCGAGCTCGAATCCAGTTATAGTAAACTTTTCTCGTTGACTTTAGTAGTGCAAGCCAATTCATTAAATGTTCTGTTCATGTTACCTTGAAAATGATTGTGAAATGTACTCTTCTCCACTCCATTCCATTTAACTTCACTCCGCACAACTCCAATCCATTCCACTTTTCTCGATGACGTTCAATCCTGAATGCATCCCTTCATGTTCACTTCCCTCCTTATCTCTTTATCCTACTTCATCTCACTCTATTTTTGCAACGGTGCAAAATTTAAGTCAAAACCTTGAAAAGTTATTTAACACAGATTATGTTATTTGTAATATAATTAAAAATATGTTTATTCAGTGAATACCATGTTTATGGCTTTATTAACTCCATTCTGTCCGAGTAGATCTTCTATTATTGTGCATCTGGGTAACGCCAGACAATTTTAATTGCCAAAGAGTTAAGAACTATTTGCTTGGCAATTATTTACCTCACAAGCTTTCGTTTCAAGTCAGGTGTATCAGTCACTCCACTTTACCTTGTCCTATTCCGGACTGGTACGTCTATAAAACGTCTGATCTGAATCCCACCACTGTACACACAACGCAGTGTCACCCCCGAAAAGATAAATAGCATCAACTAACAAAATGAACTCAAATAAATGAATATCATCTATCTGAGGGAAACTCAGAATAGGATTGGGCTTAGGATTAGTGTAATTCCCCCCCCTGTGATTATAAACTTACGTCTTACCCTGTTTTAAAAATACAGCCTACCGTCCACCCCTGCAACAAATTCTGCAACAGTATTTCCCAAGCAAAAACCTATTGCATGTGGGAACTTTAACTCTTTCCAGGCGAGATAAGACTTCTTTACTTTGGTTAACGCCAGACGATTTTACTCGTGAACGGGAGGGCTCCCTCCGGGAAATGGTTAATTTCCCTTAAATAGGTGAGATTTATCTATTTTCCACTTTTTTCAAAATGATGATACTCAGTTTTTCAAGGTGTGAGACCGGGTTGGTACACAATTTGGCACGACACCAGTCCCCTTCGCTCCGTTGCGCTCAACTCCTCTGCTTCGTTTCTCGCCACTCCACTCTACTTCACTTTTCCGTATTCTTCTCTCACGGTGGCGTAAGTTCATTCATGCGTAGACCATTTGCTAAAGTTCCGTTATCAAATTTCAAAATAACTGTCTTTTTTTCATTCTTTTGTTAAATTTTTTGAAGATGAGAAAGACTTCGTTTGAAGGAAGCTGTGTTTAATATAAGAACATTGTTTAAATCACTTAATTTTTATAACACAACAACATTCTCTAAATCACCAAGTCATGATCGATAAAGTTTCAAGGGGGTTGCCAGGAAACAAATACTAAACTCACTAGCGTAAGTGAACAAACCTTTATGGACAAAAATGTTGTGTAAAAAGAAAACCAACCTTCTGCAGCTTTTGTAGCGAGTAGGGGACATTTCCAACCCAAGAATAGTTGCAGTTTGGACAGCAGTGGGAGGCATTTTGATATCTCAGCATAATAGTTTTAAGAATGGAAGCAAAAGGGGTCACTCCAATTCCACTAGAAATCAGAACAGCATGCTCAGCTTCGGAGAAATCCGTAGATGGCGCTCCGTAAGGCCCATCGAGATATACCTTTAAAAAAGAAAAGTTATTAATGATATAGAATTGTCTTTACACCACCTGTCCATGAATCTCTGAACCAGGGGATGTTATAAAGTACCAATATCAACAACAAAGACCAACGGGTTTTGGGGTAAAAAGATGTGAAGTTAATTCTGGGGAAGCAACTTTTCAGGGAAATATGTTAAATTTGTCGCCGGGAATAAAATTATGAGAATAATGTTCAGATTGACATGATTCCAGTAGAATATCACGATAAATAAAAATATCTGTCATCTCTTCATTTTGCATAAATCTATTCCAAGAAATATAAATCTTACGGTTATTTTAAAAGGGACGAGTTTTAACGACGAGTCGTAATTACACGAAAGACTGACGTGCGTTTATCTTTCGTGCAACTTCATTGACATTACAAATCATTGTTGAAAATTCTTTCTGTGTAACATAACCTCTAAAGTTTCGTAATTATCAGGGAAAACAAAATGGCGGCGACAAAAAACTTTACTGAGGGAAGATGCCTTCTCGTCCCCACTACCGCAACGACTGGCCTAAGAATGTTAATATGTTATTTACAAACAAAAAAATCGATTGTGTATCTCTGACCTGTGATAGAAACGTGAATGACATGTTTTCAACCCAAAAAATACCTAGTTAACATGAGACGTGGCCGACTGCTTTTTAGAAAAGACGAAATTAAAGATGAAATTAAAGGAACTTTGCTGCTAAGCTCTGCTGACGAAGTTTGGTAATAATTCAGCCTCAGTGGTGTCTAATATAATCATAGTAACAATAACAATAATAATCATAACAATAATAATAAGAATATAAATAATAATGACTGAGATCCCTCCCACTGTCCTTAGTTGGGTGGTGTGCGAGTTGAAATAGCTTTTAAGCCATCATCCAGTTAAATATTAACCCGGAGGATTAAGGCAAAAGTCCTGAAAGGCTATTATGTATATAACAACAATGTTCCTTTTACTAAGACTTTTCCAGAACTTACAGAATAATTGAGTAATTAATAATTAAAAGTTAAAATTTAACTATAATATACTACTTAAATATACTATTCGATATGTTTAGCAGTTAAATATTTTAGCAGATTCTCTCGCCACTGAAATTATGAAACCGTACCCTTTTTGCTAGGAAATTGTTTATTTATCTATTTATTTATTTTTTGGTTGGTAGGTTGGTTGGTTTATTAATTTATTTATTTATTTATTCATTTGTTTATTTACTTATTCGTTTATTTTTCTAGTTATTTTCTTATTTATTTATTTATTTATTTACTTATTTACCCATTTATTTATTTTGTTTATTTATTTAATTATTTTTGTCGGGTGACTTTTCTTACATTCGCCAATCCTTAGCTATTCTCTTGACCCAAGCAGTAATAATAAACTAGAAATACGTGCACGCAACAACCCCTCGCCCACCCTTCCAATATATCTCTCGAGAGTCCAAGTAACATTGATAATTTTTCAAAATTGTCTATAAGACAAATCCCCCTTACTATAACTGGAAGAGGGTATGCAATATAAGAAAAACACAACATTTGGGCACAAATATTAACAACCCAAACTGGAAATTGTTTTTTATTTAAACTGTTCGTCGTCATATTTACGTTTAAAAGTTTGACTCTGTTTTATTATAACAAAACATTTGGAGAGAATAACCTTTAACGGTTTTACAAATAATGCGATCCATCCTGACAATTCTACTGCTAAACAATGGATGTTCGTATCAAGACCCTGCATTAGTTGCGATCTTGACATATTTCGTGTCGTTTTTGGATGAAACTTATCACTTTTTTTCACTTTGAAGAAAGACACTTTAGTAAATGGCAACACTTTCCGTCTTAAAAGCGGAGCATTCTCATAGGTTAAGGGTCGGATACCAGCATTACGGACAGCTTATGATTGAAAAACAATTTTTTGATATTTTTGTATTAAAAAAACTGATAAATCCTACATTATCTTAAAAATTTCTAGTAGAAGTGCTATGATGAAGATTTATGCTAAGTATTCATCCGAGGGTAAAAGACTTTGGTAACGAAGACGAAACGAATTACGAAACCGACAAAATAAACAAAGAAAACATGAAAGAGTTTTGCATTTTTATTGCTGACCAAAAATCGAAAAATACAAAACACACAGCAAAATACGACAAACAAACCTTCTTCAAGTTTTGTCGAAAGAAAAAGGAGTAGAGGGAAGTAAAAGAAGTACTTTTTTCCACTGTAAAACTTTCGTCAAACAGAAAAATGGCGTGGCGTACAAACCTTCAACTTTTACGTATTTTCAACGAAGCGTTCATCGGTACCTCAACACAGAGTTCCACGGTGAATTTACAGAAAAAACACGGCTTCATACTTTCAGAATTTCTTGCGAGGTGTTAAAATCCTGATGAAAGCATTACTGGTCAAACAAGGTAAAGGTAATCATCCACAAGCCACCCGAGAAGTGAGAAAGACTGAAGCGTACAACATTTTCGCCGAAGGATAGTATGATCTCCAAATAGAAGTAGCTTTTCAGCGTGTTTCAGCTACTCGATCCAGACGTAAATGTGGCTGTTTAGCTCAGCTAAGTGATTACCAGAACGTTAGAAGTCTAGATTCATACAAATCAACATCGATTCAACTACAGCAAAGAATATCGTTTACACTCAGTCACTTAGCAAATGTTCCGGCAACGAAAGAGTTCCGGTAACGTCTTTGTTCATCTTCATGAGAAAGAACTAAGTCAAAGGGTTGCTCCAGAATGTGAACAGTTGGCCGATGCATATTCCAAAGAGCTGAGTTTTGGAACTGTTCTTTTAAATCATAAATTGTCTAGTAATCAAGACGTCCTGCAAAAATGAAACCAGTCGCAAGTACCAAGAAAGCCATTTCCTTTGCCGGTCTTAAATCATTTACTGGCTTCAGTGTTCAAATGATGTAAGCACCTTGCTAGAGATCCATACAAAGGAAAAAAGAAAGAGACCAAATTGATTTGGTTCGACACGGATCTAAGCAACCTAAGTAAGGTTTGGTCAACAACATAACAGTCCCCATGCTGGCACTTGGCATTCTTGGGTGACCGGAATCCGTGGATAGAAACCTATATACAAAAAATATTTCGAGTTGTTTTCCAATCAAACTTTTCACTCATTTTGCTTTAAAGAACGATTTTTTATTAGATAGCCAGGCTTTCCGTCTTAAAATTGGATCATTCTCAAAGGGTACCGGTCGGATATCAGCATCATGGACACCTCATGAGTGAAAATTTTTTTTTTGATATTTTTTGTCTTAAAAAACTGATAAATTCTATATTATCTCAAAGTTGGTTAAAAATGTCTATTAGAAGTGCTATGAAGAAGATTTATGCTAAGTATTCATCTGGAGATACAACACTTTGTTGACGAAGATGAAACGAATTACGAAACGGACGAAATAAACAAAGAAAACATGAATGAGTTCTGCATTTTTATAGTTGGCCAAAAATCGGAAAGTACAAAACATAAAACAAAATACGACAAGCAAACCTTGTGCAAGTTTTGTCGAAAGAAGAACAAGCAGAGGGAAGTACAAGACGTACTTCTTCCACGGTAAAACATCAATAAAAAGAAAAATGGAGTAGAAACCTGAAACTCTTGCGTATTTTTAACTAAACATTCAGTGGCACCTCAACACAAAGGGTTTAACGGTAAATTTACACAAAAACGACTTTCAACTTCCTTGAGAGGTTTTAAAATCCTAATGAAAGCATTACTGGTCGAATACGGTAAAGGTCATCATGCATAAATCACTCTCGAAGTGAGAAAGACTGAAGCGGACAACTGTTTTGACGAAGGATAATTTGGTGACCAAAATAAAGTAGCTTTGCAGCGAGTTACCTGGTGGCTGTTTACCTTGCATTTTTGTTTCCAGCCAAAAGTACATCCTAACGTCTTCAGTGGGGCGAGATTTCGTGGGGAAAAAAATCCTGATTGAGGCGATGAAATATTTGTGTGAGAAGCAGAGAAAGCATCCAAAGACTGTCATGGCCTGGACAACTCTTCTGGACGATGAGTGTGCTACCCCACTTCTCAAACAATTGACCATGAACGCTGTCCGGTTAAATACTGCAAAATGTTCAAAAGTAATCGTCCTACAGAGATGAATGAACCACAATCTTCATTCTACTTTACCAATAAACACCAGGAAAATCCAGGTGATAATATTTTGTACAAGAAGTCTCCCTTAGGGAAGAATGAAGTCGGGAAGCTACTTTTGAAAGCTGCTCAAAACAATTCTGTTTGCAAAACTTGTATTTCAAAGCTACTCGATTCAGACGTACCTGTGATTGTGTAGTTCAAGTACGTGGTTACCAGAGCGTGAAAAGTCCCAAGATTTATGCAAATCGGCATCTATTCAATTTCAGCGAAGAATGTCGTTTTAATACAGCTAGTCGCTTAGCAAATGTTCTGAAAACAAGCGAGTTCCCTTATGTCTTTTGTTCATATAAATCAGAAAGAACCAAGACAATCCGTTGCTGCAAAAAGTGAACAGTTGGCAAATGCATATTCCAAGGAGCTAACTTTGAGAACTACTCTTTCAAGTCATAAATTGTCCAGTTACTGAGGTAGCCCTCAAAAGCGAAACCAGCCGCAGGCACCAAGAAAGCCATTTCCTTTGCCGGTCTTAAATCATTTACTGGCTTCAGTGTTCAAATAATGTAAACAACTTGCGAGAGATCCATACAAGGGAAAAAAGAACAAGACCAAATCAATTTGCTTCAATACGGTACCTAAGTGTGGTTTGGTCAACAATATACCAGTCCCCGAGCTTGCACACGGCATTTTTGAATGACAGGAATCCATGGTGTACAGGTATATATCCATATGTAGGTATATATATACATATATATATATATACATACATACATACATACATACATACATACATACATACATACATACATACATACACAAAGCAAAAATTTTTCTCCCTAGTCACCACGCGTGTAACAGGACTCCACCCACGTCGAGATTAGTACCCTCGCACCGCGCTTCGCGCGGTGGGCGAGGGGATAATAGTGCAGAGCGTTTTTGAAAATTCGTATGTCACCAATCAGTGCATTAGTTTCGTAGAATCAAACTCGTTAAGATTTATAACTGCCAGGAGTTGCTCGTATGTTAAGTAAAATTTGGCAAAAAGAACAATGTTAATGCCATCTAACAAATCATTCACTACTTTCGTAGAAGCTTAAAACGATCAGATTGAAAACTCTAAGAATCACTGGGACGTCTAGAAGAATCTGGCAAAAAGAACAAAGTAAACACCTTCTCACGTACCAACCCTTAGAATAAAGAGAGATTCAAAAACTTAAGCAGTCAAAAGACCTAAAACAACAAGCAAAGAACTTCAGCAAACGAACCAACGCTTGAAACAAATATCAGTTTAGCAATATAACCAATGAGAATAACTGAACTACCAGGGCAAATTCAAGGAGAAAGAATAAAGAAAACTGCCTCACCAGTCAAAGAAAGAGAAATCTGATTTCCGAGGTGCTATAACATTTATGGGAAAAATAGAAACTTAACTTGGGGAAGTCACAATATGCCGAACATGATCTACCCTAAAGTCAATCACAATAACTTCAAAATTAAAACCTTGAAGTCAGTGCACAGAATTTTGTCTGTTTTACCAGTTAATCTGCAAATTTTTACCTTATTAGAGTGATGTACTTTACTAACATGAAAAATCGCTACTGAAAATCTCCGAAGTTACTGAAGTAAGTAAAATGCCGCAAAACTTCTCGCTCGTCGAAACATTCCATCAGTGGCCTGGCCAAGTGGGCACCCGTGCCCCCCAACTTTTACTTGACTGATAAACTTATCACCAGAAATATTACACAACATCTTAGAATGCCTCAAATCAGTATTAGAAGGTCTAAGGTACAAAATTTAACTAGCAGGCTTACTCCCAAGGCCGAGACTTTTCGCATTCGTGCTTTCAGTTCCCATGAGGCCACAAAAATTTTGTACTGGCCACGTCACTGCATTCTACATTACAAACACTGGCTGCGATGCACAAGTTCGTGATTTACATTAAGTCTCGAAAATATAAACCAAAGCAACAAGACTTCATAGAAAAGTGGAGCACAACGTCGACAGTGTTTATCTGATGAGTAATGATCAAAAGGAGTGAAAATGTTTGAAATCAAGAGCAGAAAATCCCTAAATGCTAGCTTTCAGCTTAGGTTTAGGCTTAACGAAGGGCCTCCTCTTTTAGTTACGACAGTTATAAAAATGTGGTATAATTGGTATTATTATACATTCAAACTTCGTTCTTGTTCCTTACTGGTCGACATTCACAAGTTAATTCTCAATGTTCGGAATCTGTGACATCACTTCCGCCGAATATCGTGAATTACTCGACGGAGCTGTCAAAAACAATTATTGAACGCGGATGATGTAATCACCTCAAGGCCGTGAAAATTACAAAACAGCAAGAATGGCCTACAGCAGTTTGGAAGGTTAATCGCATGAGTCTTTTTATTCGAATGTATAATAAAACAATTATTGGATTCGACTTACGCATAAGATCAAGAATTATCCAGACTTCGGTCAATGTTATCCGCCTCAGCCTTTGGCTTCAACAGATAACATTGACCTCGGTCTGGATAATTCTTGATAACATGCTCAGCCTCATCCAATAATTGTATGAGTATTAATCTTCATTTTCACCTTTTCATTTCCTTTTTTTATTTTAATATGTCATTTTAGACCCGGCCGAGTCAAGTAAAAATGACACATTAAATAAAAATGTTGAAAACCGTTGGCAACTTGTGATTTTTGGTGTTGCTGTTGTACCTGTTGTTGTTATTTTCATTATAAATATTGATGTTTCCGAGCATTCTTACCAGAAGCTTCTGGTTACGGTCTACTGTGCAGGATTTTTCCTTTGTAGATTTTGTTAACATTTTCATTTCCTCGCCATTCAACTTCTCTCTTTCGATACTGTTCCGTAGAAAACTTTCTGGCTCAAATACAACCTCTTGCAAGTCAACATCTTCATTACCCTCTTCAATTATTTCCAGTCGTTGTCGTCTCACACTTTTAGCTCGGCGCTCTCGAATAGTCATTTCTTCATCTCTAAAATTTATTACGTTAGTTCAAAATGAGTATAGAAATGAAGAACAATAAGATCAAAAATGTTTTAGATAGAGTGTATTGTATTGTTGTCTGATGTCGAACGTTCCTTAACATTTTCCTTAAATATTTCTTCTCAGAGTTTCAATTCTATTTGGTCACAATAGAGTTTTTCTTAGCTTTATCTTCAGGTCGAGCAAACGTAACTTTATGACAAATGTGACATCACTCACTTGACGTTAATACGACCAAACGCAACACATCAAGATAATAGGAAAATGTATATTCATTCATTCATTCATTCATTCATTCGTTCATGAACGAAATATCAGTATCATCTAATGAACTTGTCTGGCATTGCCGTTTTCTTTTTACCATATTTGTCATATAATCCTGCCAAGCTTTTAGAAGGGAATGTAGTATAGCAATAGCCAGCTGAATCACCGGTCTGACGTTGGCCTTTGTGACGTATGCTAATGATGAACGCTCAACTCTACAGTTTCATTTTAAAAATGATTTTGAAGTGGCAACATCTGACATTTTTCTTGTGTATTTATTCAGTTACTTACATAATACCATGATGACCTCCGATTGTATTGTTCTCAAGGGGTGATTTAGTCTCTAAATTCCCTCATCAGCATGCATACTTTTACTAATTTCCCCTCAAAAGAGGGAAAATTTCTAATTTTCTCTGATTAACATGCATGAACAAACATGAAATAATGCTGTTAAATTTAAGCATTGAACAATTCATTTTATACAAGTGCTGGTACCCACCATGAGCAATACTAACATCCCAAAAAGAACTTCAAACAATACCAAGTAAATTTCGTCGATCATCATGGTATTACTTACAATTATTTGACTTAAGCCTATCGGATAAGATTTGTTGATGACGCCAAGCTAACCTTACTTCAAACGTTTTCAAACTCATGCAGAAACTCGTTATACCTCAGTTTCTTCCATCAATACTTGAAAATCGTGGGGAAAACTTACATAATACTATATAATCGGTCAGCAGTAAACCCCTTTAGGACATTGTTTACAAAATGATCGTCAGAAGAAAAGCAGGAGAAGATCGTGATCGATTTTAGGAAATTGAACCGCTTTCTTTCGGAATTCTCTCGTGGGAATGTGGAATTACGTACATTCCATACACTGGCTGATTTAAAACTGATTTCGCAGAATGCTAATAGACTCAAATACATGCAAATAAATTTCGTTTTGATATGAGCCTTCGTGCAACTGATCTGGACGTGTGGAGTCGGTTGGTTGGTACTTATCACGGCACTTTGGTTTACAAAAGAGGACAAAAGTGAAGATTTTTGGGAAACTTAATATGGCCGACATATAGTAGATTGTAGGAACAATAGCGGTCCTTTTTTCAGAACGGTGGCGCTCTTTTGAGGGTTAATACTTTAGGCAGAAATTCCTTGACGTGCTTTCACATGTTCTAGATGTGAGGAAAATTTTCATAAGTTTATGTTCTTTACTGTGCATTGAAAATTTGACATTTCCCATTACAAGACCTAATGATTCCTCCACTTTGAAATTTAAAATTTGTAAATTAGTGCACATATTTTGACGCTTCATTTCCAGCCATGACTCATCCACTTATCTATTTCCTTCCTTCCTTTCTTTCTTCCCTCCTTCCTTCCTTTCTTCCTTCCAAACTTCCTTCCTTCCTTTCAAACTTCCTACCTTCCTTTCAAAGTTCCTTCCAAATTTTCAAACTTCCTTCAAAACTTTCAAACTTCCTTCCTTCCTTCCTTCCTTCCCTCCTTCCTTCCTTCTTTCCAAACTTCCAAACTTCTTTCCTTTCATACTTTCTTTCTTCCAAACGTCCTTCCATAGTTCGTTCCATACTTCCTTCCAAACTTCCTTCCAAACGTCCTTTATAAAACAGCACAAATAAGGATAGAGCTTGACGAACGTTCATCTATTATTCAATAAACAAACTTTACCTTTCGCTTTCTCTTGCCTTAATCGTCTTTCGCCGTCTGATGTTTGTCAGCTTTAACGATGTTCGGTTGCACTCTTCTTTCTCCTGTTTCTCGTAATAATCATAAAGCTTCTTGGTCCATGTTCCAACTCCTCGAACATGAAACCAAACGGTACTCGGTTGTTCAGGAGAGCTGCTTATTGTAAATGGATGCCATTCGTATTTGGCAATTTTCGGGATATTTACCAACACGTAGTCACCAGGTTTGTATTGGAAATTTGGAGGTCTCTTGATAATCAAATGCGTGACCTAAAACGTTTGTTAAGACAAAGTTTTAATTTTATAGGAAGGAATTAACTGTTCAGTTGAGATGAAGGTTTAAGAGAATATCTAATTAAGTAAATAGATTAACTCTGTCTTGGCGGAACAAAACTTCTTTTATTTTACTCTGTCTAACGCCTTATTTTACCCTGGCTAATGCCAGACCATTTTACTTATCCAAGGGTCAACTACCGCCTCGAAAGAGTTATAATTACTACTGAATGACCGAGAGTTAGGTCTGTGAAATATCTAGTGAAATATCGGACCGATATTTCCCTAGTACAGACTGAATAAGCGAGATCAATGAGTAGTTTATTACATGGCTTTATTGATATATGATTGACTAGTGCAAAGGTAGAGAACGTCAAGTAAGCACTGTCAATTCTGTCGTCATTTCATAAAGAATCTCTTGACCAACTTCACTCTATAAGGTTGTTTTTCCTTTTCTGATTGTTCGTAATACATTTTCGCTTCATACATTGTCAAAAATTTCAATTTTTGTTCTACACAAGCAAGGCTTTTTTAAATCTCCACTGAGCGGGCAATACTGGAAATATCCGACCGCTCATGAACCAATCAAATTACAGGATTTCCGTATTCGGACCGCTCGCTGCCACAGCCATATAACAACACGGCTTATTGACTCTTTCCCGGCTTGTTAACTCTTTTTCTAGTCATTTATATCACTAAAAAACTAACCTGGGTACGGCATACGTTAGAGCTAACCAAGGTTAAATTTTTGATCCCTACTTTGAAGGTGTGTTTAACCGGGCTGACGCTAACCTGGGACAAAACCGGACTGATTTTTTTGTCGTGTAAAATCAATACCACCTAACTCTTTCACTGCATGAGCCCTAGCTCCATTTGACGCGTAAAATGATCTGGCGTCAGCCAGAGTAAAATAATAGAAGTCTTAATTTTCAATTAAGTTCAAATAATTGGGACGGTTATAAATTTTTTACTGAGGGAGCTCTTCTCTTGACGCATCAAATCGTCAAACGTTAGCCAGAGTAAAATAATACTACACCATTTGCTGCTCATTACCAGAAAATATACTATCATTATCACCAACTTCAAGCTCATTAACGCGAAAATACACTCATTTTATTGAATCGACATTTATTTACCCTTCTGTCATGTTCCATTAAATTTTTGGCATCAATAGTAACGTTCACTAGCATTGATAAGCAACCATTTGCATCAAAGGGCCTTCAATAGCGCCAACTGACGACCATTAACACCATTTTTCTATTCATTAAGGAGAATATAATTTCAATAACGTAATGCAGTTGTCCAGTCTGTTCTAGAATCGATTTTAATTTATATGGAATCCTAACATGCATTTCAAACTGTCAACGAACTTATGTTAACAGCACTTTATAAAAAACCATCAACTTTCACACCGCAGAAAATAAAAAACAAAACTGTTTTGTGAGCAAAGCATCGGGATCAAAGCTTTCATGCAGTACAATACTGCCGCGTACTGTAGGCTTTGACTGCGAAATATTTTTTGCGAAAGACGTGAAAGCTCATGTGTGGTTATAAAGTGTTGTTAACATAAGTTCGTTGACAGTTTGAAATACATGTTAGGGTTCTTATTATAGCGTTAAATCGACAACTTAAATTAGATCACGTTTAAATGATTAGGGAATAAAACTATCAAAATTCGTAAATAAACCGGTGAACGTGGGCTTTTCATAAACAGAGATTGAAAATCTTTTTCGTGCGATAAATTAAGATGTCCATGAAAGGAATAACAGAACGACTCTTTAACTCACGAGAAAACATGATACTTAGTAGAGCAGAACGCGTTCAACAGAGCGATTATAATGACAAAGCAGTCATCGACGTATCGGTGTCTTCCCCAAAATCAGCGAGTTTGTGAGAACTGCTTTCAGACTCGAGAGACAGGAAAGAGTCGCTTTCACTTGACATAAATTAATTGCTGTTAACTAGCGAATATTTATAACACAGTGACTGGCAGGGGCAAAGGTATTCAAACCATGTGACGTAGTAAAATCTAAATTTGGATCCACTACGTGGTCAATTTTTTGAAGTCAAAGCAGCACTCGTTTATGGCGATGAAAAAGTGGTTTTAAAACATTTTTCAAAAATTTCCTTTATGTGCCCGATTTTCATAAATAATAAACTCTCAAATAATGGGAGAAAAAATTTTGCTGCATCTACACTTATTAATGAATTTTGATAGTTTTATTCCCTTATCTTCTGAAAGTGTCCGGATTCCATATAACCTTAAACCGACCTTGGAATAGACTGGACAGCTGTCTTGCGTAATTGAAATTTTATTCTCCCTAATGTATAGTAAAATAGTGCTAATGGACATCTGTTGATGTATTTGGATGCCATTTGATGCAAACAGTTTCGTATCTATGCTAAACAATGTTACTCTTCTAATCAAAAATTTTAAATAAACGTGACAAAAGTGTAAATGAATGTCGATTCGATAAAATAAATGTATTTTCGAGTTAATTAATAAGTTTGAGGTTGGCATTAATGACAGTGTATTTTCTGGTAATGAACAGCAAAAGGTGTATTTACGAATGTTGATAGTTTGATTCCCCAATCTTTTAAACGTGGTCTCTTTTAAATCGGTCATTTTAAAATTTGCTCTTTATGCCACATTTTTCCTTACATGTATATTTCAAGTTGTTTACCAACTTTAGTTCACAGCGCTTTACTGACACACATCAACTTTCATGTCTTCAATGGCTATCCAAGCTTAAGTACGTGGTAGTACTGCATAAAATCTTAAATCGCAAAGACGCTAAAGTTCATGTGTGTTAAGCCCGCCATACACCAGTGCAAAAAGCTGTGATATTTCTTGTATGAAACTAAAATCGGGCACTGTCGCCCAAGTGTGCGGCAGGCTTTAGCAAACAACTATTAACTAAAGCTCATTAACGGTTTGAAATAGACATGTTAGAATTTCATGACCTTAACTCGATCTTGCAACAAACTGGATAAACGGGCGTGAATGAAATTTTGTTCTCCCTAATGGGTAGCAGAATGATGTTGATGGTCGTCTGTTGGCGATATTTAATGCCCTTGGTTGCAAATGGTAGCGTATCTACGCTAATGAAAATCGATTGGATAAAATGAATGTATTTTCGCGTTAATGACTTTGAGGTTGGCGTTAATGATAGTATATTTTCTGAACAGGAAAAGTTGAAGTCTTACCCGAAATCTTACCTGTTGAAGTTTTACATGGATAGAGTTAAGGCTGTTCAAAGTCATGACGGATGTGAGTCCTACCAGGTTACTCCCGGTTTTTGCGTCAGTGATTGTGAGTGACCGTTAGTGAAAATTAGCTGAAGTGCTAGCGCGTCCAATGTTATATAATCCACGTGTTTGTGATAAAGAGGTACGATTAGGCAAAGTCGATTCCTTTTTAAACCCTGCATGTCCGAGACGAATCGCCATGTACGATGCTCGTTTTACTGCTCTAATCGTGTTTTTGAGGAAAGCATTAGGGCTATCAGTCATTTTGTCAATCTTCGTACTGACCTATTGCGTCGGCCATGTTCGTGGAGCTTCTACCACGACGTTTCCGTACTAAAAAGTTGGATTCGCTAGTTATCGCACCGTAAACTTTGAATCTCAATTTTCAAAAGACCGATAGTTTACGCAAATGATTCAGGTCTGGTGACGTGTCTTCGATTTCACAAAAGACTTTTTATTCTTGTGATTGCAAATCAAATATACTTGAATTTTATCTCCAAGTTTCAAAGTGAATGCAAAGGTTTGTGCATTTTCTGGAATTGATCTCGGGAAGGAATATGATGGAATAGTGCGCGATGGGTGGTTGCGTATTCACATTTCTAGTTATATCTATTTTACAATCTGTGCAATTGACATTTTACAACGTACATGCCGTTATTTTGTATTGCATGGCAAAAAAATCATTTACTAACCTTTGATGGATAGGTTATCCCTTCTTGAATAACTGTCTTACCATAATAGGCCCTGTTTACAATCCTTGCACGCATGGCTCTTTCTGTTAGATACATAGCTGCAGGGCCAATAAACCATTTCCAGAAATTTGGAGCATGGAGAATAAGTAGTACCCACCATACTACGAATAAATGATGAGTGACATGAAAGAGCTAATAAAAAATAAAATAATCTTTGTTCAGCTTGTGTTAGTCGGATTTTTCTGGCATGTAAGGGTGGATCCAGACTAGTTCCATGGGTCCCATTGAACCGGCCAAAATTTTATAAAAATAATGTAAATTAAATAATTCAAGTAAATAACATTGTAATGTCGTTGTATCAATTGGGTATATTTATGTTTGAGAGGTCCAATATTTTTTATGACATTGCATGGGATAGTCGGCATAAATATCGTTGATTTTCGGACGCAGATAAGCTCAAATTTGTCTAGAACGTCTAGAACCTGACCGCTGTTTGATTTTCCTTTAACACTAGAAACCAGTGGCGTCACAAGAGGGGGTGGTAGGTGGGCACACTTGCCCCGGGCTCTGTAATTGTGCGGGCGCAAAAGTCAAGGTTAACAAAAGTGCTTGATGACGTGTCATGTTGTTAGGGCAATTTGCAAATTGACAAGTTAAGAAAGAAGACGCAGGCTTTGAGTTAACATACCTTTTTAAGGCAAAAAGAAAGAAGAAAGAATTACTGAAGCACAATGCCAGAATGCCAGATATTTTAAAAGCCTTTTAAAACTCATCGCAAGATTTGATACACTCATGCAGAATTACTTGGACTAAGAGAAAAAATCGAGCAATCCACCTTCTGGCTTCAACTGCCAGAAACAAACTACTTAGTGACATCAAAAGGGTAAAATACTACGGTGTCATGTTTGACTTTACTCCAGATACTGGTCACAGAGAGCAAATGTCTGAAACTGTGAATACATAGACCTAGGCTTTGAAGAAATAACGGTAACTGTGAGTCCGTCTTAGGATTTGTTGAAGTTCTTAACAATGACGCAACGAGTGCGGTAGACTCGATAGTTAAGAAGTAGGAGCAGGATTACTTGCTTTTAGAGGGCTGCCGATCACCAGTTATGAAATTGCAGCAGTGTTGTTGTGTGAGGATACAAAACTGCGACAAAGACTCACTGCAATGAACCCAAAAGCAACTTTCGTAAACTGCGATAGCCATTCGTTGAATTCAGGTGGGTGACTTTGCAAGTCAAGAGGTGGCGTCCGTCACCTTTTTGGGACTGTTGAGGCTGCAAATATGTACTTTCTGCGGTCGACTTTGCGTTGCATAAGCTGAAACAGACTCCGGCTGCTACCGTAAGGCTGAGTCCAAAATGCCTCGGAGTGCCCGACCATATGCACTCCGACCTTTATATCCCGCCTCTCCAGTAATATTTGACAGAAAATCTTGACTGCATCTGTCAACAATTGGTTGAAAAAGCCAAGAGCTTTGTGATGATTAGGATGTTAGGATTGATAGACAGTGGACAAGAAGGAAGGAGATGCAAGGAGAAAGTAGTGACGACCAAACTGTCTCCGAGGAAGAAGAGATGGTTCGGATGATGATAGGTACCATCAACGGCCTAAATGCTGAAATTGATGAAAGATTCGTCAGATTAAAAATCCTTCACAAGTTTGACTTTCTCTTGGGCATGAAAAGCATCTAGTCCTCAACCTGTCCAGAAGCTAAAGAAATTATCAATTTTACCAAACAGAAATGTCTTGATGTTACAAAGTTCTATGACACAGACGTGCCTGGCTTGGAGCTGTTCAATGAAATTATAGGTTCCCTAATGCTGCTCAAGACCTGCGATTATTTGGGAGTCACGATCCCAGAGCAATTATTCCACTTCATTGCACAATATGGGGATGAATGTGTATTTCCAAATCTTCGAGTTAGCCAACAAATTTTGCTGACAGTTGCCATATCCACCACAAGCTGCAAGCGGTCAATTATCAAATTAAAACTAATCCTGTCCTCCTTTCGAGCCCCAGTAAGAGAAGCTAGACTGTCAGGTTTGGCTCTCCTAAGCGTAGAGCGGAAATGTAAAGAGAAGATCAACCTATATGAAGTTACAGGCACATTTGCATTAGTTAAGGCCAGACAGATAGATGTTTGAGTAACCTAACCAATCAAACTCGTGAAACAAATCATTGCTTTGTTCCACACTTGGTAAATACTCAAGTGTAAAGTTTTGCGGGTATTCTTAATTTCTCATGAATCAAGATATACCATAGTTTGAAGTGTAATACAGTTTTAATGTCACTGAAGAGCTTGGAAAAAGGAACGCCGAGCGCTACCTCTGTTTAAAAACACATCATAAAAGCATGGTAATGTTAATTATACAGAATGTTTTACTTTACTCTAATTTTGTGTATCTACGCCTATTCTTGCATAAATCTGAAGGTTATTATGTATATATTAAACCGAGATTCTTCTAATTTGCTAAACTGCTGGTTCAGATCACAAGGTGCGAGCGTACCTTTTGGAACTTGAAACCTTTTTGAAGATTTTGTTCAGATTGTGGCTCGGAAGGGGGCCAGCGTTGACCTTCTCCCCGGGCACCAGAAACCCTCGCAACGCTACTGCTGGAAAGTGATTCTCGACATCGGAAATTTAAATCAGACTTGTTGGAATGCTATCCATAGTTAGTTTATTCAAGGTACCTGGACGGCCCTTTTTAACAACGCTGTGATTGTTTTGGCATGGAGTTTGGCGAGCATGGTGATGGAGTTCAACCGATTGTTTAGATGATCTCTGTGCGAACTTTAAGATTCATTTGTCTGGGAAGTCGGAAATAAATAGCCCAGTTGTAATTGCTATGGAGAAGTTCGTGAAGACGACGAGAAACCAAGCTGTGGCGATCGATGAGCAATTAAATAAGCAAATGCAAGCCCAGGTGAGAGAAAATCAAGAGAAGATAAAATATTTTCTGGCCAAAACAACATATTTCTTCAAGGAAAGTACAGGTAAAGGTAAAGATAACGTGTCTTTATTTATACTGGATAACCCTATCAGCTACCTAAGCTGCTCTCCCAAGAAGACCAGTAATGGGCACGTCTCGTGGATCCAGTGTTACTGCAGAAGGAAACCGGAGAATATGGAGAAAACCTGCGATGCTTGGTAGAGTTAAACTGGACAACATTCTTCTCACATGTGACAAAGGTAACTTTAAATCAGATAACTGCACGGAGCCGGAATCGAACCCTAGTCACAGTTGTGAGAGACGCATCCACAACCACACTGCCTCCAGCACCCCCCGACTACCGTGACTGCATCCAAGGAAACTTTCAAGCTCTTCTCTCATTTCGAATTTACAGCGACGACGAGAAACTGAATGATCATGCGGAGAATACGCCATGAAAATGCTTCGTATCGTTCCAAAACGATACAGAGCGAGATCATTGATGAGTTCAAGTTAAAACAATAACTGTGCTCCACTACATGATGCGTTATGTCTTGACGGGACTTTCTGTTAATTTTTGCAGGAAACAGATTACTCATAAAATTGCCCCCCATACGCAGGAAATTCCTTTTGAGGGACTCCAGATTTCAAAACATCCCAGGAAAGCATGCCCCCGGACCCCCCTTCCGCCAAGAAATCTTGCAATTGTTGTGCGCGGAACCTGTTACAATATTGGGTAGATCTGCCCTTGCCTAGAGCGTATATATTACATTGTTGGATTGTTGAATTTCTTTTCAGGTCCATAGGTAACATATCGAACGTTAGTTCGTCGCAAAGCGGCAAGTATCAGAGGATATTGCCCTCACATGCAATAAGCTTTTGGCTGTTAAAATCTCCGGAGTTGATTTTAATGAAAATTAAGCACAAATAGGTACCTAGGTGGTAAAAATCAAAATAGTAGAGTACACTCAAAGACTAGACCTGCTTTCCTCTAGGGCTTATTGCATAGAAGAACAATTGTCTAGCTGGTGGGAGCTAAGTAAACTAAACTAGTAAGTTATGAGGAAAAGCAAATAGCATCATCATGTTGACAAAAAACATTGTTAACAAAGGGAAAAAAGATTAACCAAAAGCCATAATATAAATTCTTTATTAAGCCTTTTTGCTCTTTTCGTAGAGAAAAATAATTATCTTTGTTGGTTTTCGTTTCGCTCAAACGTCGCTCCTTCGTTGCTCGATTTGATTGGAAACCTCAGACAAATACTTTCCCATACAAACCTCGTTCTCGGTTAATAAGTTTTCAATACTTGCTCAAAGAATTTTAACATGTTTCTAGTTTTACTCCCCGTCCCCTCCAAGCAGATAGAATTTTCATTAACAAGTTGAGGCGTTACTTTATATTATCAGTCACTTTATATACTCAGTTTTACTTACCTCAAAGTATCCTCGCTCCCTGACAAATGGTTGAGCAAAGACAAATATAATTCCAAGAATAATCAATAGCAAAACTCCTGTAATTCCTGCGGATCCGTTTACCCATCCTTCCGGAGTTCTTAATGTGAACATGTATTCCCAAACTTCGTAAGCTGTTGCATTTGAAGAGGTGGGTTCGGATGTAACTGCAAAGTATGGTAAAACAAAATTAACATGAGAATATAATTTAATTTCATTGGTTTCGTTCACTACATAAAAAACGCTGTGATGTTTCTCAGAGTCTATAAAGTAGTTTCCAAATTTCCTGTTAGGATTCCTAGTCCATGCAGTGTAGGCATCGTTTTCTGGCAAACCTGTAATATAATCACTCACTGTATCTTCCGAGATGGCCAACAAAATGAAGAATTGACAAAACGAGAATAACAACCGCTACTGCTTTATGAAACTTGATATGGTGATCAATAGGAAGATATTTTCCCAACCATGTAGATCGAAGCCAAGTTAGAAAAACTTTCATCATAAAAACCAAAATAAGCACACAGTTGAAGTTCAAACACATGCCATGAACGCGAGCAACAATCACCCATCCTCCTTCATCTTTTCTTTCAATGGCGACCCAAACAATCAAGGCAGCGTTTATCAAGAAGTAAAGAAACACAAAGAACGCTTCGTATGGATTTTGTTTGATATAGTCCCATCGAAGACGTTTTGGAATAAAACTCCATGCTGACTTCTTCGGCGGAGGCTGAGGAGGTCGTAGCAAATGGCCAACACTGCAAAAAATTTTGAGAATATGTATCATAGTCTGGCATCGTGTCACATGACATCATCTAAGCTACCTAAGAAAGCTTGCTTTTCGGCTCCAGTTAACCGGGCTTAATCGAAGCGATGAGTCTAGCTTAAGCTATATGTATACTATACAAATTGGATTTGCCACAGGTTAAACAAATCCATTTTCAAATTCATCTAGGGCTAAGTCCAGGTTAGCTTCCTCTTAAAGAAGTGACTTAGTCCAGGTTAGCTTCAACTTAACAGCCAAGGCAAGTTTTGTGGATCCAAAGTTTGGAAAACAACTTAAAATGCCACCCTGTATGTGTTTTATGAGGTCATAATTCCATGTCTGCTTTTGTATGGAGATTGAGGTCACGTGACATGGTACAATCAGCCAGTAAATTAATAATACGTTTTCCTATGTGTTTCTTCGGTTACCTGTTTTTATACATTTTTATGCTAGAAATTGTCTTATTTTTTGTAATTTTTAGGGGAAACGATAGCATAGAAATCTTTAGACACAATTTTTGAATTAAAAAATATACACAACTGATTTTTATTAAACTTTTAAGTTTTTTGATTGTAATGATAGGGTTCAGTTATGAATACAGATTTCCCACTGGCTTTTAATTGGTGTTCAAACAACTGCCAACAAATTGTACTTTCCTCCGAATCAGTTCTGCTTTCATAATTTCTCGTTAAATCATGTTTTTCTATTTTAGTCCAACATTTACACCCCTGGGAAAATGAATTGGTCAATTTGAAATCAACAAAACATAAAAACAAAGAGGATAAATACAGAGACATTCCACACGTTCGCGCCATGTATGATATGAATACGGCGCTACAATTACTACAATTACCTGACAGATAAGTTTTCAACAACTTCTGGGTATTTTAAAAGAAAAGCTTTGAATTCTTCTAATCCAATCTGACCGTCGTTCTCGATGTCGACTTCTTGGAAGAAAACTTCCATGAGTTCCTCTACCTGTTGGTCGTCTAGTCTCAATTTACTTTCCTCCATGCCAGACAACAGGACTTTTTTTATCTCTTCTTTATTCAAAGAGCCATTTCCTAAAGAAAATGAACGAGGGACTTTATGTTTGAAAAATTATCAAACTCTGAATGAAAAAAGATGTCAGTATAAAGAATTAGTAAATTTTGCGTTATATATTTCACAGAGATTTCAATTAAGGTAGACACGTTGCCAGGAGGAAGTCATGATTTTGTTACTTTGGTGTAACTATTGGTTACTGAAGCTGCAAAGTAAACACATGCTAAGAAAGCCAAAATGAAATTTCTGACACTAAAGCTTGCGTCATCTTTCTTACCGTTTTACAATGTACAGTTGAAATATCAAAGATTATTCCGTAAGGGAGACTGTAAATTGTACAGTGAGAACTCGAATAGTGGAAAACATTGATCAAAAACAAGTGCTTCGGGAACCGTTTCCTAATGTCATAAAGAATGTTCTGAGTGTATACCATCACCATCTTTTAATCCCTTTTTCCTCTTTTAACAAACTTGCAAGATCCCGTAACTGAATATTGAATCTAGTCAATCTCGTGGCAAGGACTAAGGTACGTGAAGATGGCCCCGGTATCAGGCGGTCACGGGACACTCAAAATCACTTGGTGTTTTAATATAATTTATGTACTCTTAGTTCGTTTGTCTTTACTTTCATTTTTGACATATATTAACAAGAAATCTTCACTCTGAAAACTTGTTAATGTATAGTATTTCTCATAAAAGTTACTACCCAAAACAATTTATAACTAATCTTAAACTTCATGTTTCGACATAGCTGCCCACGAAGTGAATAGAACCCCAAAAATGTTGTACATCGTAATTGATCAAGTTAGTGTAAGCAGAAAAATTTTCATGATCCTATTCTTTGGTTTGGTGTCTACCATCATTAATTCAATTCTCACCATCTAGATCGTAAACACGAAACAAGAAGGTTAGTTTATCCGCCACCGTCCCATTTATTAAGAGTTCCAAGCCTCTGACAAGTTCCTTCATGTCAATTTTTCCATCTCCATTTTCATCGAACAATGTAAACAGTCGTTCGGCGAAGAACACCTGCAAATTTAGACGTGTTGTATTAGTTTTATTTAGTTCTAAGGTAAGGTTAATTATAGTTTTACGACTGATTGAAGATATTTCTTTGCTCGAGATTGACTAACAGTTGATTGTATTAACCCGAGTCAAACAAAACAGCTGTAAACAACAGATAATATCTCAAAGAAAAAGCAATTAAAACAAATTAACGGTCTTTTCATCTAGCATGTGAACAAGCAAGCAACAATGTCAATTAAATGATTATTGTGAGTAATACCATAAGATGAGGCGTGGTAACGGTTAAAATATCCCTGGAAACCAAGGGCAAACTTGACCTGATGGTATCTCGCAAACCCTTTCAGGACTTTAGCGAGCACCTTTGCACCAGGATTATTTATGTCATGGTGTTAGTTTGTACATATAATTACCGACGAAAGATATTTGCATTGTTTGGAATTCTTGGTCTTTTGACGACGATTTTAATGAAGAGAAAATTAGAAATATTCTATTTTTGAGGAAATTTGAGAATTTAATTACCAATGAGTACAATAAATACGGAAGCAGTAATGATGTCAAGATTAAAACTCAACATTATGGCGAAGAAATGCAAAATAAGAATAATCCAAACGAAATGTGGAAATACATTAAAATGAACATATCGGTAAAGTATCTAAAACAACCCATATTACATCCATTCAAGAAAACGATATTAAAAGTGATATTCAAGTATTATTGAAATAGAGTAAAAAACAAATCCCGAAAAACAATGACATCTTGAAAACCCAAGATATGAGTCAATAACAAGAGGACGAATGATTGCGACTTTATTATGATATTTCGACTTTATTGCAAAGTCATTGTCAAATCGAAATGAATTACAAGCAAGCAATGCGATTTATATAGATATAACGATGGCATCATCAACTGGAATACAGAGGACACACGTGAATGATCACAAAGCTACCGCTAATGACTGTCTACCACGTAAGAAAACCATATATTCAGGAAAAAGTACTAGTTTTTTGGATGCTTTCAGAACATTATTTAACTCTGGCCTGTTAAACTTTATAAACAGAACTTCTAATGGCCTGTTCATATGAGCCGAGATATCCTGGTATACCGGGATAGTTTTAAGTGCCGGGATGTTTAGATCGTCTGTTTATTTTAGCAGGGATGACAACCGGGCGGGAAAGAAAAAAAAATTTGGCGGGAAGACTTCATTTGGCGCCAAACAAATCGCGTTCAAAATGGCGTACCTGAGAAATGCTTCAGCAACAATTCTTGCAGCGATAACTGGCTTTTATTCTGTGTTATTTCAACTTCAAGGGATACGTATACTGTGACTTATTCATAAACAACACCAGAATAATATGGTGAACCTGTATTTGGCGAGGAAAGGGAATATGTACCTGAAAAAGCTAAAAATTGCAAGAAGACGACGCCTCCTAGGAAAGAAGCTAAGCTGTTGGTATAAACCCGGCAGGATGGATATGTGGTAGCAAAACGTAATTGGGGGGCACCTTCCTGATGAAAACTGGAAAAAAAATTTCAGAATGTCAAAATATGAGTTCATGGATCTGTGTCAGGAATTGGATCCGTACATCTCGCCAAACCATTCCCCCAATTACAGGACATTGTCAATTAAGAAGAAACTGGCCGTCACGCTTTAGTATTTGAAGGGCTCAGGCTCTATAGCAATGACTGCGAACACGTTTGGTCTTGCAATAAACATTGCAGCAATTGCGATAAGCGATGTTTGTGATGCTATAACAAGACACCTTGGGCCTAAATATATCCAACTTCCCCAAAACAAAGTAGAAATGGCGGGGAAGGTGTCAGAATTTGAGGCAAAATTTGGCATGTTACAAGCCTTCGGCTGCGTTGATGGCACACATATTCCCATTGTTTTCCCCAAGGAAAATTCACAAGATTACTTTTGCTATAAGCAATATTACTCACTTAACGCGCAAGCAGTTTCCAATTATAAAGGGACATTCATGGACGTAGAATGCATGTGGCCTGGCAGCGTCCGTGACGCAATGGTCTTTGCAAACTCTTCAATAAATCGTAAACTTCAAAATTCTGAAATAGAGTCAGTCTTCCAGTCAGTTATTCCAGGTTGTGAAATGATACCAAATTACTTGATTGGTGATCCAGCATACCCCTTGATCCCATTTTGCATGAAGGAGTATGACTGTTGCACAAGCAATGAGCAAACTTTTTTTAACCAAATGTTACGTTCAGCAAGAAATCCCATTGAATGTGCCTTCGGACGTTTGAAAGGAAGGTGGTCTATATTGACCAGGAAAATTGACCTTAAAATGGGAACAATCCCAAAAGTAATTTATGCCTGTTTTGTCCTCCACAATTATTGTGAAGAGAATAAGTCATCTTTGGACGAGACTGTAAAATGCCAGTTTAAAATCATAAAAAAGCAATGAAAGGGAGAATGGACCAGATCCGGCATACCCTACCAACAGTGACGAAGAAGAAGTTGTACGAAAAATACTGACATCCTACATCCGGCCATATTTGCCAGATCATTTGATTCCTTAATTTAGATGTTTCCCAAATGATCAGTATAAACAGCAACTGTATTTTTATAAAAAAACCCAGTTAAATTTCATTTTTGCAACACGTTTATACATATAGAGTATGTCAGGTCCATGACTTTGGAACTGGATGGAGGAATGTGCTTTTATAAGCAATGGTGATACACCACAGTAAGCCAGTTACAGTAACCTGTTTTATATCATCACAGTCCCTTACATGCAATTAAGGGTAGTCCTTTAATTAAGAGTAGTCTAGAGCCTAGAATTAAGGATAATCCTTAATTTAATGACCTGTAAATACCCCTAGTCCTCAAGTACCAGGTGCCCCCAGAGGTTGTCTAATACCAAACCCCAATAATCTATCACAGTTTCCAACAGTTTATCAATCCAAGTTCGTTCCGAGCTGTACTGATGAGCTGTAGTACAGCGAAACGCACGTCTGCAGATTGAACATATAAATATATATACATATATATATATATAGAGACAGACAGAGAGACAGAGAGACAGAGAGACAGAGAGACAGAGAGACAGAGAGACAGAGAGACAGAGAGACAGAGAGACAGAGAGAGAGATAGAGACAGAGTGAGACAGAGACAGAGACAGAAGGTTTTGATTGTCTAACACAAGTAGAATAATGGAAAAAAGTATACATTGTGGTAACGACAGAGACTATAAATAAGTTAACCAATCATTTCGCACAAACGTTTTCGCTTTTATTGAAGCTCTTCACGTGCTAACTAAATTTAATTAGTATATATACATATATATATATATATATATATATATATATATATATATATATGTATGTATGTAGTATAAAAACCGAGCAGGAGTGTTTTAGACCCGATAAAGCACGAACTGCGAGTTTTTTAAATGTCTTCTAAAATGAACTTCCTAATACGTTAATTCATGAAGAAAGTTCGTAAATTTATCTTTCATATGCCGAAAAAATTGAACTTCTTCACGTATAAAGGCACATGTATCTTTATCACATATATAGATCCGACACGCTTATGATTTTCTTTTGTCTTTTCCTCAGGAATTAATAACGAATTTTAGAAATAGATGTATATCTTGCTTGCCTTATTTTAATTCTCTCTTTCCTCTACTTGTCTCGTCTCATCTTTCACCTTCCTTAATCTCATTGGCTTTAGTCGATCTGTTAATTACTTTGAAAATGTTGCACGTCGGCAACGAAACGTCAGTGAACTTCGATTAAACTTTATTCGTGTGCTTCTGTCTAATTCTTGAGTGTGATGACATTACATCTCCGAATTTTGAGCTGGGCTCTCATCTTCATTTTACGTCTAAGATTTCCGGCCTGTAAATCTTTAGTGAACATTTTAATGCAAATGTGTTTTTACGTTCTTATTATTATCAATTAATATCACGAAGTGTGTAGATATCATTGTCTTGGTGCTGTTTTGAACTTCGTGGCTGATGAAATGATTGACCAGGAAATGAATGTTGATTCTGGTGAAAAAGATTTCGGTAAACGGGCTGTTGAACAGGTTGCTGTTGCAATGAAAGTGCATGTACCATCATCTCCATTGAATGACTGATCCCTGTTGCAATTTGCATCATACTTCTGCTCATATTTTCAATTGCCTTTGAGAAATTTTCATGAGATTGTTTCATTGTTTCACAGAAATTTCTCCTAAATATCTTATCTCCTTTTGCTTCATTTATCAGGAGTAAATCTGTTTGAGATGAAGACAAATTTTTTTCATGGTGCTTTCTCTTGTTGTCTACCAATTGCGGAACACTGTTCTCGTTTGCTGGAGCTTTTCTCTTTCGTCCAGGAACACCTGTAACAAATTTCGCAGATATGCTAGAAACCTCATTTGATTCCTCTTCTTGATCCGCATCTTCACCTTCATATCATAAATCTCCTTCATCTATCGAGTTGTTCGCTGCTATACTTTTTGTGCTAATACCACATGACAGCTTTTCCACCCAAACTGGTCAAAAAATTCCTAGACTACTTTACCGCTTCCACTTCGCTAGCCTGATACCACAGCTTTTGAAATGTTTTGTCAAGTTTCTTTGACCTTCTCAAGAACACGGTTATAACCCTTGTTTATCAATTTGTTTTCAGTTTGCGTGAATTTTCCTGAACTCTCCTTGATCCTCTGGTGAAAGACTCTCTTGTCTACGGGCCAAAAAATTTAATTTCTTGAGGGTTACCTGAATGAAACTTGGCCATCTCAGTACGCAAGTACTTGTACTGTGCCGGTTTATCAGCATCAAAATCCATGTTTCGATACTCCATCTTTGATTTGTACTCCTGGAGAGCACTGACAAGTCTTTAAATCATTTCCGCAGTCCAACGGAAGTTCTTTCTTCTTGTTGACTACTCATCTTCAACAACGGGACTCTATGTATCATTTGTTATTTGTTCTTCGTTCGTCATTTTGAAAACATGTAATTGAAAGGGGACTAACGAAGCATGCGCAGTAAGAATACTTTCGTCCTGGCTAACCAAGATAAAACATTCATATGGAAAAATTGCATCTCGGCAAGGCGGGATCCCGGCAGCTGAAAGCGAGATCTCGGCAAGCCGGGATATCCCGGTAGTCATATGAACACGATTTCCAAACATAAGATCAAACGTCAACTAGCCGAGATCTCGCCTCGACTGTTGTATCCCAGTATACCGGGATATCTCAGCTCATATGAACAGGTCCTGAAAGTAATAATAAGTTAGGATTTTTATTTTTACAACAATATAATATTATGAAGTTATTGGTGCTAAGATTTTGATATATAAGTGAGGTGTTGGTGAGACGAGGAGGCATGTCATTGAGATGGTCAAAAAGATCACTGAGATTGGTTAGATAATTGACGCGATCGCAGTTGGAAAAGTGTTGAGCAACAGCACTGTTTTGGAAGTCAGAAGAGTGTTCTGGAAGTCTTCTGCCTAAGCAGGGTTCTGCTTTACCTATGTAACGTCGATTACATCCCGGACAAGTTATTTCATAGATTACGTTATTACGAGAAACATCTGGAGTTTTGTCCTTATTCGAAAGAAAATAAGATATTTTTTCAGTTTGGTAAACGACAATGAATTTGATCGGTTTATTCAATTTATTTTTGACTGGCTTTGTTTTTTGGGATTTGTTCTTTACTCTATTTTATCAAATTGTTTGCTGGCGCCGGATATTAGATTAAGTGTTAATGAATTTTGTCAAATTAACTCATACATTACAGGAAGTATTCTTTCAGAAGTGTAAATATTTTGAAAAATTCTGGGGCGATTTTTTGTGGCCTGACATGCACGTTTTTGAATTAAGTTTTTTCTTTTCTTTTTTTGGTAAATTCCATTCTAAGAATCAAAACCATTGGCGAAATGTTATTGAATTTTTTATCCACCAACTTCATTGAACATCATAAACAATCTAAATCTCGAACTTACTTTGTTGAGAATTTACCAACTCGTGTAATTTCAGAAACCTAGGTATTTGAAAATTTCGGTTGGTGGAAAATATACTGCCCTAACAGGCATGTATTTGAATTTTGAATTCTGAATTTTAGCTAATAGATACACGTCTACCAATGCAAACCATTCAATAAACGCCGATGAAATCCCCATTCCACTGACCACTTTAAGCCGGCTATACTTCATTAACCAATGGCTGAAATTGTTTGATTGAGGTTTTACTCAATATTTGAATAGACAAAATTATTTCAAGTCATAGACACGGAACTTATTTCAAATAATTTACCTTTTCTAAATGCAGTGTTTTCTTAAATTGTTCAAACGTTATTTTTCGTCCTTGGGAAGAAGCAACATTAAACTGTTCCTCAATCCATTCATACCATTTAGTATCGGTGGTGGCACTGAAAATTAAAAGAAAACAAATAAAAAAATCCTTAAGTTGTGCTTCATCCATGTTGTCTGGTCTGAAATCAGTGAAAGGCGTCCAATGTTACACACTACAGTATCATAACTTGGATTTTGGTAACGGAATCGAAATACTATGCTTTGATTGCATACAAACAAACGGAGTCTAAAGTCCTTTAAGTAGGCAAGAAATCTTCTTTACTAACTGATTTTTGTACTTCTCGAAAATTCGTACCGAGTCCTTACTGACTCAGTTGACTCAATGTCTGTTACGGCTTTTCGCTAGTATAACACTTCCAAATAATGTAATGTATGACCGCTTTCTTTCTTCCACTTGTTCTCATTCCTTATTTCAATTTTTGGTATACACTTTTATCATGGTTTTGTCGTTTATACCATCCAAGTAAGGGGACTAAACTTGCAAATTCTGATTTCTTCCACAAAACCTAATCTATCACAAGAAAATTAATCGTTACTCCAAGAGGTCTAAAATTATTACACTTTACAGAAAGTGAAGCAAGATTAAACTAAATAAAAAGGATTGTACTAACCCCTAGTAAATCTGAGCAAATTAATAAATACAAGCAGGTATAATTTCAACTTAAAACCAAAACCTAAATCTAAACTTAAATTTTTAAGTGAAAGCCTTAATCTCACTCTTAATTCTAACAAAATAATTCTTAGAAATTATTTACTTTGAAAATAGACATCATCAAATTAAATTATTTTAGGTTTATGTAACTCATTATATTATTATTTTAAGTTTGAAATAAAGTCGAAATATTATCACCATACTTTTGTCTTGTTTCTAAGCTCATAACTTAAGAAATTTACAAGATGTTTACTTTTGGATTATGTTTTGTCGTATATTTTTTCAAATTGTCTGCTGGCAATGGATTTAGGTTTATATGTAAGGGAAATCATAAACATGTCGCATCTATTCATATCCAATAGACAAATTTCTATTGTTTATAAAAGATTATTGTTTAACCCTCTTAGTCAATTGGCGTATAAAGCTGTTCGTTTTAGAATTTATTTATAAAATGAATAAAATATACTTTGCCAAATCTAAAATACTAAGTTGTCGCCTTCTATTTTGATTTATTTTGATACATACACATAGAATTTTTAATACAAAATTACATTTCGGGAACAGCCCTTTTTTTCAGATACAACTTGTTCAGAGCCCTTAAACAGTTTACAAATGACTTGATTTCCATAACCCCAGGTAAACTGATAGATAGCCAGACAAAGAATCAAGTTGAAATGACGTCATTCATGTTTCTATCACAGCACAAAGACAAACAAGCAATTTTCTATTTGTTAAATATATGTATGTATATATATATATATATATATATATACAATATATATACATAAACACATATATATACATACATACATACATACATACATATATATATACATATATACATGTATACATGTATACATACGTACATATGTACATATGTGCATATATACATATATACATATATACATGTAACATATATAGATGTACATATATACGTATATACATATATACAATATATAATATCATACACGTATTTTCGATCTCTGCATTTTTGACTATATATATTTATATATATATATATATATAGTCTGTTAAGTTATAGCTTTGAGCAACTGTCGTTACACCGTGTTTCACGCTTACGCGATCATCAGACGACTAATTACATTTAACTACGTAGTCCCTTTTATGCTCTTCGGGGCGCGGTGGCGTCATCCTTCAGGAATTAGAGGAATTTGGTGGCGTCATCCTTCAGGAATTAGGGGAATTTGTTAATTGTCCGGCGGTGTGTCTTTATAGTTGCGGAGGAGGGATTTGTTGATGTGACGGCAATTCGATAGCAGTTCGTTTCTTTTGTTTAGGAGTGGGATATTTTGGAAAATTATGTGATACTTCTCGGTGAGGCAAAGGTTGCATCGCTGTATTGAGCACTCTTCTCTTCAGAGACCAAACAGCTACATCTACATCTATATATATATATATATATATAGTATTTCTTTTATAACATTTTTGTTGAGAAATTGCAAGTTTGTGTCTCTCTGGGCTCTGAATCAGTTATATTTGGTCGTTAGAAAAACGAATTTTCTGCCTGGACGTTCAGCCGGGAACTAAAATAAAACTGGAAGCTTTGGACCGGGTTATTTATGCTTCCCGCTACAAGCTGAAGTACCAAAGTTTAGCTAGTTTTCTGACCTACAGTCTCAGAAAGCTAGAAAGATTTCTCTTGTGGTGGTAGTTGACGAGGACGTCCCAGACAATAAATCGATATTTTCCTTTGGCACGTTCTTCGTGACCTAAAGCTCACTTCATGAGGGCTTTTGTTTGTTGATCTTCGTATGAACCAATTCTATGAAGTCTGAAAGGATCTTGGTTTCTCTCTCAGCTCGTTCTTCATAATTAAACATGGTCAATGCTCGTTTCTCATCATCACTGTAGATTTGGTTTTCTTTACGCATACGAACAGCTTCCATACGTTGATGTCGGCTACCACTCATGACATAACCTTGGTCCTCAAAAGATGTCATTTTGTCGCTAGTAAGACCGATTTCACCTCGACGGGGAATACGTTTGCCAGCCTTAACATAATTTGCCATAGCTGCACCTTCACCGGGTAGTAAAGCGCCTCCATAATCCATTTTGTCACCAGCGTTGCTATTCTGTAGTGAGACGATAGGTAGTAGGCCAACCACAATATCACCAGTTTTTTTCATCTTTTTGGTTCTCAAGCCATTCATTGTCATCATCACTTTCTTCCAAGGCCTCTTTACTATCTTCGCTTGAGCTACCTTTCTTCTTTCTCTTCTTGCTTTTCTTTTTATGTTTTCTCTTCTTTTTCTTACTAGACTTTTTGTGCTTTTTCCCCCTTTTATCGTCATCACTTTCACTTTGATATTTGTTCTTTCCATTTCTTTGTTTATTTTCTTCTTCATTTTCCTTGTGATTTTCTAAGTCTTCTTCATTATCATCTTCAGAATCATCTATTGGGACTTTTGGTAAAAGACCCCAAGTTTGTGGAACTCCCACAGCACAAATTCTTTCTCTTTTCATTCCCCGTCTTTCTGACTGCATCTCTTGAGAAGACCTTTTCTCTTTTCTTTGGGAGAATCCATTTCGAGGACTTCGACTTCTTCCACGACTTCTACTTCTCTTTCTTTCTCTGCCTCTCGATCGAGATCTTCTTCGCGGCCAGTTGTATTCAACTGGTGACCTGCTACGACTCCTTCCGCCCTGCACAATCATTTTGATAAAATACTCAGGCGTTTATTTCTTTAAATATCATGTCCATCAAGCAGTCCTTCAATTCATTTTCCACTGATATTAAAATTTTTATTTCAGAATCATTTTTACTTCCTGAAACAATCGAAGGAAGAAGCTACATTGCACCTGAAGAGCTAATAAAGCGAAAACGTTTGTGCAACAACTTGATATGAGTAGTTAATATACTATTGCATATTGTTCCTTCCTTTTGCCACAATATATATAATGGCCACAATTATATATATATATAATTCTGTATATAGGCAGAAACGGTTCCGTCTGTAGTTAGTTATATATATATATATATATACAGAATTTAGCTTAAAATGTTATTGTCACAACTCAGTTTTGCGCTTGTCGGCGATCTTCAGGTGACTGAGGGGGTTGCTCTGCCAAATAACTCATTGAGCACTCTTTTCTCAAACCAACTCTACCTCGCATATTCTATATTCTATGTTGCTTCTGTATACAGTTGAGCACTGTCGCTGGTCTGATAACCTTCTTAAAATGAACAAGCTCTGCTTCAGCTATTCATTGAAAAACATTGCCCTACCGAAACCCGACGCCTACCTAAGAAACCTAATCGAGAAAACGGAAAGTCTGGTAAACCGATTGCGATGGAAAGCCCACCTTTTCATCAATAGAAACAGTAGCACCCAGCAGCATGAAAGGTTCGGACTACAGTCAAGAAAGAGTGCTCCGATAGTCGCCGAATTAAAACCGTTTGAAGAAGACCTCGCTGCCATGATTGAAAACGTACGTTTCCGAAACATGAACGACCACTTCCTGAACTCACTTTCTCGAGACGTGAAGAAAATTGAATCAACCCCAAACGTATTAGTATTCGCTGACAAGACACAGAACATCTACGAGATGGATGCAGAAAAATACAACAAACTCCTGCCAGACAACATAACAAAACACTACAAGCTAGGCAATGAAACAACCATGGAGGATATCAATAACGAACTGAAGAACATTGCAAAACAGCTCGGCATAGACAACAGAATCGAACCAATGGCGCAACGACAGGCCTTCATCTCCCTTAAGGACCACAAGAACGACTTCGAAAACCACCCAAAATGCAGACTCATCAACCCTGCGAAAAGCGAGCTTGGTAAGGTCAGTAAAACCTACCTCGACATAATCAACACCAAAATACGCGCAGCCACTAACGCCAACCAATGGAGAAACTCCGCGGCCGTAATCAACTGGTTTAATAGCCTAAACGACAAAATTAGACACACGTTTCTATCTTTCGACATAATTGACTTTTTTCCGTCTATTTCCGAAGATTTACTAAACAAAGCACTCTCCTGGGCTACAAACCTTGTCACTATCACCGACCAACAAATAAAAGTCATCATGCACGCACGAAAATCACTTCTCTTCAACAAAGAAAAACCGCGGGTAAAGAAAGGCAACACAACACCATTCGACGTCACGATGGGCAGCTATGACGGTGCCGAAGTTTGCGAGCTAGTCGGGCTATTTATTTTAAACAGCTTAGAAAAGATTTTTGGAAAGAAAGTAGACCTCTAAAGGGACGACGGACTAGCCGCACTTAACACATCATCGCCAAGACTCGCAGACAAAACTGGGAAAGATATCATCCAGATCTTCAACAACTTCGGTCTAAAAATTACCGCGCAGATTAACCTGAAAAGTACCAACTTTCTCGATATAACCCTCAACCTACCCAATGGAACCTACCAACCCTACCGTAAACCCAACGACGAGCCATTGTACATCAATAAGCGATCTAACCACCCACCTGCCATCCTCAAGCAGCTACCCATGTCCATCAACAAACGGATATCCAACCTGTCGTGCAACCGAGAAACCTTTGAGACCGCCGCGCCGATTTACGAAAACGCACTAAGACACAGCAACTTTGTCACCCAACTCACATACATCGAAAACGAAAGCGACGACCAATCCAACGCATCACAAACCCGACAACAGAGAAACCGCCCAAGAAACATCATCTGGTATAACCCTCCCTACAGCAGAAACGTAAGAACCAACATTGGACGAACCTTTCTCAACCACATCGACAACCACTTCACAAAGACAAGCAAGCTCCACAAAATCCTCAACCGGAACACCGTCAAAGTCAGTTACAGTTGTATGGAAAGCGTAAAAAAAGTCATACGCAGACACAACAACCGCATCCTGGTCACACCGCGAAACCGATCAACCGAAGACAAATGCAACTGCAGAAAGAAAGATGAATGCCCGCTGCCTGGAAAATATTTGACAAAGAACATTATCTACAAGGCCGAAGTCTCCACTACGGACCAGGACCATACAACGAAAACATACATTGGGATGACATCCAACGAATTCAAACAACGCTACCGAAACCACGAAAAATCATTCAACAACGAGAAATACAGAAACGAAACAGAACTATCAAAATACGTATGGAAACTAAAGAAGGAAAAGCGTAATTTTACAACCACTTGGTCCATAGTCAAACGAGCGGCTCCTTACTTGATCGGATCAAAAAAATGCAATTTGTGTTTAGAGGAAAAAGTCGAAATAATGAAGAGGAAATGGACAACAACTTTGAACAAAAGAAGCGAACTCTTTTCAAAATGCATGCACAAAAGCAAAATTCCATTAGGTTGACGAATCCCGAAAAAGCTGTAAACAAACGACGTCATACCTACAAATAGACACGGACACGCAACATAAAGGACAGTTGTAGCAGAACCCCCTCAGTCACCTGAAGATGGCCGACAAGCGTGAAACTCAGAGTTGTGACAATAACATTTTAAGCTAAATTCTGTAAATCCTGCTCTGCCAAATAACGCATTGAGCACTCTTTTCTCAAACCAACTCTACCTCGTATATTCTATATATATATATATATATATATATATATATATATATATATGGTGATTGCCGCTTCTTGTCGGAAGATGGCCATCTCTTTAAATACCGTTATTTGACTCTCTTGCGCGGCCATGAGCACGCAGATGACTAAGAAGCCCAGCTTCTGATTTACAGACTCTTCGACAGATGTGACATGTCAACGAAGGATTTTGTGCAAGCCCTGAAGGGGCATCATTATGTACTTTCAAGTGTCTTTTCAGTCCGCCAGCAGACTTACAGACCTTGCTGCACATTGGACAGGTAGTATTTTTAGGTCTTGGACACAAGATATTATTGTAATCGGATTGATCTTGCCTACGTTCATGCGCCCTTTGATGACTGGCTAACCCAGCCCTTGAAAGAAACAAACGATTACAAGTACCACAGGTGAAACCATCTTGAAAATTGACAGGCAAGAGATTTGTGTCTTGTTTGCGAATGGCGCATTTGAGTTCAGCTTTTTCAACTCTGCCCTGTTCAAAAACCTCACAACCATTCCTTATGGCCATATACCAATTCTATCTGTTCTTAGCTTCCAATTCCCAGTTGAAGATGTCGACATTGATCGCTGTAAGATTTGTTTTGATGACGTCTTTGAACCTCTTTTTTGGCTTATGACTAGGGCGTTTGGTTTTGGTCAGCTCACCATAAAAGAGCTGCTTAGGCATTCTAGAGTCTTCCATTCTAACCAGATGACCCGCCCAATGCATTTGATTCATGATGATACGCTTTTCGATGTTTGTGGTATAAGCTCTCTCAAGCACAACTGTATCAGGAGTTAAAGACTTCCAATTGATTCCTAGGATTCGTCGGAGGCAATTCTGATGGAATCTCTCAAGAACTTTTAAGTGACGGCGATAGGTCGTCCAGGTTTCTGAGGAATACAGAAGGGAAGTAAGGACACAACTTTCGTAGACGCTGAGTTTAGTTCGAAGAGTAATACCTCGATCTAACCAAACCCTTTTCTCAAGTTTACCAAAGGCTGTGCTTGCCTTTTTAATTCTCTGATGAATTTCAGCATCTAGGGAGCCATCTTTTGAAAGCATTGACCCAAGATAGACAAAAGTGTCAACAACGTCTAGCCTAGTTCCATTCACAGTGATGTTGGGCTCTACGTAAGGTTGTCCAGGAGCTGGGGTGAACATAACCTTGGTCTTTTTTAAGCTGATTGTAAGCCCAAATGCAGAGCATGCGCTTGAAAATCGGTCCATCAAAGATTGCATATCCTCCTCCGAGTGCGCTACTAGATCCACATCATCGGCATAAAGTAGCTCGCGTACCATACTTTGAAAAACCTTGGATTTACACCTAAACCGACTAAGATTGAATAACTTTCCTGAGGTTCGAAACTGCAAACAGACACCAATGTCACAATCCTGGAAGGCATATGCAATAGCAACAGCAAAATAAATTGAAAACAGGGTGGGTGCTAGAATATCTCCCTGTTTGACCCCATTATCAATTGGAATTGGCTCAGAAAGCGATCCGTTAAAGTTCACCTGAGCTTTCATGTTTAGATGTAATTGCCTAAGCATGTGAACGAATTCATGAGGACATCCAAGCCTCTCTAAGATTGTCCAAAGAGCACTTCGATTCACTGTGTCGAAGGCCTTGGTGAGGTCAATGAACACCTGAATCAATGGTAGCATATGCTCAATACATTTCTCTTGGAGTTGGCGAGCAGAGAAGATCATATCATTGGTGCCACGTCCCGCCCTGAACCCAGATTGGCTTTCAAGTATAATAGAAGGAGAAATCCAAGTTGTTAAGCGATTAAGCAAGTGTCTTGCAAATACCTTACCCACAGACTCAAGCAAACTAATGCCCCTGTAGTCTTCACATACAGATTTATGACCCTTTTCCTTGAAGAGGGATACCAAGATGGCATCAACCCAGTGCTTTGGGACAGGGTTACCTGCCCAAACACCTGATATCAGTTTATGAATTTCAGCCGTGATTTTCTCACCCCCGTGACGCAACAATTCAATCGGAATGCCATCAAGACCAGGTGCCTTGCCTGTATTGACTTTCTTGATGGCTAACTTTATCTCATCAAGAGTAGGTAGATTCATCATTTCACCAACGATGTCATGCTTTGGGAGGCCATTGATAACAGTGACATCGATAGTCGATGGATTATGAAACAGATCTCTGAAGTGTTCAGTCCAACGCAACATAATGCCCTCAGCATCCTTTATCAGTTCAGAACCATCCTTTGACTTCATAGGGACCACGGAAGACACCTGTGGTCCAAACACTTGCCTGATCAGATTATATATATATATATATATATATATATATATATATATATATTGCCTGAAGATCGCATCCGCGTGAAACTCGGAGTAGCAACCATACACTTTTAACCGAAGTCACACTATATGTATATGCGTATATATACGTATATACGTTTATAATGTAAAATATAATTGACTGTCATTAATTGTTGCTAAAAACATTCATTAGACTTTTTACCATTCTAATCTGTCTAGGCTTCCAATAAATTCGTTGATATCGATAACACCGTCGGAGTTTCGATCCAGGAGGGAGAATACTTTTTCTGCAAACTGAAGTAACATAAGAAAATGATAAAATATTTCGCAAAGACTGCTAGGAAAAGATTATAAAACATCTCATTCACATTGATTCAGTTTTTTGTGCCATATGGACTCACGGATTTATTTTCAAAGGCTTGTTTGAATTCTCTAAGATGAATTTCTGAAGTCTCGAAGCAGATCTCCTGAAAATAATTAGTGAACCATTGTAATGTCTTTTCACCACGTTCCCTGCCACCATTTCTGTAAGAAAACACAGTCGATTCCGTAAGAAATAGTGTAAGAAATGCTTTACCAACAAACAAATTTAGATGTTGAGTTTCTTCACTTACTTATTTCCTGGTACACAAGATATTATCATCGACTTACTGCATTAGGAGACGCAGACCTCCAACTAGTTCCTGGATGCTGATATAACCATGGTGTGCCGTGTCGAAAACATCAAATAGCTTTTCGATGAAATCCTGAATAAACATACACATTATGTAAACTGACTGAAATAACCATGATGCTAAACGCACTTCTGCATTGATAACTTAACTTTTAAAATCTATGGCAGGTGAAGGGCTGACCTTTCCATACACGGGGAAAATCTGCTCTATAACGACGAAGAAAGAATGATGGAGGAGCCAGGGTGTAGGATGGAGTGATGGACAATGTTGACATCACGTTCCATTGCCCTAGTACAAATTCTAAATTGAAACATTGATCGCCGATGGGTCGTAGCCTTTACAGCACGAAAGTAACAACTTCTAACATGCGAAACTTGAAAAGATGTGAGTGTTTTTTTCGTGGTAGATTATTTAGTTTAATTTGGTTCTTTTTAATTGTTATTTTATTTATTTAGCTATTCATTTTTTTAAAGGACATGCTTTTTTCTGTCAGAAAGTAATTAGATCAAACACTCTATTACAGGTTTATGAAAAGATATTCGTAAATCAAAGAATGGAAATGTCATGTTGAAAATGCAACATATGACGTCATAATGACATTAAAATCCCTCAGCTCACTCAAATACAACACTTAGGCAGTGTGATGACTTAATGATTAAGATGCACTTGACAACGATGGCCCAACAGATCCTTGGACCGTGGGAGATCAAAGCCGTGTCAATTAACAATTAGATTATGAGCTCGAGATTTCTATGAGGTGATAGTTGACGAGGGCGAAGCCCGAGTCAACTATCACCTCATAGAAATCGAGAGCGAATAATCTAATTGTTTTAATAGAAACACTTTGCAAAGAAAATCTTTCGTCTTCTCTGGGATTGCACTTTCAAGTAGGCAATCTATTTTGCCTTCAGAAACTTCACAAAAACGAGAGGCGGAAGCCATTTTCGCTACTCGCTATCTATCGACGAATAGATAGCGAGTAGCGTAGCCAATCAGAATTCAGCAATTGCTATAGTACTCGACTAAGTTTCTACTAATTACAGATAGGGCTGGTAAATTTGACTTAGCGAAGACTTAGCGAACTTAATTAAAACTACAACCTCGGACAAAATATTTGGAACAAAACAATGACGTTTAATATTTCACCGTTAATCTACACAACTTCCCCTACCGCCCATTCATTGTTGTTGCGACGAGCATCTCATTTTCGAAGACGTCATAAAAAACCTGGAAGATCATTGAGCGAGGGGACCGGGAGACGTAGGTTTATTAGCTTCAGAAAGAGGAAATAGAAAGTCAGCAGTTGTCTCATTAGGTTATTTTTATTGTTTAAATAAAACTGGAAATATGGATACGCAATAACACCTTGGCAACCTTTCCTCTCCTTTCCGACAAATAACATTGATTTTGGTTTGAATAACTCTTGATATCATCTTTAGACTCATGCAATCGTTGTTTATTATACAAGAAACGTATTTCAACTTAATCTTAATCAGCTAAATATTAGAAAGTGCATGTGCTAACTTGGCAATATCACGGACGACATTTAGAGCATATTTACAGCATTTCACTGCTCATTAGAAAGTTGCGGGTTCGATGCCAATCTGGGGCTCAGAAATTGTTTATCTGAGGGTTTGAGCTTGACAAGCGTCCAGATATCGTCAGTGATATTACCAAGCTTCCACGTGCAGACTGTTTGTAGCATTCACTTTATTCGACACTCATTATCAACGTACCGTGGTTTCCACATAGGCAGCACATATATTGAACAAATAGTAATATAAAAGAAGTGCTGCGCAGGCAGTTGTTTATCAAATAGCGACAGCCAAAGGGTTATGTACTGCCAAAAAGTATATAAAGGCGGAAAACTGACGTTTCGAGAGAAGGCCCGTCGTCGGAGTGAAACATGGAGACGAAGGGCCTTTGCTCGAAACGTCAGTTTCCCGCTTATATCTTTTTGGCAATACACAACCCTTTGACTGTTTCTAGCACGTATATTGAACCAGTACCTTAGCTCGCTGGCTCTGAGTCTTGACAGCTCAATGGTTAGAGCGCCTTAACAATTACAATGGCGGCGGAACAGTTTGAGTTTCATGGGGAAGAGATTCAAATGCTCAAGGATTGATAGAGGACTCTGGGATCATGTTCTATAAAGCACAAAATTCTGAGGCATGCTGTTGCTTTAATCCTTGTGATTGAATTCATATATTTCTAAACTTCTGCTGTTTTATTCCTTTTTACAAATACTACGTTAGTTTTTTTGTCTGTACCACGACGACAGTCTTGCGCAGAACAGCTGGTCAAAACAGCTCAAATCGCATCGGAATGCTTTACACGGCTTACGATGAGAACAATGACGCCTTGCTTCGTGGCGTGGTGATTGGGGACATTGTCACCATTCGTGGAGGTTATGCCCCTACTGTTTAGGTTTTGAGGGGGCGGATGCTCCCACTCTCCCCTCGCCGTTTCCGCCGCCCTTGAATTATTACCAGTTTGCGAGTTCTATTCCCGTCTGGGGCTGAGGAATCGTTTTTCCTTAGGTTTTGACCTTGACGATCGTCCACTTAATGCTGTTCGTCAATATTGTCATTGACTTTATACCACTTTCCTCGTTGAAACAGTTTCATTACTTGACCTTTTCCCGACTGAAGACTAGTGCTTTAGTATATTTTACTCAGGTTAACGCTAGCCGATTTTTCTCATCATGACGAGACCTGTCTTGAGAAAGCATTAACCATTTAATTCCTTTGCCTATTGATTTATCGCATATTAATTCCTTTGAATCCTTGGAATTTTATGTGGAATGTATTTTTTAGAGGTTACTTACTTTCAAAATTATTGCAATCATTAGTATTGTAAAATTTATAATCTCAGTTTGACCATTTATGACGTTATAATTAATCATCTGATCTCATTTAAATCAATGTTTATGCACAGTTCAGCTTGCTCTGAGCAATACTCAATACCTTTATTTACTTTGATGATCTTGCTGCACGCAACGTACCGACTTTTTTGTTTTTTGTTTTTTTGGTTTTAGAGTAGGTAATTGGGACCACACTGGTGTTACAATTGTGTAATTGTGATTGTCTAACGATTGGGAGTGAAACTGTTAATAATGGAACCCACTTTTATCCGTGGGCTATAGAGAGCGTGGCATGGCTACGCTAATGGTATGCTATGTAAAGTTGAGTGAATGAGTATGAGTTTTTAGTTCCAGAGTAAACCGTGGAGTATACATTTGTGTTGTGCAGGTGTATTTGTAATTACCACGAGTGCGATAAGGGAATTCAAAACCGACCACCCGGCCTTGGGGTTTTGCCGGAGTTAGATGGCTACGCAGTTGGCTATGCAATGTAGAGTTTAATAGAGAAGTATGTATGAATACAGAGAGAAAGAGTAAAAGATGCGTAACATTGTCTCGTGCATAAATATCTTGGGACACAACCCTGGACGTACGTTTCGGCCTTCTGTGGCCTCTTCAGCAGGGATTTGGGGTTGGCAGTCAATGTTATACAGTCGGAAGAGAAGCGATAATCAGTATAAAATCAAATAAAATAAAATATAAGTAGAAGGAGATAAAATGTGTGCTTACCAGTCTTGTTGTGTGTCTTGGAAAGACCAATTCTGCGTGCCATCGTAATCGTAAAGGGAGTTTACCGCATGTTGAGAGAAGGTGGGTATCCGTATTAGCGTTGGACAGAATTGGAGGGTGAACGAGCTGTGATGTGAAGTTTAAGTGAGTAGTGTTGTTCGTTCCCAGTAAATAAAAGGTGCGCGGATCAAATGTGTCCTTTGAGGATAACTGTGAAGTGTTGGATCATAAGAGGGTAGTGTTGCAAGCTGGGTTCGTGTGTTATTTGACACCATGTTGAATATCAAAAAGTTTTTTCGTCGTTACTGGTAAAAATGTTTCAGTTATGATCTCTTCTGTGTTATTGTCGGGTCCAGCGTCTTCTTTTAACATTTCTATGTAGGCGTCGATGCTATAGTCATTTGGTATGTTGTCATACGTTTATAGTGACGGGCATTATGGTATGGTAGATTGATGTTAAGTTAGAATAAGCGGAAGATTCTGTTGTTTAGTTTTTGTGTCATTTCTAATGTGTTATTGTCTTGATTAGCGTCTTTTTCTAACATACCTATCGATGCTTTGATGCCTTCGTTATTCGGTATGTTGGTATATAGACTCTTATCAGTCGTACATAAAGACGACTATTATGTTACCGGATAGATTGTTGTTACGTGAAAAGAGCTGTTTTATGAAGGAGTTCGTTGAGTTCTCTCGTTTTGTATTCTTCCGTGTTAGTGTTCGTCGAAGTTCCTTTGTCATTGTTAGCGTTGTTTTCTTCAGTTTTGCTTGTATGGTCCCATCGTGTGTCGTTAATTACTTGTGAAGTTGAAATAATAAAGGCCAGCAAAAAACACGCAAAATAGGCATATTAAAAGTTTATAATGTAATTCTAACGTTTCGTTGCTACACGCAACATCCTCAGAGAATGAATGACTTATATTACAAGGTGATAAATATATAATGGTATGTTACATGATATGTATTAACGAGACATTGGCGTAAGAACGGAAGTGGGAAGGACAAAAGGAAACAGCAGACTGAGATGTAGTAGAGAGGTCGGGAAACAAAAGGTCTTAAAATAAAGAAAGTGGAAAAGAGCCCATGTTGGCATTAAGCGATGGATTGAGTTTGCGGATAAGCAGTCTTTCTCTGACAAGAAGTTCAGAGTTGAAGGAAGAAGAAAACAAGATGGTGAAGTCACCAGGCGAGACAGGGTGTCCAGTGTAACAATGATGTGACAGGATGCTAGTCGGAGGAGGATTGACTCGTTTTTTGCCAGTAAGTGCAGAAATGCCCAAGTGCTCTGAGATTCTTGTGTGGAGCAGCCGACTCGTCTGGCCGACATACAACGAACTACAAGTCTACAACGTTGACACTTAAAACGGTAAACGACACGAGATCTCAAGGCTGTGGGAATCCTGTCCTTAAAGACAAAAAAGTGAGACAATCGAAGAGAATATGCCTATTTTGAGTGTTTTTTGCTGGGCTTTATTATTTCTTCTTCATTTACGATTCCCGCCTGGTACCTCTGTCGCCCGTACTTGTGAAGTTGTGTTTTGTTTACGTATGACACTGTAACCTAAATAAGGGTATTGTTGAGCTCCGTTTCGTCGAGAAGTTCGCGTGTGTTATGTGAAATTTTGGTTGGTTGTGATCAAATATATTGTCCTTTGGGTTTGTTATGTCAAGGATGATGTTATCTGATGTGGTTAGTGCGAGATTGCTTAAAATCCATAGGCAAGCAATTTGCCCTTTGGACCTAGCTATTACCCACGTGGTGTAAGATGTTTTAGCCGTTAAGTGAAATGTCAAACTGCACAGTGTGGCGAGCTTGGATTAGCTCTACCCGTTCCCTACGAGGTTTTCACTGATTTCACTGCTTGCTAGTAGAAACACAGCCCAACTGACTGGATAAACATATTTTTTAATACATAAAACGAACATCTGTCCTACCTTAATAGCTCTACATATTTTTTTTTACTTACTTCTATATCACGTGTGGCTTTAATGAAAAGTGCTTTATCTATTCCCCCTTTATTTCCAAGAGAATCAAAGGCTTTTCCAAACCATGTGGATCTTCGACTGGACAATCTTCGATGAGACGAACCTCGACGAGACCCATTTCTGTAAATTGGACTTGCGAGAGAATTCCGGCCCTCTGCAGGTGCTGGGATCTCTATTGATAACGACGGTTGTCTTCTCTGGTCCCTTTCCATCAATCCCTATCAATCTACCACCTTATCTCCAGAACACCTCGGCAAATCGCGGTTAGAGATGTTATTGTTGAACGTGTTATGATTATTGTGAAGAATGCTACGAAAGAAAACCCAGCACATTAAGATGAGAGTGTGGTAAAATAGCCCTTGCATGATGTCATGGCGTCAGGGAATCGCTAGCTCCTCTCTATTATCATTATTATTGAGTGAGAGGAGCAATTAAAATTATCATTACTACTATTATTATATTATTATTATATTATTATTATATTACTACCATATTATCATAATAGTGATTATTTTCTTTTTAGAAATTTACGTCGTATGTGATTTTCGTTGAAAAATTAGCATCATAACATATTCAAATTAGCTCTGTTTAGCCAAACGGTAATAGCCAATGAAAATGAATGACCGGTTCAGTCTTAGTCCTTTTCGTTCGAAGTTGCAAGACAAGTTGTTCACATCATTACCTAGTGTAATAGTTATCAAACAGATGTGCCAATAACTATTCACACTTCAAATTTAGCATCCTGGCAAAGTGCCGCTCAGCATTCTTTCTAAAGATTATGGAATCCATGTATATTGGCGTTATTTTGATGTTTAATCCCTCCTACGTGGGATGACATCATTGCCTTTACATCAGGTATAAATATAAGCTGATAACTCATTTTTCAACAATTAGTAGACGTTTGCACCTGAAGAGTGGTCTGTCGAAATGCATAGTGCTTCTTTTTAGTATCTACTTTCTCTCTGTGTGTTGGCTACTCTAGTTCTTTTCAGAACTGTCTTGTATAACCATTCACCACGGTTAAGACATTTTTCAAAGCGATACTGAAATATTTAATTTCTTTCCAAAAAAGTGGGGGAGCTAAAGCCCCCCCCCCCCAGTACCCCCGCTCCGCGGTCCCTGATTAAAAAAAATGATATAAAATACGAACACTTATATTCGCCTCAATTTTGCTTGTTCTAGATATTTTCATTCAAAATTATTTTGGTAGTTTTAAGGTAATGATTTTATACTCATCAAGTTGCGTAGTTTTGGCCAATATCTCAACAAGCAAAGGTGGACCAGAATAACATGAGGAGCGTAAAGTTCGCCATAACTCATTTCTCTAGACAACAGTTATTTATACTCTGTTAATTCTTTAATGATGATTAATTTACCATTTAGGTTTCATCATTTCGCAATTCCATTTCGATGGGGGGAAATAGGGGGTCCGGGGGGACCCCCTTTTCAGAAGTATGGTCAGCTAGATTTGGTCAAAAATGAGAGAATACGCCCAGGTTAAGGGATCGCAATTTTCCTTGAAACGGTAGAATCCCACCACCGTCTGGAAAGGACTAAAAATTTTTCCAGACCTCGAAGTATCTATGTGTCTTGGTCAAACATGGGCCCCAGGACTTGTTTTACGCTGGCCGCTGCTTCCACAGTTCGTGTGTATCAGGCGTTCAAAGAATACAGACAGATTCAATGTTGGCGATCAAAATCTATTGACACTAATTTAATTAAATTTTATTTTCCCGGCAAAATTGCAAACATAGTTCAGTCTGCAAGAATTATAGTGAGGTTTCCGGTTTAGCTATCACAAATAAGAATCTTGACTGTGTCATATAAAAAGATGAAAAAACTCGAATAACAAAAGCACCTTGTTGACAGTTAGTAGTGCAGTTTTTGGAGATAATTCTTTTTGCCCACGCACTACCGGTTTGTACGTTGCTCAAACGGAAGATCAAATGCCCCGTGAGCGTGAATTGCCCATGCAAAATGGACGACAAAGGAAATCCAATTAGTATTAAGGCAATGTTGAAATAGGAATTTCTTTTGCAAAACTGAATTTGTGACGATGCCGTTGCGTGAATGAGGCTATATGCAGCAATAAAAACAAAGTCCTTTGCAACTTATGCGAAAGTCAACCTCGGACATGAGTGGTTTGAATGCCTGTTTTATTAGGTGACAAGTAAAATCATTAAGAGAAAATTGCGTGATGGATTTTTTACTATGTTACTGTTAAAAATATGTTGTGGTTGCATTTCCACTGAGAGTAAAGTTCATTTTAACGACAAATTTTAGCGCAATTTATGTCCTTCGAAAAGTCATTGCGTGTAGCAATGACTTTTCTGAACAATATTCGACAGAATTTGTTGTGGCAATGTGTTTCGTTAAAAATCATCGTATCTACCAATAATAAAGTAGCCTGGTCATGTATTAACGCCATAAGAATATTTGGAATGTGTGCGAGTGCCCTATAAACGCCCAAAAGCTGCTATCCGCTATCCGTTAGACAAAAACGAAGAATGCTTAGGAGGTTAGGACCACATTTCAAGAAATGTTCAGCGGTTCAGATCATGGGAAAACCTTCATCTCAGTACTCCATTTCAAATGACGAAAGATAGATTTCCAACGTTTACCAGTCCTTGTTCGGAATCTGGATATTTGGAGGGCCTCAGGTCGCTCAGTTGTCACTGTTTAGTTGATCTTAATAAAGTAAATGGTTTGAACCTGGGAGAATCGTGACATGTTTGAGGAAGTTGATCGTCCAGGTTAGTGTAGTCTTGAGAAAGACTGTTGGTTGAAGTCACTTCAACCAACAGTCTTTCTCAAGACTACACTAACCTGGACGATCAACTTCCTCAAACATGTTAGTTGATCTTCATGAAATAAAGTTGGTTATTATTATAACAACTCGCACACTACCCTAATAAGAACAGTGGAAGCGGTCTTAGCCTGCTACGGGGTCCCAGCATCCTGGCAGGAAAGGCCGTAACAGACATTGCACATTTCAGGGAACTTGTGGGGAAAGAGATTTTACCATTAAAAATGGATTTTTAATAACACCCACAGGGCCAGCCCTTACTTGCCCAACTTATCCAGTTAGGAAGAAGTAAAGAATGTACAGCCCTCAAAAGTCCCTGAAAGCACTCCCCAATGCATATATCTAGTTTGACCTTAACAGTACTCAGTTGCACTTCCAACTAGTTAAGGTCAGTTTAGGTTTGCCATTGCAAGGGTTATGTCTGAATTTAGTTTTGTTCTTAGACTAGTATATGTCTGTTACAGCACTTCAGGCTGGTCAGGGGTATCACCCCGTGGTACAGATTATCTTCTAGTCCTTGGGCTAACAGAGTAGGGTTGCCAACACCTGAAGGTAGTGTACTTGCAGCTGCCAGAAAATTAAGGCAAGATGAGCCTTTCGGCTACCTGTCTACCCGGCTGGCAAGGCAGGGACGCCAATCCCTGGGCCATCTTATCAAAGCCTGGTCGTTTGATGGAGGTCACTGGCTCAGAATTAATGTTGATTATTGATAATTATGATTTTATTTCGGAGTTACCTTCTCAAGATAAGATGCCATCCAAGGCTAAAGAGTTTTATCTACCCTTGGCTAAGGGGTTGCTGGCACTTGCCAAAGTTGCCATCCCTGACTCTGGTGGGCGGGAGCGTCCACATTCCCGTTATTATTATTGTTATTATTATTATTATCATTATTATCCAATATCACAGCACACTCTCCAAAGGAAGTGACGAGGGGTTTTGGCCTCCATATTATTATCATTATTATTATCATTATTATTATCATTGTTATTATCATTATTATTATTATAATCACGCGCAATATTCAATTGTATACTGCATGGATATTAACTTGAACATCAAGTTGTATCTAGCAACCTTAGATTTCAAGTACTTTCCTAGTAATTCACGCTGTCCCCAACACTACTGTCATCTGAATTTGTGCAAATTTGATAGGTATTCCCATCTCTTTAGGCTCTGTTCCTAAATGCTTTAGTTACTACAGGGGTTACTATAACCTTTAAGTTCCATAATTTACCGATTTCTCTGGCTAAATCCTGGTATTTCTTAATTTTCTCTTCTTCCGTTATTTCCACTTTCTTATGCACGGGACAGGTTACATCAATCGACATGTTCTCGTTTGCTTGTTTATCACCACAATATTTGGTCTCCTCCCTTGAACGATACGATCAGTTTGAATTGTAAAATCCCATAAAATCTTGCAAATTTCATTTTCCATTTCACTTTCTGGTTCATGCTCATACCACTTTGCTTCATTTTATAAATCGTTTTTTTTTTCCGCATAACTCCCAGTGTAGAGCTCTCGCCACGTTGTTGTGTCTTATCTTATATTCTTTTTGCACTTTCTAGGTTGACATATAATATGGGCAACTGTTTCCTCTTCTACCTTGCACATTCTAAATTTACTGTCTTCCTGGGTCTTATCTATACAATTTTTGATCACATTTGTTCTACGTGTTTGTTCTTGTGTATCCACAAGCAATCCTTCAGTTTCTTTCTTCATCTTTCCATCCTTCAATCACAACCGTGATTCTTACACTTCTAATACTTTCCAATTGTGTTATTCGCTATCCATGCAGTGGTTTTTCTCTTCATTCCCTTTTTCTCTCTTCTAGCTTCCTTTTCTTGAAATCTTCACGACTCCCTGGCTCCAGCATATCATCCCCTCTGCCTGTTATTATCAATTTTTTACCTCACTCTGACATATATACTCTTCAAGTCCCAGGATTGCCAAATCAACACGATCCTCGACTCCAATTAATCTTCGTCCTCCTCCACTCCTCGACAAGTACAATCGGCAGACGCTATCTCTTGGGTACAAAGCTCTGTTCATTGTCATCATCTTTCTCGTCATTCTATCCAGAGTTTTTTTTTAACGTGCAGTTCTACACAAAATGTGCAGTTCTAAATCAATTTGTGCAGCTCTAGAAACAATAATGTGCAGTTGTAAAATACGACTGGGTCACCTTTTATATTCCAGCCTTAACTTTTCTTTCATATCTTCTCGTTTTATTTGATCTGCTTCCAACACCCCTAGGTATTTATATAAATCATCTTACCCCAATGATTAGATCTTGCTCCCATCAAGCAATATGATTAGTTTGGACATGACCAGTTTTCCTCTCCTCATCATTAATACAGCGCATTTCTTAACCCCAAACTCCATCCCTAGGTCACTGCTAAATACATGCACAGTCTACCAAAGAGTCTGGACCTCTCTCACTCTTAGCATTTAACTTAAGATCGTCCATGAACAGAAGATGGTTTATTTTTTTCTCCATTCTCAAACGCATAAGATCTTGCTTTTCTCAGTATCAATGTCAATGGAATGAGCATAATGACAAACAGTAGTGGCAACAGTGAGTGTCTTTGAAATATTCCTCTTCTTAGCCGTACTTCTCTCAAATCCTCTCCAAATGATCTTAACTCTGTCCTCCATAACTCATGACCAGCCGACAATTTAAAGAAATATAAAACAAAACACACACCGAAAACGAGCATCTTGAAAATCCAAGATTCGGGTTATAAACAAGACGATAAAGTCTAATGGTAATATTTCGTCTTTATTCCAAAGACATCGTCAGACCGATTGAATAATGACGAAATATTAGAATAAAGATTGGAATAAAGACGAAATATTGGAATATGAAGTAAGATTGGAGTAAAGACGAGATGTTACCATTAAACTTCATTGTCTTGTTTATAATCCGAATCTTGGATTTTCAAGATGCTCGTTTTCGGTGTGTGTTTTGTTTTATATTTCTGTCCTCCAGGTCTCCATGCTCTTTACTGGCAAATTCTTCACATTATCAGCAATTCCAAAAATATTTAAACACTCTTCTATCCATAAGTGTGGAACCATGTCATATGCTTTCTTATAATTAACCCACGCCATGGCCACATTTTTCCTTCCCTGTTTTACTTCTTTCATCAACATCTTATCTATGAAGAGCTGATCATTGTTCCTTGCGACTGTTTGCGACATCCTTTCTGTTCTTCTGGCAACAATTCTTTCCTACCCAAAAAACTATACATCTCTTCCGTAATAATTCCAGTTAACAATTTCCAAACAAGTGGCAAACATGTAATCGGACGGAAATTATCAGCCCCATTTCCTCCATCTTTATTTTTCATAATCAGTACAGTCCGTCCTTTTGTCATCCAATCTGGTACATTTCCTTTATTTAGGCATTTATTTAGTTACTCACGCAATCTTTCATGAAGACTCCTAAAACTTTTTAGCCAAAAACCCTGCGCTAAGTCAGGGCCAGGAGTTTTCCAATTAGGCATTTTTCCCAACATCGTTTTCACCTTCTCCTCTGTTGTCTTTATATTTTCCTGTTCTTGCACTTTCACCTCATCTTTAATGTCACCAATTCAGTCTGCTGATTTATTATGTTTAATATCTTTGCGCCATATGTTACTCCAAAATGTGGTTGCCTCTTCTTTATCTGGGCTATCTATCCTCTTCATTCAATTCCTGATATACCCTCTTCTGGTTCATTTGGCAAAGCTTATTCTGTCTGTATTGCTTCATGCGCTCCTTATACCTTTTGACTTTAGCCGCCTTTGCTGTGACTCGTTGTTTCAATTCCTCAATAACATGCTTATATCCTTTATCTTTCATCCAAGGTTTCTTTGGTAAATCTTCTCTGAACCTAGTTCTAACCCACATTCTTTCTTTTAGTCTCTGAACCCTACTAATATCATTCCTCAATTGTTTTATTTGGTTTTCTAATCTTCTTTTTGACCAAGCTTCTTTATCCTTCTTACCCCCTCTACTTTGATTCATAAGTATTCACTTACAACCACTGCTGCCGCGTACATTAAATTATTAGTTTCGGTGGTGTTATTCGCGTTGATCCGTTCAAGCACCCCTTCTACTTTCTTAATTTCTGCCAACATCTTTCTCCTATTCATGTTTTTGAGCACTAGTGTTCTTTTTCGATTCGGTTCATCCATAATCCTTTTCAATCTTTCCAATACTTTTTACTCTTCTTCCGACCACTCTATTTCACCACCTTCCGTTCTTGTTCTCGTTATGACAATGCATGAATTCATTCTATCCATATTCTTGTTCATTTTGATTCTCTACTGATTCCCCTTGCCTTCTGCTATCTACACAACCTTCCTGGCTTGCAAAATCTCCTTCTTGGCCCATCACCCTTGGCCCATCACTCTTCTCTTGCTTCTTTCAATCTCCAGCTCTGTCAACCATTTATTCCTATTTATCTGTCTAAATTGGTCTATCAACCCTCTGTTCAGTTACCTCAAACATATCTTTACTGCTACATATTTCAATCATTCTTTTCCGATACCCTCTCCTTTTTGGCTCACTTCTGAAATAGCACTTCATCACAATTTCATTATCTTGTTGTCTCCCCTTTTCCCTTTTGTCACCAGCAGTATATTGATGACGACCAGGCCTGTGCCGCTGTGCCACAGGACACCTCCCGGGCGAGACACCTTCACATAATGCTCCGGTCCCCTTAACGCCGTTACCTACAGTTATTTCATTTGACATTTTTCACTCAAATGAGGGTAGTAGTTTTAAGGCGACACAACCACCGGTATTTTGTTCGAGATACTTTCTCTAGATGGATTGTCAAACCAAGGTTTACGAGCTCCACCAATTCTATTGCCGTATCCCAGCAAGGGGAGCGAAGGGTTACTAGTGCTTGCCCAAGGTGCTTAGGCAAGTACTAGTGGTGTTCACGAGACAAAATACAATTATAAGACCTTTTGCCGAACAACCTTTACTTCAACAACAACTAACAAAAGATTCTCTAAAGAACAACGAACTAACTCTTTTATACTCTAGGGTCAACCTCATTTTCACAAAGTTAACATAAATATTAATATGTTGATGTGATATAGTGCATATCTTACTGAATCTCCGTCTTTAATAATTATCTACTTGAGCTAATTGTTATTTAATCTTATTAAGTGTCTAATCCTTCTGAACAAGTAGGTACATTACTATTCTTATTATTATTATTATTATTATCTGTAAGTAAAATTACGTTTCGTTGAACAAGGTGTATGCTCTTTTAAGCTGGCTTTTTTGCGTTAAAGCTTGACCCTGTCGAGCGCGAAGTTGATTCACAAAATAGGTAACCTTAGTATCATACCTTTCGTCATCAACTTATTGACTGGGATGCAATCAACAAAACATTACCAGTCTCTCATTTTCTATCATGAAAACACGTATGTATGCTCTTGGTTCTTCATTTATCAAAAGGATTTAGAATTTGAAGTGAATGTAACAGCATTCTAGTTTACATCCGTAATATAGATCAAATATCTTTAAAATATCAAACTCCGCAATACACTGAAACTCTTTAAATAATTTAGTTCGTCGCTTTCTCGTGATTAATAAATACTTCACTTCAACACCAATATTTCTGAAGTTAATGTTCAACAGTTGTACGGAGTGGTTGAGCTACCATACTGTATTTCAGAGTTACAAAGCATTCTCGGAATATTTCTTTGAACAACGAACCAATTGATTTACGATGAATGACTCCAACAAATTTTTAGCATCGACAATGATTAGAGTGAATGTGGACGTGCAAGACACGTCGTGAGATTTACTCAAGTTATTTGTAATGTAGTTTCTTATGAAATCATCCAACTTAAACATCTTACCTTTGAAGTCTTGGAGTTAATATTCGGTGCAGAAGTACGATGTTTCTCTCCTTCCGTGGCTGGCAAGTAAAGAATAATGATTGGTTGCACTGTCAAGGCATTACCTGTTTTATCTCTAGAGTCATGTGTTACAGAGTCCTCCTCCGTGGAATCTAACCTTACCTCGCTGTTTGAAATGTTTTCATTACAGAACTTATTACTCTTATCAGTAAAATAAGTCACGCAACATTTTTTCGTAGATTGCGTAGCGACCGCTCCGTTAACCGCACGTCAAATTTCAAAGCAATCACATGATGTGATTCTGTGCACGTGCGATTAGGGTCGCGATTAGTCGGCTATACACGTAGCTGTCAGATCAACTTTCCAAACTAGCCCCCGATCAGACTTCATAATTTCGAAACTTGAAATCAACAGCAAAATATTTCCTTACAGTCCTTGTATTGTAGACCTCTCTAGCTTAATAGTCACTCACCAATCACCTGATCTGAAACGGATAAACAATATCCCACAAAACGAGGCACCTCCCTTATCAGGTATTTCCTAAAAACAAAGATCCCTTTAAGGTATGTAATTCTTACAGTGGTAAAATCATTCTTTTTGCTATTTCAACTACCGTTGACCACTTAGAGGCTGGTTACATGAATGAACCTCAGCCCAACTGACAAGACTGAAAAAATAAAAGTACAACTCGGGCCGAGAATTTGGTCGTGTTATCGAAACAATTCTTTTAGACATTTATTCATAAGCACGGGCTGAACTTCTCAGTGTAATCTGTCCCTATACGTGCTGCTTGTACTTCATACTGCGTAACATCCCACGTTGCTTTGGAGACTTGTTTCTCACAATGATAATGTCTGAAATGGGGAATTTACGTAGGAACCAAGAGAGTTGTCGATTGCTTTCCGGCATACTTTCACGTCCTGTTTTCCCGCATTTGCTGGAACAGAATTTTTGAACTTTATTTTAAAAACAGTTATGACGTTTATTCAGTGATCACTTCTTGCTCGAAGGGGTACCACGGGAAATCTGAGATTGCGTTTAAGTTTGATGGCTGTAGCTTTCGTGTAGTAAAAGGACAAATTCTTGTCTTAATGGGCACTCTATATTGTGACTAACTACAAGTACGTGTACCCAACAAACCCTCACCCACCCTTCCCATATATCTCTCGAGTCCAAGTAACAATAATTTTTCAAAATTGTCAAAAAGACAAATCGTCCTTACTATAAGTAGAAGAGGGAATGCAATATAAGAAAAACACAACATTTGGCCACGAATATTAACAACCCAAACCGGAAATTATTTTATATTTAAACTGCTCGTCGTCATATTTACGTTTAAAAGTTCGATTCTGTTTTATTAAAACAAATTAACATTTGGTGAGAATGACCTTTAACGGTTTCACAAATGATGAGATCCATTCAGACAATACTGCTAAACAATGAATTTTCGTATCGAGACCCGGTATTGGTTGCGATCTTGAGGTATTTCGTGTCGTTTTCGGATCAAACTAATCACTTCTTTTCGCGTTAAAGAAAGATTTTTTTATGAGATGGTAAGATTTTTCGTCTTATAAGCGGAGCATTCTCATAGGTTACCGGTCGGATAGTAGCATTACGGACAGCTCGTGATTGAAAAAAAATTTTTTGATATTTTTTGTTATAAAAAACCGATAAATCCTGCATTATCTCAAAGTTAATTACAAATTTCTAATAGAAGTGCTATGATGAAAATTTATGCTAAGTATTCATCTGGAGGTAAAATACTTTGAAGACGAAGATGAAACGAATTACGAAACCGACGAAATAAATAAAGAAAACATGAACGAGTTCTACATTTTTATTGCTGATCAAAATTCGGAAAATACAAAACATACAACAAAATACGACAAGCAAACCTTGTACAAGCTTTGTCGAAAGAAGAACAGGCAGTGGGAACTTTCGTAAAGGAGAAATATTGCTTAGCAAACAAACCTTCGACTCTTACTTTCAACGAAGCGTACAGTGACACCTCAACACAAAGGATTCAACGGTGAATTTATAGAAAGAAGACAGCTTTAAACTTTTAAAATTTCTTGCGAGGTGTTAAAATCCTGATGAAAGCATTACTGGTCGAACACGTAAAAGTGATCATCCATAAGCCACAAGAGAAGTGAGAAAGACTGAAACGGACATTTTCGCCGAAGGATAGTATGATCTCCAAAGATAAGTAGATCTTCAGCGTGTTTCCTGGTGGCTGTCTGCCTTTCATTCTTGTTTACAAGCCATAAATAGATTCTGATGTCTTCAGTGGGGTGACATTTCATAAGGAAAAGGATCATGAAAAAGGCAATAAACGTCTTATGTGGAAAGCGGTGAAAGGATCCGAAAACTGTCTGCCCAGGAAAAGTCTCCGGGACGCTGAGTGTTTTATCCCACTTCTCGAACAATTGACTATTAACGCAGTTCAGATAAGTACTACACGATATTCAAAAGCTATCGTCCTACAGAGATGAATGAACCAGAATCTGCATTCTACTTTGCCATTAACTAGCAGCAAAAATCTAGGCGATAATATTTGAACCAAGAAGTCTCCCTTGAAGAATGTCGGGAAGCCACTATTGAAAGCTGCTCAAAACGATTCCGTTCGTAAAACTTGCATTTCAAGGAAACTCGATTCAGGTGTACCTGTGATTGTGTAGCTCAACTAAGTGATTACTAGAACGTGAAAAGTCGCGATTCATGCAAATCAGCATTGATTCAACTTCAGAGTAAAATGTCGTTTACACTAAGTCGCTTAGCAAATGTCCTGGCAACAAGCGAGTTCCCCGTACAGTCTTTATTCATGTTCATCAAAAAGAACCAAGTCAAAGTGTTGCTACAGAATGTGAACAGTTGGCCAATGCATATTCCAAAGAGCTGAGTTTTAGAACCTTTCAAGTCATAAATTGTCCAGTAACTAAAATGTCCTGCAAAAGTGAAACAAACTACAAGCACCAAGAAAGCCATTTCGTTTGCTGGTCTTAAATCATTTACTGGCTTCAGTGTTCACATGATGTAAACAACTTGCTAGAGATCCATACACGGGAAAAAAGAACGAGACAAATCGATTTGCTTCAATACGGATCTAAGTAACCTAAGTAAGGTTTGGTCAACAACATACCAGTCCCCAGGCTTGTACACGGCATACTTGAGTGACCGGAATCCTTGAGTATATACTTATATATATATATATATATATATATATATATACAGACATAAATTATTCAAAAACTGGGAAAATTTTTCTCCCTAGTCACCATGCGTGAAAAAGGACTCCACGCACGTCGAGATTACATGATACTACAAAGGAGCAAACTAAAGAGAACAAAATGTACATCGCATTTCACAGGTGAGAGCAGTTTATATAAAGGTTCAGAGAAGTTGCGTTGGTTCATTTTTCAGCGGAATTGAAAAAATAAAAAATAAACTCGACTTGGCTGTGCATAAATAAATGATTAATGTATATTCATTAAGCAAACAGACGGTTTCGATACTTATCTTGTTAGTCTCTGATCGTTTGGCATTCGCCATCAGAAAGTTTTGAAGCTGTTCACCCGATTGAAGTTAGCTTACCTAAAAGTTCTTTCTGTAAATGTTTCATTTTTACGTGCATGTTACTTTACTTGACAATAAAATAAATTTGATTTCCAAAACCTACGCTATTCGCTCGTTTGGACGTACATGTTTGCCCCCAGGGGCTTGTAAATTTGGCTTCATCAAGTCATAAGGCCGGGCATAAGGAGTTATCGTTCCAGTCTTTTTATAGAGTTCACTGAGGCCGCCATGTACATCAAACCCAGTCCTTTTAGTGGAAAATGTACGACGGTTAAATCTTCAATTTACTGGAGTAAAAATTTTGCCAGGTAAATTATGAAGACTTCAGTACATACCTCAATAATACAGCTTTTGTCAAAGCTGTTTCTGGTGACCTACACTAGAGAAAAGGATCAATTATTTGGCAAAAAAGGGCAAAATTTGAGCTCAAAATCGCGCGGAAATGTCAGGTTATTCTTATTTTTCAACGCTGTCCTGAGGCATTACGGATTTCAAGTCAAAGATTCAGCTAGGTCAACCTTATACCTCGTCTCGAACTTAGTTTTCAGGCTCGTCAATTCTAAACCTAAAGAATAAACCAACAATTTAATTGGTAAAACTACGAGCTCACTGCTCCTCAGTGTTTTTCCATGTCTCCCCAGTCCCCTTTTAAGAAAAATGCTTGATATCACCGATCTAAACCGGATTACTAACATTCGTAACTTTACTTTTTTTATTTGTTTTAGGGATATACGTAGGTCAAGTTTCAGATTAGACTAAAGTAGTGATTTGGGTAGGGCTTATGATCCGGTTTGGACTATTTTCACATATATCGATAGTTAACTTTTGGTTGACCTGGTTTAGGTCGATGCGATTTAGTGCGAACCCTATTTGTTTACCAGGGCAAGAAAGAACATGAAAAGGGAAGAAACCTGAGGTAAAAAAACACCTTTAAACGAGAAAAAGACGAACGTATCGAATCCTTAAAGGTTTGCAAGCAACTACCTTCGCATTTTAGAGTACTTGAACTCATACACGACCAATGAAGACTAGAAATACAATGAAATATAAGGTTCAAAATTAAAGTAAACAATACGTCACCAACAACTGCCCGTATTTTGATAAATATGGAGAAAACAGATCAGTGTTTAATGTTTAAAAATCAACAGAGTATTTACTAGAACAATGAAAGTAAGGTTTGTCCACTTTGACACAAAAAATATGCGAAAACACACTTTATGGAGAATTATTGCAAGTTCGAAGTTATTGTTCACATCGAAAAATGTTAGGTTAGGTTTTACAAGAATGGAATAGGATAAAGCTACAATATTAAAATAATGTCCGTGATTTTTCATATGAAAATCTTCGAAAACCAAAGTATGAAAGCTAAAAACAAACAAAGAAAAACAAGAAAAACCTGCCCTTTCGCCAAGAGTTTCACGTCAAATCTTGGTACAATTTGGCAAATAATTCATCTTTCAATCCATTTTCGTCGCTAGGATTTCTTCTGACGAAAGACATACTGGTCTGACACATACTGGTTTATCATTACGTGTTCGATAACAATTGTGCTTCCAGAAATCGATAATTTTCTTGTTGGCTTCGGTACTGTGCTCTTGACACTTCAGACGTACGTGGCTCTCTTTAGTGGTCGGAACTTTGGCTCCATCCAATCGTAAGGGCAGGCATAAGGAGTTATCGTTCCAATCTTAGAGTTCACTGATACCTGCAGACTGTATTTTGAAGCCATCATGGAGGCTGATTTGCTGGTCATTCCAGTCCCCTACGCGATAAAACACGCAACCTATTGTGAAAAACTTCGCCCAAATTTCGGATTTTTTGACAGTTTTCTTTTTATCTTCAGTAAAGTGGAAGAGAATGTCGTTAGGACTGCATATTTTTTAGAATTAACTGTCTATGAAAAATAAAAGTTCAGTACAATTTTTTCCCACATGTGTTTTGTGTTTTTGACCCACGTGGCTGCCCCCATGTCGGCTTCACTCAGTTGCAAGGCCAGACCAGTGAACTCGATTTCCATTTTTGGAATGCTAATTGGCCAATGAAAAGTGAAGCCGAGATGACCACCCATGGAGGCCAATTGTGAACGTCAGTTTCAGTCCCCTACACAGGCTTGTACGTCAGTTTTAGTCTCGCACGAGACTTTTTACATTTTCTGAAAATTTTCCTTATTGAAAATACACACAAAACATGTGCTCCAAAGGTAGAAATGAGTTTAAGAATTTTAAATATATTTCAACAAAGTCAAACCGAGTTACAGCTTATATATTTTCACGAAAATAAATTACTAAACTCACGAGAAACCTGATGAAACGGTCCGGAGAAATTACTTTAGGAAAGTACTAAGTGCACGTCCTTTTTTACCGTCAATTTACCATCTTTAGGCAATTTAGGACAGTTATTAGGCCACACGGCAATAACGAATCCTTTTAAACACTCGAATATGTAAAACTGGTGCAGTAATATTTCGTCTGTGCACTTTTTCCATGGTTGTGAATGTTTTCGAAATCGAACCAAACAAAAACTGAAAATTAAATTCGTGCAAAGGACTGGAACTGACGTACAAGACCACGAAGAGGACTAAAACTGACGTCCAAAATTGGCCTCCATGGGTGGCCATCTTGGCTTCATTTTTTTGCCCGAGCAAATGACTGGGAGTTAGCATTCCAGATATGAAAATTGAGTTCACTGGGCCAGACATAACGAGGTATCTATCGTTCCAGCCTTTTTAGAGTTCAATGTGACGTACAAATTTGACCTCCATGGGCGGGCATCTTGGCTTCACTTTTTCCCCGAGCAAATGACTGGGAGTTAGCATTCCAGATATGGAGTTCACTGATACAAGCATAGAATTTTTCTCCCAAATCACCACGCGTGTAAAAAGACTCCACGCACGTTGAGATTCGTACCCTCGCACCGCGCTTCGTGCGGTGGGCGAGGGGATAAGGTATGTTTCAGCGAGACTTTTGATGTTTCAATTTCTGTGCGTTTGACCTGCGAAATACAAGTGTTCCAATCTACTATTGTCTGCTATTGTTTTTCAATTGCAAAACCTTCGTTGTAATTTTGTGAATCAGTGGCGTCAATAAGAGATATCTTGTACATTTCACAACAAAGACAGTGTGTTCTGTATTGTTCGAATTTGACAAGTATAGCCTTTGAAATACTTCAGAACAGGGGTGTAGTGGAGGGGGGGCTCAGGGGAGCTGAGCCCCCCTTATTAAAATTCCATGGCAATTTACGGGTGCTGAGCCCCCCTTTATATTTTTTTTCAGATTGTGTAACTTTAATCATGTTTGAAAATTCTGTGAAATTTATGTAAAGATATTCAGTCATTTCCAACAAGATTGATTTCAGTAATTTCTAGTCGGCCATAACATGCGCCGCCCAAGTACTGATCGTGGCGATTGTATTCCTAATATTTCACCTTTTACAAACACAGAAACACTGTTAAATTTTAATTACAGAATTACTGTTACGAAAAATAAAAAAATAGCATTTTTCAAATTTATAATTTTTTCGGACCTCCCCTGATGTTCAGGACACTGTGTTGGTGAGCCCCCCTTGTTAAAGTTCCAGGACTACACCACTGCTTCATAAGGTTCGCATCTTTTTTTTATTCTTGAAGATATGGACAACGAGAATAAAGTGTGACTCTAATAAAGATTTTACGGTGACCAAACATACTAAAGTTTCCTCAGATCATTTCTGAAAAGACCATTTGATCTCACAGAACTGAAAGACAAAAAGACTGAAACCTGGAGCACGCTATTCAAAATTAAGATAGACAAAAGCAGCTCCAGAGAGATCACTTCTAGAAAAAGAGACAACTTGAAATACTTAAAGTGATGGAAGAAGCAAGGCTGACTGAAACTGCATCGGATTATGAACAAACTGATCAACGTGGACCTGTTTTAAAGTCCGTCCAAACGAATGTCGACATGTTACGTAAACACTAAATGTTTCTTGAGGTTTTGAGAGGTTTAGCTGATACTAATGAAAAGATATCGAAGTATTTCAACCATCTGAACGACGTCCGTAAATATTGAAGTAGATGAACGATCTTCAAGCTCGATACTCAGAAAATGATATCTGAGCCCCAGACGGGGATCGAACCCGCAACCTTCTGATGACCGGTTAGACGCTCTAACCATTGAGCTACCGAGACTCAGATGGCGAGCTAAGTTGCAAATATCGAATTTGCAACTTAGGTCATCAGAAGGTTGCGGGTTCGATCCCCGTCTGGGGCTCAGATATCATTTTCTGAGTATCGAGCTTGAAGATCGTTCATCTACTTCAATATATCCAAGCTCTCATGTTTCCTAAACATCAAACTGGTCCGTAAATATATAAGATGTTCATCTTCAGTAGATGTTTATCATAGGAAAAACCTAATTTACTGGAATCCTAAGGGAAGCAAACAGCAAAGAATAGATATCTCAATTTTGCTTGATTCTAATCCTGAAGCACAAAGTAATGATGACAAAGAAGTCGACAAAAATTCTAGTCAGAAACTTATTACACACTACCTCGAGATTGTCCTTTTGCTGGTGATGATGAAACTTCGGCTCACAAATCTAGATCTTGTTATGAGATTTAGAGTTTCAGAAGCTACAATATCAAAATGTCACATGGCTAAATTTTTATATATCCGATTAAGCATACTTCAGATTTGTCATCACCGATGAGTCAAAATGGATAACGTGTCTAAGAAGATCAAAGAGCAAATATGCGAATGCTAATGTAGGCATAGACTGTACTGAAATACGAATTCAATGTCCATCTTCTCTGCACGGTACTAAAGTCCCAAAGTAGTTCAAATTACAAATCTGTCGTACATTAAAAATTTTGGAAGGAGTTGATTCTAAGTGCGCCGCGGATTTATGTTTATTTCACACTTGTAAACTGGTTTAATATCAGATAAAGAAATTGTAACGAAGAGTGTATTGCTTGATGTCCTTTCAAGAAGAAAAGAAACGCTTGAAAAGGATGATTGTGATGAGATAATGCGTGACAAAGGAACGGAAATCCGCGAACAGAATTATATAAAATTGGTCTCAAACTTAACATTCCTCCGTTCTTAAGAGATAAGTCCTATTTTGATGAGAATGAGATAATACACTGACAGACTCAGACTATTGCAAGACACAGAACACACATTGAGAGAGCCACTGGAAGAGTCAGACGTTTCCTTGTTTGCAAGAGCAGACCAATGGACAATTTTACTTACGAATGTAAATTACTTATTTCAGACTATGTGATGCCTTGCTTCTTTTGGGTAATACTCAAAGCATTTTGATTCCAATCATATAGAACCAAAACATGACATTTGAAATGGGCAATTTTGCTTAGGTAAGTAAAAGAATCCATGAGTTTGTTAATCAACTATATGGACAGTTTGTTGTTCGCTTTCAAACTTCATTGAACCATTCCAACGTTACTTAGGGGGCGCCAAAATGACGACGGGGCGCTAAAATCATCAACAGGGGAATGCAGGGCAATCAGACCGCCATTATAAAGAACGATAAAAGCAGATATAATACGGCTTAAGGACCGGGTTCAAAGCTTACTTTCCTAAGCAACGATACATCGAATAACATTATCAACATCATAGGAACTGAAATCTCTTCAAAAATCGTTAAAGAAATCCATGATTGGCGGGCAGAGTTAATAATTGCGGACACCACTCCGGACATCAGTCATCATGAGCAGCTAAGTATTTGCGCAACAATCGTAAATCACAGCGGTAAATGCTCAGAACGCTTGCTATCCTGTAGAAGAGCTTCAGGTACAACTGCAATGGAGCTGTACAATGGATTTTCCGCAACACTTACGATAAAACCCTTGTCCTCTGACAAACTGGTGATACGAACCTACGACGGTGCATCCAATATGAGTTGCTGCTACAACGGCTTGCAAGCAACTATCATATAGAATATTGCAGAGCCCGTTGCTTTTGTCCATTGTTACGCCCATACACTCAATCTTGTCTTGTCTGACTACGCAAGAGTTTCCCATCAAGTAATAGAGACCTTTAAGCAATCGACGTTCTTCAGTCACGGACGTTGACCGGAAGATTTGATGAACTGGTGTTTTTGATATCTGGGCCATCTATTATTTGAATAGAATTTTTATGCGAGCAAAGATGATCAAGAACTTGAAAATCTAATGAGAGATTATAGCACATCTAACCAGCATGTTGAATACCGCTCGCTGGAAGTCGCGTGAATTTTGTCTGAAGATTCTTCTCTTGCGTTATGAATGCATTTTAAATGACCTGGAAACCGTTGCATTGGACATTTAGTTTGAAGGAAATCAAGACATACTTCAGCTGGATTACTGACGCAGCTTCAAACAAAGCAATTCTTGGCCACCGCCTACCTTTTCAGAGAAATATTCACAATAACTGGCCCGATATTAGCAAGATGTGGACGTCGAATTAGAGAAAGCGCTCGGTATAATCGGCAGCACGATTGTCCAGCTCAACAAATTGCGTGGAGAACCAGAGCGAATCGTATGCCATAAACCCGCATATAATTCAGGGTATTGATCCTATCATTCGTTGTTTAATAATTTAATTGTAAGGATGGACATCGTACCATTTTTGTTAAGCTGTTGAACGTTATTCTCACTCAACTTTTTGTTTTAATAAAGCAGAATTGAAATTTTAAACGTAAATATGACTATAAGCAGTTTAAATATAAAATAATTTCCAGTTTGGATTGTTGTTTATTTGCAGCCAAATTCTGTGTGGATTTTTTTTTATTGCATGTCCTCTTCCAGTTATAGTCAGGAGGATTAGTCTTTTTGAGAATTTTTAAAAATTGTCATTGTTACTTGGATTCTCGAGACATATATTGGAAGGGTGGGCGAGGGGTTGTTTCGTGCACGTATTTCTAGTTATAAGTTTATTTTTGCAAAAATTTATACAATTTGTTGTATATATATATATATATATATATATATATATATATATAAAGAAAATGGTGTGACAAAAAGAAGATCAATGTAGAATAACCACTCGTTCGTTTCAAATAAATAACGTTTTATTTCACACACAAACGTTTTCGCTTCTACAAGCTCTTCAGGTGTCTTCACCTGGGTAGTATCAAGGCACCGTTGGGGTGATTTTTATCATTTAGAGAGAAGTAGATCCACGAGGCTTTGGAAAGTAAGGGCAAAAAGCTGTTCACAATATGGCAGGGGTTGCGACCCCAAAGCCCCCTCTAGCTGCGCCGCTGGTCATGTGAGTGACTAAACAACCTGCAACATTGAGTAAATGGTTCGAAGTCGAGTTTTGTAGATAATCTTGTTATAGATTACTTGCATTTATTCCCCTGTTGGAGGAAAAATACCCCTGAACAAAAGAATATCCACAAGTTATTCGATCTGTTGAAGGTCGGAGCTTTGAAGTTGTCCTCCAGATGGGTTGTTTAGCATATGAGTGCAAGTAGTCTGTATGTTCATCCAGATCATTGTTCACGTTATGTCCAACGTTTTGGTTTCCTGTGCGGAAACTACCTTCGGAGAACGTTAATGATGACAGTTGGTGGAAAACGTTTTCTCTGACGCAACATAAAAACTTTTCCACCAACTGACATCATTAACGTGTCTTAAGATTTCCGTACAGAAAACCTAAACGTCGGACACACAGTTCAACATTAATCCAGATGAACCTAATCAACGTTCGCTATGTACTTAAGTTTGTCCTCACATGGAGATTTATGAAGGCGGTGCTGCCACTGAACCCACAGACCACTTCAGAGTTCAATCACATAGTCCGACGCTACTTCTACCTGGCTTAAAAGGTTTTGGCGCTCCAATCCTTATGACACCTCTATAGATTATTTGTAAACAATACGTGGCTCATGTAACAAATAGTCCATGGTTTACTAAACAATCCTTGGCTTATCTAATAAATAGTACTTTTCCGTTTAACTATCCAGGAATACTTTGAAATCAACACATGGATTATTTATAAATAATCTAATGATAGAGTTGACACATTTTTGTCGTAAACATTTTTTTTTTCTTTTTTTGATATTGGGTGACCCATACTTTCTAGCATGCGAGGTAGTGACACGGATCAACTAACAAAGCCTGCGCTTGTTTGAAAACTGATACGATTTGGTTGTACGCCTAGCCAGAAGTCTGGATTTTATAGGGTGATCAATCAAGATCTTATGCAGCAGTAATAAAATTTGCTCCACCAAACTCAACGTCGAACGATGAAAAACAAGTGTCATTTCCATACCATCTGTTTATCGGTGATAAGCGTGCATACCACCCAGTCTGCTCCGCATCCAAGTTGGATGAACGTAGCCTGCTCCACAACAACAAAGTTTACATTACACTGCTAAGCCAATAGGATTAGTCTTGGACCTAGGAATGCTATGGCAGGTATTGTTAACGCTGCTGACGTAAGTAAACTATTCTGGCAGCCGCAACTAGAAGCGTTAACGTACCAAGTTCTCTTTGGTTCGCCAGAGGATAAGCAAAAATCGGCTTTTGCAATTAATTGTCCTACGCCTGATAGAGAAGTGCATTTATTAATACTTAAAAGAAACAAGCAATAAATTTACGCGTGTGACCGCAAGATGTTGGGCTTAAATTGTAGTGCTTGCTTGACTGACGTCACAAGCACATACGCTAATCCATAATCTTATGCACTAGTGTGACCGCAGGCCTAATATGTAATTCTAACGTTATATCTATCGTCATCAACTAATTGATTAATGTGCCATCAATGAAATGCACTCTCAGAGTGACAATTGCCGTCATGATTATACGTATGCTTTTGGTTTTTCATTTACCAGAAAGTTTTAGAATAAGACTTCAATAACACTTCATTCTACTGTAGATCAGTAATATCGATCAAATACCTTTAAAACATCAAACATGGCAATAAACTCGCACTCTTGAAGTAATTTACCTACTCGCTTTCTCGTGATGAATAAATATTTCAATTGAATACCAATATTTCTGAAATTAATGTCCAACAGTTTTACGAAGTGATTGTGCTGCCATGCTGAACTGCAGTGTTACAAGGCACCCTCAAAATATTTCCGCGCACAAGCTAAGTTGTTTACGATGAAATGAAACAAATCTTAGCGTCGGCAATAATTTGATGTGAATTTGGACATGGTAAGACGTCTGTAAGACCCAATTTTTACCACAAAGCTATCCGTAATATAGTTTCTTATAAGATCATGCATATAAGTTAAACATAATACCTTTGGATTCTTGAAATTGATATTCGGTCCAGAAGTATAAAGGATTAACCTAGAAACAAAAACGCTTTTTGTATTGATGTTTGCCTCCTTCCGTCGAGGGCAAGTAAAAACAAATTGAATGCACTGTCGATGCATTACCTGTTTAATCTCTTATCTCGAGTGACGTCTTACACAGTCCCCCACTCTAGGATCCAACCTCACGGTTTGAAATGTTCTGAATACTGAACTTACTACTCCAGTTAATCAGTATATAACCAGTCGTTCAACATTTTTTCGTTGCTTACGTAGCAACCGTTTTGTTATTCTAAGTCTCTGACGTGTCTGTGCACGACATGATCAGTCTATTTATGTACCTGTCAGATAGACCTTTAAATTCAGCCCCTTAAAATTCATCATTCCCGTGCTTGAACTCAACAAAATATTTTCCTAACTGTCCTTGTATCATTATATTGCAAAACTCGCGAATGTGCAGTAACTTTAATTTGATCGCCATTATCAATTATTGAAACAAAAGATCCACAGTTATCGGACGCCTGGAAAATCCTTTTAAATCCAAACAGTTGATTAGCTGTTTTTTAAAGGCAAACAGGATGAACTGTCCTGTGTACATTCGCAGCAAGAAAGACTCAACCACTGTGATTAAAATGTTTAACGGGATATTGTGTTGATGGATCACTGCGCTGCAAGTTTTGCCAAATGTGTTTGTTTAAGGAAACTCCAAGTCTCCGCTTCGCCGGACCCGTTCGAATATCACTCATCATCTTTTAGTGCATGCAAGTTTATCGCGAATGGTGTGCGAACTTGTATGAGAAATCAGCGTATCTGCCAGAATGAACCGATGATATAGCTTCGCTTAGCAAATGCCTTGATCTAAGAGAGGCCCGATTAGTGTGTTCAATGTTTCAGGTATCAAGTATGCTTTGACTCATAGACTTTTATTGACCTTATTCATACACGGTACAACCGAAGCTTCGAAGCTACGAGCCTTCGGTGCCCTCAGAGACAGCAATGCATGCGTCATCCACTTGACGATTTTGGGTCAACAGCCTTTTTTTTTTTAATTAACGGCACAAATTGTAGAAGATGGCGAATACTGGACGTATAAACTCAAAAGAAATTTATGCAAGTACTTACCAACAACCTATATGCAACCGGACTTTGAGTTGTATCAAGTATCCTCAAAAGGGTGGTATCAGCTGTTAAAAAATAGGACTTCGTCACTTATAACAATGTAACCATAGCAAGAAGTTACGGCAATAGTTGGGTGAAGAAGATTACAGTTGAAAATTAGAGTTCCAGTGCTATACTAATGACGCACACACAGGTAAAGATAACTTAGCAGTCCACCGCGGTAACACCAGCTCTAAAATCGTGCTTGCTTGAGCGATGTCTGTCAACACAACACCCTTCTAGCGCACCAGCTAGTATGACCGATCAAGCAGCGAAACCTAAGCTTGCTTTAAAGCGGATCCAGTATGCTTGAAATTACAAAGGCCCGCAGCAAGTCTCAAGCGTGGTTGACAGTACGCTTGTTCCTTGCTTGAATCTCAAAGTCAAGCGGATTTTGTAGCGTAACCAATCAAAATGTTTGAATTTGACGTATTCTTAATCCAAAATTTAGATGAAAGCCCTGGCGGTTATTTCGAAACATTATCTTGTACATTCCTGTTGATGGCTGACAAGGAAAATATCACAGGGCTTGAAGTCGCAAGAAAAACTATTTCTATTACTTCTATACCACATCTACATAGCCAAATTAAACATCGAACGACGAAAGACAAGCCTCGTTTTCATATATGTTTATAGGTGATAACCGATGCTCATTCTGCTCCTGATCCAAGTTGGTGAACAAAGATTTTGTCGTGATGACAAATTTCAGTGTCGCTTTTAAAAACGTATTAACCATGGTGAATGGCTATACTAAACAGTTCTGAAAAGAACTAGAGGAACCAACACAGAGTGAGAAAATAAATACTAAAAGGAAGCACTATGCATTTCGGCAGACCACTCTTCAGGTGCAAACGTCTGCTAACTGTTGAGAAATGAGTTTTCAGCTTACATTTATACCTGATGTAAAGGCGATGATGTCATCCCACGTAGGAGGGATTAAGCATCAAAATGGCACCAAATTAAAAACAAATTCTTTTTGTCGGCATAGATCCTGTCGAATATTTAGTAAATATTCTATTTAGTTGATTGTAGAGTAATCAAGACTGTTATTGAATTACCTTATTGTTGGACTTTAAACTGTAATAATTTAGCTGTATCCTTAATTGTTGACAATGGTTTATTCAGGGCTTGTAATCTAATAGGACTATAGCATGTTGTTTACGTCAAGAGAACAAAGCACAATGTGAGGTGGAGCTTCCGGGTGACGCCAAAGAAGAGATAAATGAGATCTTACGATTAGAGGAGGTAAATATGACCTATAATTATATGTATTTTCGAGATTACATCATAGAAAAAAACCCCGGAATGATTTAATGTAAATTAAGCGCAAAAATGTCGAAGTCATGAATATTTATTACCTAGCTATCCAGCATAACATCATAGCTTCATATCTATTGTGCCAGTTCTATACATTGAGCACAACTATTGAATTGAAAATGCTTAATGAATTTCTCGTATTTTAGTCAGAGAAAGCCACGTAGATCAATGAATTCAGAAATTTATGTCAACAAAAATAAACACTGAGTTCTGCTTGTGAATGTTGTAGAATTATGTCTACTTGATAAATACTGATTTGATCCATACTGCGAACTTTCTTATTAGCACTCAACCTATGAAGTGGTCTGAAGCCCACGATATACATTTTCTGAGAGAAATGATGTTCTTTCAGCCATGACTTCGCAAAAAAGGTAGCTCGGAAAGAGGAGAAACTTGGGCTAACCTGGCCACACGTTTGGGGAAGTGTGGCAATCCTATATTTCGGGTGACACAGAGGTCCCTAAGAGACCGGTACCTTCTGCTGGAGAGAAGGTACAAAAGGAAAGTTGCTGAGGAGGAAAGAGGCTCTGGAATATCACCAGAGCATACTGAATTGGACCAGCTAATGGAGGAAATTGTTAGCCTGTTTCAAGAGACTGATAAGGCTGCGGTGGAGAGGAAGAGAAGATTGGAAGAAGAGGCTGCTGAAATAGAGGAAGTGAGAAGAGCCTCTTTGGAATCATTTAGGGAAAGTAAAGACAGAAAAAATTATGAAAAACCATGCCCGAAGAAGAGGACAAGTGGTGCTGATTCCATAGCCTTCATTAAAGAAAAGATTGAACTGGAAGCAAAACAGAAGGAAAGTGAATTACAGTTAAAAAAGCAGGAGATGGAGCTAAAGAAGGAAGAAATGAAATTGGAAAGGCAGCTGAGGGAACAGGAACTGGAAATGAGGAAGAAAGAACATGAAGAAAGGGTAAAGCAGCAACAGGATACTACAAAGTTACAGGAACAAACACTACAACAAATGCAGAACATGAATATGGCAATGTTGCAACAACAACAGCAACAAACCCAAGTACTTCTTACTTTGCTGCAAAAGTTTGCTGACAAGTAGGGTATTTTATTCTGATCAATGTTAATGAAAAGTTAGAAGTATTTGGTTTTGTAACTTTTGTTGTCCCAATATTGCCATATTTATGTGCCAGTTGTGTCTCAGTTTCTTTCCAATTGTATTTCTTGCTTCTATAGCTTTATACTGTTGTTTTATTAACTCCAATTCCTACCAGTGTCATTTTTGTTATTCTCAACTTGATTTAACACTGATGAAGCACCACTTATTATCAGATTTAAATATTTACCATTTCCTTTGTCTATTCTCTATATAATATAGTTGTTTAATTTTTTCCTGGTTTGAAAAAGTTTCAAAGCAGTTTCATGCTTATTCCAGGTATAACAAACTTTAATGTAAATTCTGTGACAACAGTGAGTTGTAAGGTTTTATTAGTATAATTTGCAGTTTGGTGTTAGTATATAGTTGTTTCTCTTGCTGTACAAGCTGTGTTGAATTATTTGTATTCTAAAAAACTCTGAGTGACAGGTGGGACTTGAAACTACATTTTTCCATATTTTGCTATTTATAAACAGTTTGTACAGCAAGTTAAAGAAATACCTACATCATACTAGCCTGTTACTAAGAATCTTCATGTATACTTTTATAAATTTGAATTGAATTTTTGTTGGCAATAAGTTCTGGGTAAAAAAATGAATGGAATTATACAAATTTGGGTTCTAGTAGCTAGAAAGGATTTATGATGCAAATGTGCTTTTTTAACATATATATTTTTAGACAGTTTATTTTTGATCACTCATTGACTGAAAATGATAAACTAGATATATGTACAGATGAATAATTGTTAATATATGTTATTGGAAATATTCATAAATTGTTGGTGAGTTAACATTGAAAAACTTTGATGTTGTTGATCCATACAACATGGCTCTTGCATTGTGTAGCAGTGCACAGGTGATGTACATTTTCCCCACAGCACTTAAGTGTATCTTCAAATTCTTTTTAAAATCTAGAAACTTAAAGTAATTAATAATGTCACCAAAAATCCACCCCACTGAAACTCTGACTTCAATCATAGATTTATTCCATTCCTTTTCAATGTTTGTTAACCTGGCTCCTCAAAAAGGACCTTGAATTTGTTGTCTTGTTGGATAGGCTGGGTCACCATAGATGCAAAGTACATTGCCACTTGATTCAAAAGAATGATTCTGTAGTTGTTCAAGAACTTGTGATTGTGCTAAAATTGCACTGTCATGTCGCTTACCTTCCACTGGTCCAAATAAATTTGCAATCAATCCATTTGGAGCAACAATGGATTGAAATTTTATTGAATGAACTTTTTTATGTCCATTGTACATGACTCTTTGGTGCCTGCCAGGCCTGGATATGGGTCTGACTGTGCCGTCAATGAAGCCCCAACAGTTGCTCAAAGCTGCGCCTTTCTGATGAATGGCTTCTGCGAAACCTTCCAATTGAGGGCGATCTAACCAGGGTTGTTCAAAGGTTGTGAACAAATGATGCCAGGTATCGTATATTATACCCATCGTTGTATTCGCTATCATGCACAGCTGAGGCTCTGGTCTAGAAAATCGAGGTATCAAATCCACGTACCTGCACGGATAGGCGAAACGCTTCAAAAATATACACATTGCCTCAAGCACGTTAACTTTAAGGCCATTGTAACAGGTGATCTCAGCTGGTATACGAAGAACATCGATCAAATTATAAATATCATTTCGATAAAATCGAAATTCCGTCTTGCATTCATCGTAGGTCATATCATCCAAATTAAAGTTATTATATGTAAAATACGGAATATCAGGATTTTTAGGCTTGCTGGCATCATATAGAAGTGCAAACTCTACGTCGTCTATTACATTACACCCATAAGCCAAAGCAATTGCTTCTCTGAGCTTAGGCATTTCGAATTTATATTCAAACTACAATCGACGTCTAGTGCGGTTATACAGTACAATCGTAAGGTTAAATTTAAGCGGGAAACGCCAACGTCAACCGCGCGCTCGTTCCAGTCCTGATAATCGTGGATGTAGAGATGTAATTGCAATAAAAGAATTTAAGACGAGTTGTGATTGAACGTTCCATACTTACTGAAAGATACAGTCCCCGTTTGTGTTTGGAACCAGCCGAAGCACAACTACCTTGTTGCGCCAGGTAGAAAAGTGCTACAGATCCGGATCATTAAACATATTATACATGGATTCCATAATCTTTAAAAGGAATGCTGAGCGGCACTTTGCCAGGATGCTAAATTTGGAGTCTGAATAAGTATTGGCACAACATCTGTTTGACAACAAGTGTCGACCGATTGTCGAATCACAATTAATCGTTTGAGCAGAAGTACATTGCCTTTTAGGTTGCTGCCTTAATGGTACGGTTTTGTTTCGCATAACACTTGGCACATGTTTGGTCCTTTCACTTAACCGTTGAGTTGTTCTACCTACATAACGAGAACCACACTCGCATTTAAAATCATTGAAGAAAAAGCAGGCAGAGAATCTTTAGGTGTAGGTGGTAGGATAGTCCGAGTAGGAAATATACAACGGAGTTTTGTTGCGAAAAATGTCTTCAAACTCACATGTGAACTTCAGAGAGGGATGAATGTTGTTCAAAAAATTCAAGGAGAGTGCTCTTTCTTCAGTAACAAAAAGAGAGAAAGTATCATCAACATATCACTTGTACCATTCAGATAAATCTGACGTCACAAGAAAGCACGCTAATCCACTAGCGCAAGCACTAGCGTGACCGCAGCCTTACTGTATTATCAATCATAAAATCGACTTTGTCTGGGTTACAGTTAATTGAATTATTAGTTAATGTGCTGGCGTGGCTAATTTGACGCAGCTATAGCCACGAAACGCTAATGTGTACGCGATAATGTAATTAAGTAAGGGAAATCGAATTTGTTACGCAGTTTATTAGGGCGTAGTCAGTCAAATATAAAAGAGCACCTTGTAGTCAATCAATTAGATACATATACACGGCGGAACGCATGAATGTAAAATGAAATGGATTTGTAGGAAAACTATTTTTGTTTGAGTTTATATATAACGTAGCAGCGGACATGAGCACAAAAACCATTCGAGGTCATGAAAGTAACTATTCTAGAAATCTGACAGTTGAACCAATCAGAATTTCTGCAGAAGCGCGATAAAAGAGAGATTTTATCCAAAGTGGCTTAACAACCCCAGGGCTCAAAGCTTGACAAATGGGTGCATTGTCTGGCGTGCGTATCTTTCCGAAAAACATCAATGCCCGAGGCAGAGATTTAATGGTCTAAAAATGAACGCAGCTGTTAACTAAAGTGTCAACAATAAAATTAAGAATTTTGTCAAAGCTGTTAACGTACAAATGCAGAAATTCTGATTTTTTTTTTTTTCTAAAAATTGGCCCCGTTTCCGGGATTTAAATGACGTATAACTTGCTTATAATGGATAAGTACTTCTACTGATATTTTACTCCAAACACAGAGAAAAATAGCATTTTTGGAAACATGGCTAGTAGTCTGGAAGTCTGAGTCCTACTCACAGTTATGACGTCATATCAGGAACGGAAGTGTATTAGACGCCTATTCATTTACTTTGTTTTTGTCGCCGTAACTGTAAGCACCGAACACAAAATGCCTTCATGCTACATTATCTTCGGGTGTTCGAACACACGCAAACGGTATACCACTTCATTCACCTTTAGCGAATGATTCAAAGCCAGAAGCGAAAGCTATTGGCCCACAATGAGTGGACCTTGTCGAACGCAAACGCGGTAAGTGGGAGCCGACAAGCACGTCATACCATGGCAAAAGCTTTTTAAGCCTGGTGATTTTGTGCAACGATTTTGTTTGTCGGTGGAAAAATACCGTATATGCCTAGGCTCAAAAGGGAATATAAAGGATTAATCCATTACCCATCATATATTTGTATATTGAGATGCTACTGCAGTAGAACTTTCAGGAAGAGTGGCATAAGGGCTCCGACGCAAGAAAATCAACATACTTGCGTCAATAAATCAATACCTTACATCCGTCAATTTGGTTAAGCAGTTGCTTACTTTGGGTTAAAAATTGCTAGACTTGACAAGAAGCGACAATGTCTTCAGACTAGCTGGAATTTCAAGAAATGGAAACAAACCAAGCAACAGGTCTGAGCGGCATTACTGAAACCATTCAGCCTGTAAAAATATCAAAATACCAATCGATTTCACTTACTAGTAATCCATTAAATCCACATTCTCTAAACTGTTCTACGTTAGTCTAGTTCGTCTCAATTCCTTGCTATTTCTGTCCGTAGTCATTAAAGGAAGATGAATTTCGCTATGCCGCAAAGTGATACCTCTCCGGCAAGCATTTTAGTTCGTCTGATATCATACGTTTTTCTGTGTATAAAATACGGACAAGTGGACAAAATACCTTCTTAGTTCGTTGTGATGGACGAATTAATGTGCATGATTCGACTCGATGGATAATCCGTTCGTGTCTATAAATACAAGCGCAGACAAACTATACAATATCAACACCTTGTAACACTATAACACAAGTCTCATAAACGCCGGAGCAGCCAGACGACTTACAAACAAACTGCCAGTTTGTCCCAGTTCGTCCCGTATTTATATAAGACGCATTAAAGGATTAAACCGACATCTTATAATGAAAATATCAGTGAGAAATAGCACGATTACTCGTTGCGTGACATGAAAACTCCACGAAACTACCGTCTTTAAAGTGTCACTGAGACGAAAAATCGACCCCAACAATTTGCCAAAATTATATTTCGACAGGCTATAATAGCGTATAACTAGCGCGTGTACGAAGTTTTAACAGATTTGTGCCAATAGATACAACGTTATAAACTTTGAAACTTGTCAAATTTTCTGTCCGCCATTAAACATCTGCCATCTTTGACCTTGGTCTGTTACAAGCGCTTGTGACGTCATAGTCTTAACCCAACACCTCGAAGGAAAACAAACAACAATAATAAACAGTCGTGTATCTCTTACGATTATGTCAGTTTTGTCCGCATCTAGCTGTTCTTCTGTTCCCTGGTCTGAAACAGAGTCTTCTTGTGGTTCGTCTGTATACCATACAGCGAATTCTGAAGAATCTGAGTCAGAATTTCAACTGTACGACGACAACGTCGAGCCGCTAGCTTCGGCCGAAGAGATAGCACAGTACGAAGAAACCTTGACACAGGAAGAAGAAGAGGAAAACGTCCTTCAGCATCGCTTTAACACTAGCGTTGAGGTTGCTTCTTGGTGAGTATTTTCTATATAGTATGCTGATTGCCAATATTGTGCATTAGTGATTTTCACCGTATTTTTGTTTCCTGATTTACTATATATGTACAGTGGAACCCCATTAATACGGTCACCAACGGGCCATAAAAATCTGCCGTATTAAACGGGGTGGCCGTATTAAACGGGGTGGCCGTATTAACGGGATGAGATCAAATTTCACAGCCGGCCTCTTACGTCATCAAAACCTTGTTGGAGACGTCATGAAAGCCTCGTTTAAACAAAAACTTAATTGAACTGAGCTATAGCACAATTTAATATACTGCATCTACTAAGAAATAAATATTAATTTGTTAAGGTATTATAACGTTTCAAAGTAACAATGTTAGGATATAGTAAAAAAATCAGCGACTTTTGATTGGCTCTTCTTTCACTCATGTTGGTCACTCTGAAATGAAGCTAAAAAAAGACACGCGGAGCAGGAAGAAAAGTGTAGAAGTAGAAAAACTAATAAACGTCGTTAAATTAAAAGCTACATATTTTTTCTATTGCTTTAATGCTTTGCGCATTTAACTATAGCGCATATTGTTAAGATTCAAAATTCAAATACCATATTGTATTAAAACTAAAAGGAATGCATACCTTTGATGTTATAACAACAACACAAGCACAAACATAATAACATTTTTATGTACGCTCACTAATAGTATCTCAATTTATATTTCCATCAGTCGACACTTTTAGAGTGACCGTATTAACGAGGTTATTCCTTAACTTTGGAACATTACAATGTGGCCGTTGGCCGTATTAACGAGGTGACCGTATTAACAAGGTATGTTTATTAAGAAATGTATTGACGTTTTGCCGGGACAAAAAAAGTGACCGTAATATCGAGGTGACCGTATTAACGAGGTGGCCGTAAGGCGGGGTTCCACTGTATACACATCACTTAAAAATGTGAATGTGGCAACTGTAGTTTAGAGTTTATGGTCAAGCCTGAAGAATGTCGCTGTTGTATGGAGATGGAACAGTGTCGTCACAAAATGTTTGATCACGAAGATGGGGAAAGTCAGAAATGCATTTTGGACCATCCAGGGTTTAACGACGTTTGTTTAAACGAATGGGTGCTCGAGACCGCTTCCTTGGGTTTGAAGACGAAGGGCCGCCGCAACTAGGCGTCAGTATTCAGGGAGAACCAGAAGACGTCGGGTTTTGTCTTCCGTTGGATTTTATTACGGATTACTGTTATCCGATAAACTTCACGAGAAGTTTTATATTCACTTGCCTTGCGACGCTGTTTTGAAGGTGTCTCTGGAGATGTCTGTTTCTTCCAAATGGTAAGTATACTACCAAGCTTAAGGCGGCGCGTTGATCCTTCCACATGGTACAATCGTTCAAAACACTCTGGCGAAAAGTGATCTGAGCAAACCATAAACCGTGCTTTTCCCGGGTTAAAATTCGCGCTCTTCGTTTTCACAAAATTAATCTAGATTCTTTTGGAAATCTTGTCGATTGGACTCTTATGTAAGGATATTCCCGCCTTACTGTGAGAGCCATTGATGCAATCTTGCATAACACAGAATGATTTAATTTGAATTAGAGATTTCTCCAAGCCACGCTCAATCTTCGCGCTTAATCTTCGCGCTTGTTTACTATACCACAGAATAAGGAAGTAAGCAGAAGGACCACTCGAGGGTGTAACGTGTCCTCACTTTTTTGGAGCCGTTCCCAAGTGTGGACAAAAACTTCAAAGGTTCCGATGCGAGTGATCCTTCTGGTTACTTCCTTATTCTGTGACTATACTAAACAAAGTTCACAAGGTCTTGGGTTAAGACTCTGACGTCGCTGACGTCGACCCAGTCTCAAATATTAAAACACGTCCATTTTAATGGCGGCTGCGAATTTGCCGATTTCGTTCTTCAATAACTGCTTTACTTTTGTGATTATTGATATGAAACTTCTTTTGGTATGTTTCTGGTAGCTACACTTTATGCCCATGGGGAAAAAAGTAGGACTGAAAATTTCGTCTCAGTGACACTTTAATCTATTTCTCAATGAGTCTTCTCGATCCGGTGTGAACATCTCTCGCAAGACCGGCGTCGTGTAAGCGCAGTAACAGATAACTTTTTTTTTCTTTACAAAATTTGCCATTCTGTTGAAGAAAGTTCTTTGTTAAATCGTTTTTATGAGCCCTTTAACGTGGGAATCCGTTCTCCGTTAGCAGTGGGTTCATCGTACCAAGACAGCACTTTCTCCGCGCAACAGGGTCTTTCTGTTGGTATTAGTTCTGCACTTCCTTGACCCCCAATCCGCCGGTTAAGCAAAAATTCAAATGAAATTACGTTAAACTTCCATCTGAATCAGATACAGAGGTAGACATCGTCGGAAACACCGAAAAACAAACGTTTCAGTAGAGCTTTCCGATCTCTCAACAGCAAGGATACAACAAGGAATTCAGTCCTGAGGTAAAATTCGTTCCCGATCTGACATCATCAGCGTTGCTAGTACTTAAACTTGTTTTTCACGGCTGTGTTTAAAAATATTGATGTGAATGTGAAAATATCTCTGGAACTATTCATGCGTTAACCGAAAGTTATATGTCGTTTAAATCCTCTCCACGAGACTAATTTTTCGACAAAAATTGAATATTTCCACATATGCACTTTAAACACAACACGGATATCAGCAGGTTATACGCGGACAAGAGCGTAATGACGGCAAACTGCTAGGGCGCCAGACTGAGAAAAATCGGAAACTACAGTAAGGATGTTGCTAGTCAAAACTCGTGCTAATGTGAGAGAGAGAGAGAGAGAGAGAGAGAGAGAGAGAGAGAGAGAGAGAGAAAGATAGAGACAGAGACAGAGACAGAGACAGAGACAGAGACAGAGACAGAGACAGAGACAGAGACAGAGGGGGGAGAAGCCTTTCGAGTATCAGTAACTGTTTGCAACAGTGTAATTCACTTAAACAATTAAAGACCAGGTTCCTTATGTTGGGTGTTGACCAAGTTGATGAAGTTGAGCAAGGTATTGAACGTGAAGAAAAAAGCATTTTCTCTCTTACCCTCAGCTTTTCTGACCGCCTGTTTCTCGTCCTCTACCAGCTGATCATGCAACACAGTGTAAAAAATGAATGACAACTTGCTCTATAATATACGTGTTTGTTTGACAATGACTTTGTGATAAACTCAAAATATTAGTTTTGTCTCATTTGTTCTTGTGTAATGTACTCAAATCTTGGGTTCTAGAAGATGATCTTTTTCGGAGGCCGTTTTATTCTTTATTTTTGCTCCTGTTGCTGAGCAATCGCACCTCCATTCGACACTGAAGATGACGGCCGCTGACTTCGTTGACTACGTCAGCTACCAGCAGTCTTTCTCAAGACTACACTAAACTTGACGATTTGCCTTCACCAACACGTACCGATTCTGCCGGTTTCAAACCATTTAGTTTAGTACTTTAATGACAGAACTGCTGTATTTTTCCGAATGAATGCCTCTACTCGAATAGACGCCTCCCTAAACTTGTCCACTTATACTAAACGCCCCTCCCGAATAAACACCTCTTCTCGAATAAACGGCCCGCAAACAAGTACAAAGGAAGGCTATTTAAGGATGAACTAATGGATGAGGACTGGATTCCTATTAAACATACACTGTCCGATCGCAATTCTGCATGTAATTGTCGTAAAGCTTAAGTTCTGTGTAACAAATACACTGTAGAGTACGTGGTGATGTGTCAAGTTTTGTTGGTAAAAGTAATGGTAGAGTTTTCTTTGTTAGAATTTTCTCGAATAAATGCATTTGCTCGAATAAACGTATTTACTCGAATAAACGCGCGGTTTATCCAGAAAATACGGCATGTCGTCGACTGATATGTTTCTGACGTGGTCGTCTCGAGATGACGTTTTGTAACGTAATAGCGAGTACGGCTACAACAAGTGAAGACCTGGGGTACGAAGGGTTGAAACTTCACGACAATGATTGAGTTTTGTAAAATAGTTCGTTGCTGCCATTATACTTTTTAATAAATTATCCAAAATCTATGCATGGTTAAGGAGATATTCGTATCAAGGTAAGAGGCGGCCACGGTAAGAGGCGGAAGTGGTTAGATCATAGTTGCGAATTTCCATAAAGAGAGATATTCAGAGATTTGACGGATTTTTCCCTTCAGCCTTTTATAGGCGTGGCCCTCCAAAGCTGACGTAGAGAGTTTACAGAACGACAATCAGATGTCTGCTCAGAAAGCAGGTTCGCAAGAGACGCCAGGTGCTAGAGTCAGTAGTTGATGTAGTAAACGTCAATGTCAAGAAAGGAATAAGTTACAGGGGAATGAAGACAGCAGTCGCATATACCTTAAATGACTTGTGCGTTGATCGTGGTAACATTTTGGAACTAGTAATTCTCCTTGGAAAGTATGATGTCTACTTGAAAGAATACATGACCGATTGTATCGCGAAAAGTAAGAAATTCCGTCCATAAGCCTGTCTTTATGAAGAAAAGGAAGACTACAGTCAACACCGTCATCAGTACAATTGGGAACAAGATCCAGGAGTGTATTGCTAGGGAAATTGAAGCAGCTGGAATGTTCTCCGTTCAACTGGACACAACACAGGATATTATATAAAGAGACCAATGCGCTGTCATTCTCCGATACTCTCGGACGCAAGTCATGAGCGACTTGTAGCAATCGTGAACTGCGAATCATCTACAGGATAGCATTCTGTCGAGTTGGTAATGGTCATTGAACTACTGAACTTGAACATGAGCAGATGTGCTGGGAATACCACAAATGGAGCCTCAAACATGATTGGGCTTATACAGAGGTTCCTTTGCACTGCTCTCCACACATTCTCCTAATCAGGCACATGTGTGGTGCTATGCTCACGTGCTAAACTTGGAGTTGGCTGAAACAACAGGAGTTGTACTCCCAAGTGAGTCATTGTTCTCCCTCCTTAATGTAATTGCTGTCTTCGTCCGTGAATCTTACCAAAGGGTGAATATGTGGGAAAAGGAGAGCCACGACATCCGACACTGACGTCTCTCCCCAATTGGAGGAACGCGTTGGTGGTCCAAAGACGATTAACTCAAGAAGATCTTTGGATTTTTGGCGACCCAGGTAAGGCTTTCAATCCAGATGTTTTGTTAACCCAGTCAACCATCCAAAGTCATACAAACATGAAGACTATTGCACACGTCAAAGCAGAAGAATTTAGTGAAATACTATTGAAGTACGAAACCGTCCAGCACATCTGTTCTTTCGTATATTTGAGCAAACAACACTACTCTCCAAATACCAGCAAACAAGTGGAATGGATGTTCTTACGGCCCATAGGATGGTCGTCGTAACATTGGAACGCTTTAGAGCCATAGCAAAAGACTTCAAATCCGTCAAAACAGCAGTAGACACATTGGTTAACAGGGCCAATCAGAAGCTTCAGCAACAGGAAGAAAAGACTAATCTAGAAGTGGAGTGCACTCTGCCATATATAAGAACGAAAAGAAAGAAGAGCATGCCTGATGAGCTAGCGCAGGATGAGGACCTGCCTGATCCTGAAGGAGAAAACGAAATTGATGTCCACATCAGAATTATGGCTACCGTGAACGAAAGCATCCATCAGCGTTTTCTTACCCTTGGGACTCTGTATGCGGATTTCGCGCTCCTGGATCTCAAAAACTTCCCTGTGATATGTTCCAGCGATATACCACAGTCTTCCCTTCCAGAGCTTCGCAAAAGCTTGCTTCAATGCGACATCATATTAACTTCTGCTAATTTGCAAGGCGAGTTGAAAGGTATCGCTGTACAGTGGCAGAGACTGTCACACTTTTCTACCTCGTGTAAAGTAGTTGTACTTGAGACTGTTCTCACAATTCGTGGGGGACTCTATCTTTCGGTTATTCCTCAGATCACGGGCACGATTCCACTTTATTTGTATTTTTCTTTTATTAAACCAAGTAAGATCTAGCTGCCACAACCGAAAACCGACAACTACTGACATTCAATCCCTAAACCATGTGGTTTTCAGCTTCATCTGTTCACAGATCAAAGTCCAAGGCTTAACACTATGTTAGGATGATTGATTTTGACAATAAAGTGATTTAAACTAATACACTTAAAGAAAAAATAAGTAATTATGTTCAGAAACATTCAACAGAGACTAAAAACGTCGGCGCTGGATGAATACAAAGGTGGAGAAGTGGAGATAACGGTCAAAACCTGCTTGTCATGTAAAAACTGTGCTGTATGCCATTACCAAGTTCTACGCCTGTGCAACTTACGTCCAGATGCTCACAACGTCAGAGAGCTTGCCGACAAGTTCCCGCTCACCCTATAAGTCACCAAAGTAGCCTGTTAAAGAAATTTCTCAACCATAAAGTTCATCAAGAGTCGACTATGGAGCACTCTTTCGTAAGAACAGCTAGAGGCCTTTATGCTCATGGCAACTGAAAAAGACGTTCTAATGGATCTGGATATAGATGATGTGATTGACAATGTCGCAGATAAGAGCCAACTGTTACGAAAGCTGCTGATAAGCTAATCAATGAATGATATCCCATTCAAATTAATGTATATTTGACTGATTTAAAACTAAACAAGTTTATAATAATTGTTAATGCTACCTGTGAACTAGTCGACGTCATAGCCTGAGTAGGAAGTTTAGCGCCCGCTTTTCTGCACCCACGAGCGTGTAAGCAGGCCACCTACTCGCTTTCTCGCTTCCTGCAATGATTTTATACCGCTCTGATGACGTTGCGCCGTAAAGTAAAGAAACTTTGGCAATAAAATTTTTATAACTATTGACTGGTTGTTATGTCTTGCCTTGAAGTAACTTGCTGGGCTCTTACGTCCATCTTTAAGGTACGTTTCCCGACTGGTATATCTATCGCAACAATTTTGAAAAATCGCTTCCAACTAGGTTTTAATTCATCATCTGGCTGCTTAGTGAATTTTTTCAGAGAATTTATTAATTCGTTTGTTCATTCTAAACTATATTACTTTGGTTGGCCTTCAGAACTTCTAAGAACCTGATTTTTAATCAGCCGTATCCGGGTCATCTAGGTAAAAGCGTATTCTAATAGTGAAAAGCTTTAAATTGAAGATGATATATATGTTGTATAAAACCAAAAAGACAAAAGAACTGAGGTTTAAGAATGACCGGAGAACAACAATTAGATTAACTGAAAGTTTGGTGTATATAAAATATTAAAATACCAAGCCGTTTCTTCTCCCTTCGGAAAATAACAAAATATATTTACTTAAACAGAATTAGTTTAAAATACTGTTTTCCTGCTTCCTTTAATGATATGAACATTAGAAGCCATAGAAAAAGAGTTTTTAGACCTCATGCGAGGGACAACGTCAGAAATGAATGGTGAATACGCATTGTATACTACGACAAATCAAATAATCGCAAGGTAAATTGCGTGGTTGTTGTACTGTGTTACTGACAGAAATGTTTTGTGGTTGCAGTTCCACTGATTTTAAAGTTTAGTTTAACGACGAATGTTAATGCAATGTATCGGTTCAATTGTTATGTATAAGCTACCTGTGGCAGCGTCTGTAATATATAGGGGCCAGCGGCTGGTCGAGAGGAGGGAGGGAGAGAGAGAGAGAGAGAGAGAGAGAGACAGAGACAGAGACAGAGACAGAGACAGAGACAGAGACAGAGACAGAGACAGAGACAGAGACAGAGACAGAGACAGAGACAGAGACAGAGAGACAGAGAGAGAGAGACAGAGAGAGAGACTTAGCGATGAGACAGGAATTAATAAAGGACCATTCTATTACTTAAAAAGTCTTGACGTAACACAATAAAAATCATTGCGTGTAACATGCTATTTTTAAAAGATGTTTGACAAAATTTGTTGCGGCAACGTGTTGCTTTAAAAATCACCGTACGTGCCAACAACAAAGTAGCCAGGCAAGACGTAGTTTATGGAAAAGTGTGGTGGTATGACGCCCCCCCCCTCCCAAAAAATACACTCAAACCCGGCTCCCGTAAGCGACCACCCAAAATGTCGTGCATAGGTGGTCGCTTACGGGAGGTGGTCGTGTGGATTTTCATGTAACTCCTATACACTAAGTCCAGGTCCTACTACCTACTCTGCCAAGGAATGTGCACATTACTACCTCGTCAAGCGCGAAATTGATCAGCAATTTAAGTAACTACTTCTTCGTCATCTACTGATCGATCGCGACGCACTCTACGGAACACATTCTCAGAGGCTCTCATTTACCGTCAGAAAAACACAGATGCTTCAATTGAATACCATGCCAAATTTCTGAAATTCATATTCAACAGTTTTATGAGGTAATTAAGCTACCCTGCAATGTTGTGAAGAACCCTCAAAATATGCATGAATAAGCGAAATTGTATACGATAATTGCAACAAGCTTTTCGGACCGACAATAATTTAGCGTGAATTTGGACGTGATATGACATCAGTGAGATTAACTCAATAACAACTTCGTATAAGATCATGCCAGTTAAACATCTTACCATAGAATTCTTGAAGTTAATATTAAGTGGAGAAGCACGAAGGGCTAACCTGGAAACGAAAATGCGTTTTGTGTTGATGTTTGCCTCCTTGCAACGTGGGCAAGTAAAATAATGACTGATTGCACTGTCAATGCATTACCTGTTTATCTCTCATCAAGAGTGATGTGCTAGAGCCTCCTCCTCCGTATAACTAACCTGGCTGTTTGAAATGTTTCGGTTACAGAAGTTGATCTGTTACTCAACAGGATCACCAGACCGTGTTATTGCAAGGCATGCTGGTAGTCTAATTACCAACAAACTTTCGGGAAGATGGCGACCACTTTCTTTGAATGGGAGATGTGCAATTTTAATTTGAAATATTAAATGAATTTTGCTTTTAAAGTTTTGGTGAAAGTTTTTATGCATTCTAAGGGGCTTGATGTATACTTATGTGGAAATATGAACATACAACCACCGGGTGTTTTGAAATATTTGGCATTGTTTACGTAGACGTAAACTTCGTCAATGAAAGAGGTGCTCACAACTGTTAGGCATTTCACACATTTTAGAGGTAGGTACTGGCATAAATGTCTTCTGTGCTTTGTACATCCAAGGTTTGCACAAGTTTCGAGTGCTAGTGTTGCAATTGGCAAGCATTTGACTCTTTCACTGACAGAAACCATTTTTGAACTGCTGCATTCGTTCTCAGTGATGTTGATCAATTGTTCCACGCACAACACCATAATCCAGAACCAGCCGAAAATTTTAGGGAATGAAGGAAGAAACAAACTCCGATCAACAATGTCATCTTGATAACTCAAGATATGAGTTAAAATCGAGAATTACCACGAAATTGTGATATTTCGTCTTTATTTTTATCCACTCAATTTTTTGACAAGTGTGTTTGCTTATTTTTGGATAAAGTTTTCGTTTCAAGGCCATTGCTTCACAATGTCCCCAAAAAGTTTTATATTTCTGTCTTCCTAAGAGCACCCCTCTTTAATATCTTTGAATTTTGTGCTTCAAATAGTTGTAAATTTTTTTTTCTTCTTATTTGATAACACCCTGGAACAACCAGGTCCACTTCACGTTTCCTCTTACCACACACTTAGACTGATTCTTAATTCTTGTGCTAATCAACGATGATTAGAACAATGGCATTGATATCGTGAATTAAGTCAACTGTTGTATCTCGTTTGTCCACAATTTATTGTTATCTTGATGGGAATTGTGTGAACACTTATTATTGTTATGTTGCAAAAGCGTTTAGAATTAATCCTTTTACCAATTTGGAGAGATAAGTAAGGCCACTTGTCAAAATACCTATGAGCATTGATTGACAAGAATGGGAGTAAGTAGATAAGAGTAGAAAAAGAGGTGCAAGAGTTACTGTGACTAGAGTGAGGGACAGCATCTGTAACTGTGAATAAACGTGATACTTTATATCTTGTGATTTGTGTGTGAAGGAGCCACAGTACTTCACTGCATTCGCAACAATCTTTAGATATAGCTTGTGGTTTTGCTCCTTATGACAGAATTTAGTTTTTAAAAAATCAAAGTCTTCTTGCTCTAGATATTTGTGTGAAAATGGAAATAAACACTCTTCTCTAGTAAATGCCCCCTTGAAATCAACAAAATTTAATAGAAGCCCTGGGTGTTTATTAGATCATTGACAGTAAGTCCAGAGACAATAATCCAGTAATATCCATTGTTGGTATATTACATAAGCAGTTGTGTACTATCATGCAAAAATGCCTGGAAGATCGGATGTGTACAAACTTTCACAGTTATTTCAAAATTAATATGCACAGGGTAAATACAAGAAATAAATACCTCTTAGAACTTGCTAAAGTTTAACTAGAATTTGCAAAACAGTATTTTTATTCTATGCGTGTAAAAGTCAATCATGAACTGCCAATAGAAATTAGATGAGAGTGTAATCACAATTCATTCCTTTTAAAGGACCATTTTATGTAATTTATGCAATTCTAGTTATCATTAAAGGAGGATTTTAAGTGTCATTCATTGATTTGTGTTTTTTAGTATTTGTGATTTTTATCTAGTTAAAACAATTTTCATGCACAAGAGGACACATTGATAACAGTGTACATATACATTGAAATGTTCTATCCTCCAAAAATATTCATAAATAAATAAGTTTAGAAACACCTTTGTGGTATACATATAAGCTATGCACAAAATGTTGTTTCATTCTTGTTACTAGCTTGCATGCTGTAGGCACACAAACCTTTCTCCGGTAGAGTTCAATAGTTTTTGTCACACTTTTGATGTATGACTGGAGGGGAAGAGGTTTTGCACTCTGCCAACATTTGGGCAACTTTTTTTTTTCCTTACAAATTTTGGTCTTTTTGATTGGGCCCATTATTCTTCAACCTACCCATGGCTGATCTAATGTACTGGTCAACTTTGTTTTTGCCAAATTTGTCAGGATTTACTTTGCCCCTCCTGATGGCTGATTCATAGTAATGAATTCATCATTCAAATGCATGTCATCCATAATGTCTGAAATGTTCCCACAATTTTAAAATTTTAATAGTGTAAAAAGTAATTTTTAAATGAAAATTTTTAACATTTCACAATTAGAGCAATATTTTTGAGATTCCACAACAAGACTTTCAATTTTATAACAGAGCACCTTTTGTTGTCCTGGCTTGTTTGGGCTTTCCTTCCCACAGGAAAATATAAGATGGCTCTGCGAAAGCAAATGTGAAAAAACAAGCCAAATTATTTCAGGTAACAAATCCAAATTTGACACAAAAATTTGAATACTATTACGTTACAATTTCCAGTACATTTCCATAAGTTGTATCTGGAGAGGTTGTGAGACTCAAATTCAAAAACTGTTCTGAAATCAGTTCACAACCTCATATTTGGAGGTATACAAATATTTTCTTTAATTTTTCCCCATTCAGAAATACTGGTTACACCTCTACCACACTACCAACATCTTTATTGCTATAAATGAGTGTTCATTAGCATCATTTTATTTTCTTTCATAATAACTAAAGTTCTAAGAGTGATCCCATTGTACACTGTCACTATATACTATACTGTGTCAGTGTTGAGTCTTACAAGGAAATAAATGGTAAGCAGTGGCTAAAATATTATATACTGCCTCAAAGTTCACTGTTAGCATTAAATAACCGTTGCAAATCAGCAAAAATTCAAGGTACCATAATCCAGTTTTCAAGAATAAGGTACATATTAACTGCAGTACAGATCAATTAATTACAATCTCTTAGAAATCTGACAAATGACAAACAGTCTAATTGCAACATTCGTGATGTATATATTAAGGTGCTATATGAACAAACACTTACAGAAATCAATAACTCAGTCAAGGTCTGCTGTTATGTCTGAGTACAGGTCAGTAAGTTTTTCAGCACCATTTGAATCTGTTTACTTCTTATTGAATAGATCACTGGATTTACTATCCCATTAGCACAAACCAGCCAAAGGCTGATGATTCCAACTTGCTCCAGTCTCAACCTTTCTTTCCTCCAAGTTTCTACATTGCTCAGTTCATAAACAAATTCCAAGCAGATAACTGGAATCCATACTACAACCAAAGCTAGAATAATATAGCCAATAGTCTTTGTAAGTTTAACTTCAGTTTGAATTTGATGATCTGCTGATGAATTTAGTCCAACATAAAAATCCGTGCTGGAGTCAAGAGTTCCTGCTGCCTGCTGTTGAGTTCTCACTGATGCTAAAATCCTTACATAACAGTAACATATAAAGCCTAATGGAACCAAAATATGAATACCTAGATGGGGGTAATAATATTTGTAAGGAACAGTCCATGCGTATTTATTACGTGATGGTTCTGTAAAAGAGATGCTCAATAGTAACACCAAAGTAGCAGTGTAGGTCCAAATAAGAACCACACAGATGACAACTCCAACTTATTAGGAGAGTCAAGAATGGTACAACCGTGCAGAAATTCCAAAAAGAGTTGTATACTTTTACCCCGGCAACTCCAAGAGGCCAATTAGGTGAGTACTATACTTCCACTAGTTGGAATGGGATGAGCGTTAAAGATGTAAAAATATCAGCAATGGCCAGCCCAACAAACAAATTGGATCTTACTTGACGCAGTTGTCGTGAACATAAAAAGGCGACGATAACCAAGATGTTTTCTAAAAGGACTAGCAATGCTGTCGTTGAAAAAAGAATCGTAACTGAAATGATAAAACTATTCGAAAATGTGCGAGACGTCGTGCTATTGTTCATAATATAAAATGATGGATAAAACGATGCAAGTTGACAATACTGTCCTCCTGACTATTGTCGGTTATGCTGGTTCCCAAAAGTACGGACACAAAATAAGGAAACTTGGGGAACAGAATAAAAGAATAAGTACAAAACTATACGCACAAGTGTCATTTCCTGTCGAGATTTAAGTGAACAGGAAATCATTACGACCAGCAGTCGTAGTACCGAGTAAAACAACTACTGAGCCACTGAAGTGTGTTGTAAAACAAGCAAATGTCGGTGGAGTAGGAAGCGGAGGGACCATGGGGGCCGTGGCCCCTCCAACCTTGTATTTAGGGAGGCCGCCATATCGTTCGGCCCTCGTTAAAAACAGGTATGGTAATAGAGTGCAAAGTGTTTTTAAATTTTTTCCATCGCACGCAATCGCATTTCAAAATTAATATAAAAAATATTTAAAAATCTAATCTACTGCACATAGTACTAACAATGATTGATACTTTATTATACTTTAGAGCTGCCCACATATGTCGTTAACAGTCAGATAAACATATGGTCACTTTTAGTACCGGTGAAATTAAAGGTTAAAAAAACCCACACTATTTTATAATTGTATTTAGTCTTTTAAAGAATAAATTAGCAATCCAGTGTAATATTTCTTTACCATAGGTGTAACCGGCCGTAAGTAGTCTAGCTATTGTCAACAATAAAGTCGATGTAAACGTACCGAAAAACTCCCATCGTGAACATCGATTTTGCTCCTCCCCCCCCCCTAACTTCAACCAGCTTACTAGGCCCCTAGCAAATGTAGTATGACGGAGTAAAATTAGAGTTCAGTGACATTATTTAACTTAATCCTTGTCCAGGTTTAAACAGGTACATCTTCTAACACTTTCATTTAATCGAAGCACAAACAGAAATTTATCTCTCAAGAATTGATTTTCTAAGGTAAATAAAAACAAAAACAAAACAAAAATTCTTTCTTAATTGTTCAGAAAATAATTCCGGCTCCATTCACAAATCATAGCCTTAGGATTAAGTTTAGTTGAGGGTTCAGAAAAAGATCAGGTTAGGGTCAGTTCGGCATACCACGAAACCCGAACTCAGACTCCCAGTCAGACTCGAACTTGGACTCGAAATTCCATATCTCTAAAACCGAATATCTTTCGATCTAGAAAAAAGATTGGTTAATTTGTCCATAGTACGAAACATGATCCGTGTATTGTTAACTTGACGAGACAACATCAGTCGACCCATAAGACCAACGGGGTAATTCTATAGTGCGCCAATACTAACGAGCCATAAATGCCTGGTTCACACTTGAATATAAGCATCAGCATGAGGACAAAACAAAAGACAAAACAAAGGAATGAAGTCAAGCCTGCGACATAAGGATCGTTGTAATCATAAGCATAAATCATATTCCAAGCATAAACCAAGAACCGAACAAAAGACGAAACAAAGAAAAATCGTTGTTTTATCTTCGCAAGTCCCAGAGGAGATGTAATGCTTTGTTTTCGTATTGATCTTGTCCTTATGTTTATGTCACTAGTATGAACCAGACCTAATAATAAAATATCTAAAACTTCAATGTAACTCAATAAACGTTATTTCTTGTCAAAAGTGGAGATGTTAAATTTGGTTTGAATGCTTCCACGGGAATACTCACGTCTGCCCCTTCCCAATCAATGTAAAGGCTCGAGTTGCTGCTACCATAAAAATATTTGGAATCGATAATACAACACGTATTATCACGATGTAAATCTCTAGTCAACAGACTAACGCAAAGGAATAGATAACAATGATGTAAATGCTTATTTATAGTTAATAGTTACATTCTTTGCACTTACATGGCTCATAACGCCACAACACAGAAAGGAACTAAGCAAGCGAACTAAAAATCAATATTGTCTGAAACAGAACAGTTCGTTCTTTCCAGTTTGGGCTTCCTAACAACATGATGAAATGTATTTCATATAAAATGCAGTGCAGTGAGAATATTTCGAACCAATCAACTTATCCCTAATACAAAACGTGTACCTATCGTTTAGTTATATCTTTACGAAGATAAAGAAGAAAGTATCAAAGTAAAAATCGCATGGAAAGTAAAACCAATTTTGTCTGAGACAGAAATGGCTCCATCTTTTGGGCTAGCTAACAACATACTAAACTATTTTTCAAATGAAACGCAGTGCAATGAGAATAAAACTTCAGTTCGAACCAGCAAATTATGAAAGTAAATAGGGCGTGAAAAGTCAACCTTTCAACAGATATTGAGAGTATAGTATTATTAGACCTATATGATTTTTAGGGGTTTTTTCGCGAGGTCTTTTCCCGTTAGGAGGCAATATGGTAGACTTTCTGTCTCGGCGTTTGAGCTGGTTCCAGAAACGGTTCCACCTTTTGGGCTCGCCAACATTGATATGCTGAAATGCATCTCAAATGAAATGCACTACAACGAGAATAAAACCTCAGTTCGAACCAACCAACCAACCAAGCACAATGCAAGCGATTCATCATACCCCTAACACAAAAAAATATCGCTCTTTTACGACAGGTTCAACGTTATTTGCTCACTCAACAACTGAAAGAATTAAAGACACGTGATATTAAAGGGCTCACTGAAAACGATCGTAATTCCTTCCTTTTCCATGATTTTTGTTTTCCGTCATCAGGCATGCCGTCATTTATTCATCGGCCTAAAGGAATTACAAGTGCACGGGGCGAATGTGCGGGGAAGTTAATTGATTGCATTTCTCTTAATTTACCAATTATTGGTCATTAATTGATTACTGATTTACTGAGAGTAAGGGCGGCGGAAGAGGGAGGGCAATGGAAGTATTTGCCCCCTCAAAACTTAAGCAGTGTGGGCATAGCCCCCACGAAAAGTGACAATATCTTTAACCACAACACCATGAAGTAGGGCTTTTATTTTTCTCGCTGTAAACCATGTAAAGTATTCCAGTGTGATTTGAGCTGTTTTGACCCGCGGCAAAGCTGCCGAAAGCTTTTCATAATAAAATGGAAATGAAATGCTGTAGTTCTTTTTTTTTTTTTTTTATTTTTCGTTTGTTTCGCGCAAGACTCGTCGTGGCGTAGACAAAAAATAACTAAAGTTGTGTTCGTAAAAAAAGGAATAAAAAATTAACAGATATTTTCAAATATCAAAATTCAATAAGAAGGATTAAAACAACAGTGCGCCTCAGAATTTGGTGCTTTTTAAACCATGATCCAAGAGTATCCTATCATTTCTTGAGCATTTGGACCTTCCCCCACGAAACTCAAACTGTTCCACCGCCATTGGAGTAAGGCAAGAAAGAGTGGCGGTAAAGAGACAGACAGACAGCGAGAGAAAGACGGCGCGAGCTCAAATTGTGTCCAGCGGTTTCGAATTGTGTTCTGTTGGTACGAATACTTGCAGGATGGGATTGTACGGTTGCCCATAAGTGTCAAACACAAATCAATTTACGAAAACACAAATCCGTATTCGGAAACAAATCAATATTCCAAAACACAAATCAGTTTTACGAAACACAAATCAACTTCACAAAACACAAGTGAATTTAGCAAAACGCAAATCAAAAAAATCGAAGTTGCTCGACGTATGACTGCGAGTCTGCGATCCCCCATTGTCATGGTTTCTTGGCCAACATGGTGACTTTCTGGTTGTATCTCGAGGATAATACCTACTTTCACGGAATTTTTTCACGAAATGTTTTTTCATAGTTGTGGATAACAGATTGACGTGCATTTTTTGTACTGCTCTCAATGTGGTACCAAGCTGGACACAGCTATACTTTCTTACCGGTTACTATCACTAGCCGGCAACGTAACGGAGAAGTAAGCTATCGAAGGTTACTTTTACAGTGGATTCACTTAAGAGGTCATTTTGGATTTTCTTCGCAAGTATCACAATATGTCAATGTCGATGTCAACATTGAAAAGAAGACTAGTTCAGTACAATCTCAAAAGAAAGAAGGAGAATGTTAACTTGGTTGATGTCGAGCGATAGATGGTCCAGGAAGCGTTTCTGATTATCAAGGAATGTGGCATACACTCCGTGTAAAGTATGGTATAAGTGTCATCGGACATTTTCTTCCAGGTGACGCTGACAAAGAAGCTGAGTGGCACTTGGAAAGCTCTGTTGAATTGCTTTCAGGATAGCTTTTTGTTCGTCGGACCCAGTGACAAGATCGCAAAGGCCCACCTCCGTGTTAATATTGGCATCAAATTTTGTCCCCAAGTAGGAAAAGAAACGTTGATAGGTTGAACAAGTCCCATGCCAGTGCAGGAACAAAGGGCCAAACATTATAGGAGGAGATTCAGTCGGTCGTCGTAATAAATTGGTATTCTTAAAAACAGTCAATGTTACAAAACAGGCTCCCAGATAAATGTCCGATCAACACCAAGAATGGACTTATTCCCATGAGCAACGCAGAAGTTCCTCGCATCTTTTAACTGGTCTTCTGTTTACAAAATTGGGAGAAGTCTTTGACGACAAAGACTCTGAATGCTGTCTGTTTTTGTTGTGCAGAGATCGATTTGCGTCTAAGGGCCCGTTTACACGAACCCGGGCTGATTTTCAACCCGGGTCAGCGCACTACAGGCGGTTATTTTTGTATCGCGTTCACATGGACCCGGGTTGGCAAGCAACTTTGCCAACCCGGATCAGTCGTTTTCAACCCTGGTTGTATCGTTGTCGGAGCGCTGCGCTTGAATGCGTTAGCGCAGACGAGAATAAAGGGCAACAACATCGGAGTTCAAATTGACATTTTTATAATCCATCTCTGTTTTGTAGTTCTTCAGACACACGATTAAATATTCTATCATCTCGGGCGACCATTGAGAAGTGGATTGCGCATTTTCTTTCCGAGCGCTTGAACTCGCCATGGCTGCTTATACTATCACAAACGACAACTGATTAGTGATTCCCGCGCAAAAAATTCGAGCGATGTTTGCAAGCCACTGGGAAAGAGTTAATGAAATTACCGACAGTTCACATGAGCCCGGGTCAACTCAATCCGTGTTTACATGAAGAATTGAACGCAAATTTCACACCTTCACACCTCGCCAACCCGGGTCGACCCAGGTCTCGAGAAGGGTTACCCGGGCTGACGAGGTGTAAACGCTTATGAGTTTGATGGTAGACGGGTTGACCCGGGTTGACGAACCAACCCGGGCTCCTGTAAAGGTTCCCTAGCTTGAAAAAGATTTCTTTGTGGACGATATGTCTGTCTGGTGGTCGTGCACTGGTTGCAGGTTGCAGGTTGATCCATCTCGAAGTCAGTAAACAACAAGTTGCCGTTGGACGATGGAATGCTTGGTTGATACGTGGTAGGTAACATGTAGAGTTATATTAACGTATTTTTTTTTCGGAATAAACCTTTTGTTTTTGATCTTCCTGTATTTCCTGTAGTTCTTGTAGTTCCTGTTCCTGTCGTACCTAGGTTTGTAGCGCCTCCTCATTATTAGTTATAAACATCGCGTGTTTAAAATAATTGGAACATTGCCTTGTCGGTTAATTTAATTTTGTTATTTTTAGTTTTTATGTATAGCGATTGTAGCCAACACAATCAGATAAGGAAACGACCTTATGAACACCCATATAAATTTTTAACGCACTAATGAGTTTATCTTATCATGGACATTCCTTTTACACTCCTTCGTCATTCTTACTAACCCTATATATTTCCGATATTAATGAATAAAAATACTTATAACTCTCCTGGCACTGACAGTAAAAAGTTAGTTCTGTTTTGTCTCGCAAAAGCTCAGGACACACTGAGCTCTCCCTTTAGCTCGTCGACCATTTACATCTGTCTCCTTTGTACAACGAAGTTGTTAAAGTTCTTCAGTTACTAACTGGAATTAGCGTACGAGTGTTTCAACATTAGCTCGCAGCCTTTTGGTGACTCACTCAGCCTCGCGTGCTAAAGGTTTATGTTTCTTTTCGAGCAATCAGACACGAACTTTTCGTCGAACTGACGTAAGGCCTCACAACCGATGAGATATTGTTCATGGCGTCGGCCAACGGACGGGTTACATCATCTGAGCCTTTAGAGTTTTCCTTGATATATCTGTTCAGGCCTTCTCTTGCCATTCGTCAAACCTTACAACGACACCACAGAATGCAGTAAATACTAGAAATACGTGCACGCAACAACCCCTCGCCCACGCTTCCAATATATCTCTCGAGAATCCAAGTAACATTGATAATTTTTCAAAATTCTCAAAAAGACAAATCCTCCTGACTATAACTATAACTGGTATTGGACATGCAATAAAAAAAATCCACACAGAATTTGGCCGCATATAAACAACAATCCAAACTGGAAATTATTTTATATTTAGACTGCTTATAGTCATATTTACGTCTAAAATTTCAATTCTGCTTTATTAAAACAAAAGTTTGGTGAGAATAACGTTGAACGGTTTAACAAATGGTAAGATGTCCATCCTTACAATCAAATTATTAAACAATGAATGATAGGATCAATACCCTGAATTATTTGCGGGTTTATGCTAATTTGTGTCATTCTCCAATTAGACTTCTCACTCACTTTGCCTTAAAGTAAGATTGTTTTATTAGATGGCCAGACTTTCCGTCTAAAAAGTGGAGCATTCTCATAGGTTATCAAACGGATACCGGCATTAGGGACAGCTCATGATTGAATATTTTTCTGACATTATTTTTGACTTTAAAAATTGATAAATTATACGTTACCTCAAAGTTGGTTACAAATATCTTTAAGATCAGCTATGATAAGGGTTTATGCTAAGTATTCATCCGGAAGTACAAGACTTTGGTGACTAAGATGAAACGAATTACGAAATCGACGAAGTAAACAAAGAAAACATGAACGAATTCTGCAGTTTTATCGCTGACCAAAAATCGGAAAATACAAAACATAAACCAAAATACGACAAGCAAAGCTTGTGCAAGTTTTGTCGAAAGAAGAACGAGAAGAGGGAAGTAAAAGACGTACTTTTTCCAAGGCAAAACATCAATAAAAAAGAAAAATGGCGTATAAACCTGCAACTCTTGCGTATTTTCAACTAAGCATTCAGTGGCACCTCATCACAAAGGGTTTAACGGTAAATTTACACACAGATGACTTTAAACTTTCTTGAGAGGTTTTAAACTCCCGATGAAAGCATTACCGATCGAATACGGTAAAGGTCATCAAGCACAAATCACTCTTGAAGTGAGAAAGACTGAAGCGGACAACTGTTTTGCCGAAGGATAATTTGGTGACCAAAAACAAGTAGCTTTGCAGTGAGTTACCTGGTGGCTGTTTACCTTGCATTTTTGTTTCGAGCCAGAAATACATCTTAACGTCTTCAGTGGGGCGACATTTCATAGGGAAAAAATCCTGATTGAGGCGATGAAATCTTTGTGTGGAAAGCGGAGAAAGCATCCAAAGACTGTCATGGCGTAGACAACTCTTCTGGATGATGAGTGTTCTATCCCACTTCTCAAACAATTGACCATGAACGCTGTCCGGTTAAATATTGCAAAATGTTCAAAAATAATCGTCGTACAGAGATGAATGAACCAGAATCTTCATTCTACTTTACCAATAAACACCAGCAAAATCCATGCGGAAATATTTCGTACAAGAGGTCTCCCTTAGGGAAGAATGAAGTCGGGAAGCTACTTTTGAAAGCTGCTCAAAACAATTCCGTTCGCAGAACTTGTACTTCAAAGCTACTTGATTCAGACGTACCTGTGATTGTGCAGCTCAGGTAAGTGGTTACCACAACGTGAAAAGTCCCAAGATTTATACTAATCGACATCCTTTCAACTTCAGCGAAGAATGTCGTTTTAATACAGTTAGTCGCTTAGCAAATGTCCAGACAGCAAGCGAGTTCCCTTACGTCTCTTGTTCATATAAATCAGAAAGAACCAAGACAAAGCGTTGTTGCAAAAAGTGAACAGTTGGCAAATGTATATTCCAAGGAGCTAACTTTGAGAACTGCTCTGTCTAGTCACAAATTGTCCAGTTACTGAGGTGGCGAAACCAGCCGCAGGCACCAAGAAAGCCATTTCCTTTGCCGGTCTTAAATCATTTACTGGCTTCAGTGTTCAAATAATGTAAACAACTTGCGAGAGATCCATACAAGGGAAAAAAGAACGAGACCAAATCGATTTGCTTCAATACGGTACCTAAGTACGGTTTGTTTAACAACATACCAGTCCCCGAGCTGGCACACGGCATTTTTGAGTGACCGGACACCATGGATATATATATATATATATATATATATAAAGATACATACACAAAGCGAAAATTTTTCTCCCTAGTATCCACGCGTGTAACAGGACTCCACGCACGTCAAGATTAGTACCCTCGCACCGCGCTTCGCGCGGTGGGCGAGGGGATTATTTATTCTGTGACATCACTTTGTTTCCTCGAAAACCATGTTTCAGATAAAATTTCCTGCTCTACGTCACGACGCCACCGCAGTCACAGAATAAGGAAGTTATTTCCTTATTCTAAGCCACAGTCTGGTGGGTGCTGTAGATCGTATGCTTCAACTTTTGCAGCGTTTGCCATGATTCCTGAGTTGCGTCAAAATTCGTCTGGAAACGAGACGTCCCATTCGTGTATTTATTCCTACGGCTTTAGTATTCCGATCACCATTATTTTTGCAGCGACAGCACTGTTGGTTTGGTTTGAAAACATCTTGATCTGTATCGCCATCGTGTCTTCACCGCTTCGTCACATTACTTCCAACTGGTTTATCGTTGGGTTGGCTGTTGCAGATATGTTTACTTCTTTCACGGTAATTCCTTTTCAAATTTTGGAATTATGGTCACATCCACACTGGCCCCTTGGTGCCATTGGAGTCAACATTTACAATTCTTTGTGGAATTTTTGTTTGCTTGTACCATTCTTAACAGTTTTCATGATAACAATTGATCGCTATATTGTAATTACAAGGCAGCCAAGTTTTTGCCAAAGATATACTTGCAAATGGGTGATTGGAGTTCTGGGAATTATTTGGACATATAGTATTATTTTGGTGTCATTGTTAAGCTTATCCTTCAGTGATCCACCAAAGAATGAATATGTGTGGAATGTTCCTTACCAATATTATTATCCATTCCTTGCAGTTCATGTATTCTTGCCAATAATTATAATTTGTTTCTGTTACCTGAAAATTTTTTCAACTGTAAGGTCATCCAATCAGCAAGTGTCTGGAATTGCAGATTCAAGTAAAAACACGCAACATTATGAGATTAAGCTTGCTAAAACAGTTGGTTATGTTATTCTGGCATTGGTTATGGTCTGGATGCCTGTTTTAGGATTGGAAGTTGTTTATGCATTAGACAGTGGAAATTCTTGTCTTGTAAAAAAAATTGGTATAATTAGTGTTTGGATAACCTGTATAAATGGAGTTGTGAACCCAATAATTTATTCAGTTAGGAGTTATCAGTTTCAAAAAGTGCTAAGGAAATTGTTGAATTGCTCTCAGACTTAACTTCTAAATGCTGACTACAAATTTTACTCATTGTTTTACAGTAATTCAATCATTATGTAAAACTATATTTACATTACTAAATTACTTGCATTATATAAAAATTTATTTACATTACGTAAGTTATACTAAAAAGATTAACCCTTTCCTGTCCAAGAGGTCCCCTTGACAAGTAAAGATTGTTTGGCATTAGCCAGAGTAAAAGATCAAAGTCGGGTATGGACGTGAAAGGGTTAATGTTGCTAGTTTTTCTTGAAGAATTGAATTATCATTACAGTAACACCAAAAGAACTCCACAATGTCAAAAATGACTGTTAATGTGACAAATTTTCTTTATGACCATCCAGATATTGTGCCTTTCATCAAGTCAGAGTGGCAGATGTAGGGAGGGACTAATCAGGCTAAGCTCCAAACCCCTAAACTTTCCAAGTAAAGAAATACACTTTTAAAATACTTAAAAATTGGTTTAGTCAGGTATGCAAGAGTTGGTTTCATCAAGTACTCTGGGAGAAAGTACTGATTTTTTATTTTGGTACCACCAGTAACTGTTTATTTTAAGTTCTATGTCACTGTCCATTATTTTTACCCCACAGATCATCATGCCCAAAACATGTTCACAGCTTGTGAATAGTTGGATTGCATTTCATCTGCAGTAATCAACATGCATCACCAGCTGAAAAATTAAACAGATATTACTGTCTATCAGCAGACAGGTCATAATCTACATCTATTCAGATACATTCTACACAACTGCTTTACATTATCTTGAAGTAAACTTTCATTATACTAATTGAATATGAATATCTATTAACAAGAAAGTACCATATATTCATTTGAATGAACCAAAAACAATATAGATATTGTAGTTATTCATACATTTGACAAAGGTATCTGCATAAAGGTAACTTTAACATCAAAGTGACATTCATTTTAGTGAAAATGACATTGTATTTGGTCATCACAATTCCATTTTTTTTCTTAATGGTTGTAAACAAAAAAATTTTATTTGCAGTTCAAAGGATGACTGTGTTATAGATAACTGTGTTGTATTAGAATTAAAGGAATTTAAGAGGGTACTTGTGGTCATTTCCACTGAAATGAACATCTGTTGAAGTGAATAAATCTTAGTCTTCATGGTCATATCTTGACTGAGTATACTAATAACATTGTTTTTTGATTTGCTGAAATGAACACAATTCCACATTTATGAACACAGTGACACATATGTGCAAATGAGCAAAAGGTGTAATTGTAGGAGTAAGTCCAATTTTTGCATGTATGTTTTACCTTCAGTGATTGCTTCTAATTGTGTATGACTGGTGAAATGCTCTGCAATTTTAGGTCAAATGTTGATACACATTTGGGATCTTTATTTTCAAAATTTTCATGGAAACCGCTGACCCCCTGTAGAAGTTTCCTCAGATTTCTGGCCCCTCCCAAATATCAGGACAAGATCTGCTCATGTCAGATCACGTACAACATAGAACTGTTTTATTACTATGGGTAATACCATGGTTACACGTACGGTAAAGTAAAAAAACACACTGGCGAGTTTTTGAGAGATTATCAAAATATTTGAGGTCTTTGAAAAGTTTATGAGTGCATGTTTTTCCTAAATGTAAAAGAAACTATGTTACACCAAATAATAACACCTAAAAAGTTTAAGGACTAGACATTAACTTTTGACAGAAGTGCATGTATGAATTTAGTGAGACTTAGAGAGGACATTGTGTTTAATGTGTTGTGACTGTTAGCCTGTAATGTAAATAATGTAAGTCGATAAATACTCTCTTCACCCTGGTTGAGTCCACAAAAGTAATACAGCACCAAAAAGAGGTAATTCAATCCTGGAAATACAATGCAAATTAAAGTTGTCTTTTTTCTCCACTCATTGCCATCGCCAGACATTCCAAACTGGGGGGAACACATTACTCTACTGGAAAAAAATTTGGGGGCACCTAGACTCGCATGCAAATGAAAGTAGATAGTAACCATTTCATGAACTTTTCGATCGGTCTGACGATAGCGATGAAGAGTTTGAGGGATTTTGATGCACAGACATTTTAATATCCAATGTTTATTCATCTACAAGACTAGTATACTAAAATATTTCACGTAAAGTAAATTTGATGTTTGAGAAAATGTGAGAGCTTGGATATATTGAGGTAGATGAACGATCTTCAAGCTCGATACTCAGAAAATGATTTCTGAGTATCGAGCTTGAAGATCGTTCATCTACCTCCGTAAAGTAAATTGTAAGTAGCTTTAGTAAACACCGGTACTGTATGGGTAGTTTTTCTATATGAAAATAAGCTCTTAATGATTAAAAAAATATGCTTTAAAAGATTTGCCATGTTATCAACGTTTCTGCGAACACTATTCTGTGTCTGGTAACTACTTAATTTGACGGACTCGACTTATACACGGAGTAATGTAAAAATCATGATATTTCGGTCAAAAAATAAGGGGTCGACTTATATCCCGGGTCGACTTGTACGCCGGGAAATACGGTAATTGCTAAGGTTATATTTGCATTTATTCATTTACGCTTTAAGAAAGTATTCGGTGTAATACAATTTGTAAGTGTGAAATTGAAAAAATAACTTTACAATATGGTGTACTGGCATAAAATGGAATTATGGCGATCTTACGCCCGCCCAAGGCTCAACGTGTTTGCCAGACTAAAGTTAGTCGCTGGTTGTAGTGATTTCTGGTGAACATGTCGACAATATCGTGGAAGTTCAATGACATGGTTCGCCTGTTGTTGATGGCGAGTACCGCTAAGTCACTGGTTCTTTGCTCTCCACTTATGTTGCGCAAATAATTTTATTGTACTTTCAAGCAGGAAAAGCTTCTCTCACAACCTGCAGATGAAACTGAGAGTGTAAGTGAAATGCATATGAGTTTGTAAAGCTCGAAAAATGCATCACGATATGGCAGCATGAGCTCGGCAAAGTCAATGACGGAGGTAATTTTGGTACCTGTGGCTTTCTCTCGAGAAGCCTCTTGGCCTGGTGGAGTTCGCACTTGAGATCCTCTGCGACATATCCACCGTGACTAATCATTTCCTTTAATGTTTCTTCTTGCAGAAGAGTCACTTTTTGGAAACAGTGCACCAACTCCTCTGGCAATTGCACAAGCCGGTGGTGAGAATCTACGACGAAGTTCAGCCAGTAACATGTCTACCACTTTGTTCAAAAAATGAACTCGAAGAAATGAACTGGAGTCCAACATCTCTTCACGATATCATTTTGGGGTCATGGCTATACTGTCCCTGAGGTGTTCTGGAAGCGTATGACTTCTGGTTCTCTTTGAGAGGGAATTGATACGAATCTTATTCTCTTTACACTTCTCGGATGCCTCTTTCCACAGTGCATCCCATACCTCAGCTGACAATCGGGATTCTTCCAAATCAGTAATTAGTGAATCGACAAGCTAGCTTCTGCTAGGTTAAGATCTTTTGCCTGTAATCGATCAGACAGAGTTTTGGTCTTGCGCTATATTGATCGCAAGATCACAAGGCCAACAATAAAATTGCTATCTAGAACGGCAAGAAGACCCTTTGCGTCAATTGCTTTGTCTTTGTTTTTATCTTCGGATAACTCTTCAAAAGTGGAGATCACAGCAGGAAGTGTTTCACCAAGAGCCACGCAGGCAACGTACTGACAACCCCATCGGGTGTCCGAAAGTCTCTTTAACTCAATACGTTAAATACAATTCATGCGTTCCTTTTGATTTCGAAGGAAAACTTGGTGATTGTATGATCCTGACATGAAGACATAAATTTTCTGGAGAATTACCAAGAGCTCAAGGCCCATGCTTACGCTATTTAAGCAGTCCACCAACGTTGAGTCGGTAAGCAAAACAATGCGTATACACTACTTGTGGTACCACCTCACGGAACTTTGTTTGGACTCCTGCATCGACTCCATTCATCACTGAAGCACCGTCATAACACTGGCCAACACATTTATGTTGACTTGACTATCATTAAGAGTTTTTTTATGACTTGAAATAAACTCTCCGCATCTAAACCGATGGCCTCTTTGAAATGCAGAAATCTCTCATGAACTTTACCACCAAGGAAATAACGAACTACAAATGAGATCAACTCTTTCTTTTTATACATCTTTCCTTTCGTTGACTTGAATAGAAAAGTAACCAGCAGTGTCTATATCTTCTTTTATTTTAACACGCACAGTTTTTGCCATAATGCCCAGAATTTCATTCTGAATCGACGGTTGGGTATACTTCGCGTTTCGAGGTCCGCTCAGTTTTGTTCTGACAATACCATCGTAATCAGCAATCAGGTGTAAAGTTTCCAAGAAGTTTCCCCTATTTGAACTGGATTCACCCTCCCAGTGTCCTCTTTGGACAATCATCTGACTTCCTGTTAATCGAAGAAATTTCGTAACGGCCTTCAAGTAACGCCTGTTTGCCCTCACTAGTTTGCTGTGTTCCTTATTCAGTAAACTTTCAACGCTAACACCTGACTTTTGTCTCAATTTGAATTCCACTCATGCCTCCACTGCTGCTTTGTGAGACCGTTCATGTTTGGCTAACTTTCCATCTTCGCCAGTAGCTTTACGCAGTTCCGCAAACCATCCTTTGTAAATAAAGACTCAACTGGTTTGTTTGGGGCTGGAAAATTACAACATGCAAAACAAAAGATAGCATCATTTGAAGCGGAGTATTCAATCCATGAATGACTACTGTACCACGCCTTGTTGAAGCATCTTCTTTTTTCTCGAAACAAAGTTTAGGGGAAGGTAGTCAGAGATGGCTGGTATGGACTTTCTGCTGCCGCCGTTTGGCTTATATCCGATAGGTCTGTTGGCTTTCGTAGCTGTGATGCAGCTTGATTTGTGGTTAAAAAGATAGAAGTCAGAATTTCTTCAGAAAATACATCGACATTTTCAGCAACGCTAGGCGCAAGACTCAATGATTCAGTAACATCATTCTGTGGATTTTCCCATGTTGACACAGAGAAGTCTGACAAAAATTTCAAAAGACCGTTTATACTGTGATGCTACTTGTGGTAATAGTAGCTTGGAATACAATATGTGACCTCGAGCAGAGTACGCAAACAGCTGTGAACATCTTAACTACTTAGCAAGAGACGCATACATTTTACATTGAAATAAAGCTGAAAGCAATGGATTTCTGAAAGTAACTCCCCCCCCCCCCCCCCAAAAAAAAATAAATAAAAATAAAAAAATAAATAACCACTGCATATTTGCAATGCCGCTAAGGAATACAGTAGTCTCCTGATATCTCGATCTCTCAAGGGAAACGAAAAAAATATCGAGATAGCGGGAGTTCGACATATCGGGGAATCCAAAAAATTTTTCATTTTCAATGTTAAAATTAACAAAGACTAACTATAACATTTGTTTGTTTCAATTTAGTTTACGCTATTTAGATGGTACAAAGTCTGTGTTTCCTTTAAACTATTTTCAAACTAAACAATTTTTTTACAGAAAAAAAATCAGAAGCGAGTTAGAACCCGTGGTCCTGTTCAAATACCCTACTGATTAAAATAGTCCGATATGTCTTGCTGGCGTTTTGCCATGGCAAACTGTTTTTCCATAAAATTAGATACTTCTAATTCTCGTCGTCTGAGCCATTGCGCATCTTCTTCATTCTGCATGGGTGATAGACGGAATGCAAGTTACCTGTACTCTGCGATTTTGTGGCAGTACCAAGCTCATTGAAATTTTGTAAAGGGAAGTTATGGAATGACCTATGAATTGCTAAGATGCTAAGATGCAACGCTAAGATGCCAGTTGTAATAAAAAACTATTTAAAAAATTGTGATCTTACTGTCGTTGGTACACTATTTTAAACAGCCGTTTTCAACACTGCATCGAGATAAAAAGGGTAAAATTAGGTCAAGGGAATCCAAAATTAATCGAGATAGCGGGGTTATCGAGATAAACGAGTTCGAGATAAACAATAGTAAATTACTGATAAACAGTTAGGCAAATCCAGGGGAAACGAATCTTTGATCGAGATAGCGGGAGTATCGAGATAAGCGATGTCGAGATATCAGGAGACTGCTGTACGTCCTGGAGACCTTTGTGACTTAATAGCAATACCAATAGCATGCGACAATCATATCATAAAAGTACCGGCCCTGTTGTATATTTAGAATGAAATGTCTTCATTTAACGTTCTAGCGATTTGTTTACAATGTGCTTTTTGTCACTGCTTTGTTTTTCTGCGCGCACCCGCTCTTGGAGGGCTTGATTCGCGTCATTCGTCCAACTGCAGTTCATTGGTTAACATAACTCAACAATGATACAATGAAAACACTACACTCCTTCTTTATTGAACCCATACCTATCTGGTGGTTGTCTGCATCGCGTTGGGTAACTTCTGCATTCGTTGGTGTTTGAATCGTCACTTACAATCTCTGTAGGCAGTCCGTTTGTTCGGTTTGACGGGAGGGATTTGCCTAGAATTGGTTGAGGTAGCACCATTTATTGACCTAATTATAGGCACAGGCATCGCCGAACTTTGCCTGAGATTCACTGATGAATCACAACCCCTCATTTCATCCACATGCCTCTTCCAAACGACTTCGCCCACCTAGGTGCGATAAGAAATAGGTCCCGCCCGTTCTACTACTGTTGCTGAAAGCCACTTTGGTTCACCTCTGAAATTTTCAACTAACACGGTATCGCTCACTTCAAATTCTCTAACTTTAGTTCTGCTGTCATGTTTTTCCTTTGAAATTGCTTGTTTTGTGTCTATTTTCGCGCTCAAGTTAGGGTGCAACAATTCTAATCAGGTGAGCATATGCCTTTTCAGAAATAGTTCTGCAGGTGTTCTTGTTGTAACATTATTTGGCGTGGTTCGATACGTGAAAAGAAATTGCGCCAACTTTTACCTTAAACTCCCAGGGTCCTTCTTCCCTGCCTTAAATGCTCGCTTGAATGTTTGTACAAACCGCTCTGCTTCTCCATTTGAGGTGGGGTGTTTTACCGCTGTCCTAATGTGTCTAATGCCGTTTGCCTTCATAAACCTAGTGAATTTCTCTGATGTACACTGTGGACCATTATCCGAAACTAGCTGCTGTGGCAAACCATTTCTTGCAAAAATGTCCCTTAGTTCTTCTATTGTCCTATTCGCTGTGGTACTCTTCACCATCACCACTTCCAACCATTTTGAACAAGAATCCACAACAATCAGAAATATATGATCCATGAATGGCCCGGCAAAATCTACGTGTATTTGTTGCCATAGCATCTCTGGCCAAAACCATGGATGCAGAGGTGTAGCACAAAGTCTATTTCTTACAGCCTGGCATGTATTGCATGACCTCACCATAGCTGCCACATCCTCATCCAAACGTGGCCACCAAACATGAATGCGTGCTGTGATTTCATACGTACAATCCCTGAGTGAGTTGCATGCACTTCTTCCAAAACTAAACCCTTAAGTTTGGCTGGAATGATCACACGGATACCCCACAATAAACAACCATCTTCAACAGTTATTTCATTTCTCCGAACGTAGAACGCTCGAAATTCAGGGGGAGCCTGTTCAGGCCAACCCTTAAGGGTGTACTCCAAGACCCTCGACAGCACGGGGTCTGTCTGCGTGGCATGTTTCAACTGCTCTGCAGTTACCGGCATTGATTCTATTTGCATAACGTTCACTGACTACGCTTTCTCTGAATTCTCTGAGTGATTTGCTTTTAGTGGTAATCTTGACAGGCAGCCTGCGTTTGCATCCTTCTCAGTAGGTCTAAATTCTACTTCATAATTGTGTGCTGAAAACAACAACGCCCAACGTTGCAGGCGCTCTACTACCAAGGTTGGAATCCCCACTTTGGGACCCAATATTGTTGTCAGTGGTTTGTGGTCGGTCCTTATTTTGAATTTCTTTCCAAATAAATATTGATGAAACTTTTTAATCCCATGTATAATTCCCAACGCCTCTTTTTTGACCTGGGCATAATTCCTTTCAGAATTTGACATTGTTCTGGAAGAAAATGCAATTGGCCTTTCTTCCCCATTAGATAATTTGTGTGATATGACTGCACCAATACCATAAGCTGATGCATCAGTGTCTAACATGATTGGAAATTTTGGATTATAATGGGTCAAAACTGGTTCAATGGCTATTTAGTACTCCAATTTGTTAAATGCTTCAGTAGTTTTATCTGTCCACTTCCAAGGAACCCCCTTTTTCAGTAGATCTGTAGGTGGCTGGACTGTTATCGAGTGATTATGAACAAATTTTGAATAGTAATTCAGCATGCCTAAGAATGCTCGCAATTCGTGAACATTTGTTGGAATGGGTGCTTCTGAAATTGCTTTGACTTTCTTTGCAGTTGTGTGCAAGCCTCGTGCATTTATCAAGTATCCCGGGTATTCAACTCATGGCTGCATAAATTTGCATTTATTTGTTTTAATTTATTCGCTGGTGACCGAACAACTCTGAATTAGCCGTACAAAGCGTTTCACTTTAAATACGAATTTCACTTCCAGTACGTACGCGACTACGTTAACACGTCTTTGCCTCCGATTAATTCATTTTGCCAATTAAATCTCGTATTATGTGCGACCTAGCGGAAGCCACTGTACGTTAATAATGTTATTAATGAGATATATATTTTGGCAATGTGCAACCTAGGAGAAATCTTGAATGCAGGGCTTGAATGCAGGGCTTGAATGCAGGGCTTGAATGCAGGGCTTGAATGCAGGGCTTGAATGCAGGGCTTGAATGATAGATGGACGTTTGTCAAGCTCTATCCGCAGAAAAACCGATTTCTGAGCCCCAGACGGGGATCGAACCCGCAACCTTCTGATGACCGGTGAGACGCCCTAACCATTGAGAGAGGAAGAGCTGCAGTCACAATTCGTATCTTCAAAAATTCTTTCAAATAAAGCAAACTTAATTGTCGAATCATCTGCCCTTTAAATTATAAGCGAATAATAATTTTGCATGATTATATTTGTACATTACATTAAAAAATCACAGACGGTTGATTCTATTCAAATCAAACTGCCCCAAGTGTAAAAAACTTGGAAACTTTTTTGATAATCAAATTGACCCACTTAAAAAAAAACATTCTTAAAATTAATGATGTATCTCGAATGATTGCGAGTACTGTGTGTTATTTAGCGAAGTTTTTACGAGTAAAACGTTAATAATAATTTAACTTGGACGATTAAATAATGACTATTCCATTTTTCTTATAGCTTAACAGGACATCGCCGAATAGAGGTACGTTTTCACTTGTGCGGATATGGATACGGGTACAATCACGATACAAATTCGAAATTGTATTCGGATTCGAACTGTATAAATTTCTATATATACACTTCTCAGTCCGATTTTTTAGTCCTTAAAATGAATTCACGGATAGGTGTACGGTTCGAGATGGATCGCTACAAGATCAGATCCTAAAAAGTCTTAACATGTGAGCTGCATCCACTCCCATGTCCGCAATGTCCGCCACCCGTATGAGGGAAATACTCCTTCAATTTCTAAACATGGTGATTTTTACTGTATCTGAACATGTATCCGCATTCGTAGAAATGGAAACGTAGCTCAGTACATCACAATATTTTGTTGTGTACACAAATTAACAAACAGCGCTAGAGTCATATGTACTTGTAGTATGTTGCGAAATAATCCAGTGGCGTAGCCATTGAGGAGGGGGGCGCTGGGGGCCTAGGCCCCCCTGTTACAGTTTTGTCCCCCAGAATATCTGGCCTTAATATTTAACTAAAAATTTTAAGCGTTTTATTTGAGTTGTTGAAATTTGAAGTAAGTTTCTTTTGCTAAACTTGTTTCTGATAGGCTTATTTGGTTGAGTCAGTTCACGCTTGAATCACGTGCTCCAGAGCCTTCGATCGTTTTGAACAACGTCGTGACGTCGTGTTTGAACAACAGCTGTCTTACCTGTTATTAACAACTTAAAGCACGAGTAACGTTTTTGGTATTCTTAACTTTCCAATGATTTTAGCTGGTTCAGCAACATTTCTGCGCCTATTAGCAACACCGATAGCACGTCATTAAGGTGAATGTAGGAATTTTCTTTTTCTGGTGCTATTTCTATACCTTAATTCTATATTGAGGGACTTGGATCCCTGGCTATAGTGAGGGCCGAAATTACAATCCTAATATATGGAAAAATTTGATAAATTTTTGTCATACATCCTTTCAGGGAGTGCTCCCCCTGATTTTCCGTGGCTCCCCAAAAATTTTTTTCCTAGCTACGCCACTGAAATAATCTCACTTTTTCACTGGTTTAAGCTTACACGACATCCTAGCCTAGAAATGCAGTGAATATCTTGCTTAAAACAAAAAATCACTGTCATCAGATTCAAAGACAACAAAATATGCCAGTATTGAACAGAATATCATCACATTGCCACTAAATACCAATGCCATTGCACCATATTCAATCTAAAAAGAGGTAATTTGGTAAGTTATCATACCTTTTTATAAACAATGTTACAAAGTTTGGAAAGTTTTATAGTTTGAAATAAAAATGTAAGAGAATATGATAAACTAACCACATGACTTCTGGCAAGCACAACTGGTAAACCTGGAGAGAATTAGAGCAACTAAAAATTACTTCAACAACTTATCAATAACTGTGGCATGGGTGATTTCCATGAATGTAATAATTTGAAAGTTGGGCGGAGTTTGACGGAGAAATGCCTTCCCATTTGCCCAGAAAGTACCATTTCTGTCAGAAATGTCACAATATCCTAAGATTATTCTGTCAAAAATATTAGATAGTATAAATCAATATTACAGTAAAGCAAACTTCTGCCGTTAAACCTGATCAAATTATGTTTGTCATTTTATTATTACTTAAAAATATTTCAACAGGCAAACTATTCGTCAAAGGTGATTTGCAAGAGCGGCTTGTATGTACGTTACTCAACCAACTAATAGATGAGTATGAAAGTTACAAAAGTAAAATACTGAGAAAATATTTATGAATGAATAAAAATAAAGTATTCTAGTCAATAACAGCAAGGAAAAAAAACCCATTGTTTTTCCCATTTAGTTTGGGAACAAGGAACATGGATATCAGTATTTGTCTGAATATTGTATGAGCTAGTGGTTCATTGTATTAAAATTAAAATCGTATTTTAAAATGTGAGGAATCAAAGAAGACCTATTTATGAGTGTCCGATTTAAAGAAATTACTTTTAGCTTGTGATTTCCGGCATTATTCATGATACTGACATTGGTGGTGAATAATTGTTAATTATTTTCATGATTTAGTCAATTTTCTTTGTTTTCCTTTAGTGTTTTAACAAGTACACTCTAAAAAGCTGAGAGAGGATTCCATATTCCCCACGAAAAATTGGGGGTTTAATTACAATTGAATGCCTACGAAAGGCACAATTAGAAGGGAAAATAGCGCAAGGAAGTCGGAGACATAAGCCCACCAGTTTTTAGCATAATAAACCTATGGAGCATAACTCCCAGCACGGCAAGGTCAACTGACTATCCACGATATCACCAAGTTCTCATTTGCACATTATGAGTGACATTCATCTCATTGGACAACATTATTAGTACATCACGGCTGCCACATGGACAAGCACATAACCTGTAACCTTAACCTGTAACCTTAGCTCACCATTTGAATCTCGGTAGTTCCAATTTGAATTGAAAATCAGTTATTGACAGAAAAGTGTACAGAAATTGAAAATTCTTTGCTCTGAAACCTTAAAACTGAAAAAAAAGCTAGTAAAATAAATCAAACGTCGGTTGTTTGTGCTATAGGCCCACGCAAGGTATGTACCTATCAAAATTCCCGTTCTCGGTATTTAACTTTCATTTCTTGTCCAGTGCCAAATGATGCTCTCTCAAGTTTAAACCGTTTCAAATTATCAGTCAATATTCTTTTTTTTATTCTCACGTTCGAACCGTTTCAAATTATGAGTCAATATGCTCTTTTTATCTTCATTCACTTTATTACTGTCTAGTAAGAAACTACACACGTAAAAATCGTCCTGCTTGAAACAAGGTATTTTCGCAAAAAAGCTAGCAAATCGAGTTGCTACAAATTGTCATGGTTGACCTTGCAGTAGGTTATTATATTCCAACAAACCTGTTAAAAGTCTGTTGCAGGTTTATTACAACTTGTGGGTTTTTACGCGCGCTGTCAAAGACTTTCTCCATCTTCTGCAATTTATTCGTGCTAAGCTGACTATTAATTCTCCGGGCGCTTAATGTATTCTACACTCAAAACTGACAGTGATAAAATCATATTAATTTGAATACTTGAGATCTTACCAAAAGCAGAAAGTACGATGCCTGATGTCAGGAAAAGCGAAATTTCTTTGCACAAACTAAGAAAGCATAAAAAGGAAAACAGATCGTACAAAATGCGTCTTCTGCAGACATAAGAGGTAGACTTACGTCAAATGAAAATCAAGTATGGGATTCCATACAATGTAATATATTGACGTAATGTAAGGTTTCTACAAGTCGTGAGAATCAATACCAGTTCACCTGTTTTTCGTGGTTTTAATGCACAAAGGAATCAATTCTGACAAACAAAATTCCAGAGTTTTACTTGCATCACCACATTATATGCGTTTACTGGATCGTAATCACTGATACCGAGAGAGGACTGGACTGAGCATCCCATGTTCAGAAAATCAAGCCGGAAGTGGATTGCGGCGACCATTGCTAAGGGACCATCTATGCGACTTCTGCATGGTCCGCATAGGATTTCTGTTGATAGAGCTGTTTTTCGACCTACGAAGTCCGTCCATTTTGCCGTATAGAAGATCAGGAAATATTTTTGGAAGTGCTGGGCAAAAGATTCACAACGACTTTGGTTCCTTAGTAATGATCAAATTTCGCTGGCTTCGTTTTGTGGGCCTTTCAAACAATAGGATGCTCGATCCAGTCTTCTCTAGAGATCAGTGATCGCAATTCCATATCCGCTGTTTTGAGAACGTTGAGGTCACATGCCTTGTTTCTGCAGGTGGTCTACCGTCAGGCACCTTATGGCTCGAAATTTAGGCTACTTACTCAAGTTGGAGGAGAGAGGAGACTTCTAACATTTCAGACTTTATTATCTCGATGACGGCCATGACGGCAAATTACGTACAATACCGCTATAAGTGGAGCCTTACATCTTTTATCACGGGAAAGGAGGACCGTGAGGATCCAAAGTATATCATACACAGTTGAAGTCGTGTTAGGAACTGAGTCTTGTAAAATAAAAGTGTTTTGCACATTCGCAGGAGAATTGCTCAGTGTTAGCCCCCAAGACAACCTCATTGAAAAATACACTGGTGATCAAAAAGAACTGCTCAAGCTCCATTGCTTGGGTAATGAAGGGTTGCTATTCGGCATCCAAGACTATTCGGCATCCACCCAGCCAACCTCTGCATCGACCATCAAATTGTCACTACAGCGGATGAGTCCGACCCAAAAGTATCTCTAATCACCTGCTTACCACCAAGGTTGTCACCACAAAGAAACTTACGGTAACCTTTCACGCGCAGAGCTCAGCTACTTCAAAGTAAGCACTAACGCACTCACTACTTCCTGGCTCATTGACCGATGGATAGAGAAGTGAGAAGATACCACACCGCATGAACTCATTCATGAGACATGCCCCACTCTTCCAGGACAAGAGATGATTCTCAAGACAGGTATGAATAACACGGTAACAATAATGACCACATTAAAAAGGTACATAACACAGAATGTGTCTGAAGGAATGAAATGAAATTTAAAAGAAGAAACTTTTTAAACCATTCCCATCAATCGTCCAGCATAATCAGAGTAAAACATTAGAACTCTCCGTAGGACGGACAAAGTTATAATAACATTTTTAAAATTTTCAGAAGTTATGCTTCGTGTATGTTCTTTAATCCGAGTATAGAGACTGAGGCCAGTTTTCTCAATATGGAAGGCTTGACAACTAGTGCAGGTAAATTTGTACACCACTGGACTTTGTCAAGTCCCCTATAATGGGAAAACGGATCGCTGTTTCTTCAACTTCCGAAATACAAAACCATATAAGATCCCACCCTAAAAGAATGTGAAAGTTCGGTGCAATCTGCTTCAGTGGTCTACAAATTTACATGCCCTGGTTGTAAAGCCTCCTATGCTGAGATTGGGAAAACTGACCGCTCTGAACACGAATTAAAGAACATGTACAAAGTACAACTCCTGAAATACAGAACCACATTTAGGGTTGAGATGCCACTCTTTTAAAAATATTCAAACAGTTTTGAGGAACTTACTTGGACGTACCAGAAGTAATACCATATGATTCACTAAGTCTGTTGGCCATGATCGTTGGAATTGGAGCCAAAAGATAAAACATCACTATATAGGGTTTATTTTAAAAATAAGCATGTTAACTGCAGCTGCCAAAAAAGCTCATATTACCAAATAACAAATGTGCTATAACTGAGTTGCAAGAATGTACCCTGTTTCTTTAGGCTTAGATCACTGACAATTGACTATTGATTTAACTGCGGCTTAACTCCTTCACTTCACTAAGCTTTGTTGTAAGTGGTAAGTAAAAGGAGAAGCCTTCCCCTCTACTAATCTGTATAGGCGCAAGTGGAGAGAAAAATTGTAAATTTTCAATTAAACAATTGCTCTCTTTTCTATCGGACAATCTTTACCACATACTAAAGCTGCATCTATACCGGAATCGCGCGACACGAACGACAGCAATATTTGCGTCGACACCAGATGCTAGCGATTGGTAATTTAATATTTTGCGCTTTTCCTGACCACGCAGGAAATCCTGAATAAAGTCCTCCTGAAAGAAGACCTCCAATATGGATATTCGTCAAGCAACTGCGCCTCTTCATTGGTGACGTAGAAGACGACAAAAATGGCTGTGGGTACACGACATAAGTTTACAAGGAAAAAAAGGAACAAATTGTTCCGAACAATCCATAATCTCGGGCATGATTCAGCGTTTATACGAACGCAACGCATAGTTATATATAATATATAATAGCCCTGAGCTTCATTGATAAGTTTTATCGTCCGTTTTTAACTTTTGTTGCTTGATCTTTGTTGCAGCAAATTTCCGTTGACAATCCGTGTCTGGGCTTAATTCAGTTTATCGTCTCTGACGGCTACCTATCCATCTCGTTACTTGGGTAGTGGGGTTAAGAAATAGTACATGGTTCTAAATTGTCATGAATATTATCGCCCAGTATATTATTCTTAGTAGCCGCATTGTTGAACTAACACAAAACGAGCCAGTTGACAATCAAAATTCTAATTTTAATTTAGATGTTTCTACATGGTTCGCGTCGCTCGCTGGCGATGTAGATGCTGAAATATTATTTACTTGTTCTTAAAAGATTCGCTCGCGACCAGTGTAGTTGCGGCTTAACTGAGGTGAGGTAGAAATCCTCTTCCCAAATCCCAACATAACTCGGTTTTCTGTCAAGTCAGCAAGAAACGAAGTAACATCTGCAAAGTGCGAACGATATAACCTTCTTACGGACCCAAACCCAGGCGTGAGTTTGAACAAGAACTCTCACAAAATCATAACAGATGGAACTCCCGAAGAACTCGTAAACCGCATCAAAATAGACTCACACTTGCTATGGAGCAGTGTAGCCTATAGGCGTCGGATAAAACCGAACATTCTTTTTTAACGGACATGCCTAGTACTTCACGATAAATTTCCATCTTTGGTTACAAGAGATGTTCATAACCTCATAATAATTTAAATTCAAGTGGTTTTTATTAGACCATAACAAATTTACTAGTCATATTAAAGTAAAATATCTGGTAAGCAGAATTTAGTAAAAGTTTAGATTAAATAAAATATTATCAATTTTACCACCTAAATTTTATTTCATCTGAATATAGTCGAGCCCTGGTACCTCTTAAACATATGAGAGCTGATCAAAGTAAAGAAAAAGGTTATTTTGTTTGCAGCCAAAACATGACCGTTGAATAAGACTTGGTATATTTTGCAGCAAGCTTCATGAAAGTTTACAGCACAAGAGGTGTAAGAACTGTACGTTTAATTTCAATCAGTCTTCCGTTATAACCTTCTCTTGATTCTCGTGACGTAAAAGAACCTGTTCGGTTAATTGAGACTTGCTGGATACAACATTTAAGTGTTCTATTCTTAAGTCGGTAAATGCGCATTTTCCTCGCCTATAAAAGCCTTGTGCTTTCACATCAAGTCCTGCATCGATCTGAATTCTTATCCTGTTAATGACCGCATACCTGCTTTTCAACTACTACTGGTCCCACACTGCTGGTAATATTACCTCCGAAGTTCCGAACAACACATGGTAAACATAAAAACATCATACATAACTTTTTCAGACCAATAATAATCTTCTTAAAGAACATGTGCCATAATTATAGCACTGATCCTAATTGATTCTTTGGATTGATCTTTACATTTCTTTGAAAGATTTTATCCCTTGACAGGCCAGCCAAAGCGGTAGCTTTGTTACTGTACATGTTGAACAAACACCTAATTTTTCTTATGAGCCAGCATATTTTTTGCTAAACTGCAGCTCCAAATTATATTGCAAAATTTTTTACAAGGTTCCACAGTGTTTCTGTGAAGGCATAGCTACGAATTCCTCACAAAATAGACTATTAGGGCAATTTTAAAATCGTGTTTAGCAATTATTTTGATTATTCTCAGTAATATACCATTGATCATTGATTAAAGAAAAAACTGGGTTCATAACTGCGATTCATAAATTCAATAAAGATTTTTAAAATTTTAAAAAAGCTTATAAAATTTCGGTACGGCATGTTTAACGCAAAGTCATTCACAACAGGGAATTGACTGACGTGGAGAAATACTCAATGAGGAAAATGCACAATTTCTCTAAGTAAAGTAAAACGTTCATGAACTTAAGCTTACAAACTGCAAAAAAGTGGAGCTGGGGTTAAATGTTTTGACGTTGTTGTTAAAAATTGGCAAACATTGTAGGCCTATAATGTTGGAAAAGCGGCTAGCAAAACGATCTAACATTTGTTGCACCTAATCATTAGCCATACAAAACGTTTGAGAGAAATAAAATCCTCATCCAACTTACACTGTTCGGCGAACAAATGTTAGCCAACGTTGTGCAACGATTTTCAGGCACTTAGCTGGGCCTTAACATGTCACGTCTTCACCTACAAAATCAGTTGAGGGGATAGAAACGTGGCTCGCACTGGCCCACTTCAGCTAGGGGTGTATCAAAAGCAACTCTAAATTGCAGTAGCAGAAAGAAACTTTGGTTGTAAAACCGTAGCTAAAGGTGCGGCGTGGTTTCGCCATATACAGTCGTACTTCGGGAGATAGCTGTCCAGAGGGATTTATCCAGGGATGAATAATAGGAATATTAACCCACGGTAAACGTAGTAGCAGATCCAGGAGCGATCCCACGGCGCATCGGAACACTCCCTGTGCCCGTTGGTGAAAAAGTACCATTATTTTAAAAAAGTATATCAATTTCTTGTCGACTGACGGCGTGGATCACTACCCTTGCGCACCAATTGGACGCTTCTGTGACAGTAGCCCACAAGAGATGCGCCATTTGACCACCCGAGACCGGATCACGACCAATTAAATGGTGCTTTTTTAACGTTGGTACCCACTACCGGTATGAATCACTGAATAAAAGACGATTAAATCAAGATAAGCGAATATTTCATTGAAGAAAATACACCAGTAAATGGATAAAATTAATAGGCATGTGCTCGTCTTAATATTACATTTTCAATATACTGTATTGACTTGGTGCATGAATACGGTTGACGCTAGAGTTTTGAATACAAGTAGTCATAAGGATATTTTTCTGGATTCCGAGAATTTGGAATCACTCTTAAATTTTTTTTCTCTGGATCGGCTGCTGAAGTATGTGAAATATGTGAAATATTCATAGGCGTAGGAAGTGGAGGGGCCGCAGGGACACGCGCCCCCCAAAAGTAGAAATGGGGCGTGCCCCCAATATTTACGACTGTTGATTTTTTTTACTTTATCTTATTCTTTTCTTTTTTTTGAAACTGCTCTCAAAATGCAAGAAATAGCGTTTCAAAACCTAGAAAATACAAAGATTCCCCGGGGAACGCACGCCCCTGGACCCCTCTACTGGTGGTTTGTGCCCCACCAATAACATAGTCGGTTCCCCCGCCTCTGGTATCCACAGATTTTGATCCACTCACAGTTCAAAAAACATTTTTGACTTTTTTTGTAATACCTTTGTCTTATTTGAAATTCGGTTCTGGGTTAACGTCATTCTCTTCTGTCTTGATGAGTGATCGATAAACGTTATTGTTTTTTGTTTGACAATTTTGAATTTCACATAAACGGAATAATTAATTTCGTATTTTTAATGAATTTGCGGTTGGCGTAAGCGAAATTTGATTAGCTTTACTGAAAATTAAAAATCGTTTTAATTTTACAGATCGTTCGAATGAACACCGTTTTCAAGTTAACAAAAGGTAAACGCCATTGAATTTCACTTAAACGAAAAATCGTGTTTTCAATAAATTATCTTTTGGTGTTTAATGAAATTTGATAAGTCCTATGTATTAAAGGCAAAAGGTGTAAATTGCTTTTGATGTCCCTGCATGGCTTGGCAGTGTGCCCCTTACATATTTCATAGATGTTCCACTTGACATTCATATTTAATACATTTAATGGTATCTAATAATTATTAAAACACCATTAAGTCAGTTTTCTTTGTTCTTTCAAGGGTTTTATCCTCTGAAGAAACCTATCTAAGCAAAAGATCTTTTGAAAAGCTGGCAGGGACTATGTATACAATATCTGAAATAGCTAGGGTCGTATATACAATCCCTGACAACAATTAATCCAAGAAGGAACACAACCTGAAAACATTTTTTACTTCTCAAAACAAAAACGAATCATGTCGCTTAACATTTCTTGAAGGAAACCTCCTTCAATTGTGTTATTCATCCCCTTGGAATGTATCTGGCTTAAAGCTTCTGTTCTTGGTATTTATCCTATACTTCTTATTAGATTGAATCACTGTAACAATGTACTGTAATTCATAAACTCCATACTACATAAAATTTGATGAATTCATCTTATTGCTGTTAAGCTCCATCCACAAGATACAATAGTTGCATACATCACACCCTGGAGCATACAATTAAGTCTTAAGAGCACAACATCTGATAATCATTTGCTTGCAAATGTTGCAATACATCCTGAAGACTCTTGCAACAAAATTATATACATCAGAAAAATGAGTAGTATGTAACTATCAAGCTGTGTGGATCAGGCCTAAGTTACACATTTGTTCTCCCTAAAGACACATTCTACAGTATTTATGGGTATGCTAAATTTTGCCATAAAAAAGCTTTAGATATACTTACAAACAAAAAATGGCCACCAAATCCTGTTGAAAGTGACGAAATAAATAATTACTGATAGCATAAGAAATATTTTATACCAATAAACCAACACTACTATCAGATATTAAAAAAACCTAATTGGAAAAGACATATCAACAGACCTAAATAGAAAAGAACTGGTACCTAGTACCAGTAACTAAAATAACAGCTGTCAATATGAATCCAAATGTTTGAGGCCTGAGAACTTAATTAAAGTAACAACCACTATAGACTGGACATCTTAAGTTACAGTCCACATGTGATTTATTGACCTTCCAATACCTAAACCTTATCTAACAATCTGATACTGCTGGTCAGGTTGTCTGACAAACAATCTGCAAATATCAATTATTGTATTTCATTCTCCTGGCACCTTACATTTGTTATTTTAAATGGGATGGTCTAGCCATGTTGAATAATACAGATAAAGATACCATTGATAACCAAAAAGTGTTCACTGTTCATTGAATATGTAATTAATTGTCTGAATGTATCAGGTCTGGAGAGCAACCTCAAAAAGTCATCAATTTAGGTAAGACAACCTGGGTCCCAGTGCCAGATTGTCCTGTGGACAACCATCTAAATTAAATTCAAATACTACAGTCATTTTATTGTTTATTGTTTCATTTATAAGGTAGCTGAATTACCAGAATTTATTCAGACAATATACAGTAATGTCAAGTAACAAATAATAATTACAAATCTCTTACCCATATTGTGGAAGTGCACAGCCCAGAACAACCAATGAGATTCCAATAGCTCCAGTAAATGAAAGCAATATTATTCTAAAAAATTATTATTGCAAAAATTAACATTGTAACAACTTGATTTGAGGTTGCAGCAAGTCCACAGTGAAGTTATCTTGCAACAAGCCAGTGAGATATCTAGCTTTATTTCATAAATTTAGTGTGATACAATGTTTTCTGCCACTGAGAATAATCATATTTTATAACAAGTGAAAGATACAATATTTTTACATGTGAAGACACAATATTCTTACATGTAAAGATATTGGTTTAATGATCCAATGAAAAGCCATGTAAGATATTTTATTAGGTAAATCAGATCCAGCATTTTGTAATTCATATCTTGGTGGCAATTTGTTGATTTTATTTTGTTTCCCAAACATTTATTTCCTGTGAATAAAACAAGTCTTTTTGAGAGCAAAACCAGACAAAAACATTCCAGATGGCTGATCCTAATTTTAGACTGTGTCAGTGTTCATGAAATAAACAAAATAATGCATGGGCATTTGGAGATATGGAGTTTATAATTTTATTCTCATGTTCAATTTGATCTGCCATGAGTGGCTATGCCACTCATGGCAGATCAAACTGAACACTCACAGATAAATTCCATATCTCTGCACACCCATGTGTTATTCTCTTTTTATTTATGGTTTTACATTGTAAAGGGTTTTTCAGGGGTTTTTTGTTTGGTTTATTATTATCATTATTATGCCAACTTGCACACCACCCAACTAAGAAAAGTAAAAGGGCTGTTAACCTGCTACAGGTGCCCAGCATCCTGCTAGGAAAAGCCATAACAGACATTCCACATTACAGGGAACTCATGGGGAAAGGAAATTTAACATTTAAAATGGATTTTAAACAATACCCACAGGGCCAGCCCTTACTCTCCCAACTTATCCAGTCTGGAAGAAGTAAGGGATGTACAGCACTCTAAAGTCCCTGAAAGTACTCCCCAATTTATGTATCCAGTTTATCATTATCATGATTATTAAAGTAAATGGTTTGAACCTGGGAGAATTGTGACATGTTTGTGGAAGTTGATCGTTCAGGTTAGTGTAGTCTTGAAAAAGACTGTTGGTGGAAGTGATAAGTACCACCTTTATTAGACAGAGACCTCTATTAAGGCAATGCAGACACCTAAATTGATACAAGAAGATACTTGGGCCCCTGTATTAAGCAGACAAAGTTTTCTCTAGTCATTGATATCTAGATGACAACTTTGATGATAACTTTGCCAATGTTTGTTGCATGCCTATGAAAGTTAGTGACTCGCACTATGAGTTTAGGGATGTAACAACCAATTTTCATGTTAACCCTAACTTCAGTTGGGATGAACACAGGACTATATTGTTGATGCATTGCTGCCATCTGCTTTGACAATGGAAACTGCATGTTTTTCAGTTCTAATAAGGGACTTTAGGGGAGCAAGGCTGAGGTGATTTGGGCATGTTAGAAGAAGAGAGGAAGGTCATATATTGAGAAGGGCCATAGAGTTGGAGGTGGCAGGAAAGAGACCAGTGGGAAGGCCTAGCAAGACCTGGAGGCAGGGAGTGGAGGACCTGAGACGTTAGAATATCAGGGAAGACATGGTAGCTGATAGGCAACAGTGGAGACAACTCATATCACATCCAACCCCAGCAGTGAGACAAGATGGACATTAAACAAGGATGATAATGATGATAATGATGAGGGGCTCTAGTTTCAGAAAATACTCCGAATTGTTTTTAGTCTGCCAGATGCCCTCATACTTGTAACAACGTTGTGCAAATCAATTTACTAGCAAATATTCAGAAGACATTTTACTGTGTGGAGTTCCTATTATGACAATTTACTACATGAGGTATGAAGGCACAGCTGGAGGCTGTGAATAGATTTCTATGGTATTTAATTTCACCTCAAAAACTGGAGCTTCATTGTTGTGGCTAGAACAATTTCCCAACATTTCATAGCCAAAATCTCATCATTCATACAGAAAGTACTTGTATGTACTTTAAAACTGAAGAGCTGGGCAATGATAATAAATAAAGATGTGAGTAAAAATCAGTGGAAGTGATCATGTATGCACATAGGTGTGTAGAGCATGTCTAACTGTAATTAGTATACAGGAGGTCTGGGTATGAGAACCTCCATCCAGCAGACACCTCTGTTAAACAGACACCTTCATTAAAGATACTAAGCAATACCCTGAGGGTGTCTGCTTAATACAGGTGCCACCATATTATTATTATTATTATTATTATTATTATTATTATTATTATTATTATTATTATTATTATTATTATTATTATTATCATGCTCATATATTTTGCTGTATTTGTACTTGTCCAAACACTGGGTCCCCACCAGGATCCAAGAGTGAGAGGGCTCTAGAAGTCTATTGTTCAGTCAGGTCAATTTTCATGTTCTTATAGATGTTTTTTTGGATATATGTGCAGTACCAATAAGAGCAATTTTCTGCAGTTCTTGAAGCTTGCTATTTCCTGGAATTTTCTCAATATTTTTACTAGTTCCCTTTCAGATAATTCCTAGTGCACCCATGATGACTGGTATTGTTGCATTTAGGTGTCACATTCTGGTGATGCCAATTTCCAGGTCTTCATATTTCTGAAGTTTATCGTATCTCCTAGAGCTAATTGCATCCAGTAACCTTAGGTCTCATTATTATTTAAGTAAGATTGTTAAAACTTTGACAAATTATCCACACTTCTAAATTTAAATAGCAGAAATAACATCTTCAAGCCAAAAATCCCTAACGTATTTTGGGAGAACATGCCCACCCACTTGGATGCCTTATGAAGTGACATAAGTTAGCAACATCTATACCAATTACCAAAAACTGAAAAACCTCCAAATGGACAAATATCTTTCCCCTTACAGTCTTATCTATCTTCCAGTCTAATTTTGAGGTCCGATTTTAAAATCATTAAAAAAGGGCAAGAGATTGGAGCAAGGCTGAAATACTGCACGCCTTTCAAGAGTCCTTTGTTCTAATAAAATATCAACAAAAGGTCAAAAAAGATTTAATAAATATGAGTTACCCATCGTCAAGAGGACTACTGGAACTTACAAGTCCAGATGTAGAAGACTGTTTCATAAACAAACCAACATATGAAGTTTATTGAGAGGATGAAGTAATTATTACTTACGCTGATATAACATGAAAGATACAATCAGTTGCCAAAATAATTGACATGAGATTCAAAAAAACATACATAAAAAGAGATAAAAAAGCCATGATGAGCTTATATACGATTTGTCGTACAAATTAGTCGCGCCAAAGCAAAAATATTATAATTTTAAATTAACAAGTTCATCGTCTATTTACCTTTAATGCCCGCCATATTAAACGTCGGCTCAAAGTAGCAGAAAGTAGCAGTGTTGACAACAAATACCATACCCCAGGATGACTTTGTACCCTGCCAAAGTATAATTCTTCGTAACAAACCACGAATGTAACTTATTTAATGTCGTTTATTCAACCATTCATTCTTCCCAATTCCCACTGTGCCAGACGATCATTAAAAAATAACCCAGAGTGGTCCAAAACAAGTCGTACTCATGTATACATGAACAACCAGGAGCCCTGTCAAGGTCTCATATCCTGAAAACTAGCGGAAATGTTTCTGTCATCCGGACGTTAAAATTCCAAATTTTTGTCAATAAGGACATTTCATATTTGAAAATTTGAGAACGAGCTTTGAATTTCTATGCATAAGAAATCTAGAAATGTCCCCCTTCTAATATCCACACTTTGCCTTTGGCTGGAGGAAATCACCATTCGCAGTTCCAAGTATCCAAAAATGAGAAAGCAGTGATCGGATGCAGGGGGAAACGGCGGGGAAGCCAGTGGTTTGGGGTCGCGGATGTTGTAATAAATGTCATCATGGGCACTGGGTGTATTTGTTTGTAGTTTGCATTCCTTTAAATGACGTTCAAGTTTTAAGAACTCGATTTTTACTTAGAACCAAAACCGTGGTAAGCTGTTGAGGGTGAGGAAACAAAAATAAAACATGCATCGTCGACAAAAGTTTTCCTCTACCCCGACGGCAAAACGAACGAATGTAACGATGTCTAGTCAAGTGCACACAAAAGGGGATGTTCCTGATGCTATTCTCAGACAAGCTAGGAAGTCTGGTCAGTTAAACTTGTCTAACAGAGACTTAACCACAGTTCCTGACAAAGTCTGGAGAGTAAATGTCGACATTCCTGATGAAGGAAAATCTTTGTTTTTGGAGAAAGAAGACGATCGGTGGTGGGAACAAACAGATTTAACCAAGCTAATCCTTGCCACAAACAAATTAACATGCGTTTCATCTGACATTCAGCTACTACCAGCTTTAATTGTACTTGATGTAAGTTTTAAAGAGTATAAAAATGTGAGAAGAGAGTAAGAATTTGATATATTTTTCTTCCAAAACAATTGTACATGTAGGTCGCCACACTCATGTAGAAAACGCCGTGAATACTCTAATCCTAACCCTAATCCTATTCCTCACCCCGACGGTAAACGTAAAGCTAAAATTATTAATTTTATATTAGTTGGGGGAAAGGCTCGGCAGATATATGCGTTGTACGCACCTAACTCCCTGTAGTTTCATCCCTGGTTGGAGGAACCATAGGGTCTCGTAACTGTACGTATTGAAGAACAGAGTGGAGCACTTGCTCCATGATGAAGCAGGGTATTTTTATCAACAAAGATTCAGCTTACTGATAAGTAAATTGTGATATAGTACATTGCTTAATTAGCCAATGTCTTAGCTTTATTCGTTTTCAAAATGGTATTTTAATTACATTTCACAAAAATACGAACTTACTGTATTGCAGTCAGCATGGCTAGCTGTACTTGGACCTACCGAATATAATGATCTAGTATTTGGTTGAATAAAGTAAAAATGGTTGTTAGAACCCATTTACATGATATTACTATTGGTCACAATTTTTCTTGAGGTATGTTATATTTTAGTTTTAGCACAATAATATAGCACTATAGTGTAAGAGAAAGCAAATTCCGAAAAATTCAGACTTGGTCTGAAGATGATTTTGCAATAAAATCGAAATATCACCGTTTCACAGTTTTCATCTTTCGTTAACTTAAATCTTAAGTTAAAAGATGGCCTTCTTTTTCGGAATTTGCTTTCTCATATTTTTTGAAGTTGTCAGCTGGTCAAGGTTTTTTCTATAGTGTAAGTGTGGTAAACTCTAATGGGGATACCAGATACATCCAAAAAAGCAATTGTATGTGACAGACATATCATGGAAATAGACTTATAAAGACAGAATGGATTAAAATACTGAAGTGCTTGTTGTAAACAGTAGTGGATACGGAACTGTTGTTGCTAGGGAACAGAACCAAGCCATTTTTTAATACTATTGAGTTTAGGAAATGAAGTGTGAGGAATTTTGTACATTTTACCTCTAAATCCTATATAGTTTATAATTTTAAATTTAAGATTATATTATTGGGCTGTTCAGTATCATATATGTGTAATGTATGTTAGGGTTTTCAAACCATGCATCACAACCCAAACATAGGTAATGACTATGTTTGGTGATGATTGCCTGAGCAAATATAGGTTACAGAATCTCACCCATGTCACAGAAGTGCTAAAGAAATCCTCAAGCAAAAGAAAAACTTTATTTGAATGGACCATTTACTGACATAAATCCCAAAAAATAAAAATGGGGACACAACACCTGTTTCGAGCAAGAAATTATCAATGATTGATTTAAATTCTAAAGTTGGATCAGTTATTGAAGAGTTACCCCATCACCTTGGCAACACTCTTGTATTTTAAGGAATGAGTTAAAATTTGACTTCCTGTTGTTTAATAATAATTTTATGTCTTGAATCTTGATTGTTGATGTTCAGTAAGCTTGGGTGTCTAAGTCAAGACAAATTTGGTAATTTGATCATCAAAGATTTGAGTTGAAAACTTGTGATGATTGTGTATATTTACATATATGTACCTTTGTGCATGCATATTTATGTTTATGTATATGCATATTATGAATAATGGACATGTAGATGTATACATATGCTTTGAAATAGGAACAATGCTAAAAAATGAGAATGCTGCATTGGCAGTGTTGTTATTCATTAAAAAACAATGGTAACTTCAAAGAATATAATTTTTATTTCAATCTCTGTAGTTACCATTGATAATTATTGTTTTGAATTTAATTTTGAATACTCAGTGGCTATCAAAATTTCAGTGTTTCTATAAAAGTATATAAAAAGTCAAAAAGTTGAAAAACTGTCAAAACTGAAAATGAAAAATCCTAATGTTTTGGATGAAATGAAAAGCCTTGATAAAAAAAAAATGTCAGTATTTTCAGCCTTTTTTCAGTTTAGGTAGTTTTTCAACTATTTTAAATACTGAACACTGCATATAAGGTTCATGCATTCAGTATGTACACATGTATGTGTATGTTTTTCTTTGTGACTTTGTATATTTCATTCATCGTTCTGTGATTCGTAAGAGCTCAACCAGAACATCATGTAAAGCACTTTCTAAACACATTTAAGTTATTAAAGCTTCTTTTTTTTGTTTTTGCTTAAGCTTCATGATAATGAAATTACAAGTTTACCTCAACAAATTGGTGAACTACTAAACCTGAAAAGACTAAACTTGAGGTTAGATAAATAGTGCATATTTATTATATTATTAATTTTAATGTTCTGTGCTACAGCACAATCTACTACATTACTACAGTGTCTACCCCTAAATTCCTGAGTGGCATAATACTAGTCTGATAATACTGTATTTAAACATTAATAAATTATTTAAATTTTTTACTCTTGTGATTTTCTGGATCAATCTTAAATTTCAGTTCAGAATATTTTATTTCTCAAAGTTACTTCTGTACTTGCCAATGAAGTCAGGTGTTCTGTATCATCATGTTGCATTGTGTGATTATTTCAACCTGAGTTGGTTCATTTTATTCATTCTAGTTATAACAAGTTGACTTCCCTTCCTTCTCAAATTGCCAACCTGAATGGGTTGGGTTCTCTTTTACTACAACATAACCAGTTGAAGAGCATGGTTGAAAATATAGGGCAGCTAAAGAAACTGGAAGAACTGGTAAATATTCTGTTGTTTTCCCTGGATTTTCTTTTGGCAAGTAAATTCTAATTAAATGTCAATGGTTATAGCCTAGGAATGTCAATAGAAAACAGTTGTCATAGTTGTTGTTTTCTTGACAAAGACTGTCACTAGTGACTAACGTTTTAATGGCCACAGCAACGGTCATCTTAAAGTGCCTTTATTTATACTGGATAACCCTATCAGCTGCATACTGTAAGCTGTTCTCCCCAGAGGTCCAGTAAGGGCCACCCCTCATGGATCCAAAGTTACTACAGGAGGAAAACGGAGCACCCGGAGAAAACCTGCGATGCTTGGTAGAGAGAAACTGGGCAACACTCTTTTCACTTGTGACCAAGGTAATTTTAGTCAGAAAATAGAAACACAGAAATGGAGCCGAAACTTAGATTCGGCCTACCACAGATAGCCCGAGTAATAACCGCACGGGGCCGGAATCGAACCCTAGTCACTGTGGTGAAAGACACGTGCACTACCACTGTGCCACCAACAGCCCACACTTCATGGTCAAGATCTTCATAGTCAAGTGGAAAATGCTCCTTGGGCTCGGCTATTAATTTGGTTCGATGTGTCATCTACAGTCGCGTCACAGTATGCCTGTACATCAGAGATATATGGGTTTGAATGAGTTGTATTGATTGGTGCGTGTTGTTGTTGGCTTGATCGATGTTTGATATAAATTTTAATAAGTAACATGTAATCGTGGTGACCTGTTTAGTGCCTTTGTCATTTGTTGGTTTACTATCTTTCCAACATGACTCGCTATTTGTCTCCAATGTACTGAATGCTGCACATTGATTCAGCGAACACTCAGTTAGTATTGTTCATCGTTTTTCGCAGTGGCGTAGCGGGACCGATCTGATATAAGGGGACGTGAACGCGAATATACCGACGTAAAGAAAAATTCTTCTGAATTCACCAGAATTTATACCGGTCCTGAGAATCAGCAAATTCGAGAAAAACGAAAAAATCAAGTCTTTAACAGAAAAAAGCAAACAAAAAACTGTCTTGAGACCAGAAAATTTGCTGAAAAAATTTGTTCGGGGCAGCTTGGTGTGATTATAGGGGGTGTGCTAAATTGTGATGTCTTGAAGGGTTTTTTTATAGATAGTAAAAATAAGCGATAAAAGATTTTGACGTCATCCTGACATTATCAAAAAGATTAAAAACATTGGACTAAATGTTTGTTGGTGTTCAAAACAGGGTATATATAAATATGTAAAAATGCAAATTAAGTAAAGCATGCATAAAAAACGTTAAAGTAATTACAGCAAACAATTAACCATTACATACATACATACATACATACATACATACATACATACATACATACATACATAAGTTTTTATATATTTATTTATTTATTTATTTACTCAAATTCAATTACACAGATGATCAAAAATAAAGTAAAATAAAAAAAAAAATCAAATATATTTACAAATATAAAAAGGTGAAAATCTGAGTAATTAGGCTAGTTTATACAGAATTCTAGATTCCTTATTATAAATAAACTGCCTGAAATAAGATATAATTAAATGATCAGAAAAACTATAAAAGTTTCTCCTTATTTAAGTTAAACTTATTAATATAAAACTGATTCACTTTCTTACTAAACAATAATTGTTCGATTGTCCTAATGGCTACAGCCATTAAACAAGTAAAAACTTCAATATGGCGGGTGGTCACGCGTTTGTGAGCTCCGCTATTCTTGTGATTTTCTGCTTTTCTCTAAGGCCTATGGCTTTGAACGATGGCTACTTCGGCTGCAACCGACTTTATGCCTCTTCGGATGATGTTGTCACAGATACTCGAACGCGTTTCTGGATATACGAAGAAGAAATTATGTTTGAACCACGTGGCGGCCATGTCGAATTTGAAAGGTTTAGATGCTTGAGGAGGAGGAGGTTTCATCTGGCTAGGGTTAGTTACTACTCAAATACTTGTGCTACATTCAATATGGAATATTTATTACTTTCTGGCGACATAAAATCTAATCCTGGACCTGGACCTCATCGTGCCATTGAGCGAGCTCGCTACTCTGGTAATCATCCGTCAAAGACAATTATTCGCTGCCTTTTTTTAAACGCAAGATCAATCTGGAACAAGCTTGGTGAACTTCATGACGTTGTGAGAACTAAAGGCGCGAATGTTGCAGCTATTACGGAAACCTGGCTCCATCAGGGAATAATGGACACTGAAATTCTTGATTCAAGTTATGTTATCTTTCGTCGAGATAGACAACAGGGTCAACGTGGTGGTGGTGTTTTGCTGTGTTTAAAGTCCGATTTTCTATCCGTTCGCCGCCGTGATCTTGAAATGGATGAAGTTGAGGCTGTAGTGTGTGAAATATCTGATATTAATAACTCTAAAATGATTATTGCAGTGTTTTATCGACCACCGAACATGGACTCTGGCTATTTGCAAAATGTCGTGAATATCTTTTACAAAATTTATCAATCTGGAACAAACAACATTTTTATTTTGGGAGATTTTAATTTTCCCAGTATTAACTGGTCGAGCTATAGTTCATCATCTAATTTTAACTCCATATTTATCGAATGTCTATATGACTGCTTTTGGTCCCAGTTGATAAATGTACCGACACGATGTGCTAATGGCAGTGCGACAACGCTCGATTTACTTATTACTTCTGTTTCAGAATATGTTAGGCATATTGAAAGTCTCTCAGGGGAATCTTCCTCAGACCATATGTTAATAACTTTTGAAATTATCGTACCACTGAAACCCATTAAACCATTCAAGCGTCATGTTTATAATTATAAAGATGCTGATTTTGCTGAGCTACGAAATCTCCTAAATTTTGTACCTTGGGATTTGGCCTACGAGGATGATGACATGGAACTCTCAACCGCTAAGTGGATGGATCTTTTTCTTGCAGCTGTGGATGATTGTGTTCCTAAAATAAAATTTAAGTCGGCTAATAGTGCTCCATGGATTGACGCTGAAGTTTTGAAAGCTGTGAGAAAGAAGGAGAGACTTAGAAAGAAAGCTAAGAAGTCCTCCTCTGTACACCACTGAGCAACATTTCGAAGGTGTCGGGCGGAACTTAAGTCCCTCATCAAATGGAAACGTAAACAGTACTCTAAAGGACTGTCATCTACTTTGACAGAGAACCCCAAGCGATTCTGGGCCTATTATCTATCCAAACATAAGAACAAAAGACTCCCATTTTCTGTTCGGTACAATGGAGCCAAGGTGTTTGATGCTCAAGATAAAGCTGAGTTGTTTAACAACTATTTTAACTCAGTTTTTAAGAGTGATGACTGGGCAACAACAATACAAGTAGTATTAAGTAAGTAAGTAAGTAACGACTTCATTTAATGAGGGTAATACTTGACAGTGTTATTTACACTAATAAACTTCTAGCCCTCCAAATTTAAATAAATAAATATATATAAATATAAACGTTATGTCCCGTAAACTGACTGAATGGTACGACATAAAGATAACTAAGAGTTTTTGCAAAACAAGTACGTCACAGGCCACTTACGGCATTCAAAGACTTGCCTGGTCGGTAAGTAGTTGCTGAAGCTTTGAATGTAAATTGTTCAAAAGCTTCGGCGTTATATTCCTATAATGCACCACGATAGTATATTATATTAGATTAGTAGAAACTTAGTCGAGTACTATTGCAAATGTTGCATTCTGATTGGCTATGCTACTCGCTATCTTTTCGTCGATAGATAGCGAGTAGCGAACAGCCATCTCCTCGGCGCGTTTTTTAAAATGTTTTCTGAAGACGAAAAAAAATTATTAAAAAGCGTTATGAAATGTTCTTTGCAAAGTGTGTTTCTACTAAAACAATTAGATTATGAGCTCGAGATTTCTATGAGGTGATAGTTGACGAGGGCGAAGCCCTCGTCAACTATCACCTCAGAAATCTCGAGCTCATAATCTGATTGTTAGTTGAAACAATGCTTTATACCCGCCCATACCGATGACATACACGCCTACATGACACAAATGATTGATGATTCGACGCACCATGCAGATATATGAACGAACCAAAGTAACACTTTCCACTTCGCTCGGAAGATGGTTACCGCTGAGGCCGTTGAAACGTCAGATGTAATGAAATATGTAAGTTATGCATCCTGAACTAATTAACGCTGAGAGTAATCTACAGTATTCTTTATTTTTTATTAGTCCTCTAGATAACTGTTTAGTCATATTGTTACAGACCCTGTCCGATATTCTAGTTGAGAGAAAAGCCACAACTTTTGCCCAATTTAATGTTTTTCTCATGAAATATCAAATTGTTAAAGCCAGCTACTTCTTAGAGTTGTCTTTGAAATATATAGTTTCACCCTTGCACCTTCAAAGGTACAAGGGTAATGCTCTAATAACAGTGGGGCGCTGAAGCCTCTTAAACAAATTGTTGAGTTGTATACAAGAAGCCACATCGGTAAAGTACTAATAATTAGGTTTTTTGTTATTTTTTTTTCAGGATATCTCAAATAATTTGTTGGATGTTCTTCCATCATCATTGGGATCTCTTAAGAGTTTAAGAAAGCTAAATATTTCCAACAATTCATTGATAAACTGTCCGGCACAGCTTGGTGATATAGTTGGTAAGCGGCACATGTTAAAGTTGCGTGACAGACATCACTGTAAGGTCAGATAGAATCGGTGAGCTTGACGCGGTTTTCCGGCAATTCGATTGGTCACTGAGCAGGCTTTACCACATTGTAAAACCTTTGCGGCAAAACAGAGTAAGAACAGTGGCTTCCTTACGCTGAGTACTCTAGTGACTGGGCTTACAGCCTGTTGGGATAATCTCCTCACCTAAGATAGAGAAGACCAAATAAACCAAAAATCTTGATACTTTGATTTTTTATTCATTTAAACACTGCATCCATAATAGTTCACCGTAAAGACTTCTTACTTGGTTAATATGTTTTCCATAAACGTACGTAACAAATCGTTTAGAGGGTATCTGGATATATTTTCAGGCAGGAAATGCAGATTTAATGAAATGGAGTGACATCCCAACGACACCACATTACTATTTTTAACCTAGAACTACGTACTATCAAATAGTATACCTGCGATTGTTCAGTGTTCACGGTTGCTGCATGCAGTTTTACTGTAGATTTTATAATTTTAAAGTATTGTAATTTTTGATATACAATTTTTGAGGCATTTTTCTTATAAAGCGTTGATATACTCAGGCACTTTAACATTCCCAAAACCCATACGTGCGTTTTGCGGAAAATAGTCGAGATTCTAACCACAATTTTAGAAATAATGTAATTAAAAATATACGAAAATTATATTGTAGGATTCTTCCTTTTCTAATGACATCAAAAGTCACAACAATGAATCATCAAACTATTAAACCTTGCACACATCAACCACATGCAGGTTGTCGTGGATGGTTTATTGAAGTGAAGCCTTGAAGGTATTTAGGATGATTCTAACTTTCCTACCCACGTGTGAATGTCCGAGAAACTGAATATGTCCAAACACCTTTAACCTGTCATTAGTTGGGCCGCCGAGAGCCAAGGTGGGTCCAGGGGAAGATAAGGTCGCGGGGAGCCTGAATTTTTCTAACGTCAGAGGCGGCGGGGATTTGGGACATATGGGACATGATATTTATTGACTGTTCTAAATTATTTGAATGTATCTTAAATTAATTTATCCTATATCATTAAAGAAAATTAGCGGATTAGTATTGTATGGCTGGCAGCCTGCCTCTTGCGTGGCGCGGGCCCCGAGGCAGTTGCCCTGGTAACCCCCACGCTCTAAGTGCTTCTGTTCATTAGTGTATTGTTAATGTATCTAAGCTAAAATTCCAACGTCACGCTGGGATTTTTTTTTGTTTTAACTTTCTCATCTTATCATTTTAGCTTTATGTGAGCTAGACTTATCAAACAACAAGTTAAAAGAACTGCCTACAGGTAAAGCCATTGTAACTATATTACAATAATTACTACACCAAAGTGAAAGCATGTATAAGTGAGCGAACGTATTAGTATCATTAGAAGTCGAAATTGATTGTCGTGATGGTTGTAGAGTGAGAAAGACTCATGTTCTCGACTGACATTTCACGACCTGAAGGTCCGTCATCTTTAGAGTCAAGTGTTCGTCAGGTTTGCCTGTTTACTTAATTATAGGCGTACGAACCGGGGGAGCTGGGGGGCTGCATTCCCCCTCAGAGTCGAGTGTTGTCAATTTTTCCGGGCGACATTTCCATTTTTCGGGCAAAAATCTTTATCTTCTCATAACCTTGGATCTGAGAGGAAAAGCTCAACACTTTTAGACTAAACGTATTGTCAGTTGATATCGTTTTGTTTGTACCCATTTCGATGTCATTTTAGTATTGCGTAAAATATATAATAAGCGCAGTTTTTTTGAAGGCACAACTTAGTGGTTGGTTCATGTTGAAAATTCGGGCGACGCAGAAAATTTTCGGGCAACAGGCCTCAGCCCCTTCAGTTGAAATCGGTCCAGTACGCTTATGTACTTAATTCTTTACGCGATTTGTTTGTGTCGTTGAGGAGATGTACTTTATGAGTCACAAAAATCCAAGTAAACGAATTAAAATGTAGAATTTTCGTTGGGTAAGGACATGCAAGTAATACGTCATTGAACTGTGTACGACCTACTTACGGTTCATAGGAAGCGTGACTAAATGCCAGAACATCTGAACATGCACATCCAAAAATTGTTTTATTGTTCACCAAAACTTTCAACTTTTGATATCCCCTTCAACTTAAACCTGAATTTTGAATGGTTAAGACGTTTAGCGTCCTTCAGCATCTTTCACGAGTATCCACCTCAGACCCCCGATGCATGTTGGCATCATCGTGACCAGAGCTCTGTGGAGAAGGCTATGCATTCAGGAAAAAAAAACAGCAGAGATCTAAGTATGAAAATGCTGCCGCCTTTGTGAAATCAAAGGAATACAGTTTTTGTGGGTATATGTAAGTTTAGTACATATAGTGAAGTGTCAAGACCCAGACCTCTCCTTGTTCTACAAGTATTACAGTAATAAAGTCTGCGTTATGTTGCATTAAATGGGAACTAATCGGCTGATTGGATCGGAAAACTTACTTTAAAGAGTTCAGTTAGCCAGTTTTGCTTGAAATCCATCTTTTGCATTGATGTTGTCCTCAGGGCAGAACTTTTAAAGTAAATTGCGAGACACTAAAACACAAAATTGTAGATACATCACCGCATAGACCCGTATATTTCTGGATATTTCCTAGATAGTGAGTTAACTATGCAAGGTTGATTGTGCCTGTAGCGACTAAAGCGTTGCGTCGTATATACATCGTAAAAATGATTTTTTTTCATGGACCAACGTGCCTAGTTGAACTCCGAACATATTTCGCATCTACAGTCGATGACTTCGCCACCTAAGTGACGTCATCGATAGCATGTTTCAATGCACCATAAAACTCTCGGGGATTGAATTAATGGTCAGGCAGCCACCTGTCTACACAAATATGGAAATCTGAGTCTTTGAGGACCTTAAGCTTCACAACGCCGAACCAGGCTTTGTTCAAACAACAACAGAATTATCTTATCCAAAGTAAAAAGAATGATCAATTCTTCATCCTATTCTTTGCCTCTTATTAGAGACAACGTTGGCTCACTGAGCGACGAAAGCTGTTTTGTTGAATTTTACTCCCACTCATTCAACCAACTCTCATTAATACATTAATCCTCTCATGGGCAAACCCGGGGGTGGACCTAAAGGACTCGAGCTCCCCTCTCCCAATGCTAAAAATGTGGAATTAAATCGCTAAGAACGGGTGATTTTGGAGTTGTTGATCCGTTTTCCCCGCTCTAATTTTCCTCCTCTAGATTCGCCTCTGTGTCCAGTGGGATATCATACTAAAATTTATAAAGCTTGCTAATCGCTGTCGTCGTCTTAGCTTACTTAAGGTCCCTTCTATCATACTTACAACGGTTAGTCCAGCTACCACAGTGGTTCCAGGGCTACCCCTTATTCAATGAATGATTAATGGATATTAATTATTTTTAGGTATTGGTAGTTTGGAAAAGTTGGAAAGACTAGATTGTCGATACAACCAGTTAACAAGAGTACCTCTGCTAAAGTCTTGTAAAATGATTAAGGTACTTAATTAGCTCCATAAACGAGAATGTAATCAACGTACAGTGATTGGTTTTTCACACTAACTACATACCGGGTCAGAATACAAACTAAAACTGTAACATCTCTTCATGTGTAACAAAAGAAGCACTTCACGATTCACAATACCTTTATTTCGTAGTTATATAGTTATACATGTATTCAAGTCGTGAATGCATTGCGTTTTCAGTATTAACGTTACATTTGTATTTTAACTTAAAAACGGTGTAACTTCAGTAATACAAGTAGAATTTTTAAACTTAATAAATTATTTTGGTTTTTTTTTGTTTTGATTCGACTTATTTTATTTTATTTCATTTTCGAATAATTTAGTTTTGCTTTAGAGTAACTGATTTTAGATTAATTTTTATTTTATAATAATTTAGCTTAGGTTAATTTATTAGTTTTCATAGATATGCCTCCAAAGCTGCTCTGAAGTGTTATTGTGAAATAAATTAAAGTGAACTTGTGTATGAACTTAATTTGTTCTATATCGAAAGATGAACAATCGATTTGGACTAATATGATTGTTTTTGAAACAGGAATTGTATCTGGGATATAGTCAAATAGCCTCCATAGAAGCCGAAGAAATATCTTGCCTTTCTTCAGTGGTTGTTTTTGATATTAAAGACAACAAAATCAGCAAGTAAGTGTTCATGGAGTTCCTCAAATAGTTAGTTCTCCATTTCTCTTTTCTTGATCTTGATCTCACGTCGGCCTATCTTCAAAAAAATATTGTGGGAAAAATTATTTTAATGTTTTCATGGAAATTTCGGCGATGTATTAGCAATTGTATAAACGTATAGCAATTGTTTTTTTCATTGTCTATTTGAATTAACATGAGTGGTTTTTCCACCTCATTTCATCAAAAAATTGGAGAAGTTTTTAATTCTCCCGGTATGCGGAGTCAAATCGTCCGGCGTTGGCCAGAGTAAAATAGTAATGGAACGATCCTGCCAGGAAAGGATTAACTGAGGTAGGTTAAAACCGTTTTCCAGCCGGGTGTCCCCCCTTGACGAGTAAAATCGTCTAGCATTTGCCAGAGTAAAGTAATAGAAGACTGATCCTGGCAAGAAACAATTAAAGCCGAATACGCTGGACACCAAATAACTTTTCTTTTCCTGGGTAATTATTTCTTTTATAATTTTTCATACTCTTATAACTTAATATGTACTTAAAATTGGTAATTATGCCATATGTACAGACAGCCACTCCATAGTTCAATTTATGTGTGCTCTTTAAAGTTTGTAATTCTCTTACTTGAATGTGAGAGTCAGATGTTTTGTGTGGTGCACATATTGTGCTTGGCTTCTTTACGAATGTGTAGCTCCATAGTATTTTCACCCAGTCACCAAGACGGTTTCGATTTGAAGAAGAAATGACTTTCCACGAGTGTGTTTTTCGAGGAGCTAAGAACTGTGTTCTCCCGAATGGCAAGGACAATTTAGGATCTTGAAACTCATACTAAACTAATTCCAAACCAGGATTTCTTTCGAATATTTTGCAAGGGGGGGAATTAAGGAATGTTGGAGGGGTCATGACTGTTATATGATCAGGATGCATGTCCACTGAAGGTTTGGTGGGTTATGATTAAATAATCTTGTATGGGAGTTTGTTGTCACTGTATTTTATCCAGAGGATTAATTAGAGTGATTGGCTAGTCTGATTAGGTTGATTACTATTAGCATTACCTAGTCTTCGGTTTAGTATTAGTACCTGATATCAATTAGTGGTTTACATGTTTTTTATTTCATTCCCCTCACTGCTTCATATGGAAGAGCATCCGCCCAAGAATCAAAAATCAACAAAGCTTAATGACAGCACTTACTTCACAGACGTTTATAAATTCTGTTAAGGTTTTTGTAAATTCCCTCTGCTAAAACAATTGAGATCTTCAAATTTTTGAGGGCTGCAAAAAAAGAAACCCTGCAAATTGAGTGACTGTAAGTGACGCACACAATTAACGAAAGCCGAATTTCAAAGAAAATCATGTAAAAACCCCTGGCCTTTTTTTTCGCTCGCAAGTTCTCCACGTTTTATCTTTCATTCACTTTCGAGCTTCAATTTAATCTTCATTCTATGAATTACTGAGCTTTTTTAGCCAATAGAGTCAGAGACGTTTTGTGTTCCTAGAAATTTGCTCTGTCTTACCTTTTTTCAACGCACTATTTTACTTTGAAGTTGTCAAGAGCTCAGCCAGTCAGTACTGAAAAATTTTTTTGAGTATTGAACAATGTATATTGTTAGAAGCTTGTAATACTGTGATTTGATACTGTGACAAAATTATGACTGCTTAGTCACCTATAACGAATAAACCTATAATACCAATTGAAATAGAATATTAATTAGAATTTAGAGATCGCTTTCTCTCCCCCGACCAACTGCTTCACAGTTGTACTAAATAAATACGTGTTCGTCTCAGGTTCTTAGTTTTAGGTCTGCGAATTCAGGTTTTGTGTTTTTCTCTATGGTTTATTTTTTTTTACCTGTTGCATTTTAAGTTTACCGAATGAAATTACAACCATGGCATGTCTTGAGCGATTGGATTTGTCAAATAATAATATATCTGGGTAAGATGTCTTTAAATATTGATGTCCTTTATCAGCCTTTGAATGTCGTTCTTCGAATGTTAAATTCTGATGAAATGGAGGGTATAGCAAAAATTAGTGAGATGGTGGACCAGCAAAATATATTTTTCATTCACTTTTTATGTGCCAAATGGAAGTAAAAACAGAATATCCCGAGCTTTAATGTGGTAGGAAACCAAGAATATTGATTTAAGGAATCCGAGAGGGATCTGGGAACTTATGTGTCTTGATAAGATGTTTTTGATGTTTTGAAGTGTTTGGTGTGATGGGGTGGATTTACTGCCGAAGTTTCAAGTGATTTTATTCAATAATTCTAAGCTTATTGATGATATCTTCCCAAGCCACAATGTCGTGTCCATAGCTTGATTTCATAGATTGTCTCGTTCATATATTAAACTAGTTTGAACCCTTCAAAAACGAAGTGAATAGCGGGGAAGATGTCATTATTTTAAGAGCTCTTTCGCATGAAAGAAACTTAATCTTCATTACTGTTCCTCTTTAAGAAAAGAGGACAAAATCTTGGAGCAATAAATTAAAATCGCAAGCAGGTCAAATTATGCTTACGATTGTCGTATACTGCCTATCTGCTTTCTTGTTCAAGTGCTACTTATCTACTTTATTTCGAATCATGCAGGCTGCTTACCTACTTATTGATTACTTTCGACTGTAGTATGCTCTCGATTGCCGAAATGCTACGTTCCGTCTTACTTGGTTAGCTTCTACGCTCGTTTAATTCGTGCGTAGTTACGTTGTTCTGTCGTTTAGAACTTGCCTACTTATTTGGTCACTTTTGGGTGTCGTATACCACTTCCTTAGTTACTTTCTTCTGATATTTGCTGCTTACCTGATCATGTTCAACAGTAGTGTACTACTTCCATTTCACTTATGACACTCGTACACCACTAACTCATTTGGTCATGTTCGACTGTTCTACATCATCCATCAACTTAGTTTTGACCGTAGACTAGTTATCTACTCACTTTTGACTATTGTCTTGTATTGACCTGGTACTTGACTTCGCCAAATACTACTCTTCTGTTCTGCTTATCAATATCGACTGTTGGATACTACTTACCTACTTACTTGGTCACTTTCAACAGTTCCGTACTCCATACCTGCTAATTTTCTACTATAGTTACTAGTGCAGCTTACATACATACTTCGTCCGTTTGACTGTTCTATACTAATTACCAACTTACGTGACGACTCTCAATGTTCTATACCACATATGTATGTATTATGGACCGTCTTAGTGTCATCTCCTACTTACTCCCTACTGTTGTATAATATTTACCCGTTTTCATGGTCGTATACTGATTACCTGAAGATTTGCCGTTTTTCAACCCTCGTATACTATTTGGGATTTTACCAAATAGTATACGATAGTTCGGTCGTGCATATACATGTTTTTGTAACGAGAGCCTTCGCGTGGTGGGTGCAGTGTTGGGGCCAACCACTCCTGGCCACGCACTTTGATGGGCTCCATGCTTTGATGAGACAGAAGAAGAGACAACAATTTTATTTTCAACTCGTTCCCTGGAAGGATCTTGCTGCGGCTGATTACATCGATTTTTAGTTGTTATCTTTATTTGAACTTCATATTTACAGTTTTTAGCATTTGTTTTCCAAACTACTCATTCTAAACCACATATCGTTCCTCAGAGTGTGAGAAATTGGATTAGTCGGAGAAAACTTTCGGTTTTATTTAGAGCTGACGAACTCTTTTCACATATGGTCAAGTACCCGATAGGAGCTGCAGGAGCGGACTTTAAACTCCTGACCTCTTGAGATTTTGACTACCGAGCTGACGGAGCCCCCATCAAACACCATAGCAGAAACAATTTGTACCTGCAAGCATCAAGCAGAGATGTGACTTACGTCATTTGTATAATTCATTCATATTCCAAGTTGATTTGAAATTCAGGTACAAAATCAAACGAGAAATGCGTTTCGAAAAACGAGGTGCAGCCGAGTTTTCTAAATGCTTTTCAAGGTGATATGGTGAAGAATTAAGTACTTTTTTTCCACAAAAAGCGAGGTAAACGTTGGCTTAATTTATGTAGCGGTTCAATACGACATCTAAAGTGTGATTTTGTATTTTGAATTTGTCATGAATTGTTAATAAGTATGGGAAACTTTTAAACAAATTCAAAAGAGTAGCTACGCATGTTTCACCAAATGTTTCGAATGGCAACGTATTTTACTTAGCATTTACAAAGGCAAGTACATTCTGATTATCATCGATTTAGGGGAGGCGGGAAAGATGGGGCTGAAGTGCCCCGGTGCTCCCAGTAACTTCAAGCTTTTAATAAAGGCAAGGTAAAATTTCTAAGGGCAATAATGCTCAACATTTCGTATGATTTCCTTTCAAAAGTCTCCTGTTGTGAAAACTAAACTGCAGATTTCAATGTACAAGTCGCATACGACAATCGCAAACAGAAATAATGCTGCGTTGAGTAGTCATGTAACTTCAAGAAAGTAAATAGAAGTACGCCGACGGTGGAAGGGATTACAGTGGAGATAAAGATAACTGGAAAAAAAGAAAAAAACAAAAATAAAACAATGATAATAACGAGCAAGAAATTTAGGTTGAATCCTTTAAGGAGAAGAAATAATGAATAGATGCGCAGACACGAATGAGAATTCAAGATAATAGAGGAAGATCTGGAAATGGAGGAGGCAAACGAGGAGAAAGAGGAAGAGTAATAGAATGTGAATAAAAATAGAGATACAAAGAGACGAGGAGGGAAATGACACTTAAAAAACAGTAAGAGGATAAAAAAAGTGTTCATGAAATGAATAGGAATAAAAGAACAAGGTTGAGATTAATGACAAGAAAGGAAAGGAAAAGCGATGAGCAGTGCATGGATGATAAAATAATAGTGTGCAAAAAAAGGAAGAGAGGTCAGTCTTCACTTACTATATTGTATTTAGACTTCCTTACGAAATGGGTAATATGACTAAATTGAAGTCAGTAATATTGGAAGGAAATCCACTTAGAAGTATTCGTCGAGATATTGTTATGGTTAGTGAAATATAAGTCTTTTCCCTCCAGTTATTATGAATCTAGATAAACCACACGAATTCTATTATAATGTGCGTTGTTAATCATTAATTTTTATGATGTAGAAGGGAACTGTGGCGCTTTTGAAACATCTTAAAAACAAAATACCAGGTAATTCCTAACAGTTTTGAACGCGAGAGTTTTAATTTTTTTTCTTGTAAGTCTAAATGAGTGAAACCATGTATAGGGTTTCTTTCTGAAATTTTTCATGATGTAGAACAATTTTACCGTCCTTTGCATAGGCTGATCGATAAAATCATATGATCGTGTAGTTTGTTTCCTAGAGGACGAAAAGAAAGAAGAATCGAGAAAGCAAGAGAATTCGTCCTCGGTAAACGTACATTTACTGAGTGTAAATAAAATACTTAACTACAGGTAATACGTTGGGCAGCATTTGTTTTATTCTCAGAATTGAATAAATTTATCAAATATATCAAAAGTCATGAAACATTTCACCTTCATCAGATTTGAATGAATTGTTGGACTACGCCTTCGAGGTCTGTACTGATATTTACGACTCAGTTTAAGATTATTCCCCGATTAGTGAGATTTCAAATGCTTGTTGCACAAATGTATTTCCATTGGTTATTGGCGGTTCAGACGTCACATCGGAATACAGAGGCACTTGCTTCCAGAATACTTTCCTACGTAAAGAACATTTCTTACTAGCGAGTTAAGTTTCTGAATGACAAGAAGTTGGGGGAAAAAATAAAAGACTTTGCTGCTGTGGAATGGTGTTGTTTTGATCTTAAGGTATTATTTCTGCTCGTTAACCTTAAATATGCTTTCGATTATCTGTGAAACCTATTTTGACCCCAAAGGTTGTTTTGTAAGTGTTTGTCTATTCCATGAAAGAGTAATAGGACTACTTGTGGTGTAAACGAATTCGCTTGAAAGCGGCAAAAGTTCCATAATTCTTTAACAGAGTTGTTTAACTACTTTTGACGCAAGACCTAGCGTACTGTGACTTCAAATTCAAACTAGGGTCCTGGATATAAGGATCCCAATTTTTTTATTAAAGGGGTAATGTTTTCGCTTCATCTGACAGAAAAAATAACGTCATACAAAACGAATAAAATATTGGGTGGCAAGTAAAAATGTTAAAAACACGCTTAAAGGAGTAGCCCCAGGAAGCGACTAAAGCGTTCTTTTCGATGATCACTGTATTTTTTCAGTTAATTCCATGCAATACTATCTGATTTCTCTCCCGAACATCTAAAAAACATTAAAAACCGTTCCCGTCCCTGAACGATATATATCCGCATGAAATAGTAAATCGTGTTCTTGTGTTTATTTGTAGCCAACAAAAAGCTGTTACTATTCCTGATGAAGTATGGGAAGTCTCCGTGGGTTCTACAGTCGCTTATGTGGATTTTAGTAAGAACGTGTTGGAAGAACTTCCTTTGAGGTCTGTAAAGCGGGTATTGTCAAATCAATTTGATGGTGTTTCTGTCGGCGATGTAATTGGTTGTTGATACGTTTTAGGAGGATTTATCCTTTATTGAACATATAACTTACCACTTACAGTAGATACCATCGACATTCTGAATTTATAAAAACATGTTGCTTTTTCAATTGGATTTTTTTTTTTTTTGAATAGATTGTGCAGCTTTGAAGAATCTCTTACTTCTGTCAACCTAGGATTTAATAAGATATCTAAAATTCCGCCGGAATTTTGCTTGTTATCCCACCTAACTCACTTGGATGTTAGGTACCGTAGATTTTACTTGTGGGCCAAGGTTTATTCTGTGTAATAATTTGCCATCTGTGCATGAAAATCATTTAGACGTTAATTTCTTGCTATTTACCACCGCTGGTTTGTTTTATACAAGTTTACAATCTTAGATAAAACCTTTTAAGACAAGTACCGAAATGCTTGAAAGTTTTAATTTCCCTGTTATGGAGCTCCTGAACCTACAACCCACACCCCTACTCCTACAGTATTCTTCCGTGTGCATGGTATCTGGGTTGCTCCAAATTGGAATTGCTCGACACAGCAACATTAAACGGAGCAGGGGGAGAGCGTTTTAAGCTAAGTATCAATTCACGATAAATCTAGATTGAGGAATTTGTCTCAACTGTTCTTTCAAAGTTTGAGGGGTTTTATGAATCATTTTAGGTAACGTTGTTGTTTTTATTGTTGTTCTTGTTTTCGTCGTCGTTGTTGTAGTTACCTGTGATGAGCATGTTTATTATTACGGACTTCTTAACTTTTAAACTTATTTAACAGAAGTAATCATCTATCGGAACTTCCCGGTGAATTCAAACTACTTCGCGAATTAAGAGAAATAATACTATCACATAACAAGTAAGAAATATATAAATGCATTGTCGTCATAGTTTTTGGTGGTGGTGATGATGATGTAAATGTTGTCACTGCTGCCATTTTTGTTGTTGTTCCTGTTGTTCAGTTGCGTCAGAATACGACTAAGGCGCGTTTGACGTTATTTTATTGAAATTTAGATTTTCACCCCTAACGAAAACATTGACTTCAAACCTAACCTAAAGCCTTGATATTACCTTTTGTAACATGCTTAATATTTATAGTCCTTCATTTACGTTTTAAAATTGTAATTTTCCTTCGGTTGACGAAAGACTTTATTAGGTAAAATGATGATAATCATGAAAAAAAGAAATTATCTGGGTTATCAAGGCCAAAGTTTACAGTTAATAAATATACGTGATTGCAATTTGTAAATAATGAACTCCTGTCAGTTTTTACTATAACGCAAACTTTTAACAATCTGATTATTTTTTGTGTTGTATTTATCTGCAGATTTACCAGTCTTCCAGACATTCTGTACTCCTTGCCCAAACTTGAAACAATTTTGGCATCAAGCAATCAGGTTTATCGCTCATTTTCGAGTTGTTATTTTATTTTTTAAAGTGTTCATTACTCTACGTAATTCTAGATTTTGCAACAATTAAAAAGACTTCAAAGTTCGTTATGAATTCTCGTAAATATCTCATTAGATTGCATCGATAAATGTCGAGGGAATTCTTAAACTGAAAATCTTGTCAAGCTTGGATCTTTCTAACAACAGTATCTCTGTCGTTCCACCAGAACTGGGGAAAGTGTCTTCTTTAAGGTGGGATTTTCCTTTATTTTGGTCTTTGGTTGTTACAAATTAGTGATTAGGCCTATTGGTTCATAATATCAAGAGCTAGTGGCTTGCGTACTATTGACGTTCACCTTATCGCGGTCTTGACTTCATTTTTGCGGACCCCAAGGAGTTAAAAACGTGTTTACATGATAAAAAGAGAAAAACTCAGGATTTATCATAATCAACAATATGCTGTTCTTTGAATGTAGCAGTTTTACGATCTAAACTGAAACTTCTCTGTAAGACAGCAAACGATTTAATGGTTGCTGATACAGCAGTGACTCAAGTTGTTACTTAACTGTACTCGCAAAATGTATGACGTTTAGTCACTGCTTTTATTTATTTATTTATTTATTTATTTATTTATTTATTTATTTATTTGTCATCGTTTTTTGCTAGGTCCTTGCAGCTTGAAGGGAATCTGTTTCGTAACCCACGGCTTGCAATATTAAACAAAGGGACTGCTGCTTTATTGGAATACTTGAAAGACCGAATTCCAACATGAACGTAAACGCTTGTAAATTAAAGGAAACAAATCTTAGTAAAAATGTGACTGTTGATTAAAATTGTTGTGAGGCTTAATTGTGCCTATGACGCGGGTCGGAGTTAAAACTCCGACCCGCGTCATATTTGTGTGTCATAAATCTTTACACACGTGTTAAATTAGGTGGAGTTTGGTTATTAAAACCACTCCTCAGTTTGTCTAAATCGCAACTAATCATCCGAATACCTCCTGATTAACTAGCTGTATTAATCGTAGAATTATTAGACTATAATTCTAATAAGTATAGGATAAATACCGAGAACGGAGGGTTTAAAATACCTCAGATAAATACCGAGGGGCCGAAGGCCCCGACGGATTTATCTGGCTTAAAGCCGACGTTCGAGGTATTTATCCGACTTAAAACTCGATTAAAGAGGGTTTCTTAAAGAAACCCCAGGGAATAGACTTGTGGGAATATTTCTAAAATTCATTATTAATTCACGAGGAGAATACAAAAAAAAATCATAAGCGTGTCGGATCTATATATGTGATAAAGATACATGTGCCTTTATATGTGAAGAAGAAGTTCAATTTTTTCGGCTTACGAAAGATAAATTTCCAAATTTTCTTCACGAATTAGCTTATTAGGAGGTTCATTTTAGAAGACATTTAAAAAACTCGCAGTTCGTGCTTTATCGGATCTAAAACACTCGGCTATCGCCTCGTGTTTTAAATCTCGATAAAGCACTCCTGCTCGGTTTTTAAATATTACATATAGGGTGTACTCAATCTTTTTTCTTCTTTGACGTGGGATAACGTTTGTATTTTTTAATCGACGTTTCAGGAATTATATATATAGTCCCGGGGACTGTATATATAATCCCAGATACCTATGTAAAACAGCTAATCAGTACATTAACCCCTATTTCCCCCGGGAAAAAATTCAAAAGCCGCCGCCAGCTTTTAAAATTCTCTATTGTTCTTAGCAAGTTTATTAGGCAGATAAAACCTGGAAAGAAAGAAAACCGACTTAATCGTGTTTTAATTCTATGATATTAACTAGCAATTGCCCGAGTGTGAGGTCTGTACTAGTGAAATATTGAACCGACATTTTAAAAGCCATGCAAGAAAACAGAGGTCCAATATGTATAGGTAAGACACCGAATAAGCGCGGTTATTTTTATTATGTAAGGTTTTGTTATGGCTTTACTAAAATATATATGAAAAGTACTAAAACGCGGCACAACTAGCGTCGTTTTACCGATATGATTTTGGTCTGCTTAGATTGTACATGATCAATTTTGCACCTTTGGATCCTATTTGTAAGGCAAGAACTGAACCACTTCAAGGAATGCTCAGTTAAATTAGAGCTTAATAGAATCAAAGGCTTTCTTAAGATTTAGGAAAATTACTCCCTTTAGATACCCTTTGTCCATGTTTATCAACCACTTATTAGTAATACTAAGAACTATAAACAAGGGCTGCTTGAACTGGTCTTTCCTAAAACCTGCCTGTTGAGAAGAGAGTATGTTATTGGCTTCCAGATATTTAAACAATTGTTTAGAGATCTTTACGACATCACCCTTCTGAATTCTTTGATAAACACCTTAGAATATCAACTACTTATGTATGCTATCCATCTGCTCATTCATCCATCTCCAGATTTTAAAACTCTCGTCAAAGCTACTTAGCGACAGGTCATATTAAAGGCTGTTTTCCACTAGGCGAATTCGCTTATTGGAAAATTTAACAATTTTTAACAGTAAACCACTGCCTTCTTGTAAATTACGAAGACTTTGCGAACGAATTGTCGGCATAACGTCACTACATCAACTGCGTGCTGAACAGCCTCACCCAAGACTAATATTGATCCACAAGACCGCGCAGGCGACTGAAATTGATGTACAAAATTGCCCTCCATGGACGGCCATCTTGGCTTCACATTTCATTGGCCGGTTAGCATTCCAGATATGGAAATTGAGTTCACTGGGTAAATGTCCTTTGTTTAGAAACCAATTTCCCAAAAAATTCCCACAGGAAAATAACAGAAATGGACAAGCACGGGATGTTGAATAAACTACACATTTTATGCATAATATTCATTTATAATAAATCGCGACTTATTTGCGCTACAAACATTGCATTTTTTTTTCTGCTGAATACAATGTCACCATTTTCAATTTAAAACTATTACGCACATCGAAATTCACTGACAGCGAATTATGTTTATACTGTGATTATCCTCCACTGCTGTTCCCTGCTTTGTGTTATTTTCAGCAGAAAACGTATTTTGGTATAGCTGTTGAACCGACCAAGTTTGTTGTATGGTTCTGCATTATTTCGCCAAGAATTCACTGATGAAGTCGTTCACAATACGAGGTTCATCTTGTTGAACCCAGTGACTTGCACCACCAACAAACCTGCAATAAAAAGAGTTAAAATAAATTGTAAAATAGCCTTGTCAGTTACGTGCTGTGTATGGATGCGGGACACTCCGAATGATTTAACTGATCGAAAGTATAGATGAACCTTTTAAAGGGACTTAGACTTTCATGTAATAATAGATCAATATCGGTATCAATATAAGATTAAGAACTTGGGCACGGGTTTCTTTGTGTATCATGATAATTCCTACGCTTAAATTCCAACAATTCCAACATCGCAAAATGATCAACAACATCTGGCTTAATAAATGATGTGATTGTGGCAGCTTGGTAATTATATTCTTTATACGCACGCTCTCAAGCTGTTATCTCAGAAAAACTTCCTGAGTCCATGACGGGAATCGAATTCGTAACCTTCTGATCGCCGGTGAGATGCTCTAACCATTAAGCTACAAAGACTCAGATGGTGAGCGAAGGTTAAATTTGTGTACTGGTTCGTATAGATGGTAGACATATGTACTGCCAGTCTGCAAGTCTCGATATGTCATCTGTTATTGTTGTGTTAATCAATGATGTGATTGTGGCAGATATTTTTTCCTGTGTAAACGATCAACGAATCCCAATACAATTTTTGTGTGAATCCGAAGATTTTTGCGGTAGTATAACCGCAGCCTTAAAAAGCTCGGTTACTCAATAAAGAATGCACCAACACTATATACATCACCGCTTCGCGAAAAAGGAGGTACAACTAACTTCACTATTCAAAGCGTTCTCAGCAGCTTAATCACATCACAGATATTGGCCTTTTCAATTAAATTCTAAATCAAACCTTATCTTCACGTTATCAACAACCCCATGTAAAGAATCTAAGGATTCCTTTCGAAGAAAACGGTCTTGATCGCCCTGAAAACACAAAACACATACAACATGTTGTAAGTGTATCGTCGTTCAAAACTAGTCCACAACACGAGGCTTCGAAAGCAAGAGAACGCCGGGGGTCTAGAGTTTCAAACGTGAGAATTGCAAGCCCTACTCTAACTTTCTATACACATGCTTTTGAAATTTTTCCGAATGTACGACATAAGTGGCAACAGTTATGTCGACGTTGCACTTTTGCTACTCCATACTTCTTTCATCATAATGACTCCTTGGGCATTAATTTTTAAAAACCATCAGAAACAGAAGGTAAATTTTGTAAGCTTTCACTACGGAAGGTTTACCTCCCTTGAACCGTTCAATGGGGCGTTTTATTTTGTACGGCCACTAGCTGATTCTAATCCACGATACTTCGACCTGAACCACCTCTAATGACATGGATATATTTGTGACGATACAACAAAACTTAAGTCGTATCGCTCCATAAAGCTTTAATTCACGAAGTTAACTCCCTACTTATGCCAGTGGTTACCAGATTGAGCAGCATGAAATAGAAATTAACAAGGAATCAGCCCAACCAATCTCCCGAGCGACCATACCTACCCAGACCACTAAGGTTGGTGATGTTATACGTGATTGGCCTTCCCTCATCCAATCATGGTCAACCAATAATCCACCAATATTTCTATAGTAGTTTAAGGCAGATGTGATGGCGCCAGGTTGTGATATTGCAAACCTGTAAGCCTCTATGTCATTGTCAGTCATATTTGCCTTGTTTTTCACCCCCTGAAAAATAAAATGAAATCCAAATCTTGTTTATCGTACCTGGTGAAAAATACGTATATACGTACATTTAGTTCAAGCAATTTAAACAAGATCTTAATTTTTCGTATACACGCGTAACAACACAACTTGATCACAGTTGTTAACGAGTCTATTTCAGAATCATCCTCAGGGTATTATGAAACGATAACTTCACAATTAACCTACGTTGCCGAATACCTGAGGATGATTCTGAAATAGAATCGAAACACTGCACATCCATCCTTGTCCCGAACTGTTCCTCGATACACACTCTCAATATCTTCTTACCAAGGTAACTTTTATTAAAGAAAATTACTCCTTCAAAACACTGTGTTTCTTATTTACACGAGCAAACCTACGTACTTTGAACGTCTCTCTTTTGCATGTTTTTTCACGTGACTAATCTTAGTTACTGGGGAGGGGAGGTCCATTCGGGACATACTTCCCTATAAAAATGGAAGGTTTCTCGTTTTTATACCCGTAACATAACCCAACACAAATTGCAACGGTTTTGATCTTCGCAGTTTTAGTCAGCATCGTTAGCCAAAAGTTTTATTTTGGCTTCAGCGTTTAAAGCTGCACCTCTTCTGTTCCGTGTTCTGGGAATCTCTACTTTATCAGCATCTTCGTTGGTTTCCATTTCATTCCCCATACTTCTACATTCTAACGGGCAAATAAGTTGAAGCGGTCGCTCAATGTGATTCCCTTTATGCAAAAGGGTAACTACTCTTACAACACCGTCTTTGCCTTTGATAAGTTTAACAACTCTTGCTTTCTTCCATTGCCCCCGGTTCTTTTCCTCCCCAACGATAAGTGCGATCTCTCCAATTTCAGGTAATTGGGATCGCCCTTTTTGGATTCTATCGAATTCCATGTGACTGTGTATGTATTCTCTTTTCCATCTAGACCATGCACGTTGTCTGGCCTGGTTAAGACGTTTCTCGAATCCCCTCAATTCTTCTTCATCTTCGGTGTCATCGTCAATGGTATAAGCACCTTGTCCCCACATGATGACGTTGGGTGTCAGCAATCGGTCTTCGCCCAGGTGACTTTCTACGTACGTTAGTGGTCTGTTGTTGAGATGTCTCTCTATGTCCATTACCACGGTCTCTAACTGGTCAAATGTAAGATGCGTTTTTCCAAGAGTCTTATAGAGGGTCTTTTTAACTTCCTTAATCAATCTCTCATACATACCACCCCACCACGGTGACTTGGATAAGTTGAACTGCCATCTAATTTCCCGTTTTGCCAAAAAATCTTGCAACACCTCGTTCTTTCGGATTTTTCTTATCCAACTGGCGGTTGCTTTAAAGGTTTGGGCGTTGTCGGAGATCATTAGTGTTGGTCGGGTTCTTCTGGTAATGAATGAGTTCAGTTTTGCTTTGAATTCTTCAACTGTTTGGGATTTAGTTAGTTCTAAGTGAACTGCTCGCGACGATGCACAGGTAAACAGTAGAACGAAAACCTTTCCCTCTTTCTTTTTTCCAACTCTGTATTTGAGTGGTCCAGCAAAATCGACGCCTGTATGTTGAAACGGTCTACTAACTGTCGTACGAAACTCTGGTAGTGCAGCCGTCGTATTTACTCCATAAGGTTTAGTTGAGTAAACTTTGCATGTGTTGCAGTTGCGTAGGTGTTTTCTAACACGACGTCTGGGATGTGGTATCCACCAGTGTTCTCTCAGGCTTCCCATGGTGTTTGCCACGCCTAAGTGATTATTCTTCTCGTGGACGTGTTGAATTAGCTTCTCAGTGAACATCTCATCTTCCACGTACACAGGAAAATATCCAGGAATTCTACCCTGACATCTTAAAATCCCGTTTTCGTCTTTGGATAGTTTGAACTGCAGCATCTCTAGATTCTCCGGAATCCCTTGCTGAACCCTTCTTATCCAAAGGTTCCTAGCTGTAATAATCTCTTCGGTTTGCAGTGGTCCAGATCTTTTCTTCAATTTCTCCCGTTTGGCCAGGCAGTTGTGGATGAATCGGCGAGCCGAGGCCGTTGCTATAAGGGTACTCCAGTAAGGGCGTCGCATTAGTAGGTAATCCTACTCGTCAAAACTTTTTTCAGGCGCGAACGAAACCACTTCCTTTAATGGTTTCTGTTCCTCCTTTCCTTCCGGTGTTGGTTTCAGTTCAGGTTGCTCGGGCCATTCTTCTTCATTCGTAATCCAATCGGGACCAGAGAACTTTCTTTCTCTTCTAGTTTGTGTATCGAAGCTCCCCTACTTCCCAAATCAGCAAGATTCTTTCTCTTTCCTCACAACAGGTTTGTGGGGCATATAGAAAACCCGTTTCCCTGTCGGTACGGCTTCCGCTTTCTCGATGACACCAGATTTCAGCTACTCTTCGATTATTGCTTGGTACTCCTTCATCAACTCGTTTTCTTTACGAAGTTTTCTTCCAACGTTGACTAGTCTCTTTCTGCTCGGGTGTAGGTTTGTTTCCGTAAGTTGACTTCCTTCTATCCATGGAATATTTACTTCATATTTCCGTCTTCTTTCCTTTCCATATTCTCCACAAATTCTTCGTGTACATTTTGTTGACCATTCTCACTTCTGTCTTCAATGCCTAACACGTCAAGGCTGTAGAGTCTCATAATCTGAAACTTCTTTCACAAACAAGCATTCGTCGGATGGATAATCTCCCCCATGGATGACCCAGCCAAACGTGGTCCCCTCGATTATTGGCTCCCTTTCCTTTCCTTAGTTTCTTCAGTCCTGATCTTGCAATATAGGCTATCACCAATGATCACGTCGATTGGGTACTTGTCATCAGCTCTCATATAAATTTGTTTGTCCTTTATATGTTGATATCTCGTTTTCAGGGCTTTCATATCTGGTCTCTTTAACGTTGTGAAGTTAGCTAATTTTGATCCAGTAATTTCAGCTGTCTCCATTTGCTCTCCATCAACTGATTCTATATTAACGTTGAATATTGGTAAGGATTGTTTTTTCACGCCATTGACAGTTACAATATGTCGAGCTTCGTGACGTATTGGGGAGAGTTTCATTTTCTTCACAGCTTCATTGGATATAAAGTTTCTAGCAGAACCCGTGTCAAGATACGCCTAAAACGTATGCCCTTTGATCTTCACTGGGATAATCGCTGGCATTGTTGCTTCTTCTACCGATGGGGTGTACCCAGTAAGAACAGCATCGTCATCTCGCCTTCGGTCACACAGGCTTGTGTGATGTCTTCCTTGACATTTAAGACAACCTCTACTTCTACAGTTGCTTCCTCTGTGGCCACTTATTCCGCAGTTGAAGCACAACCTTTTCGAAACAAAAAAAGCCTTTCGTTTTTCTTTTGTATCTTGAATCTAGCAACTATCGGACCAGTGTTCACCTTCACAGAATATGCATTTCTTTCGTTTTGGAGGAAATCTTCCATTACCTTTCTGGGTATACCATTGCCGTTCTTTATTAGAATCATCACGTCCGTGTATCGTTGAATCTCCTACTGCATTTCTTCTGAACCACTTTCGGAGGCTTTCGAGACGGTCTTCCATACGCCACTTTTCCCAGTTGTCATCAGTTCGGACCACATCCGCCTTGACATGCACTAATTTGTTGAGGGTTGACATTACAAACCCTCTCAACATGTCCGATTCAACTAGTGTTCGTAACGCATCGAAATTCCAGTTCAAGTTCTCGTAGAATTTCTTCACTCTGGTGCAGTTTGTTCCCTTTACGACTTGCAAGTTAATTATGGAATCCATGTGAGCATTGACGACCAAGGTTGTATGACCATACTCTTTCTTGAGTCGTTCCCACGCGGTTTGATAGCCCGAGGTGCTTGGTTTCAGATTGCTTATCTTCTCTCTCACCTTTCTCTGTACCATCTCGAGTAAATATCCAAACTTTTCCTCTTCACTTATAGGCTTACTATGTACTAGGGACATAAACATGTTTTCAAACCTGATCCAGTCGGCTGCCGTGCCATTAAACGGAGATATTCTGAGTTTGGGTAATTTTGCCACGGTAGACTTCGCTCGATTTTCCATCTCAAGTTTCTTTTCGGTTATCTTTATTTCAGCTTTCATTTTCTCTTGTAAAAATCTCCGTTCTTGTTCCAGTCTGTGTTGTTGAACAAGTTCCTCCCGTCCTTGTTGTCTTACGGTTTCTTCTTCCTGTGCTCATGTTGCTATTCTTCGCTGTCGTTCTTGAGCTTGGACTATTTGTCGCTCTTCTTCTTCCTTAACCTCACGCTGTTTGTCTCACAGAATATTTGCAATCTTTTCTTTCTCTTCAATCAGTGGTGCGTAGCTTGTCTTGATCTCTTTTTTTTCCATTGCCTTACCGTTCTTGGTGTTTTCCCTTGTTTAATTTTGAGTTCTTCCATTTGTGAAACGAGTTCCCTTAAGTTTTCGTCGATCTTAGCGACTCGCTTTTCAATCGTTGTCATTTCTCCGTAGTCTTGGGAACTGATCAACTCATCCGTTTCTTCCAAGTAGTATTTCAATTTCGCGATTTCTTTTTCAATCTCCCTTTCTAAGCACTGTTCGGCCTCTGTCGTTCTTGTTGACGTCTCTCCGTCTCTCTCTTCGCCCTGCGTTTGTGACATCGTTTTGTCTGTCCACTGTGTTTATCTTCCCACTGCAATTGGTAAATCCTGGTCACGGCACAACTATGTGCCGAACTGTTCCTCGATACACACTCTCAATATCTTCTTACCAAGGTAACTTTTATTAAAGAAAATTACTCCTTCAAAACACTACGTTTCTTATTTACACGAGCAAACCTACGTACTTCGAACGTCTCTCTCTTGCATGTTTTTTTCACGTGACTAATCTTAGTTACTGGGGAGGGGAGGTCCATTCGGGACAATCCTCATGGATAGCGTTAAGTTGTCGCGAGAATATCTCGTGCACTTAAATTGGATAAAAACTCGCCTCCAATCCCTGTGGACTCGATAGCTCAACAGGTAGAGCGACGGACCAGTATCCCGAAGGTGCGAGTTCAAATCCCGCTCGAGTCAACATTTTTCAGTTGACTTCGCAGTGTAAGTTAATTGTAAAGTTATCGTTGTTATCGAGTGTGCGCAACTTTGAGCTGTACGTTGTGAGTAATATTATGCTGCATCCCGAAAGAAAGTTGCCAACAATGACGATCATTAATGATAACAAAGTTTCTATTTACAATTAGATTATTCGCTGTCGATTTCTATGAGGGCGAAGCCCGAGTCAATTATCATCTCATAAAAATTGAGAGCGAATAATCCAATTGTTTCAGTAGAAACACTTTGCAAAGAACATTTTTCGTCTTCTCTGGGATTGCACTTTCAAGTAGGCAATCTATTTCGTCTTCAGAAACTTCACAAAAACGAGAGCCGGAAGCCATTTTCGCTACTCGCTATCTATCGACGAATAGATAGCGAGTAGCGTGGCCAATTAGAATGCAGCATTTACAATAGTACTCGACTAAGTTTCTACGAATTAGCATTATTCAGCCATCAGTGTTGTAACACTTGTTAATGTGTCTTTTCTATCAAGACTTTTTCCATTCTCTATGACTGTGAACAACCATTGTAGCTTCATCAATGCTGAAAAGCAAAGTTGAAAAAATGAACGTACAATATGGCAGCTCAACCAGTGTTGTTCGTCTATGAGAATGAGTTTTCTGACAAAATACAAAACAGCGATAACTCCGCACATAGTCAACATATCTTTTTATTGAGTATTATCAATGTTTCGATCAGGTTCTAGTCATCATTAGGAATGTTTAGGTAACAGGTTTAGAACCACACTTAATAAGGGTAATTTTCGAGTTTCAGAATCTTATATTTTAAGACCCAACCGAGACAAGTGGCTAAAATGCAACGCATTTTCCTCCGGCTGGAAACCGAACACTCTTCCTGGGTGCCAATTGAACTACAAAGGATGTTGCCGGAGCTTGGCCACGAATTGTGGTCAATCGCTCGGCAACGGACGGAATCGAGATTCTCATTGCATTGCATTTTGTTTTCAATCAAATCAGCATTAGTGAAGAGTTGGGTTACGACACAACTGTCTTGACTGCCTGCATATGTGATGAGGATTATCATCAATATTCTCATTGTCATTATCATTATCATTATCATTGTTATTGTTATTGTCATTATCATTGTCATTATCATTATCATTATCATTGTTATTGTTATTGTCATTGTCATTATCATTGTCATTATCGTTATCATTGTTATTGTTATTGTTATTGTTATTGTCATTATCATTGTCATTATCATTATCATTGTTACGGTTATTGTCATTATCATTGTCATTATCATTATCATTGTTATTGTTATGGTTATTGTCATTATCATTATCATTGTCATTATCATTATCATTGTTATTGTTATTGTAATTATCATTGTCATTATCATTATCATTATCATTGTTATTGTTATGGTTATTGTCATTGTCATTGTCATTATCATTGTCATTATCATTGTTATTGTTATTGTTATTGTTATTGTCATTGTCATTATCATTGTCATTATCATTATCATTATCATTGTTATTGTTATTGTCATTATCATTGTCATTATCATTATCATTATCATTATCATTGTTATTGTTATGGTTATTGTCATTATCATTATCATTGTCATGATCATTATCATTATTATTATTCTTATTAAGAACATCAGAGACGGGTTTTCTAGCAGCTGAAGCCCATAAAGACAAAGGAAAATCCAAGATAACCTACAGTGGAGCTTCCCAGTTTTATTAACTTCATGCCTATCTGAAAACTATTGAAAAATATTTTTATGATGCTTTTAGAAGAAAGCTTAATGTCAAAAGATATGTAAGCATATCGTGAAATATGATATATACAACCATTTCACTACAAAAAGAGGACAAGCGGAGAAAAAACTTTGGATATGACTTTATACCATACCATGCAACAAATGAAGCGCAACAATTCTACATCTAATAACTCTTACTGCAAAATTTCCTTTGAATATCGCTTTCATGATCTTGAATCTTTTTTGTGAAATAAAAAACTCTGGTAAATAAGGAAGTTGATAGAAGAAAATATACTAAAAAAAAGTAATAATGTTTTAAAAAATTTCAACACTAAATTATATCACTAACACTGAGAATTTTGATACAGTAGATTACATGTAAGACAATCTAGCGCATGCACAGTCGGTGTGATTGCATCAGGCTAGTTCTTTCTCCATGCAACAGTCCTCTTATTTATATTGTTTCTGATGATCATCTCCAGCAAAAACGATTTGCCATTAGATGGTCTTCCTCAATACCACGGCATCACCGGATATTCTACCACGCCTGGGCGACTAATCGGCTATCCTATATGATCGCGATGTTTTCGATCATGATTACTGCATCGCTAGTACAAACGTGCAAGACGATATATTGTTTCACTTATGTCACTAATGTTCCTTGTTTTTGGAATTTTTGTTTGCTTGAATAGTAAACACCAGAATGTATTCTTTAAAATGAAATTTCTAAAATAATGGGAACTTGTTTATCATAATGAATCAGTAATTACTCCAAATTCACCACAAAAGAGGCATGCTACCATCTGAGCAAAAGATTTAGATTTAACTGCTAAGAAAAAATTTACGGACTATTGTTGTGCTCACAGGTGTCAACTCTCGCCTTCCTAACACGTCTTTCTCATATTTTTTTCGGAAAATATCTTAGATTCTTATTTCAATCGTGAAAGGATTTTTTTAAAGGTTAGTTTAAGATATTGCGTAGTTTATAACGAATTCATCGACTTTATCGTAGAGTAACTATGGTTACAACATCCAAAATAATTGTCTGATGTTTCTTCAATGTTGCCTAACCCTACACATTATATGTAGTAGTTACACGCAAGCACTGTAAAATATGAAATATAAATAAGTAATGTAAACATAACAAAAATCACGAAACATTTAACTTCAACCCTACCCAAGACATCAAAAATTGCTTCCAACTGGTCAGAATCAAGTTTGAGAAAATCCTGGAGGTCAGAAACGGAAAATTAAAGATCTTACAACCTATTTAAGAGACCTAATAAAATTATTCAATATAATTCCCGGATTTAATCATCAAATAAGTACATCTAATCAATAAATCACTTGAATAAGGACTTCAAAACTGTGATAGGAAACAGACGTAACAAATAATTTCCTTATAATGTTTTCACTGTGCCAAAACCTAAAGAAAAGTAGAGCTGCTATTAAACATAGGGTATACTTTGCTTGAATTTAAGGTATACTTGCGTCATTCTCGTGTACAAACAATTGTCGGAGTTAAATGTTGAGGAATGTGCTTGTCTGATGTTTTGTGACAGAAGATGTGATCTTTATTGTGGACAGTATAATTATTAAAATAGTTTTAGACTACAAACTTGGGATGAGGGCAATTCAGAATTATCAGTTGATCTACAATTTCTGGAAATCTGTGAGCAACCGACCTGAAAAAGAAAACAAAATTTGGTTTAGCAAACAAAGTCCAAAACTTTCGATCAATGAATACGTGTCGCAGTTAGGGTACCACCATTAACGGTAACTTAATAATGTTGAAGTTCCTACATAAATAATTTTTTTGAGAGATTTTCCATTCTTTGAGGACGCCATTTTTACCAGCAAGATTGCTTAGCTTTAACCACAGTGAAATGGTAAAATGCGCGCTTAAACCTTTTAACCTTTACTGTTCAAACGCGCCTCCCTTTGACGAGTAAAATCGTTTGACCTTAGCCACATTAAAGTAATCTGGCATTATCAACAATAAAATAATGGAAAACGCTTTTTAACCTTTTCCTACTCAGGAATCCCTCCATTTCACGAGTATAATTGCCTGGCATTACCTAAATTAGAACACTAAATTGCCTGACCAAACAGGAGAGGGTTTCAAGATTTTTCATCAAATGCAAAAGACAACAAAACGTACCATATTGGTATACACTCATGTCAAGGGTTGAAATTCCCTAGTACCCAGAGGTCCAATATCTCAAACGCTCTCCAATCACCAAACATGAATTTGAAGAGGTACCCACTGGACTACCAAAATTTTTGCAAACCTTCCTGTTAAATTCTTACATTCATATTCTGTGCTATGTCTCGACAAATTGACACTTACTGTACAACAATCGTGTGAATGCTTCATCTTGAATCCAACAAAAATTGCAAACAAAAACGTTTGCTATGTAAAAAATCAGGACCACCAGAAATCATAAGGAACAACTTTCCTGTGTGACTGCAACTGGTCCTGAATTTTTTACAGGACTTTTCAAAGTAACTTTGACACCTGCTTCTAAAACACTAATCTCACCGTGAGTTAAAACTAGTCTTTAAATTCACAATAATATCTAACATCCTCACATGTATACAGTCATTACAGCAATTACCAAGATATCAATCCTCCCCAATCATGTCCAAGAAGAATACAGGATGAATAGCCAAGAGCTTCTACCTGTAACATTTAAAAATAGTTGTTGCACTGTTCACTAAATACTGAGTCTATAGCAAATATCAAAGAAATATCATCAGCAAAAAAGACACTTTAAGTTACTTACAATTTCTTTGGTATCCTGGCTCAAATGGCTAATTTTGTACATTGATGTTTGCTGAGGTTTGTCACTGAGCCCATAACCTCTGAACAGTAAAAAAAATCCATTTGGACTATACCATATTAATATATTACTATAAAAGCATATATTACTGATTACATCAATTAGGGAAGTTAATGTGAGAAGACAACGAACATACAGTGTTTATGGTTCACAAAGCCTTTTGACCAATGTGGTAAAGTGCTACAAAAAGCAACTGTTACAGTAGTGGCCATATTGAATATAAATAACCACAAAATAACATGAACACAATATAAATTATTCTTACTTGTGTCAATTACATTTGATACAAATAAAGCAGTTGATTCTTGTTTTTGAGATGCAGGGTAATATTCATAAAGAAATCAGTAATATTCATTTATGTATATCCACACAAACTAGCATTGCTACAGTTAGGGGTGACGATATTTTCTGGAAATACTGGAATTTTGTAAATGCTGCATGTGGTTCCAAATTTGATCAATGAAGTTTCTATAATTTCTGCTAACACATTCTATTTCAGGATGATTCTAAAATAGAATTGAAACACTGCACATTCTCTTATGGGTAAGTGTTGAGTTAATGCAAGTATATCTCGTGCACCTAAATTGGGTAAAAACTTGCCTCCAATTCCTGTGGACTTGATAGCTCAACATGTAGAGCAGCCAACCAGTATCCCAAAGGTGCAAGTTCAAATCCTGCTCAAGTCAACATTTTTCAGTTGATTTCAGCAGTGCCTTATTATCATTACAGATATCATTTAACTAATCATATGTCCTTAGTTATATGTAACATATTTTAATGCTTAAATTACCATATTATTTGAAAACAAATACTCACCTCAAGTCAACAGCAACAACTCGGTAATCACTGGAAAATTCTCTCAATTGAAAACGCCATGAATACCAAAACTAGAAAGGTCCAAAGTGAAATAACAATTAAATCCTACCACCATCAGCAAGTTCTGGCAACTTTTCTCACTGTTGGGATTGTCAGCACAGTGCAAGTGTAGTTAATGGTAACACATGGAGGTTCAAGAAGTATAAAAACATCTTGGTCATAGAGACAAAATTTGAGATATACTGCACTTCTTTGGTAGCTGTATTCACAAAATAAATGCACATACACATATGCTTTAAAACCTCATTAATAACTCATAAGAACACAAGGGGAAATTGTAAACATGTTATATCTATACTCCTGATTTAGACCCCAATCACTTATCTTGTTAAATTTTTATGGCTTAGAAAGCATTATTTGTTAAACTTTTTTATCAAAAGGCTTGCAAAGGGATTCATTTTAGAAATCATTTACAAATCTGGTAGAACATGCTTTATCAGATCTAAAACACTTGGTTGTTACCTGGTATTTTATAAATACATTCAGGCCCAAAGAGAGAGGGGTGCAGCCAGTACATCGCTCCGGGGCTAATGAAGCCCCAGGTGGCCCATATCTATTTAATAGCACCTTTATTTAGCAGAAGATGAATTGGGATGTATTATAGTTCAATGCAAGTGCACATATTTCAGTTATTAAAAAATAAAGATTGTTGAACATAAATGTATTGTAGTGTATTTTATGGTCTTAATGTCCTTGCACAGGTGTGGGAGGGGGCCCCAAATTTGTCTTGCTCTGGCACATGAAAATTCTCTTGGTGACCCTCAATACATGTACATATGCAAATTCATATCCAAATATATAAATTTAAGCATACAGTGTATTCATCAAGAACCATTCCTCTCTCAAATTTAACATGTCCATATATTTACCATAAAATATTAAATCTTTATTCATAAATGACCACTATGGGACAGAACCCCTAAACGTTGCAGGTTCTGCACATACACATTGATATATATAGTACATGTACATTATTATATACATACCTACACCCATAATACACATAGTCATATACACAAAAATCAAATACATATAAAAGTAGAATACTGCCTAAGTACTGATAAACTAATTCCTTACTGATAGAGCTATATGAGAGCTATATATATAAGGTAAATAAGCACTCTGCTCACAGCAATGAGAGCAAGCTACCTGTTGTCTTTTTTATTTGATACTTGAATTTGATAATCTTTATTCACATTTTAATTTGCAATTCATTCACCTCCACACTGATTTCCTTGAAGTTATATACATCATATTATCCTACATGCAAATAATTTTCTTAATTGCCACCTATTTTCCGCCACCAGTGAAGTGTGCAACACAAAGACCATTGTTCGGAAGTTCAACCATACATATATAAAAATTATACTCTTTTCTTTCTAAAGCATGGACATGGAATTGCTTGAAAACGAGTAGTTTGGAGAAAAAGAATCCTAACCCTTTACGTTTGATTTGATGACAAATAAACTCGGTACCTCGGGAAATCCATGCAGACATAACATCAAAGGTTTTCCAAGATCTCCCTTCGCAACATAATGAAAATTAAGGTTAGATTTAGTTGTGACGTAGTTGTGCACTCCCAGGCTCTCGTCTTCAAGACATGATGGAGCTAAAAATTACAAATATTTAATAAATAACGATCTATAAATTCACCACACAGAACAATGCAACCGTAGATCACTGCAACAATGTTAAAGACCTCTCAACTTCAACCGCCAAAATGACCTATCTACCGTAAAACCTTCAAATCTGGACGTTTAACAGTTCGAATAATTTATGGTAATTCCTTTGTTTGAAATAGTCTTCCTCCGACAGGGAATATGTACAAAGGTTCTATACAGTATTCAGTTCATTGTTAAGTTTAGTTTCAGTCTTGTTCTTGTTAATTTTACCTTGTGTATTCGGTTTCCACTTGAGAAAATCTGTTCCTTCACGAAAAACGTTCCATAACAATCGGCAAAATACCATAGAGCCATAAAACATCCCAATAACATAGCAAAAAAGGTAAACCAACACACGTTTTACAAACAGAAACATGGCCACTTACACCAAAATGTTTTTTTACTGTTTTGAAACACAATAATTGGTACTGCAATCAACTCGACCTCGATCCCTGAAGGACAGCTAAGTAGTTGCTGAAGACGACGTCAGACAAGCTGAGGGCTAAAGTTCAAAGTTCTGCAACCAAAACTCTGCGGAATTCCCGCAAACCATTCGTTCGCTAATGTGTACTAAAATGAGTATACTGTATAGATCAGATCCGGCAGACACACTGCACAATCTAGTGAGACATTCGTAGCGTATAATGCTTAAATGGGCCTCACACAATCACATGGTAATCATTGCCAGTGCATGAAGTTTGCATCAGGGTTCCCAGATGGTCTGAGCTCGAAAGAGCCAAATGATACGTAAAAAGTAGCCAAACCAGACTGAAAGAAGCCAAAATCGAAATTTAGAGTGGGGATTGGGGCTAACGTAATTATGCAAATTACAGCCATTAAAACAAGCACTTACATTTTATTTGACACAGTGACTAAGAATTCTAACTCAAACTTTATTTATCAATATCAAGGTATATCATATATGTAGCATGCAGGAAAGACTTAGACAGTTTTAACTTTATATTTCTGGTTCTAAAGGAAGTTCGTCTTCGTCAATTGCGGATTCTGAAGAACTGCTCTTTGCATTTTTATATATGTCATTCGTGAATAGCTCAAGCATTCTTTTGCTAGGTACAAAGTCTTTGCAGCGCTTATCTTTAAAGTACAGATGAGTGCGGATTCTGATTATGGCTTCGAGCATGGATGAACTCATCTTGTTGCGTGATTTCGTCTTGATAGCCGTAACGTACGAAAACATTCGCTCAACCACTGCGTTACTTGTTGGTGTAGTGAGGCAATCTAGGGCGTAGGTTGCAAGATCATGATAGGTGTTGTTCTCAAGCAAGTTCTCATACTCAAGGACACCTGACCAAAAGCTGACAGCCTCAGTTGGAATGCCATCCTTAAAAACGCCGGTTGACATGCGTTTTTGACATGCCAGTTGACATGCAAAATGCTCCGATACTGGTTGTCGATCTCTTGGATCTTCTCATTGATAAGATGCTGCATTGGGAGTCGAGCCAAAGGAACACGCCCCACTTGGTTTAGAATGCGAGATGGGTGTAGAAGGGATAGTTCATTAAATATGTCCTTTGAGGATGGAAGACGTTTTTGGACTTGCGCAGTTGCTTCTAAAAGCATCGAGTGGCACCTGTTGTACACATCCCGAATTCTACTGGCTGTATTCTCATCATTGCTATGCCTACGAAGTAATGCTGCTGCTTCAGATACAAACTTTGCCCCGTAGTCAACTTTATCAGCTGGTAACTCAACACCAGAGGAACTGTAGACTCGACCACACAGGCTGTTATAGTAAAGGTTGAGCTCCTTGATCATATCGTTGGCTTCAATGTCAGTTGCTTGAAAAAAAGCATTCATTCTCTCGAGCTCTGACACCACAGGAGACAAGAAATGAAAGTAGAGGTAATTGATAGGATCATGGAGCATTTCTCGAATGAGACGAGCCTTGTAACGAAATTTTGCTTCTACTTCACTTTCGGCCAAGGAAAAATACATCTTCAAAATCTCCCAATTTACGAGGATATTATAGATCACTTTTCCTCGCACCAACCATCTCGTTTGGTTGCACTTTTGAAAGGGAAGAGGGATTGAAGAACTTTCTACATCGCATCTTTCGAATGTCTTGAAGAGTTGCTTGTAGGCGTCGCGGCGAACTTTAGTTTTTGAAAACCACTTCGGTATTTCAGTGAGCATGAAGCCAAGGTTAGCAGGCATTCTTTCAAAGGCGTGTTTGATACAGAGAGCCAAGGAATGACAGATGCACTTAATTAGGATACAATTTGGCGATGCTGCTTTGATTCTTGACCATACTGAATCATGTTCCCCAACCATAACAAATGCTCCATCGCTTGCATAACCAATGCAATTCGTCAGACGTAGGCCAGATTGCTCAAAGCAACTTTTTAGCGCTTCAAACAAATCCTTGCCTGTTGCTTTCACTACGGGTATCAGGTTTAAGAACGAGGTCACGATTCTTTTTTCGGATTTGCTATAGTAGCGAATGACCACACAAAGAAGTTTGGTGCATGAAATATCCGTTGATTCGTCCAGGATGACACAGTACTTCTGGTCAGCCATATCAGCGCAGAGATCTTGGTGGAGAGCAGGAGAAACCACATTTTTGATAAGCAGGCTGCATTTTGTTCGATGTAGCTTCATCTTTTCCATTTTACTCCCTTTTCCATGATGTATGATGATCTCGCTCAAATAGTCCACTGTCTTGATTGAGCTGTGGCATGTTACTCCAACAGCAAGCTGTAGTTCCAGCTCTTTTACGCGTTCATCTTCCTTGACAGGAACAAGGTTTATCTTCGTATTACAAGATAAAAAATTAGCTTGCCTTTTGTGTTTCGTGGTCTGTTCGTGTTTGTCTAGATTTGATAATCTTGGGGTGATATTTTGTCGGCAGAACGAGCAGTGGGCATCGTGTGAACCATCTTTTGCCTTTTCTACCCAAGGATATTTTCTTTGCCATTCAGCCTTAAATTTTTGTGACGTGTCGTAATGACTTTTCCACTTATTTCCTTTCTCACCCGTGGATGGTTTGCTTAAGCTCATCTTCCGTATTCAAGCGTTCAACATCAAAAAACAGTGAAAAAAAGTGAAAATTGAAAAAGTATCATTTTTTCGTTTTCCCGCCATTTGGGACGAACCGCGTTAGAGTGGGGACTGGGGAAAGGGTACTAATTCCGATAGGATATTTAAGTACACCCGTCTTACACACATCGAACATAGCAGAGTTCATAACTAACTTTGCTGATGGATGGCAGATTATTTTTGAAAAGTTGATTATTTCACTATTTAATTAAAAAGAAGCCAAAAAGAGCCAAAAAATAGAAAGAAGCCAAACGAAATTTTAAGTAGCCAAACAAAGTCAAAAGAAGCCAAAATCGAGAAATTTGGCTCTTTTAACGCCAAACTGGCAACCCTGGTTGGCATGCAGGTGTGATGACGTAATCATTTGAATTTCTTGACACAAATAAAGTTTCGAACAAAAAGTCGTATGAGATCAAAACTACCGGGGAACTTACCAGGAACATGGCGGCCAGCGCACGCGCATAAAAAATTTGGGACAAATTTTCACGTGAGTTCGACCTCTGGTTGATTATTTACTCTGTGTCTGGAATACCAACTCCCAATCATTTGCTCGGGAAAGATGGCCGCCCTTACGGAGTGAATATTAGTATATCAGTTTCAGTCCTCTTCGCAGTTTCGTACGTCAGTTCCAGTCCTTTACACGACTATAATATTTAGTTTTACTTTGGTTCGGCTTCAAAAGCAATCACAACCATTGAAAAAATGTTCAGACGAAATATTACTGGACCAATTTTACATAAACGAGCATTTAAAAGTATTCATTACTGCCGTGTGCCCTAAGAAGGGTGCTAAATTGTCTAAAGGTGGTAAACTAACGGTAAAAAGTGGACGTGCATTTAGTAATTTCCTGGTCACTTTTCCGGACCGTTTTACCAGGTTTCTCGTTAGTTTGGGATTTAATTTTCGTGAAAATATATAACCTGTAACTCGGATTGATTTTGTCAAAATGTATTTGAAATTCTTAAACTAATTTCCATCTTTTGAAGACGAGTTTTGTTTGTATTTTCAATAAGGAAAATTTTCAGGTAATATAAAACCTCGCGTGGGAGACTAATACATGCACACTTGGATTCTATTTGTATGACAAGACCTGAAATACTTCAAGGAATCTCCAGGTAAGCCAGAGCTTCATTTTCAACAACAGAATATTGTGGTCAATAGAATCAAAGGCTTTCTTAAAACCTAGGAAAATTACTCTATTTAGATACCATCGGTCCATGTTTATCGACCACTTATTAGTAATACTAAGAACTATAAAGAAGGACTACTTGAATTGGTTTTTCATAAAACCTGCCCAGAGACCAGTTTTTCAAAATCCTTGGCCACTGTGAAGAGAACAGAAGTAGGCCTATAATTGTTGCAACCTGCTTTATCACCTATATATATATATATATATATATATATTTATATACAGTATATGTATGTATACATATGGGTGAAATAATTGCTACTTTTAAATCATCAGGCAAAATCCCTCTTAAAATAGACTAATTGAAAATGGCTGCTTAAAATGGTGCTATAATTTTAGCTGAATCTCTTAACAGCTTAGGTGGAATTTTATCATACCCTGCTGCCTCACAAATCCGCTTGGCTGAAACAAGACAGCCGCCTGTTGCAACAAACCAGATAATTACGACATCACCCTTCTAAATTCTTTGATGAACACCTTAGAATATCATCTACTTATGTATACAATCCATCTGCTCATTCATCCATCTCCAGATTTAAAAAATCTCCTCAAAGCTACTTAGTGACACGTCATATTGAAGGCTATTTTCCACTAGGCGAATTCGCCTATTGGAAAATTTAACAATTTTTAACAGTAAACAACTGTCTTCTTGTAAATTACGAAGACTTTGCGAACGAATTGTCGGTATAACGTCACTACATCAACTGCGTGCTGAACAATCTCACCCGAGACTAATATTGATCCACAAGACCGCGCAGGGGACTGAAACTGACGTACAAAATTGCCCTCCATGGACGGCCATCTTGGCTTCACATTTCATTGGCTAGTTAGCATTCCAGATATGGAAATTGAGTTCACTGGGTAAATGTCCTTTATTTAGAAAGCAATTTCCCAAAAAATTCCGACAGCAAAATAACAAATGGACAAGCACGGGATGTTGAATAAACTACACATTTTATGCATAATATTCATTTATAATCAATCGGGACTTATTTGCCCTACAAACATTGCATTTTTTTTTCCTGCTGAATACAATGTCACCATTTTCAATTTAAAACTATTACGTACATCGAAATTAACTACGAGCGAATTTTGTTTTTATTGTGATTATACTGCACTGCTGTTCCCTGCTTTGTGTTATTTTCAGCAGAAAACGTATTTTGGTATAGCTGTTGAACCGACCAAGTTTGTTGTATGGTTCTGCATTATTTCGCCAAGAATTCTCTGATGAAGTCGTTCACAATACGAGGTTCATCTTGGTGAACCCAGTGACTTGCACCACCAACAAACCTGCAATAAAAAGAGTTGAAATAAAGTTGAACCGTTAACCTTGTAAAATAGCCTAGTTAGTTACGTGCTGAGTATGGATGCGGGACACGCCGAACGATTTAACTGATCGAAATAATACATGAGCATTTAAAGGGATTTAGACTTTCATATAATAATAGATCAATATCGGTATCAATATAAGATTAAGAACTTGGGCACGGTTTTCTATGTGTATCATGATAATTTCTACGCTTAAATTCCAACAATTCCAACATCGCAATATGATCAACACTTACTGCCTTAGACTACGTTTACACAACTTCAAATTTCTCCGGATTCGTGGGCTATCCGGAGACTTTTTCATATTAAAAGTAGTCGTTTACACTGAAGTAACGAATCCGTTACAGAAATTCTTCGGATCGATCACGAAGTCTGATAAATACGAATACGGAAAAGAATCTGGATACTTATCAGAAGATCTAATAAACAATAAATCGAAAGAAATTTTTCGCTTGTTCGGCGTTACTTTCAATAACGTTTGTGACGATTTATGTCCATTCTTAGAAAAAGAAAGCACTGTTTGCTTTAACGCAAGCATGCATTTTATCCACATATTTTTTCCTCTGTAAACGATCAACGAATCCCAATACAATTTTTGTGTGGATCCGAAGATTTTTGCGGTAGTATAAACGCAGCCTTAAAAAGCTCGGTTACTCGATAAAGAATGCACCAACACTATATACATCACCACTTCGCGAAAAAGGAGGCACAATTAACGTGACAATTCAAAGCGTTCTCAGCAGCTTAATCACATCCCAGATATTGGCCTTTTCAATTAAATTCTAAATCAAACCTTATCTTCACATTATCAACAACCCCATGTAAAGAATCTAAGCATTCCTTTCGAAGAAAACCGTCTTCATCGCCCTGAAAACAAAAAATATATACAACATGTTGTAAGTGTATCGTCGTTCAAAACTAGTCCACAACACGAGGCTTCGAAAGCAACAGAACGCCGGGGGTCTAAAGCTTCAAACGTAAGGATCGCAAGCCCTACTCTAACTTTCTATGAACACGCTTTTGAAATTTTTCCGAATGTACGACATAAGTGGCAACAGTTATGTCGACGCTGTACTTTTGCAACTCCATACTTCTTTCATCATTATGACTTCTTGGGCATTAATTTTTAAAAACCATCAGAAACAGAAGGTAAATTTTGTAAGCTTTCACTACGGAAGGTTTACCTCCCTTCAACCGTTCAATGCGGTGTTTTATCTTGTACGGCCACTAGCTGATTCTAATCCACGATACTTCGACCTGACCCGCCTCTAATGACATGGATATATTTGTGACGATACAACAAAACGTAAGTCGTATCTCTCAATAAAGCTTTAATTCACGAAATTAACTCCGTACTTATGTCAGTGGTTACCAGATTCAGCAGCATGAAATAGAAATTAACAAGGAATCAGCCCAACCAATCTCCAAAGCGACCATACCTACCCAGACCACTAAGGTTGGTGATGTTATACGTGATTGGCCATCCCTCATCCAATCATGGTCAACCAAAAATCCATCAATATTTCTATAGTAGTTTAATGCACATGTGATGGCACCAGGTTGTGATATTGCAAACCTGTACGCCTCTATATCATTGTCTGTCATATTTGCCTTGTTTTTCACCCCCTGAAAAATAAAATGAAATCCAAATCTTGTTTATCGTACCTGGTGAAAAATAAGTATCTACGTACTTTTAGTTCAAGCAATTTGAACAAGACCTTAATTTTTTATATAAACGCGTAACAACACAACTTGATCACAGTTGTTAACGAGTGTGCGCAACTTTGAGCTGTACATTGTGAGTAGTATATTATGCTGCATCCCGCAAGAAAGCTACCAACAATGTCGATCATTAATAACAAAGATTCTATTTAGCATTGTTCAGCCATCAGTATTGTAACACTTGTTAATGTATCTTTTCTATCAAGACTTTTTCCCTTCTCTATGACTGTGAACAACCACTGTAGCTTCATCAATGCTGAAAAGCAAAGTTGAAAAAATTAACGTATAATATGGCAGCTCAACCAGTGTTGTTCGTCTATGAGAATGAGTTTTCTGACAAAATGCAAAACAGCGATAACTCCGAACATTGTCAACATATCTTTTTATTGAGTATTATCTACGTTTCGACCAGGCTGTAGTCATCATTAGAAATGTTTAGGTAACAGGTCTAGAACCACACTTGATGAGGGTAATTTTCGAGTTTCAGAATCTTATATTCTAAGACCCAACCGAGACAAGTAGCGAAAATGCAACTCATTCTCCTCCGGCCGGAAACCGAACCCGCTACCTGGGTGCCAATTGGACTACGAAGGATGTTGCTGGAGCTTGGCCACGAATCGTGGTCAAGCGCTCGGCAACGGCTGGAATCGAGATTCTCATTGCATTGCATTTTGTTTTCTGTTAAATCAGCATTAGTGAAGAGTTGGGTTACGACACAACTAACAGTCTTGACTGGCTGCAGATGTGATGAGGATTATCATTAACGTTGTCATTATCATTATGATTATGTTTATCATTATCATTGTCACTGTAATTATCATTGTCATTATTATTAAGAACATCAGAGACGGGTTTTCTAGCAGTTCAAGCCCATAATGACAAAGGGAAATCCAAGATAACTTACAGTGGCACTTCCCAGTTTTATTAACTTCCACAGCCTATCTCAAAAAGGTTGAAAAATATTTTTATGATGCTTATAGAAGAAAGCTTAATGTCAAAGGATATGTAAGCATATCGTGAAATATGATATATACCACTCTTCCACTGCAAAAATACGACCAGCATAGATAAAACTTTGGGTATGAGTTTGTAACATACCATGCAACAATTGAAGCGCAACAATTGTACATCTGATAACTCTTACTGCAAAATCTCTTTTGAATATCTCTTCCATGATCTTGAATCTTTTTTGTGACATAAACAACTCTGGTAAATAAGGAAGTTGATAGAAGAAAACATACTAAAAAAAAAAGTGACAATGTTTTAAAAAATTTCAACACAAAATTACATCACTAACACTGAGAATTTTGATACAGTGGATTACATGTAAGACAATCTAGCGCATGCACGGTCGGTGTGATTCCATCAGGCTAGTTCTTTCTCCATGCAACAGTCCTCTTATTTATATTATATTGTTTGTAATGATCATCTCCAGCAAAAACGATTTGCCATTAGATGGTCTTCCTCAATACCACGCCATCACCGGATATTCTACAACGGCTGAGCGACTAATCGGCTATCCTATATGATCGCGATGTTTTCGATCATGATTACTGCATCGCTAGTACAAACGTGCAAGACGATATATTGTTTCACGTACGTCGCTAATGTTACTTGTTTTTGGAATTTTTGTTTGCTTGAATAGTAAACACCAGAATGTATTCTTTAAAATGAAATTTCTAAAATAATGGGAATTTGTTTATCATAATAAATCAGCAATTACTCCAAACTCACCACAAAAGGGGAATGCTAGCATCTAAGTAAAAGATTTAGATTTAACTGCTAAGAAAAAATTTACGGACTATCGTTGTGCTCACACGTGTCAATTCTCGCCTTTCTGACATGTCTTTCTCATATTTTTTTCGGAAAATATCTCTTAGATTCTCATTTCAATCGTGAAAAAATTTTTTTTGAAGGTTAGTTTAAGGTATTGCGTAGTTGATAACGAATTTATCGACTTTATCGTAGAGTAACTATGGTCACAACATCCAAAATAATTGTCTGATGTTTTTTCAATGTTGCCTTACCCTACACATTATATGTAATACTTTCACGCGAGCACTGTAAAATATGAAATATAAATAAGTAATGTAAACATAACAAAAATCACGAAACATTTAACTTCAACCCTACCCAAGACATCAAAAATCGCTTCCAACTGGTCACCATCGAGTATGAACTACTGGAGGTCAGAAACGGAAAATTAAAGATCTTACAACCTATTTAAGAGACCTAATAAAGTTACTGAAAATAATTCCCAGATTTAATCATCAAATAGACAAATCTAATCAATAAATCACTTGAATAAGGGCTTCAAAACTGTGATAGGAAACAGACTCAATATATAATTTCCTTATAATGTTTTCACTGTGCCAAAAAAAAAACCAAAATTAGAGCTGCTATTAAAAATAGGGTATACTTTGCTTGAATTTAAGGTATACTTGCGTCATTCTCGTGTACAAATAATTGTCAGAGTTAAATGTTGAGGAATGTGCTTGTCTGATGTTTTGTGACAGAAGATATGATCTTTATTGTGGACAGTATAATTATTAAAATAGTTTTAGACTACAAACATGGGATGAGGGACATTCAGAATTATCAGTTGATCTACAATTTCTGGAAATCTGTGAGCAACCGACCTGAAAAAAAAAAAACAAAATTTGGTTTAGCAAACAAAGTTCAAAACTTTCGATCAATGAATGCGCGTGGCAGTTAGGGTACTACCATTAACGGTAAATTAATAAAGTTAAAGTTCCCACATAAATAATTTTTTTGAGAGATTTTCCATTCTTTGAGCGCGCCATTTTTACCACCAAGATTGCTTAGCTTTAACCAGAGTGAAATAGTAAAATGCGCGCTTAAACCTTTTAACCTTTACTGTTCAAACGTGCCTCCCTTTGACGAGTAAAATCGTTTGACCTTAGCCACATTAAAGTAATCTGGCATTACCCAGAATAAAATAATGGAAAGCGCTTTTTAACCTTTTCCTACTCAGAAATGCTTCCCTTTCACGAGTATAATCATCTGGCATCACTTATTTTAGAATAAGAAAATCCTAACCCAAACAGGAGAGGGTTTCAAGATTTTTGATCAAATGCAAAAGACAGCAAAACGTACCATATTGGTATACACTCATGTCAAGGGTTGAAATTCCCTAGTACCCAGAGGTCCAATATCTCAAACGCCCTCCAATCACCAAACATGAATTGACAAAGGTACCCGCTGGACTACCAAAATTTTTGCAAAGCTTCCTGTTAAATTCTTACATTCATATTCTGTACTATGTCTTGACACATATCTTGACATGTCTTGACAACAAAAATTGCAAACAAAAAACGTTTGCTATGTAAAAAATCACGACCACCAGAAATCATAAGGAACAACTTTCCTGTGTGACTGCAACTGGTCCTGAATTTTTTACAGGACTTTTCAAAGTAACTTTGACACCTACTTCTAAAACACTAATCTCACTGTGAGTTAAAACTAGTCTTTAAATTCACAATAATATCTAACATCCTCACATGCATACAGTCATTACAGCAATTACCAAGATATCATTCCTCCCCAATCATGTCCAACAAGAGTACATGATGAATAGCCAAGAGCTTCTACCTGTAACATTTAAAAAAAATTATTGCACTGTTCACTAAATAGTGACTCTATAGCACTGAAATATCAAGCATTGTATGACAAGAATAATCAGCAAAAAAGACACTATCAGTTACTTACAATTTCTTTGGCATCCTGGCTCAAATGGCTAATTTTGTACATTGACGTTTGTTGAGGTTTATCACTGAGCCCATAACCTCTAAACAGTAAAAAAAATTCCATTTGGACTATACCATATTAATATATTACTATAAAAGCATATATTACTGATTACATCAATTAGGGCAGTTAATTTGAGAAGACAATGAACATACAGTGTTTATGGTTCACAAATCCTTTTGACCAATGTGGCCAAGTGCTACAAAAAACAACTGTTACAGTACTGGCCATATTGAATATAAATAACCACAAAATAACATGAACACAATATAAATTATTCTTACTTGTGTCAATTACATTTGATACAAATAAACCAGTTGATTCTTGTTTTTGAGATGCAGGATAATATTCATAAAGAAATCAGTAATATTGACTTATGTATAACCACACAAACCAGCATTGCTACAGTTAGGGGAGATGATATTTTCTGGAAATACTAGAATTTTGTGAATGCTGCATGTGGTTCCAAATTTGATCAATGAAGTTTCTATAATTTCTGCTAATACATTCTATTTCAGGATGATTATGAAATAGAATTGAAACACTGCACATTCTCTTATGGGTAAGTGTTAAGTTAATGCAAGTATATCTCGTGCACCTAAATTGGGTAAGAACTTGCCTCCAATTCCTGTGGACTTGATAGCTCAACATGTAGAACAGCCGACCAGTATCCCAAAGGTGCAAGTTCAAATCCTGCTCAAGTCAACATTTTTCAGTTGATTTCAGCAGTGCCAGATTATCATTGCAGATATCATTTAACTAATCATATGTCCTTAGTTATATGTAACATATTTTAATGCTTAAATTACCATATTATTTGAAAACAAATACTCACCTCAAGTCAACAGCAACAACTCGGTAATCACTGGAAAATTCTCTCAATTGAAAACGCCATGAATACCAAAACTAGAAAGGCCCAAAGTGAAGTAATAATTAAATCATACCACTATCACCATCAGCAAGTTTCGGCAACTTTTCTCACTCTGTTGGAATTGTCACCACAGTGTAAGTGTAGTTAATGGTAACACATGGAGGTTCAAAAGGTATAAAAACATCTTGGTCATAGAGACAAAATTTGAGATATACTGCACTTCTTTGGTAGCTGTACTCACAAAATAAATCCACATACACATATGCTTTAAAACCTCATTAATAACTCATAAGAACACAAATGGAAATCATAACCATCTTGTATCTATACTCTTGATGTAAACCCCAATCACTTATCTTGTTAAATTTTTATGGCTTAGAAAGCATTATTTGTTAAACTTCTTTTGTCAAAAGGCTTGCAAAAGGATTCATTTTAGAAATCATTCACAAAACTAGTAGAGTATACTTTATCAGATCTAAAACACTTGGTTGTTACCTTGTATTTTATACATACATGTACATTTGCAAATATATAAATTTAAGCATACATTGTATTCATCAAGAACCATTCCTCTCTCAAATTTAACTTGTCCATATATTTACCATAAAATATTAAATCTTTATTTCTAAATGACCACTATGGGACACAACTTCTAAATGTTGCAGGTTCTGCACATATACATTGACATATATATTACATGTACATTATTATATACATACCTACACCCATAATACACATAGTCATATACACAAAAAGCAAATACATATAAAAGTAGAATACTGCCAAAGTACTGATAAACTTTACTACTACTAATAGCTACTAATGTCTTACTGACAGAGCTATATAAGAACTATATTTAAGGTAAATAAGCACTCTGCTCACACCAGTGGGACTAAGTTACCCGTTGTCTTTTTCGTTTTATACTTGAATTTGATAATCTTTATTTACATTTCAATTTGCAATTCATTCACCTCCTCACTGATTTCCTTGAAGTTCCTATTCATCAAAATATGCTACACGCAAATAATTTTCTTAATTGACACCTGTTTTCCGCCACCTGTGAAGTGTGCAACACAAAGACCACTGATGGGAAGTTCAACCATACATATATAAAAATTATACTCTTTTCTTTCTAAGGCATGGACATAAAATTGCTTGAAAACGAGTAGTTTGGAGAAAAAGAATCCTAAGCTTTTACGTTTGATTTTCTGACAAATAAACTCGGTACCTCGGGAAATCCATGCAGACATAACATTAAAGGTTTTCCATGATCTCCCTTCGCAACATAATGAAAATTAAGGTTCGATTTAGTCGTGACGTAGTTGTGCACTCCCAGGCTCTCGTCTTCAAGACATGATGGAGCTAAAAATTACAAATATTTAATAAATAACGATCTATAAATTCACCACACAGAACAATGCAACCGTAGATCACTGCAACAATGTTAAAGACCTCTCAACTTCAACCGTCAAAACGACCTATCTACCGTAAAACCTTCAAATCTGGACGTTTTACAGTTCGAATAATTTGTGGTAATTCCTTTGTTTGAAATAGTTTTCCTCCGACAGGGAATATGTACAAAGGTTCTATGCAGTATTCAGTTCATTGTTAGGTTTAGTTTCAGTCTTGTACTTGTTAATTTTACCTTGTGTATTCGGTTTCCACTTGAGAATCTCTGTTCCTTCACGAAAAACGTTCCATAACAATCGGCAAAGTACCATAGTGCCATAAAACATCCCGATAATATAGCAAAAAAGGTAAAACAACACACGTTTTACGAACAGAAACATGGCCACTTACACTGAAATGCTTTTTACTGTTTTGACACAGAATAGTTGGTGCTGCAATCAACTCGATCTCGATCTCTGATGAACAGCCAAGTCACAGAGTAAATAGTCTACTAGAGGTCCAACTCACTGTCGGCAGCTTCGATGTTTGTGTCCTCGCGCATCTCATTAGTTGAAACCACTGATCTGAAAAATAGGACTGGATCGAGCAACCATTGTTCAAAAAAGTGAAGCCGGAAGTCAGCCGTGGCGGCCATATTGGAGTGACCACTTTTCAAGGTGCGCCGTATATTTTGTGTAGGTTACATCGAAGAAATTGGAGGAGAACTTTCAAAGTGTGTAGGTTCTTGACGTATAATTGTCAAATTTTAAGTGAAAACATGCCGAGGAGAGACAACAGCCTTTAAAATTGTCCAATTTTCTTTAAAATTACTGATTTTCCCGTGGTAAATAATCGACTATTGAGCAACGAGTGATCGTGTTGGTGGCGTGTACCGTACTTCGAGATCTACTGCATAGTCTACGTACTGTGGAGTCCAGAGATTTTTCCTTTTACAGTGCCAGGTTTTATGGGTGGAAAAGGCCGTGGTTGTTTGGCGTTCCCAAGCCAAAAATTTCAATAGAATCAAGAAGGTTTCATGGGCCACATTTAGACAGCAAGCTGCCAATTGAAGATTCCTGGGCTGTACTATGACATGTAATTTGTTAAACTGGTCTCCAGTATGCTAAAGTAATTTATTAACAGTTTTACCACAATTCACAGGTGGCTGTTTCAATTATGCTTGTTTCATTGATGTTTGGATTTTTAAACTTTGATGAACCTTTAAATGAACTGTTCTACACAGTCATTTGAAACAGGAAAATGTTTTCAGGATAAGAATTACATTTGGTAAAAAATCTTTGTACTTTGCACATATTTGCAATATAATGTTTTAATGCCATTGCTTTAGCAATTTTTATAGAAATATACCATTAAAATAGATATTGATGGTATTTGAGGCAAATTTTGCTTTGATAACACTTGCCATTTAAAGGTGTCTAAAGGTTTAGTTATATTAAGTAATTTTAATTTTTCAATGCAGTTGTGTTTAGAGTTGTGTTGAAACTGTTTTGCTGTTGATCTATAAAATGAATTGTACAAGTTCAATTCAAATATACACAATAAAAGCAACCAACCACCTTGTTATAACTGATGTTGCATTTTGGTTTGTGAGAAAAGTAGCTCATTCAGAGGGGTGCCAGGAATTTGACATTTAACTAAGGGTGAAGATATTCTTTAGCCAGCTTGTAAAGTTTGTCTTCTGTTAATGTTGATTCTTGAAGTGCCATAGTTCTTTCGTCAAACTGTGTAAGTTGTTCACTTGTTAAAGCAGGACTAGTTGGTGGAATGTCTACTGAACTGTCATCAAGTGGGATATGTCCATCCCAGTCAATACCATACTTGTCAGTTACTTCAGTAGGATTGGTACCTTCTTCAGATGTCATCAATGAACCTTGGACCCAAAGCTGAAGGGGTATATAGTTGTTTGCTGTGGACATGGGATGTCTCAACCAGGCAGCAGACCATTCATTCAAACAATGGTTTATGTGATGAAGGAATGCATAATGTAAGCACTGTAAGTCATTTTCTGCTTAACAGTCCAAGATATTCAGATCCTCCATTAATGAAAACAGATTGTGGCAATTGTTTAAAACATCCTTAAATACATCCCACCAGAGGTGCTCAATTTGTTGATTGTGCATTCTCTTACCCACAAGAGCTGACCCCTTACCTGGACCACAAGTGTTTAACTTATTCTTGACAACATCCACATTTTCAGTTCCCTAACAACATCACACCAGGTTCTGGAGGGCGATCCCCAGTTTTATACTGCTTTTATGAAATTTTAGAATACTGTGGCAGCTTCATTGTTAGCATTGCAGGGTAAATACACAGGTGTGAAGCCATCCTCACACCCTGAACAACAAAACACCATTTGACAAGTTTATGATTGCCATCAAAATGCCAGAGTCCAAGTGGCCTTGTTCCATTGTATATACATCATTTAATTGCCATGCACCATCAAGTAGCCAATCCCTGGGGATCAACTCATGAAAGAGCTTCTCTCATATGATGTCTGAAGATGAATATACCCTTTGAGCCAAGGTGTCTCGTCAACATTTTTAATCCACATTTTGGATTTGTTCTTTTAGTTGCTCTCACTATGTCATCTCATTATCTTGTATTTCTGTGTAAAGGGCATGCACTGCAAGACCGTATTCTTGCATTTGTTGTTTTACAGTCCATGAACTCACATGAAGTAGCTCTGAAATTGAACAGATACTAAACCTGGCTTTTCCAGGCATTGCGAGCTGTCCCTTGCTAACTGCATACTTTGGTCTACCTGGTTATCCAGTGAAAACAGCATTTTCTCTGATGTTCATCCCTGAACACTCTAAAATTGACCATGCACTGCTCAACAAATTGAATATTTCTTCTGGTATTCTTCTCAAGGAGTCTAAGACAATGACAAGCTTCTAAATTTCTTGAAGCTCATCTGATATGTTGCAATTATCAGCACTATGAACACTAGAAACAATCTCCCTTAATCTGGATGTTATTACGTCTTTCAACTCGGCAGTGAAATCTGTCACCATGTTCGTTAGTCTTTCTGCCCTGCACAATGTACCAGCTACTCACACGCACATGAAATTTTGCTAGGTGATGATAATAGTATAACACTGCATAATAATGCCACAGTGCATGATAATACTGAAACAGTGCCTAATAATAACAAGTCGGTACAAATAATGAAACATTGCACAATAATAACGAAACAGTATGTACCAATACAAACCAATGCTTTATAATAAAGAAACAGCGCATAATAACAAATCAACAGTGCATAATACTAACAAAGCAGTGTATAATAATAACAAAGAAATGCAAATTAATAACTAGACATTCCATGATCATGATGAACTTGGGAATAATAATAACGAAAAACTGTATAATAATGAACCGGTAGATAATAACGAAACATAATAGTTCTAACGGTAATGACACTCCATACTTACTAGTGAAATGTCCGTGAAAATTTTCTTTTTAACCTGGATTCTTCATCGTCAGATCCCTCACTACCACTTTGGGATGTGTTTTCGTTTCCTTTCACATTTTTTCTTCGTTTACTACAGCCCTACGTACGAGTTCCCTCATTTTCATAATAGCCTTACAACAACGTTACCGAGAAAGTGGTCACTCCAATATGGCGCAGATTGAATTTTGCGGGCTTCATTTTCTCCCGCACTCCAACCCTGGGTTGCTCTATCCAGTCCTATCTTTCAGATCAGTGGTTGAAACGGCGTCATGTTCCTGGCAAGCGTTTAGCCCACCGTCCTCTAAGTCAGTGGTCTAGCGCTCGCCGAGTTTAGGTCTGTGTTCTATATCTTTCGTGCTCGTCTGAACTGAATTTTTGCATAATTGAAGTGGTTTTACCGTCTTCGTCAACCTTAAGTGTTGTGAGGTACTTAAATGAAATAACTTGAATCATGTTTTATCTGATGTTGCGTTGTCCGCCCTTCGGGTAACATGCTTCTCGGTTGACTTGCAAGTTGCAAGTTCCTTGACGAACTTGCTAAATGAAGATTGCATTGTTGCTACACAACATCGAAAAGTTGGCTATACACGAACATCCGGTTTCACTGTAACAATTTTTGACTTGTTTAAAATCGTGGTAAGATTAATAAGAAAGCAGCACATGTTTGAATCCATCGAGAGTTGTCAACACGTTCGTACGATATTTGTAAATAGTGGAGTAAATTTTATTTTGTAAGCTCACTAAACAAATACCCCTCGATAGGTTTGAAAAGCTAATTTCAATGTACCAGTTTAATACTACAATCAAACTTCACTTTGTTTACATATAAATGGCAAAAATTCGTATGAGGTCAAAACTACCGGGGGAACTTGCCAGGAACATGGCGGCCAGCGCATGAGCATAAAAAATTTGGGACAAATTTTCACGCGAGTTGGATCTCTGGTTGATTATTTACTCTGTGGCTAAGTAGTTGCTGAAGACCACGTCAGACAAGCTGAGGGCTAAAGTTCAAAGTTCTGCAACCGGGACTCTACGGAATTCCTGCAAACCATTCGTTCGCTAATGCGTAATAAAGTGAGTAAACTGTATAGATCAGATCCGGTAGACACACTGCACAATCTAGTGAGATTGTGAGGCTACCACCAATTGCTACTGTGGCCACTATAGTACTATAGCCACCCGAGGCTTGGCGAGTAGTGCTCTTCGATTTTCATTTCATAATTTAGGGAATTCTTTAACTCGCTTTCTATAATCCATTTTACAAGTGTTACTGACTTAATTCAATACATTTGTTTACTTTGCTTAGCTCAGGCAATAAGCCTTCTGAATAAAAAGCTCAATGCTTGGCCTGGTCTACCCATCGCTTGACACCTACGGTTTCGAACCAGTGAACTCAATTTCCATATCTGGAATGCCAACTCCCAATCATTTGCTCGGGCAAGATGGCCGCCCATATGGAGGGAAATTTTCTATATCAGTTTCAGTCCTCTTCGCGGTCTTCTACGGCAGTTCTATAATATTAAGTTTTACTTTGGTTCGGCTTCTAAAGCAATCACAACCATGGAAAAAATGCTCAGACGAAATATTACTGGATCAATTTTACATAAACGATCATTTAAAAGTATTCATTACTGCCGTGTGCCCTAAGAAGGGTGCTAAATTGTCTAAAGGTGGAGAACTAACGGTAAAAAGTGGAATTGCATTTAGTAATTTCCTCAAGTGACTTTTCCGGGCCGTTTCATCAGGTTTCTCGTTAGTTTGGTATTTAATTTTCGTGAAAATATATAACCTGTAACTCGGTTTGACTTTGTCAAAATGTATTTGAAATTCTTAAACTAATTTCCATCTTTTGAAGACGAGTTTTGTGTGTATTTTCAATCAGGAAAATTTTTAGGTAATGTAAAACGTCGCGTGGCAGACTAATACTTGCACACTTGGATTCTATTTGTAAGGCAAGACCTGAACTACTTCAAGGAATCCCCAGGTAAGCCATAGAGTTTCATTTTCCAACAACAGAATATTGTGGTGAATAGAATCAAAGGCTTTCTTAAGATTTAGGAAAATTACTCCGTTTAGATACCCTCGGTCCATGTTTATCGACCACTTATTAGTAATACAAAGAACTATAAAGAAGGACTGCTTGAATTGGTTTTTCATAAAACCTGCCTAGAGACCAGTTTTTCAAAATCCTTGGCCGCAATAGAGAGAACAGAAATAGGCCTATCATTATTGCAATATGCATATATATATATATATATATATATATATTTATGTATGTATGTATACATATGGGTGAAATAATTGCTACTTTTAAATCATCAGGCAAAATACCAGTTAAAATAGACTAATTGAAAATTGCTGCTTAAAATAGTGCTACAATGTTAGCTGAATCTCTTAACAGCTTAGATGGAATTTTATCATACCCTGCTGCCGCACAAATCCGCTTGCCTGAAACAAGAAACGCCGCATGTTGCAACCAACCAGATAATTAACAACATCACCCTTCTGAATTTTTTGATAAACACCTTAGAATGTCAACTACTTATGTATGCTATCCATCTGCTCATTCATCCATGTCCAGATTTAAAAAATCTCCTCAAACCTTCTTAGCTACAGGTCATATTAAAGGCTATTTTCCACTAGGCGAATTCGCCTATTGGAAAATTTAACAATTTTTAACAGTAAACAACTGCCTTCTTGTAAATTACGAAGACTTAGCGAACGAATTGTCAGTATAACGTCACTAAATCAACTGCGTGCTGAACAGCCACACCTGAGACTAATACAGTAGTCTCCCGATATTTCGACATCGCTTATCTCGATACTTCCGCTATCTCGATCAAAGATTCGTTTCCCCTGGATTTGCCTAACTGTTTATCAGTAATTTACTATGGTTTATCTCGAACTCGTTTATCTCGATAACCCCGCTATCTCGATCAATTTTGGATTCCCTTCACCTAATTTTACCTTTTTTATCTCGATGCAGTGTTGAAAACGGCTGTTTCAAATAGTGAACCAACGACAGTAAGATCTCAATTTTTTAAATATTTTTTTATTACAACTGGCATCTCAGCGTTGCATCTTAGTATCTTAGCAATTCATAGGTCATTCCATAACTTCCCTTTACAAAATTTCAATGAGCTTGGCACTGCCACAAAATCGCAGAGTACAGGGAACTTGCATTCCCTCTCTATCACCCATGGAGAATGAAGAAGATGCGCAATGGCTCAGACGACGAGCATTAGAAGTATCTAATTTTATGGAAAAACAGTTTGCGATGGCAAAACGCCGACAAGACATTTCGGACTATTTTAATCAGTAGGGTATTTGAACAGGACCACGGGTTCTAACTCCCTTCTGACTTTTTTTCTGTAAAAAAAATTGTTTAGTTTGAAAATAATTTAAAGGAAACAGTCTTTGTACCATCTAAATAACGTAAACTAAATTGAAACAAACAAATGTTATAGTTAGTCTTTGTTAATTTTAGCATTGAAAATCAAAAATTTTTTGGATCCCCCGATACGTCGAACTCCCGCTATCTCGATATTTTTTTCGTTTCTCTTGAGAGATCGAGATATCGGGAGACTTCTGTATTGATCTACAAGACCGCGCATGGGACTGAAACTGACGTACAAAATTGCCCTCCATGGACGGCCATCTTGGCTTCACATTTCATTGGCTAGTTAGCATTCCAGATAAGGAAATTGAGGTCACTGGGTACATGTCATTTATTTAAAAAGAAATTTCCCAAAAAATTCCCACAGGAAAATAACAGAAATGGACAAACACAGGATGTTGAATAAACTACACATTTGATGCATAATATTCATTTATAATAAATTGGGACTTATTTGCGCTACAAACATTGCATTTTTTTTCTGCTGAATACAATGTCACCGTTTTCAATTTAAAACCATTACGTATATCGAAATTAACTGAGAGCGAATTTTGTTTATATTGTGATTATACTCCACTGCTGTTCCCTTCTTTGTGTTATTTTCAGCAGAAAACGTAGTTTGGTGTAGGTGTTGAACCGACCAAATTTGTTGTATGGTTCTGCATTATTTCGCCAAGAATTCTCTGATGAAGTCGTTCACAATACGAGGTTCATTTTGTTGAACCCAGTGACTTGCACCACCAATAAATATACAATAAAAAGAGTTAAAATAAAATTGAACAGTTAATCTTGTAAAATAGCCTAGTCAGTTACGTGCTGTGTATGGATGCGGAACACTCCGAACGATTTAACTGATCGAAATAATAGATGAACCTTTTCTAGGGACTTAGACTTTCATATAATAATACATCAATATCGGCATCAATATAAGATTAAGAACTTGGGCACGGGTTTCTATGTGTATCATGAATATTTCTACGCTTAAATTCCAACAATTCCAACATCGCAATATGATCAACACCATCTGCCTTAGGCTATGTTTACACTAGACCAAATTTCTCCGGATTCGTCGCCGATCCGGAGACTTTTCCTTCTTGTTAAAAGTAGTCGTTTACACTGAAGTAACGAATCCCTTACACAAATTCTTCGGATTGCTCATGAATTCGGATAAATACGAATCTGGAAAAGAATCTGGATAATTATCAGAAGCTTTAATAAACAATAAATGGAAAGAAATTTTTCCCTTGTTCGGCGTTACTTTCAATAAAATTTGTAACGATTTATGTCCATTCTTAGACAACAAAGCACTGTTTCCTTTAACGCGAGCATGCATTTTATCCAGATATTTTTTCCTGTGTAAACGATCAACGAATCCCAATACAATCTTTGTGTGAATCCGAAGATTTTTGCGGTAGTGTAAACGTAGCCTTAAAAAGTTCGGTTACTCAATAAAGAATGCACCAACAGTATACACATCACCACTTCTAGGAAAAGGAGGTACAATCAACTTTACTATTCAGAGCATTCTCAGCAGCTTAATCACATCCCAGATATTGGCCTTTTCAATTAAATTCTAAATCAAACCTTCTCTCCACGTTATCAACAACCCCATGTAAAGAATCTAAGCATTCCTTTCGAAGAAAACAGTCTTGATCGCCCTGAAAACAACAAACATATACAACATGTTGTAAGTGTATCGTCGTTCAAAACTAGTCCACAACACGAGGCTTCGAAAGCAAGAGAAAGCCGGGGGGCTAGAGCTTCAAACGTGAGGATCGCAAGCCCTACTCTAACTTTCTATGCACATGCTTTTGAGATTTTTCCGAATGTACGACATAAGTGGCAACAGTTATGTCGACGTTGTACTTTTGCTACTTCATACTTCTTTCATCATAATGACTCCTTGGGCATTAATTTTTAAAAACCATCAGAAACAGAAGGTAAATTTTGTAAGCTTTCAGTACGGAAGGTTTACCTCCCTTCAACCGTTCAATGCGGTGTTTTATCTTGTACGGCCACTAGCTGATTCTAATCCACGATACTTGGACTTGACCCACCCCTAATGACATGGATATATTTGTGACGATAGAACAAAACTTAAGTCAAGTAGCGAAAACTTAAGACAAGTAGCGAAAATGCAACTCATTCTCCTCCGGCCGGAAACCGAACCCGCTACCTGGGAGCCAATTGAACTAAGAAGGATGTTGCCGGAGCTTGGCCACGAATCGTGGTCAAGCGCTCGGCAACGGCTGGAATCGAGATTCTCATTGCATTGCATTTTGTTTTCTGTTAAATCAGCATTAGTGAAGAGATGGGTTACGACACGACTAACTGTCTTGACTGGCTGCAGCTGTGATGAGGATTATCATTAACATTGTCATTGTCATTATGATTATGATTATGATTATCATTGTCACTGTCACTGTAATTATCATTATCATTGTCATTATTATTAAGAACATCAGAGACGGGTTTTCTAGCAGTTCAAGCCCATAATGACAAAGGGAAATCCAAGATAACTTACAGTGGCACTTCCCAGTTTTATTAACTTCCACAGCCTATCTCAAAAATGTTGAAAAATATTTTTATGATGCTTATAGAAGAAAGCTTAATGTCAAAGGATATGTAAGCATGTCGTGAAATATATATACCACTCTTCCACTGCGAAAATAGAATCAGCGGAGATAAAACTTTGGGTATGAGTTTGTACCATACCATGCAACAAATGAAGCGGAACAATTGTACATCTGATAACTCTTACTGTAAAATCTCCTTTGAATATCTCTTCCATGATCTTGAATCTTTTTTGTGACATAAACAACTCTGGTAAATAAGGAAGTTGATAGAAGAAAACATACTAAAAAAAAAAGTGACAATGTTCTAAAAAATTTCAACACAAAATTACATCACTAACACTGAGAATTTTGATACAGTGGATTACATGTAAGACAATCTAGCGCATGCACACTCGGTCTGATTCCATCAGACGAGTTTTTTGTCCATGGAACAGTCCTCTTATTTATATTATATTGTTTGTCATGATCATCTCCAGCAAAAACGATTTGCCATTAGATGGTCTTCCTCAATACCACGCCATCACCGGATATTTCTACAACGGCTGGGCGACTAATCGGCTATTCTATATGATCGTGATGTTTTCGATCATGATTACTGCATCGCTAGTACAAACGTGCAAGACGATATATTGTTTCACGTACGTCGCTAATGTTACTTGTTTTTGGAATTTTTGTTTGCTTGAATAGTAAACACCAGAATGTATTCTTTAAAATGAAATTTTTAATATAATGGGAACTTGTTTATCATAATGAATCAGCAATTACTCCAAATTCACCACAAAAGAGGCATGCTAATATCTAAGGAAAAGATTTAGATTTAACTGCTAAGAAAAAATTTACGGACTATCGTTGTGCTCACACGTGTCAACTCTCGCCTTCCTGACACGTCTTCCTCATATTTTTTCGGAAAATATCTTAGATTCTTATTTCAATCGTGAAAGGATTTTTTTAAAGGTTAGTTTAAGATATTGCGTAGTTTATAACGAATTCATCGACTTTATCGTAGAGTAACTATGGTCGCAATATCCAACATAATTGTCTGATGTTTTTTCAATGTTGCCTAACCCTACACATTATATGTAATAGTTTCACGCAAGCACTGTAAAATATGAAATATAAATAAGTAATGTAAACATAACAAAAATCACGAAACATTTAACTTCAACCCTATCCAAGACATCAAAAATTGCTTCCAACTGGTCACCATTGAGTATGAACTACTTGAGGTCAGAAACGGAAAATTAAAGATCTTACAGCCTATTTAAGAGACCTAATAAAATTATTCAACATAATTCCCGGATTTAATCATCAAATAAACAAATCTAATCAATAAATCACTTGAATAAGGGTTTGAAAACTGTGATAGGAAATAGACTCAACAAATAATTTCCTTATAATGTTTTCACTGTGCCAAAAACAAAACAAAATTAGAGCTGCTATTAAAAAATAGGGTATGCTTTGCTTGAATTTAAGGTACACTTGCGTCATTCTCGTGTACAAACAATTGTCAGAGTTAAATGTTGGGGAATGTGCTTGTCTGATGCTTTGTGACAGAAGATATGATCTTTATTGTGGACAGTATAATTATTAAAATAGTTTTAGACTACAAACTTCGGATGAGGGACATTCAGAATTATCAGTTGATCTACAATTTCTGGAAATCTGTGAGCAACCGACCTGAAAAAAAATTTGGTTTAGCAAACAAAGTCCAAATCTTTCGATCAATGAATGCGCGTGGCAGTTAGGGTACTACCATTTACGGTAAATTAATAAAGTTAAAGTTCACACATAAATAATTTTTTTGAGAGATTTTCCATTCTTTGAGCACGCCATTTTTACCACCAAGATTGCTTAGCTTTAACCAGAGCGAAATTGTAAAATGCGCGCTTAAACCTTTTAACCTTTACTGTTCAAACGTGCCTCCCTTTGACGAGTAAAATCGTTTGACTTTAGCCACATTAAAATAATCTGGCATTACCCAGAATAAAATAATGGAAGGCGCTTTTTAACCTTTTCCTACTCAGAAATGCTTCCTTTTCACGAGTATAATCATCTGGCATTACCTATATTAGAATAAGAAAATCCTAACCCAAACAGGAGAGGTTTTCAAGATTTTTGATCAACTGTAAAAGACAGAAAAACGTACCATATTGGTATACACTCATGTCAAGGTTTGAAATTCCCTAGTACCCAGAGGTCCAATATCTTCAACGCCATGCAATCAGCAAACATGAATTGAAACAGGTACACGCTGGACTACCAAAATTTTTGCAAAACTTCCTGTTAAATTCTTACATTCATATTCTGTGCTATCTCTACACAAATTGACACTTACTGTACAACAATCATGTGAATGATTCATCTTGAATCCAACAAAAATTGCAAACAAAAAACGTTTCCTATGTAAAAAATCACGACCACCAGAAATCATAAGGAACAACTTTCCTGTGTGACTGCAACTGGTCCTGAATTTTTTACAGGACTTTTCAAAGTAACTTTGACACCTACTTCTAAAACACTAATCTCACTGTGAATTAAAACTAGTCTTTAAATTAACAATAATATCTAACATCCTCACATGCATACAGTCATTACAGCAATTACCAAGATATCCCCTCCTCCCCAATCATGTCCAACAAGAGTACATGATGAATAGCCAAGAGCTTCTACCTGTAACATTTAAAAAAAATTATTGCACTGTTCACTAAATACTGACTCTATAGCAATGAAATATCAAGCATTGTATGATATGAATCATCAGCAAAAAAGACACTATCAGTTACTTACAATTTCTTTGATATCCTGGCTCAAATGGCTAATTTTGTACATTGATGTTTGTTGAGGTTTGTCACTGAGCCCATAACCTCTGAACAGTAAAAAAAATTCCATTTGGAGTATACCACATTAATATATTACTATAAAAGCATATATTACTGATTACATCAATTAGGGAAGTTAATGTGAGAAGACAACGAACATACAGTGTTTATGGTTAACAATGCCTTTTGACCAATGTGGTAAAGTGCTACAAAAAACAACTGTTACAGTACTGGCCATATTGAATATAAATAACCACAAAATAACATGAACACAATATAAATTATTCTTACTTGTGTCAATTACATTTGATACAAATAAACCAGTTGATTCTTATTTTTCATATGCCCGGATAATATTCATAAAGAAATCAGTAATATTCATTTATGTATATCCACACAAACTAGCATTGCTACAGTTAGGGGAGATGATATTTTCTGGAAATACTGGAATTTTGTGAATGCTGCATGTGGTTCCAAATTTGATCAATAAAGTTTCTATGCTTTCTGCTAATTCATTCTTTTTCAGGATGATTCTGAAATAGAATTGAAACTCTGCACATCATCTCATGGGTAAGTGTTAAGTTGACGCAAGAATATCTCGTGCACCTAAGTTGGGTAAGAACTTGCTTCCAATTCCTGTGGACTTGATAGCTCAACATGTAGAGCAGCTGACCAGTATCCCAAAGGTGCAAGTTCAAATACCACTCAACTTAAAATTTTTCAGTTGATTTCGGCAGTGCCAGATTATCATTACAAATATAATTTAACTAATCATAAGTCCTTAGTTATATGTAACATATTTTAATGCTTGAATTACCATATTATTTGAAAACAAATACTCACCTCAAGTCAACAGCAACAACTCAGTAATCACTGGGAAATTCTCTCAATTGAAAACGCCATGAATACCAAAACTAGAAAGGCCCAAAATGAAGTAATAATTAAATCCTGGCACTGTCACCATCTGTAAGTTTTGGCAACTTTTCTCACTCTGTTGGGATTGTCAGCACAGTGTAAGTGTAGTTAATGGTAAGACATGAAGGTTCAAGAAGTATAAAAACATCTTGGTCATAGAGACAAAATTTGAGATATACTGCACTTCTTTGGTAGCTGTACTCACAAAATAAATGCACATACACATATGCTTTAAAACCTCATTAATAACTCATAAGAACACAAGGGGAAATTGTAACCATGTTATATCTATACTCCTGATGTAGACCCCAATCACTTATCTTGTAAAATTTTTATGGCTTAGAAAGCATTATTTGTTAAACTTTTTTATCAAAAGGCTTGCAAAGGGATTCATTTTAGAAATCATTTACAAATCTGGTAGAACATGCTTTATCAGATCTAAAACACTTGGTTGTTACCTTGTATTTTATAAATACATTCAGGCCCAAAGAGAGGGGGGTGCAGCTGGTACATCGCTCCAGGGCCATGAAGCCCCAGGTGGCCCATATCTATTTAATAGCACCTTTATTTAGCAGAAGATGAATTGGGATGTATTATAGTTCAATGCAAGTGCACATATTTCAGTTATTAAAAAATAAAGATTGTTGAACATAAATGTATTGTAGTGTATTTTATGGTCTTAATGTCCTTGCACAGGTGTGGGAGGGGACCCCAAATTTGTCTTGCTCTGGCACATGAAAATTCTCTTGGTGACCCTCAATACACGTACATATGCAAATTCATATCCAAATATATAAATTTAAGCATACAGTGTATTCATCAAGAACCATTCCTCTCTCAAATTTAACATGTCCATATATTTACCATAAAATATTAAATTTTTATTTATATATGACCACTATGGGACAGAACCCCTAAATGTTGCAGGTTCTGCACATACACATTGATATATATAGTACATGTACATTATTATATACATACCTACACCCATAATACACATAGTCATATACACAAAAATCAAATACATATAAAAGAAGAGTACTGCCTAAGTACTGATAAACTTTACTACTACTAATAGCTACTAATAAAGCTATATAAGAACTATATATAAGGTAAATAAGCACTCTGCTCACAGCAGTGGGAGCAAGCTACCCGTTGTCTTTTTCGTTTGATACATGAATTTGATAATCTTCATTTACATTTTAATTTGCAATTCATTCACCTCCTCACTGATTTCCTTTAAGTTCATATACATCATATTATCCTACATGCAAATAATTTTCTTAATTGCCACCTGTTTTCCGCTACCAGTGAAGTGTGCCTCGCAAAGACTATTGTTGGGAAGTTCAACCATACATGTTTCAAAATTATACTCTTTTCTTTCTAAAGCATGGACATGGAATTGCTTGAAAACGAGTAGTTTGGAGAAAAAGAATCCTAACCCTTTACGTTTTATTTTCTGACAAATAAACTCGGTACCTCAGGAAATCCATGCACACATAACATCAAAGGTTTTCCAAGATCTCCCTTCGCAACGTAATGAAAATTAAGGTTAGATTTAGTTGTGACGTTGTTGTGCACTCCCAGGCTCTCGTCTTCAAGACATGATGGAGCTAATAATTACAAATACCTTAATGACATAAACTTTCGCGGTCATTAACTTTCGTGATATAAACTTTCGCGATCATAAACTTTCGCGGATGACAAAACTGGAAAATTCGCGGTCATAAACTTCCGCGGATAAGTGAATTTGGAAAAATTCACGGTCATAAACTTTCGCGGACAATGTGATCTCAAATACTTCGCATGCATAAACTTTCGCGATTCGCATTTTTTTCATGCGAAGTTAAAGTTATATTAAGACAAGAAATCGTATGAAAGTCTATAGCATTTTCAGAATAAAATCACTAATGTCAACATAACAATAACAAAACTACTAAATAATGCACCAGTCAGTGGAAAGCCCCGCACCCCCAGACCCGGGGAAGAGCCAAGTTTAGCGTGGCTTTTATGGGGGGTTTGATAAAGAATTATGGCACGGTGTCCGGGGACTTAGCTTAGTTCAGCAGTTAACAAAATGTAGCGGGGGAATAATCGCGGTTTCACCGGGGATTTACGTGATCTGCCATTGCGGCCTGCGGACAAAAAAAGACTGGGGAGGAGTCCTCAAGGACCACGAGGGGAGAGACAAGATGGCTGAATTTGGCGAAGGTGAAAGAAAGGTATTATTTACTATTGTGTTTTAATTAAAAAGATATTGTAAAATCTGCAGACTTTAGGTATTTCAACCTATCTCAATTGCGCACATTCTTTTCTGAGAATCTTGATCAACAAATATAAATATTATCTTTTATATATTGATAAATAATTCATGATGTTGGTAGTTGCAATGTTGCATAGCTCAATAACGTGAAGTATTTTCTTTAAACCTTTAAAGTTGTCCCTCGACACATCAGTCACAAGTCATATTTTTTCTTGTGGTGATATACATACAGGTCCTTGTACAGTACGGCGAGCGGCGAAGGCAGTTTAATTTTGAAGAGCATGACGTAAACAGTCTAGGTGATCTCATCGAGCAAGTTACACATAATTGCCAAAAAATTTAGACCTGTCAACAGGGCTCAGTTCAAGTCCGGGTTGAAAATGCTCCTAGTAATCAGCCCCTAAATAACTAAAATTTTACTTTGTTATATTTTTTATAATTCTTCATGTTATTTATTTAAGCAAATCAGTTTGCACATGAACTGATGCCGAACTGTGCCCCTGGGTACGGGGATTTTAGGAAGGGTTTAGACAAGAAAACATGCCACGGTATACGGGGATATAGCATTGATTTGGTTTGTTGTCGGATCAAAATCCCCGCTCTTCCCCGGGTCTGGGGGTGTGGGGCTTTCCATTGACTGGTGCATAACAATAATATCCGTGTATGTTTTTGAATTTTAGTCTTCCAGTATGACAACTTTCGGTGGTGTTTCCTCCGTTATTGCTGGTAGATTATGATTTCGATTATGATTACGAGCGAAAAATGCGCGAATGTCGTGATTTCGTTTCGGTCTGCTTGCTTCAACTGAAGTTTTCTTTGCCTTTTGAGATCGAGGCAGAATCGATGTCTGTCTCATCGGCCTTTTCTTTTAAGAAGCTTCCCACATTCACCATACTTTCCTGCTCGCTGTGCAAGTCAGAGACCAGTTCTTCGTATCTTTTCATCAAAGCATTTCCATTAATGTTCCCTGTCAATACTACGGTCACCAAGCAAGGAATTTCGAGTCCTCCTTGAATAAGTGGTGAGCGCCTGTAATCTGTACCAATCAACTTCGCTGTTACATCACCTCCTCAAAGGATAAATTTCGTTTTCCGAGAAATCTCCCTTGGCAAATGCCCAACTGTCATATCGCTTTCAATTTTACACACCTTTATTGTATGGGGGTCAAAATCGTTGTCATTTTCTATCTTACATACCAACAATTCATCTGGAGCAGGACTCCAATATGAGCGATACACATGATATCCTCTAACTGCAGCATTGAACGCAAATGTAACAGACTGAACGCAAGCCATTTCGTCACAACACTTCCACTACACTTGCACTGAGGCGCATGATGTTGAAATTGTACAAGACGATCTGACTGTAGCTTGTCCATCAACTGTTCGTAGAGAAGACACTGGGCTGGGATCAGTTGATTTTGATGCTGTTCAACATGCTACAAGCGTACTTCGAAGTAAAAGAAGCAAGTACAATAAGTACAGCGACGAGGATCGCTACAAGATAGGAAGATATGGAAGTGAAAACGAACCCATCGCCGCGGTGAGAAAATTTAAAACAAAATATCCAAATCTGAATGAAAGCACTGTTCGCGAAATGAAAAAGAGATACAAAGAATTACTGAAAGCAGACATGTATGGAAACACAGACGGAAGGATCGAGAAGTACCGATCTCCTACTGGTCGTCCTTTATTGTTGGGTGATTTGGATTTGATACATACAGGCGGTACTATATTTCGCGGTCATTAACTTTCGCGGATGACAAAACTGTAAAATTTGTGGACAAAAACTTTCGCGGATGAGCGAATTTAGAAAAATTTGCGGACATAAACTTCCGCGGCACAAAACAATGCAACCGTAGATCACTGCAACAATGTTATAGACCTGACAACTTCAACCGTGAAAATAACCTATCTACCGTAAAACCTCCAAATCTGGACGTTTAACAGTTCGAATAATTTGTTGTAATTCCTTTGTTTGAAATAGTTTTCCTCCGACAGGGAATATGTACAAAGGTTCTATACAGTATTCAGTTCATTGTTAGGTTTAGTTTCAGTCCTGTACTTGTTAATTTTACCTTGTGTATTCGGTTTCCACTTGAGAATCTCTGTTCCTTCACGAAAAACGTTCCATAACAATCGGCAAAGTATCATAGAGCCATAAATCATCCCAATAACATAGCAAAAAAGGTAAAACAACACACGTTTTACGAACAGAAACATGGCCACTTACACCGAAATGCTTTTTTACTGTTTTGACACAGAATAGTTGATATTGCAATCAACTCGATCTCGATCCCTGGACAATTGGTAGTTACTGAAGACGACGTTAGACAAGCTGAGGGCTAAAGTTGAAAGTTCTGCAACCGGGACTCTGCGGAATTCCCGCAAACTATTCGTTCGCTAATGTGTACTAAAGTGAATAAACTGGATAGATCAGATCCGGCAGACACACTGCACAATCTAATGTGACATTCGTAGCGTATAATGCTTAAATGGGCCTCACACAATCACATGGAAATCATTGCCTTTGCATGAAGTTTGCATGCAGGTGTGATGACGTAATCATTTGAATTTCTTGACATAAATATAGTTTTGAAGAAATTAAAAAAATTTACGTTATCAGTATTGCAACAGGTATGGAACCAGGCTGGATTCTTGATTTGAGGAAAATAAGTGATCATCACAAATCACGAAATGACTTACAAAACACACGTTAACACGTTAAACTTTTCATTATACTTTTACACTCAGTTTAAATAAAGCTCTTTTCATATTTTGATTCTGAAATGATATGTGGTAGTCGAATTTTCAAGAGGTGTTTAATTTAAAAGTACAGTGCACCAGTGGCGTTGCCCAGCAGATTGTCCCTTGAGGCTACCACCAATTACTCCTGTGGCCACTATAGTACTATAGTCACCTGAGGCTAGGCGAGTAGCGCTCTTCGATTTTCATTTCATAATTTAGGGAATTCTTTAACTCGCTTTCTATAATCCATTTTACAAGTGTTACTGACTTAATTCAATACATTTGTTTACTTTGCTTAGCTCAGGCAATAAGCCTTCTGAATAAAAAGCTCAATGCTTGGCCTGGTCTGCCCATCGGTTGACACCTACGGTTTCGAACCAGTGAACTCAGACCTCCTTCATACGATAGCGGTACGAAACTGCACCGCTATAAAAATATCATGGTACGAACCTGTTCACACGATTACAGTTTCACATTACGGTTTCAAATCGTTACGGTTAGCATTAAGGTTTCATGCTTTTTCATACCGGTACCGTGTGAACGCAAGGCCTAACCGTAATAATTTCGTTACGGTTTCATTTCGTACCAGTGTCGTGTAAACGGGGTCTCAATTTCCATATCTGGAATGCCAACTCCCAATCATTTCGTCGGGCAAAATGGCCGCCCACATGGACGGAAATTTTCTATATCAGTTTCAGTCCTCTTCGCGGTCTTGTACGTCAGTTCCAGTCCTTTAAACGACAATAATATTTAGTTTTACTTTGATTCGGCTTCGGAAACAATCACAACCATGGAAATAATGCTCAGACGAAACATTACTAGACCAATTTTACATAAACGAGTATTTAAAAGTATTCATTACTGCCGTGTGCCCTAAGAAGGGTGCTAAATTGTCAAAAGGTGGTAAACTAACGGTAAAAAGTGGACGTGCATTTAGTAATTTCCTGAAGTCACCTTTCCGGACCGTTTTATCAGGTTTCTCGTTAGTTTGGTATTTAATTTTCGTGAAAACATATAACCTGTAACTCGGTTTGACTTTGTCAAAATGTATTTGAAATTCTTAAACTAATTTCCATCTTTTGAAGACGAGTTTTGTGTGTATTTTCAATAAGGAAAATTTTCAGGTAATGTAAAACGTCGCGTGGCAGACTAATACTTGCACACTTGGATTCTATTTGTAAGGCAAGACCTGAACCAGTTCAAGGAATCCCCAGGTAAGCCATAGAGTTTCATTTTCAACAACAGAATATTGTGGTCAATAGAATCAAAAGCTTTCTTAAGATATAGGAAAATTACTCCATTTAGATACCCTCGGTCCATGTTTATCAACCACTTATTAGTAATACTAAGAACTATAAAGGACTGCTTGAATTGGTTTTTCATAAAACCTGCCTAGAGTCCAGTTTTTCAAAATCCTAGGCCACTGTAGAGAGGACAGAAATAGGCCTATAATTGTTACAATCTGCTTTATAACCTATATATATATATATATATATATATATATATATATATATATATGTATGTATGTATGTATGTACGTATGTAAGTATGTATGTATGTATGTATGTATGTATGTATGTATACATATGGGTGAAATAATTGCTACTTTTAAATCATCAGGCAAAATACTTCTTAAAATAGACTAATTGAAAATTGCTGCTTAAAATGGTGTTATAATGTTAGCTGAATCTCTTAACAGCTTAGATGGAATTTTATCATACCCTGCTGCCTTACAAATCCGCTTAGCTGAAACAAGACAGCCGCCTGTTGCAACCAACCACATAATTTACGACATCACCCTTCTGAATTCTTTGATAAACACCTTAGAATATCAACGACTTATGTAAGCTATTCATCTGCTCATTCATCCATGTCCAGATTTAAAAAATCTCCTCAAAGCTACTTAGTGACAGGTCATATTAAAGGCCATTTTCTACTAGCCAAATTCGCCTATTGGAAAATTTAACAATTTTTAACAGTAAACAACTGCCTTCTTGTAAATTACGAAGACTTTGCGAACGAATTGTCGGTATAACGTCACTACATCAACTGCATGCTGAACAGCCTCACCCGAGACTAATATTCATCCAAAAGACCGCGCAGGGGACTAAAACTGACATAGAAAATTACCCTCCATGGACGGCCATCTTGGCTTCACATTTCTTTGGCCAGTTAGCATTCCAGATATGGAAATTGAGTTCACTGGGTAAATGAGATAACTTTGGGTGAAGCAGCTATCTGAAATATACGAAAAGAAACTTCGACGTTTCGAGCGAAGGCCCTTCGTCGGGAAGGCCCTTCGCTCGAAACGTCGAAGTTTCTTTTCGTATATTTCAGATAGTTGCTTCACCGAAAGTTATCGCATCTTGTTACCTTCGACTACCTACACTGGCACCCATTGCTCACTGGGTAAATGTCTTTTATTTATAAAGCAATTTCCAAAAAAATTCCCATAGGAAAATAACAGAAATGGACAAGCACGGGATGTTGAATAAACTACACATTTGGAGAAGTGAGAGTTAATCACCGAGAACGGAGGCTCTTAGCCAGATACATCCCGAAGGGACGTGACCCGAGGAATGCATCCCGAGGGGCCGTAGGCCCCAAGGGATGCTTTCCGAGGGCTACGCTCCCGAGGGATGGATCTGGCTAAGAGCCGACGTTCGAGGTGATTAACTGACTTATTACATGATTGACAAGGTTTTCTCAAAATAACAATGGCAGACAATGCTTTCTGTTGTAAAGATTCTTTTGACGTTTCTTAACCCACAAGTTAAGGTTCACGTCAAAACCAGTCGGCCATAATACGTTGGGTGATACGGTCAAGAATCTGTGCTGGGAAGCTGGAATTCAAGGGTATTACACGAATCACAGCATGAGGGGAACAACTGCTACTCGTGGCCTTTAAAAAGAAATTCCTGACAAGTTTATCATGGAAAGAAGTGGGCACGGAAATGTCAGATCCTTACAGCAATATCAGAGACCAACCGTTCAAAAGAAGGTTGAGATGTCGAAAGCGTTTGATTTACCGTTAGGTGATAAGGTCAATTCGTACTGCGGAGAAGCGTCAGTAAGAAAAAAGGTCAGTAAGAGAGAAACAGACAGTGGTGAGATAGGAGGCAAAATAGAAAAAAAAATTGAGAATTGTGGATTTAAAAGTGGTGAAAAGAAGGACGTTCAATTTAGTAATTGTACGTTTTATGTCGGGAATGACTTTAAGGCTTAGATTCATTTTGATGTTTTATGGTTCTATGAAATAATGTTTGGTTTTTGATTGTCTGAGTGAAATGTTGTGAACTATGATATTACGAATAGTATAGCTTGGTGTAATTTTCGTACTTGTCAATAGAGACAAGACTTGGCGTAGAATTCCTCATTACACATTTTAGGGTTGTATGTAGATACATCCCTCCTGGCAAGGTTTTATCTAGATACAACCCTGCTAGGAGGGATGTATCTATATACAACCCTTGAATACTAATTCAATTCAATTCATCAACCCCGCTTTTCCCTGCTGAATATCAAATCCCTCCCCTGGCTTGAAGAAAGTTTGGCCTTTAACAAGTATTTATGTTAAATAAAGCTCTGCGAATAACAAAGAAAACCGCGTCGATCATGTAATAAGAAATAATAAAGCTCAGCAAAAAACACGCAAAATTGGCATATTAAAGGTTTAAAATGTAATTCTAACGTTTCGTTGCTACACGCAACATCCTCAGAGAATGAATGAAAAACTATATTACAAGGTGATGATATATAATGGTATGTTACATGATAAGTAAACGAGATATTGGCGTAGGAGCGGAAGTGTCGAGAGACGAAAGGTCTTAAAATAAAGAAAGTGGAAAAGAGCCCATGTTGGCATTAAGCGATGGATTGAGTTTGCGGATAAGCAGACTTTCTCTGACGAGAAGTTCAGAGTTGAAAGAAGAAGAAGACAAGATAGTGAAGTCATCAGGCGAGACAGGGTGTCCAGTGTCACAATGATGTGACAGGATGCTAGTCGGAGGAGGATTGACTCGTTTTTTGCCAGTAAGGGCAGAGATGCCCAAGTGCTCTGAGATTCGTGTGTGGAGAAGCCGACTCGTCTGGCCGACATACAACGAACTACAACGTTGACACTTAAAACGGTAAACGACACAAGATCTCAAAGCCTTGGGAATCCTGTCCTTAAAGACAAAAAAGTACGACAATCGGAGGGAAGGGCGGAAAACAAAGCGAAGGTTAATGTGAGGGAAAGCACTGGAGCATAACTTCCGAATCTGAGTGCGAATTTGGAGGCTGTGTTCACCAGTGTAAGGAAGGCAAAAGTAAACGATTTTCTTGGGGGAGGGTGAGAAAATCTTATCAAGAAACCGGCGAATGCATGTGTCTATGAATGAAATAGGATAACCATTAAGTGAAAGCGTTTTCTTAAGATTTTGAAAATGCGAGTCAAAAATAAAATAGGAGGAGCAAATACTAAAATAGCGATTAAGAAGGGAAGATATTGATCCTGTTTTGTAAACAGAAGGAATAAAACTATTGTAGTTGGTGTATAAGCCAGTAAAAGTGGGTTTATGAAAAACTGAAGTAGAGAAAGAGCCATTGGATCGTGTTATAAGAACGTCAAGGAAGGGTAAACAGTTGTTGACTTCAGTTTCATGCGTGAAATTGATGTTAGGATGTTGACTATTCAAATAACTGAGAAAGGGTGCAATATGATCGGGGGAAGCAAAAAGCAAAAAACAATCATCGACATATCTACGGTAATAAACAGGCTTAAAATGAGTGGGACAGTTAGAGAGCCAAGAGCGTTCATGCCAGGAAAGAAAAATATCGGCAAAAGTAAGACCCAGGGGAGAACCCATGGCAACGCCATCGGTCTGTTCAAACAAAACACCATTAAAGAAAAAATGTCAATTCTTAACTGCAAAGCTTAGAAGTTGGGTGAATTCGGAACGGGTAAAGTTCTGAAAATGACTGGAATTATTAAATAACTTAGAAACAATAATATCGATGGTCTCATCTAAAGGAATGTTAGTGAAAAGTGATCTTATTATTAAAAGATGAGACCATCGATATTATTGTTTCTAAGTTATTTAATAATTCCAGTCATTTTCAGAACTTTACCCGTTCCGAATTCACCCAACTTCTAAGCTTTGCAGTTAAGAATTGACATTTTTTCTTTAATGGTGTTTTGTTTGAACAGACCGATGGCGTTGCCATGGGTTCTCCCCTGGGTCTTACTTTTGCCGATATTTTTCTTTCCTGGCATGAACGCTCTTGGCTCTCTAACTGTCCCACTCATTTTAAGCCTGTTTATTACCGTAGATATGTCGATGATTGTTTTTTGCTTTTTGCTTCCCCCGATCATATTGCACCTTTTCTCAGTTATTTGAATAGTCAACATCCTAACATCAATTTCACGCATGAAACTGAAGTCAGCAACTGTTTACCCTTCCTTGATGTTCTTATAACACGATCCAATGGCTCTTTCTCTACTTCAGTTTTTCATAAACCCACTTTTACTGGCTTATACACCAACTACAATAGTTTTATTCCTTCTGTTTACAAAACAGGATCAATATCTTCCCTTCTTAATCGCTATTTTAGTATTTGCTCCTCCTATTTTATTTTTGACTCGCATTTTCAAAATCTTAAGAAAACGCTTTCACTTAATGGTTATCCTATTTCATTCATAGACACATGCATTCGCCGGTTTCTTGATAAGATTTTCTCACCCTCCCCCAAGAAAATCGTTTACTTTTGCCTTCCCTACACTGGTGAACACAGCCTCCAAATTCGCACTCAGATTCGGAAGTTATGCTCCAGTGCTTTCCCTCACATTAACCTTCGCTTTGTTTTCCGCCCTTCCCTCCGATTGTCGCACTTTTTTGTCTTTAAGGACAGGATTCCCAAGGCTTTGAGATCTTGTGTCGTTTACCGTTTTAAGTGTCAACGTTGTAGTTCGTTGTATGTCGGCCAGACGAGTCGGCTTCTCCACACACGAATCTCAGAGCACTTGGGCATCTCTGCCCTTACTGGCAAAAAACGAGTCAATCCTTCTCCGACTAGCATCCTGTCACATCATTGTGACACTGGACACCCTGTCTCGCCTGATGACTTCACTATCTTGTCTTCTTCTTCTTTCAACTCTGAACTTCTCGTCAGAGAAAGTCTGCTTATCCGCAAACTCAATCCATCGCTTAATGCCAACATGGGCTCTTTTCCACTTTCTTTATTTTAAGACCTTTCGTCTCTCGACACTTCCGCTCCTACGCCAATATCTCGTTTACTTATCATGTAACATACCATTATATATCATCACCTTGTAATATAGTTTTTCATTCATTCTCTGAGGATGTTGCGTGTAGCAACGAAACGTTAGAATTACATTTTAAACCTTTAATATGCCAATTTTGCGTGTTTTTTGCTGGGCTTTATTATTTCTTCTCCGTCTGCGATTCCCGCCTGGTACCTCTGTCGCCCGTATTTTGAAGAAACTACACATTTGATGCATAATATTCATTTATAATCAATCGGGACTTATTTGCGCTACAAACATTGCATTTTTTTCCTGCTGAATACAATGTCACCATTTTCAATTTAAAATCATTACGTACATCGAAATCAACTGAGAGCGAATTTTGTTTATATTGTGATTATACTGCACTGCTGTTTCCTGTTTTGTGTTAGTTTCAGCAGAAAACGTATTTTGGTATAGCTGTTGAACCGACCACGTTTGTTGTATGGTACTGCATTATTTCGCCAAGAATTCTCTGATGAACTCGTTCACAATACGAGGTTCATCTTGTTGAACCCAGTGACTTGCACCACCAACAATCCTACAACAAAAACAGTTAAAATAAAGTTGAACAGTTAACCTTGTAAAATAGCCTAGTCAGTTACGTGCTGTGTATGGATGCGGGACACTCCGAACGATTTAACTGATTCCTATAATAGATGAACCTTTTCTAGGGACTTAGACTTTCATATAATAATACATCAATATCGGTATCAATATAAGATTAAGAACTTGGACACGGTTTTCTATGTGTATCATGATAATTTCTACGCTTAAATTCCAACAATTCCAACATCTTAAAATGATCAACACCATCTGCCTTAGGCTATGTTTACACTAGACCAAATTTCTCCGGATTCGTGGGCGATCCGGAGACTTTTTATTCTTATCAAAAGAAGGCGTTTACACTAATGTCACGAATCCGTTACAGAAATTCTTCGGATTGATCACGAAGTCGGATAAATACGAATCGGGAAAAGAATCCGGATACTTATCAGAAGCTCTAATAAACAAGAAATGGACAGAAATTTTTCGCTTGTTCGGCGTTACTTTCAATAAAGTTTGTGACGATTTATATCCATTCTTAGACAACAAAGCACTGTTTCCTTTAACGCGAGCATGCATTTTATCCAGATATTTTTTCCTGTGTAAGCGATCAACGAATCCCAATACAATTTTTCTGTGTATCCGAAGATTTTTGCTGTAGTGTAAACGTAGCCTTAAAAAGTTCGGTTACTCAATAAACAATGCACCAAGAATATATACACCACTGATTCGCGAAAAAGGAGGTACAACTAACTTCACTATTCAAAGCGTTCTCAGCAGCTTAATCACATCCCAGATATTGGCCTTTTCAATTAAATTCTAAATCAAACCTTATCTTCACGTTATCAACAACCCCATGTAAAGAATCTAAGGATTCCTTTCGAAGAAAACAGTCTTGATCGCCCTGAAAACAAAAAACATATACAACATGTTGTAAGTGTATCGTCGTTCAAAACTAGTCCACAACACGAGGCTTCGAAAGCAAGAGAACGCCGGGGGTCGAAAGCTTCAAACGTCAAGATCGCAAGCCCTACTCTAACTTTCTATGCACATGCTTTTGAAATTTTTCGGAATGTACGACATAAGTGGCAACAGTTACCTCGATATTGTACGTTTGCTACTCCATACTTCTTTCATCATAATGACTCCTTGGGCATTAATTTTTAAAAACCATCAGAAACAGAAGGTAAATTTTGTAAGCTTTCAATACGGAAGGTTTACCTCCCTTCAACCGTTCAATGCGGTGTTTTATTTTGTACGGCCACTAGCTGATTCTAATCCACGATACTTGGACCTGACACACCTCTAATGACATGGATATATTTGTCACGATAGAACAAATCTTAAGTCGTATCGCTCCATAAAGCTTTAATTCAGGAAATTAACTCCGTACTTATGTCAGTGGTTAACAGATTGAGCAGCATGAAATAGAAATTAACAAGGAATCAGCCAAACCAATCTCCAGAGCGACCATACCTACCCAGACCACTAAGGTTGGTGATGTTATACGTGATTGGCCTTCCCTCATCCAATCCTGGTCAACCATAAATCCACCAAGATTTCTATAGTAGTTTAATGCAGATGTGATGGCACCAGGTTGTGATATTGCAAACCTGTACGCCTCTATGTCATTGTCAGTCATATTTGCCTTGTTTTTCACTCCCTGAAAAATAAAATGAAATCCAAATCTTATTTATCGTACCTGGTGAAAAATACGTATGTACGTATTTTTAGTTCAAGCAATTTAAACAAGACCTTAATTTTTCATATACACGCAAAACAACACAACTTGATCACAGTTGTTAACGAGTGTGCGCAACTTTGAGCTGTACGTTGTCAGTAATATTATGCTGCATCCCGCAAGAAAGTTGCCAACAATGTCGATCATTAATAACAGTTTCTATTTAGCATTGTTCAGCCATCAGTATTGTAACACTTGTTAATGTATCTTTTCTATCAAGACTTTTTCCCTTCTCTATGACTGTGAACAACCACTGTAGCTTCATCAATGCTGAAAAGCAAAGTTGAAAAAATTAACGTACAATATGGCAGCTCAACCAGTGTTGTTCGTCTATGAGAATGAGTTTTCTGACAAAATGCAAAACAGCGATAACTCCGAACATTGTCAACATATCTTTTTATTGAGTATTATCTACGTTTCGACCAGGCTGTAGTTATCATTAGGAATGTTTAGGTAACAGGTTTGGAACCACACTTGATGACGGTAATTTTCGAGTTTCAGAATCTTATATTCTAACACCCAACCGAGACAAGTAGCGAAAATGCAACTCATTGTCCTCCGGCCGGAAACCGAGCCCGCTACCTGGGTGCCAATTGAACTACGAAGGATGCTGCTGGAGCTTGGCCACGAATCGTGGTCAATCGCTCGGCAACGGCTGGAATTGAGATTCTCATTGCATTGCATTTTGTTTTCTGTTAAATTAGCATTAGTGAAGAGTTGGGTTACGACAAGACTGTCTTGACTGGCTCCAGATATGATGAGGATTATCATTAACATTGTCATTCTCATTATGATTATGATTATGATTATGATTATCATTGTCACTGTCATTATCATTACCATTATCATTATCATTGTCATTATCATTATTATTATTAAGAACATCAGAGACGGATTTTCTAGCAGTTCAAGCCCAAAATTACAAAGGGAAATCCAAGATAACCTACAGTGGCGCTTCCCAGTTTTATTAACTTCCAGCCTATCTCAAAAATGTTGAAAAATATTTTTATGATGCTTTTAGAAGAAAGCTTAATGTCAAAGGATATGTAAGCATATCGTGAAATATGATATATACCACTCTTCCACTGCAAAAATACGACCAGCGGAGATAAAACGTCGGGTATGAGTTTGTACCATACCATGCAACAAATGAAGCGCAACAATTCTACATCTAATAACTCTTACTGCAAAATCTCCTTTGAATATCTCTTCCATGATCTTGAATCTTTTTTGTGACATAAACAACTCTGGTAAATAAGGAAGATGAAAGAAGAAAGCATACTAAAAAAAAAAGTGACAATGTTTTAAAAAATTTCAACACAATATTACATCACTAACACTGAGAATTTTGATACAGTGGACTACATGTAAGACAATCTAGCGCATGCACGGTCGGTGTGATTGCATCAGGCTAGTTCTTTCTCCATGCAACAGTCCTCTTATTTATATTATATTGTTTGTGATGATCATCTCCAGGAAAAACGATTTGCCATTAGATGGTCTTCCTCAATACCACGGCATCACCGGATATTCTACAACGGCCGGGCGACTAATCAGCTATCCTATATGTTCGTGATATTTTCGATCATGATTACTGCATCGCTAGTACAAACGTGCAAGACGATATATTGTTTAACGTATGTCGCTAATGTTACTTGTTTTTGGAATTTTAGTTTACTTGAATAGTAAACACCAGAATGTATTCTTTAAAATAGAATTTCTAAAATAATGGGAACTTGTTTATCATAATGAATCAGCAATTACTCCAAATTCACCACAAAAGAGGCATGCTAGCATCTGAGCAAAACATTTAGATTTAACTGCTAAAAAAAAAATTTACGGACTATCATTGTGCTCACACGTGTCAACTCTCGCCTTCCTGACATGTCTTTCTCATATTTTTTTCGGAAAATATCTCTTAGATTCTCATTTCAATGGTGAAATGATTTTTTTAAAGGTTAGTTTAAGATATTTCGTAGTTTATAACGAATTCATCGACTTTATCGTAGAGTAACTATGTTCACAATATCCAAAATAATTGTCCGATGTGTTTTCAATGTTGCCTAACCCTACACATTATATGTGATAGTTACACGGAAGCACTGTAAAATATGAAATATAAATAAGTAATGTAAACGTAACAAAAATCACGAAAAAATTTAACTTGAACCCTACCCCAGACATCAAAAATTGCTTCCAATTCGTCACCACCGAGTGAGAAGTACTGGAGGTCAGAAACGGAAAATTAAAGATCTTACAGCATATTTAAGAGACTTAATAAAATTATTCAATATAATTCCCGGATTTAATCATCAAATAAACAAATCTAATCAATAAATCACTTGAATAAGGGCTTGAAAACTGTGATAGGAAACAGACTCAACAAATAATTTCCTTATAGTGTTTTCACTGTGCCAAAAACAAAAGAAAATTAGAGCTGCTATTAAAAATAGGGTATACTTTGCTTGAATTTAAGGTTTCAAAAAGACGTTGACTTCGACTTGCGTCATTCACGTATACAAACAATTTTCAAAGTTAAATGTTGCCGAATGTACTTGTCTGATGTTTTGTGACAGAAGATATGATCTTTATTGTGGACGGTATAATTATCAAAATAGTTTTAGACTACAAACTTCGGATGAGAGGCATTCAGAATTATCAGTTGATTTACAATTTCGGGAAATCTGTGAGCAACCGACCTGAAAAAAAAAAACATAATTTGGTTTAGGAAACAAAGTCCAAAACTTTCGATCAATGAATGCGTATGGACGTTAGGGTACTACCATTAACGGTGAATTAATAAATTAAAGTTCCCACATAAATAATTTTTTGAGAGATTTTCCATTGTTTGAGCACGCCATTTTTACCAGCAAGATTACTTAGCTTTAACCAGAGTGAAATTGTAAAATGCGCGCTTAAACCTTTTAACCTTTACTGTTCAAACCTGCCTCCCTTTGACGAGTAAAATCGTTTGACCTTAGCCACATTAAAGTAATCTGCCATTACCCAGAATAAAATAATGGAAAGCGCTTTTTAACCTTTTCCTACTCAGGAATGCCTCCCTTTAACGAGTATAATCGTCTGGCATTACCTAAATTAGAATAATAAAATTCCGGCCCAAACAGGAGAGGGTTTCAAGATTTTTGATCAAATGCAAAAGACAGCAAAACGTACCATATTGGTATACACTCATGTCAAGGGTTGAAATTCCCTACTACCCAGAGGTCCAATATCTCAAATGCCCTCCAGTCACCAAACATCGATTAAAATAGGCACCCACTGGACTACTAAAATTTTTGCAAAGGCTCCCATTAAATTCTTATATTCATATTCTGTACCGTGTCTTGACACATTGACACTTACTGTACAACAATCATGTGAATGATTCATCTTGAATCCAACAAAAATTGCAAGCAAAAAAAGTTTGCTATGTAAAAACTCAGGACCACCAGAAATCATAAGAAGTAACTTTCCTCTGTGACTGCAACTGACCCTGAATTTTTTACAGGACTTTTCAAAGTAACTTTGACACCTGCTTCTAAAACACTAATCTCACTGTGAGTTAAAACTAGTCTTAAATTCACAATAATATCTAACATCCTCACATGCATACAGTCATAACAGTAATTACCAAGATATCCCTCCTCCCCAATCATGTCCAAGAAGAATACAGGATGAATAGCCAAGAGCTTCTACCTGTAACATTTAAAAATAGTTATTGCACTGTTCACTAAATACTGACTCTATACCAATAAAATATCAAGCATTGTATGATATGAATAATCAGCAAAAAAGACACTATAAGTTACTTACAATTTCTTTGGTATCCTAGCTCAAATGGCTAATTTTGTACATTGACGTTTGTTGAGGTTTGTCACTGAGCCCATAACCTCTGAACAGTAAAAAAAAATCCATTTGGAGTATACCATATTAATATATTACTATAAAAGGCATGTATTACTGATTACATCAATTAGGGCAGTTAATGTGAGAAGACAATGAACATACAGTGTTTATGGCTCAAAGCCTTTTGACCAATGTGGCCAAGTGCTACAAAAAGCAACTGTTACAGTAGTGGCCATATTGAATATAAATAACCACAAAATAACATGAACACAATATAAATTATTCTTAGTTGTGTCAATTACATTTGATACAAATAAAGCTGTTGATTCTTATTTTTCAGATGCAGGGATAATATTCATAAAGAAATCAGTAATATTCATTTATGTATATCCACACAAACTAGCATTGCTACAGTTAGGTGTGACGATATTTTCTGGAAATACTAGAATTTTGTGAATGCTGCATGTGGTTTCAAATTTGATCAATGAAGTTTCTATACTTTATGCTAATACATTCTATTTCAGGATGATTCTGAAATAGAATTGAAACACTGCACATCATCTCATGGGTAAGTGTTAAGTTGATGCAAAAATATCTTGTACACCTAAATTGGGTAAAAACTTGCCTCCAATTCCTGTGGACTTGATAGCTCAACATGTAGAGCAGCTGACCAGTATCCCAAAGGTGCAACTTCAAATCCTGCTCAAGTCAACATTTTTCAGTGGACTTTGGCAGTGCCAGATTATCATTACAGATATCATTTAACTAATCATAAGTCCTTAGTTATATGTAACATATTTTAATGCTTAAATTACCATATTATTTGAAAACAAATACTCACCTCAAGTCAACAGCAACAACTCGGTAATCACTGGAAAATTCTCTCAATTGAAAACGCCATGAATACCAAAACTAGAAAGGCCCAAAGTGAAGTAATAATTAAATCTTACCACTATCACCATCAGCAAGTTTTGGCAACTATTCTCACTCGGTTGGAATTGTCACCACAGTGTAAGTGTAGTTAATGGTAACACATGGAGGTTCAAAAAGTATAAAAACATCTTGGTCATAGAAACAAAATTTGAGATATACTGCACTTCTTTGATAGCTATATTCACAAAATAAATCCACATACACATATGCTTTAAAACCTCATTAATAACTCATAAGAACACAAATGGAAATCATAACCATCTTGTATCTATACTCTCGATGTAAACCCCAATAATAATAATAATAATAATAATAATAATAATAATCATTTATTTAATCATGATATTAATTACAGCAAAGCTGAAGTGGTCGTGAATGTACTAATTTAAAAATAATAAATATACCTTATACTACCTTAAAAAAATTCTGAATAAAATTATTTTTTAAAGCAGTGTAACTGCCTAAAAGTCTAACTTTATTTTCCAAAGAGTTCCATAAATTTATCCCTTGATACCCTACAGATTTTTTCATATATTCTGTCTTGAACTTTGGAAGTTTTAAGCAGTTTACTTTTCTAAAATTATAAACTTCCTCTCTCTTCATGAATAAATTCTGAAGCATCAATGGTAACTGATTGTGATACTTTTTGAAAACTAAATTTAACAATTTCAGATTATAAAATAATTTGAGTGGTCTCCAATTTGCTAGTCTTTGGACTTCACTTGATGGCTGGTCGCAAGTGTAATGATAGATAATCCGTGCTGCCCTGATGTGGATCCTTTCCAAATTATCAAATATTGTCTTTCCCACAGATCCCCATGTAAGAATTCCATAAGTTATAGATGGCAAAATAACTTTAAAATAGAAGTCCAATCTTGCTTGCAAAGGTAGAAAGTGAAATGATTTAAGCAGGTTTAATTTCCTACTGAACGATTCAACCACTTTCAGGGCATGGATATCCCATTTGAGGCGACAATCCACTTTTACACCAAGACACGTTTTTGTGTTGACCTGTTTAATGTTGAACTCCCCAAACTTGATCTGCTGAAATGGTCCAATAAACTGGAAACACCCCAGCAACATGTATTCAGTTTTTCCAGAATGAATAGTCAATAAATTTTCCAGACACCACCTAAACAGTTTCTGTAATGTCTTATTTAGAATAGATGCAACACTGTCGGGGTCTGGTCTTATCACATAGATGGGAGTGTCATCCGCATACATTTCAATTACCTCTTCTTTATCTTGTATAATTTCAGGAAGGTCATTACAAAACAGAGAAAAAAGGATCGGTCCTAGAACCGACCCTTGCGGTACTCCAAATTTAACTTGATGTGAATCAGACTTTGATCCATTTACAATTGTTGACATTTGTCTATCTTGTAGATAATCCTTTATCCAGAGCCAGATATTGCCTGCTATTCCCAAACTTTGTAATTTTTGTAATAAAATGGAGTGAGAAACTGAATCAAACGCCTTCTTAAAATCAATAAATACCACACCCACTACCTTCTTGTTGTCAAGGGCCCTTCTCCACTCTTCAGTCATTTTTACTAACAATAGCTCAGTCAAGTGGCCTTTTTTGTATGCCCATTGGTGGTTGTTGCTGAGATTGTGAATCTCGAGATGATTTGTTATTGTATTTGCAACACAAGATTCCATCATTTTTCCAGGAATGCAAAGAACTGAAATAGGGCGGTAATTTTTGTAGATTGCTGATGACCACTGTGGAACAGAAATCCTAAATGTTGCTGGTTCTGCACATATAAATTGACATATATATTACATGTACTTCATTATATACATACCTATTCCCATAATACACATAGTCATATACACAAAAATCAAATACATATAAAAGTAGAATACTGCCAAAGTACTGATAAACTTTACTACTACTAATAGCTACTAATGTCTTACTGACAGAGCTATATAAGAATTATATATATGGTAAATAAGCACTCTGCTCACAGCAGTGGGAGCAAGCTACCCGTTGTCTTTTTCGTTTGATACTTGAATTTGATAATCTTTATTTACATTTTAATTTCCAATTCATTCACCTCCACATTGATTTCCTTGAAGTTCCTATACATCATATTATCCTACAAGTAAATAATTTTCTTAATTGGCACCTGTTTTCCGCCACCTGTGAAGTGTGCCTCACAAAGACCATTGTTGGGAAGTTCAACCATATATGTTTCAAAATTATACTCTTTTCTTTCTAAGCCATGGACATGGAATTGCTTGAAAACGAGTAGTTTGGAGAAAAAGAATCCTAACCCTTTACGTTCGATTTTCTGACAAATAAACTCGGTACCTCAGGAAATCCATGCAGACATAACATCAAAGGTTTTCCAAGATCTCCCTTCGCAACATAATGAAAATTAAGGTTAGATTTAGTTGTGACGTAGTTGTGCACTCCCAGGCTCTCGTCTTCAAGACATGATGGAGCTAAAAATTACAAATATTTAATAAATAACGATACATAAATTCACGACACAGAACAATGCAACCGTAGATCACTGCAACAATGTTATAGACCTCTCAACTTCAACCGCCAAAATGACCTATCTACCGTAAAACCTTCAAATCTGGACGTTTAACAATTCGAATAATTTGTGGTAATTCCTTTGTTTGAAATAGTTTTCCTCCGACAGGGAATATGTACAAAGGTTCTATACAGTATTCAGTTCATTGTTACGTTTAGTTTCAGTCTTGTACTTGTTAATTTTACCTTGTGTATTCGGTTTCCACTTGAGAATCTCTGTTCCTTCACGAAAAACGTTCCATAACAATCGGCAAAGTACCATAGAGCCATAAAACATCCCAATAACATAGCAAAAAAGGTAAAACAACACACGTTTTACGAACAGAAACATGGCCACTTACACTGAAATACTTTTTACTGTTTTGACACAGAATAGTTGGTACTGCAATCAACTCGATCTCGATCTCTGAAGAACAGCCAAGTCACAGAGTAAATAGTCTACCAAAGGTCCAACTCACTGTCGGCAGTTTCGATGTTTGTGTCCTCGCGCATCGCATTAGTTGAAATCGCTGATCTGAAAAATAGGACTGGGATAGAGCAACCCAGGGTTGGAGTGCGGGAGAAAATGAAGCCCGAAAAATTCAATCTGCGCCATATTGGAGTGACCACTTTCTCGGTAAGGTTGTTGTAAGGCTGTTATGAAAATGAGGAAACTCGTACGTAGGGCTGTAGTAAACGAAGAAAAAATGTGAAAGGAAACGACAACACATCCCAAAGTGGCAGTGAGGGATCTGACGATGAAGAATCCAGGTTAAAAAGAAAATTTTCACGGACATTTCACTGGTAAGTATGGAGTGTCATTACCGTCAGAACTATTATGTTTCGTTATTATCTACCGGTTCATTATTATACAGTTTTTCGTTATTATTATTCCCAAGTTCATCATGATCATGCAATGTCTAGTTATTAATTTGCATTTCTTTGTTATTATTATACACTGCTTTGTTAGTATTATGCACTGTTGATTTGTTATTATTATGCGCTGTTTCTTTATTATAAAGTATTGGTTTGTATTGGTACACACTGTTTCGTTATTATCATGCACTGTGGCATTATTATGCAGTGTTGTACTATTGTCATCACCTAGCAAAATTTCATGTGCGTGTGAGTAGCTGGTACGTTGAGCAGGGCAGAGAGACAAACGAACATGGTGACAGATTTCACTGCTGAGTTGAAAGACGTAATAACATCCAGATTAAGGGAGATTGTTTCTAGTGTTTATAGTGCTGATAATTGCAACATATCAGACGAGCTTCAAGAAATTCAGAAGTTTGTCATTGTCTTAGACTCCTTGACAAGAATACCAGAAGAAATATTCAATTTGTTGAGCAGTGCATGGTCAATTTTAGAGTGCTCAGGGATGAACATCAGAGAAAATGCTGTTTTCACTGGATAACCAGGTAGACCAAAGTATGCAGTTAGCAAGGAACAGCTCGCAATGCTTGTAAAAGCCAGGTTCAGTATCCGTAAAATTTCAGAGCTACTTCATGTCAGTTCATGGACTGTAAAATGACAAATGCAAGAATATGGTCTTTCAGTGCATTCCCTTTACACAGAAATACAAGATAATGAGATGATATAGTGAGAGCAACTAAAAGAACAAATCCAAAATGTGGATTAAAAATGTTGATGGGACACCTTGGCTCAAGGGGTATATTCATCATCAGACATCATATGAGAGAAGCTCTTTCATGAGTTGATCCCCAGGGATTGGCTACTTGATGATGCACGGCAATTAAATGACGTATATACAATAGAACAAGGCCACTTGGACTCTGGCATTTTGATGGCAATCATAAACTTGTCAAATGGTGTTTTGTTGTTCACTGGTGTGAGAATGGCTTCACACCTGTGTATTTACCCTGCAATACTAACAATAAAGCTGCCACAGTATTCTAAAATTTCATAAAAGCAGTATAAAACTGAAGATTGCCCTCCAGAACAAGGTGTGATGTTGTTAGGGAACAGAAAGTGGGGATGTTGTCAAGAATAAGTTAAACACTTGTGGTCCAGGTAAGGGGTCAGCTCTTGTGGGTAAGAGCATGCACGATCAACAAATTGAGCACCTCTGGTGGGATGTATTTAAGGATGTTTTAAACAATTGCCACAATCTGTTTTCATTAATGGAGGATCTGAATATCTTGGACTGTTAAGCAGAAAATGACTTACAGTGCTTACATTATGCATTCCTTCATCACATAAACCATTGTTTGAATGAATGGTCTGCTGCCTGGTTGAGACATCCCATGTCCACAGCAAACAACTGTACACCCCTTCAGCTTTGGGTCCAAGGTTCATTGATGACATCTGAAGAAGGGTACCAATCCTACTGAAGTAACTGACAAGTATGGTATTGACTGGGATGGACCTATCCCACTTGATGACAGTTCAGTAGACATTCCACCAACTAGTCCTGCTTTAACAAGTGAACAACTTACACAGTTTGAGGAAAGAACTATGACACTTCAAGAATCAACATTAACAGAACACAAACTTAAACTTTACAAACTTGCTAAAAAATATCTTTACCCTTAGTTAAATGTCAAATTCATGGCACCCCTCTGAATGAGCTACTTTTCTCACAAACCAAAATGCAACATCAGTTAGAACAAGGTGGTTGGTTGCTTTTATTGTGTATATTTGAATTAAACTTGTACAATTCGTTTTATAGATCAACAGCAAAACAGTTTCAACACAACTCTAAACACAACTGCATTGAAAAATTACTTCATATAACTAAACCTTTAGACACCTTTAAATGGCAAGTGTTATCAAAGCAAAATTTGCCTCAAATACCATCAATATCTATTTTAATGGTATATTTCTTTAAAAATTGCTAAAGCAATGGCATTAGAACATTATATTGGAAATATGTGCAAAGTACAAAGATTTTTTACCAAATGTAATTCTTATCCTGAGAAACATTTTCCTGTTTCAAATGACTGTGTAAAGCAGTTCATTTAAAGGTTCATCAAAGTTTAAAAATCCAAATATCAATGAAACAAGCATAACTGAAACAGGCACCTGTGAATTGTGGTAAAACTGTTAATAAATTACTTCAGCGTACTGGAGACCAGTTTAACAAATTACATGTCATAGTACAGCCCAGGAATCTTCAATTGACAGCTTGCTGTCTAGATGTGGCCCATGAAACCTTCTTGAATCTATTAAAATTTTGTGGCTTGGGAACGCCAAACAACCACGGCCTTTTCCATCCATAAAACCGGGCACTGTAAAAGAAAAAATCTCTGGCCTCCAAAGTACGTAGACTATGCAGTAGATCTCGAAGTGCGGTACACGCCACCAACACGATCACTCGTTGCTCAATAGTCGATTATTTATCACGGGAAAATCAGTAATTTTAAAGAAAATCGGACAATTTTAAAGGCTGTTGTCTCTCCTCGGCATGTTTTCACTTAAAATTTGACAATTATACGCCAAGAACCTACACACGTTGAAAGTTCTCCTCCAATTTCTTCGATGTAACCTACACAAAATAGAGTCCTAAAGTGTGACGTCACGTTACCATGGCGCTAAAATATTAGGTTCTAAACAACTCGGATTATCTCTTGCGCGTAGGTCACGTAGCCTTATGTCATCGCTTTGTCCGGAGGTCAAAACCAGTGGCGGATCTAGGATTTTTCAAACATTATTCACAAACTTTCCGAGCAATTTTTCCAGTAAAGTACATTGCTGCAGTGGTTTTCGAGAAGGACTAACACGTTGCATGTTTTTGTGACGTATTAGCAGACCGTTTCGCCCGATGTCAGGGCTCGTCAGCATGCCTAGGACGTAACCATAACATTTGCGCAATGCATGGCATAAGACCGGACATGGACGGCCAATGAAATTAGCCTGTTATGAGCAAACTGGTTTTCAGGCGCCAGCAACTCGCCTTCACACCTATGCAAGAGCCATAGGAGTTTGGTTAGAAATGGGAGACTCTTTGGGACTTTTCGTGGACGTGCAATAGCTCAACATTGCACTTCATCCCAATCGGTTCTAACCCTTTACCCCCCATCCCTGGGGCCCGAAACCTAAGACCTAAATGCTAACTAGTTTCCTGAAAAATAACTAGTTAACTAAATAAAAATGAAAATAACTAGCTAACTAGTTTCATGGTCATGTACACGATGAGCAATAAGAATGTTTTAGAGCGCAAACGTTACCGCCGGCAAAGATGACTGAATATTACAAACACGCTATTTCATGTAGGGAAATAAGCACTAGTAAAAGAAATTGCATCTTTTAATAATAAATCTAGCAAAAACCCATAAGCTGTACTTGTTTTAATATCTGTATTATATAAAATAATTTTTTGTCTAAGTGGATTCAACGATTCTAAAAAGAACAGTGGACCTTGATCAATAACTCTATATATAGCGTAATTTGGCTTATATCAACTTTGCTTAGCACATTTCAGGAGATCTTCCTTTGAGAAGTAAAATCGTCTGGCGTTAGACAGAGCAAATATAATTAGTTGGCGTATGGCAACGCTGCCAGTGAAGGGTTAAGGTAAAATTGAAAATATTTCTCTCTTACATAAATTTTAGACGTGTGTTACCAATTGCAAATTTGTCAATAACTTTCTTGGTGTCAGGCACGATTTCTTGATGGATTTTCAGTAGAGCAAGGCCATTTAAACGATCTTCAACCATGGTACTTCTTTTATAATCCTTCAGCATTCTAAGAGAAAAAATTGATCGTTCGCACTCACATGATGCAATCGGTAACGTTCCTAAAATACGCAAAATTGTTTTAATATTTACAAAACCATCAAAACGCACGGATTTTAACGTGGTAGAAATATTGGAAGGACGAGGTCCTTTAAAAGTTGTCCAATAAGTACTCCATAAAGACAGTTCTGCATCCAAAGCTAAAGGGTTTGGCAAATCGTCATGGTAAAAACAAGCTACTGTTTTAAACTGTGCTTTCCAGTCAACGCCTTGGCTTATAAAAGAAATCATTTTGGCAGGAACGATACATAAGCCTTTGTAAACATTAATGCCTATCAGTATCAAAACGTGTCTTCAAAGATAAATTAAGGCGGTCAATCAAAGGAACAGTGATAATACGTTTAAAGTAATTAGAAACAGTAGTGAACGGTATATTTGCCCTCGCTGTTTGTATACCAACTGTTCTTGGCTTGGTCTCCTCCACTCTTACTTTGGCAGCAAGTTGCAAAGCTTCTTCATACCAAGCATCGTGAAAATGATCGACGGAATTACGCATTATAGCCATTTCCTTCTTCAAACTCTCAATCAAATGAAGTCCATCCATGATATCAATGCTCTTCCCCTGCAGTAACTGTGTTACGGCCAAAGTTGCATCAAGGACATGTCTGGTTATGACTAATGCTACAATAAAATCAAACTTACAAATACGCGTCAAATGTGATGCTGCATCACTAGAAACAGCAGGGCCAAATTCACCATCTAAGTTGACAGCCATCTCATCAAGAGTATAAAAAAGGGGAATAAAAAGTTCCTGAAAAGTGTCTAAACCTTCAATACGTTCAACCCACCTAGTCCTACAAACATCAATTAATTTGCTTTTTCGAGTTTCTGAATCAGGTAGATGCGCTTTAATATTTTTTTCAAATGGGATACTACGAGTCTGAAAAACACGAATGAAATGGGAAACCTCATTAACATGTTTTAGCATGTTTTTAACCTCCACAATAGCTAAGGAATCACAGACAGATAAATTGAGACGATGGCTATAGCAATGAGTGTAGAGCGCTTTTCTATTAAGTCGTAATAGTTGGGCTGCCAAACCATTGATGTGTCCAGCTACAGCACCAGCACCATCATACCCTTGCCCTCTGCAATTTTCAATAGACAAAGTTAGTTCACCCAAGGCATCTAGAATAAGTTTAGCAAGGTCACTACCACTTAAGCCCCACTTGCAATGAAGAAATGAAATAAACTCTTCACGGATATTCATATCTGCATCAACAAAACGCAAAATAAAGGCAAGTTGCTTTTTATAAGAGGAGTCAGCAGCTTCATCAGCAAGAATAGAAAAAAACTTAGCTTTCTTGACATCTTCTGTGATTTGTTCAGTGATCACTTGCCCACAACAGTTGATGATTTTATTTTGACTTGTTTTAGAAATATATGTACTGTTCTTTCCACATGTCTGTAAATGATCTTCTAGAAACTTATCACCTGCTCTGACTCTAAAATTTAAAGATTCCACAAAATTACCAACACCACCAGAGGAATAACAACCAATTTCAGAATGGTATTTGGCATCATCTCGATGACCACGTAAAGGAATACCAAGACGCCCACAAAAAAGCACAGTATCAACAATTGATGATAATTTCTTCCTGTTTTCCTGGATTTCTTTTTTAAGGTTGGTGTCAATAATTGTCTCGATTGGTAAGGTTTTGCTTGACATTTGAGAAATCAATGAACTCAAAATAGGATAAGTACAAGCATGCAAGCCCATTTCTCCCCCACTACCATGCCCAGCATGCCGCTTCAAAACATTTGCTGCAGTGACCCAAAAATTTAAAGGTTGAGAATATAAAGTTTGAATTCTTCTTGCCTTACCAGGGAAACGATCTCCAAACAAAACACAAGACAAACAGTAACCAGCATCTTTAGCTGGAGAGTAACAAAGCCATGGATACATTTTTAGCCATTCGTAACGAAAACTCCTAAATCTGCCTTGAGAATCTGCAGTCTTAGGGAAAGTAAAATTTTCATCTGGTTTAAACACATTCTTGACTAAATTACATATTTCTGAATTGGTCATACCTTTGGCCTTTTCCTGAAAGAAGGCAACATCAAAAGTCATTGTTGAATTTACCAGTTTTACCTCTTCAGCAGTTGCAGTCTTTAACAATGGCATTGTTGTACTTGAGGTCATGGGTAGCTTGACTGCATCAGTTGCTTGTTGCAATTTAGGCTTAGCATTATTAGAAGATAAAGAAAGAGTGGTTAGTTGCTGAGAAGATGAAAAAATTTTATTAGGGGCTTTAACAGCAGTATCTAAAGTTACAAGGGGTTTTCCAGTTGGATGGAAAAAATTCAATATATTTGGTTTAGGTTGATTGTTGCTTTTTGGCATAATAGCCAGTTGCTTAGGTTTCTTTGAAGTAGAGGATGGTTCATTAGTTGCAGCTGACTTTCTCTTAATTGGCTGATGAGAACAAAATAGAATAGGAACAAAGTGATTCGGCTGAAAAATCTCTCCAGCTTTTACAAGACCTTCATGACAAAATAAAATATGAAGTGGATCATTAAACTTGTTTAATTGGCGTGGCTGAACACATCTATTGAATAAAGATTTATACCTCTCTTCTCCAAAGTCAGGATAATAAGTAATTATGCATCTGCATAAAATAGAAGACAGACCAAGAACACACAAAAATGATGACCACTGTTTATCACCACAATTCAAAATAGCTTCATATTTTACTCAAGATTCCTTAGTAAAGCCAGAATCAAAAGCTTTAAATGACACTGACAAAGGCAAAATATTAGCAAGAGAGTACTCACAGTGCTCAGAAGCTGCAGAGACAAAACAAGGATGTTCACAATAATAACCAGCATTCAAGAAAAGCTCGAGAGAGGTTAAAATCCTTAAAAGTTGGATCATGCTGTCGTCACCTGCCATTACCAAAGATGCAGAACTGTACAAACAGTTGCCCGATGCTTCAGATCTATTAAAAGCACAACAAATATACAATTCAACAAAAGGGAAAACAGAGTGTCAACATAAATCTAGTCATGATACTGATATAATATTAACAGAGTTTAATTTTGGTTCTTAATGCCCATCATATTGCCACCCTTTTGATTTTTAATGGGAAATTCCAATGCGATTGTGTAACGCACATTTATGCTAATTCCACCAGCGGCATGCTGTCATGCTTCGCAACGTGCTGATAAAATTTAGAAAGCAAGATATTTTACCAAGTGACCTAAGACAGTCATTGAAAATTGAAGCACAACTTACCTAATCGCAAAACATTTCTTTTGTTGACGAGATGCCACTGGAACAAAGAATTCAGCCCCAACATTTCTAGCCAGACCATGATCCTCACTGAACATAGCTGCGAGGAGTTCGTCGGTTGACTTAGACTTTGAAACGTCTATTCTTAAACAATCAAATTTACTCATGCATTTGCGAAGAACTAAAAATTGTTCACTAAGATTATCCACGCTTTGTCCATGTTCAAATAAATCGCTATACGCGCGTTTAATCATTGATAAGTCGTTAGACTTCAGCAAAGACTGAACAGATTCATAGGAATACATTCTGAATCCTATTAATTCCAGATTTCAATACAGAAGATTTGCAAAATAGGCGCTTGCCGTATCACACGTCACGAGAGCAGAATTTCGTGGCTGATCGCAAGTGCTTCGCTGCTTCAACCAATGGACCAATCATATTTCACATGTAGCACAAGCTGTCGTGCACTACATGCACAAATTTAAACCAATGGGAATGTGTAAATTCGATTTTTTCAGCCAATAAGCAATCGTAAAGATCACAGATTCTCTGCACCAATCAAATGCCCAGATTGTGCTCCAAGTGGTGCACAGCTCATGGCCGTATTGGTGGTACCCGCTGTTGTGCAAATCAAAACAGAAGGCTCACTTAGCCGTCATAAAAACTGGAAAAGGGTTCTGGAATCTGGAATAAAACGGGATCCATTCCCGTGAAATCTGGATGGAAATTGCATGAAGCAATGACCGAATCACGCAAGGCACAATAAAATAGTCGGTGTAAATTTGGTGAAATCTACGTTATTCGCGTGCTTCATGTGAATACCCCTGAATCCGCCACTGGTCAAAACCCTTCCTAACCCCGTGTTTTGCAACAAAAGACGCCACTAAGAAGGACAGAGGGTGAAAAGGTCAATTACTATTTCAAAATTATCGCTTTTGTCATATGAAATAGATCTAAACGGACGGAAATAGTCTACTGCTTTGCCCCGTCATGCAACCATTCATCGGAGAGCCATACTTGCAAATACTTCAAATTTCCGAGCGCAGAAAAGGAAAAAGACGAATACAAACGATGGATCCGTCTGATAAGGTTAGTAACGGTATCCATCATTATCTTGCCGCTTGAATACAACATAAAATACGGCAGTTTGAATTGAGTGAATGTTCTATTTTCACCGACTCGAAATACTGTACTGAATGTAGAAGCGACGAGTGTCTTAAACAACCGCATGCAGTGTTTTTTATATCATTTTAATTTGTGAGTGCTTTAATTACGATATTTTTCTTGCATTTTGCTTTACCTTGCATTATGAACCTTGAAAAAGCTTGAATATAACTGTGAACTGAACCCGCATTTGTTTTCACTCTGCATTAGTAAAAATGTCTGTGTGTAAACATTTCAATCAAGTAATTCAAATTCCTAATTTCAAAAGGCCCAATTTTGCTGTTTTGAAAGAGATGGTTGATTTCAAATATCGAACTGAGAAATACATAGCTTCAAAAAAATAATACTGAGAGAAAATTTCAGGCAAAATGGCAGGTATATATAAATAATAGATCAAAAGTGTATATGTAGAGAAAACTCTTTAGATCATTTCTCAAGAACGAGACCATGCTAAGATGTAGTTGATATGTGTGCATGCTAAGATAATATTGATATATGTATAAACAGTCATTATATACATGTATGTAACATAAACTATATAGTTTTGTTTGAAAATGGTGTCAATATGTGGAATAATAATAATAATAATAATAATAATAATAATAATAATAAAAATCAAGTAATTCTCACATCAGATCACAAATTAAATGGCGATTTCTTAATTCTCCTTCTACAGGAGAGAAGACAGAATGCCCGGCAAGCACTCAAGGGTGTGTAGCTGTCATTTTAGAGAGGGCAACAAGTCGAATAGCCCAGAAATTTTTGAGCGGAACAGAGACAAATAATTCGCTGAGCAAAGGGGACCTCCTCCAAAGAAAAAGAAGACTGTGCCCAAGCAGAAAACTTTAAGTGAGTTGGTAGAACAGGCTTAAAGAAATGAACCACCATCTGTTGAAAAGGAGAATGAACAAAGGCCAAAAACAACACAGGAGGTTATCCTTGAGGCAGAACTGGACCTAGCAAAAAGAGGGTTAAAGAATCTAGAGGATAGCTACACTACAAGAACAGGTGCTACACTGTGACAGAGCTTCCAGGAGATGTTATTAGAATGGAAACTGGCCTTCCAACAAAGGAAGTCTTTGACATTGTGGTGAGACATGGCTTAAGGTTTAAAGATTCCATCAACTCTTTTGCGGGCTGGAAGGTGGAATCTATCATCTTTGAGGACCAGATTTTTATTACTTTGATGAAAGTCAAACAGAACTACACAAACCTACACTTGGCCCAGTTGTTTAATTGTAGTGTTGCTACAATTGCTAACATTGTTACAACATTCATGTGTTGCATGAAATTTTATTTAAAGATATTATGACTTCAATTCCTTCACGAGACAAAAACAAACTATCAGCGCCGTCATCCTTTAGTCAGTATGGATCTTGTCGTATAGTCATAGACTGCACTGATATCGAGGTTGCAGCACCTGGACTAATGAGTCAGCAAAGTGCAACATACTCATCCTATCGTGGAATGCATTCATTTAAAGTCATTGTTGGTGTTGCACCAAATGGTGTCATAACCTATGTAAGTAAGCTTTTCCCGGGATCTATTTCAGACAAAGCCATCATGCAGGAGTCAGGCCTCCTCAAAAATTTGACCCCTGGGGACATGATACTTGCTGACAAAGGATTTCTTATCCAGGACATTGTCCCCCATGGATTTTCAGTTAATATACCACCATTTCTGAACAAAGGAGCTTTCACTGAAAGCGAGGTAAAGCACAGTAATTTTTTTGGCGGAGGAAACAATTCAGAAACCGCTTGATTTGAGAGCGATGTGTTGGATTTTCTCTTTCTCCACTGACATTCCACGTCTGTACGGCTTAGATGGTAGATCCCATGAATGAAAAGGGCGGCCGAATGACTGCATTTAAACGCTCCTCTTGGACATTCGCATTCGGTTGTTTTTATGTTTTGTTGTTCTTCCAAGTAAATCTGCAATTGTTTAAAATAAAGGGTTATTCGTATGGCAAACAAGTTTTCAGGAGAAAAAAGTTGTGGCAAGATTACACATTGGCTGTCGTTACGTAAACGAACGCCAACCTGTGATATATAACCAACAACTTTCGAAAGAGTAACTCACCGTGACTTTATAAACCTTCTTCTTCATACTTGCGTGTACTTCTCCGCGCAAAACTCCCTCATGATAACTAAATGACTCCACATGTTGAGACTTACAATGATTTTCTCCCTTCTTTATCGATTTCTTTTCGTCTAAAAAATAGGAAAGCAGCGACGCGATAGAAAGCGTCGCCATTTTGAAAAGCAATGCGAGTTTGTTTAGAACCGAGTTTTTCGGCGTCATGGTAACGTGACGTCATCGCTTCGTGACGTCATGGTAACGTGAAGGCATGTTTTCACTTAAAATTTCACAATTATACGCCAAGAACCTACACACGTTGAAAGTTCTCCTCCAATTTCTTCGATGTAACCTACACAAAATATACGGCGCACCTTGAAAAGTGGTCACTCCAATATGGCCGCCACGGCTGACTTCCGGCTTCACTTTTTGAACAATAGATGCTCTATCCAGTCCTATTTTTCAGATCAGTGGTTGAAACGGCGTCATGTTCCTGGCAAGCGTCTAGCCCACTGTCCTCTAAGTCAGTGGTCTAGCGCTCGCCAAGTGTAGGTCTGTGTTCTATATCTTTCGTGCTCGTCTGAACTGAATTTTTGCATAATTGAAGTGGTTTTACCGTCTTCGTCAACCTTAAGTGTTGTGAAGTACTTAAATGAAATAACTTGAATCATGTTTTGTCTGATGTTGCGTTGTCCGCCCTTCGGGTAACATGCTTCTCGGTTGACTTACAAGTTGCAAGTTCCTTGACGAACTTGCTAAATGAAGATTGCATTGTTGCTACACAACATCGAAAAGTTGGCTATACACGAACATCCGGTTTCACTGTAACAATTTTTGACTTGTTTAAAATCGTGGTAAGATTAATAAGAAAGCAGCACATGTTTGAATCCATCGAGAGTTGTCAACACGTTCGTACGATATTTGTAAATAGTGGAGTAAATTTTATTTTGTAAGCTCACTAAACAAATACCCCTCGATAGGTTTGAAAAGCTAATTTCAATGTACCAGTTTAATACTACAATCAAACTTCACTTTGTTTACATATAAATGGCAAAAATTCGTATGAGGTCAAAACTACCGGGGGAACTTGCCAGGAACATGGCGGCTAGCGCATGAGCATAAAAAATTTGGGACAAATTTTCACGCGAGTTGGATCTCTGGTTGATTATTTACTCTGTGGCTAAGTAGTTGCTGAAGACCACGTCAGACAAGCTGAGGGCTAAAGTTCAAAGTTCTGCAACCGGGACTCTACGGAATTCCTGCAAACCATTCGTTCGCTAATGCGTACTAAAGTGAGTAAACTGTATAGATCAGATCCGGTAGACACACTGCACAATCTAGTGAGATTGTGAGGCTACCACCAATTGCTACTGTGGCCACTATAGTACTATAGCCACCCGAGGCTTGGCGAGTAGTGCTCTTCGATTTTCATTTCATAATTTAGGGAATTCTTAAACTCGTTTTCTGTAACCCATTTTACAAGAGTTACTGACTTAATTTAATACATTTGTTTACTTTGCTTAGCTCAGGCAATAAGCCTTCTGAATAGAAAGCTCAATGCTTGGCCTGGTCTGCCCATCGGTTGACACCCACGGTTTCGAACCAGTGAACTCAGACCCCCTTCACACGATACCGGTACGAAACTGCACCGCTATAAAAATATCATGGTACGAACCTGTTCACACGATTACAGTTTCACATTACGGTTTCAAATCGTTACGGTTAGCATTAAGGTTTTATGCTTTTTCATACCGGTACCGTGTGAACGCAAGGCCTAACCGTAATAATTTCGTTACGGTTTCATTTCGTACCAGTATCGTGTAAACGGGGTCTCAATTTCCATATCTGGAATGCCAACTCCCAATCATTTCGTCGGGCAAAATGGCCGCCCACATGGACGGAAATTTTCTATATCAGTTTCAGTCCTCTTCGCGGTCTTCTACGGCAGTTCTATAATATTAAGTTTTACTTTGGTTCGGCTTCTAAAGCAATCACAACCATGGAAAAAATGCTCAGACGAAATATTACTGGATCAATTTTGCATAAACGATCATTTAAAAGTATTCATTACTGCCGTGTGCCCTAAGAAGGGTGCTAAATTGTCTAAAGGTGGAGAACTAACGGTAAAAAGTGGAATTGCATTTAGTAATTTCCTCAAGTGACTTTTCCGGGCCGTTTCATCAGGTTTCTCGTTAGTTTGGTATTTAATTTTCGTGAAAATATATAACCTGTAACTCGGTTTGACTTTGTCAAAATGTATTTGAAATTCTTAAACTAATTTCCATCTTTTGAAGACGAGTTTTGTGTGTATTTTCAATCAGGAAAATTTTCAGGTAATGTAAAACGTCGCGTGGCAGACTAATACTTGCACACTTGGATTCTATTTGTAAGGCAAGACCTGAACTACTTCAAGGAATCCCCAGGTAAGCCATAGAGTTTCATTTTCCAACAACAGAATATTGTGGTGAATAGAATCAAAGGCTTTCTTAAGATTTAGGAAAATTACTCCGTTTAGATACCCTCGGTCCATGTTTATCGACCACTTATTAGTAATACAAAGAACTATAAAGAAGGACTGCTTGAATTGGTTTTTCATAAAACCTGCCTAGAGACCAGTTTTTCAAAATCCTTGGCCGCAATAGAGAGAACAGAAATAGGCCTATCATTATTGCAATATGCATATATATATATATATATATATATATATATTTATGTATGTATGTATACATATGGGTGAAATAATTGCTACTTTTAAATCATCAGGCAAAATACCAGTTAAAATAGACTAATTGAAAATTGCTGCTTAAAATAGTGCTACAATGTTAGCTGAATCTCTTAACAGCTTAGATGGAATTTTATCATACCCTGCTGCCGCACAAATCCGCTTGCCTGAAACAAGAAACGCCGCATGTTGCAACCAACCAGATAATTAACAACATCACCCTTCTGAATTTTTTGATAAACACCTTAGAATGTCAACTACTTATGTATGCTATCCATCTGCTCATTCATCCATGTCCAGATTTAAAAAATCTCCTCAAACCTTCTTAGCTACAGGTCATATTAAAGGCTATTTTCCACTAGGCGAATTCGCCTATTGGAAAATTTAACAATTTTTAACAGTAAACAACTGCCTTCTTGTAAATTACGAAGACTTAGCGAACGAATTGTCAGTATAACGTCACTAAATCAACTGCGTGCTGAACAGCCTCACCTGAGACTAATACAGTAGTCTCCCGATATTTCGACATCGCTTATCTCGATACTTCCGCTATCTCGATCAAAGATTCGTTTCCCCTGGATTTGCCTAACTGTTTATCAGTAATTTACTATGGTTTATCTCGAACTCGTTTATCTCGATAACCCCGCTATCTCGATCAATTTTGGATTCCCTTCACCTAATTTTACCTTTTTTATCTCGATGCAGTGTTGAAAACGGCTGTTTCAAATAGTGAACCAACGACAGTAAGATCTCAATTTTTTAAATATTTTTTTATTACAACTGGCATCTCAGCGTTGCATCTTAGTATCTTAGCAATTCATAGGTCATTCCATAACTTCCCTTTACAAAATTTCAATGAGCTTGGCACTGCCACAAAATCGCAGAGTACAGGGAACTTGCATTCCCTCTCTATCACCCATGGAGAATGAAGAAGATGCGCAATGGCTCAGACGACGAGCATTAGAAGTATCTAATTTTATGGAAAAACAGTTTGCGATGGCAAAACGCCGACAAGACATTTCGGACTATTTTAATCAGTAGGGTATTTGAACAGGACCACGGGTTCTAACTCCCTTCTGATTTTTTTTCTGTAAAAAAAATTGTTTAGTTTGAAAATAATTTAAAGGAAACAGTCTTTGTACCATCTAAATAACGTAAACTAAATTGAAACAAACAAATGTTATAGTTAGTCTTTGTTAATTTTAGCATTGAAAATCAAAAATTTTTTGGATCCCCCGATACGTCGAACTCCCGCTATCTCGATATTTTTTTCGTTTCTCTTGAGAGATCGAGATATCGGGAGACTTCTGTATTGATCTACAAGACCGCGCATGGGACTGAAACTGACGTACAAAATTGCCCTCCATGGACGGCCATCTTGGCTTCACATTTCATTGGCTAGTTAGCATTCCAGATAAGGAAATTGAGGTCACTGGGTACATGTCATTTATTTAAAAAGAAATTTCCCAAAAAATTCCCACAGGAAAATAACAGAAATGGACAAACACAGGATGTTGAATAAACTACACATTTGATGCATAATATTCATTTATAATAAATTGGGACTTATTTGCGCTACAAACATTGCATTTTTTTTCTGCTGAATACAATGTCACCGTTTTCAATTTAAAACCATTACGTATATCGAAATTAACTGAGAGCGAATTTTGTTTATATTGTGATTATACTCCACTGCTGTTCCCTTCTTTGTGTTATTTTCAGCAGAAAACGTAGTTTGGTGTAGGTGTTGAACCGACCAAATTTGTTGTATGGTTCTGCATTATTTCGCCAAGAATTCTCTGATGAAGTCGTTCACAATACGAGGTTCATTTTGTTGAACCCAGTGACTTGCACCACCAATAAATCTACAATAAAAAGAGTTAAAATAAAATTGAACAGTTAATCTTGTAAAATAGCCTAGTCAGTTACGTGCTGTGTATGGATGCGGAACACTCCGAACGATTTAACTGATCGAAATAATAGATGAACCTTTTCTAGGGACTTAGACTTTCATATAATAATACATCAATATCGGCATCAATATAAGATTAAGAACTTGGGCACGGGTTTCTATGTGTATCATGAATATTTCTACGCTTAAATTCCAACAATTCCAACATCGCAATATGATCAACACCATCTGCCTTAGGCTATGTTTACACTAGACCAAATTTCTCCGGATTCGTCGCCGATCCGGAGACTTTTCCTTCTTGTTAAAAGTAGTCGTTTACACTGAAGTAACGAATCCCTTACACAAATTCTTCGGATTGCTCATGAATTCGGATAAATACGAATCTGGAAAAGAATCTGGATAATTATCAGAAGCTTTAATAAACAATAAATGGAAAGAAATTTTTCGCTTGTTCGGCGTTACTTTCAATAAAATTTGTAACGATTTATGTCCATTCTTAGACAACAAAGCACTGTTTCCTTTAACGCAAGCATGCATTTTATCCAGATATTTTTTCCTGTGTAAACGATCAACGAATCCCAATACAATCTTTGTGTGAATCCGAAGATTTTTGCGGTAGTGTAAACGTAGCCTTAAAAAGTTCGGTTACTCAATAAAGAATGCACCAACAGTATACACATCACCACTTCTAGGAAAAGGAGGTACAATCAACTTTACTATTCAGAGCATTCTCAGCAGCTTAATCACATCTCAGATATTGGCCTTTTCAATTAAATTCTAAATCAAACCTTCTCTCCACGTTATCAACAACCCCATGTAAAGAATCTAAGCATTCCTTTCGAAGAAAACTGTCTTGATCGCCCTGAAAACAAAAAACATATACAACATGTTGTAAGTGTATCGTCGTTCAAAACTAGTCCACAACACGACGCTTCGAAAGCAAGAGAAAGCCGGGGGGCTAAAGCTTCAAACGTGAGGATCGCAAGCCCTACTCTAACTTTCTATGCACATGCTTTTGAAATTTTTCCGAATGTACGACATAAGTGGCAACAGTTATGTCGACGTTGTACTTTTGCTACTTCATACTTCTTTCATCATAATGACTCCTTGGGCATTAATTTTTAAAAACCATCAGAAACAGAAGGTAAATTTTGTAAGCTTTCAGTACGGAAGGTTTACCTCCCTTCAACCGTTCAATGCGGTGTTTTATTTTGTACGGCCACTAGCTGATTCTAATCCACGATACTTGGACTTGACCCACCCCTAATGACATGGATATATTTGTGACGATAGAACAAAACTTAAGTCAAGTAGCGAAAACTTAAGACAAGTAGCGAAAATGCAACTCATTCTCCTCCGGCCGGAAACCGAACCCGCTGCCTGGGAGCCAATTGAACTAAGAAGGATGTTGCCGGAGCTTGGCCACGAATCGTGGTCAAGCGCTCAGCAACGGCTGGAATCGAGATTCTCATTGCATTGCATTTTGTTTTCTGTTAAATCAGCATTAGTGAAGAGATGGGTTACGACACGACTAACTGTCTTGACTGGCTGCAGCTGTGATGAGGATTATCATTAACATTGTCATTGTCATTATGATTATGATTATGATTATCATTGTCACTGTCACTGTAATTATCATTATCATTATCATTGTCATTATTATTAAGAACATCAGAGACGGGTTTTCTAGCAGTTCAAGCCCATAATGACAAAGGGAAATCCAAGATAACTTACAGTGGCACTTCCCAGTTTTATTAACTTCCACAGCCTATCTCAAAAATGTTGAAAAATATTTTTATGATGCTTTTAGAAGAAAGCTTAATGTCAAAGGATATGTAAGCATGTCGTGAAATATATATACCACTCTTCCACTGCGAAAATAGGATCAGCGGAGATAAAACTTTGGGTATGAGTTTGTACCATACCATGCAACAAATGAAGCGGAACAATTGTACATCTGATAACTCTTACTGTAAAATCTCCTTTGAATATCTCTTCCATGATCTTGAATCTTTTTTGTGACATAAACAACTCTGGTAAATAAGGAAGTTGATAGAAGAAAACATACTAAAAAAAAAAGTGACAATGTTCTAAAAAATTTCAACACTAAATTACATCACTAACACTGAGAATTTGGATTACATGTAAGACAATCTAGCGCATGCACACTCGGTCTGATTCCATCAGACGAGTTTTTTGTCCATGGAACAGTCCTCTTATTTATATTATATTGTTTGTCATGATCATCTCCAGCAAAAACGATTTGCCATTAGATGGTCTTCCTCAATACCACGCCATCACCGGATATTTCTACAACGGCTGGGCGACTAATCGGCTATTCTATATGATCGTGATGTTTTCGATCATGATTACTGCATCGCTAGTACAAACGTGCAAGACGATATATTGTTTCACGTACGTCGCTAATGTTACTTGTTTTTGGAATTTTTGTTTGCTTGAATAGTAAACACCAGAATGTATTCTTTAAAATGAAATTTTTAAAATAATGGGAACTTGTTTATCATAATGAATCAGCAATTACTCCAAATTCACCACAAAAGAGGCATGCTAATATCTAAGGAAAAGATTTAGATTTAACTGCTAAGAAAAAATTTACGGACTATCGTTGTGCTCACACGTGTCAACTCTCGCCTTCCTGACACGTCTTCCTCATATTTTTTTCGGAAAATATCTTAGATTCTTATTTCAATCGTGAAAGGATTTTTTTAAAGGTTAGTTTAAGATATTGCGTAGTTTATAACGAATTCATCGACTTTATCGTAGAGTAACTATGGTCACAATATCCAACATAATTGTCTGATGATTTTTCAATGTTGCCTAACCCTACACATTATATGTAATAGTTTCACGCAAGCACTGTAAAATATGAAATATAAATAAGTAATGTAAACATAACAAAAATCACGAAACATTTAACTTCAACCCTACCCAAGACATCAAAAATTGCTTCCAACTGGTCACCATTGAGTATGAACTACTTGAGGTCAGAAACGGAAAATTAAAGATCTTACAACCTATTTAAGAGACCTAATAAAATTATTCAATATAATTCCCGGATTTAATCATCAAATAAACAAATCTAATCAATAAATCACTTGAATAAGGGTTTGAAAACTGTGATAGGAAATAGACTCAACAAATAATTTCCTTATAATGTTTTCACTGTGCCAAAAACAAAACAAAATTAGAGCTACTATTAAAAAATAGGGTACGCTTTGCTTGAATTTAAGGTACACTTGTGTCATTCTCGTGTACAAACAATTGTCAGAGTTAAATGTTGGGGAATGTGCTTGTCTGATGCTTTGTGACAGAAGATATGATCTTTATTGTGGACAGTATAATTATTAAAATAGTTTTAGACTACAAACTTCGGATGAGGGACATTCAGAATTATCAGTTGATCTACAATTTCTGGAAATCTGTGAGCAACCGATCTGAAAAAAAAATTTGGTTTAGCAAACAAAGTCCAAATCTTTCGATCAATGAATGCTTGTGGCAGTTAGGGTACTACCATTTACGGTAAATTAATAAAGTTAAAGTTCACACATAAATAATTTTTTTAAGAGATTTTCCATTCTTTGAGCGCGCCATTTTTACCACCAAGATTGCTTAGCTTTAACCAGAGTGAAATTGTAAAATGCGCGCTTAAACCTTTTAACCTTTACTGTTCAAACGTGCCTCCCTTTGACGAGTAAAATCGTTTGACTTTAGCCACATTAAAATAATCTGGCATTACCCAGAATAAAATAATGGAAGGCGCTTTTTAACCTTTTCCTACTCAGAAATGCTTCCTTTTCACGAGTATAATCATCTGGCATTACCTATTTTAGAATAAGAAAATCCTAACCCAAACAGGAGAGGGTTTCAAGATTTTTGATCAACTGTAAAAGACAGAAAAACGTACCATATTGGTATACACTCATGTCAAGGGTTGAAATTCCCTAGTACCCAGAGGTCCAATATCTTCAACGCCATGCAATCACCAAACATGAATTGAAACAGGTACACGCTGGACTACCAAAATTTTTGCAAAACTTCCTGTTAAATTCTTACATTCATATTCTGTGCTATCTCTACACAAATTGACACTTACTGTACAACAATCATGTGAATGATTCATCTTGAATCCAACAAAAATTGCAAACAAAAAACGTTTGCTATGCAAAAAATCAGGACCACCACAATCATAAGGAACAACTTTCCTGTGTGACTGCAATTGGTCCTGAATTTTTTACAGGACTTTTCAAAGTAACTTTGACACCTACTTCTAAAACACTAATCTCACTGTGAATTAAAACTAGTCTTTAAATTAACAATAATATCTAACATCCTCACATGCATACAGTCATTACAGCAATTACCAAGATATCCCCTCCTCCCCAATCATGTCCAACAAGAGTACATGATGAATAGCCAAGAGCTTCTACCTGTAACATTTAAAAAAAATTATTGCACTGTTCACTAAATACTGACTCTATAGCAATGAAATATCAAGCATTGTATGATATGAATCATCAGCAAAAAAGACACTATCAGTTACTTACAATTTCTTTGATATCCTGGCTCAAATGGCTAATTTTGTACATTGATGTTTGTTGAGGTTTGTCACTGAGCCCATAACCTCTGAACAGTAAAAAAAATTCCATTTGGAGTATACCACATTAATATATTACTATAAAAGCATATATTACTGATTACATCAATTAGGGAAGTTAATGTGAGAAGACAATGAACAGACAGTGTTTATGGTTCAAAGCCTTTTGACCAATGTGGTATAGTGCTACAAAAAGCAACTGTTATAGTACTGGCCATAGTGAATATAAATAACCACAAAATAACATGAACACAATATAAATTATTCTTACTTGTGTCAATTACATTTGATACAAATAAACCAGTTGATTCTTATTTTTCATATGCCCGGATAATATTCATAAAGAAATCAGTAATATTCATTTATGTATATCCACACAAACTAGCATTGCTACAGTTAGGGGAGATGATATTTTCTGGAAATACTGGAATTTTGTGAATGCTGCATGTGGTTCCAAATTTGATCAATAAAGTTTCTATGCTTTCTGCTAATTCATTCTTTTTCAGGATGATTATGAAATAGTATTGAAACTCTGCACATCATCTCATGGGTAAGTGTTAAGTTGACGCAAGAATATCTCGTGCACCTAAGTTGGGTAAAAACTTGCCTCCAATTCCTGTGGACTTGATAGCTCAACATGTAGAGCAGCTGACCAGTATCCCAAAGGTGCAAGTTCAAATACCACTCAACTTAAAATTTTTCAGTTGATTTCGGCAGTGCCAGATTATCATTACAGATATCATTTAACTAATCATAAGTCCTTAGTTATATGTAACATATTTTAATGCTTGAATTACCATATTATTTGAAAACAAATACTCACCTCAAGTCAACAGCAACAACTCAGTAATCACTGGGAAATTCTCTCAATTGAAAACGCCATGAATACCAAAACTAGAAAGGCCCAAAGTGAAGTAATAATTAAATCCTGGCACTGTCACCATCTGTAAGTTTTGGCAACTTTTCTCACTCTGTTGGGATTGTCAGCACAGTGTAAGTGTAGTTAATGGTAAGACATGAAGGTTCAAGAAAAATAAAAACATCTTGGTCATAGAGACAAAATTTGAGATATACTGCACTTCTTTGGTAGCTGTACTTACAAAATAAATGCACATACACATATGCTTTAAAACCTCATTAATAACTCATAAGAACACAAGGGGAAATTGTAACCATGTTATATCTATACTCCTGATGTAGACCCCAATCACTTATCTTGTAAAATTTTTATGGCTTAGAAAGCATTATTTGTTAAACTTTTTTATCAAAAGGCTTGCAAAGGGATTCATTTTAGAAATCATTTACAAATCTGGTAGAACATGCTTTATCAGATCTAAAACACTTGGTTGTTACCTTGTATTTTATAAATACATTCAGGCCCAAAGAGAGGGGGGTGCAGCAGGTACATTGCTCCAGGGCCATGAAGCCCCAGGTGGCCCATATCTATTTAATAGCACCTTTATTTAGCAGAAGATGAATTGGGATGTATTATAGTTCAATGCAAGTGCACATATTTCAGTTATTAAAAAATAAAGATTGTTGAACATAAATGTATTGTAGTGTATTTTATGGTCTTAATGTCCTTGCACAGGTGTGGGAGGGGACCCCAAATTTGTCTTGCTCTGGCACATGAAAATTCTCTTGGTGACCCTCAATACACGTACATATGCAAATTCATATCCAAATATATAAATTTAAGCATACAGTGTATTCATCAAGAACCATTCCTCTCTCAAATTTAACATGTCCATATATTTACCATAAAATATTAAATTTTTATTTATATATGACCACTATGGGACAGAACCCCTAAATGTTGCAGGTTCTGCACATACACATTGATATATATAGTACATGTACATTATTATATACATACCTACACCCATAATACACATAGTCATATACACAAAAATCAAATACATATAAAAGAAGAGTACTGCCTAAGTACTGATAAACTTTACTACTACTAATAGCTACTAATAAAGCTATATAAGAACTATATATAAGGTAAATAAGCACTCTGCTCACAGCAGTGGGAGCAAGCTACCCGTTGTCTTTTTCGTTTGATACATGAATTTGATAATCTTCATTTACATTTTAATTTGCAATTCATTCACCTCCTCACTGATTTCCTTTAAGTTCATATACATCATATTATCCTACATGCAAATAATTTTCTTAATTGCCACCTGTTTTCCGCTACCAGTGAAGTGTGCCTCGCAAAGACCATTGTTGGGAAGTTCAACCATACATGTTTCAAAATTATACTCTTTTCTTTCTAAAGCATGGACATGGAATTGCTTGAAAACGAGTAGTTTGGAGAAAAAGAATCCTAACCCTTTACGTTTTATTTTCTGACAAATAAACTCGGTACCTCAGGAAATCCATGCACACATAACATCAAAGGTTTTCCAAGATCTCCCTTCGCAACGTAATGAAAATTAAGGTTAGATTTAGTTGTGACGTTGTTGTGCACTCCCAGGCTCTCGTCTTCAAGACATGATGGAGCTAATAATTACAAATACCTTAATGACATAAACTTTCGCGGTCATTAACTTTCGTGATATAAACTTTCGCGATCATAAACTTTCGCGGATGACAAAACTGGAAAATTCGCGGTCATAAACTTCCGCGGATAAGTGAATTTGGAAAAATTCACGGTCATAAACTTTCGCGGACAATGTGATCTCAAATACTTCGCATGCATAAACTTTCGCGATTCGCATTTTTTTCATGCGAAGTTAAAGTTATATTAAGACAAGAAATCGTATGAAAGTCTATAGCATTTTCAGAATAAAATCACTAATGTCAACATAACAATAACAAAACTACTAAATAATGCACCAGTCAGTGGAAAGCCCCGCACCCCCAGACCCGGGGAAGAGCCAAGTTTAGCGTGGCTTTTATGGGGGGTTTGATAAAGAATTATGGCACGGTGTACGGGGACTTAGCTTAGTTCAGCAGTTAACAAAATGTAGCGGGGGAATAATCGCGGTTTCACCGTGGATTTACGTGATCTGCCATTGCGGCCTGCGGACAAAAAAAGACTGGGGAGAAGTCCTCAAGGACCACGAGGGGAGAGACAAGATGGCTGAATTTGGCGAAGGTGAAAGAAAGGTATTATTTACTATTGTGTTTTAATTAAAAAGATATTGTAAAATCTGCAGACTTTAGGTATTTCAACCTATCTCAATTGCGCACATTCTTTTCTGAGAATCTTGATTAACAAATATAAATATTATCTTTTATATATTGATAAATAATTCATGATGTTGGTAGTTGCAATGTTGCATAGCTCAATAACGTGAAGTATTTTCTTTAAACCTTTAAAGTTGTCCCTCGACACATCAGTCACAAGTCATATTTTTTCTTGTGGTGATATACATACAGGTCCTTGTACAGTACGGCGAGCGGCGAAGGCAGTTTAATTTTGAAGAGCATGACGTAAACAGTCTAGGTGATCTCATCGAGCAAGTTACACATAATTGCCAAAAAATTTAGACCTGTCAACAGGGCTCAGTTCAAGTCCGGGTTGAAAATGCTCCTAGTAATCAGCCCCTAAATAACTAAAATTTTATTTTGTTATATTTTTTATAATTCTTCATGTTATTTATTTAAGCAAATCAGTTTGCACATGAACTGATGCCGAACTGTGCCCCTGGATACGGGGATTTTAGGAAGGGTTTAGACAAGAAAACATGCCACGGTATACAGGGATATAGCATTGATTTGGTTTGTTGTCGGATCAAAATCCCCGCTCTTCCCCGGGTCTGGGGGTGTGGGGCTTTCCATTGACTGGTGCATAACAATAATATCCGTGTATGTTTTTGAATTTTAGTCTTCCAGTATGACAACTTTCGGTGGTGTTTCCTCCATTATTGCTGGTAGATTATGATTTCGATTATGATTACGAGCGAAAAATGCGCGAATGTCGTGATTTCGTTTCGGTCTGCTTGCTTCAACTGAAGTTTTCTTTGCCTTTTGAGATCGAGGCAGAATCGATATGTCTGTCTCATCGGCCTTTTCTTTTAAGAAGCTTCCCACATTCACCATACTTTCCTGCTCGCTGTGCAAGTCAGAGACCAGTTCTTCGTATCTTTTCATCAAAGCATTTCCATTAATGTTCCCTGTCAATACTACGGTCACCAAGCAAGGAATTTCGAGTCCTCCTTGAATAAGTGGTGAGCGCCTGTAATCTGTACCAATCAACTTCGCTGTTACATCACCTCCTCAAGGGATAAATTTCGTTTTCCGAGAAATCTCCCTTGGCAAATGCCCAACTGTCATATCGCTTTCAATTTTACACACCTTTATTGTATGGGGGTCAAAATCGTTGTCATTTTCTATCTTACATACCAACAATTCATCTGGAGCAGGACTCCAATATGAGCGATACACATGATATCCTCTAACTGCAGCATTGAACGCAAATGTAACAGACTGAACGCAAGCCATTTCGTCACAACACTTCCACTACACTTGCACTGAGGCGCATGATGTTGAAATTGTACAAGACGATCTGACTGTAGCTTGTCCATCAACTGTTCGTAGAGAAGACACTGGGCTGGGATCAGTTGATTTTGATGCTGTTCAACATGCTACAAGCGTACTTCGAAGTAAAAGAAGCAAGTACAATAAGTACAGCGACGAGGATCGCTACAAGATAGGAAGATATGGAAGTGAAAACGAACCCATCGCCGCGGTGAGAAAATTTAAAACAAAATATCCAAATCTGAATGAAAGCACTGTTCGCGAAATGAAAAAGAGATACAAAGAATTACTGAAAGCAGACATGTATGGAAACACAGACGGAAGGATCGAGAAGTACCGATCTCCTACTGGTCGTCCTTTATTGTTGGGTGATTTGGATTTCATGGTGCAAAGATACATACAGGCGGTACTATATTTCGCGGTCATTAACTTTCGCGGATGACAAAGCTGTAAAATTTGTGGACAAAAACTTTCTCGGATGAGCGAATTTAGAAAAATTTGCGGACATAAACTTTCGCGGCACAAAACAATGCAACCGTAGATCACTGCAACAATGTTATAGACCTGACAACTTCAACCGTGAAAATAACCTATCTACCGTAAAACCTCCAAATCTGGACGTTTAACAGTTCGAATAATTTGTGGTAATTCCTTTGTTTGAAATAGTTTTCCTCCGACAGGGAATATGTACAAAGGTTCTATACAGTATTCAGTTCATTATTAGATTTAGATTCAGTCTTGTTCTTGTTAATTTTACCTTGTGTATTCGGTTTCCACTTGAGAATCTCTGTTCCTTCACGAAAAACGTTCCATAACAATCGGCAAAGTGCAATAGAGCCATAAAACATCCCCATAATATAGTAAAAAAGGTAAACCAAGACACGTTTTACGAACAGAAACATGGCCACTTACACCGAAATGCTTTTTTATTGTTTTGACACACAATAATTGGTATTGCAATCAACTCGATCTCGATCTCTGAAGGACAGCTAAGTAGTTGCTGACGACGACGTCAGACAAGCCGAGGGCTTGGTCACAGAATAATACCAGAAGTACAGAATAAGAAACTGACCAGAAGTCTCACTCGGGTCGGAACCTTTGAAGTTTTTGTCCTCGCGCATTTCGTGCCGCGCATCTTGGCCGCCATGTTGGCAGCCAGATAACTCCGCACAGGTCAACAACAAAAATAATGGCGAAAAGCGGGTTCTGATCATTTGAACTGCTGTATCTCAAACGTTTTGCGGCCGATTTTTGCTTTACGGCTGGTACGTCTAGAAGAAAGGTATGTTAGCAATATCATTGTGCTTTTAAGGTAATTTACTAAATAGAAAACGGATAATTCTTCACTATCTTTCACGGATCACCGCGTCAGCCACTTGCATGATACTCGTCGGACGAGCGACGTTTGCTTGAGTATTCTCGCTGTTAAGGATGAAATGTCGAAAGCAGATTTCACATTTATAACAACTGTGATGGGGTAAACTCTTTTCCTTAATCATAATAAGACTGCTTTAATTCCTTAAATTAGAACTCCAACTTGCTTTAACACTTGGCCTCTGTCAACACTCATCTGTATTGAGTATGTTTCGAATAACTCCACTGTTTTGATTCAGTGCAAAGGTTTATGTATTTTATATTCCTAAATTTCCAAGCAGCTTTTTCATAATAAACAAAAATAATTCTCAGTTTTATTTAAAATGTTCTCACGATCGTCTGTCTAGCAATGGTGCAACCACGAAGGGTCTTCTGAACATGCTTCCAAATTGCTTGTCTTAATTTATGCCCTGAAAAAATTGTACCTTATATCTTATGCATATAAACTTACATTTGTCCCTAGTCTATGTATTGGTTAACACCAGGGCTGGAATACTTTGCAAGTAGTGCAACTGCAACTGAAATATTATTCAATGTTGCTCATGTTTGTGCTGACATTTTCCTCTTTTATCACTAGGTTTGATAAGAGGGATTTAACAGAAAAAAATCGTTGCCAAGTAGGAATGTCTGTTTCCAAATTGGGGCAGGAGGTTTTCTTCCATCTGCAAAGTTTAGTTGTTATATATTTTGTTAAACAAAAAAGCTGATTTAAAAAACAATATACTGTGGCTACAGTGAATTAACCTGAATCTCTTCCTTTTTACTTTTCTTTTAATATGTAAATTTTCCCTCCATTATGCTGATTACATGTAGCACTCGCTACCAATGATGTCCTGCCTGAGTTCTTGTGCCTGTCCTTTCTTATGAAGAAGAAAGTGTCAATCTTTAGTAAAGTGAGCAGTTATTTCTGTGCAGAAACTGCAGCAGAAATAACTGTACATCCAGGGGTTGTAGCTACAGTACAGTGGGTCATTTTTCATTATTCTAATGACCAGCCCAGTTCTTCATTCATTTTTACTATCTAGCTTTATTTTTGAAGAATTTTACATATAAATCTACTTGAAGGCATAATCACAAAAAGATGTGAAAACAAACTCACAGGATAGCTTCACATGAAAAGCTGATAGGCCACTTTCAAATTAATTTTTCTTATACTGATTCCGATCCTGCATATAACATGTTTTGCATGCACAGCAATGACAGAGAAGTGGATACCTATCTAAGTTCACGATTTCCACACAACATTGAAATCTTTCAAGCCCCTGCCATGCTACAGGAAGGCATACACCAGATATTTTTAAGAATTATTAGAATCACGTTGGGAAGCATGCAGTAGATCACTACAGATGCCTTTAAAAATGCATGTTCAAGTTTGTTACAATCTACTGAAAATCAATATGGACTCACACAATCATTGAATTTCATGTTTAAAGAACTGTGACGACTTTTTTAATTAAATATTGCAATATGTAATTTGTATTGTCATCCCTTTCTTCAGTGCATAAACCTTGCTTCTTTCAAGCAGCCTCCTCATGGAGAGGTTCAAAACACCAGACCAGAGTTATCAACTAAAAATTACAATAAAAACAAATCAATGCCATACGTTTTTTCTGAATAATTCTATTTATAATCCTCGGTTGAAGTGAAGACAAGACATGAGTACCAGTTTGACGTTCAAATTGGTTTAAGACAAGAATGAGCCAAGGTATTACATGTAAAATGCTATCTCAATTAGTCGCTTTCACATTTAAAGTTCAATCTAAAAATTACTCTTTCCACAAATCAATTGTGAAGTTTAAATGTGCATTGAAGTCTGCGGAGTAGTAAACATTTTGAGGCACATTTTTGTCTATCTTTAGGCAAGAAATACAAAATCGTATATGTACGAAGGCTCAAAACATATCTTTCTTTGATTTTGAAATTATTTAAAAACTAAAACCAAGGTTACACGCAATCAGCAAGCTAGATTTGGTATCAGCACGAAAATATAGCTACAATGAACACGTAAAAACTGAAATTAATTAGGGTACGAGTGTGCTGCAAGCCGATTTCGAGTGTGAAATACGAGTAAACAAGTAAGCGAACAAATGACCACTCCTAACTAAATGATATGTCACGGAAAATTTATTTATACGCCTTTTAATTATGATAAAATTGATCTCTTACCTTTCCTCTGGGACATATCAAAGTAAAACGGAAATCGTCCAAATACTTTTCCAGATAAAGCCGTTTTAGTGATCCAAGCTGGTTTTTCGCCATTATGTTCCTTGTTCCCTGGCTGGAGTTATCTGGCTGCCAACATGGCGGATCCCGGACATGCGCACTGGAAAACGAGGACACATTACACCCCCGAGTGAGACCACTGATCTGAAAAATAGGACTGGATAGGGCATCTATTGTTCAAAAAGTGAAGCCGGAAGTCAGCCGTGGCGGCCATATTGGAGTGACCACTTTTCAAGGTGCGCCGTATATTTTGTGTAGGTTACATCGAAGAAATTGGAGGAGAACTTTCAACGTGTGTAGGATCTTGGCGTATAATTGTCAAATTTTAAGTGAAAACATGCCGAGGAGAGACAACAGTCTTTAAAATTGTCCAATTTCCTTTAAAATTACTGATTTTCCCGTGATAAATAATCGACTATTGAGCAACGAGTGATCGTGTTGGTGGCGTGTACTGCACTTCGAGATCTACTGCATAGTCTACGTATTGTGGAGGCCAGAGATTTTTTCTTGGCCGTGGTTGTTTGGCGTTCCCAAGCCACAAAATTTTAATATGTTCAAGAAGGTTTCATGGGCCACATCTAGACAGCAAGCTGCCAATTGAAGATTCCTAGGCTGTAGTATGACATGTAATTTGTTAAACTGATCTCCAGTATGCTAAAGTAATTTATTAACAGTTTTACCACAATTCACAGGTGGCTGTTTCAGTTATGCTTGTTTCATTGATATTTGGATTTTTAAACTTTGATGAACCTTTAAATGAACTGCTCTACACAGTCATTTGAAACAGGAAAATGTTTTCAGGATAAGAATTACATTTGGTAAAAAGTCTTTGTACTTTGCACATATTTCCAATATAATGTTTTAATGCCATTGGTTTAGCAATTTTTAAAGAAATATACCGTTAAAATAGATATTGATGATATTTGAGGCAAATTTTGCTTTGATAACACTTGCCATTTAAAGGTGTCTAAAGGTTTAGTTATATGAAGTAATTTTAGTTTTTCAATGCAATTGTGTTTAGAGTTGTGTTGAAACTGTTTTGCTGTTGATCTATAAAACGAATTGTACAAGTTCAATTCAAATATACACAATAAAAGCAACCAACCACCTTGTTATAACTGATGTTGCATTTTGGTTTGTGAGAAAAGTAGCTCATTCAGAGGGGTGCCATGAATTTGACATTTAACTAAGGGTAAAGATATTTTTTAGCAAGTTTGTAAAGTTTAAGTTTGTCTTCTATTAATGTTGATTCTTAAAGTGTCATAGTTCTTTCCTCAAACTGTGTAAGTTGTTCACTTGTTAAAGCAGGACTAATTGGTGGAATGTCTACTGAACTGTCATCAAGTGGGATAGGTCCATCCCAGTCAATACCATACTTGTCAGTTACTTCAGTAGGATTGGTACCTTCTTCAGATGTCATCAATGAACCTTGGACCCAAAGCTGAAGGGGTGTACAGTTGTTTGCTGTGGAAATGGGATGTCTCAACCAGGCAGCAGACCATTCATCCAAACAATGGTTTATGTGATGAAGGAATGCATAATGTAAGCACTATAAGTCATTCTCTGCTTAACAGTCCAAGATATTCAGATCCTCCATTAATGAAAACAGATTGTGGCAATTGTTTAAAACATCCTTAAATACATCCCACCAGAGGTGCTCAATTTGTTGATTGTGCATTCTCTTACCCACAAGAATTGACCCCTTACCTGGACCACAAGTGTTTAACTTATTCTTGACAACATCCACATTTTCAGTTCCCTAACAACATCACACCTGGTTCTGGAGGGCAATCCCCAGTTTTATACTGCTTTCATGAAATTTTAGAATACTGTGGCAGCTTCATTGTTAGCATTGCAGGGTAAATACACAGGTGTGAAGCCATCCTCACACCCATGAACACCATTTAACAAGTTTATGATTGCCATCAAAATGCGAGCGTCCAAGTGGTCTTGTTCCATTGTATATACATCATTTAATTGCCATGCACCATCAAGTAGCCAATCCCTGGGGATCAACTCATGAAAGAGCTTCTCTCATATGATGTCTGATGATGAATATACCCCTTGAGCCAAGGTGTCCCATCAACATTTTTAATCCACATTTTGGATTTGTTCTTTTAGTTGCTCTCACTATGTCATCTCATTATTTTGTATTTCTGTGTAAAGGGGAATGCACTAAAATACCGCATTCTTGCATTTGTCATTTTATAGTCCATGAACTCTCATGAAGTAGCTCTGAAATTGAACGGATACTAAACCTGGCTTTTGCATGCATTGCGAGCTGTTCCTTGCTAACTGCATACTTTGGTCTACCTGGTTATCCAGTGAAAACAGCATTTTCTCTGATGTTCATCCCTGAGCACTCTAAAATTGACCATGCACTGCTCAACAAATTTAATATTTCTCCTGGTATTCTTGTCAAGAACTCTAAGACAATGGCAAGCTTCTGAATTTCTTGAAGCTCTCCTGCTATGTCGAAATTATCAGCACTATGAACACTAGAAACAATCTCCCTTAATTTGGATGTTATTACGTCTTTCAACTCGGCAGTGAAATCTGTCACCATGTTCGTTTGTCTTTCTGCCCTGCTCAACGTACCAGCTACTCACACGCACATGAAATTTTGCTAGGTGATGATAATAGTACAACACTGCATAATAATGCCACAGTGCATGATAATATCGAAACATTGCAAAATAATACTGAAACAGTGCCTAATAATAACAAACCGGTACAAATAATGAAACATTGCACAATAATAACGAAACAGTGTGCGAACCAATACAAACCAATGCTTTATAATAAAGAAACAGCCCATAATAATAACAAATCAACAGTGCATAATACTAACAAAGCAGTGTATAATAATAACAAAGAAATTCAAATTAATAACTAGACATTCCATGATCATGATGAACTTGGGAATAATAATAACGAAAAGCTGTATAATAATGAACCGGTAGATAATAACAAAACATAATAGTTTTGACGGTAATGACACCCCATACTTACCAGTGAAATGTCCGTGAAAATTTTCTTTCTAACCTGGATTCTTCATCGTCAGATCCCTCACTACCACTTTGGGATGTGCTGTCGTTTCCTTTCACATTTTTTCTTCGTTTACTACAGCCCTACGTACGAGTTTCCTCATTTTCATAGCTTTACAAAAACGTTACCGAGAAAGTGGTCACTCAAATATGGCGCCGATTGAATTTTGCGGGCTTCATTTTCTCCCGCACTCCAACCCTGGGTTGCTCTATCCAGTCCTATTTTTCAGATCAGTGCTTTTTGAACAATGGTTGCTCGATCCAGTCCTATTTTTCAGATCAGTGAGTGAGACTTCTGGTCAGTTTTTTATTCTGTGCCAGAAGTCCCACTCAGTGTCGGCACCTCTGATGTACATGTCTTCGCGCATGTCGCCTCGCGCACACAGGAAGTTGAACGGCCGCCATGTTCATGGAGAGTATAACCGAGTCATTTTCAGAAGAAAACGATATGGAGTAGTTCAGTTTGAAGGGATCTGGCTAAATTTTAGACGTCGGATGGCGATTTTACCACCGAGGCCGGTTAAAGCGAAGGCAAACTGTTTTTGTTAAAAAATTTCCAAATACTACGCTAAAACTGATCACAATTAGGCAGTTTAACAATCTTTGTCTCTCGGTGATTCACCACATTAATAGTCCGTCTAGTAATCGGAAATTTATTCAAATAATTTGAACTACATTTACACTACATTTTTACAATCACACGACAATTTCTATTGACTAGTACAGTTTTTAAAAGTTACCTAACAGCCGTTGTTACATGTGTTAAATGTTTGACTTGAAACGATTAAAACTCGCTGAATGTGTGCATACACTGCATTACATTATTAGGAGCTAAGAAATCTTTGAAGCTACAGTAAATCAGTTAAAGAACATCCACCTATAAAACTATTTATGCCTTTCAGTAAAGATTGAATCATCTTTCAATATCTTAAAAGAGTTTCGGGAGAAGTAACCGACCCCAGTGAAGTTTAATAATGTACATATGATACGTAGACTGGCTTACAATTTCTACTCAGAATTTATGCGTATGTATTTGTCTGTAATGTTTGGAAAGGCCTAAACTATAATCGTCGACAGCATACAGTGCACAATTTAAGTTAAATAATTTGATTAAATGAGGTGAAAGTCTACATGTGTAGTATGTAAATAACAAACTATAATGGCAGTTGTAATTTATATATTTTATTCCAGCATAATAGGTGTGATCATTAAAGTACCCATCCAAAATACAATTGGGCACCAGGTGTGAACATTGCCTAAGATTGTCTATTTACCCATTCAGGTGCAAAGGTGCATTGGGGCTCATCACTTAGGTGAATAAAATTGTTTGCTGTTGGCCAGAATAAAACAGTAAAGTGTGCCCTTGTCCCCCAATGGGTTAAACATGCTATGGTTGATTTCCATGTACTGTACAGGTAATACCATGCAAGCATTGCCAGCAACTCTTTTGACATCTTACTCTATAACAAAATTGATTTTAAAAATGATGGCTTTCTGTCTTACAACTTACAGTACGAAAAATAAGAAATCAAAAAACAATAATAACAGGACTTGGTTTTTGGGAAGTGTACAACATTTTATTAAATTTACAATCTCTACCAGTAATGTCAATGTATGTTTATTTAACAGTGGGTGGCAATGATCCTTTAGAAATGCTGTTCATTATTAGAATTCAGAAAACTACTTATTCAGGTTTCCCAGTCTTTGCCATCGCATTATAATACAATTTAAATTTTAGAAATAATTTATGTTATAAATATAACAACCATATAGCTCATAAAAAATCATTTTTGTCTTTATAAAGTGTCCCTGAAAGGCACTTCCATGTTTTAAATGTTTCTTTCTACAGTTTGAATTCTCATCATAAGGTAATCCTCTGTGTACTTGCATCATACTGGGTTAATCTGAATGACCTTGTAGTTGAGATAGGAATGTAAATAAACTATAAGACACCAAAGAATAATCTGGCCAACACTACAATTCTCCAAATGAAATTCCAGCCTTTGCCTCCATATTGACTAGTACATTGTAAGTTTGAAACAGATACACTGAAACAGGACCTTCATCACCATCTGTGACCATGTCACTATATAAAGGAAAAGTTATAAAAAACCAGTCCATAGAAAACTTCATATTCTGAATTTTCCTGGTATCAATATTAAACAGGGTTCATACTGATAAAAGATCACAAAATTCCAGTTTTCCAGGGTAGCAACGTTACTTTTCCAGGATCCAACCCCTAGTTTTCTTTGGCAAAAAGAGCAAGAATGTAATCTTCCTTATGACAACAGTACAACATTATTTTGTTGGTTTCAATGTAAGAATTAAGCAATAATGAACTCACGACTCGATTCAACTTGGATTTGACAGAAAAGCAAGGACAAAAGCAAACAAATCTATTTTGTGTATGAAAAAAGGAACTTTTGTGAATGTACAAATTGGCAGGTCTGGATTATCCAGGTTCAAATTCCTTACAAGTTTCTAGGAGGATTCCAGGAGAATTACAGGAGTACCCAGAAAACAGCTGTTTTTCCAGGAATTTTCCAGGGCCCTAAAAACAACCGTATTAAGGGCTGAAAACGACTGAGGTGCCGGTGAACACAAGCTAAATTGTACTCGAGAAAATCGTTTATACATTACCAAACTAATAAAAAAGTAATCGCTTACCTCCTCTTCAACAGATTCAGAAATGTAATGGAAATGGTCCTCCTACTTTTCCAAATACAGCAGTTTTAGTGAGCGAACTTTGGTTTTCGCCATATTATTTTTAGTTGAAATGCGCTGAGTATACCCTCCAAGAACATGGCGGATGCGGACATGCGCAGTTAAAAAAGTGTGACAAGTTTCCTCGCGAGTGGGACTTCTGGTTAATTCTTTATTCTGTGGTTAAAGTTCAAAGTTCTGCAACCGGGACTCTGCGGAATTCCCGCAAACCATTTGTTCGCAAATGTGTACTAAAGTGAGTAAACTGTATAGATCAGATCCGGCAGACACACTGCACAATCTAGTGAGACAGTCGTAGCGTGTAACGCTTAAATGGGCCTCACACAATTGCATGGTAATCATTGCCAATGCATGAAGTTTGCATGCTGGTTTGATGACGTAATCATTTGAATTTCTTGACATAAATAAAGTTTTGAAGAAATTAAAAAAATTTACGTTATCAGTATTGCAACAGGTATGGAACCAGGCTGGATTCTTGATTTGAGAAAAATAAGTGATCAGCACAAAACACGAAATGACTTACAAAACACACGTTAACACGTTAAACTTTTCATTATACTTTTACACTCAGTTTAAATAAAACTCTTTTCATATTTTGATTCTGAAATGATATGGAGTAGTCAAAATTTCAATCATTATCAATATATAGTGGCTTCCGCTTAGGTCGCACATATATATATCGAATTTGCAACTTAGCTTGCCATCTGAGTCTCGGTAGCTCAATGGTTAGAGCGTCTAACCGGTCATCAGAAGGTTGCGGGTTCGATCCCCGTCTGGGGCTCAGATATCATTTTCTGAGTATCGAGCTTGAAGATCGTTCATCTACTTCAATATATCCAAGCTCTCATGTTTCCTAAACATCAAACTGCTTCAATCATTATCAATATATAGTGGCTTCCGCTTAGGTCGCACATATATATATCGAATTTGCAACTTAGCTCGCCATCTGAGTCTCGGTAGCTCAATGGTTAGAGCGTCTAACCGGTCATCAGAAGGTTGCGGGTTCGATCCCCGTCTGGGGCTCAGATATCATTTTCTGAGTATCGAGCTTGAAGATCGTTCATCTACTTTAAAATACAGTACAGCAGTGGCGTTGCCCAGCAGATTGTCCCTTGAGGCTACCACCAATTGCTCCTGTGGCCACTATAGTACTATAGCCACCCGAGGCTAAGCGAGTAGCACTCTTCGATTTTCATTTCATAATTTAGGGAATTCCTTAACTCGTTTTCTATAATCCATTTCACAAGAGTTACTGACTTAATTCAATACATTTGTTTACTTTGCTTAGCTCAGGCAATAAGCCTTCAGAATAAAAAGCTCAATTCTTGGCTTGGTCTACCCATCAGTTGACACCTACGGTTTTTAACCGGTGAACCCAATTTCCATATCTGGAATGCCAACTCCCAATCATTTGCACGGGCAAGATGGCCGCCCATATGGAGGGAAATTTTGTGTATCAGTTTTAGTCCTCTTCGCGGTCTTGTACGTCAGTTCCAGTTCTTTACACCAGTGGCTCCCAACCTTTTGCTTCCCAGGGACCCCTTCAATGATTTTAAAAAAACTCGGCGGACCCCCTTCCCGTCTGAAACTGCAGCTTTGCCGGTTTCATTGCTTAAAATCTCTCCTCAGTTTTGCATTGAACAAAACCAAATTTTAAGTACTCGACCTTGTATCCTCGTAGTTTAATCTTCCCAGTGGCAGATCGTTTTGAACTCATGATTAGTTTATGGACAGATAAGCGCTGGAGAACTTTTCCTGTACGAACAAAGCTCAGGGTGAACAGGCAAAGCGTGGTTGCATGTAAAATGAGATGAAGGTGTGACCTGTTAAAACCTCAAAATTACGAGTTCTTTTGTTACACTTACACCCTTCGGAATTTGCGATATTCACTGGTAGTTTGCAATAAGAAATAGTTGAACCAATATTATTACAACTCGCACACCACCCAACTAAGGACAGTAGAAGGGGTCTAAGCCTGCTACGGGCTCCCAGCATCCCGCCAGGTAAGGCCGCAACAGACATTATTATTATTATTATTATTATTATTATTATTATTATTATTATTATTATTAAGTCTTTATTGAAATACTCAAAACAAACGTCTGAGTTTACATGTTAAAATACTACAATTAGATATTACAGAATTATTTACATGGATTATAAAATTACGGAAGTAATAAGATATAAAAATATGAACAGTTCATATAAAATTGAATAGACATCTATTTATAAAAGCGTTTTTAAAACTCTCAGTTTTAACAATAGGTAGTTCAAAATCATGACCTCTCGGTCTCAAAGGTCGATTTATCTTGTTAGGTAAAAGATTGTGTAAAGCATTCTTTTCATGATTTATAATTTTTGTCCATAATTTCTTGTCTCTGTTCGATATTATTGCTTTAAAATCCGATCGGTTGCCAGTATACCCATTTCTATGGGCACGATTGACAAACTTATCAATCTGACTTACGTATTTGTGATAAGAAGCTCTACCCCAAATTTCAACTGCGAAGGTGAAAAGAGAGATTATAAGACTATTAAAAGATCTAATTGTTGCGTAGAGAACCCATAATATTTACAAACTCTTAGAATGTACATTCTGCTACTAGCTTTTTTCATCATTTCTTCGAAGTGTTTGTCCCATTTTCCTAGTATTTCTTCGATCGTAACACCCAGTATTTTGAGCCAATCTTTTCGTATTATGAATGGAATGTGGTCCGGTAGGGGAGCAAACACTTTTCCGCGAACAATCATTTCATAAGTCTTCTCCATATTTAAAGACATTCTATTTTCATTTGACCATAGTTTCATGTTTTCCACTTCATCCCCAGCTGAATCTTCATAATCATATACTGGTGCTATTATTGTGATATCATCAGCAAATTTAGATAGATCATTGGAGGGATTCACCGCCTTGATATCATTGACCATTATAGAAAACATTAGAGGTTCGAGTACAGTCCCCTGAGGTACACCACGATTGTCCAAAAATTCGGATGTGACGCCATCTACTTTCACTCTCTGTTTGCGGTTGCTCAAAAAGTCAATCATCCAGTTTATAATATATGGATTAATGGGTATTTTCTTGATTTTATTAAATAAAATGTCATGTGGGACACTATCAAATGCCTTGCTAAAATCAAATGAGATTACTCTAACTGATTTAGCACCTTCATCAAGACTTTTTAACCACATATGTTGATATTTGATTAGGGCCATGATAGAATTATGTCCTTTTTTATAAGCAAACTGATCAGTCCCGATATAATTATACACTACATCAGCAACTTCGCTTTCATACACACATTTCTCAAACAGACGCATAATAATATCTGTTAATGAAATAGGTCTAAGTTGGGTACAAAAATTAATTGAGTCTTCTTTTGGGCTGGGTATCACATTAGCTCTTTTCCAAACATTCGGAATCTTCCCACTCTTCAGAGAAATATTAAATATTCTCGTTATAAGAGGAGTCAATATCACCGCATGCGTCTTCCAGAACCAGTACGGTAAGTCATCTGGTCCTGAAGTTGTGCGTTTCAATTTCCGCAAAAAAATTATACACTATGTCTAATGAAAGTGAGGGAATTCTAGTGTCCCTAGGAATCGACAGCAACTAGGGGGCAGAATAATTAGGGTCAGTATTTATACCTTGAAAATAAGTGTTTATTACACTTGGCTCTATTATGGAACTAACCCGTAAAGTTTTTCCTTTTCTTCCAGTCATACTGTTGACTTTACTCCACCATTTCTTAGATCCATTTTTCTCATTTTTAATAGCATTAACCTGATGGGAGTGGATAAGACGACTAATTTGATTTTGTAAACGAATGAGAGTCTCTTCATCATTCTTTCTCATTGCTTTCTTTCTCTTTTTTATCAAATGTTTAACAAGCGGAGACATAAAGGGCGGGTCACTCGATGATGATCGAACTTTTATTAGTGGAAAACAAGTCTCAAATTTAAGCCATAGAGTTTCATAAAGCTGAGTAGCCATCACATCAGAGGAAAGATCATCGTTTAATATTTTAGCCCAGTCGATAGAGTCCAAGTGCAGGTTTGCAGGTTGTCATTTGCCAAAAAAAATAGTTGCCTTCTGTAGACCACGTTCCTTTTGCGCGGACCCCTTAGTCTCGACGGACCACCAAAAAATTGTTTGCGGACCCCCAAGGGGTCCGCAGACCTCAGGTTGGGAACCACTGCTTTACACGACTATAGTATTTAGTTTTACTTTGGTTCGGCTTCGAAAGCAATCACAACCATGGAAAAAATGCTCAGACGAAATATTACTGGACCAATTTTGCATAAACAAGCATTTAAAAGTATTCATTACTGTCGTGTGGTCTAAGAAGGGTGCTAAATTGTCTAAAGGTGGTAAACTAATGGTAAAAAGTGGACGTGCATTTAGTACTTTCCTGAAACCACTTTTCCGCACCGTTTTATCAGGTTTCTCGTTAGTTTGGTATTTAATTTTCGTGAAAATATATAACCTATAACTCGGTTTGACTTTGTCAAAATGTATTTGAAATTCTTAAACTAATTTCCATCTTTTGAAGAAGAGTTTCAGGGACCGCGGAGCATTTTTATTTTGGGGGGGCTGACGCCATGGATGTATTCTTCCACCCAAATATTTGAATCTTGAAATGGTTATGTGCCAAATCCAGTCTTATGTTTTTTGAGAGAAAACTGTGACGGGTATAATATTTTCGCTCTTTATCAATGAATGAGGCTGTAACGATCGATGGCAAGTAAAATACGAATGTTTACTCTGCAATTATATATCGTATAATGTATTTATTTTAGCGCGTATTAAAACGTTCGAATTAGAATACACTTATTTTAGCAAATGCAGAATATTGTGAACACGAAATAACATAAAATGCAATTCTTTTTCGGGGATCAACTCTAATATAAACTTTCTTGGTAGAACCCAGCTCATTACATAGATAGTATTTCTCTAAAACTACCTAGTGCGTCTTTTATCACTAACGTTATAAGATTTTCAGGTCATTGAATGACTTAGGAGAGATCTGCCTCAGTAAATGTTCCAAAGTTACGTTTTCGGTTCTCATTGAGTGCGACAAATTCATTTGCCACATCAATTAGACGTATTCTTTCCGTTCTAGCTTTGTGAGAATTCAGTAAAGCAAGATGAGTGAATCTTTTTTGACTCATATTTGCCCGTAACCAAGTTTTTACTCTTCTTGCCATGGAGAATGACCGTTCCCCAGATGCGCTAGTACCAGGATTGACATGAATCAACTTACAAATAACAATGATTTCACTTATCATGTTCTTTTCAGCAGTAGCAAGATTTCTCACCGCATTTAGGACATCCGAAAAACAAATTATCTTAGTATTCTTCATTAGCAGCTTAAAGATATCCAACTGAGCACGAAGGTATTCCAGTTTTATGTCGTCCGCGTAATTTTCTTTCAAATATTCTGTTAAACAAGTGGTGTTTAGCTCAGTAGAGTCACGCTTTAGGCGAGGTAGTGGGATCTTTATTGGATTGCACAACAAAATATAATAACTAATAGTTCGGAAATGTTCAATTACTGTTCAGTTCGCTAGTAGTTCTCTCAAGTGTAAATTCTCTTCCACTGGCTTCTCAGCTGTGCTTTATCCGCTCTATTGTTGTCTGTTCTGCTCTGTGGACTCCTCTTCTCTGCTCTCTCTGTGGGCTCCTCCTTTCTGCTCTCTCTGTTGTGAAAGGAGCATCTCTTTTTATGCTTTTGGTGGGCAGTTTTGGTTGACAGTGAGTGACATCAGACGTTGACCAATCAGATACATTCTGACCAAGTCTCTCGCTCTGCTGGGCGAAGGCGTTGTTTGGAATGCAACGTAATCAACAAGGATGTTTGAAAAAGATTTTCTAGCACTAAATTAATATAGTTCTTTGTAAAATTATAATGGTAAAATCAGAATACATCAATTCTTATCTCAGTTATGTTACTTCACAGTTTCACATCATATTTCGAGTTCAAATCTAATCTGAATAGGATTACATCATATCTGGAATTCAGCAAGGTGTTCAATCAATGTAGGCGGGACTAACACAAACCAGAGCAAGAATTTAACAATAACCAACTTGTACCTTGACCTTACATTCGATAACATCAACAGAAACCTTTTAAGCCAGATCGGTAACTGACATTTCCGAGAGGACTAATTATGGTGCTGGTTACAAAAATGAGATAACAACTTCACATGTCTAAAACTAGACAAAACTCAAACAAACATTACAACTTTTGTGATACGATCGTCTACCTATTCATAGCAGCTATTTTCGCAATAGATTAGGTTGACGTTTTATACATTCCATTTAATTCATAATAAATTGCAGACCACCAAGTTAGCTGATGGAATGTATGTTTCATAACAATTCCATTTGCAAGGAAATATCTTCTGATTTCAGAAATCCTATTAGCAGAGTTTCCATGTGCTCATATGCAATAAAGCTGGGCTGGCTAAAACGTTCACTAATTGATTCGATAATCAAATCCAATGCCTCAAAATAAACTTTTCGATACAGATCTTTTGGAGTTTCAGGGAAAGAGGGGGTCGCAATTCCGATTTCAAATCTTGCTGGAGCTTTTATCTTTCTTGGCAATTCTGGATGTGATATTGAGGGATGAATTTGTTTCTGGTGCAGTACGGTGTCATAAAAATTTGTAAAACAGTCATCATTTCTTAATTTAATGAGTACTTCCCTCGTTAGATTGGCAGTATGCTGTCCACTAGCTGCTGACATTTTTACTTCTTGCAGAGTTTTGGACAGGTTATCCGTATGCGCGAAAATCTTTTGGCTGAGCATTAATCCGAAGAAGAAGTTAAACAATTTCATCTGTGCTTGACACCCTATAATCCTACCACGAATTTCTGCTTCAAGTTTTGTTTCCAGGCAATCGTTCCATAGTGTTAACAACTCTTCATAATTGTCCAGAAGTTTCTGAAACAAGTTGCGCGAACTGTCCATCTAGTTGCACTAAATTTAGTCAAACCAGCGGCAGCCATTTCTTTCTCATCTCCAAGATTTACCCTTATCTGCTCTAACAAATTCTCGCGTTTTGGCAAAAATTTAACTAGTTTTACGATTTCATTTGTGTTATTCATAGTGTTAGACAATATTTTGCAGTTGTTTGTGGCATCTTTTACGCTCAAACTAAGCGAATGTCCATGACAGTGCGTTGGTTTCGCCTTCGGTTGAATATCCTGGATAAGCTTTGCAACTCCTGATTTCTTACCTAGCATATTGTTGGCACCATCATAACACTGTCATCTACAGTACTGGAAAGACAACTGTAGCCTGATAAAGGTATCTTCTATGACCGATACCACTGTGTCAGATGCAATGTTAGGAATCCTATAAAAGCCGAGAAAGTCTTCGTGTACTTCGAGCATCTCATCAACCCATCGAAGACAAATAGTTGTTCATGGTTACTGATATCGGTATACTCATCATCTATTATTGAAAAACAGTTGCATCCTATATCATTGACAAGATCTCTTTGTACTTGATGTGCCATTATTGAGATAATCTCATTTTGAATGTCGTGGCTCATATATTTATCCACATTTTCCCTTTGAATCCACTCAAATAAAACAGGATTACCTTTGCTTCTTAGTTTCAAAAGCTGAATGAAATTCGATTCACTATCTGTGTCGCCTTGTATAAGTTGACCTTGCCGGCACATGTATTGCAAACACTCGATTATTTTATGAAACAGTGGGGATTAGATTTCAATGTTTTTTTTGTTTGTTCATTAGAAATTTCATAAATATCGCCATTGGTTTTCAGAATGTTAACATCGTAGTCAACTGACGATTTGTGACATTCAGAAAGTTGGTGCTCTTTAAACCTTTGAAGTGCCTTTTTCCAATTAGAATATCCAGTCGAAATGAAAGCTTGCTCTTTTTTCCTGGCAGACAACAAGTAATTTTTAGCATTCTGTTTTGCACAAATAAAGCATAAAACCGAGTCATTTTTTTCATTATAGTGAATCCAGGGGAATAGTTCAATCCATGTTGACTGAAAGGAACGAAGCTGTTTGCCATAATTCTTCTTTGGGAATTCAAAGTTTTTGGGTTGAAATGGAGTGCTCAAGCAGGTTACAATATGTGGCGGCGAGGGCTCTTGGTGTGACTCTGACCTTCGCGTATGAACATGAACTGCTGGCACATCAAGAATGAGAGACACTTCATGAATATTTGAATCACACACGTCCATTCCTTGAGCTGTGTTCGCTGTTTCGCTTTCATCTTTAGAGAAAAAAATAATCAAATTTGTATGCCTAAAATATTTCGGAAAACTGTGTGATACTAATTCTATATTAATCTTATTATCTATGACTAAGCGTCGAGAGCTTTAATACAGCATTCCACTATTTAACTTACCAGTAATTGAAATTGGATTTGTCTTGGAAAAGAAATCAGAAATCTTCGAGAAACCTCTTTTTCTTCCACTTTTATTCTCCAAGTTCCTTTGTCCATCCATGTTCCCATATATCATGTGGGCTTCTTGGTTGGTAATAATCGCGGGATTGAATGAACCAGGGTGATTAGGACTATACCTTAATCTTCTTTTCAAATACTTCTGAGTTACTCGACATCTGAGAAGAGTGAAACTTGGCAATAAACTGTAGGACCTGCTTGCATTTTTGTCAATGTAAGTTTGAACATCAGAGACTATTGGAAATTTACCGTTGCTACGGTCTGGATCCAAATAACAAAGCATTATTACGCAGCAAGTGAGAGTCAGACAAAAGCTTATTGACTTTAAATTAGCCGCCATGTTTGCGAATGCAGCCGATCAAACTTCCGGTCCGGTAAATATTGGGGGGGCTACAGTCCCCCTAGCCCCCCCGGCTCCGCGGTCCCTGAGTTTTGTGTGTATTTTCAATAAGGAAAATTTTCTGAAAATGTAAAAAGTCGCGTGGGAGATTAATACTGACGTACAAGCCCACATAGGGGTCTGAAACTGACGTACAAAATTACCCTCCATCTTAGAGCACTGTCTTAGAGTCACTGATCTCTAAATAAGACTGGATAGAGGAACTCCAGTCTCTCGCTCAGAGAAAATTGAAGCCGGAAGTGAAGCTGAAAATTTCACGGCGGCCATATTGGAAAGACCCACTTATAGTTATACGGCTATTACTGAATTATGATTTTCGCTCTTAATGGTTGTGATTTCAAAGAAAACCAGTTAACCATTATATTTTTAGCAATAAAATGTATCTTTCGATAGTGGAGAACATTAAACGTGGCCAGAGTAACTGAAAATCAGCAGAAATTCGATGATTTTTACCCTAGCGAAGACCGGTGCCAGTCACCTCTTTGAAGAAATTTGACTAAAGTAAGAAAAAAGTTGCCGATAACATTATGTAACTTTAGCAGTTAGACAGTGACTTAGCAATAAAGAGGAGATATTACCGTTTCTGTGTTCATCTTGTCTTTGTTTTTCGGATCTCGGGTTTACCAAGTGTATGTATTCGAGGTTTTATTTAAATTACTGTATTTGTCAAACAAATTTAACAATTTCCTGACTATCAATGACGATGAGCGTTTGAAGAAAATAAACTTTGACTAACTCTTTTGCCGGGATCAATTACTGAATGAACCATGCAAACCCAATTTACTGCTAGATGTTGCTGATCAGAGAAGATGGGTTCTGTACTCTTACCAAGTTTCGATACATGCATTTTGTTTGCACGAGTGCATGTAGTAAACTTGAGTTCACAGCCGTTTGTTGTGATTTAATATGAAGTTTTTAAATGTTTTTCACGTTTTTGATATACTGTAGCTTCTAATTACAGCTTGATCAGTATTGTACTTGTACAATAATTAAATCATTCATGTGAATCAATGTGAAATATGTTTGAAGCTACTTTGTGAGTTGGAGTTGAGGGAGAACTTTTGGGTCCAAGTTAAACGAAAATTAGTTACGTTTTTTCTTTAAAGTGTTCACAGAGCTCAATCTGCTGTATGGTAGATTCTCCTGTTGATTAAAGTCACAATTTTGCCCTTATCAAGTGCATAGCAATGTACTACAGCAAAATTCGTTATTGTTGTCTTGAGAAGGCAACAAAAGCAAACTTTTCTCATGCAAAATCAGAAAAAGTTAAATTTGTCCTCTTCCAAGCAACAGTAAGTACCAAAATCTAATCTACAGTAATATTGGATAACCTACTCAGTCACTGTGTGCATTTGTGTAAGTGTTCACTTATCCATGGAAGACCAGTAGAGTCAATCGTGGTGTAAAACTAAATATATACCCAGAAAAACAGACATGCAAACATACCATGTGTAAAAACTGGAAAGCTTATGACTTCTTGAGTCAAATGAACCCTATCATCATGGTTACTAGTGGGAATTTCTAACCACTAAGCAACAGCAACTAAGGTGGTCAAGCGAAGGTTACATGTGTCAACCCATCTATCACCTGAGAAATAGAAAGTACAAAGGTGAAGATTGTTAAGGAAAGGTGTTTATCAATGTGTCGCTGACCTGGCATTAGCAGTGAAATCTAGGATCCAAATCAACATATTAACTTTAAGGCAGTGAAGGCAAGTCATATACAAGAATATCTCACACTGAAATATGACCACGAAAACCTCACTACAGGGCCGTTGGAACCAAATTCATATTGGGGGGGGGGGCTGAAAAGTTCAGCACACTCAAAAATAGTGATGACATTGTTAGGGGGTCCGGGGGAAATTTTTGAAATGTAGAACTTTGGAAACGCCATTTCCTGCAATTTGAGCGAGCCCATTTTGCGGCAGGCATAGTTCGAATTTTGCATAACAAAATGAGAACCACATCAGCATTATTTACTAACCTCAATAACCTGGAACATTTTATGCCAGTCCAAGTAGCCCAGCTCAAAATTCTAATGTGAGGCCACGAATGTCTTGCGAGTACATAAATTGATAGCATTTATTCTAACGTCTCTTAGACTTTGCAAGTACGAGATTAGAGTTCCACTTTTCGAAATTTCAAGCTGCAAGCAGGCTACGAATCACAAAACATGTAGTTTTATTTCGAACATCACATGGCCTTGTACTTTGGAATTTTGAGCTGAGCTCTGATCTTTATAATACACTTATAGATTGATGCCATTTTTTATCAGTTTCCCCCAATAGTGGCTAGGTTACATGTTGACTACTCACGAAGATTATCGGGATTGCTAACGTGAATGGTCGCAATTTGCCAATGTTGTAATTACTGGTAAATGAGATTTATGTTTGTGTGTTTTTATGAGCCAAATTAATGCTTTTGCACAAATCTCTCTCTGTAAAGCGCCCAAAAATTGGCTTTCTGCTGTCAACTCTCTCAACAAATTCGTTTGCAACTTCAATTAAATCAGTGCTGTCGAGTTTGTCCCTGTGTACATGAAGAATCATGAGATGCTTCAGTCGGCGATCTGTCGTGGATGACTTCAAATACGTTTTGACGCGTTTCAGGGCAGAAAAAGACCTCTCACTAGTAGCATTGGTGGCTGGCATGACAAGGAGGATCTTTGCCACTTTGATGACTTCCGACATTGCCACTTTCCTTGAATGGTCTAATTGCTGCAAAAGCTTTACTAGGTCGTGAACTGTGAAAGTTGTTGATTCGTAATCCAATGATTTCGCGGTTTGAAGCAAAAGAGGCAGCTGAGCTTCCAGCCTATACTCATCGAAATCAGTGCCAAAAATGGAGCAAACCTCTCTGATTTCATCTTCCCAGGATTGATCCTTAATTGCTTTCAGAAATAAATCTTGCAAACTGACGTATTTGCGGAAATCTGGCTGATCAAATCTTGCTTTGATACACGCTGTTATTACGTCAAATGCCTGAAAGTATATCTGGCGATAATAATCTTTTGCTGTCGACGGGAAGTGATGGGTTTCTACATCGCCATCATCCAGCCTTCCTGGAACCCTCCTTTTTCGAGGCAACTTTGGATCCTCAACTTGGAGCTCATCCTTTTGCTTTAATGTGTTCTTCCAGAACAAATCAAAAGCATCATCACTGCGATCCTTTTCCATTGTCTTGATGACATCTTGAGCTATCGCACATCCTTCTGCTGCTGACATTTTTGGATCCTGCAAAGTTCGACTTAAGTTGTCAGTCTGAATGAAACCTCATAGTGACTATGAGGTTTCATGTTAGAACTCTTCGAATAAACGACCAAGTTCGATTTCCACATATTTCGATTCAAGTGTTCAAACACATGTACAACATCAGCGGGAAATTTGCAGTTTAATACATCCTGGGGTTTTATCAGCAAACAAATGAATCAGGACTTTGGCAAAACACATCACAGAAAATTGGCAAATAATAAGGGTTACTTAAAAAACAAAGAAAGAAACAAATACACAAGAGTCTCTTACAGGCTCGATAGTCCTTAAACGAATTTTGAAACAAGTATACAGACGGGTGCATTTCGCAAAATAAAGCATTTGCGAAACAAAAAAAATTCAGAATACTTATTTATTGCTTAAAATAAGATTAAGAACCTTAATTTCGTTGTCAAGTCATCTCAACCTCCTTGAAATTGGCGAAAAATGCTGTTTAACCGCTACAACTCCTATTTACGCCATATTGTTTGGGACCTGGTTGGGTCCTTCCAATATGGCCGCCGCTCCTTAACTTCCGGCTTCACTTCTTGAGCCCAGTTGCTCTATCCAGTCTTATTTAGAGATCAGTGCTTAGAGTTCACTGCCCTACATGGGCGGCTATCTTGGCTTCACTCTTCATTAGCCAGTTAGCATTCCAGATATGGAAATCTAGTTCACTGTTCCTAACTCGATTTACTGTATCTTCGACTTCCCTCTTGCCAGGGACGGTGTCAGAGAGGGAGCCGTGGGAACCGTTTGTATTTTAATATATATCCTCCAATTCTGGTATTTAACTCTGAAAAGCATTACATGCTGCTTATTAACTTCAGGTTTGGTGTATAACCCACACGTAACTATTTCATTGATAGAGTGACTGACTGATTAGTTGATTGATGGATTGATTAATTGCTGGATTGGTTGGTTGGTTAGTTGATTAACTAAATTTCAGGTCAGGTATATAACGTTCACTTAAATATTTTATTAGTTGCCTGATTGACTAAGAAACGTAAAAATAGCACAATAATTTATAAATACATAAACCATAAATAAACCACAAACTGTTTATCAAAAGTATTTTTGTTATTTTTCAAGTTGGCAGCAGGGCTGGGGGGCCACCCTTGGCTACTTTTGCTCCAGGCTGCTGAGAGAGTTCACCAAAGAAAGACAAGTTTATGTAAATCAAGAGGACTTCAAATCGCATAAAAAGTTACTGATTTGACATTTATTTTTGTTGTTGTAGCTTTCCTTCATGAATTATTTATGATATTTTATGTAAAATGTTGATTATGAAAGAGAAGTATCCAAACACGAGTTGGCAATTCCTGAGAAGTTGCAAACTAATGTTAGATAGATAGAAGATAGATAGAGATAGATAGATAGAACTTTATTTACCCACGCTAACATCGTCAGTATGAAATTGATTTTCATGATGGGCGTGCACATGAACATTATAACCTACTACATGACTATTATAAATTATTACAAAAGTGTTAGAAATTATTATAACACAGGATAAGATAATAAAATCAATAGGGATTACTATTACACTAGAAAACAGTTCATGAGAGAAAAAGTTCAAAGATTGAAAGTAATATAATCATAAGTTTAATGATTGTACTATTTACAGTTGTATCCTCTGAATTTAGGCTAGAGAATAGTATGAGCAGCGAGTTTTCTTTTAAAACAAGTAAATGATTTTGTTGCTCTAAGCTCTTCTGGTAATGAATTCTATATCGAACCCCCATTAAACACAAAGCTCTTTTTCATATTGTTTGTACATGGTTTAGGCTAACAAAGTGTGCCTGAATTGTTCCGAAGATTGTATTTTATCAATTCGTTTTTGAATGTAAAGAGTTCACTGAGGCAATGTGGTCTCATGTTATTTAATATTTTAAACATTGTTTTGGCTTTAGTTTTAATTCGTTGTTCTTTTAGAGGTTCCCACCCCAACATGCTCAGAACTGTTTCTTGGTTTACCACATAGGTACATTTGCTATAACTCGAGCAGCTCTGTTGTGAAGTTTCTGAAGGCATGTGGATTGTGTCTCTCCAAATACATTCCGAACTTCACAGCAGTAGTTAAAGTGGGATTGAATAATAGCAATATATACTGACTGAATTGTGTTTTGATCAACAAAATCTCACAAACGTTTAAGGGCATATATTCCAGATGATACTTTCTTGCATATGCTGTCAGTATTGCTTTTCCAGGACAAATGCTGGTCAAGAATTACACCTAGAATTTTGCTTTCAGAGACTTGTTCAATTTGTTTATCCTCGATACTGATTATAGGTTGTTTATTAGAAATTTTATTTAATATTGGTTTAGTCCCAATTAACATAAATTTAGTTTTTGCAACATTCAGGCTGAGTTTGTTTTTTATAAGCCATTTACAAAGTCTTTTTAAATCTGAATTCACTGTATCCTCAACCTCATTCAGTGAGTTACCAGCCACTGTAATATTTGTATCGTCTGCAAATAACCGGAATTTAGTTTGATCAAGACATGATGGCAGATCATTTATGTAAAGCAAAAAGAACAGGGGACCCATAATAGAACCTTGTGGTACTCCACATTTAATATTACGTTCAGATGAGATAGATCCATTTACTTCACATTTTTGAGTACGATCAGTTAAGTAGGACTTAAGAAGGGAGTAGGCATTACTTTTGATTCCATATAGTGATAACTTATCCAGTAAAATTTGGTGGTTAACAGTATCAAAGACCTTTTTTAGGCCTATGAATACAATAAGATTAAACAAATTTCTATCCATGTTTATGTACCAGTCATTGGTACAACCTAGTAAGGCCGTAGCAGTTGAGTGGAGTTCATGAAAGCCAAACTGATGTTCAGAAAACAGATTATTTGTTTGTAAATAATCATGAAATTGGTTGTAGATAATTTGTTCCATGACTTTGCTTATGGCAGGTAGAATTGAAATAGGCCGATAATTCCCTGGCAGGTTTCGATTACCGTTTTTAAAAAGTGGAATTACTTTTGCCATTTTCCAGTCATTAGGGAAGGTTCATAAAGTAATGCTTTGATTGAAAATGTATGTTAGTGAATCTGAAATAACAGGTGCTGCAATTTTGATAATTTTACTGGATATTTTATCAATTCCAGTAGATTTATTACCTGATAATTGAGATAGTAACTGACACACATTATTTACAATAACTGGTTTGAATGAAGTAAACGCAGATTTAGTTGTCTTAATGAATTGTTTATAATGGTAATTGGTTGTACCAATCTCTTCAGCTAGATTTGGTCCAATATTTGAAAAGTAATCGTTCAAAGCCTCTGCAATATCACATCGGTTTGTCAGCTCCTGTTTATCTATATTTAATTCATTTACTATTGTTTTCTTATTATGTTTACCTAGTAGACTATTTATTGTCTTCCAAGCAGCTTTTGGATTTTTCTTATTTGCTGAAATTTTACTGGAAAAGTAATCAACTTTGGCTGGCCTAAGTTGAGTGGTTGTCTCATTTCTTGCTTTCCTATAAGCAACCCAGTCTTTTTCAAGTTTGGAGATCATGGCTACTCTTTATAACCTATCCCTTATGCTAATCAGTTTTTTAATATCTTTTGTTATCCAAGGAACTGATTTTGATTTGATTTTCTTCTTCTGGATGGGAGCATGTTTGTTAAGAATTTCTAAAAATAACTCTCTCCAAACTTCCCACATACTATCTGGGCTATCTGCAAGGAAATATACATAATCCCATGTCTGATTTGATAAGTCTTGTAGAAACAGATTTTTGTTAAAATTTTTCATGTTTCTAATATCAGTGATATTTTGTTTTTCTCTCTGAGTGATATTGATTTTCCTTGTAGCAAAAATAAGGCTATGGTCACTTATTCCTGTATGGATTACACCAGACTTGCAAATTTTCTCTGGCATGTTTGTTATGAAATGATCAATGAGGGTAGAGGAGGTCATAGTCACTTGTGTCGCTTCATTTATTAGTTGAGTTAATTGGTAGGTTTCTAATAATGATATTAGTGCCTTAGTTGGTTGATCTAAGTTTGTTTTGATCAAATTGCAATTCAGATCTCCAAGGATACAAATTTCTTTATTTTCATTATCAATAGTTTGTATGAACTTTTCAAAATGGGTAAAAAATTCAGGGGAAGCATTTGGTGTTTGGTAAACAGAGACAACTACGAAAGGCCGACTGTGAGGTTTGGTTATTTCTATACAAACTGCTTCAAAATCTGTTGGTACAATGTCATGTCTTATCTGGTAGTTTAAAAAGCTATGCAGGTAGATACATACACCACCTCCATTTCTACTCCTATCATTTTGGACAATATCATAGCCAGGTACAGTATATTAATCATATTATTAGTTATAGCTGGACTAAGTCTGGTTTCACTGAGAGCAAATAAATCTAGATAATTTTGTGACCTTGTGTAGATAATTTCATTGAGTTTTTTGGGTAAACTCACAATATTCAGAAATGCCATTTTAAATCCCCGTTGTTTTGAAAAAGATTTAAGGTTGCTTAATAGGTCTCTGCAATAGGAAAGGTTGCTGCTCATATTATTCATATTTTCATGAAAGGATTTCATATCATTATAAAAATTGTTACTTATATTTGTTTCTAATACATCACTGCCTATTTCCTGGTAATGTGGTAAACATTCTTCAGATGGTTTATCCTGTCTCTTGGGCGATTCTGCCAGTGTTGGACAGTTCAAAAAAATCATTGCTTTTATAATTTACACTAATGTTGCTTGGCCTGATTGATCTAAGGTAATGACAAAATGCTTTACCAAGAGATCAATCACCACTTTGATTGAGGTGTAGATTTGACCGGTTAAGCATATTTCTATTTATAGTATTATTGTTAATAAATGTTACTATATGCTTCTTGCATAAATCAATTAAAGCATTATTAAATTTAATAATTTTGTCAGAAGGAACCTTTTTGTCAAACCTCATAACAACGCTTGAAACAGCAACATTCTTTGCTTTATCCTTTGATTCCATAATAAATGTTTCCATTTTGTCCACTGATTTTTTAACCTCCTCATCCACAAGATTGTTCGTTCCGGCATTTTCTCACATCTTCCACTAAATTCCTCTTTAAATTGTTGATTTATTTGCTTGATTCTTGCTCCTCGACATGATCGGCACAAAGCTTTGGCTTGAGCAGCTCTTGAAATTTTGTTTTGACCAATGTTTTTTATCACTGAGTCACCCAAAACAAGCACTTTGGGCAAGGAATTGCCTTTCAATTTGTGGTCTTCGCTGATGTTTCCTTCTTGATTTAGTGCATTGAAATTTTTTCTCTGAGCTTCTCGATAATTGTTTAATGGGGTGGAGAAGCATTCTTTTGACTCACCATTTCGGTTTCCAGGTATTAGGTTGTTGCTTGTGTCTGGTTCATCGGACATTTGTGTTTGAGTTGATAGTTCGATCTCTTCAACTTCAAGAGAAGCATATCGATTTGAGGTTTCAAGTCGGATAGATTCATCTCGCACAGTGCTTTCTGATGTCAATCACTAATTGTTCTCTATTTTTAGCCACTCGTTTTGTTTAATGCCTAAGATGGTTTTTATCTGTGCGTTTTCCTTGATGGTTTCTTCCGCGACTGTTTGGAGGGTTTTGATCTTGTCCGCCATTTTGATATTGTCTTCTTGCAGTTTGTTTATGATATCATCAGACTCTGCATTTGGATCATCGTTCCTCTGTTTAGCTAATAATTTGTCGAGAAGATTGTTCATTTTTATCATTTGATCCTTCATACAGCTTAATTCCTTCTCGTTTTGAAGACATTTGTCGCATGTTTGAGAAGTCAAATTTGTTTGTGATGGCTCGAGCAAAGTTTCTACGTGGTCGTGCGTGTTGGAACCAATTTCGCTGTTTTGATTCATATTCTTTCTGGGATTTGGTTGTAGATAGTCGTCAATCAGAGCATTCCTTCCTTTATTCCTGTCGTTGGTCTGCTCGTTAAGTCCATGTTTGGAGATCACCTGTTTGTTTGGTTCCATACGCGGCTCTGAATTGGTAATCGGAACAGCGTTGTCACTGATAAAACGTATTTTAACCGTCTCTTCATCGAGCTGTGCATCAAAATGATCTATTTCTGTATCCTTGGCAATAAATAAACCTTTCCCACCTTTAGATTTCAACTTATTTTGCTTTTTACCGCCAATCTTTTTCGAGGAAACGCTACTGTTACAAATCTCGCCTACGCCGCCATGTTTACGGCCGTTAAGACAGGGCAGTGATCAAGATGGACTGCCGCGGGGAAGCGACAGTTTCCCCACAATTGACAAAAATTGTTGGCAGTATTTTTTGTTAACATAGGTGTTTTTGGAGTGTTTTCAACTTTCAACTTTATTCATTTATATTGCGCAAATATCAACTGAAAGTTTTCAAATGCGCATTACAACAAATATCCCTAAATAGTAACAATATAAAACATAAATATACTAATACTAATGATGTAAGATAATTATATACTACTATTTGGAAACAAATATGAACTAATAATAAAAATAAAATATACTACTCTAATATACATATAATAAAATAGATAATTAATAAATTCAGAGTTCCTAAATTTAAAAATAAATATTAAATATTTAATTTAGATCAAACCAAAGGCCACTCCAAAAAGATACGTCTTTAGCTGTGATTTAAAAGTAGTAAAGCTTGCAGAGGACCTAATATAATTGGGAAGTTTATTCCAAAGTTTCGGTGCAGCAAAGCTAAAAGACCTATCACCTAGTGTGGCCAATGATTTAACTTTAGGGAGATCTAATACCAAGCTATTATTAGATCTTAAATTATAATTTGATGGTTTCTTAACAGTGACTAAATCGCATATATAAGATAGTGCTAAAAGATTAATTGCTTTAAATGTAAGTAAAAGTATTTTAAATTGAATATCCTAAGTGGGAGGAACTTCCCTTTTCTTTGCCCCCTTCTTTCAGGAATCCTTGCTGCGCCCCTTTTTTCCTACGGAAAAATGGTGAACTAAATTTGTACTTTGAATTTTCAGCGGCCATTTTCAGTTAAATTATTAAAGGCTCAAAATACCAGGCGAAAGTTGTTTGTTAATGTTTAATGTTCGTTAATCACTGAAGTGGAATAGAAAGTACTAATTTTATTTTTTACAAGGTTATTAAAACAGGTTAATATAAATATGTTTATGTTTCGGGCGAACGGAATATTATGCCTATTAGAGCTTCAACTCCGCTGGAACGAAGCGGAAATGACGATATTCCGGGTAAACTTGCCACGCTATCAAGTTCACAGAAATGATAAATGTTAACCTCATTACCTTGAACAAAGGATCATTTCCCATCAGCTCTTAAATGGTTATATAGATATATATATAAAAAAACAAAACAAAAACTTTTGGGCTGAAATGACTTTAACGATGTACAAATTATTATTTAGGATGTCGCGTGATTAAAATTTGATGCTACCATCTGATCATGAACGGGATTCCCCATTTCCCCCCTGGTTAATTCCCACGCTTAAAGCAATGCTTGAACATTTGCTTGAACCACAATCCGTAATTGATTATCGAAACACCTCCAATCACATCTCGAGCTGTTGTTTATCAGCCAATCATCTTCGACGTAAGTTGGGAGGGACTTTCCCGCCGGAAGTGTTTCCTCATTCGGAACTCTTATTACGCCATCAGAGAGCGATCGGATTTATTGTGTGGGTATGGCACTTAGGCCAACAATTACGCTTTGAGTTTCTTGGCTGTTGTACAGATTTTTGGCAAACACATATCCATCGAGATAGAGCAAACAGCGTTAAGCCATATGATGAAAAGAATAGACGAAGACGAAGGCTTACTGTTAAGGTAAACGATGAAGTTCCATCGCAACGCCAGCGAAAGTTGAAAATGTGGTGACTGCACTCGCCTTGATGACAATTTATTTGTAGTTTTGTAAACTAATATTATATCTAGGATTAAAGTGTGATTTTATTCAACAAATTTACTTTTAAAATGTTTTTGTAATACCCATATATTTTTACAAGTAAAAATCAGGGAAAAAAATCAGGAATTGTTGGGGAACATTTGGATGATCTTCAAAATTATAAGAACAACTTGCAAGAGTTCGATTAACACTGTCTGAATTGTTAAAGAAAATTATATTGTAAAGTTTTGATTTTTGTCATTGATAGATATGGCAAATGCACAGTGAGAAGGGCTTTCGGGGAAGTAATCTCCACATCTAAGAAGAAAGGTGCGTTGGTTTGTGGTGTATATGAAGTTGCTGAATTTTTGCGAAGGTATGTAATCGAGATTAAGTGAAGGAAACCTTAGAGTGTCATAACTTAATCACACATTTTAAAAGCATGTTCAGGACTTCCAAGTCTATCGTTGGTGGTAACGCCAGTGAAGTGAAGGGTATAGTTATGGACATTTTCACTCGATCACCGGAAATGGAGTTCGTGTGAAATGAAAGTAAATTTTCGAATGTCAGAGTCATACATATTATGACCCAATTGGGACCAGATGCGAGATTCTTTCGTGAAATTGCTTTAGCCTAATGTAGACTCTTTAGTTCATGTGAGCAACTGTTGTTGTCCAATATTCCTTTCCCTTCAAAATGCCTTTGAGCGTAGATTAATTTTTTTTACCCACCGAACTATTGTATCCCAAACATCCGTCTAAAATATGGAAATTCGTGAACCATGTGTCTTGGACATTTTGAATTACCTGAAATCATGGGATCTTACGGGCTCAAAGACTTTATTTCTTGTTCTTATTGAGTTCCATTGACGTTGATGCATTTCCGATTCCTTGAGAAATAAATCTAGGGAGAATGTGTATAAATTCTAGCCCTAACCCAAGCTCAAACCCTAACCTTAACCATAATCCGAACCCTTAGCCCAGGATTTTCGGGGGTTTTAAGAACGAAGAAACAATGGGGAACTGAACACGTTCTGGTATATTTGTTCAATGGGTGAATTTAGTGGTGGTGCCAGAAATATTCTGCACATACACTATGGTCCCCAGCAGGTGGGCTAAACTAGGAGGTTTGAAGGTATGTGGGGAACTCAACTTTTTGAAAGCTTAAAACCATTCAGAGTTCCTTTTTGTTAATCTTGGAGATCCAGTAGATGTGAATGAAGCATTTCCTTGCCCTACTCTTGAGTGGCAGACTTGTAATCCTAAGCTGCAGATTGCACTCTGACAAAATATTAATTTTCCTTAGGGGAGGCTAGGCCTCCCTGAAATGGGAGTTGTAACCTTCCTGACCCTCTGGCTGCACCCTTAGATGAATTCCATTGGCAATCCTTATGGGTGGGGCAGGTGATGTAATAACAGCCCAGATGTTGTTAAATTAGCTGTTATTTGTGATCTCCAATGTAGCCAGCAAACTTTGGTTAACTTTAAATCTCAAAAGATTGACTGGGTCTGACCAATGCAGTAGCTTAATATTATTTCTCTAGTTTTATAAGGAGACCTGGAAAGTAATATTGAACTCATTAAAACAAAATACACTGTTTGTTAACACTGTTTGTTAACACTGTTTAAACTGTTAACACAGCTTATAGACTTCCAGTTGAATAAGAAGTGTCCAAAATGTTACAAACAACATGAACAAAAAGAACCTTGGTTACATTGTATACTTTATTAGTTTTGCCTTGACATTGGTTTGTTGGGGAGTTTTCTTTTTTCTTAGACTGTTTCTCAAAAGTTGTTTCAATTGATGGAAATCATAAAAAATTTAAATCTTATTTTCTTAAATTTTAATAATTTTTGTTCACTTTTATTTCTCAGGAGTAGTGCTGAAAACATCAGGTTTTGTGTTTTGGTGAAATCCAAAGATCCAGCCAACCAAGTATTTTGCCGACTTATAGAGGCATATTGTTGGGAGAATGGAGTAAACATTATTAAGGTAGAGCATATAGAGTAGTATACTACCATTTATTATTTTAAAGTTGAAGTTTTAAGTACTGTACATATATAAATAGTGTACACATAAACATGCACACATGGCTACATACTTATGTGTATATATGTACAACTTACCCACAACTTAACATTTTCATCAGAAGGTTTTCATCCCTGATAGCTATGTATGTTTGAGAAACAAAATTTCATTATCAAGGCTTGAATTAATAGGAAATCTTACATGCACAGCATGCACCTAATTTTTTTAACTACCTGCACCACCAATTATTTATGTGCACAGACATGTTCAAAAAAATTCTCGAAACACAATTTCACTTCTTTTCAATAACAATTTAGTTTACTTGAAGTTTTCAAGTGAGACTCCTCAGAATGCAGGCTCACTTAATGATTATGGCAAAAGGATGGGCATAAGATTGCACAGTGGATTAAGAATCATTCATGATTGAAGAATTATCAGCTAAATAATATTGATATGCTATTTGCTACAAACTACTACTATGTCCCATGTCCAATCGTTACTCTGAAGCTAAGGTAATGATGCCGATTATGAAGTGCAGCCCATGCAGTCACTGTGTGAAAATTTCTACGTGCACGCAGTACATGTAAGTGACAAAAGTTACATGCACATCTCAAATTTTACGTGCATGTGTGCATGTGGTATTTCAAGCCTTGATTATTGATTGTGTGTAAAAGCAGCACATATCAGGGTTCGAATTAAGAATTTGAAAGTGCATCACGAAAACCTACTCCAGTTATTCAAGCACAAGAAATAACTGGGATAGCAGATGCCTGATGTCCCCCCCCTCAACCATACTAAAGTAAGATTTCCTACAGTTCTGCCAGAAACATTTCGTAAAAATCCTGCATTTAAAAATCAACACATACTACAATTCCAATACTTTAATTTTTGAAACATATGCATATGTGTGCATGATTTGTCAAGCAACCAGCCTTTGTCAAATTTCCAACTACAGTAGCTAAAGATACAACTTCAGGAAAAGCATTAAAAAATAACTTTTATTTACATTTCACATAAAGCCCATTCATATTTTAATATGCATATTAACCATTTTATTCTTAATAATGTATGTTATTGTTTTCTAGGTTGATTGTGGTATGACATTAACTTTAATGACAGAGAAAACTTCAGAAGAAATTCATTACTGTGTGTTAGTTAAGGTGAATAGATGTCTTACTCAATTTTGTTTTGTTTTCCTTCCACATTACAGATTTTAGCATATATTAACCCTTAAGGGGCAAGGGCACACTGTAGTCTTTTACTCTGGCTAACTCCAGATGATTTTACTCATCAATGAGATGAGCCCTGCCCCTTAAAGAGTTAACATTAGTAAAAGAAAGAAATTCAATATGAGATCTGACCACACTTTTATCTAAAAAAAACTTGCTATAAGATTGTGTTTTTCTTGTGTAACTACTGAGGCCATTGGTGAGCCAATGCAACAGTAAGAAACACGTGTCTGCCCTGAAAGCTTGGCAAAAATGTGAATTCAATTGACTCTACTTTTAAATAGTTTTTTCCTTTTGCATGTCAGTACATGTTACTGTACATTAATGATCCATATAAAGTGCCATGTAGAACTGATTTTTTTAATCTACAAGGAGTTTTAAAATCCAGTTACTGTACTTACATGTAAATCATGTTTAAGACAGTAATTGGTGATTCTAAAATAGAAAACAATATGTTGTTTACACTGTAAACAATTACATTTGTTGGTTTGTATTTTAACATTGAAGAATATTTTTTTTTACTCTTTATAGAAATTGGAGGAAGCAGATGAAGAAACTGGTCCTGTCCATACACTCTTAAATTATGTCAAACACAGAGCAACTTGGTCTACTCTACAAATAAGCTAAGTAACAGCAAATGATGTGTACCAATTGCTACAGCGAGAGACAAGCTGCAGTGTTGACCTTCTTCTGTGGAAGCTAATTTATAAAGATGAATGACAGAGATATATGTGTAAAAAAAGTTTCCACTGAGGTTCTTGTAGAGTTTGAATATTAGATATAATATCTAGTTTTATATAGTTTGAATGGGTATAAAAAGATTCTGAACTTCTTCTTGGAATTATAAATATTAAATATTATATACATATACATATATGTGGCTTCAATTAAAGTCTGAACTAGAAATACTGAAGAACATATGAAAAATATATATTTCATGCAAATAGGTACATTAAATTACAATTATTAGGCTGTCATCATAGTGACTTTCAGTTAACGTCTGGAAAGAAACACTGCATTTATTTATTCTTAAAATTAATTTAATTGGCGCATTGTGAAAAACTGGTTAAAACCCGTTCACGCTGAACCTGTTTTGTTTGATAGCTTTTTGTCATGAATGCCTTTTTCACGATTGTTTTGTTATGCGACCTTAGTGGATTAAGGTGCTAGAACGCTTATGACAATTACGGGTCTATTTTGAAAGCGAGATAAAATCTGCTAAACTAAAAAACGTGTACTTTAAACTGGTTTAGCTAAACCACTTTAGCAAAACAATTTTGGTGTGAACGGAGCCGTATTTATCAGTTGAGAGTAATTCCTATGGAATATAATTATGTAATGCTGACTTAGCTTCGTAGTTCAGTACAGTGTATTAAACTTTTCTCAAAAATTCTTGTTCTTGTTTTCATTGGGAGTAAAATTGTGAGAAAGAACGGGGGTCCTTCAGAGAGGTTTATATGGAGATCTTAGAATCAGTTTTTGACATGAACGATATATGCAATTCCATGTGGCAGCTTGGTGATATCATGGACGATATGCGGACGTTCGTCGTGCTCTTACCCCAAAAACAGGATTTCTGAGCCATAGGTGGAGATCGAACTCGCTACCTTTAGATGAGCGGTGATGATACGTGAATGATTATATCTCAAACTCATTAACAGTTCATGAGCAAAACACAAAGGAAATCAGTACCGTGACGTAGTTTGGGTATGAGATCTTAATATGATCATGGACGCTCTGTCCACGGACAAAAAATAAAATATTCTTAAATGACTGTACCAAAATGATTCGTAATAGTGGATCAGCTCTGTCCATGTACAAAAAATAAAATATTCTTAAATGACTGTACCAAAATGATTCGTAATAGTGGATGGATCATAAAACCACGATACCTCATAAACTGTTAACAGGATACCGAAATTCAACGCCAACCCCAATAACTCGAACCCCCACTAACTCGAACTATTTCTCATTCCCCAAGGTAGTTCGAGTTAGCGGGGTTCTGCTGTACTGTATGTAAATGATTACCCAACCGATCAGAGACGCATGAATATTGGTATAAAATCAACTGTCCTTCAACATTTTATTTGTGACACATATATGCATTGAGCACATTAGTAATTACAGCGAAACTGATCTTCTCATTTTTTGGACTTTAATGTCCATGTGAGATCAAAGTTCTCTCAATCGGCACATTTCCCCTTCAAATCTTTTAGCCATGATTAAGTTCGTCGCTCTAGCATGGAAAGATGCAGGAATCAAAAGTCCATTTTCCAGCGTCCTTGTTCACTAAAGCAGAGAACAAGGGTACCGTGCTCTAGCGTTTCGTTATTATTATTTTTATTTGTAAATCCTTCTTGTTCTTCTTAAAGTCGTTATTAAAGTTCTGGATTTTTTATGAGACCAGATTGCAGTGTTTTCTCAATAATGAAATAAACTATAGGGCGGTTGAAGGTCCGCAACCCCTGCCATATTTTTGTGGGAGATCTTGTGTTTGCCCTGTTATTAACCGTTTTTTGCCCTCATCTACCAAAGCCACGTAAATCAACTTCACTCGAAATAATTAAAATCGTCTAGACTGTGCCTGGGTACTACCATTCGACCACAGGCTTGGACTGGCCATTGTGCCATCTCGCCACAGAACAATGGCTGACTATTGCTCCACGGTACGATGGCATAATGGCCAGTCCAAGCATGTCCGACCAATTTCCTTCGAAATTCCTGGTTGAGTCCTTGCTGCTGGTGTTGACCATTGGTGTTGGCACACGTATGATCGGTCAACGTTGGTGGCACGAATGTTCTTTTATTTAAAACCAATCAAACGTCGGGTACAGTTAATGTGATTTTTACGTCAACCGGACAAAATAGCCTGGCCTAATGACCAATATTCAAGAACTTTTCATTTTATCATAGAAATTCATAATGATCCTTGAGTATGGGTCGTTTCCTCGATGGAACAGGTTAAGAATGCCAAAGAGCAGTTTGGAGTTTCCCAAGTCAGGTTTGCAAACTTTTGTTTCGGCGTACGCATGTGAAGGCGCCCTTACATTTGCTGTTATCGTATCACAGCCCGAAATATTGCTAATCTCAATTTAATTACAATAAGTGTTTCGGAATGACTTTAGTGGCTCTAGCGTTCCTGGATGAAGTTATTTTCAGGCTAAGTTTACTCCGAGAATTCAAGTGAAACAATTTTATCATTCACGTTGTTTGCCGCCTCATACAGGAATCAAGCAAAACAACAGGAATTCGAATAATTATCCCGGAAGGTATAAACATAGCCCGATAAATTATGTCGAAATCTCTGTAAATGCATAAGACATTAGAATTTCAATTATTGAAACCGTGCAAAATATGTCGGTTTTCACGGAGGCAAAACCACAATTTACGCGCGTACGGAGTGGCAGGAAATAGGAAGTCACAAACATTTGAAAAATTTATTTATTAAAAAAATAATTAAAATAACTAAAAAAAATTCAAAAATTTATTTATTTATTTATTAAATCATACTTATTGAGTATGACAAAGTTAGCAATCATTAAAAATAAGATACTACGTAAAACCTATCTCATGCATTCACAATTGTAAATTTATCTAAAATTGTTACATATTACGTATATAACTCGCGCCGCACTGTTTGACAATCTTTGAATGTTTTATTTCAGCGTTTGGCTACAATTACCCCCAACAAGAGAACAGTAATTGAAATAAAGCAAGACAATTATACACTAAATCCAACGTGTCTTTGTTTTCATATTGTTTTTACATTTTCCGGAGGTGTGTTTGCGTATAATTCTTAGATTCTTTTCTATCTTAAGAAGTCACGTTTTGTGTGCTTTTCAGCGAGATCTCCTGAGAAGAGTAAAAGGTCGCGCGTCACATTGAAGCCCAGTTCAGACATCTCGGGCAAGGCGTTCGGGTACGGGAACTAAACTGGGCGTTGTTCAGATAGGAAAGAAGTCTTTAGTTTAGCCACCGAAACTTAAGGCTTCGAATCTTTAAGGAATCATGAATAAGAACCACGGGTTTGACCGAGTACACCTTTTGCTGTTAATTACCAGAAAATATACGCCAATATACGCCAAAAAATTAACGCCAACCTCGAACTCATTAACGCAAAATTACATTCATTTTATTCAGTCGACATTCGTTAGCGTAGATACGCAACCATTTGCATCTAAGGGAATTCCACAGCGCCAACAGACGACCATTAACACCATTCTACTATACATTAGGGATAATAAAATTTCAATTAGGCAACACATTTCTCTTGCGTAATTGAAATTTTATTGTCCCTAATGTATAGTAGAATGGTGTTAATGGTCGTCTTTTGGCACTATGGAATGTCCTTTGATGCACATGGTTGCGTATCTACGCTAATGAATGTCACCTATGCAAAAATTTTAATTGAGCGTGACAAAAGCATTGGTGAGTGCCGATTCTTTTAAATGAATGAATTTTCGCGTTATGAGTTTGAGATTGGCGTTAACGATAGTATGTTTTCTGGTAATGAACAGCAAAAGGTGTGTTAACGCCTTTGTCATTTTCAATTGAAATTTTTGCATAGACCGTGACATAGTGTCATTCATTAGCGTAGATATGCAAACATTTGCATCAAAGGGCATTCTATAGCGCAAACAGATGACCATTGACACCATTCCACTGTACATTAAGGATAATAAAATTTCAATTACTCAAGATATTTCTCCGGTCTGTTGCAGGCTCAATTCAAGATTTTATAGAATCCCGACATGTATTGAAGATAACGGAATAAAACTGTCATAATTCGTACATAAACTGAACCCAACTAGACAATTCGAACTTCTTTTATTTCGCCAATATGTCGATGACTGTTTCGCCATTTTTCGCGCAGCTGACCACCGTTCTACTCGGCCGAGCCCTTTCAGGACTATTCTAACCTCCCAACATTCAAATACAGTAGAACCCCGCTAACTCGAACTACCTTGGGGAATGAGCACAGATCTGAAAAATAGGACTGGATCAGGCAACCCAAGGGTTGGAGTGCGGGAGAAAATGAAGCCCGCGAAATTGAATCTGCTCCATATTGGAGTGACCACTTTCTCGGTAACGTTGTTGTAAGGCTGTTATGAAAATGAGGAAACTCGTACGTAGGGCTGTAGTAAACGAAGAAAAAATGTGAAAGGAAACGACAACACATCCCAAAGTGGCAGTGAGGGATCTGACGATGAAGAATCCAGGTTAAAAAGAAAATTTTCAAGGACATTTCGCTGATAAGTATGGGGTGTCATTACCGTCAAAACTATTATATTTTGTTATTATCTACCGGTTCATTATTATACAGTTTTTCGTTATTATTATTCCCAAGTTCATCATGATCATGCAATGTCTGGTTATTAATTTGCATTTCTTTGTTATTATTATACACTGCTTTGTTAGTATTATGCACTGTTGATTTGTTATTATGCGCTGTTTCTTTATTATAAACCATTGGTTTGTATTGGTGCATACTGTTTCGTTATTATTGCGCAATGTTCCATTATTTGTACCGGTTTGTTATTATTAAGCACTGTTTCAGTATTATTTTGCAATGTTTCGATATTATCATGCACTGTGGCATTATTATGCAGTGTTGTACTGTTATCATCACCTAGCAAAATTTCATGTGCGTGTGAGTAGCTGGTACGTTGAGCAGGGCAGAAAGACAAACGAACATGGTGACAGATTTCACTGCCGAGTTGAAAGACGTAATAACATCCAAATTAAGGGAGACTGTTTCTAGTGTTCATAGTGCTGATAATTTCGACATAGCAGAAGAGCTTCAAGAAATTCAGAAGCTTGTCATTGTTTTAGACTCCTTGACAAGAATACCAGAAGAAATATTCAATTTGTTGAGCAGTGCATGGTCAATTTTAGAGTGCTCAGGGATGAACATCAGAGAAAATGCTGTTTTCACTGGATAACTAGGTAGACCAAAGTATGCAGTTTGCAGGGAACAGCTTGCAATGCTTGTAAAAGCCAGGTTTAGTATCCGTTCCATTTCAGATCTACTTCATGTGAGTTCATAGACTGTAAAACGACAAATGCAAGAATACGGTCTTTCAGTGCATTTCCTTTACACAGAAATACAAGATAATCAGATGATATAGTGAGAGCAACTAAAAGAACAAATCCAAAATGTGGATTAAAAATGTTGATGGAATGCCTTGGCTCAAGGGGTATATTCATCATCAGACATCATATGAGAGAAGCTCTTTCATGAGTTGATCCCCAGGGAGTGGCTACTTGATGGTGCACAGCAATTAAATGATGTATATACAATGGAACAAGGCCACTTGGACTCTGGCATTTTGATGGCAATCATAAACTTGTCAAATGGTGTTCATGGGTGTGAGGATGGCTTCACACCTGTGTATTTACCCTGCAATGCTAACAATGAAGCTGCCACAGTATTCTAAAATTTCATAAAGCAGTATAAAACTGGGGATTGCCCTCCAGAACCAGGTGTGATGTTGTTAGGGAACTGAAAATGTGGATGTTGTCAAGAATAAGTTAAACACTTGTGGTCCAGGTAAGGGGTCAGCTCTTGTGGGTAAGAGCATGCACAATCAACAAATTGAGCACCTCTGGTGGGATGTATTTAAGGATGTTTTAAACAATTGCCACAATCTATTTTCATTAATGGAGGATCTGAATATCTTGGACTGTTAAGCAGAGAATGACTTACAGTGCTTACATTATGCATTCCTCCATCACATAAACCATTGTTTGAATGAATTATCTGCTGCCTGGTCGAGACATCCCATATCCACAGCAAACAACTGTACACCCCTTCAGCTTTGGGTCCAAGGTTCATTGATGACATCTGAAGAAGGGTACCAATCCTACTGAAGTAACTGACAAGTATGGTATTGACTGGGATGGACCTATCCCACTTGATGACAGTTCAGTAAACATTCCACCAACTAGTCCTGCTTTAACAAGTGAACAACTTACACAGTTTGAGGAAAGAACTATGGCACTTCAAGAATCAACATTAACAGAAGACAAACTTAAACTTTACAAACTTGCTAAAAAATATCTTTACCCTTAGTTAAATGTCAAATTCATGGCACCCCTCTGAATGAGCTACTTTTCTCACAAACCAAAATGCAACATCAGTTAGAACAAGGTGGTTGGTTGCTTTTATTGTGTATATTTGAATTGAACTTGTACAATTCGTTTTATAGATCAACAGCAAAACAGTTTCAACACAACTCTAAACACAACTGCATTGAAAAATTAAAATTACTTCATATAACTAAACCTTTAGACACCTTTAAATGGCAAGTGTTATCAAAGCAAAATTTGCCTCAAATATCATCAATATCTATTTTAATGGTATATTTCTTTAAAAATTGCTAAAGCAATGGCATTAAAACATTATATTGGAAATATGTGCAAAGTGCAAAGATTTTTTACCAAATGTAATTCTAATCCTGAGAAACATTTTCCTGTTTTATATGACTGTGCAGAGCAGTTCATTTAAAGGTTCATCTAAGTTTAAAAATCCAAATATCAATGAAGCAAGCATAACTGAAAAAGCAAGCATAACTGAAAAAGCCACCTGTGAATTGTGATAAAACTGTTAATAAATTGCTTTTGCATACTTGAGACCAGTTTACCAAATTACATGTCATAGTACAGCCCAGGAATCTTCAATTGGCAGCTTGCTGTCTAGATGTGGCCCATGAAACCTTCTTGATTCTATTGAAATTTTGTGGCTTGGGGACGCTAAACAACCACGGCCTTTTCCATCCATAAAACCGGGCACTGTAAAAGGAAAAATCTCTGGCCTTCACAGTACGTAGACTATGCAGTAGATCTCTAAGTGCAGTACACGCCACCAATACGATCACTAGTTGCTCAATAGTCGATTATTTATCATGGGAAAATCAGTAATTTTAAAGAAAATCGGACAATTTTAAAGGCTGTTGTCTCTCCTTGGCATGTTTTCACTTAAAATTTGACAATTATACGTCTAGTACCTACACACGTTGAAAATTCTCCTCCAATTTCTTCGATGTAACCTATACAAAATATACGGCGCACCTTGAAAAGTGGTCACTCCAATATGGCCGCCACGGCTGACTTCCGGCTTCACTTTTTGAACAATGGTTGCTCGACCCAGTCCTATTTTTCAGATCAGTGGGAATGAGAAATAGTTCGAGTTGGCGGGGGATCGAGTTATCGGGTTCGCGTTAACCGAGCTCGAGTTAACGAAGTTCTACCGTATGTTTTGTAGTGATATAGAGAATAATTCTATTCTTTCTTTCTTGAACGCCTTAATTGATCGCAGAAACGGCTTTCAACTTTATAGGAATCCCACGTTTACCGGTTTGTTCACAAATTTTGATAGTTTTATTCCTTTATCTTTCAAACCTGGTCTCGTCTGCACCTTCACTAAACCGATATTACAAAATTTTCTCATTATCCTACATTCTTCCTGACATGTACAGTATAATTCAAGCTGTTAACCAGCTTAAGTTCACTGCACTTTGCTGACACCAAGCAACTTTTACGTCTTGGACAAAATTTATTTCTTCAATCAAAGCTTACAATACACGGCAGTACTGTACTGCATGAAAGCATTGTTCACGAAGCTTTATTTAGCAGCAAAACAATGTTTCTTTTTTTTGAGACATGAAAGGTGATGTGTTAACAAAGTGCTGTGAACAAAAATATGTGAGGTTGCATAGAGCCCCTGCAACAAACTGGACAACTGTCTTCCGTATAAATCGGTGTTGTGAGTTAAGACAGTTCTGAAAGGGCTCAGCAGAGCTGAACGTGGTCAGTAGAGCATTTTACATGGCAAAACAGTCATCGATACATCGACAAAATAAGAGATTCGAACTGTCTAGCCGAATTCAGTTTATGTACGATTATCAATTATTATAGTTTTATTCCTTTATCTTCTATACATTTCGGGATTCCATATAACCTTAAGTCGACCCTGCAATAGACCAGAAAATTCTACAGTCAAATTATCAAATGCCAGTTGACATATATGGGAAAAGAAATCGTTTCTAAAGTTATTTTACCAAAATTATTTTGGTTTTGAGTGGTTTTTACGGGCAGCCAAGGGTTTGTCGAATGACTTCTCAGGGAAGTCAAGTTTACAAAGGCCACGATAAACTTAAGACTAAGCCCGTGTCTAAAGATCAATTTCCACCAGCCATTTTAATTGCGTGATCTACATTTTTCGATGGCACATCTCCTACTGGGAACCAATACCCATGCTAACATCCTTCAAGCGATCGAAAAGTTGATCGCGCGATAAAAATAGTGAGTGGAAACCGACCTTGAAGGTAAAGTTACGAAACTTCCTGGGGTTTTTGTCGTACAAAGGGATAAACCGTTGTGCATGGAGTTCTTGGCATTCCTGTTCCTCAGATTTGTTGTCGCCACCACAAACAACTCATAAACCACCAGCACTCAGATGGAAAGCGAAGGTGTCAGTTTGATACACATATGCTCCCCGCGCAGTAGCCACGATATGATAGCACGTAACCTCTCCATCTAAGTCTCGGTAGCTCAATGGCTACAGCGTTTCACTGGTCGTAAGATTGCAGGTTTGATCCACGTCAGGGTGGGCAAAAAACGCTTCTGAGTAAATGAGCTGAACTTACATTCTCTTGCATCATCGGCAAATTGTCTTTTTTATATTATAACCTTTAACACGTGCATGTTTGAAAAAATATTTTATTTATGATAGTTAATTCTTGCCCGAAATAGAGATTTTACATTGATATGATTTACCAGACTTGCTGAGTTATTTAAAGTAATCCTCTTTCATGCGAATGTATGGCTGATCAAAACATTTTTAAGTAGCATGTCTTAAAAGCCTTCACAAATATCTGCGTAAGTTCGATATGTTTAACTATAGTTGATCGCAAATAATATCTGACAATTTAACAAATTTATAAAAGATAAGTTACGTTTAATTAGTGCAAAATAGTAAATCCGTTTGCCGAGGTAGGCGTGTTCCTTATATTTCCTTAAGAAAGCGCTCTCTTATAGGATTTGTATGTAATGACTGTTTCCATTTCTATACTTCTTAAATAAACAAAAAACAATTTTCCGAAACAGCAGTCGTCAGTACCGACTACAGTGGAGAGGAGGGTAAGTCTATGTATGTGAAGATACCTTAAACACTAAAATCTTCTTAACAATTCATCCCTCAAGAATAAATAAATCTTAAGTTTCTGAAATGTTATTCTGTCACAGGTAGAGCCCTACAAGCCTTAAAGTTTCTTGTGTTTCTGTAGGATTTCCAATGGTTCAGTTTGCGGGTGAATTTTCGGCACATATTAACTATTACTTTACTATCAGCCCACTTTCTCTTCTTCTCACACGTTCAACCAAAAAAACGAAAAAAACCACATAATTCCCCTTTCCTTTTTTGTTAATGCAAAAATTTCCCTAGCATTTCTCTTAATAGAACAGTCCATTCTCAAGCAAAAGATCCTCCTCTCCATTGTTTAGCATTCACTCCGTCATTACACTCGTCGGCCTAGTGATGTCATAGTCATCGTACAGTTTCGGATTGAATTTGCAATTAATTTGCGCGAGTGTATTTTACTGAGCCCAAAATCGGTTGAGGCAGTAGGCAGAAGACAATTTGAACTCTTAAAGATTCACGTGTTATTTCGATTGAAAGTCGAACGAGAAGCAGGAAGGGACTTACGCGGGTAACGCAAATCTCTTGCTTCTTTTACCTTTCTTTCTGCACAACTTGAAAATTGTTCTCTACCAACTACAATTGAGAAATTTTCTGATTTATATCGTCAAGACTGTTGTAAGGCAACTTATTTATAGAATCGTGTTTAATTGAATAACTAAACATACAAATGGCTTCAGGTAACTGGAAACTCAACTGTCCGTTCTTTACTCGTTGGCTGGATTCAGAATAAACTTTCTCGCTTGTGTGTAAGATGAATTCAAGCCTCCTTTATATAGGTCTTAGTAAATGGTGGGATTTTCGGTTTAGTGGTTACGACAAGTTACGGACAAGGTAGTGATAGTTTCCCAGGATTCCAACTAATCAGGTTAATAGTTTTACAATCCGTATCATAGCAATTACATTACACCAGAAACTATCAGCGTTTGACCTTGCCACCATACAAATAACGCAAATCTAATGTCGCTTAAATATCTGTACGAGTCGCAGTCAGGTTTGTCATAGAGTTAAACGCCAGTAGTAACAGTTTTGATGATTAATAGTTAATTGAATATTAATTAATCGCAATGTATAACTATACAGGCTAAAAAGTTAAATAAAAAAGTCAAAAACCAAACGTTTTCGACATTAAAGTCATCTTCAGGGTGTAACCTAGACGACTTAATGTCGAAAACGTTTGGTTTTTAATTTTAGTTATAAAACTTTTTAGCCTGTATAATTAATCATAAATTATTTATCATTAATTGCTAATCATCAGTCAATAATACAGAGTCAATAAAGTGACTTAGAGCCACTTTCTTCAAATGCCGCCCACGACTCGTTCAATTCAATAAAAATAGCTCGTGCTAAATGTTCTTCTGGAGTACCAATGAGCTAGATAACGAGAAAAAGTCATTTTTTTGAACTAAATTTAAAAGTAACCAACAACATCATCAACTTTCTCATTTCTACTCAACTAGTTTCATGAATTTTTTTCCCCACTGAACTACAAAATTTTTGTGAGAAGCGTTCAAAGTATCATACAAATAGCTTCGAGGGGACTCAAACATACTTGTCCCAGCGAGGCTTTAGCCTTGTTAGATTAGATAGCCATTTTATACTTACAATATTAAAACCTTTCAAAGTCATCCTGTTAGGGAAAGGAATGTTTTATTCTAGTGTTACGAAAAAGTTGGACAATATATTTCCCTTCCTAAAATTTCAAAGAAAGTGATAGCTCCACTGGTCACAACCGAGGTTACAATATACCCTTCAAAATTTAAGCTTCAAACAAATTTTAGAAGTATCTGTTCTACATGCTAACACTATCAGTACTTTTCTTCGCCGGAATCTTTTCTGCAAAGGGGACTAGCATTAAATTTGTCTTAGTCAACTCTTCCCAGTCCGAATAACTATTTATTTGACCTTGGCAAACGCCAGACAATTTTACTGGTGAAGGGGAGATGTCTGGATTGTAAAGCCTTAAGTTTGAACATTACCCACAAAACCCTGATAAATCTCACCAGAAATTCTTGGCCGAAGTTAAGTGGTGATTTTTACCTTTACATTAGGATGAACTTCTCCAAATACCCAGTTTAGTCTAAACAACTCAAGTTTTTTGAGATATGTCCGTTATGCTTGTTAAGATTGCATGTAGGGAACGAAACTTGCCAGTGAAATAAATGACCAAATAAAGTGCTGAAAACGCATTCCAAATACTACCGCCTGTTTCAAATTGGCTTTCAAAATTAAACAATTATGAACCATTGTATTGTTTCCTTAAATTATCACCTTATCGGGATGAACAGAAAGGACTGCTCTCTTGTAACATTTCTTCACCTATAAAGCAAATAAAAAATTTCTAGGTGGCTGATCATAATTATTTTTCACTAATTCGTAATTATATCAGTATGGTTAATTTTCCAATTAATTTTAATTTTAAAATTAGTTCTTATTTCATGATATAGTACATTGGCAACCGTATCTTTTGTTATTTTTGGTGGTCTATTTAAATGAAATATAGCCTCCATTCTTGTCTGACGTTTTTTCCCTTCGCCATCTAGTTACAGTTTTAGTGAACTGTTTACCATTAAAACCTTTGCAAATAACGAAGAATAACTGCTATTACCTCTTGTAAAAAAAACTATTACTTGCTAACGTGAGCGCAAGTTTTAACATCAATTTTTCGTAAACCGACAGTTGTACGCAAACAGCTGGAGATGTGATAGATCAAGCATAAGAATCATTATAAGAAGTATATTAGAATATTCGGCATTTACACTCATCAGTGAATGAAAAGCTAGTGAAGTCATTTTTGAGTAACTAATTTGGAGTAAAACCCCTCTACAAGACTTACCACACAACCGAGGAAAACTATTTTAAAGCTAATTAGCATTGCACTAGTTTCCCACGTCGTGCGTTACATACCCACTGAAAGGCCTTGATAACGCAACAGGTCCCGGCTGGGTCTTATAGAAGGACTTCGCTACAAAATAAACACTCAGAAATGAGTATACGGACTGCTTCCGATTTTAACGCAACGAGAAGTATGTTAAAAAAAATAAAATGCTGGATTTATTCCTTGCCATCGCCTTGAGCAATTTTTACTTTGTTCGTGCTTTCCTTACTTTCCGCGTGTATCTACGCCTAGACTGACACGCTTAACCAATTCAAAATGTAATTGGGGCATTCAAGTCTGCCCGGTACATCATTTTCCATTTCTAGACTTTCACCTGGCAGCAAGCGGAGTATGCATAGGGTGGGGTAACGAGGTCTAAATGACAATTCAAAACAAAGGTCAACGGACGAAGGTGAACATTTAACACTTATCCAGTAATTTAGCTTGTTTACCTGATCAGCATGGACTAACTCATGCATTCCCACTTTTTTCCACCTCTTTTCACCCTCCCAAAGAACAGTATCCAGTGAACACAGCAAAGCTCGTATGTTCTTTCTCTTTCCTTCACTCCAACTTCGCACCTTGGGTGATTAGATATAAATTCAAGATAAAACGTATGAGTTAAACAGTGAATAAAAATTCCGTTTGTGATATTTATAACAATAATACACAAAACATTTTCAAGTTATTATTAACCAACGTGGATCCCGGCGAGCACTAGAGGGTTAGGGGTTCGATTCCTGCCCGGAACTCCAAAATGCTTTTCCTGAATATCATAACTTTGCAAGCTACTTCAGTAGTTGTTCCTTCATTGTTTATTCTTGACCCAATAATATACATCCGTAGTGCTAAGACCTGCACTGAAAATTTTTGAAGTGGATTGAAGCGCATTGTAAATTTTTGGTGTCAACGCACCACAAACTGTCTTATTATAAGAATGTGGAAATCAAATTTTAATAACAGAGGTGCTAAGCTGGCTAAATAACACATACTTTAAGTTTGCTGAAAGGCTCCATACACGGTTTGTTTAATACGTTCATTTGTGAAGTAATTTGGGAAAACCGCGGTTATTCATATTTCGCACATATACTCGCACAAATGGACAGTTCGTGAATTGTCTTCTCCCATCAACATGGTCCTCATATCTTCAATTTAGTATATAGCTTGTCGGTTGGATTCCCAATCGGAATTCTTTGTAACTGCAGTTTCGACAATCAAATATTACCTTTACTAAACACGATCTACTATAGACCAATCGAGTATATATAAATGCTAAATATTCTTTGTAATTTTTTTTTCACCTTCGCTTTAACAGGGTCATCTTCAACTTCCGCTTGTTTTCTTAAAGAATTTATTGTATTTGGTCCCCGCACAGACGAAGGTTTAAAACCGTGAGAATTCAATATATCACTAAATTCATCTTTTCCGACTTGTTTGTTTACTGGAAAAAAAAAACAAAAGTGAAAGGATAAAGATATTAAAGTAAAATAACGTTGCAATATCAATCAGTCAAAATCATATCCACCGCATGTATAGATGGTTTTTAAGATGGCTGTACTGGTATACCTTAACAAAAGATGTTGAATAGATTCTTCACTAACGTACATTTTCAAACAACCAAAAAGTGGTATCTATTCCACATCAGGAACTGAAACGCAAAGTGGAAACGTTCAAAGAAATGAAGTTAGAGGTCATGCAGCCAAAGATGATAAATAAATTAGTGTTTGAATCATGACTCGAAATTCCGGCATGTGGATAAACCATTTTGATTACATTCGTGTGTACCACGATTTTGTTTTTTGACCGAGACATTTTCTACCGAGCTACTAGCACTATATGTGACTTCTTAGCTCGTATCAATTCGGAGTCGCGCGTCGTAGTATTTTCGTTTTAAAATAGCCATAAAAATTTGAAATTAGGCCGAGTGAAATGCATAGGAAAAAAGAAGGGACACACTGGAACGAGTAAACTGGTTTTACTTTTGTGCAGGAGTCGTCACAGGGCGACATTATTGCTCTTAAAATCCCATCCATAAACAGAAACAAGTTTTTGGTTGTTGGAATGAGAGGTTTTGCCCCATAATATGTACCCTATTCATTACGATTTAACTTTAACACTTTTTGTGGGTATTTCAGACGTTGGCAATTGTTTTGCTTCTCACGCTAGAATTACCTGAAGATTTCCGGCGCTATAAGTTAAAAATTAAAAAATTCTACATTTGTTTCATAAATGTATGTGTAACGTAAAGCTCTTGATCTGGCACACCTCGACTTGTGTTCAGTTCAATTCGTGCTTTGTCCACGTGGGTAGAAACAAGATTGACTGGGCTAACCAACAAATACTCTTTTAAAAAAAATTCTCTACAGTTTTGTCCCTGAACACTAAAAAACTACAAGATCAACCACAACCTGAAGAACGAACTTTTTAATAACACTTGGTTGAATTTCAAAACAAGTTTCTTGAACTGCGGGAACTCTGTCCTTGATGAGTAAAATCGCCTGGCGTTAGCCTGAGTAAAAACCATAACCAACCAACAATTTCAAAAAGTAAAGAATAAAACATAATCCGAAATAACTTCGTCTTGTTAGCTTGATACTCAAGTTGTGAAAAAGACGAGACAGAGGCAAAGGCGCGGTGATATTCCAACGCTATTTCAAAGTCATAGTTGGTTTGACAACTTTGGAATAGAGTCGAAATATCACTGCATCTTTGTTTCAGTCTTGTCTTGTTCATAACTTGAATATCAAACTAACAAGATGACATTTTTCGGATTATATTTTATTCTTTCGCCAGAATAAAATAACAGACATCCTATGCCGCCAGGAAAGAGTATATTAAACTCACCATAACTATCTTTTAAACCATGTGGTCCAAACACAGAACTCCCACCAGAAGAATAACTAGGTGCGTAATTGGGCTTCTGTGCTGGTTTTGTTTGAGAAGTTTTTCCCCAGGATGGTGGGCTATTTTGAAATCCTTTCGTCGAACTTTGCCGCGTTGACGAATTACCAGTTTTTCCAAATGACGAAAATGGGTCACCACTAGTCTTCGTCGGGACATTGTTTCCAACTTTTTCATATCCATTCTTAGATCTCAGGCTACCTAGGTCTGCAAAAGGATCATTTGCTATGTTGGGTTTTTGCGGGTTCTCAAGATTGTTTTGATTCCCAGAAACGTTCACTTCGGGTTTCAGCACAGAACTGGTAGTCCCAGAATTGGAAGCAGGAGTTCCCAAATCACCTAAAAGATCTATTCCTTTTGTCATGCGATTACCGAGTGGATCGAATGAGTTTGAAACCGATACATTTTCAGACGGCTTGTCGAGACCACTGAAAAAATCATTGTCTGTAACTGAATGATTAGTTGGGCTATGAATTAAAATGTCGTCAGCACTTTTATTGCGCCTCATTGAAGTCACGTTGTGAGCCTCACCAAGTAAACTGACATCCGAGTCCTCCTTAGAATGTTCTCTAGAAAAATTTAACAGATCAAAATCGGCACGAAGCTGTTGTTCACCAAAACTTGAATGTCGCGTATCTTTGCTAGATTTGGGCGAAGGCAAGTTTGCATTGGTATCGTGGTAAGCAACTGGTTCCTCGCCGTTGTCAAGATTAAAACCAAGTAGATCCTCTTGTGTATGACCTTGTGTAACATCCTTATCATCCTTTGGCTGTTCCTGATCTCGAAGATTAAACAAATCAATACCTTCGTCTTTACCACCGCCTCCTCCAACACTTTCGCTGAAGAAATCAAATGACGGCTTTCCTTTGGTCATGGTCACATCGTCGTCAAGCCCACCAGGCTCCCGAAGAGTTTCCCAATCATCATCTGAATCAAGTTCGCCAGTACTGTTCTCCTTTCGAGGCTCTTCCGCTTGCCAATCAAGATTGTTTAGAAATGAACCGGTCATTTTCTCTTCATTTGTTTTCTTATTCACGTCAGGTTTTCTACCAGTGATAACCTCACCATTTCTGTGGCTTGAATTTTGCTTTCTTGACTTTCGATCAAGCTCAAACTGTTCCCTGTAGGACATCTCTCGATCGTCACCTAACACTAGGTCAAAAATTAATAATCGTTATTTTTCTAGTTTGCTCCTGGCAGAGAAGTTAGATTGGAAGGAAGTAAGGCAAGTAGGATTAACGTGGAATAACAGGTAAGGATTGGCAAGGTTAATGTACTACACGACGAATGTACTACGGTTTCGTGGTAACCGGAGTTGACAATTGTTTTGATGAATATCAATATCCTGGTGAAAATCTATCGATCTGGTGAAAATCTTAAATACTTACGAAGGGAAACCTAAAATAGCATGGCACGTTTTTTTAAGCTTCCAGTATTTAGGAACGAATTTCATAGAAAAGTAAGGAATGGGATTTAGCTGCTGTAACAGTGAACGATCCAACGCAACAGTTACGATCAAATTCATAGTCAACAAAACGAATTGAAGCCTGGCATGGAGAGATGAACTCTAGAGTTCTTTGGATTGATGGGTGGAATGGATTTCACTCAGATTTCCCAAAAACTTTAGCGTTCCTACCGCATCACCAGTCTCCACACCGTATTGTTTATGACGAACGAGTTAAATAGCCTGTAAACACTTCCGAGGACGTAGAAGGATCAAACTACCATGTAGGACGCATGTACACCTATAAAGGGACTACAGCCAGACCAAGAGGAAAGCATACAGGGAAGAAGTAACAGGTGCTGGTACGTAACAGGTGACCGTAGGGTGGAAATGCAACAGGTGCTCGTAGGAAGGACATGAAGTGAGCACATCAAGCGGGTATATGTGAGACACAGGCAGCAGGCAGCTGTTGGCAAGATAACGTAGGCAGAAGTGGGATCCCCGTACCAATAACCGGTTCCTCTAATTAAGTCAGCTAAATACACCTGAAAGAATATTTTGCGGGATTCATTTTGCCTTCTATGCAAACGTTTAATTTCCACAGAGAACGTAGACAATTTTGCTCAGATTAATATCACAAGAATTATAAAGATTTCGAAAAGCATGTCGGTAGTTGTATTCAGCAGATGAATGAGGGGACCCGGCCATTCATTCATAAATAGTAAAGATGAACCCACCGAAGTCCTCCTGGCATTGAAGATACTCCTCAGATGTGGTAAAGAGCAGCTGGCGAGTGGCCTTTTCATTTTGGTTTGAATCCCATACATAATTCACATCACTACACTGACTTTCATCAACGTCAATGGACAGGGTAATGTTAAAATTTTCAGCAAATTTATTGAAATTGCCCTCAAGGATATCAATGTCTTCTCTAAAAAGCCATCAAAAAAACAAATCTTAATAGGTGCTCTCGTGAAATGAAGTGTGGCTGCAAGCAACATGCTTTTCGGCTCACCAATAATCTACAAAACTATTACAAAATTCTGAAACTAGTTCGTAATGATTTAATATTCTATTATAGGCAGGTTTGGGTAAAAAACCAAGGCTTTCGTCCAAGGAAAACTTTTTTGGGGCTTCTCATATTAAAGGTCAGGAGTGCAAGGCATAATATTGTAGCCCAAAACATCATTACGTTACTTACCAAAATTAATGCTTAAGCACACAAGTTCTTGTAAGACCCTGACTCGAATTGCACAAAACTTTACAACTTGGCATTTCAAATGTTGAAACTGCTGCGTTCCCGCTCGTCACTGGTTCTACAGTTTGAAGTACAGCTAATGGAACCTAATTTGCAAAGGTTAGGCGCTTGTATGGGCTACGACACCAATTTTTGGACGCCGACGCTTTGCCCTTTAAAGGGGAAAACTTAGTCTCTCTATGGCCACAAAACAAAAATTTAACAAAACGAAATTGTAACAAAAAACCGAAAAAAAACAAAACAAAAAAATACAAAACACGATCCAGCGCAATTTTAACAAGCAGCTTCCTCGCCAGAAAGAAATTTTATCGCACATTTTAAGACAGTAACTTTCTCAGACTAATAGACTTAGGGCAAGTTGGAATTCAAACCAAACTAAGAAAAGTTTATTCGATAGAAGATTTTGGCATTTACACTCGATCGCTAACTGTCAAGTTGTTAAGAAGGAAAATCTCGAGTGTCTAGTTATCTTAAGATATCTATGATAACAAAATACCTAGACGCTCGAGATTTTCCTTTTTCAGTATTATTATAAGTAATACCATGACATGAAGGAAATTGGTGATTAAATGTCCCCGAGAACCGAGGGAGGTTTGGGGAAGTGCCGAGGGCGCTAGCCCGAGGGACTTTTACAAACCTCCCGAGGCTTGAGGGAACATTTAATCACTCATTTCTCCACATGTCATGGTATTAGTTTGTAATACCATGATGACCGACAAAATTTACTTTGTATTGTTTGAAGTTCTTTTTGGGATGTTAGTATTGTTGATGGTGGGTACCAGCACTTGTATAAAATGAGTTGTTCAATGCTTAAATTTAAAAGAATTATTTGATGTTCGCTCACGCATGTTAACGAGGGAAAATTAGTAAAAGTATGCATGCTAATGAGGAAATTTAGAGATTAAATCTCCCCTTGAGAACAATAGAATCGGAGGTCATCATGGTATTATCTAAATAAAGTTTATCAGCATTGTTTTACTCTTACAAAGAATGGACAACCACCAAAAGCTTACTTTATAAACACCATCTTTTTCGCCGTTTTTCCAATGAAGCCAGTGTGGAATTGAAGTTGAAACATCGGGATGGAGGTTAGTTTACCCTGAACCTTTCCCCCAAGAGTTGATCTTCCATGGTACACACACAGGGTAACATCTCCCTGAATTTCAATCCGCAATTTAAATTCTATTTCTTCGTCAGAGACTGTGAATTCTCTGAAATGGGCAGAATAGTATTTGAGGGATAAATTGTGTAAATATAAATATGATAAAAATGTTTTCCACACACATAAACAAGAAATTTGAAACAGACATTGTTAACAATGGTATTTCACCGAGAACCGTTATTTGGTTAATCAATATGCAGAACCACAGGAAACAAGTAAATGGATACTGACGTGTTCAAATCTTTAATTTTTGAGTGCTAACATACCACAAAAAATTTTAAAAACCACTTCGGTCGTACACCGCTTTCACGTAACTCTCAACTTTTACAAATATTGTTATACCTCATTTTCTCGATTTCACGAGCCGTTGTGAATACTCTTTTATCACCGTTGTAAACCTCAATAAATGGCCTGCATCCTTTTCTAGAAGCGAAAAGAAGATTTTTTTTATTCTAGCACTTCTAGTTATAGTGCTAAAGTTAACTACCGCACTATAGTACATCCTCGTTTCAGGGAGTTCCTTGTAAATTGGAAATCGAAGGCCTTGGTAAGAGACTAAGAAAACGTCCAAATTTCAAGATATTTGCGCAGCCCTTAGAAATGGCTTCCACATCCAAGGAAGACAGGAAGCGCGAAAATTACCCAACCCTGACAAACGGAGGTAGTGACAAAAAAAGAACACAGGACTTTTCAAGTCTTGCAAATGGAATGAGCACAACTTAAATCTCTTAACGAGGAACAACTGGAGGGAACGTCTAGTACACTTCAACCTTGCACAACGCAATGCTGACACTTTCCTTGAAGCGAGACATGATTTTCGACACAAAAGCAAGCTACCAGCATGTTAATTTCAAAACAGGAAGTCGAAGTATCTGACCCATGTTCCAATTAAACTTCTCGGAATTAAGGAAATTTTGCAATTATTTTTACAAAGGTTCCCGATTTGCAGCTTCTCCAAGAGATCATGGGAACGAGGAAGGGTTAGGTGCTATACGCTTAGAAATATCGTGTATACTCGATCTGAAAAGGGCTTTCAGCTTCCAAGTAGAGGCAGATGAATGTTTAACAACAGGAGGCGAAACAAGTTAGAGAACTAAATCAGTTTCACGCAGCAGCAAATAATGTTGCGTGTAACTCAGTGACTATACCAAGCCCTGACGAAATACCACCTTTCCGCGTTCAGGTTCACGTCATTTTACTATGTACTCAGAACTTCAAACACAAACATCTTACCAAATTCGACAATCATTGGTTGCTTCAAAGGAGGGAAAGAGAAATATGAACAGATGACAATATTTACGAAGTTGAAATTGACTTTCAAAAATGCAAAAGAAAGGGAAACGCCAATCACCATATACTGTTCACCAAATTCATTAGTTTCCTCTGGAAAAAAGATAACTTTATTCACTTACTTGGCTTTATTAAAGAGAGGTACAGGTTCCATTGTCAATGCGTTTAAAGTGAGATAACACTTATGAGGTTTCACATCAGGATCGTTCATTAGCTGGGTTATGTAATTGAAGTAGCTACAAAAGAATACGGCTAGTTAATCTTCGTAATAATTTAAAGACTGTGTGCTTCCCTACAAAGTTAACATATCTTTATAATTCACCAAGCCTACGAGGTATACTTACTGTTTTTGCGATGGGTTTGGTACAATTTTTGTTGACATGTTTTGACGTCGAATGTTAAACATTTCAAAAGCACATTCCGGGGACATAAAGAGATGGCAATATAAGAAAAGTGATGTAACAAGTAATCCGGAGGTCAACTTCCCATCCTGTTAAAATGAATAATGAAACCATTTTGAAACAATTTCGGCTTTTACTAGCTACAAAAAAGTTGCTTGCTTCCGCTCATTCTTAATTTCAAATCTCTACAAATATTGTGTTTTTGTACATGCATAAATGAAGTCATTTTCTCAGAAAATGCCTCTCAATCCACATGGCTCTTGTCAAAATTGGTTACTTTACGACATAACTGAGTCTGACTAATCAAACTAACACTTCGAAGAGCATTTGTCACATAGTGTCATGTCGTATGTCATAGTTATACTATATCGTAAGTCGTATACGTTTGTCACAGTGCTGGGTCTCAGGATAAAAAATTCCCCCTATTGTAGGATATATTACATCAATGCCAGAAGCAAATCTAGGATTTTGTGGACGGGGGGTTGCCAGGTCACGTGTGGCTCCAGGCTTTTGAAAAAGGTGTTTAACCAAGCCATTGGTTATTCTAGGACTTTTAAGGGGGGTTCCTTGATCAGTTAAATAAGATGCAAAATTAGAGAAAAAAGACGGAGATGGTTCTCTATCTCCGTCTGATGGAGACCACGGAAAGGAATCCCCACACAGTCAGGTGGCTCAAGGGGGTTTAAGCCCCTGAACCCTCCCCTTGAATCCGCCAGTGAATGCGTGTTTGAATCGCTGCGCACGTACTAATTTTATGAGCTCTTCACCACTTATAACTGTATTGTGAAACAATTACTGAATTAGATTTTCGAATGACAGCGAGATCACCAAGGCTTCTGTCAGAGATATCAACGAAATCTTTCAGCTTCGCCAGATCACAAAGTTTGGCCTTACTAATCATTGTAATCATGCTCAATCTCATTACGTAATTCCCAGTTATTATGTTAGCTACTACTTATGCCAAGATCTGTGTCGTTAAACTGGAGCCAGGTTTAGTCTTTACAGCCGCAAGAAGGCATTATAAAGCTGCAACATAATTAAGATTGAGACATGTGTTACGCATGTCGGAACTTAGAGATATCAGGATTGACAGATGAACGTACTCATACTTCAGAAAAACGATTTCGGAGCCCCAGATGTTGATCAAACTAGCAAACTTCCGATGACCGGTGAGATGCTCTAACCACTAAACTGGCGAAACTTAGATGGCGAGCTAAGGTGAAAGTTCGACATATGTGCTGCCAATACGGCAACATCATAAGCGAACGTTCATATATCATCCGTGGTATCTCCAAACTCTCACATGCGCAACATATATCTTACTTAACATGATTATTAACATACCGTGGCTGCCTCATGTTTAATAACCCCTTTAAACAAATCCTTCCAGAAAAAGTGCTCTGGTCACGGTTATGTAAAAACTTTCCTTCTTTCCGCGTATGTAACAAAGTGTTTATCTGGTGTAAACGCAACTTGTTTAGTAAAAGTACGGCTTTACGTCGGAAGTTTTAACACATACTGAAAAATGCATTTCCGCGCAGCACATCGTATTCATTTCAGTATTCTTCGCATAATGCATATTAAAAGTAATGAGACAAAGAAGTTCTGAGGAAACTAAATCCCATAGCTAGCGTTCCGATTGCCATTGAAGTTTTGTGATGTAGATTTTCAACACAGCCTAGTAGCTTAGATTCTCAAACATCTGAATAGTCAACTGAAAATCGAGGGTTCAAATGGCATCCGCAGTCTGAATAGCTCGTTATGGTTTGACAATTAAAAGTAACGTTAAGTAAATTCACTTTTAACAAAGTTAATGTCACATGTGACACAAACATTTCGTATTATATGGATCGGATTAGTATTCATCGCAGTATTTGTTCAGTCAAAGTAAATCTTGAGCGGGTTTTACGAAAAGTGGAAAGAGAAACAACATGGTGTAGTTAGGTGTCGTAGGTCTAATTAACATCATCATTTTAAAAATAATTTTGGACGAAAGTAGTCCGGTTTGAAAAGGTAAATTAAGCGATCACGGTATATGTGGAAATGAGCTAAATTTTCTACGTGACTACCTGAGCAACCGTTCACAGTATGTTAATGTTGACGGTTATCGCTCTTAGTTGGAACCTGTGAAGTCTGGTGTGCCCTAAGGGAACATTCTGGGACCAATCCTCTTTCTTCTCTTTATCAATGACTTGCCGTCAGTGGTAAACCATTCTGTTGTTGACATTTATGCGGACGATACCACTTTGAGTTATTCGTCAGAAGTAGATGTGGCACCGACATCTATTTCTGTAGCAATAAAGCGAGACCTAGATGATATCTCAAGTCGGTCCGCCAATAATAAAATGGTCATTAATGCAAAGAAAACCAAATTTTTGCTTATCACTGGGAAACGGTTAGGTGACAAACTTGCCGCTCAGACTCTAACTGTACGAACTGATGATAAGATAATCGAGCAGATGACCTCCCAAAAACTCCTAGGTGTTATTTTAGACGAAGGGTTGACCTTTGATAAGCATATTGATGAACTGTTGAAGAAATTAGAACAAAGATTAGGCGTCCTATGTAAAATCAAACGCTTTGTTCCATTAGCAGCATTATAATAGCATATATATAGCATATATACAATATATATATAATATATATATATAATATATATATATAATATATATATATATAATATATATAATATATATGTAATATGTATATATATATAATATATATAATAGCATATATATAGCAGCATTATAATGCAATGGTGGAACGAGTAATGACGAATGGTGCAACAATCTGGGCGAGTTGTTCTACTGAAAACCTTATGAGAACGCTAAAGCTGCAAAAGCGTGCTGCGCGAGTCATTTTAGACGCTGACACAAGGGCAAATAGTGTAGAATTATTCAAACATCTCAACTGGCTCACTTTTTACGACAAAGTCAAATTAAACTGGTGTACTATAGTTTACAAGCGTTTTCAGGGGAATTGCCCACCATATATTTTAGACATTTTGAAATGCAACGCTGATTTTCAAGCCCGCTCCTCGAGTCGTTTTAGCCAAAGAAACTTAGTTTGTCTTCGTTATTGCTGCGAGAGAGAGGGTGGAAGATCATTTCATGTCTCATCATGTAAACTTTGGAACTCTCTCCCACCGCATATAAAAAGGGCAGATCAGTCAGTCTTGTCTTTTAAGAAAGAACTTTTCAATGATTTCTTTGATAAATATAATGAAATAGATAGTTCTGTTATATCATGACTACTTTATATTTGTAACTTAGTTGAGATTTTTTACATTTGTATATAGACTTTAATTTATTATTGGAGGGCCACTTGTTCTTCGGTTGAATAACTGTTTGGTGTTACCCTCGTTAAATAAAGTTGATTTGATTTTATTTTGATTTTTGATTTGAAATCAAGCATCCTTGGACATGTCAACAGTTACTGCCGGAAATATGTAAAAATATCTGCAATATTAGCATTTCAATGAAGGCCAAACACCTACAGAAAAAAGTGGCGAAAGAATAATCATACCTCATTCAGTTTTTCCAATGTGTTATTGAAAACTAATCGAGCTGGGATTTTTCCTTTGTGAAACATTTCTCTTTTTTCTTTTTGTTGCCTTAACCACCTCAGAAAAACTGCATCAGTCCCCTCTCGCACTAGTTGTTTCAAATATATTTGTATGACATTGCATACTTTTAGTCTAAAAGAAACTTGCCTGGCACTGTATCACTACTACGTTCTTTTTGTCGGTTTTCAGCCAAGCTACTATCTTCTTGCATATCAAAAATATCTTCTCTAACGGCGGAGCTCTCTTGGAAGACCAGTCACAGTCAAATACCTGGTAAAAATAATAGGAAAAGTGATGCTAGTATACAACTTTCGCAGAAGTTAAACAGTCAAGCAAAAATTAATCAAGGAAACAAAAAATATTTTCCCGACACGAAAAAATATTCAAGTAGGCTTTATTCATAACGATTACTATTTGAGAGGTTTCTTATGAGCACGAATAGATTACTCTTACCCTCCTTTTGTAATTCATTAGAATCTTTGCCTCCAGATGCGGTGAGGCTACTTGCAATACAGATAAAAATTCTTACACCGATATAGTCATGTATTATGTGAACCAAGACCTGAGAAAGAAGGCCTGATTTTACTCCTACCTTGCCTTTTAATTTTGCTGGACGTTGAGACAAATTGACAATAGCAAACCGAGAAGGGTGTTTAGTGTCCAGAAATATTTGGACATCGTCAACGCTGTTCTTATACGTAGACTCAATCCCTTCGCCTGGTATTGGCATAACTACAGAAATGGAAACGACAGCATGTGTTTATGAACAATATGATGTACTGTTTGTCAAGTCGCAATAGAACTGGACCGAGCTATTCTGTATGTACTCCAGTTGTCCTATAACTGCACAGAACCTCCTAAGAACTAAAATTAACAGTGGCATTTTCACTAGAAATGCTCAGAGATAAAGTTTTGAATATTAACATCAATTTTTTAAAATAACGATTTTGTCGTGGTAACAAATTTAAACGTAGTTTTAATTAGCGTCTGAACCACGATGAATTGTTTAAGCAGGAATCTAAGTTCTAAAAAAATTGTAGCTATAAACAATGCTGCAGAAACAAGAGAAATTTAAAACATAACAAGTACTACGTTTTTTGGTAGACCTCTCATCTCATTTTTGTAGAAGTTGGTAAAGCAGACTAAAACGGAAAAAAACGTTTTCGATTTATCATCGGCTTGATACAAGCAAGTCACAATTAACTCTTTATCGCACAGTGTCCGATATATCGGACACCAAGAACAAAACCACAAATGAGAAAACAAAGCAAAGCAAAGAGACAGCAATAAACAAAAGAAACAAAACCATGCAAAACCATCCAGAGCATGCTCAAACGCCTCCTTGAAAGAGTTTACAAAGGATCCATCAGTGGTAACGTCTACGAACAAAATTGATGGACGTGGCTAGGAAAATCCACCCTCTCCTATTTTAGCAAAAATCTTAATGAGTAAATTCTATGTGGTGAAACTTAAAAACTGATTCTTTTAAACAACTAGAGCCTAAATTCGGTAGGTCAAATCGCGATTAGTTTAATCCTGCATCAGTGAAAATTTTGGGGACCAAGTTTGGTCGATACCAGAAGGGACAGTTTGAATTTTCTGTTATAGACTCAGAGAATTCAAGAAGTTATGTTCCCGTGAAATTTGAACTCGAGTGATCATTGAAATTACAGTATAGGGAAATAAGCAACCGATTATCAGGTAGTACAGGTTTAGCGCTAATTGCGGTTTCAATAAACGGCCCCTGGAGGAAAGGAAGAGTTATAGCAGCCTTTAACATGCACCATCCGGAACTGAATAAATATATTAGGCAATTGTCTAGCACAGTGAGGATATTTCATGAATTAAACATGCTAACACAAACTTGGTGTTTTTTCCATTTTCAGGTTTATAAGTTTATGTCCAGTCCTATAAAACGTCAAGAAGATCGTGGTTTCGTTTATGAGCCAATTCTATCCATTTTACCTTTTTAAATTTACATTTTAATTGGCAAAATATCTCCTACTATGTTTCTTGTCGATTTAATAAATATTTTTGAATTGCTTACCTATTACTCTGGAAGTAATGTATGAAATATCTAAATCACTCTTCACATATCTAGAAAAAAAGAAATATCACATGCTGTAATTAAAGACCACCTCTATACATCGAAAAACTAATAATTCAAAAATATCTTAGCGTCATGTATTTAAATATTGTACATAACAGTCCGCAACCTCGCATCAAGGCCTTAAGTCAAATTACATGACGCAAATACCTGGAAGATGGTTTGGGATAAAAAATTCAAATCAAGGTACAAATACTGACCTCTTATCATTTATAAACAATCTTGGGAGATAATATATATATTTTTATTTCCAATTCTCGTAATCTTTCATACAACTTATTGCAGTCCAAATCATCTTACCCAGCAACTGACTGCACCATCTTGCTAGACATGTCTTTAATGTTTGAGAAGAAGCTCCCAGCTCCTTTTACTACTCCTAACATGGCATTTCCTATAGCAGGTTGATCTAAAAAATTCAAATCGCAACACTTGAAAACTGTCCTTGGTCCATACATGTATGAAAACACAGGAACCTGAACTATTAAGGAGAAGAGCCAAATAAATACACAAGCAGAATAGCAAAAAACCCCGACATTTCAGTGAAATCATAGTCAATAGAATTGTGGTGTGGAATGAAAAACCAGCTCACTTAAAAGCGGCTAACAAAGAAAGATAGTGAAACTGCGATACAACTAACACCTGTCTATACCATGCACGATTCTTTTGACAGGTAGCTGCTTGATTGTACCAATTATCTAATGTATTGCGCCCAGCGATTATGCATCAAAGTGAACAAAAAGATAAGTCAAAGAGCTTCCAGACCACGGCTCTTCATCTGACTATGGTGAAATTAGTACTAGATATTACTAAAAACTCGTATATTTCAATACCTTGCTCACCCTGACCAGCAGAAACCAATGACTCTTCTCCTTGAAACTAAAGGAAGAGTAATAGATCAGATCAACAATTAAGAGACTCAACAAAAACCATAAATTAAATGTACGAGAGTAGAGTTTTAAAACACATCCTCATTGAGCTTGGAAACTCTCCTTCCTCAAATTAAAATTCCCTTTCATGAGATCGAGCGCAGATGCCAAATATTCGTTGTATGATAGGCCGTGTACAATGAATCAGAATTCCAACCAGACTCCAAGGCTGATAAGACAACTTTTTCTTTTTAGTCCGGTTTTTCTTTACGATGAAGAGTCTGCAATCAACTGATAGAAAAAATAGTTCCCAAAATTTGCATTTCATTTCAGCTAGCCTGAAAGTATAGTCAGCATCTGATATACCAAGCCTGGCCTTTCAGACAAATAAAACCATAAAACTTACAATGGAGCCCTTCAGCTCCACGTATCTGGATAAAGCTATTCTTTCTAGGTCAGTTACAATTTCTGATATATCTGGTCTCTTCACCGGATCGACTTGTAACATTTTATCTAAAATGGAGAGAAAATACATAGATTATATTAAAGTATGTTGCCAACAATAATCTAGTCTATGCTACGGGGCTTGCCAAATTTTAATATTTAATTTGAGGTGAGAAGAAGATAACCTTCGACAGTCACCGCTGCGGCAGATTTTATGTAAGTATTTCCTCTTGGCATTTTGTAATTCACACAGATAAATTTAGTTTGGAGATATACACAGGAGTTCAGATTTTTGTAATATTCAGCATACCATCAAGATCAAAACACCAACATTCAAGTTTGAAACTGCTGTAAGTTAGGATATTGGTGTTCATATCCAAACAACCAAGATAACAGTAAAGAAAAGGGACAATGAAGAGAATTGATCATGGCACATCAACGACAGATGTTTAGCGGGTTTACATCCTACGAAGTACAGTATTCATAATATCGATATGTTCCGAAAGTAACCTTCGGAAATAACCGCTTGTTGCCAATGCCACTAGTCAATATAAGTGATAAACAGCCCACTGCAGTCAAACTACACATTTACTTGAAAAATGTCTAACGTGCACCTTTGAAACGCATGGGTATGCGAAAATATCACACGTCAAACTTTAATTCTCAGATTGTTGTATGCTAATGCAATCAGTATGTCACCTGATACTGAAGAAATACTTTCAATAATTCTCGCTTCATAACCAGATTTTCACCCTCCAAAAATAGGTGACCCCAGAAAGTAGCCTCATTCCATATGGGGTAAAGTTTCTGCCACAAGGCACCAATAACGTAAGTAACCATCTCGACTACATTTGGAACTTTAAGGCACTGTTAAAAAGTTTAAAATACGCTTATGCTGTTGGTGGCCACAAAGCATGCTCTAACCGGTGGTCAGTCATTTCTAAGGATCGTTAAAATATTTTGTTTTTGTTTTTTATTTTGTAGCTCTTTACAACATTTCAACTCTTAAAATTGACTGATAAATACTTTAGGACTAACGAATCACGTAATTTGCAGGGAACAGATTAAAAATATTTTGTCGCAAAACACTCTTTTTTACAAAGTTGTTTAGTACGACGTAGGTCAAACGTGCTTATATCAATGAACATGTGCACAGAGCTTTATGTTAAATCAGTTAATAAGCGCATTTTATTATGTACAGATGATCACGTCATTTGGTACTACACCACTCCTAGAATCCATAAAACACAAAATCCGGAAAACGAATAATATATTTTTTAATAGCAAATGAGATCAAGATTTCTGCCCAATCCAATGTACTCCACATTATAAATAGAAAATAACAAAAAGAGAGAAAATAGATTTTACGTTCTCGTAGCAAGAACCATGTCTTCCTCGCTCGATTATCTCACTCGTGAGAGTAAATCTCTATCTTCTACCCCAGTATAATATTCCCTATGAATTAATTCCATACATGTACATACCTATTAAATCATGAAACACTCCATATTCTTTGTCGGACTCTGGTAAAGTGAACTTCGCATTTAGAATTCTTAGTTTGGCTCCATCCTCGAATGGATGATCCATATAGCACAACATATATAATAAACAGCCTAATGCCTAATTGAAAAAAAAATGAAAAGTTGATCAGGTTATTTGACTATTTGACAATGATAAAGCCCACTTTACTGTATACTAGGCCTTTAACGACCTGAAAAATGTTGGCGAAGTAATAAGCAGAATTGAATGCCTGGCTTTCAGATTCAGTTTTTTTCAGTAGCATCAGTTTTAGAAAATAGGCTACTAAAACAACGGCGTTTTTCTCAGCAACAGAGCGGTGTTAGGAATAGTACGGCACTTCCCCTGTCAAAATACGAGAGTGAAGCAAGAGAAACGATCCATTTGCTAACGTCCATGAAAGAGTTCAAATATTTGTTCTGACCGTGTCATCACTTCAATGTTCGAATGGGTACGGAATTTTGTTCCGTTGAATTTATCGAATAACTTTTCTGGGAAATGGTTCACAAATATTCTTATAGTGTATTACACCAAAGTTCGAGATTTTTCTGTAGCCCAGTAAAATATTAATAATTAACAATAAAACTTAAATTTTGAATTATATCGCAACTTGAGCTTGAAATGACTTGATAATGGTTAAAATACAAATTCTGAATGATTCATTCTTCGGAAACTATCTAACAATTTAAGAAAATGAATAAAGAAATAAAGACCTTAGTTGAACCTTTTAATTCTTCATGCCTGTTGTGTTTGTTTGGCTAACCAGAAAAACCTACAACGTCATCCAGAAGTGACATGGACTTCCGGTTGTTGTGGCTGCCGCAGAAAACGACATTGCTGTAGTCCTATATTATTTAAAGGGTGGGTTTGCAGAGACGTTTATACCAGCATTCTTGGGGGACTTAGGGGCATGCTCCATCTTGAATTTTCAAATCTCTGACATGCCATATCGTACATTTCGAGAACAACTGTAGCAAAATCTGAAGAAAAATATGATTTGAATATCATAATATTTTCTTGAAGATCGATTTACTTTGGCGAAAACTTGAGGGTTGTAATAAGTTTGATGACTTCTCGTCCGCTCTTTATTAATGGCAGGATTACAATCGGTGATTAAAACCGGGAAATAATAACGAAAGTTTTTTTTTGTTGAAATTATGGAAAATTTTTGAAACTCCAATTCAGAATCATGATGATTATATTTTAAAAACTATTTCACTTGTTCCTGGTCCACACAAATCTGGAGTAACTGAAACCAGCCGACGTCCGATTTGAAGTGGACACCCTCCTCAGAATAGTTAGTAAGTGGATATACTGTACCAGACAGGCAGAACACCATAATACACTGAGTATTGAGAAAAATTTTAAGAAAAAGAGATTAAAAAAAAAAATTTTAAAATTCTACCCTCCTTGGATCTCTTGTTTCGACAAAATGGTTTTATACCCTTTTCTAAATTTTATTTTATTCGTCTTGTACCCTAGATCAAATTCGTTTATCAATCATCCTCAACAATAAGCTTCAAGCAAACGGGTGGTAAATAAGTTAACATTTCGTTATTCAAAAATAGTATTTTCTAATCACTTTCGGCATATAATATACTAAATTAATTTCTGTTCCAACAAAAAATATGAAATTAATAGAGAGATATTAAACCGTCTCTTGAAAACAGTAAATGCATGTAATGTGAATATACATTTTTTAGACATTCGGAACAAAAAGGAGATACACAAGAAAATTAGCAGCACTCAAAGTACAAGTGCTCGTCACTGGAAGGCAACTCTCGGCGTTAAAATAATGAGAAAATAACTGCCTAATGTCCTGTAGAGATGTACTCTTCAATAACTAGGTGCTGTTTTGAAGATAATCTACCCTACTACAATGTAAAAGTATGTTGTACTAGAAACAAACAATAATACTAAGCTAACCCATATGTCTGACTTCGACGTTATTGGGTAATTGCTATAAAGGTCAACCATTTCAGGTGCACGATACATTGGGGTCGTGTTTCTCTGGATCTATATGGAAAACGAAAGATCAAATTTTTAAGTAACACGTCAAACCAAGAAAACGGGTGGCTGAACCAAGTGATGGTGTGGTACAATAATTCAACCGAAATAAAGAAGGCCTTAAACGGTCAACACGACCAAAAAGTCGAGTTCCCAATTCTGATCTTGTTAGAAAATACTAAAAGTGCTTTAGAAAAGAAGTACTTGGTATACAGAATTAAAACTTTACGTGAGAGTGGTAATAAAAGAACACCACTCGTTACAAAGTTGGCAAGTCAGTCACTGGACCTCAGGCTTCTCTATTTATAAAACTTAGTTTACTTTTCCAACTCCGTCAAACTTCATTTTAAGACGTATATATGAAGATTCCTACGTATGTAAATATTTTATTTCAAAGTTTAAAAACACTTTATTTTTATCCAGAAAATAAACAGAAATTAGAGTTTTATATTCTTACGTTTAAAGGGATTTTAAGCGAAGCGACTTTAAAAACGACAATGTAACGAAAACAGAACAGACTATTTCTTTTATTATCATCGACATGCCCAGTTTCAATACTTTTGACCGGTTATTACAAGACATCTTCCTCATTTCGCGAGTTTTATCTGATTTTATGAAGATTGCATAAAACAAAACCTGAATATCTCTACATCGGAATGAGATATTGACAAAGGGCTGGCTGAAACTAACGACGGAATCGGAAGCGTAACAAGTGTTACGCTCTTGTGAAAATTAAAAAACGGAGACTTAAGCAGGATAGTAAGCCCAACGGAAGCAGAATCAAAAGGATTAGGAGATTTCCTTCTCTTTCTGATTCCGTTTCTGCTTCCGTTGCTTACGATGTAGTGAAAACAAGGTGAGTGGAATCGGATGTGGAAGAATAAGCCAATCACAACTCTTGTTCCCAGTCACTTATGCAAAAATTAAAGACAGAAAACACGGCCGGTATCAAGGTGGTTTCTCCATATGAAAAATTCTCTTCTGCCATTTTGAATGTTTCCACATTTATCACGGGCACAATGAATTTTCTATCTGTATAATACAAAATTTGATATTTTGTGATTGGAACTACAATCTTGTCCTGATTTTTATCCGCGTTAATTCGAGATTTTTCCAGTGTAAAAGTTAAACATACCGTAAGAAAGTTTTTTAGCGCGTTTACTTTTGGAAATTGTTAGTTTAAAACTGGATTCCGTTTCTGACTCCGTCCTCAAAATTTCCACAAGTTCATAAGCTTCTTACGATTCCGCTACTGTTGCTTCCGTCTTCAGTGTAAACCAGCCCATAAAAAGAGGGACATTCTCTATCATTTCTAAAGTACAATATTTCTAAATGAGATAAAAATAAGACAAACAATTTTTGCGTCTATTCTGAATGATCAGGCACGTTGTCTCTTGGACGTTCTAAAAGGGGGCACCGATAAAAGTTCTGCCTTTGTCTTTGTACGCAATGCCACGTTATTTCACGGAGGCTGAGGACGTGTAATATTCTGGTTACATTTTGCGAGGTTAGTCAGTCTGTATATTGTTTAATTTCATTATAAAAGCCATGTGATAACGACAAAAGAAAAATAAGGTTTAGAAAGGGGGTGCCTATATGTAGATCCGCCACTGGGTTTGTACGGGAGGTTGGACAACTTAAGCCGCGTTACATCATGTTAGATTTTATAAGCTGGGTTCGGGCTGAACTTTTCAAGTTTCAGTTTTCCCACACTAGTGAGAATGGCAATTGAAAAAAAAAAAACCTACCGAGAACTTTTTGAAGATCAAATTGGAATTTGTTGGGGATATAAATTTCATAAAAAGCTAGTCTGACAAAAGCATTTTATCATGGTATTTAGTGAGAAAATCATTGGCAGACATGGTCCATTTTATGTCGCACACTGTTTTTCGAAACGTAATTTATTTTGTAACAGTTTTAGTAAACATGTAAGTTAGTTTGGAAAATATCTTTTAGTTAAGAGTACTTTCATCAAACGCTTATCAAGACTCTCTGCCAATTATGACAGCGACCCTTAACTCAATTGATGTTCGCCGCAGTCCAAATATCGTAGTAGCAGGCAAGATGAGTAAATACATAAAGGTTTGAATTACTGATAGACGAAACGCCACCGATTTATGTTTCCGCAGGCACTTGTGATTTCCTAACGACGCTGATGTCACTTGACTCTTGCGCAAAAGGTCAAAAAATCTCTTTCAACATTTGATGTTCTAATTGCTACACGGACGGTTAGTTTACTCCTGGTGCGATGAGTGCGAACTGAGTTACGTGAGAATAACTTTTCTATAAAATATACCTTAAGGTTGCAAGGTTTAAAAAAATGAGTTCACGTGTATAGCCTGCCAGATAAAGTTATTGTCGTACAGCCGAATATTGCCTGCCTGTGTCTTATTCAACTGATCTTTGGAACATTTACCTTCGATTTATATGAATTCTGAACATTTCACGTGTTAATTTTAGTGGGTCTGATCTTAAGTTTCTTTGTTCATATTTCAGAATGTTTATCTTTGATTTGTACAGAATTTGTTCTCCATATTTTCCCGTTGGAAAGCGCACAGGAGTTTAAACTGTCTGAGTACTGATTCTACTCTTTGCAAGCAGCGTTTTGAAGCATACTGCACTGTTTGTAACGTTGTAATCGACATGTTAAAGTATGCAGAACGATTGCACGTTACAACTGTACGTCATGTCATGTTACATTCTGAGTATGCGGAAAGTAGTACGTTACGACGTTATGGCATGCCACATTATGTTCTGAGCTGATACGTGTTAAGACCATAGTGTGGATATTCCTGCATCGCTAGAACGAAGGATTACGACTTAATCTGGTTGTTTCGTCCCCGACTTTTTCGTTCCTTCGTCCCAAAGTAATCGCACGTAACTCATATTTTGGGTTATTGTTGAAAACCAATTTCGTTGTAAATATTTTGGTAACGCAAATAACATTTTTTTGGGTCGGAGTTAAAAACCGAATACCGAGACGGCCGTTGTAAATATTTTTGTGACGGACATAACTGGTATTTAGTGTGACTGTTAAAAACCGACAGCCGAAACAGTGGTCTCTGATTTGTTGTAAATGTGAAATTGGTAACGCACATAATATCACGAAGCTTATAGCGTAGCGATTTGGCTGTTGACTCCACCTCCGTCTACTTTTTGCGTCAACGTGTATTGAGCACTAGTTTCGAATAAAATCTAGTATTTCCCTAAGAAAAGAAGCGATAAATGGTGGGAAATTTTTTCCCGATTTTCCCTTCTGGAAAGGCAGAGGCCTGTAATCCATTAGGTAAAAATATATCAGGTGCTCCCATGAACCACAAAATAAATTAAAAAAAAAACAAATCAACTTATTGCAAGCTTTTTCTATAACATTAAGGGTAAATTGAGGCGAAAGTAGACGGATGGAGACGCAAAACTACCTGGCCAAAATGATCGGCTATAAGTCCTTCTCTACAGCCCTACAGTGAAGCATCTTTGATACTATACGTTTAAAGTTCCAGCACACAATATAAAGTTTATCAAATGAGTAGCTTCAGTTATACCTCATCCTCAACCAAACTTCTTTCAACTGATGTCCAAGAATCAGTTGGATATAAAGATTTTGTGGTAGCACTACCAAAATCACAAAGCTTTATCTGACCACGTGAACTCACAAGTAGATTTTCAATCTAAAAGCACAGAAAGAAAGGTCGTTAGTAAATATTTTGTTCAATGCTAAGCTAATTAGTGCAAGTAAACCATTATACTGTAATTTTAACCCATTACATCACAAACAGCATAATTTTCTGCCATTACCTTACTCTAAAAGTGACAAAATATAATTTAAGAGTATTAGGGAGCTTTTTTGGTTATATCTGTTACCTTATTTACTGATTAAAATTACTGAAAGACAGGAAATACAAAAAATATATATATTGTGAATTTTAAACAGTTTTGATTTCGGATGTTTTGAATTCAGCTTAAAAAGTGACTGTATATAAAAATGGTGAAGAACAGCACAGTATGTTTTCAAGTTGCAAATGTTCTAAGCCAGATGATCATCAAACTGTGCCTGATTCTCTACCTAGTTGAGCTGGTAATTTGTTCTTAATATGGGCCACTTAAAGAAAAAATACATGCATATGCAGAGGCATAACCACTTGGGTGACCTGGGAGGAAAAACTAAGGGAACCCCAAGAATCTGGGGCTAGCCAAAGTGGAAAAGTAATGTAATCTTTAAGCAGCATCAAAATCAAACTTTCTCAGTTGCAATCTCATATTTAAGTCTTTGAGATGCACACCCTAATATCTGTATTACCCTACTCTACAACTAGTATTCTTATTATCAACTATTATTGCACAGGAGATTATAGTAAATCTCACATGGTGACTGGTCAAGAATTATGCTGTATGTCACATTTCACCACATTCATTTTAAGGGATCATTTAACAATATTCATTGAATCTTTAGGAAAAAATTGTTAAATATAGAGTTATTACACATTTTGCTATTTATTACCAGAAAATATACTATATTAATGCCAACCCCAAACTCATTAATGCAAAAATACATTTATTTTACACCTATTGCTGCTCATTATCAGAACATATTCTATCATTAACACCAACCTCAAACTCATTAATGCAAAAATACATTCATTTTATCCAATTAACATTTACTAGCATTGATACACAACCATTTGCATCAAAGGGCATTCCATAGCACCAACAGACAACCATTAACACCATTCTATTATACATTAGGGGTAATAAAATTTCAATTATGCAAGATATTTCTCTTGCATAATTGAAGTTTTGTTAACCCTAATGTATAGTAGAATGGTGTTAATGGTCCTCTGTTGGCAAGGCCAACCCCTACGCAAGCAGGGAAAATGGCCATAAAATGACTGTTGTTGTTGTTGGTCCTCTGTTGATGGTACAGAATGCCCTTTGATGCAAATGGTTGCATATCTAGGCTAGTGAATGTTGATTGGATAAAATTAATGTATTTTTGCATTAATGAGTTTGAGGTTGGCATTAATGATAGCATATTTTCTGTTAATGACCAGCAAAAGGTGTATTCAACTGACATTCACTAGTGTAGGTACACAACCATTTGCATCGAAGGGCATTCCATGATGCAAGAGAAATTCCATATTTCCATGATGCAAGAGAAATACAGTATCTTGCCTAATTGAAATTTTATTATCCCTGATGTATAGTAGAATGGTGTTAATGGTCGTCTGTTGGCACTGTGGAATGCCCTTTGATGCAAATGGTTGTGTACCTACACAAGTGGATGTTGACTGAATAAAATGAATGTATTTTTGGGTTAATGAGTTTGCAGTTAGCATTAACTCATTAATGCCCAAGGTGCTGGAAGCAGGCCACTCCCACCAACGGGCAAGCAAAATGGCTGATTTCAACTAGCGCAGTAGTGCATCTACAAAAATTACTAAAGCTCTTCAATAAGCCAATTGAAAGCCCTGAATTTTTAGCACAGGGTAGAGTGATAAATAAGTATTCATCTTTTGTGAATTTTAATCCATTCAGATTCATATGTTTTAAAAATTAGGGGCTAGAAATCCAAGCATATGACAATTTTGCACCACTATATTGGATTCAAGACTGAAAAAATATTCACAAGCATATAAAATCACAAAAGTCTAGTTTTGTGGCTAAACTGTTTATTTCATTCCATTAAAAAATATATATAATACAAAGATTTTTGATCTTAAAGAGAACGAAGGCCAAAATGTTAGTGAAATTAAAAATTTCTGATGGGTGTATCTGACAAATTTTTGACAACAAACTGCAATGCTGGCAGTTGAAGTCTGGCACAAAGCCAAATTGTTCATTTCATGGTAATTCGATACCGGGACATAACAATCGTGCAAAATGTTTCAAATGGCATCGGTGTTATGTTTTTATTGAATTTCCAAATGTCACTGTGAAAAAATAGCCTCGTTTTCTACACAGATTTACTGGACTTTGTCTGCACTTGTAAACAGTTTCAAAGTTTGCCAGACAGGCTGCTCTCATCCAATTTTTGAATTTAACACAAGTTCTTTTCACTCCGGAAGCCTTAACCAAAGTTCTGGTCCTTGACACTCATACCTATATTGATATTATTATGACCAATCGAAGCACTAAATGTTTTTTGTAGCCGCTGTAGTTTGAAACTAGTTGTTTAGCAAGCACAAGACGAAGGTCTGACTGTCAGAAGTTGCAGTGCCTCACTGTCTGCATCTTCCGCATTTCTAAACCATTCACAACAGAAATAAATTCATTAAATTTGACAAGTTCTTTGTCAATTGAAATGTTTTTGCCTGGAATTGATGGGGATTGAAAAGCATTATGAAGCTTGGAAATAAGAGCCATAATTTTTTTCAACTTCTCAGTTGCTTCCTCATGGTCTGCAAACGAAACATGGAAATACTAACCTAAAAGCTTGAAAGCTTTTAAAAGAATTGTTTTTTTAAACCCAGGATTGCCCAGAAAGGGATTAGAGTCCAGGCACAACCTTATAGTAAACAGTTCATTGATTCCCATCTAAATGTTTAAGCCAAAAAAGGCCGAAATTTCTGATCAATCTGCAGAAACTGAATGATAGGTCCCTGAATTTTGTGCAGGTGAATGCAGCCATGGCACAAAAGTGATTAAATTGTGACCTGAAATAAGATAAAAAAAATCTTTTCGGGAGGCTTCTGATTTTAGCTTATGTCAAGGACCTGACTTGGCATGTAAAGGCTTCTACTTTGCAGAATTAAAACTATTTTTTCCATTCAACAAAACACTGAGAATTATCTGTTTCATATTTGCTCTCACTTTTACTTTTCATTTTCACTAATGTCAGTATCTGATCTGTTGGTGAAAAAATCCATGGAAATCATCTTTTTCGTCATCTGAATCTCCCAGACATGGTGCTCTAGGGAACATTCAACAGTCTTCTACAAAGTCTGATTCTTTTTTCTTCATATTCCGTCACAAATCACTCAAAATCTTAGTTTTCTTCATCGAATCCAAATAAGTTCACCACTTGCGTATGCGATAATGCATTTTCAAAAAAAGGAAAAAATTTAAATGCATGTAGTTCGCAAAATACTTGTCGTATGAAGCTCCACAAGGCACCATTCGAAAGCTCACTTTCCGCTCTATTTATAGGTAGTCCTTGCTAAGCGATCAGAACTGAATGTTTTTCACAATCAGCCAATAAAGACCATGTGCCCACTCAGGGCACATTGCCCATTAGGGGGTTCCCAATTCCAGGGCGCATCAGGGCGTATTGCCCATTAATGGGTTAATGACAGCATATTTTCTGGTAATGAACAGCAAAAAAGTGTAATATAGAGTTTAGCAATTTACTAAGGCCCAGTTGAGACTCCCAGAACAAATGTCCTATTTACATTATAGTGAATATGAGATACACTGAAGCCCATCCCAATGTGGGACAGCTACACTGCAGTTCAGCTATGTTCCACATGTGAACAACATCTAAGTTTGCCAAAAATAATGGACAACATGCAAAATAGAGCAGTGGCCAAAGTTATTTCTGTAATAGACTAGTCACTGGTTGTGATATATAGGATGTCAAGCACATTACTTTCTCCTGCACAATGCAGTTTCCCATCTAAAAGTCACAATCACTTATCTAACAAGAGAGTTGAGAAGTATTGCAAAGGGAATAGTCAATCTGTCTTGACCCTCCAGACTTCAGTTCAACATTTACTAAGACACCATATACATGTAAAAGATACTATTTACTTCACCTTACCTTAAGATCTCGATGTATTATTGGTGGATTTTGTTTGTGCATATGAGACACAGCCCTGCAAATCTGATGGAAAATTCTTAGCACTTGATTAGAAGGAATTGGCTTTCCCTGATGATCATTAAACCACTTGATTAGCTGACCCCCTAAAGGAATGTTACAGTAGAATCATCTTAATGGCCTTTTACCAGACTGTAAGCAGTTGGATTAAAAATACATGTATCTCAGATTATGTGACATAGCACTACACTGTATAATGATAACCCAACTAAAACAAAGACAATTCAGCCATGCAGCATCTCAGGCAAACATAATAAAACATGAAACACAGTTGTTTAGAACTTTGGGAAATCTGTTTCAGCATACTAACAGTCTAATGCGCATGCTTTGATTTGATTGCCTATGCCACTAGTGTAATAGCTGATAGATATCAAGTAATGGCAAGTGATGCAATAAGATTGAGTTTTGAGTCCAAAAATAATGCTCCTATTGCACCTTGTTTTTCCACTATAAATTTCAAAAACAAAAATAGAATAATTAGCTTTTATAAAAAGCAATAAGATTATTCACTCTCAATCTCTGAGACAATAGATGACTTGGCCTGTGGTATCTTCAATCTCAAATTTCCTCTGTTTTCTGAACCAGCATGATCCTGCTGACAGACTAGATGATTATTGGGTCTAACATCAATTAGCAATAAAAACCCAAGATAAAGATTACTGGACCATGGTCCTACTGTAAGGAAGGGCAGCTAAATAATTCCAATTCATGATTGGTGCCAATGACAGTGAAAACATCACCAGGATAGAAACTAATTTTTGCCCTTCCCTGAAAGAGAAGGTTGGCTATACCAATAATGTAAATATGTAAGAGCTCTACTGTATATCTCTAGCAATGAGACTGCTCCCTACCTGTACACAATTCTGTCAGAATTAAAAATTCTGCCATTCCATGATCTGATTCATTAGCTCCAATTGAGGCTGCATTTAAAAATTGCACAATATTTGGATGACCCCGTAGGCGTTTCTTGTACATTTATTAAAGAATATATATAAATATATACTGTGATAAAACAGATAGTAATAATATTATCACAATAACTACATGTAAAGAATTAGTGAATGCACTTGAATTATAAAATAGCTGTGAAAATGACAGGATATTTTGTTTGAAGCATGGAATATCAAATTCACACACATGGATCAACTAATTTTTGGAATTTGTTAGCACAAGTGATTATGTGTATTTATTGCTATAGTACATTACAAAAATTACAGTAAAACAAACAAAATAATGAAATGACAACAACAGTATAAATGATGGCCATATCTCATACTTTAAAATATTATTACATAAAGGATACTATATGACCATGCAAAGAAATGAATCTTATTTTGATTTCATTTTCATTTCAGTTTATTAAATAAAAATTAACGGGGTTAAGTGCAATCTAGTAGATGTCCCAAAATTAATTTGGCAAATGCAGGTCAACTCATCTATTTCTAAACTCAACCTTAATCCTCACCCTCACCTTTACCCTAACCTAACCATTACATTAACCTAACCCTTTCCCAAACCCAACCCTAACCATAACCCCAATCCTAATTCAAACCCTAAGCCTAACCCTAAAAGTTCATCATCATGTCATCATCCATTAAACTGCACTTTAGTCAGTTGATGAAATAGCCATGGTAAAATCAATAATATATGGTACAATTACATTTAGACTGATGTGACAGAGAAAAATTATATCTTCTTTTTCAGCAGAGAAGGAATTATTTTTTCTGAGAAGTTCTATTATTTCATTGTTACTCTATTTATACAATAAATATTGGTTCAAGCATTTTGGGCATTTAACTTTATCATGCAGGAAAAACTGGTAGAATGGCAAGAAACAAGGATTTCAATTCTTGGTTTGCTTTGGAGAAGATAACCCTGAATATTTTTGAAGATTCTGGAACAAATACCACCAATGGTTTTGGTATACAAAAACTACCTGTCTGTCATTTGTTTATGGGATAATTAAGAAATATACACCCATCCCATATAATTGATCATTTATTATATTAATGCAAACTACCATATGACGTGATTATATATTCATACTGTAGAAAGTCCAGATATAAATTTTACAAATATTATGAAGTGTACTGTTGGTACATTTGTAAGATTACACAATTTAAATTTTTGTTCTAATTTGTCAGACTATATCTACTGTATGGGGGTCTCCAGTTTTACCTTAAGTAGGCCATTTAAAAAAGGGGGGCAATCCAGGAACTGTGCAGCCTGGTTAGGGTCCTGGTAAATTGTCTTGAAGCCTTTTCCTAATAAGGAAGTTCTGTACTAACCATGGAAATAAAGACCAGTCACAGATATGGTCCTGGAAAAAAAATTCCATTCCAATCTGTCTGATTAAGGTTATTTATTGGTTATTGGGTCTAGGATACTGTTTTTGTAAAGAATTTCCAATCATACTAATGGGAGACATCTTTTTACAATCATTAGTAATCAAAATAACAAATATCTTTACATACACATATTTCATAATTAGACCACTTTTCATACACCACTTCCTCCTCATCTTATATGAAACAGAGGTCACCATGTTTAATGTCTTTTCATGGTAGGATTTATTGCACATTAAGAGATTATGGCATGCACAGGTTTGTGACGTGCTATTGCACACCTGATATTGAGCAAGTTTGTACATGTGATTTGAGCTAACTGACCATTGGCAAATTTCCTCATACGAAAGGCCTAAAAAGGTTGACCTAAGAAAGGTCAACAAAGCTTAGCGATTAATAAATAAAATGGTATTCTAACCAGGTTTTCCCAGTAATTTTATGGGGGGGGGAAATGCGTTATTGCGATTGAACGTGCTGATCAAAGAACAAGCTGTGGAAGTAAAGATACTAAACACGATAATGGCTCCTAAATATTCAAATGTAGATATCCATGCCAGTAACTCCAACAAAATACAAGCAAATAAGACTTTAAATACAGCATACACTGGGCCATTACTTAGAATCAATCTAATTATCAAAGTCAGGTCATTATCTATCCCGTCTTAACATATAGAAACCCACGCTCCGTCTCAGTCGCTACGCACGGACTCAACGCAAAAAAAAACCAATTGCTTATACTGTATCATTACTTCTCAAAAGGATACCATAAAACTAATTTCTTGAATTATTGCTTTATTAGCTGCCTCGTCTCCTGCCATCAATCGCTAAAAATATGCGATTTAAGTAAAAGAAGTTTAATCAAGTAATCAAATCAAGTAAAGGAAACCTAATTCATTTTCGTCACTAACCTTTAAGGCATAATCCTTTCCAGAGGACACATCTTGAGCAATGAACACAAATCCATAGGCACCTGATATATTCAATAAAAAAAAAAAAACAAAAAAAAACAAACAAAACAACTTACCTCTCAATGTACGAAGTAGACAAATTGTATACAAATCATTTTCTCACCTTCAGCTATCAATTTCTTGACCCGAAGTTGAACAGATCCAAGGTCTACTCGTTGCCCGACAAAATCATTGTCGCTTTTCGTCCCACCAAAGATACCGAATGCCGACCGAAATATGTCCGCCATTCCTCATTCACTAAGCTTTTACTCAGCCAAAACCACAACTAAATGTTTCATACACCTTATTATTCATGAAAGATATCACAAGTAAACGAGTATTTTAAAATTATATTTAAGTTCGATCGGTCTTCCTCTACGACGTAGAGGAAGAAAGTGTCACGTGATACACTGTACATAAATTAACAGGATCATATTTCATGCAATATTACGCGCCATATTTTTCGCCCATTTTTTTTGCACTCCTTAAGTACGCTTGTTGCTAAGTAATGTAATAAGATGGCGGGAGAGATTTCATGCACAGATTCAGTATACTGTGATCTTCCCTCCGAAACTTTTAAATCAGGAGATGGTAGTCGTATTCTAAATGTCCAACCAAAAGTTGTTGACTTTAGGAGACTGCTGCGATCTGACTTTTCAGTCGGAAATGAAGTAAGTTGAAGTTTAGATTCAACATAGTAAACAGTAAAATAATAACTGAGTAGTTATAAGGCAAAAAGACTAGCTACAACCATAACTCATGAGGACAGCTTTTTATTGTTAGAGTTTTTTTAAATTTTCCTGGTGTTTTTATAGCAATAAAAACCAAATGTTTGTAACATCATGTCATCTTTACAATCTATTTCATTTCAGGGCAATACGTCCTGATGAGCCTAATGACTTAACATCGAATTGTCTTCGTTTGGTTGTTTAATTACTTTTTAGACTATTGCATTCAATTCTTATTTAATTTGTTAAGTTTTTAAACTATTACATTTTATAAACTGTTACTTGTTAATCATTACTAATTATTAGTTATTTTTTAATTGTTAAACATGTCTAGGAAACATAATAGCAATTATAAAATACCTGTAAACATACAACATTGATTAGTGAACACCACATGGGCAGAAAGGTTATTTGGTGGAGGGATGTGAGGTTGCCCATGTTAAAACCTGAAACTTTTAAATGAAATTTTTCCATTGTCTGTAAACATCAGGACTTCCATAATTTGGCATAATATCAATGCCATGGTAATTATTGTGATAATGGGCTGTGGCATGGGTGCAAAAAAGTTCCTGGAGGCCCAGCAATGGACTTCTTTTGGTACCTATCTAGTCCAATGTGGGAAAGATGTTTAAGTGGCAAAGGACCTCCACTTTACAAGAGATTATTATCAGTGTATGTCAGAAAAGGAATTCTATATTTGGTGAAGGGAATTTTGAGTGTCAGAAGCTACAGTAAGCTTGCTCTTGTCACCAAATTCATAGCCAAGCTCTTAGCAGCAACTATCATAACTCAACTGGCAGAGGACTTCACCAGATTTAGAGGGTTATGGGTTTAATTCCAAACTGGAGGCCTAAAAATTGAATTTTTTGCAACTGCATTGTCCTGATTGGGTCTTAGAATATAAGATTCTGGCATTCAAAAATTTCTTTCACCAAATATAAACTTCCATTTCATGTGACTGGTGTTAAATACAAAATATTTATGGAATATATCAGTCAGAAAAGGTTGCTTAGGAAAATAATTACAACATGGAGCATTACTTTTCTTGCCAGACAGTTTGGGGGTGTCTTTCAATTTCCAGTTAATACAGTAATCCATAGAAAAGAATATGACACATGATACTTGAATGATAAATATTTAGCTGTTGTTATACTGTGCTTACTGAACAAGAAAGCAAACTTGTTTGTTTCAGACCTATCCTGCCAATCTTGGAAAAGCCTTATAATTGTACAGGCTTGGAATGATTTACCATAATTAGGTGGCATTTGAGGGATGAAATGAGAATAGCTCTGATTTTTCTCATGCACTTGCAGCATATTCAGTGTTCAATTGATATAAATTATTCCAAGAGTGATAAAAAAGAGCATATTCAACATTAACATCAAATTTTTTAATCTTAATTACATGCATTAACACTTTTTATTCATGCTATCAATGGTACAGTAGTTACAGTGTGATATATACCATGGGTCCACATACAATTTGGCATTCGTTAGGGCAGTATTCTGGGATCCTTTTTCCTATATTTACCTGTACATCTTTTACATTTTATTAAAGAGAAAATTTTGTTTCTAAGAGCAATCTGCAAATTCAATAACAATTTTTCAAATTTCAGTAAGGCTTATCAAATTTTTTTAATGCAAAATGCAAAGTTATAAATTCAGTGTAAGAGAACATTAGTAGCATCAATTAAAAAACAATGACATTCAGTGAACCTTCATTAGTATGGAGCAATTTGAAAAGGAAAATGCACAGTTCATCTGGGTAATATAAAACATTATTTGATATACTGTATATACACCTCTAAGTTTACAAACTGTAAAAACTCTAGCCAGGGATGGACATGCAAACAGTGTTGTAAAACATTAGCCAACACTGTTAGCCCATGATGTTGGCAAAGCAGCTAAATGGTCCAATATTTGTTGAACCTAATCATTTGGCTGGAAGATTATTTCACCAAAATCACACATTTATCCAACTTACTGTAATTACATTGTTGGACCAACGTATTTCTGTTAGTCATTTTTGTACATTCAACAATGTTTGACTGCTTAGCTAGGTCTTGACATAGCACTTCCTGAGGTACAGAATCAGTCAAGGAACAGAAATTTGGCTCACAATGTCCCACTTCTATTGAGGGATTATGAAATGTGATTGTTAATTGCAGCAACAGAAAGAAACATAAGTTGTGCTAGTTGCATAAATGTATAACATGGTTTTGCCATATACAGTTGCACTTAGCCAGATGCCTTTCTAGAGGCCCTTCCAGAGGGATTTATTCAGGGATGAACGTTACATGTAGGTATACTTGACCCTTTCTGGCCCAAGACATATCCCCTTGATGAGTAAAATTGTTTAGTGTTAACCAGAGTAAAATAAAAAAGTTAGGTACGGCTCAGAAATGATGAGGGAGAAGGTTATTAACCCTTCCGTGTCTGAGACACCTCCCTTTGATGAATAAAATCTTCTGGCATTAGTCAGAGTAAAATGAAAAAGTCAGGTATCGACCAGAAAGGGTTAAAGCACACAGTACAGAAAATATGTTTATTGGCAGGTATTTTTCTCTAACTTGTGTATACAATTCACAGATATAAGTTAAGAACTTTGTTCTTGCTAATGCCATAACTCATTAGCAAGTAACACCCTTGTCTCCTAAGTATAAATATGTTTATTTTGTGCATAAAACATGTATTTATGCATAGCAGAGGCTGGTGCCTGTGCATGAATACACATATTTAGTCGAGGAATCCAAATAATATTTACAATATGGATGCAAAAATAGCATAAAAAGTTCATGAAAAGCAGTGTGATATAACCACCAGTGCTTGTATCACATTTATGGCTACTGATTAAACTTTAAGTTCTTTTGTTTTTCTTTTTGTTGTTCAAACCATTTACTTCATAAGGTTATTAGTGTTCTAGTTTTAAAAACGTTAGCCTGATGAATTTTTTTGAGTGCACCTGCTTGTTACTTGTACATGAAGGAATGTTTAGTGAAAGAACCAGGAGTAAGCAGATTTTTAGAATTACCTGTAAATTAGATTAAATGATCATTAGAAGCAGTTTTGGAGAGTGATTGTTTGCTGTACCAACCAATGAAACTCCTTTCTTGATAACTATTTATTTTAAACCTACTTTTATGTATGACATGTGATTTCCTCTCCTAAAATGTTTATGTACAACTTTTGAGATTTGAATTTGTAATTTGTATAACTTCAAGACACTCCATTAAGCCACAACAGTTACTGGTAACGTTATCATGATATATTTTCTCAGGTTTCAAATAAAGCCCTCCTACATTCAGTTGTGGCTTTGTATGAAAAATGCCTTCCTAGTAGTGGTGAAGAGACATTCTACAATTGTGTGTGCGGAAAGTGGTCCAATACTTTGCTGCTTTTTCGAGAATTTAATGGTTAGTGTTTATACATTAAGTGTAAAATATATAATGCATTACAAAGTAAACTGTGTAATTAGAATTGGGCAATATTTGGATATTAATAGGAGTAGTCAAAAAGTGAAAAACATACATAGGAAACACAGCAGGCAGTTTTTTTTGTTGGGTTTTTTTGCTTGGTTGCAACCTCACTTATAAAGTAGTGAGAGTGCATGCAGATTTCAGTTCTAGTCAGACCAACTGTATCAGTGACAACAGTTTCCCAAATTTGAAATGAAATACTCTAATAGTTTACTCATTGAGTTCAGGTCACAGTTGACAGTTGACAATAAAAGTTGCATACCCTCAAAAAGTCTTTTTCCATTTCATTGTGGCTCATGCCAGGTGATTTTATTCTAGAGGCCCATTTATTTCTGGTGTCATTTTCACCAGTCATAACTTTGGACAACCTCCCATAATCTTGATATTGATTGGCGATATTCACAATCATCAGTTATCAATAATTAAGAATCAATGACTGGCATTTGTGGCTAATAGCGTTAGGCATAGTGATACAATAAATATTTTGCAAAAAAGACAAAAACACTTAATTCAGTTAAATTTGTAACCGGAACAGGGAAAATGGCAAAGCTGTAAGTAAAAGGTACAGTGTGATGGATATAACTGATTTGTATTGCATGATAGCTATTAAAATTTCTCCAGTCATTTGGCTGGGATTTTAGATGATGTGTATGATAGACGAAAAAATTGACTCTTGAAGTACATGTAGCTTGTTAACTGCAAATGTAAGAAAGTTATATGGGTCTAACAATGCATCCTGTTAATTTTTGTTAATTTATGTCATTAAATTCTACAGTATGCTGCTGGCCTTAAAATATCGTTTTGTCGTTAAGAAAATACCTGTTTTATAAATTTATTCCCAAAGTTAAGGTAGCACCCTTGGGTTTTTGACATTATGGGATATTGAAGTTTTCTAAAGACTCTAATTTCCTGTTCTTGTTGGATATATTGGTGGAATTCTCAGGTAGAATTTACAATCCACTTCTGATCACTTCCCTTTAATGATTTATTCAAACACAGCTGTTGTCATGACAACAACTCGTTTTTTAAAATACGTTTCTCCCCTTTCTGCTATAATTTTGGGAGTTTTGTTCCGTGCAATTTTTCTAAAATCAGCACGTTTGTTGTAATTGTTAGGAGAAACGAATTTTTGAAATATAAATAAGTGGTTGTTTTGTTGGCTTTTTCCAACAATAAAAAATATTGTAGCATAGAAATTTTCGAAAAAGTGTGACTTAACGTATTAAGCAGATATCTTTAACTGTACGAACTTTCAGGAAAATTATTCCGAAAGAAAGTCGAGAAATTACGTGTAATTTTTCAGCTTTCTTGCGCGTGCTGACGTCCTAAGGTTTTCACAAACGAACAGTACCCGCACGAGTTCGCGTTGCGAGTGTGTTGAACGGACCCACAAGTCCCTAAGGTGACTACCTTAATTGAATTTGTTGTTCTCCATCACATGAAAATAGAGTTGTATCGAGTGAAAATAAGTCTATATCTGTCAGAAGTGTATATTTGAAGAGCTAACCGAAACCCCTCGCCAGAAATGCGACACTTGGGTATGCGGCAGGGAAGCGAACACGCAAACCTGCGATTGTAGGGCAATGCTTAGCCTGCGTCGCAGCCCGACTTTTCACCCGGATTTTCACTCGGAGAAACGTCGGGTGAAAAGTCGGCTGCGACGCAGGCTAGGCAATGCTCTACCTGCTGAACTACGAAGGCCGTTTTCGGGTGTTTGATATGAAGTGCCATGTATGAAAATATTATTTGGCTAATTTTACAGTGTAATTTTTCATTGTTTACAAATAATCACAGAAATTCACTGATTCTTTACAAACAATCATTCTAGCACATTTCGATTGTTTATAAACAAACACTATTCACCCTATGCTTCTTTATAAACAACCATTTCCACCAAACGCTTATTTATAAATAATCAAACTCGAGCAAATGCTTCTTGATACATAAGCATTCTTGATCGAATGCTTATTTTTTGAAGTCACATCTTAGCGGCATCACTTTTCTTAAACATGATACATTTATCAGTAAACGATCCACTTTCTAGTTTTGATACAATGACCAGTCACAACAACGAAGAAATTCGCTTATTTATAAATAATTAATTTGTGCGTGTAAATAATGCTTACGTGTAAAGAAGCGGTTGCTTATTTATAAATGAGCAGTTGCCGCTGGTCTGTGGCACAGTCTATGGTTTGGAAGTTGGACGTTATGCGCAATTTATATGCACCGTACCTACGACACTACACGTGACCTCGCCTCTCGCCGCTTCGTCGTTAACGCAAATTTGTCATCGTGTGTGGCAGAGATGGGTAATTTTGATACAGACGAGTTTGGAAGGATTGTCGCGAATGCCGTTTCGAAGTTTTTGAATCGTCCCGGTCAGAATAGTGAAAATTCCGCGTTCGCTAGGCCCACAGCAACACAAACGCGAACCTCTCAGGGTCAGGTAAGTATCGTTTGTCAGTGGAATTTTTCTGTCAATAACCGTTACTATTTCTCACTATTTACGGATTTGTAATCTTTAAAACACGTTTTATCCTTTAAATCTGCAGGCTGAGACTGGCACAAGACCACAGCAACAGCCAAGTGTCGCCATATCACAGACAACTAGTACGACGTAAGCACACATGAAAGGAAGAACTGCATCTTTTCAAAAGTTGAATTCCAATAACTGCGCAAATGTTCTCGGTCATGAAACTTTGGGTGAGAATGCGGAGACGAGTTTTGGTGACCAGGAAGAAACAAGTCTGACTTTCCCCACTATTCCATCCTTTGCTAATTTTCCTCGGGCGGCGCCTCTCGGAATCGAAAACGTGCCTCGTGTCTCATCTTCACCATCTGTTTCCATTTCCCTTGCTATACAAACAACATCTTCGCTCCAGGTCTTCGTTCGCCCAACGCTGCCTGACGTACGTCGTCTTGATGCGGACCGAGCCGAATTGAAAGGCGTCGACGAATACGGCTGGTAGCGTGATGGCAACCTTGCTTGCGTCGTACTAGTTGTCTGTGATATGGCGACACTTGGCTGTTGCTGTGGTCTTGTGCCAGTCTCAGCCTGCAGATTTAAAGGATAAAACGTGTTTTAAAGATTACAAATCCGTAAATAGTGAGAAATAGTAACGGTAATTGACAGAAAAATTCCACTGACAAACGATACTTACCTGACCCTGAGAGGTTCGCGTTTGTGTTGCTGTGGGCCTGGCGAACGCGGAATTTTCACTATTCTGACCGGGACGATTCAAAAACTTCGAAACGGCATTCGCGACAATCCTTCCAAACTCGTCTGTATCAAAATTACCCATCTCTGCCACACACGATGACAAATTTGCGTTAACGACGAAGCAGCGATAGGCGAGGTCACGTGTAGTGTCGTAGGTACGGTGCATATAAATTGCGCATAACGTCCAACTTCCAAACCATAGACTGTGCCACAGACCAGCGGCAACTGCTCATTTATAAATAAGCAACCGCTTCTTTACACGTAAGCATTATTTACACGCACAAATTAATTATTTATAAATAAGCGAATTTCTTCGTTGTTGTGACTGGTCATTGTATCAAAACTAGAAAGTGGATCGTTTACTGATAAATGTATCATGTTTAAGAAAAGTGATGCCGCTAAGATGTGACTTCAAAAAATAAGCATTCGATCAAGAATGCTTATGTATCAAGAAGCATTTGCTCGAGTTTGATTATTTATAAGTAAGCGTTTGGTGGAAATGGTTGTTTATAAAGAAGCATAGGGTGAATAGTGTTTGTTTATAAACAATCGAAACGTGCTAGAATGATTGTTTGTAAAGAATCAGTGAATTTCTGTGATTATTTGTAAACAATGAAAATTAACACTTTAAAATTAGCCAAATAATATTTTCGCACACATGGCGCTTCATAGTTTGACCTAGCCTGCGGTGCAGACGCTTGCGCAGTTCCTGTTAAGTTAACAAGAACTCAACAAGCGTCTGCACCGCAGGCTAAGTTTGACCGCGTTTTCTCTGTTGATGAAATCCCTTTGTCACGCGTGATTTCGTGCCTTGCTTCTGTCATCTGGGTGTATACAATAACCCCATGACAATCTATGCGTGAAGACATCTGCCCATGATTCTCTCGAGTTCATCCTGGATATCCTCGTCAGTTAGCACATACATCATGTTGACAACCACAAGGAACAAAATAGTACGTATAAACAGGCCTAAATGGGAGTAATTCCGAAGACGTGAAGGTTCGGTATGCAGCTATATGTCCATTAATCAAACCAGCACACGTTTAAATATAACATTCGCTCACCATCAGAATCCTGGTACCTCGATGAGTAAAACGTCTCACCGACTATCGTAGCGTTGTGGATTTGATCCCCATCTTGGTCCTTTCCTTGAAGATTTGAGTTTGATCACCTTTGACAAACGTGAGCACATGATTTGTCATAACTCAATACCCGCATATGACATTTACGCATAAAAATCAGTAAATGCAGCAGTTACATTATTTCTTTTTTATGTTATACGGTGTTTTTACTGAGTTTATCATGTAAAATGTTTTAGAAGCAGTTGAGGAGATAAAGGAAAAGCATCGTTTTGTTAATTCACCGTGTAATGTGAAGTTAGCAAATCAAAATTTCGCAGAAAGCCGGGAAGAAAACAATGATACATCAAACAATGGAAATGAAGCAAATAATTTAATAATTTGTAATAATAGACATATTTGTTCTATAAAAGAAGCAGGAGCTGTTGATACACCGTCAGGTTCAAATATCAACCTAGAAGAAAATGATTTTGCAAATAAATTCGTTGATATACAAAGAATGTCAGTGGAGAAACAATTTGCGGATAGACGAATCGATATATGTGAAGACTCGTTGTGTAATGTTGGTAATGTGATGGAAGTTCCGAATGAATTTGATGTCCTACCAGCAGTGGTACGTCTGAATGACTCAGACACTGGACTTGATCAAGCCAGTGGAGCGTGCAACAGAATGGGAGATAATATGTGTTCCAATGGTCCAGACGCAAGGGTGGCGTGTGTTGTTGGGAAAGAAAATGAGAACAAAGATCAAACGAAGAAGGACGAAAATTGTGGCAGATTTCATTGTGTCTATAGTGATTCTGAGGAAAGTGAGAATGAAACCAGTGAAAGGTAGTGTTTGTACAACTTTTAGTTGTTTTTGTTTTTGTTTAATTTTTTTTTTTTTCACTTTTTCGTTTAAAAAAATAAAGGAACTGACTATGCATTACCATCTGGTAAACCTTAGCACACGTATTTGAGTCCAATCTCCATTGATTTCTCATACCATAGTGTCTGCTCAGATCTTCCATTTAAGTGTTTATGAAGATTGGTGTGGATGAGTTGGGGATTTGGGAGTTCAGTCGTATTTTTATTGGTCTATTTTTAGCAGTGAAGAAGAAGATTTTTCAGCTGGTTCAGATGCATTCATTAAGGCAGTTCAAATAAGAAGAAAAGAAAGAGGACTTGGAAATGGTTTGTTATTAAGCTAGTTTTATTTTCTAAATATTGTACAACAATCATGAAAGTCACTCTGACTTTTAGCACGTTTATAGTCAAACCAATATCGTTAAAATAAGTCCCGCAAAGGTAAAAGAACGACAATTGTGTGTGGTGATATTGCATTGTCATAACTAGTAAAGGTGAAGTTATATGCAACGATCTTTCGAAACATCTCTTAATACAAATGACATTGCATTAGAGTGACATGCACGCGTCAATCTTCTGTACAATATCGTCTGCATGACGAGCGATGCAAGTACTAGCAAATTAAAAATGCTCTAGCAAATTCACGAGTTTGTCGCTGTAAAAATAATACTGGTGCAAGAAAAAAGAACTTTTTCCTGTTTTCTTTTCTAAGTTTTCTGCTTGTTCTTGTGCTTGCTAAAGCAAAGCATTGGTACTTTACAAATGATTTTGCAATGGTTCCTGCGGCTGTCGCCAGGGACTGGTTGGCCGTTTTGTGACATGTAAATTTATTGTAGTTATGAAGCATAAATGGACATGGAATTTAAACACTGCACATCCTCTCATGGATAAGCGTTAAGTTGTCGCGAGAATATCCCGTGCACTTAAGTTGGATAAAAACTCGTCTCCAATCCCTGTGGACTCGATAGCTCAACAGTTAGAGCGGCGGACCGGTATCCCGAAGGTGCGAGCTCAAATCACGCTCGAGCCAACATTTTTTAGTTGACTTCGGCAGTGTCAGATTATCATGAAAAGTTTCTGTTCGTGTATATCTCTGAGGATGATTCCGAAATATAAAGAAATAAGCATAAACATTATGTTTAGTAATTAGTTTAAATTTACGTTGAACAAAATGCGGATTCCTTATGTCAGATATGGTAGTTGCACTTTCAACCGTCATAGAACGCTTTTCATTCGGGCGGTCGGACCGGTCAGTCCAGTAAATTTTAGAAAGGAATACGACGTGTTTGGGGATTTAGGAATTGGACTGGCACCGTGCTCGTCCACGTGCACCGATATGAGCACAGTCTTTTACCTGTTCCAATCGTAGGGTTGGGATGCAGTCACCATTTCAAAGGGTAGTACCAGGCACCGAACTTTGGCACCGGCACCAGTCTGCACTTGATTTTATCGGTAACCGTACTTTTTTTACTCACGATCCCGTAATAGTCAATGATATAATATGGCGGAGGCTAACATGTTGGAAAAATATTTGTTGAGAGGTCCAGTGGTCCAGTGTACTGTGCAATCTGAGCAGATTAACATTGTAGTTCCCTTGCCGTAGCATCGTGCCTGGGCACCTAGTCTGAACTGGATCTTAATCTACCAGGATGCTTATTTTGGCAAAATGCTATCACCTTTGAAACACGATTGTCACATAAACCCGGGGGGCTTGGTAAAGTTAAATGACCTTTCGAGGCTCGTCGTCTTTGTATAAATATTTTAAGTTCAGAACTACCAAATTGGCCAGTTTGACTGTGCAAAGTGGAGGCGGCCATAACGTGCACCGTCATTTTGACACTTCTTGATACGTGCTATACACGTATCTGATCAGATAATTACTACGATCCAGATCAGACGTAAAAAGATCAATAAGGGTAAGTTGTTTCGCCCAAAATGGCGAAAAAAAATTGGAAGACAGCTTCGTGATGTGTTCAGATGTTTTCTTGTAGCGTTGAACAGTGCTGACCGTGTAGCCGACTTTTTTGTTCATTCAAGTCTTGATCTTTTATAGTTTCATCTAAAAACATTGGCCCAGAGTCTTTAGTAATTGGATGTGCAACATTCCAGCGATCATTCAAGTGAGAACCAGTCTTACGTAAATGTAATTTCAAAGAATATTAGGCATTTACACCCGATTTAATTCATCCAGTGGAGTGAAATATATATTACGTTGAAGTAAATATTCAAGGTCCAGAATCATACGTTTTTAATACCCAACCGGGACCAGTTGTGAAAAATACAACCGTACGACCTCCGGATGGAAATCGAACCATCAACCTGGCTAATGCAATGCAGTACACTTCCAACTCGACTACGAAGACCGTCGCCGAGAGCATGGACACAAGTTCTCATACAGAACATAAACATGAATTCTTATGGAGCGTATTCACTCAGTCCCTGGAGACTCGAATAACAAAAGGCGTGGCGGCCATGTTGGTTTACCTAACAAAATATGATGATCATAAATTTTTTTTGTTGGGACACCAACATGGTGGCTATGACGTCAAGTGCACACGCACTATACATGAGAAGTATCCACTTAACTTCATTTACATGAAGAAATGCTTCAATTATATCGAGAAATATACCCTTCACTTCATAAAAATACAGAACTTGTATAAATGTATTATTTAAACAAATGTATGATTCCGACACTGGAAAATTTACTTTCATTAACGTAATTCTGATATATAATTTCCAATATATTTAAAAGGGTTGATCTAGACGGCCCGATTATTGCATCCGCTGGTTTTTCCTGATGAATGTGATTTACTAATAAGAGTCGTCAGAATATCTAACTATTACTGACCGAAGTGGAAGTGAATAGCCAAGTCGCGAAGTGGCGAGGTAAATATCTACACTATTCACCAACACTGAGGCGAATAATTGTTTTAGCATATACCTCGCATAATTGTTTTCACAGATCTATTTTTCAAATTTTTAAAACAATTTTGCCGAACTCGGCTTGTCGCCTGCTCATCATTCGTAAACAAAACATTTTGAACTCATCCTGAGTGCATTTACTGCTAGAAAGTAAAAGAAATACATATCTTTGAATACTTTATTGCCAAATTTCGTTTCTTTTTTGGTGTTGTATGGCACAGCGACATCGTTTATTTAGAAAAAGTTCTTCTTCTGTAACTTGAACAAAACCGGACGCCATCTTGTTTTGCTCGGAGGTGAATAGTGAAGGATATTCCGAGGTAGGGGAACCAATCAGATTGCGCAAAAAATACTATTCACCTGCGAGGTTTATGCCAAATAGCAATATTCGCGAACGAATTGGAAGAATAAATTGGTGGTATTTGATAAGATAATCGCACATATCCCGGGTCAAGAGTTCTATGCTACCATTCGTCCTGTGTTGATCAACCATAAACAGAAGTACAGTTTTTGTCTCAAGGGAACAAGTGAAGAGAAAAAAAACCTTGAATCTGGACGCAAACGAGACCAGCTCAGCGAGTTTTTTAGCTTTTTCTTGCCTTCGAAGACAACGGATTTCGTGAATTTACGATTTTGTTAATTTAAAATGTTTTGCAACAGGGTCTTCCTCCGTGAATTAAGACATGCGTTTTTGTGTGGTAAATATCATTTGACCTTGATGTAATCTCAGTCCAAATGAAAAACTCGAACTTTTCCGTTTTGTTTTACCACAAGGTTAAAATTCAACCCAGCAGTTCGTCATGTTATCTAAATTACAGGACGTGCGTCATGTTAGCTAAAAAATGGACCTAAAATTTATGACACTTTCTGAAAACGTTCTTTAGGGTATTGCCTTAAATGCAAATATAAATTTCACTTACCTGTACTTTAAGGTGTTCTTTCAGCTTCTTGCGTGGTTTGGTCGTAACTTGGGGAATTTGGGTGAATTTAATTTGACAACACTAAAACCGATTTTTAGATCGTGCCGAATCGCACTCAAACTACTTAAGAAATATCAAGTAGACCTTCAAGTAGAGGTAAAGGAGCTTTATTTCCACATTTAAGGCAATATCCTGCGTATTTCAAGATAGGCTGTTGCGGTATATCGAAATATCGATAAATATCGGTTTTTTTAAATATCGGTTTATCGATATTGGTTTTTTTCGGTTTATCGATATTTCGATATACCGAAAATATCGAAATAAATTCGATATTTTCGGTATTATAGAATTACCCCAAGTTTATTAACGACTTTTAAATCCCTATCGCACGCGCAATTAGCGAGTATGCGTTGTTGCTTTTCTTGGCAATTCTTGCTAAGTTTCAATGCAATGCATTCCCAACGTGTTTGATCTATGAGTCATCAACAGCCATGCAATAAATACATACGATGAAATTAAGAAATTGCTACACTTAGCAACAGTTCTCGAGTGAAAAGAAGTCTAATAACGACAAGTCATGCCGAGCGTTGTTTGGGAGCACTTCGAAAAGGCAAAAGTCGATAATCCCGTACGTCGTCATTGCGGGAAAGCTGTGAAAAACAAGGGAGGAAATACTTCAAACCTTATGGCGCATCTGGAGACAAAGCACTTCATGGTTTACAATCGCATGCAAAAGAAAACGCAACATTCGCCCTCGCCAGTTCGCAGCGCGGTATCCTCAACCACTGCCAGCGACTCAGATACCGCTACGAACGCGACAAATCACGAAGACAGTGAATATTCCGAATCTCGCGGGAAAGACTCACAACCGACGATTTTCGCAGCCCTGGAAAAGCAAACCCCACTCCAGTCATCCAACAAACGCGCTAAAGACATCACTGACGCCATAACATACTTCTTGACGAAAGAGAGTACTTCGTTTAATGCTGTGGAACGTCCTGGCTTCAAACATTTACTCCACGTTTTAGAGCCCCGTTACCAGATACCAGCTAAGTCTTCATTCTCGAGAGAACGTGTGGTCAAACTATATGACGCACCGCGAAGCAACGTCATGCACGAACTAAAAAATAGTATGGACTTTTATGCTGCCACAACAGACATGTGGTCATCGCACGGTATGACGCCTTACATCGGATTTACCTTACACTGGATTGATAACCAATGGGTCTTACAACATCGGTGCTTGGGAACGAAGTACGTGCCTGAGGAGCACACTGGCATGCAACTCGCACAGTGCCTAAATGAAATCCTTTCTGACTGGAAACTTGACGAGACGAAGATGGCAGCGATTACAACAGACAACGGGGCAAACATCGTAGAAGCTTGCAAGGAGAAACAATGGCGCAACATGATATGCTTTGGCCACAATTTACACCTGGCAATCACCACTACCATTGAAAAACAGCCAAACGTTTCACGTGCAATCGGTGTTTGCAAGAAGGTTGTAGCAGCATTTAACATCAGCTGGAAAAGGAAAAAGGCTCTATCAGAAGCCCAACTTCACGACAACCCAGAAAAGCTCCACTGAAACTTGCATCGGTTTGTATGAATTTTACAGTTTTAACATTCTTATTATTGTTCTGTAGCGCCCATAAGTTGAAACAAATTGCAAACAGTTTTTGTGTTGTAGGAATGTTCAACTCGTTGGGGATCAACACACAAAATGATAGCACGGGTGTTGAAAAACAAAAGGGCTATTCGACGGGTGCTTAACGATGACAGAGACACAGCCCACCTCGTTCCAACATGGCAATACCTAGAAATTTTGGAAGCAATCGATGCCGCTATCGCACCCTTGGCCGATTTTACCGATATCATGAGCGGAAGCAAATACGTGACAATTTCAGCACTTAAACCAATTCTTCATCGTCTACAAGTGCAGGAATTGGCAGCAAAAGATATGCCCATGATGATATGCAAATGATGATATGCCCATGACCGTTTCCATCAAGAAGAAAATTTTGGAAACCCTTAATTCCAAGTATGCAAGAAAAGAAAAACAACAGTTGATGAATATTACATAATTTCTTGACCCACGATATAAGATATGTAGTGGTAGTAACCATTATTTGTAAAAACTAAAAAATAAATCAAGTATACTTTTTTTAGAATTTAATTGAGTTAGTGCTGTTTTTTTATTAGATCGATTTCTTCACTGAGAAATCCGATGGCGCCTGCTGTGCGCTTGATGATGTGGAAGATACCCTGCTGGACGACTACATACTGTTTGCCAACGACGTTTCTGAAGACGAACAACAACGTGAACCACCAGCAAAGAAGGTCAAGAAAACGCTCGGTTCTCTAATTAGCATGCGGCAAATATCGCAGACAACATCTACGACCCCCCAAACGCCTCGTAGTGGGTTAAAAAAGGAAATGAAAGAATACACAAGAATTCCTACAATTGATGGTGATGACGATCCGTTACTTTGGTGGAAATGTCACATTAAGAAATTCCCGCTTTTAAGTCGGCTTGCTCGAAGATACTTGGCTATCTCCGCCAGCAGTTCGCCATCAGAAAGACTGTTTAGTAAGGCCGGTCAGATTGTCAGCTCGCAGAGAGCGCAGCTAAAACCTCAACAAGCGAACATGCTTATATTTCTAGCCGAAAACTTGTAGACACAATATAGTAATAGCCGTAAATTAATGCTGAAATTCAGTAATAACAATTTTTTGTACAATTACAGCTGTATTTGATGTTCGTTATGCCGTTTCGTAAAATGAAGGATGTAAGCGTTAGGATTACGCATTTTTTTAAATAGCGGAACAAATATCGAAATATCGATATTATCGATATTTTTTTCGATATATCGATATCGGGTTTTTTTTAAATACCGCAACAGCCTATTTCAAGAAATCTAACGAATTCTAAAAAGAAATCTAAAGAGAAATCTAAATAAAAAATAGAGCGAATTCCGAAAAATAACATCTTGTAAACCCAAGATTTGAGTTGTGTATCAAGACGAAAGAGAAACAAAGGTGATATTTCGAGTTTATTCCAAACTCACTGCCAAACTTAAAAATTATTTATATGAGAAGTAGTTTTTTACTTTGTTCTTACTTTGTTTTGTTTTATAAGATTCATCAAGAAACAGTAATGTGAAGTAATTATATTATAATAATAAAATTTCAATAAACTAGTAATAACGGTAGAGACTGACTGCAAAGCACAAAACTGAAACAGTTTAAGTTTGACAATGAGTTTGTAATAAACTCGAAACATCACCTTTATTTGGCTTTCGTCCTCATATACAACTTAAATCTTGGGTTTACAAGATGTTGTTTTATAGAATTTGCTTTATTTTTTACTTTTTGAAATTGTTGGCTGGTAATGGTTTTTAGTCATCTAAATCCCGTACGAACTGTAATAAATTACATCGCCATTTAGAATTTATCTCATGTGACGTACGCTTTAGACTCGAATTTTAACTTGATTTTACCTCATTTCACTCGAAGTTTTCCTTTGTTATGTTGTACTGTATATTTTAAAGTTTTGTCAACCACCTGCGATCTTTACATAGATTATGCCATTATAATTTTACCAAAGAAATCATATTGTATTTTTTCTGATCTTAGAAGTCGCAAAGAAAAAGTAATGCAACTCACTCTTCTCGCTGTCAGACCACGGTACAGGAACATGGGAATTGCTAGTTATATGATAAATGTGAGTTATGGTTGCCTGGACATGTCATGCTTATGATTTTCCTTAGAGTCTCCTAAAATTATTGTCTATATGTCTGACTTGACTTCATAAATATTGTCCATTACTGCTATATATGTCCAGGCTCGGGTTGTCATATACGGTACAGGACGCGAACGGTCATTAAGTTCAAATCCTCAGAAAATGCTTCTGAGCCCCATGCTCGCTTTCAGCTTTATCTCGTGAGCTTGAAGAACTTTCGTGTATATTGTCTTGCGCCTATTTATGTGAGACGTAGTTTTTTATTTTGTTTTTACTTTATTTTGTTTTATAAGATTCATCAGGAAATAGTACTGTGAATTATATTACAATAATAAATAGTAATAAGTTAATAATAACGGTAGGGACTGACTACAAAGCGCAAACTTGGATAATGGGGTCTCAAGCTTTCCTTATGCGGATTGATTCGCTTGTACGAGCACATTTCCAGCTCAAACTTTTAAGGAAATATTTCATTATTTGCCATTTTTGGGCAAGTTAAACTTGTCATTGAAATGTTTGAGACATCTTTACTCGTACCACGTGTTCACAAGCCAGCTCTAAGTCGTTGTATAAGTCATAATATATAATAATGTCAAGTCGTATCAGTGGATTAAGTAATGTTTAAAAAACGAGCAGGAGTGCTTTATCGGATATAAAACGCGAGGCGGAAGCCGAATGTTTTGAGTCCGATAAAGCACGTACTGCGAGTTTTTTGAACGACTTAAAAAACGAAACGTTTTATACGCTAATTCCTTACGTAAATTTGCTAATTTCTGTTTTCTAAGGCTAAAAATATTGAGGAAAATTTGAAGAGAAATTCAGGATAAAGTCACACGTGTCTTTATTTATTTTCCTCATGAATTCTTAATGAGTTTTTTTCGTTTGAAAGGGGGCGAAATACGAAATGCAACTTAACATTCATTTCGAACGAAATCGATGTAAACCTGACTCACTTGCCTCCGTACAGATATTAGGGAATTTACGCAACCGGAATGGGAACGTCCTGGATGAAATGTCCTTTCTAAAGAATTTTTTATTGAAAAGAAAACCCGTAACATTTTGTCTACAGCAGGAAAAATCCAGACTCACATTCTTGGGGAAGAAAGGTTTTCCAACGCGAGCTAATGTCCGTGTCTCTTCCCCGAAAACAAAATCTAATGTATTTCATATTGTTTGGAATGATGCTACAACGGAAGTATAAAAAACCGGTTCTTCACAAGAGCAGTGCTAGTATTTAAAGTGGCAGTATATGATACAAAGCTACAGTGTTAATTTCAAAATTGCTTTTGACTGGGTTACATAAAAAACAAAGATGTGATATGCAATTTAAACTCTTAAATAATATGAAAGCGCATGTACATTAGCGTTCATATTTTTCAGGATTATTTATGGCTATATGCTGGATATCTTGGGAATATTTGATACTTGATAGGATATGAATTGATTTTCTTCGGTGGGAAAGCTAAGGTGTTTGAGAGGAAGATTCCTAGTCGTAGCCTCCCCCCTGGATAAAATCGTGCCCAGAGTATTCTCAACGTTGATCTGGTTCTAAACACCACGTGTCTCACGGCATTTCCACATTTTCATAACGACGCCAGCTCTTGGATTGTGGAAAATCTTTGGTGTTTTATAGAAGAATAACTTTAGCATACTCACTACAATTGCTTAAAGCATTTAACAGATAGACAAACAACATATAGCCAGATAATTTATACATCAATTATAACGTCAATGGTGTACGGTTCCCTTTAAATATTATACATTACTTACTTCATTTATTACCTATGTCGTTGCAGCTTGCGTACATTCGCCATTTTTGGTACTCACGAACGTCAATTTGAACAATAAAATTTGTGTGTTTCTGTAGATAATTAAAGATTGGGCGGTTTCTGGTTCATACTGCGCGCTGTTGGTGTACGCGGAGAACTACACAGTGGACTTTTTCAAGAAACGTGGCTTTCATGAAGATGTTATTCTCAACAGCATGTTTGAGTATGTATAGATTTAAAAAACTGTGGCTTAACCCTTTGCCGACCGATTATTATTGTGGTGTTTTGGGTCAATCCACTTAGAATACAATTATGCGCAATTACTTCTTTGAAGACCGAGAGAAGCGTCTCACATGAGAGCATACGGAACTATGCTGCGGTTATATAACCAAAAAGAACGCACCCATAAACTTGGAACCCACGTGCGGGTGGATCGATGAGGGTGGGATTCTGCAGAGACTCTGCTCCCATGACCTCACTGTTCCCATAAGGGCGGTAGGGGGAGGTGCAGAACCTTTTGTTCGCTTGTTTGATAAATTTTTTAACACTGTTATATCAAAAAAAATTGAAATTGCACTCTTTTGCTTGATTTGTCGATTTGGTATGGTTGGAAACTAGAACGACCAAAGTTATACTGTATATGGCCCAATATGTGGGTTAAGAGTTAAACAGCGCATTTTGATACCACATGAAGTTTTTTTTCCTAATATATTCCACTAGTGAAATACCAGATGAATGGATCAACAGTATTAGAATGACGTACTTACCTCCGTACACGTCAGGTACATATTTATATTGTAGTAGAATGTAAATTATTTCCCTGGGGCCGGTGTTACGAATCAAGTAAAAAGTTAGAGTTGGTAACTGCCGTAACTGATCGTAAAGAATTCTGACATTTCGAGCCAAGGTCCTTCATGAGAAAGTGAAACGTCATATGACAAAACGTTTACCAATGAAATGTTAGAAACAGAAAAGTAAACAAATGAACGACTAGGTAACGACAATAAAGTCGTTTATTATTTTTAACGACGATTAGTAAACCGGCATTGGGAAAAAACCACCAAATACCCCAGGGGAATATGGATAGCATGAGCGGATAAAAATATCAGCTTGTGCACTGTTTTCCCTCGCTTTTGTCTTCACTTTACCTCAAACATATTTCTATTCCCCTGGGTCTTTGGTGGTTTTACCAATGCCGATTTGGTAATCGTCTCTAAAAACAGCAAACGATTTCCTTGTCGTTACCTAGTCGTTGACTTCATTGTTTTTGTTTTCGTTTCTCTTGTATGATATAATTATTGGTTAAATATTTGTCCCATGACTCCTTTTCGTATAAAATCTAGTCTAGTTGGTATTCCTGTTTCAGGACTTGTTTTACTCTCTGACAAACGGCATTGGCTTGAAACGTAGGTACGTTATTAAACATTGTCTACGCAGCTTCTTATAATGCGAATCAAGGACAGAGTATCCGATGGATAAGTTCCGGCAAGTGAACAGCGTTATTCATGCTTTGAAATCCGTACTTAAATTTTATATTTAATCCAACTTATTGATCTGTTTCGTAGATAAAATCTAAATTCGGTCATTTGAAGCAGTAACAGTACAAAATTAACTCCAAAATTATATTGACAGTGTGATCCAATTTTAAAAAGAGACAAAGTAAAGTTAACCGCGACATCCGACGACGAAGACCCAGCCAAAATTTGGAAAATTGGCCCATCTACAGGCACCAAATTAGAGAGATTGCGCCTCCATATACTCTGAACGGGCACTTCACTAAAAATTTCACACACGTAAAAGCGCCGCAGACTATCATAGCTTTTTATAGCATAAAGCCTGGTTCACAGGTGAGCATAAGCATAAGCATAGAGACAAAACAAAAGGCAAAACGAAGGAATGAAGTCAAACCTGCGACATAAGGATCGGCGAAATCGTAAGCATAAGATCACAGTCCAAGCATAATCCAAGAGCCGAATAAAAGACAAAACAAAGAAAATTTCTGGTTGTTTTATTTTCGCAAGTCCCAGAGGAGATATCATGCTTTGTTTTCGTATTGATCTTGTCCTTATGCTTATGTCGCTTGTGTGAACCAGGCTTTTATCCTTCACCAGTACAAAAGGATTTACCAACCATGAAGTACTCACTGCACTTGCGTACGTCGTTATGGTTATGCTTATGTCGCTGGTGAAAACCACGCTTAAAGCTGTTACCCTGACTCATATATGCGATAATGACTGTTTAAACATAAACTATGGTACAGTCATTACATTATACGTGTGTCAGGATGTCTGAGGTGCGAGTTGCGCAAGACATTCCGAACGCTGCGTCACTTCTAGTGAGTACTGCGCATTAGAGAGGAGCGTCTTTGTTTATACAAGTGAATAGACTTGTCGTCAATAGTGCTTCTCCATAAAGGAAGACTGTCTTCAAAAATCAAAGGCGTTATCAAGGGCGCCGGAAGTAACCCAGGGCAGCGCGGGTAGAATCTCGAAAAAGGGCACCTTCTCCTTACTTTGCAAGCAAAAAAAGCGATACTTTTATAATCTCCTTCTCTCTGGATCTAAGGAACTCTCAATTATTATATCTTAACTATATGTATCACACTTCTATTTCAGAATCATCCTCAGGTTATTATGAAACGAAGACTTCATAATTAACCTACACTGCCGAAGTCAACTGAAAAATGTTCACTTGAGCGGGATTTGAACTCGCATCTTCGGTATACCGGTCCGCCGCTCTACCTGTTGAGCTATCGAGTCCACAGGGATTGGAGGCGAATTTTATCCAATTTAAGTGCACGAGATAGCGGACGATTCTGAAATAGAATTGAAACACTGCACATCCATCCTCATGGATAGCGTTAAGTTGTCGCGAGAATATCTCGTGCACTTAAATTGGATAAAACTCGCCTCCAATCCCTGTGGACTCGATAATTCAACAGGTAAAGCGGCGGACCGGTATCCCCAAGGTGCGAATTCAAATCCCGCTCGAGTCAACATTTTTCAGTCGACTTCGGCAGTGCAGGTTAATTGTGAAGCCTTCGTTTTATATTTCACTTACCTCTAAAATTTATTGAACATATTCATTACATATTCATGTGCACAATCTCATTGACTCCTTCGAAACCCAACAACAGAGACTTCGTCCATTGCCGACCAGGACGACCAACTACGACCAGCGACGATTAGTTGGGCTCATTCCTCTTCATTACACATCTCGGTCACAAGTTTTAAATGCCGTTTTTGTTTTCCAAATTTCAGCAGTATAAATTTTAAATTAGAGTGATAAAATAAATTGAAAAGTAAGTATAACAAATTGTAATGATACTAGCTCTCTTTTAATAATACATAGGGCACCCACCTGTCCCCGTGGCTCCGGCGCCCCTGGGCGTTATTACAGTAACAGTTTACCACAGTTCAACATTTTTTGTTGCCAAATGTCAAACATCGCATTGTACGATTTGGAATGTTGAAAGAAATGAGTTGGTATAATGAAATGGTGACAAAATGACTTGATTGTGTCATTTGTGTGTACGTCTATTTAAACACCCACATTACGCCAAATAATTAGTCTCTCAAGGGTTATTTGACCTTCTAGTTGACAAGAAATCTGGAATCGACAACTCTTCTACAGGAACGTCTGAAATGGATGAAGCACTGGAGAATTGGTAAAGTGAAATGTACCTAATCTCTACCTTTTTGGATTTATTCTTGGGTAAAACCATTAGTCCAAGTTTATATTGCTAAGTCGCACTGCCATTTTTAAAGGATATTCTGAACTATATTGCTATATATGTATTCTGAGCTAATTCTAGTTTTAAGTAGTCCGGCTTCTTCCTTATTCATGAAAATATCCTCCAATGTTTTTTTTTCTTATACATATATGAATATCATAAATGTAAATTTTACCATGCATTCGATGAGTTGAATGACTTTCCAATGCGCAAGCTTTGTGCACATCCAAAGGATGTGCTCAGGTTCTTGGTTATGGCTATCCGTCTCGTCGTTTCATTAATTTTTTTTAACCTACTCTTGCAGGAGATCAAAAAGTCTGCAAGCTTATCAGGTCCAAACTAGCTGCATGCTCAGAATGAGGGAAGAAATCATAACCTTAAAAGCTGCGGTACGGTAAACTTTTCGTTGTAGAATTGGAACAAAACTAAATAGTTTTCGTGAGGATGTGGTTCATACTTTATGTGTGATTCTCACTTTAATCCCACAAAATGGTGAATATTCTGTGCAGTCTTAAACACATCGTTGACTGAAGGAGATGGCTTTTCTTCAACTAAAAATGCATCAATTTTTTAATCCTTTGACGCTCAGTGTCCAATATATTAGACACCTAAGAACAAAAGAACCAGTGAGAGAACAAAGGAAAAACAAAGGAAGAACAATGAACGAAAAGGAACAAATTAGGAAAGGAAAATTAGGGGAGCCATCGCCCTGAATCTTAGACATTAGACCGGTTTCTCAAGATAACATACCCCTCAAAAATAACCTCCAAATGCATGTATAGGCTGGTGAAAAACGAAAGAAACACTCCGGTTTCCATATTACTTCAAAAATCATACAAGGGTTAACCCATCGAGAAGAAGAGGACACTTCAGAATTTTACTTTCTGACTAACGCCAGAAGATTTTATTCAGCAATGTGGGCTGTCTGCCGCTTAACTCCTAGACGACCAGTAGGGTCGTATATGACCCTGTGTTTATTCTTCAGGATTTTATCCATAACAAATCGACAAATGAAGTGACCTAACGCAATTTTAAATTTGTTAGTTATAAAACTTTTGAAATTTGACCAAACAAGCAAGCAAAAAGAGCCCCCATCTCTGCTCCTCACCCCCATCTTTCTCAAGGGGACAGTCTCTGCACAGCCCAACCCACACAGGTCCACCCACGCATGGGCTGTTAGATTGTCGATCGGTTAATTTTTGCTGTATTTGCCTTTCATACCGTATTTACTCGAACAAACGCCGCGGCGTTTATTGAATTTTTTGCGCTGCGGCTGCGGCGTTTATTGCAAAGTTTATTCCAATAGAACTGTCGCCCTGATTAAAGAACTTCCTAGACGCAAATGCTGACAACAAACTATGCGCGAAGGTCACCGGCAAAATTCTCGGCCTTCACTACGGAACTGCGCATAGCTGAAGCTTTGGAGAGAGAGATAAGTTGCAGAGCAGTGAAATATAGCCACTTCGAACTGAAAAACATTGTATTCGAGAAGAATAAATTTCCGAGACTGGTTTAGATTAAGTTGTGCCGTACTTTCTTAAGTGTAGTACTCGAGTGTAATTCAGTTCATACTTTATTTAGTTAGTTAAGAATGCTTCAATTAAACGCCGCATCGACGAGAATAAATGCGGCGTTTATTCGAGGGCGGCGTTTAATAACATTTTTGTTTGTATTTGCGGCGTTTATTCGAGGGCGGCGTTTAATCGAGTAAATACGGTATGTGAAGACTTCTCTCGTTCTCCAATAAAGATATCACTTAGGACCTGATCACATGGAGAATTTCTGCCCAGTTAACAAGGCTGAGATTTCAGTCCGGCCTTCCGATAAAATAGTTAAAGAACGAAGCTCGCGATTACATGAAGGAAGTTTCAGCCCTGTTTGAGCTACCTGGGCTGAAAAATTCTATGTAATCGCACGAACAACTTTAAGCTTGGGCTGAAAAGGCAATTGACGCAAGTGAGAAGATGTAAATTGGCAAAGCAACAAAGGCTACCGACAAATTCCTACCTGGGTTCACTTCCGATTTCAGTTTCTGCCCGGGCTGAAATAGCTTATAAAATTAGGACTTTTTTCAACCAGGTCTGCCGAGCTGAAATTTTCCCATGTAATCAGCCTCTTAGAATCGCATACTAAGTGGATGGACCTTAAAAGTAATACGCTCCTAAGGGGTTAATAGATTAATTGCCTGCTTGTTCAACAAATTGAAAGGCAAAGTTGCGTTTAGAATACGATTTTATTTCAGAATCATCCTCAGGGTATTCTGAAACGAAACTTCACAATTAACTTACATTGCCGAAGTCAACTTAAAAATGTTGACTCGAGCGGGATTTAAACTCGCACCTTCGGGATACCGGTCCGCCGCTCTACCTGTTGAGCTATCGAGTCACTGCACATCCATCCTCATGGATAGTTGTCGCGAGAATATCTCGTGCACTTAAATTGGATAAAAACTCGCCTCCAACCCCTGTGGACTCGATAGCTCAACAGGTAGAGCGGCGGACCGGTATCCTGAATACGATTTATTCATGAGGATGAGACATCTATCGCTTATATTGGGTTACTATTTTTCGAGACTGATAGATTTCTTTCATTTTCTTCCAACATTTCTAAATATGTCCCCCGTCAACGTTGACTAATATGCAGCCTAGAGAGGCAGGTCTTTTGAGGAGTAGAAAAGAAGGTCTAAAAGGATCCTTTGCATTTTATTTGATATGGATCATTCTTATTTTCATTAAGCGGCATTTTCTGTTACGTTCATCTTTAGTTAGCCATACAGAAGAACATTGCCAACCAATACAAAGATGAAAACGAAAAGCTTCGAGAAAAGAAGTACTTAGTAGGCAAGTAAAAGTTAAAGTGTCTTTACGATGGAATTACTTTGATTTGATGAAATTCAAGGAATTCCTTCGAATTGAGAAATAATGGCGTTCTCTGTACGTTAATAGCTCATCATTAGAGATATTCAAGTTTTCGAAAAATGTAAATTAGGTGATCTCCGGCTCCTGACGTCGAAAGAAGTGAAATTTTAATCCTCTCCATAAATTAGGCACTTGGTCTCAGGCTTCATACACTTATGAATTTGAATTTGTTTATTTCTTCGGATTCAAACAGTGCTTACAGGGCTCAAATAAACAATAGACACATGTACATTCACCGGCATTGCCTCTAATGACGTGAATATTACACACAATATTTTGTGTGCGAGAACGTGGAGACAATGTGAGGATGTTTGTTCAGCACATTTGCTCGGAAAACGTATCCTGAACCCACGACGGGGGTCGAACCCGCAACCTTCTAATGACTGTTGAGACCTCTGTAATCGTTGAGCTAGCTGGACTCATACGCACGCAGAGCTAAGTTCTTGGTTTGACACGTGGTTCACATGCAGAATGACATTTGTAGGCGTAGAGTGTGGGGGACAACTGAGGGGCTTCAGCCCCTCGGGAATACTTCTGGGAGGCTTAGCCCCCTGACATTTTACAACAATTGACAAGTTATTGATAAATGACAGGGCTATTGATGTACTGGTTGGGGTTATATAACCGTCAAGGTCTCATTATTTCTTCTACTAAAAGGCACCCATGGTGCACCGGAGTAAACGAACTAAATGCAACATCGAAATTCGAAAACTTAGCGAGAAATCACCCCTGAATTCAGTTGCCATCACGAACGTGCACAAATCTATCTTGGCCCGTTTGTAAATAGATAACTTTGTTGATGATTTTATTTCAAAAACCAGGATGAGAAAGAAGACGTTTTGGTCATCAAACTAGAACTCTGATTTATATGATATTGAACAGTGTTATTACGTACTCTTGACTTCAGTGGCGCAACTACAGCGGGTAAAGCTCACTGGCCCCGAGCAAAACGAATTAATTAGGGGCCTCGTGCATTTTGTGACGTCATTATTATATTTTCATGTCACGATGGCAGGATGCTCTTATAAAGTTTCAAACTATTTTCAAGTCGCAGCAAGATCGAACTGTCACATTAAGGCAAATGTTTGATCCACCGCCTCTAATAATCGATCTATTTGCGTGTATCTGTGATTCGATTCCTTGTGTTGAAAAGCTACCACTGTAAGCTGCTTCCGTATTCTGATAAGTAGTAGTAACATAACTTTTTAAACAGAATAACATCAGGTCATTCAGGCATCACCTTAACAATGATAATAAATATCGACTGCTTCTCTCTTTACCTGATCAGGCGCCGATCCAGCTTGAAATCTGACTATCACTTGGTAGGATGACGTCATATTGTGACGTTGTGACATCCCAGGTTTTCAAGGTCATATGACTGCATTTAAACAAAACAAAAATGCTCAGTTCATTAAAGCGTCACGTTCGTGAAAGGAACAATGCACTTGACGCAAGAAATTTTAAAGCCACAGAACAAAAACCCATAGTAATCATTGATATAATGTATATATAGCTTTGTGAACTCTTTGTGGTAAAATAATGTTGAGATATAAAGAAGGAGTAACGCTAACTTCGATAAATAATGGCAGATTGCGAACTCTGCGCGTTCTACTTTTGTTTTCCCTTTACATGTTTTACAATCAAGAAGGTCAATTTCACATCCACTGCAACGCAAGGGACAACCGAGGGGCTGTTTATGCGTAAGGCAAGCTGGCCCGTTAAACGGAATTGCTTGGTCAGCAAGATATCACAGCGTAGCTGTTTGTCTTTTTAAAAATTCGTCGCTTTTATGCACAAACGAGCTACTGTGGTAAACGAAATCTGGTTTGCATCTGGACAGATATCGGTGAACGGGAGTAAAATTTCCCTCGTAAACGCTCATTAGCCGGGGTGGCCCGCTTGCATGAATGACTTCTTCAAAACAATGCGATTGTTTCACACAATTGCACTGTCAAATCATACCGGTATGTGAGATCAATTTCTCCCACATAAACGCTAGGCCGAAACCATTCCGCTGATTGAGGTAGCGCGGTAAACAAGATAGCTTGGCTGCATATAAACACTGCTTAAAAATAGCGCTCATAAACATTTCGTCAATACCATTGCATTAATAACTTACTTCACAGACGTCGATCACCAGATCGATTGCCTTGCCTGTCCAGCCCAGGCACTGCAGTTCGGTTAAGGTGGAAACCCGCTCCGACTAAGTCTGATAGCAAATTCTTTGCCTTCGCCCATCGTTGGTAAATGCTGCACGACAACTTGTCAGATACGAATTGTGATGAATGAATTGTTACTAGACGAGTTAGACGCGAAAAATACTGACCGTGTCTATGACTGGATCAGGAGCTCGTCGTGAATCGAATAGAGCTCACTTAATAATAAACTCTCACACCACATTTCAAGTAAAATGAAAGCGACGAAGCAGAAATTGACTGTTGCTTGCGCTATAGCTAATCTACGGTAAACTAAACACCTGACTGGCTGAGCGGACTCACTGTCGCTCCCGCCATAGCTGAACGATAGTCAACTAGACATCTGATTGGCTGGACCCTAATTACTGTCGCTCCCGCCATTTTTTGAGCAATAGTCAACTCACGTTTGATTGGCTCAAGATAAAGGCCGATTTCCAATGGGCGTAAAAATTCGTGCGAGCGATGTCGTTCTTTGAGTTGATTGGCTGATATTTGTTGACGCAAAATGTCGAGCGGAGAAGTTGACTTCAAGTCAACTTTTTCACAATAGAATTGTCGCCCGCGCGACTTTCTACACCCACTGGAAATCGGATTTAAAGCACTGTAGCTCGCGTAAAATCTGAGCTGCAGTGAGCATCAGGTGCAACTTGCCTGTACAGAGCGTGAGTGTAAAATACGATACTCATAATACTTTAACGTAAGCAATGAAGGCGTTGGCGAATAATCTAATTTTATGCCATTCGGGTAGGCTGTAGCGTAACTGGTGGGGGGCAGGGGGCGACTTGCCCCCCGGAAAATTTCGTCGGAAAAATTTGCTCTGTCGGGAACAACCGAAATGGTTATTTCGTATTTTACTAGCTAGGTTTTATAAAAGCTCTCTTCAACAAATTTTCTATTGCTCAGGGTCTCGGTATTCAATGCAATATACTGTACCTTAATTATATTTTAAAGATTGAACTAAATCGAATTGCCTTCCGCCTGATTCTATGAGCCAGACGGCTCAGCTGCGTGCTCTTTTTGTGCAAAACAGAATGAAGCAGTACGCTGACCGTGTTGATTTGTTTACAATGCGCTAGTGATAGGTCTCACTTTGGGGATCTGGAATACCAGACACGCTGCAATCGAGAAAACTTTGGGAGTTTAATTATAAATTTTTAAAAATATTAAGTATTTTTATAATAAATGTTTAATCATAAATTAATTATAAATTCAAAAATAGACGATTGAGAGGCTATTTCATAAACGCGTGTCTCGTTTTTTACCAGGGTTTACAAATATTCGAGAACAATAAAAAGCACTCGGCCTACCTCCTCGTCATTTTCATTCTTCTCTATCGTTTGTAAAACACTCGAGAACAATAAAAATCACTCAGCCTGCGGCCTCGTGATTTTCATTCTCTTCTCGTCTTTTACAAACGAGAAAGAATAATGAAAATACGGCCTCGTGATTTTTATTATTCTCTTGTGTTTGTAAGCCCTGGTAAAACGCTCGCCCTCGTTTATGGAATATTACATATAACATCGTAGAGGTTGAGGACAATAGTTAATTCCAAGGATGATCAATCTTAAACATGTTATAAAGTTTGTTGGGAAATTAGGTTTTTGCCCCCCCCCCCAAAAAAAAAAAAAACGCCAGTTACGCCACTGCTTCCAGGTTGGGTCTGAATACTTTACTTTAGTTCGTCTATTACCAATTCATTCGAAGGGAATTGTAGTGATTTTCTGTATTGTAAAATATCTTGAATTCGTATACTTGTATCTGAAAATCTGACTGTCGCTTAAGCAACACTTGCGACAGTCTGAATCCGCGTCTACTAATATCTTCAAATTGCCACCCGTACGTATTCTGTATCGTCGGTATCGACTGAATAGGACCCATCAAGTAATCTGTCCCACGCCGGCCCCCAAGTATCTAGTTGCGCCACTGCTTCACTTAGTTGTCTGTTTAGTCTTATCCAGTGTCAATGTTGAGTTAAAACATAATGATGACAGTACTCAAAATTTCATGGTTTTTGGGGGTTTTTTTCTTTTTTCTTTTTTATCTTAAAACCTATATCCAAAGGTACTAATCCAACAGGTGGGTTGTTAGACCAGCTCCTCCAAATTAAAAAACCGCCTGATTTCCACAGAACCTCTAACTACCACCAATCTCGAGGTCAGGCACATGCGCCTTCACTTTGGCCTCCCCTGGCAATAACAAAACTCCACGCCTATGATGACATTGATTTATTAACATGATTAAGAAATCGTGACTTCCGCTTTGTCAGCTCCATCTCATATGCACAACATTTTCACTTAACATTCAGGTCATTCCCATTATCAAAATTTCGTGGCCACTGCATATACAGCACAAATCTGGAACCAGCACCTGAGCTCACCGTCTCGGTTGTGCATTTGTTAGAGCGTCTCACGGTCCCGGCAAAATTGTTGCGAATTTGATCCTCGTCTTGGGCTGAGAATATGTTTTCTGAGTAAATCAGCTTGAGGAACGTTCACATATTGTCTGTGGTGATTTATAATGATCAAAACATCCTATTTTTATGGATTTTCATTCCTATAAGAAACATGGATAAGAATTGTACATTTTGGGTTACAATAGGTCAAAAACAATGTGGCTCTCATGCAAACATAATGTACACGAACTAATTTGTTTTCTTTATTACCTTACATTTTCATAGTTTCTGAGCTTTTGCGTTGTTATTTCCGGAGATATTTTTTATTTTATCAATTCTAAGTTTTCTCTTAAGAATGGATGACGTCGTAAAGCATTTCATTTATACTTTTCAAAAACCTGAATAACTCTGGTAATGAGATGTTGCAAAATTGAGAACATTATCCTTTCTCGCTTAAGAATTCACTTAAAATAAGATCAAAATTTTATGCACGATTTTTCATTGGAGAAGCACTTTCAGTTAACATTAATTAAATGTACAAGCATCTAAGATTTGCGTTTGAAGAGAGATGGACCCACGACTGGTGGATTGGTTCAAACCAGCCTTTTAATTCTCAGTTAATATATCTGATTAAAGAGCAACAGCAACAAGAAGTAGGCCTACATGTCGCCTCTCCGCTGCATGACTGAATACATCACACCGATTATCTGAAGAAAATTTTGAGTTTTTACACTGCAACAGGTAATAAATGTTGAGTTATGATCTCGGAATTCTCCATATTACGGAGGTTGAATGGAGGAGGCTCAAAGGCTGAACGATGTTCTAAGTACAAGTTTAACATCTAAAAATTCTTGTTGTCTACATTGATGACAGTTATCTCAAATATTGTTACCAGTGCAATTTACATAAATCATTTTCTTTTTTCTCTAGAAAAAGAATTGCAGGAATTACGAACGACACATTCGTTGAATCCTTTGGAATATTCTGTTGTTTTTCCTTTGGGTTGTGAGGGTCATCAGGAGCATGACGAACAATAAGTGAGAAAGAAATTGAAGCTTGTAGTTACCAGGTAATGATAATGACAATGATAATAATAACAATGATAATGATAATGATAATGACGGTGGTAATGATAATTATGATGATGATAGTGATAATGATAACGTTCATGATAATAATAATGATGTTGATAATGATAATAAAAACACTCGCTGAAACGATAATTTTCATCTATTTTGGTGAAGAATAAATGCTTAAAGTATTTTATTCTTTTCAATGTAATATCTTGTGGACGGAAGATTATCGCCCGATGGCGCACTTGAATACGTGGTACAAGGTTTTTCCACTGGAATTATAGGACAGGATGTGAAAGAGTATGCGGAGCGTAATGACGTTCAGAATGAGTACAAATTTGAAGCGATAGAAAGCACATCGAAGACCGTAGATAAGCTATTGATAGATTCATAATTTAGATGAGGAGATGAAAATTTTAATCATCTAGTAAGCCTTCAATGATTCCAGAAAGACATACGAGAAAATGCACCACTTTCAACAACACGTCGGCAACATTGAAAGCTTTTTCAAGCAAAGAGCAAAAAGAAAGCTCGAGACGTTCGAAACGTAGAAAAGCTGCGACCAGCGTTCAAAGTCTTCAATTGAGCACTAAAATCTCCTAAGTTTCTAAATTTCATTGTATTTGTTATTTTTGTGCATTAGATGGTGACAGCAACGCCATTAAACCATTTTGTTTCGAAGATAAGTTCCAGCCTGACGTGCTCTGTGCCATCTAAGAATTGCTGTCTTTTTCAGACGAAAAACAATGTTTCTACAAGTTAACCCGTGCCTAATCAATGTAGGATTTAATTAAACATCTTTTTCTACTCGGTTTTACGCGCAAAAATTAGTGAAATTGGTCAGATTAGCGTAAAAAGCTCAAGTTTAAAGACTAAAAATTTTATGGTAAGAAAGGACTCGATCCTAATTGAAAAATAAACAAAATATTGCTCATTTTCAATCAGCCATCTTTACCAGGGCCATTTGTTCCAGTAGCTTAGAATTTTTCGCCATCTTGGCCCAGCCTCTTAAAATTGGCCCTGGGTACAACGCTAACAACCGATCGTCCGAAACACTGACCTATATATAACTGGACCACGTAGCTCCATTATGGGAATGTGCCCTCGATTTTAAACAAAACAGAAACAGAAAGATCGAGATGTTTTTTACAAAACTAAAATTCATGAAGACAAACCTCATATGCACAAATACCAAAGAGGGACCACAGGACTTAGCTATTCTGTCTGTTCAAAATGCTGAGGCAAGATTAATAAGAGAATAACAGTTTTACAAGTCACCATGCACGTAGGTGCAAGCACTTTGGGTTATCATTGTAAAATGTTCTGTATTTTAGACCGGCCACGGACTGCGTAGAAATATAGCTAAAATACTTTGTTTTGTTTATAGAAGTTCCCATGTTGGTGGATGTTGCATTTTTCTTCCTATTATCTTTCGTTGAATACGTTACAGATGGTTAATTTCGTGTGAACTCTGAAGATCCAGTTGTAAAATAAACTGAAATCTTGATCTTTTTTAGGCTCCATTCTCTAGCGTTAAAATCTTGAAATGTATACCTGTACTAAGGGAGGTGACGGGGGAACCCGAACCAAAATCTCCTATGGGCCTCCAGTAATCCCGTTTTGCCACTGACGTTCCCCCGCTCACCCACCGACTGGATCAGTGGTCGACACCATTCTCGGATTTCAAATCGCGCGGAAAACCGGCACCAACGGAAGTGAAAAAATGTATGACGTTTACTAAGACATTGCATTGATTTAGCCGGCAGAGCTGGTGTGGGAGTCCAAATACCGAAAACCCCGACAATGCTTTTGCGTTCGAAATTTAGCAAAACCTTCCTTACAACGATAATAATAAGGTAAACACCATTCTAATGAAAAAGACCTATAGCGTCTAGAAAATATTTTTCTCATGGAATGTGTACCAACACCTTCACAGAATTACTTCAGCTTAAGGCTTACGTGGAAATATACTTATCTTTAATAGTTACTATAGTTTAAATTGATGTTCCAACGTCGTAAGCCCAGGTATCTCGTGATTTTTAACAGCTTTTGAACTCACCAAAACAGCCCAAAATGTTTCGCGTGTTACAATTTGTTGACAGAGAGAGCAATGCACTACAGCTCCAACTTTCGTCAAAATAATAAGGAACGAGAGTACGGAGTTAATGAAATTATCCGTCATTAGGCTGGATAACTTCTTGGTACACCCCTTCCCTGCCCATACGAATATCCATACCCGTTTTCTGTCACGTACACATTCGCATAATAGCCCCACTGCCGAACGGCATGCACATGTGAAAGTTTCTGAGGCTTTCATTTGTTCATGTCAACCAACCTGTTGCTCTACGTATGAAAATTGTCCTTCAGTTTACAGACTGTGTACGGATTACCAACCCTCATAGATTAGGTGCCCTTTTTGTATTTGGGGTAAATCAGGAAATGTTTTCAACTGGTGAGTTTATAAATATGCACGGTGGGAGCACCACGCTTTCTACGCTACTGGCCTGGTGTCCACGCATGCGCATGGTGTATGGCGGCTGTGTTCATGCCACTGAACTCGATTTCCATGTATGGAATGCTTACTCCCAGTCATTTGGCCGCGGAAAAAGTGAAGTCAAGATGGCTGCCTATGGCGGATAATTTTGTAAGTCAGTTTCAGTCATCTGCGCAAGCGGTCTTGTACGTCAATTACAGTCCTTTACACACACTTAACCGTCAGTTTTTGTTTGGTTCGGCTTCAAAAACATTCCCAACCATAGAAATAGTGTTCACACGAAATATTACTGGATCAACTTTACATAATCGAGTTTAAAAGGATTCATTATTGTTGTGTGTCCTAGGACGTGAGCCAAATTGTCTAAAGATAGCAAATTGACGGTAAAAAGAGGACGGTGCATTTAGCAGTTTCCTAAAGTAATTTTTCAAGTTGTTTTATCAGATTTCTCGATAGTTTGGTAATTTATTTTCGTGAAAGTATAAAACCTGCAACTCGGTTTTAATTTTGTCAAAATACACTTGAAATTCTTAGTCTCATTTCTGTCTTTTGAAGAAATATTTTGTGTAAATTTTAGCAGAAAACTCTTCAGGAAAGTGTAAAATGTCTCGTGGGAGATTAATACTGATCCACAAGACCGCGTAGGAAACTAAGACTGACGTACAAAATTGTCCTCCATGGGCGGTCCTCTTGGCTTCACATTTCATTGGCCAGTTAGCATTCCAGATATGGAAATTGAGTTCACTGTTTCATGCAAAGGCAGTGTTGCAATGTCTAAAAGGATCACCGGAACTAGTGGCATACAGGCAGCAGACGTACTGGCCGCGGTAAAGTGATGAAACGAAAACTTTGCAATTAACCATTGTGTTAATTGTGAAGTTTTCGTTTCATACCCTGAGGATGATTCTCGAAAAGTAAAGTGATAAACCGTGGATGATATCACTAAATTTCAAAACAGAAGAAAGTGTGCTGTCGCACTTTTGATACTTCTATACTTAGAAGATGATCGTTTTTTTGACATCTGTACAAGAAATACTTTCATCAGTGCCATCAATGTTATTTAACGATGTTGTCAGACAATCCGTGGTTCTAACACACTTCTTCGTACTCCATGTTTATTGACCATGAGTATTATTCTTCGCTCTGATTGACTGGTTTCTCAAACTGTTTCGAAGCATTGACAGCGGTTTATGTAGCAGTGGCTTAGGAAGCTAGTGTAACTTACGGGGGCCGGGAACAGAATTTTAGTTCAAGATGGGCGTTTTTGCGTAAATGTTTTCAACGCCTATATTGTTGATAATACTGGGACAATACTTGCAGTTTTGCATCTGTGGTAAAGCACATTTCGTGTTTAGAAGAAAGGAATGTTTCAGTAGATTACTAATTTATGAATTAAAAGACTAAATACAATCATAAAACGCCGTAGCTTTTTTAACCCTTTTGAAGGATACTAAAAGTGACCATACATTATTCCCGAGTTTTAGCGGCATCTTCGTGCAACTCTAAATTATAGTAAAGTATCAACCATGGTTTAAATGTGTGCAGTACATTAGATTTTTAATCATATAGATATTTTAATTATCTATTATATAGATATTTTAATTTTGAAATGCAAGTACGTGTGATGGAAAAAATTGGAAAACACTCTACATAGTGTTACTATATCTGTTTTTAAGGGGAGCCGAACGATGTTGCAGCCCCCCTGCTTCCTATGCCACTGTTATCTAGATGTGTTTCACGGTGCAATGTCAGTGCAACGAGTTCCACAGTTGTTGCGGAAAGTTGATCCTTTTCAACTTTTGGCCATACTTACTTCTCAACGGCGTTGCGAGACGGGTTTCACAAATCGTTGCGTCACACAATCATGCCGTATACTCACCAGCGCACATACATTTAAACGTATTCATTGTAATACGTGTTACTTAAACATTTATACGTGTTTTTAAACTTTTGCATATAAACCGAATACTAGCCTAGATAAGTAGATGGACAGACTAGTTAGATTTTTTGGGCATATGATAAGCCCCGTAATGTTAAAGACAAGGAAAGTCAAAGGGAGCTTTTCCGATGCAGCTGCTCAAGCGCAGTACATGTTAAATATCTTGAAATTTCTTTATAGTCTCCTGTCCATAGGTGTAGATTGGTGGGGATAGGGTGGACATGTTCCCCACATTTTCAAGAGGAGGGGACAATATAGCAATTGTCCCCCAAATGTCCCCCACAATATAGCAATTGTACCCCACAATATAGCAATTGTCCCCCAAATTGTCCCCCAGAATCATAGTCTGTAATGAAACAGACAAAATGTTGGAGTTGGCCTTAATCATTGCCTCGAAGTTGCCCCACAATGCATTGTCCTTGTGTTTCATCACGACATCGTACACTTGCATGGCCACGTGGCGGATCCACAGCCGAACCCCTTTTGTTTTTTCAGTGATTGACTAGTACCAAAATTTCTAAACTTTTCGTTCAGGAATTTTAAGAGAGCACAGGTGATCGTGACATCGCAACAAATGCAGTTTCGTTTCTGAAGAAAGTTTAAGTGTAAAATTTGCTAAAAAAGTGTCTCAAAATTTTCGATGACATTTCAGAGACCTTATGTTTTAAAACTTTTTCTCCGGATTTTCCTCAGAGAGTTCACACTTCGCCTTTGTCAGGCCGCAAATCTGCCTGATCATTCCTGCGCCCCCCGACTTCCGCGTGTCGACCAACGCCCATGCTCCTGTCCTTGAGGATGAAAGGGGAAAATAACAGTTAACGTTCTTATGAGATGCATATAACGACTGCAATTAATTTTGAGACTAATTCGTTGGCTCTAGAATAAACGAGTCCATTTAATAAGTAAAAAAGTTTTAAATCAATTTTTTGGCTTTCCACCTCGAGTTTTTGGTCCTTGTGCATTTCTGACATTTACATCATCTCCAAATGGACCAAGGTATTTGAGTTTAATTAGCCAGCAGTCAAACAAAGGTAAGTCAGACTCGTACACTATACTAACAAAACATAGGCTATGTACAAGGCTGGTCCAGCGTAGGTAGCGGCGCAACAACACAACACCAAGGGAGGGATTCTCGCTTGCCACAATCTGAAACAGATAAAAATATTCTATCCTCGACGTTTCGAGCAAAGGCCCTTCGTCTAGAGAGTTAGTAGAAAGAGAAATAGAATAAACAAACTTGTTGCTTACATAGCAAGCTATACAAGCAGTCACGTGAAACAAAATTAACCAATGACAGAAACGTAACCATAACAAAATGAAAACTTATTCATATTGAGCCCGCACACAGCAACAAACCCGATAGTAAGGGAGTATGTCTGCTTGCAGGCTGAATATCCGATAACCCCTTCAGTATCTTTTCGGCATAGCAAAAACATCCGAGAAACCCTAGTACACAGTTCACTTCGACAAGACCAGGTGTCACCCACTGGCACTTCTTGTTGTCTTCGTCCTGTGTGCAAGACTTAATCCCACTACCTCTATTTCGGCCCCAAAATGTAAGTTTGAAATCAAGCACAGTTTTACTTGTGTTTCCTCCAACCTCATTTACTGCATCTCCTGCTGTAAATGTGGTAAACTCTACATTGGAGAAACTGGAAGACGTTTAGGTGACAGATTTGCTGAACATCTGCGTGATATAAAAAACAATGAGTGCAACAAACCTGTCGCCAGGCATTTCAACAGTGCTAACCACTCCATTTCTGACATAAAAGTTTGTGCCATCCTCCCCATCACTGGTGCGAATGATACCCGCAAGAAACAAGAACAGCGTCTCATTTACAAACTTGGTACTCTCCATCCCCACAGCCTTAATGAACGTTTTTCTTTCATTTAGGTCGTCATCTGTCAATGCCTGCCTCTGCAGACATTGACAGTATTTTGTATTACTTTTCTATGCCATTTGTTGTGTTTAATTTTCCACTGTGCTCTCACTTGTTTCATGTTCAACCTGCATGCAGGCATACCCCCTTACTATCGGGTTTGTTGCTGTGTGCGAGCTCAATATTGAATAAGTTTTCATTTTGTTATGGTTACGTTTCTGTCATTGGTTAATTTTGTTTCACGTGACTGCTTGTATAGCTTGCTATATAAGCAACAAGATTGTTTATTCTATTTCTCTTTCTACTAACTCTCCAGACGAAGGGCCTTTGCTCGAAACGTCGAGGAAAGAATATTTTTATCTGTTTCAGATAGTGGCAAGCGAGAATCCCTCCCTTGGTGTTGTATAAGCCGTGTACATTATGTACATTAACAGGTTCGTATTTCATTTGCGGAAACACGATGAGACCCATGGCGCCAAGTATGCGTAAACAGAGGTAGGCAACTGTATAAGAGACCCTGACAATTTAATTTACATTTTTGACACGGTCACAAACCTGGCCTAGGCCAACATTTTTGATTAAGCAGGGCTAATCACGAAACAATCGATTTTTCGACGCCAGTTTTGCTCTGTGCCATGCCACTTTGCAATAAGAATAAGTCAAATTCCAATCTGAACTTGTCGTTTTAAGGAGATGCTTATCACTGTACAGTAGTTTTCCGCTTAAATCTTCGTATGTCTTTATGACAAAACTTATTCAATTTTTCTGGGGTGTCGCTTTCGTCTTGGTAACGATTCACCGAAACACTGAACAACAATACACTAGAATTGATTGCTGTTAATTTACCAGTAAACTTGGTAGCCTTTCCAAGATTTGTCAATATCTAACAAACGCTTTTGCAGTTGAACGAATTGTTTACCAACCCTTTGAAGATTCGGAAGGAGGTCTCCATCCTTTATAGTGTTTAGTCTTGATACATTTGGGTATAATAATGAGCATGATTTGTTCCTTCTAATAATGTCGCATGTCCGTTTATCTGTAAAATGGATTTATCTGATTTTTGATTAGTCTGTCATTTCAAATGCTTGGCAGTTGCAAGTAGGGGGCACGGAGGGCTGGCGCCTTCTGAACACCGGAAGAGCGGGCTGAGCCCCCCCCCCCAAGTGTCTAATATTAAAGCCACTTTCAATCCCACATTGATCCCACTCTCAGAATGAGTATTTTATGTGGCGTTTTGTGTCCCTCAGAATGTCATAAATTTACTAAATTGTCACCCCTAAAATGCAGGAAATAGCACTTTTGAGACTCCCGATTTCAGAATTTGGCGGGGGAGCATACCCCCGAACACCTAAAAAATTTTTTAGCCTCCGCTAGCATGGAACATCTTACAACGGGCCTGAAACGCAATGGGATATTCACAGACACAAAGACACAAATGCATTGCGTAGGGAATTGTCAGTCATGAGCTATGGAACGATTAAAGGGCATACAATTTTGTATTTTTTTCAAATTTGATTAAGGCCTTGCAAACGTCGTTTGATGGTTAAATCCTTTTTAGAATTCTTCAATGATAAACTATTTCAAGTAGTTCTAACATTTAACTACTTGGTCGAGAGTTTGAACTTCGAAACCTTTCACTTTTAAACTTCAGCAAAAAGCGTACCCTGTCCTTGTCTTATTGTAATTATACTGCTGTATCGTAATAATTGCTGATTGGACGTGTGGAATCTTGGTTTTCCTGAGACCCGAATTTGTGTCGAAAATTACGCTGAAATATGTAAACCTCTGATTCATGCAATCGTAGAACAGTATGTTGAAACAGTTTACAACAAGTTTTCTTGGACAGGTCTTGCGAAGCTTCTGAAGAATACTAATTTAATGCAATAAATTGTTGTATGATGGATAACAGAACGATTGCTGTCCCTGGCTGTAATTCAGCGTTTTAATTACAAAAAAAGAAAAAATAAGAAAATAAAGGTAATATTGAAATTCCGGTGTTGCCGGTCTCAGATAATAATGATTTAAAAGATGGTCAATTATGCGCATTGTTCAAAAAGGATTTAATAAATTTGACAGCTGCCCTTTTTAACAGTTAACCAGTACTTAATTGTCTAGGGAATCAGGAAGTATTTGTCGTCGTTTTTTCTTTATTATAACGATCTTAGTTAGGTATAAATCATATTGTCAACTGGTCTAATGACAACATCTGAAGCATCTCAAACATTTCTGACAACATATCACCACATTTTAGCTTTTGTGCCATTAAATTAGCACATTATCAGACAATCATGCTTTCGCGATCAAATCCGAAACACAACCTTGCTGTAGCTATAATTTAAATTTCAATTAAATTTAATACACACGCGAAAGTTGTTAAGTTACGGTTACACTCAATCTTTGTTGCCGATTTGTTTTGCGATGGCGTTGTGAAGTAAATTGGCTAGTGTAACATTGACCCACAAGGCCAATTTTAGCGTTGCCGAAGTATTGAAAGTTTTTGAATTGGGTGAAACTGAAGCCGATGTTGGTTGTTGCAGCATACAAATTGCTGATTTGTGCTGCAATCATTCTCGTAAAGCACCCTTGATCATCAACGTTTTACAGTGGAGGATGAGAAAAGTTAATACAAATTTATCGAGCTGTATCGCTCATTCTCACTCCATCACAAGTTGTTGTATTGCCCCTGGTTAATTCTCTTCGTTTCACCCAATCCCTGGACCAAATAATGCGGTTTCATCACTTATTTTCGTTTCAGAATCTTCACCTAACAGTTGGAATGCAGCAACTATAATTACTTGTAGGCTATCAGCTGCCATTATGTAATGTTATTGAGGATGTTTTCCTATAATAGTATTGCAGCAATCAGCAAATCGCCCGTGCGTTGGCAACAGGAATCGACGAGTGTAGCCAGGAGACCGATTTTAACCCCACTGCGGCACAAATCGGTGACAAAAATAAGTGAATGTAACCGCAGCTTTAAGTCTTACGAATGTTTACAGTCAATCATGCATGCTGTCAATAAGTTCGAAAAATGTAAACTAAGTGCCCTAATTCAATAAGATACATTGAGATTAACATAACTGGATAAAACATATTCAATTCAAAGCTGTTGAGATACATTAAACAAAGACAATATTTTCGAATTGACGTTTATTTCTGACAATGCGTCCTTAGTCTTATCTTTATCGACATTAAAAACAGAAGCGTAAAACTTTACTATGTTTTATTCTATACACTGGGCATCTGATAGCTACAGTACGTTAGATCTAATTCAATGTATTGAGTTAGAAATGAGATCTCTGTGAGACGCTTGAACTGTCAATTTATTCGCGATTATTTACAAGTGCAATGTTTTCATTGTGTCATTCACCTGCGCCAGTTGGCAAGTTATCAACAAAGTATTCCATTAATATTGTATTTTAATGTCTTAAAATTAAGTAAACCGCGATGGAACTAAAAATTGAAGTATTAACACAGTGCCTTGTCGTCGTGACAAACTACTCCCTGTAAAATGTTCCACAACAATTCAAAAGAAAACAGAAATGATTATTGCCATCTTTAATTTAGTTTAACAGGAAACCGATCAATCCACTTGAAAAAATATTTCAAATACAGGAAATCCTGTGCCTCTTCAATCAAAGATTCGTTTATTTCACCTTCTTGAACCATGAGAATTGCATTGGCCGACAGAATTCGGAATTACTTTTAGTTTCAATCGATTTTTTTAAACTGTCAAATACATATCACTGCCCTTGTTCTTGAGTAACAGCTTCCTTATTCTAAAATCGTTAGCTTTGATAAACAAAATAGACAAACTGAAAATAGGTTTGTGCGTTTTTGAAATAATTATCGAAGTATAACCGTTTTCATAATTTAGAATAAAGGAAACAGTAGAATAAAGAATAACATCTACGTTTCTTTTTATATCGTTTGGTTTAAGTGAGAATATTCTCGCTAGATCGCTAATGATACCAGAAAACATTTTAATTAAAAATTTTCAATTAGTGTTCAGAGATTCCAAAAGAGCACCGTCACAGTGTGACCCCGCATCTTCGACCATGCACGGGTTCAACAAAGTTGATCAACTACGTGGGATTAAAACAGGATTATTCGTGGGTGTTCATGTATTTTCTTCCCCGATAGAAACTAAAATCGTTAGTTCTCATGCAAGGAATAGATTTTATCTTCCAGGAAAAATAAATGGTGGATTCTTAATCAATATCGTGATGAGCACGCACTTTGAAAGGAATCTCACTAAATTGGATTTTTTCTTTTACACTTGACAACCACTCCATCAAACTATTACCAAACGGGTAACATCAATAATTAAACATAACTCAACAATTTTGACCACTTGTTATCTATTATCCTGTTAGCTTAGTACGTTGAAAGCACATCGTGCAAAATAGGCTTTGGTTGAAAATGAGTTATCCTAGTGAGTGTTTAAGAATTTATATTTCGTAGTGTTCGGATAGTTTTAGTGTACAGATCATTCGTTGTTTTCAGCAGCACTTGAATTACCCGCGCAAGTCTTACAAGCAGTATTTTCTAGGTGCACATGCTATGAGACTCTGAAGTTTATCAATTGTAGAAACCAATAAACCTTATTCGTTACTGTAGCTCAAAATCTGATCACAACCTGAAATAACGGACTTGACTGAAGGAAATATAATCAGAACAAGACAGCTTTATGCACCAGGACCATGTTAATCAACGTCCAGGATTGAGGAAAATTGAAGTAGTGGTCAGTTATAGAGTGTGATGGAATAGAAATGTACAGTGGGTTTCGTTGCCCTTACGGCTACTTCTCTTTGTACCAAACTGAATGACAAAGCACTTGATTGTTTCAATTTAGCACTTTAGGCTTTCACGACAAAAATATAGTCGCAGGCTAAACTTAGATAACGGTATTGTAAAGTAGCTAATCACGCGTGCAGCCCCTTTTCATTGAGTATGATTTGTAAAAGGCACTTGTTTATTTTCCCAAGAAGTGTCCATATAAAGTGATTCATATGACAATATCTTTGGTAAATACGTGCCGTTCATGTTGCATTCGTGTTCATACACGTTCAACAAGCCTCATGAAAATCTTGTTTTTAAGTTTGGATCTATAGCAAGTAAATGCCGTAAAATATATGAAAAATGTGTAAAATATATGAGACAGTCGGTCAGATATCAAAGGAAAGTCTACTGATTCCCATGTTTGACGTGTTGACGGACTATAGCCGTGATTTGCACGATCTTTCAACGCTTGGGGAAAATAAAGTTCTTATGTATTCGACGTTTCTCAGTTGTGTAAGTGAGAGGATTTTTTTGCAATGTTAGTAAGCGGTCTACAATGTCACAACTTTACAACCATACGCTCAATTTGGAATTTGAATTTGAAAAGTGTCGCTTATTTTCCACAGAAATTTCTTGACGTACAGCAGGAAACCATCAATCATTTGCACGACTGAACAAGGCCACTGGACATCAAAATCGAAGTAGGATATGGAAAGGTTTTCTTCATCAGACGTGAATCATTGTTGACCTTGTTAATCAGTGAGTGGCAGAAACATGTTTGAGTTTCCGATTAAAATAACAAATAAAAACGATGAGACTACCCGTACACATTTGGTGCAGTTTCTCTGACCTTCTTGCGCTAATTAATCCATAAAGCATTCTAAAGCGAGGGCTCAACGAATTGTTGTATACCAGGCGGAGTTGTTTGTCGGTAGGCGTAAATGATATCATCACAGTAAGATTAGATTTTCCCGATTGTAGTTCATTTCCAAACATCCCCACAGCCAAGAAGTGAATGCGTAGGTTTAGAAACACCTGGGTGGGATATATTGTAACAAAGGAAATGTTTTTTTTTATTGAAGGCATACTCCTCCAAACAATTTGTTTCTTTTAGCAGCAGGACGCGTCGGACGGTTTCTCGCGAGAAATAACTTGATTAGTTCGAGAGAGACACTCGGTGCCCCAAGATATAATTTTTCAGTCAAGTAAAAAGGGAAGGGCATACCATCATAGTCTAATAGGAAATCCAATTATCAAGGAAACAGTTTTTGCACATGTGTTCCGAAGTGTTTTTTGGGGCAATTAAATAAATTTAACCAAAAGAGGAATGCAGCTAGATGGCGGGTTTAAGTTACACTTCTTGAAATATTTTCACTAAGCTTTAAAAAAATCATATTCCAGACTCTATACTCTAATTGTTTAGTCTTATCCTTGAACTTCCCAAAATGCTTTATTGTTAAATTTTAAGTTGAAAACAACTAGTACTTATCCTGCAATGTGACCCGATTTCTTGGCGAATTTTTTTAATGTGATGGAGGCTGAAGAAAGCGATAACTGCTAAGAGAATGATGATAGACGGATAGAGAATTGCCACCATCTCTGAGTGATTGAAACAAGACCAGCGCTACAGGGTGCGCGCAATTAATTTCGTAAACAAAGTTTTTTCTCTTTATATCTAACTCTGACAAGATAAATACTGTCTATATGACACATATTACTTTGATTCTGGTATTTTTGTTCGTTATCCCAAGGTTAGGAGCTCCTTCCTGTTCTTAGCGACTATCAAACCTGTCACATTCCGATCTTCTTTCAATCGAATTGAACGCGTAATAACGATTATTCTGTCGGTTCAAAGATGACAGATTAGAAGCATTATCCCAGTGTTTGCTTAATGCTCTATGTTAGCAAACACCTTTTCATGCCTCACGCTGTCTACATCAGCAGGAGATATGTCGCTCATCTATTTTATTTTCAAATTCAATCAGTCATTATCTTTGAATGAGCTATGCCATGATTTCCAAACGTCAGCACTGCAGTACTTCTTCTATTCTTTCCAAAACGCCTCAATAAAACGCCCGTAATGTGACGCCTTCATCATTCTCAAACTAATATCACAGTCCGAAATTCCTGTTTAATTTAATTTGAAGTAGGTCAGAGGAGGAGCTTGGTGACGTCATGACGAAGAGAGCTGAGTGTTTTCAATGCTTATGGGGGTGTTCATTACTGAGATGGTGTCCAAGGATAAACGCATCGCTCACTGCCATTAGCCAACGATTACAACGATGAACTCCTTTACCGTTACTTGGATAGTTCTTCTTACTATTTGTCTGAATGGACTTGTAGGTACGTTAGTGCGTTTCGTGAGTGTGTAGTGAACACTAGTTCAACAAGATAAGAATTTGTCAATACGACGTGCGAGTATCAAATGGCCAGTCTGAGTGAGAATACCTATGGGTCGCTCTAGGAGTAAGGAAATTGTGCTTTAGGTGAATAGCAAACGTGATATAGTAGCTTTACTGGCCATATATTATTTGTTCTGTAAACATGCGTATTTATTCCAAATTTATTGTTTTGTTATTTAATTAATTTCCCTTTGGTATTTGGTGGGAAATTTATTGGAGAAGTCTTGCGTAAGTGTAACTTTCCTCGGTTTTGATCATTCTCGTGCCCACATGGTAATCATTTAGCTCGTTAGTTGTGAAATGTGGGAACTGAAGGAAATTTGCCAACGACCTTGAAATCATTTGAAAATCAAATGGAAGTTGGTTACGACTGGTAAAACCTATCTGTTGTACCAAGTTGCCTTTCAAAAATTTAAACACTCTTCTTGCAGATTCAAGGAAGAGCACCAGTTTCTTATCTGGAAGTGGTAAACTACCGGGGTAAGTAGTGTTTTAGATCTGTAAATCCTTCGAAACTAACCTACTTTACAATGGTGATCAGCTGGGCAAGATACGTTCGAGAACATTGCAACAAACAATGGTGTAATCGAGATTGCTGGACGCCGGCTGTAATCCAACACCTCACAATAGGCAATCAACAATCTAGATTTAACAACTACCACCTTGCGTTTTCTTTTAGCATATCCAGTTCGTTGCGTGTTGTCAACTTTCAGTGCATACCTAACTTCGATCTTTAAACGAACGCACGTTTATGAAACTATTTTTTTAACTCATGCCCTGGGGATCTTCGAAGTTTGCGTCAGAGATACTGACGTGGGAAAACTTCAGTGATCCATCAGGAGTTTTCATGTCTGTATGTCTTCAACAATTTTATCAGCAACTTTCTACTTATTCTGAATCAATTTGCGCCCCTTTGTCGCACGACGAAATTGAGTATCTGCTTAACAAGCTTGTCATAGTGACCACAACACAATGTTTACCCAGACGATGTCGACGTTTTCTATTAATAGCGCTCGGCAACTGCGAATTTGTCTTTTCCATGTGGCGGGCATATGGCGACAGAGTAAAAATTCACGTTTTGGAGGTTATTTTGGCTTATTTGAGGTATTTTCGGTATCCTAATGGCCATATATCATTCAATATGTATGCATCTCATCAGGCTGCAATTGTTTTCGTTACTAGCATTTTAAAATGTTAAAACCAGAATGATCTATGAAATAAGCCGCTATGTTAAATCACTGTCTAAATCGACGTTAAATTACTAAAAGGTAGACCCTTCTGGCGACTGTCTTTTTACAGACTTAATCGTTCAACAAACGAGAATTCTCAAGTGAATTAATAAACAGATTTTCGTGGCCAAATATACACCGAATACCTCCGCACCAACCGACGAATAGCGGTTTGATTGTCTTAATATTTTACAAGGGTTAGGAAAAAATAAGAATTAAATTATCTTATTACTACTTCTAGTTTTGGCGTTTATAAAGTAGCTGAAGCTTTAAATCCATTTCCAATAGCGCTAAAAGTATCAGTAAAGATAGTCGTGAATAAAGTAAGTTATAAACATACCTTAGACAAGTGTACCTAAGTATTCGGTTCCTGAATATTTTAAATTAATGGGGCGACGATAAAGTAAAAGATTTGAGTATAATATGGCATTAAATTATCCTGAGTTTTTGGGTTGTTATAGATGATATGCTGAGTTCTCTATTGAGGCATTCGTTGTTCGGAATACTTGGACATAGGTATAAGATCTCCGCCGTGTTTACTTCGTGCTGAGAACAAAACGCTTTTTCTTTTATAATATTGTTAAGTGCAGTTGTTAGGTTTTGTTATTGAGTCATTGCTGTGATTCTTGCCACAGCGTCTGTCTTTGTTTGCTCTTCGTGAAAAACAATAACGTGCCTAGCTGAATTAAAACGAACATCTATTTTAGTGGTCTAAAGTCACTTATGTGATTTCCGCCTTATTACTACGTGTTTTTATCAACTTACTATTGATCATTCAGGTTGACATGCCGAACTCGTACTTAGAAGAGGGATATTAAGCATTAAATCGATCCGTGAGATCACGCACAAGTGCATTATCATGCATTGGCAAGGGTCATACATACTAAAACATGCGTGTTGTTTGCAGTTGTGGTTGATTGCTTTAAATGAAAAATTGAGTGATTGGGCCTGAAGCCTGCGAGTGAAGGTGTATGCCAACTCCCAAAAAAATGCCTTTGTAATTTCGAGCTTAGGCACTACTTAGATGATTCTACTGCGATACTATGATATCGAAGCAATGTGACGAGTCACGGAAGCTAAAAAGGTCCCCAAATTTTACAAAAGAATTTCTACTTTCGAAGATGGATTCGAAAGATGTGAAAGAAAACCTTGAGTGGTGGCCACGTTTATGTCTTAACGGACATACCATTCGAAGTGCTTTAAATATGGCACATAAATAGTTATTAGCGCGGTTACGTTGGTTCTGGTTTCACTGATGTCGAAAGGTACAATTCTCGATAATAAAATATCCTGGCGTACAAAAGCATCAGATTCCTGCAAAGGAGTACAAGAGGGGTCTGCTAGTTTCATATATCGTGCGTTTTATGTGTCCAAAATGACAAAGAACAGAAACGTACCTTTAAGTTTATGTGTATGATATTCAGAATTTGAAAAGTTTTAAACCAGTTACATAAACACGCCTGTCCCGTTCCTCCACATAAGTTGATCTCGTGAACAAGGCTAACGAACATTCCTTTTCCCTTTGTCTCTATTTAACGGCGGTATTTACCGTAACGACAACTGTTTGGATTGTTGCTACATCAAATTTAGCTCACTGTAATCGTTCACAAATGGATAAAAGTTTTATTTGTTTTGTCAAAATCTTTGGCATGCTAAAAATTTTTAGGTATAAAGTCACCTTTATACTTTTATCTTTGGTTCTTATTGATCATTATGCTCTTAAGATTGTGCTGATTTTCTGGTATTTTGGCGATGACTAATTTAACCCAGTTCGTGTGCTTGTTTCATCTCACAAACGAGGTTTTCAGACAGTTTTCCCAACAAATTACATACTGTATCTCACCTTGTAGAGTTGGAGACGAAACTAGTAACATAAAGATGGTGTATGTTGCCGTTTGTGGTAATACACCATTTGCTAATTGTTTTATACTCTGCTTTAAAATAAGCCGTAGTTCAAAAACCTATTGTTAAATTGGATTTTTATTAACATGGAGATTGAATTCATTCTCCAAATTAAAGCTCCTCTGTTCTAAGGTAATTTTCAAGCCCCAGACTAGGGTCGAAACCGTAACCTTTTGATGACCGGTGGCATGCCATTAAACTTTCAAGGTGTAGATAGAGAGCGAAGGTTACAAATACTTGCCGGTTCCATGGATCAACGCTGACAATGTAGTGCATAAATATTGTGCTTGTGATAGCCAGAGAGTTACAGCAGATGATACGTGAAAAAAGGTATACTAAGCCGCCTGAAGCTAGGGGAAAACAAAGATTAATGAATGGGATTACGCCTTATAATCCCAATAGTTGTAAATTAATAATGTAATTTTGGTAGCTTGGTAGTTATAATGTTCTTAATACGCACGCTCTCAAGCTACTCTCTCAGAAAAACTTTCTGAGTCCCTGACGGGAATCGAACCCGTAACCTTAGCATCTCACCGACGATCAGAAGGTTTACGGGTTCGATTCCCGTCAGGGACTCAGAAAGTTTTTCTGAGAGAGTAGCTTGAGAGCGTGCGTATTAGGAAGTTGTAAATTAGTTTCAGATATTACGATCGATTCGAGAACAAGCAAAGAAAAATAACGATGATTTCGTTGACTAAAAAACAAAGCGAAGCACTGGATAAAGCTTGGAACCATTAGGCAAACGAGGGACAGGTCGAAATCTTGTTGCCATTAGAAAAAAAAGGGAAAAGGTATAAACACGGGTGTTACCTGTTATCATGACAAAAAGTAACGTAACTAGTCTAAATTACATGTATTTGAAAGCTTGATTCTGGTGGCTTGGACTGATGGTGATGCATAGTTATGAATGATGTGATGTAGCCTATGACTATTCCTTGGAGCTCATTCCAGTACTTATACCTTGATTATAGTTTTCTTTGAGGTTTAGTAGACTCTCAGAGCCGAGGGAACATCGAAGAACTATGGGGCGAAGTCCGGATAGCTTAACCGATAGATGAACTGTATCTACTAGATACAGTTTTAGACCTATGGATATTGCCTTCGTCAATCTTTAAGTTGTCATCCAGACTTCGTAAAACCAGCCCCTGAATACTAAATTGCTGCATTACTTCACCGGTGTGTCACATTTGCGCATGTATGAGACCATGGATGTTTAGTAAACTGCAACTAACGCAAAATTTATCCAATCCTGGAAATCCCTGTTTTCTTTCAAATACGTAGTTGCTAATTGAAAACATCTCACGCACAGTTTCTGCGGATCCAAATAGCGCATTTTCACGACATGATCAATTTCTTCGTTACGTCCATTTGTTGAGAAGCAAACTTGCGAGTGTGGTTTTTGGAGCGAAAACTGCTGAGAGCATTCTGCGTAAATCGATTTCATGACTTCGGGAATGTATGTGTTCTGGCGAATGAAGGTCGTTGCTAGTCCGGTTTATCTACTTTGTGTTGTCATTATTTCATAAAAACGGTGCAACATCACTTTGATGAATTACCAGTTAGTGTGAAGAGTTGCGCGTAGGCCTGTGTTTTTTTAATTAGCTGCTGATTGGCTGCTGCAAAATACATTTACCCTCAGTAGAGATGCTCCTTTCTCAAAAACCGGTATGCCTGGAGGGCAGAAATTATTGATCCAAACAGCCACCTGACATATGGTTGGTTTCACTGCTACTGAACATAACGTAAAGCCTTGGTCAGATGAAAATGCAAGAGGCTGTGTCAACTTATGTTGCATGTCATAGATGCTGGCCGAGAGATAGAACAGTCTTGACACAAGCTAAATAAACCGTGAATCTCGTGAGTTTCCTAAATGTCACGGAATAAAATGAATTGAAGGCTAAGCAAGAACATAAGGTGGTGCAAATTCTAGAAAATTTGCATAAAAATTTTAACCTTCTCATACTTGCCGCAAGTCATTGCAAGCTGGTGCAAGTGGAAACCGGTACTTCCTTGTTTTGTCAACCCTTGTTCACGCGAAAAGGAGTTGTATTACGAAAGCATGTAACCGACCTCGACAGTTTTTCGTTTTTTCTCTTTTAGTCGCGAAGCAAATGAATACGTGTACTCGCACTTTTCGAAACAACAGAAAAGCTGTATTGTTATTTCGTTCACATTTTACTTTCATAAAATTTCATTAAAGAAAGAAAAAAGGCAGCGAATGGTCATTGTATTTCTCGCCTACAATGCTAACTCCAACAAGGCAGTTTTTATCACTCACGGCTTTCAGACTTTTAAAACTTTCTAGCTCATAGTATCTTGAAAATTCTCTAGCCTTGAATCGTCACGGGCAAACGACGTAAGCATTAAGTAATGTCAGACATCCCAGCTTGGAAAAGAATGGGAAGAAAAAAAAGCAAAAAACAAACAAACAAACGAACAAACAACGATATTACCTCGTTGCATCTATTAGAAGTGTCGATTTAAACCCTTAGACGTGGCATTCTCACAACTGAAGGTCGTAGAAATGGCCTTAATGCTTCTAAACCGTAAGCTAAATGAAAATAAGGTAAATAGTTAAAAGGTTGGTAACTGCCGTGATTGATCTCAAATGAGATCAGTCACAGTAATTAACGACCTTTTAGCTTCTTACCTTATTTATCACTAACTACGCAGTATTCTATTCTTATAGCCAAATGAAAATAAGTCGATGGGTTCGGTGACTGATAATGCTGTAAAAATCAAAATTTAGCAACAGTATTTTTGTCTTTAAAATTTAGAAATGGAGATTTTTTTTCCGGTTAGCCAGGCTTGTTGTCGCTTTTTTAACATTTCTGGTTCAGCCACACTTTTGAGGTCTTGTCACCATCCTTGGACTAAACAGGCGATTAAACGGACATTTGCGACAAATTTTGCATTTATTTTATAAAGTCTTTTTCTAAAAACATGTGTAATAACTCTGTCAATTCAGTCGGCATTTTTATCTCAATAAACCTGTCTCTTATCACAATCAGAATGAAAACTATTAATCATAGCTGTCACTTTTCAAGAAAAAAAGTAATCATATCTTCCAGCCCGATAAAACTTTATTAATCAAACTAGAAACACACTATTATTTGCCTTTCCCCGTCTGTCTCGACGTTTCATGTTCCTTTTTGGTTCTCTAGAGTATTTTTGTGTGAGTAGGGGTTACGCGCGTGAACCGTCCGGTAAAAAGACCACGTTTTCCGTCCTGCGTTATAGTTGAGCCATTCTTCGTTCTAGTATTGTTGTCATATATTCATATCCCATGAGGTAATAGACAAAACCTCACACCATGATTCATCATAGCACGAATTTTGTATAATTTACAAACATTTACATATTCACCCACGCAAGTACTTTAAACTTCAAAAGGTTCCCACGGCAAGTAAAAAGGGTGAACGATCTAAAATATATGGAAAGGGTCAACTCCATTCGTGAGATTTCATTGCCATGACTTATAGTAGAAAGACTGTGAGTGCTTGTAAAGAAAACGACTAATATGGTGCCGATTTCTAACTATGACAATAAACATTCTTTCTTTTCGTGATGTACGAAATCGCTCGTTATTTCTTGGCTCGCTTTTAACAATTCTTTAACTTTTTCTTTCAAATCAAATCTCAAATTTTTGAAAAGCTTGTACTTTTCATTCTTGTTGCTGCCCGACATTATCTTTTGCCATGCAGCTTTCGTAGATTAGTACACCATGATTGTCAACAGCTATAAACCATTATCAGAGAGCGGTGTTCGGAAAATATGTTATCAGATTCAAATGTCCTTTGCCAGGGTCTCTCAAGTCGGTAAAGATGTAAACCATATCAGTTGTAGATTTAAATCGTTCTTCCTTGATCTCAGACCATTCTGGTATATCAACAAGTTGGTTCATCTCACAACGTCTGCTCAACACAACTTCCAGGGTACTTGGCGGTATTTTTGTTTCATTGAAATGTTTTATATCCGAAGACAATGGAGGGACAACCTCTCAGTTAAATTGAAGTCAAACAACAAATAGACGTCGAAAAAAGCATTCAAATAGTTGTATTCCGCAGATGTCATTAGACCACACTAACGTAGATACAAGGAACCAAGGAGTGGTCGTCGCCCACCGGATATTTCTATCGGAACCAGTTCTAACATAGGAAACCTTGTGATCAGTGTACTAATTTCTTTTTTAAAAATTCTCAAAATTTTCTAAAATCTTGCCTTCCCTCTGAAAGAGCTTTGTACGCCACGAGGAGTCATCTATTCTATTCAGAAGTCAAAGTGTTTGGAAGACATATGTTGTTTCGTAGATCGTCGAGGTTAACATATTACAACTACATTTAATGTCGTAAATGCCTGATAGACAGCGAAATTAATCCTGATACTCATGCAGTGGCGTAGGCAGGTAAACTAACGTGGGGGGACTTGGAAAAGTCGTGTGAATTTGTAACTTCTGCTATAAAAGTTGCACGGCGATAATCATTGGCATTTCATAGGAGGGTCAACTCCCACTTTTCCGTAAATCGATCGACCTAACAAATCTGTCGGCGAAATGTCGTGAAAACCATAATTTTGGTCCGTTAAAGAGGCGACATGCTGCGATGCCCCCTTTGAAACGGTCACGGTATTCCACTGTTGTATGTCACATTTCGTCTATATGAAGATTTCCTCGTGCAAGGTTTCTGAAGAAGTTTTACATACTGCTTTCAGGAATTTTTTAATTCTGATACTCATAAAATTGGGCTCCTTTATGGTATTTCCTTCATTTTGAGGTCGCTACTATACCATGATGGAACAAAACTAACGATATCGAGAAAATTTGGTGGTAGTATGCATGTACCCACAGTGCTTTTCAAATTCTACATTACTTCTGACGAATGGTTACTATGTTACTATGAATTTAGTAGGTAAGAGCTTTTTTCTTGCCAAACTCAATTCTTTCGAAACCCTATCTACCAATATTTTAGCAAAGCAAAACGTTTTATGTGCAAGTCGACATCTCATTCGGTTCCGTCAGTTGGTCTTAATGCCGGTGTTATTGTAGTACATTATACTTAAAAGTTGTCGCCAGTGGCCAGCAAAAATACCGGTGGAAATGCGGAAACAAATAGTAACAGAGCAATGTTCTATGTAACTCTGAACATGACGTTTTAATATGTGTAATTCTATGTGTCAAGGTGCAGTTGTAATATGAATAGATTTTAATATCACAGTTGTGAAGCAGCCGGATGTTCTTCTACTTCGCTTACCGTTCCGCAAAGACAACAACTTGCAAGTTGTCGGGAAATGCTAAGTTTGAATCAGATTTAGTAATGGAGATGGTATCAGGTTATTGCTTCTAACCTACAGGAGAGAAATTGTCTCCATGTTTGATGTCAAGTAAGTCCCCGTTCCTTCGCCGTCAAATTAGACATGAAAAATCAATCGAAGTATGTTTGAGATGAATATTACACATGAGGAGTGTGTGCGAGATTAATGATATCACGGACGGTATTTGGGCATTCGCCTTAAGCTCAGACCCCAATAGAACAAATGAGACGCTTTAACCATTCAGCTACCGAGCCTCGGATCGGGGCTCAGAAATCGTTTTTTCTGAATAGTTGAGCACAAGGAACGTCCAGATATCATCTAGGGTATCACCATGTTCCAGGAAGCACTTCATGTACAATATTCATCTCATTCGATTGTATTTATGCTAAATCATTGCTGCTATGCAGGCACCACATATGTCGAACTTGCCCCCCAGTTTGTTATCCGAGTCTTGGTTATCCAATGGTTAGAGCATCTCACCGGTTATTAGGAGCTAGCGATGCCAGAATGGGACTAAGAAATCGTTTTTCTAGGAGTTTGAGGTTGACGAACGTCGATGTTTCATTTCAAGTTTCTTGTTGAATGTGATTTAGATATTATCCAAACGTTCTAGGATGCACTTGTTAGAGGACACCCTCCTCAAACCTAAACCGCAAACCCTTTCTCTTTGTTAGAGTTAATTTGTATCTCCCGAACGGAGTAAAATGTGAGATTTTTTTAGCACAAACGAGCTTATAAGGCTATAACCAAAAAGATAAATATATTGAAATTTATTACTTAGTTTTATTTAGGACATCGTTTTATGAATAACGCTTCTAAGTTATGAAAGCATCTTCTCATGTGAATCTCATGTGAATCCTCTCCCTCCTCATGTGAAACGCAAATGATTTAATAACAAAGATTCAACATTGCATTTATGTAATAGCTGCCTGCGGAATACAGAGGTCCGTGTGAAATAGTTCACATCAGTTAAACGAATTACAGTGGTCCCTCGTTATATCGCGGTTCACCTTTCGCGGCTTCACTGTTTCGCGGGTTTTGTTAATATGTATATATATTTCTATATTGCGGATTTCCCGCTATATCGCGGGATGCGCCGTTATATATAAAATGAGATCGTACACGGCATGCTATTGGCTAACAGACGAGAGACGACCAATCAGGGCATGAGTTCTGTATCCTGGGTGCTGATTGGCTCATGGAGCGCAGCATCTCGCCTTGTCAGACGCTTCGCTCGTCCACTTCGCTTCAACGTGTGATCCGATCGCGTAGTGTTACTTTATAGTCTTGTGTTTTGTGAAAATTTTGTGAAATATTTGCTTTTTTTCAAGCCCTGTGATGCCACCCAAACGTCCTGCATCTGCTAAGCACCTCATGAAACGGCTCCGTCACAAGAGCTGTAAATAAATATAGTATCGCTACTTCGCGGATTTTCGCTTATCGCGGGCAGTCCTGGAACCTAACACCCGCGATAAACGAGGGATGACTGTATAGCTTTTCTAATGGTAAATGGATCGTATTACTCCCTCCTCGTTCTACCAGCGTAGTTTGCCTTTATGACTTCTGAACATTTGACGTGGTAGTTCTGAACTACCTCCTCATATTAGATTCTAACTATTCTCTCAAGATCTTAATTTTTATACAACGAAAACTTTTAAAATTTTAAAATTCTGGATAATTTGAGCAGAAAGTTAAGTTTGAAGCACGGTGTTTTGAATGAATGAAGTGACAACACAACCTCAAGGCATACGTCCCTGGTGGCCATTAAAGTCACGTTAATACTTGTTTAGGAATTTTCTGAAATCGGAACGCTAAACTAATATGTTAGGCCCTGTCCACGCGTACCCGTTTTCGTTTGAAAACGAAATTTTTTTCTCCGCTTTCAAGAATATTTCCGTCCACACGATATCGTCTTCTCGCGTCTACACGAATACGGAAACACGATTTGAAAACGGTAACAGCCTAATTGGGCAGCAAAGTTATCCCACCAAGCACTTGAATGTCCTGATATTACCCAAAATCTTTGAGACCTTGTTCTCTGCCAAGACGTTTCAGACGAACTTCGAGATCGGGAGTGAAAGCTACCTGATAATGTTAAGCCTCCTCCTCATGTAGTCAGCTTGAACATCAGCAAATTTTGGTTGATCTCAAGGCACGCTGTTAGGCATGAAAAAAGCCAAAAAGTCCGTCCACCATTTTCGATACCATGACGTAAGTGTTCTTGAAAAGTTCCGTTTTCATCCGTCCACACGAGCACAGGAAAACGGAGTTTTCAAAAATTTCCACTCTGGGAAAGTTTCGTTTCCTGTGACCGTATTCGCCGGATACGTGCGGACGGGAAAGCAATCCGCAAAGAAAAATTCGTTTTTTCCTACAAAAAACGGATACGTGTGAACGGGGTCCTAGCGTCAGTCACAGAATGACTTTACGAGACGTCCCTGTCATACGCATAGTCGCCCATGGTACTCCGTTTCATTTTTACCTTCTTTCAATTCATGCTTTCCAAAATACTTTTGGAAAACATGAATTTTATTAAGTAAATACGTCAATGAATTATTAGTGTACTTAAGTAACCTTTGATCGCTTGTTTTTCATTTGTCTAGGAAATGTGAACTATACACTGGAACAGTGTGCTCGAAATATGTTCAAAATATGTCGATCTTTATACCGCCATTAAAACTGCAAAAACAAAATGAACAGAAGATTTTAGTGGTTTTTCGTGTATTGCCAACGTATCTTTCTGATCGGTGCAAACAGTATGCCTTCCAAGTACTGTGTCTGCGTGCCTTTCCTCCCTGTGACCAATCAGTGAACTATCCCAAGCCGAGACAGTTCTGTCAAGAAGAATGCAAAGTCTTAGAGCAGCATGTCTGTGCCCATGAATTTTCATTAGCTCGTAGTTTCAGGAAAAATTTTGTGCCATCCTGTGCACGAATGCCTCCGGTTGGCTCAGATGAACACAAGAAGTGCCTTCGTCTAAACGTAAAAGGTAAGCCTACTTATGGAAAACACGAGACGAACAAAGGTTGAACGACTTAAATCTAAACATTCCGAACAAAATTGATCCCGCTGCTGTTTCTGATCATTTGCATATGCAATATTAAGAAAGTACAAGTTTTCCATATGCGTTGTGATATAGACATCCGGGATTTTGTGAGACTTAAGAAAAGTGTTACAAAAATACCACACGCGACAAGTGCTTTTTAGCCCTTCGAAAGTGACTCACGTCGATCTTTCCGCAAATTTGTAGATATACAGTTATTCACGATACTCAAATGAGGGTCATTTTCCGTCAAATCACTGTCTTAATTTTCAGTTTATTCAAGCGAAAACTGCTCAATTATCAGGAAATTTAACTTTTTCTGATTTTAGGTTTCTGTGGCTATTTGGCTGTTTATTTCTTTCGTGATTTAAGAAATTGAAGTTTTTTTGAATTTCTCTGTATTTAATTAATGACAGTCATTAATGCAGAGTTGTGTTATTAACATTTTTGTGTCAACTTATAATTGAACATGTTCGGTTTTATTTCTGACATAAACGTAAAATGAAAGCGGGAAAATCTCGTTATTGTTCCAGCTGGTGTCATAGATATGAGCAGTTCGTCCTCCTTCTAATTTTGGACATAGACCTAATTATGCGTAATCTCTTAAATGTGGTACTACTTTGAATTGGCGGAAGTTTTGGACGATTTGCTTTGCTAGTTAAATAGACTTGAAATGTCCCGTGACAATCGTAATAAAGGAACTCCCACTTGCTGCGATATCGATAGCAAACGAAATAAATAATGTTTCGAAACGGAAAGAAAACTATGCATTCGACGTCTTTAACCTTTTCTTGTGTACGGTTGTTGCACAACAAATTACAACAATAGAGTATTTATTCTAACTATTCAAATAAAACAAATGAGAAAAAAGAACAAAACGAAAAATATTCATGCACGATTAGGTTAAGCAAATGGTGATTTGCACATTTAATCACAATTCATTTAGCGGGGTAAAGAGTGTATCACAGGGTTTTGAAAAAGATCAGATTAGGTGAGATAAAAACTCTTACCTATTTAACCCTCTCCCTACCTGGACAGACTCCACAGTTTTATTCTGACTTGCTTCAGATGTCTATGTTCGCCAAGGAGAGATGTTTGGTAGCGAAAGAGTTAATTCATAGCAAAATGATTAGCACGATTTACACTAGTTATCAGATCTAGTTGAATGGCAAAGCAACATAGTTAAATGTATTTATTAAAACTTATTTGTTAAAAAACACCCAAATTCTGTGTGTGCGTGCGTCAAAATGCTCTCAGCGACAACATATGTTTTGCATCCACGTGTTGGAATCCTACTTTGGTTGAATTCGCTTGTTACACATTCGGGAAGGTTCCTTTGGCTATGTATTAAAACGAGTCAACTAAAACGGACAATAGTTTACATGAGTTTTTTCGAGACATTCCTTACCTACTTTCTTCTCAGGAATCTGTTGCACTTACGAATCTTTTGGGAATCCGTTCCAAGAGTCCATGTATGTTTATTAGACTACTTTTGGTTTTAACGTCCATAGTTATGTTTTACCTTCTTTCTCTCTTTTCTCCTCCTCTGCCCAGTCCTTCCGCCAGTTTTGGCGGGAACAGCTTATCAATCAAAATCATATAGTGGAGAACATCGTTTTCAGAACAAGGATGGCATAGAGACTACCCCTGAGCTGAATAGCATGGTACGATTGTTCAGACTGCATGCATGCAGTAAAAATGTTGTGCAAATGAACCATTAACGTGCTAATTCTTAAGTATCGGGATAACGGTACTACAGAGCGTAAAATGTAATCTGGTTATAGAAATATCAGTGCCTAGAAAATGATTTTTAAAAACGCCCATGGTAACTTTCACATAAATGGAAAACATAAGACATTTTGTTCAACTAAAATTTTGTATTGATTTTGATTTTTGACAGTGTTTATAAGACTTTTCCATTTCTATTGTTCGCCACCAACCTGACACCTTTTCCCTACTCCATATCTTAATTCTTGTATCTATTCTTATATATTTAAGTCGAGACTTTTGAATAGTTATTCTGGTAATACTCATTGATAATTCATCAAGAAAAACAAAAGAATTTAAATTTTAATGAATTGAAAATGTGATCCAACTAAATATGCAGTCCGAAGGTGCGAGTCCAAATCCCGCTCGAATCAACGTTTTTCAGTTGACTTCGGCAGTGTCAGATTATCCTGAAAATTTTCCGCTTATGTGTGAGTTATTATAGGGTTGGTTCAAATCATTTACTTAGCACTCATTTTTGTAAATGAACCGGTCTACATTTGTGAAGTTCAATCGCCATCTGACTCCAGTTGTAGGAAAGCTTCGGGGTTCGATAACCGTCGACGAGCTTGAAATTAGCTCGTGATGCCAACTCTAACTGCGTTGTTTTACTTTCGCGTGAGAGTAAGCAGTTTCGTGTTTGCCTTCATTGCGAGAATCCTTTTCTATTTTTCGCAAAGAGGTATTTGATCCTTCTTGGAAATTAAATTGCATTATCAGTTACGTGTTTCACAAGACAAAACTGAAATATTTTGATTCTTAAAAACCTTACAAACTCTGTACCTATTAAAAGTTCCAATAGCAAAACGGTCTACTTTAAACATTTGTTTAACTTGTTAATATAGCACAGGACGAGTGTTGTTGAGCCGTTATAGTTTGAATAATCTGTAAAGTGTTTCTATTCAGCATTGTAGATTTACAGCTTCGAAAATTTTGAATTGAAACTAACGCACATAAACCAGGTATTTAGGCTAAACGGGATTGTAACGTTATTTGTTTGCAGTAATCGCGCAATTTAATGTCTCTGTCCAGCCATAGTGAATGAACAAAAAGGCTTATTTATTTGGTTGTTTGTTTGGTTTTTTTTTTGTTTTTTCAGTTGATCGACCAGTTTTCAAAATGAGGCCGAAAAATGTCACTGCTCGTGTCGGTGAAACAGTTGTGTTGAGATGTAAACTTAGATATACCAAAATCGATCCAGCCATTACTTGGTATAAAGATGGGAAAATAATTCAGCCAGGCCATCCAGTTTACAAAATTCATCTCTTTCGTCTCAGTTCTCGGATGAAGATCAGGCGAGTCAAACTACAAGACACTGGTAAATTTAAATGTGAAGTAAGTAATGCCGCATGGACTATTTCATCGGAAAGCTGGATCACTGTTCGTCCGTCGACCAATCTGACAGGTAGGGAAGGTAATAGGTCAACTGAAAACAATCTCTAACCAATACGATTATTTTTACAAGCTTTCTTATATAGAAATTAATGAACATCATTTATTATGAATTTATCCGTTGAAAATTGCTGTCTGGCAATCGAAACCTTGTAATAATAAAAGTCTAATTGGTCGCTGAACATTTTCAACTTCGACGCTTTTTCCATCTTATCAGGTATAGTGGGGTTACAAGACTGTGGCAGAATGAGAAAGGAATGTTAGAACGAAAGCGATTAAAGAATTGGATACAGCATACCGTATTTACTCGAATAAGCGTCGCATCGAAGAAGAATGCGGCACTTATTCTCAGTGATGTTGAAGAAGCTAGTCCCGCGATACAGGTGCTTGACCTCGATCAGATTTAAATCCGATCGTGGAGAAGATAGTGACATTAATAGTGACGATACTAGCGTGCGTTTCATTTTCTTGTTCTGCTTGTTTTCGTTATTAGAAATAAAAAGTAGTTATGTTTTACCCAGAATCGTTTCTTTCAGTTATTTTTCATAAGCACCGCATCTAAAATGTCATGAAATTTAATAAGTGTCGCGGCGCTTATTCGAATAAATACAGTAGCCTAGCTTGGGAAATGTCCAAAATATGATTTTAAATTTGCAAATTCGTTCCCTAAAGATTGCGTTTCCGTGCCGGACGACCGGCAAAATGGCCGGTCACCTACACCCTGAATTTCTTAATGTTTTAATGTAACGATTTTGTGTAGTTTCGTGCCGTTTGACATTGCATTTTTTGTTGATTCGAATCGCGAATGAGAACTACTCAACACTCTGTAAACTTACTCGTGAAGAATATAAAGCCTTCCTCACAATTCATCATTCATCCATCCATCATTATCACTGTTTCTCCTCACTTTTCCCGTCTGTCATCTTTTTTTCACAGCCTTCCTAGATACCAAAGCAATTAATGTCAATCTTGCATTATTTCGTCATTAAATATAACTCACAACACCTTTCCATCATCTGTTTAATCCCTGTGTGATCGAGATTTTCCGAAATAAATCATTATGCAGGCAATCGCGATCGCCTTCTTGCCTCCACTATTTACGCCACCGATTGTTGAAAAAGAATAATGGTTTGAAGAATTTTTAAAGGCACACTGTCACGCGTACCGAGCATGCGCACAAAAATTAATTTTGAAAACATTCGTGAACAAAATCAAAGGGATTCAATATGGTGTTGAAGAGGCTATTCATGGCTGGCGACTTCGCGGGTGAATAGTTTAGGGCGCAGTTTACATATTCATAATAATAGAAAGTGCCAAAGATCATCACCACTTTCATCTAAGTTTTCTTCTTCTCTTTGTTCAAACATCATTTCGCTATCCTCGAGAGTGGAGCCATACTCTTCACTTTCCGCCATTTTGTTGCACCGGAGCCGCGCACGAGAATCTGATGCACAGCGGTAAAGTACAATCACGTGGTACGTGAGAGTGAGCCTTTAAACTATTGAGACCGCGAGCAGAAAATATTTCGTTTATTTCTTACTTTAGAAGACTGTTTTCGTCGTAGTTTATGCATTGATTTTTGTTTTATTTTCCAGGTCCTGTCCCAACCGAAAGTCCTCCTAGGTAGGTTTTAAACCTTGAATAACACCAAGCTGAACTGCTATTTATCTTGTAAAACTGTACTATAATCGAGGAAGGAATAGTAGGATTATAACCTAGAATAATATTAAGACACTTCCGACTGGTTTACTGTACAGACCCGATTTTCCGAAGTCTACACAAGAACGTGAAGCAACAGTCAGTCTGAAATGTGCTGGTGTTGTGTACTTTGTTACTGGGAACATGTTTCCAATCAGCAAATTAGAATTTTGCTGACCGTTATTTCGTGTGGTATGCTATTTTGTACAGAAGAGGTTCATAATTTATTTGAGTTCAAAAGAGTTACGGGAGCTCTTGAGTAGCTGTAAGAGCACATTTAAGAATGAACGATTTCCTCGTTTTCCTGTCTTTAACATTTCCAAAAACCTTTGCGACTGACAAGGGTAAAGAATGGGACAATGAAAACCTTTGTTATCATTTATGCTACCTTTTGTAATGTATTTAATACAGATGTGGGTTCCTCAAAGCAAACTCCATATGTGGCAAATATTTAAAAGAACAGATCGTGTATTTCAATGGTTCCCGACATAACGAGTCAGAGCGTCAGTTGGTAGAGTCGCTGAAAGAGTATCCCTTTTCTGCCCAGTGTGTAGAGTCTGCAACCACTGCCATGTGCTACCACTTGTTCCCAGCCTGCTCCAAACACGTCGCAAAACAAAGATTGTGCAAGGAAGACTGTTTAAAAGTGAGATCAGAAATTTGTCAAAAGCAGGTCCCCTCAGTGTTTCCAAAATGTTCTAATTTGCCGAGGCGGTCTGGAAGGAAGGGAACACATTGTGCCAAAATAAATCCACCAAATTCCAGGTTTGTCCTTATATTGAGGCAAGAAACTTACGTTCTAGCTCAACTGGTTCATGTATTTACCATTGAACGTGAAGGAGAATGTTAACGTGCGTGATCAGGGTGTGCCAACAATCTGTTCGTGTCTCAGAAAACGATTGTCGAGTCTCTAAATTGTGTCCTAATTCGTTCAACTCTAATTAGTGAATGCATTTACCTATTATCTCAAAGTGTGATGAATGTACCAACTTGCAAACGTCTATAAAAAAGGCCCTTTCATTGAAACTGTTTCTGAGTCGTTTACTGTAAAACATTTTGTTTGGTTGTAACACTTTCCGTTACATTGCATTGTGAGACATTACCCTTCATTGTGTTACGTCGAGATACGTGTTGAGACGTCGCATTGAACTGGTTGACATTATTAGACGTTATATCGATGTAATATTTCATTAATTGTTAGACATTGCAGCGTTACTCCTCTAAATACAACTTTTGCGTGCCATTTAATCGCGCGGACTATATATTTCAATCTGCCTAATTTTTTTAATGATGGTATTTATTTCCTCAAGCAAGTTTGTCCCTACGAACGTGTCCGATCTTCTATATTTATTTATTATCAGACATGTATGATTATACGTTGTTTTAGGAGCTAGTGGATAATCCAGCAGAGATTTCGTCACACTAGTTTGTTAGTGTGGTCTGCACTGAACTGACTGTCAGTAGGTCTGATATCTCTTTCTGTCATGATATGTTCCTGAAAATCAATAACAAAATAGGAAAGTAAGCCTAGGAATCCTCAAAAATGTATAATAGTATTCTTGGGAGGATACAGAAAAATGTTAAAATGCTGAAACCTCTGAAATTCCCTGTTCCCTGGTCCCCTGTATTTAGGACTTTCCCTGGTATCTATAATTACTAACTCTGAAGTTTTAATTTTTTTTTAGATGTGGAGAGTACCGAGGAAATAATTTTTGCGGAAGATATTTGCAAGACAAAACAGTCTTTCACTACGATATACAGTGGCAATATAACATGGAAAGGATGTTAGCTATGTCCTTGAAGAATGAGTTAGTGTCAGAAAAATGTTTGAAGTTTGGAATTCCAGCCTTGTGTTATCATCTGTTTCCTGCCTGCGATCAAGGGACCAGAAAACTCAGATTGTGCAAGGAGGAATGTGTGAAACTTAAAACCGAAGTTTGCAATACCGAGATATCTTTGATTAAGAAGTTTTCTGAAGATAATTTAAAGACAATGTTTCCGGAATGTTCTAACTTACCAAACGCCGGAAGCCAAGAGGGAAGCCACTGTGTAAAGCTTGGTACGTTGTCGCGTACATGTTGGTCTTTTTATTTATGTGACGTAGAAAATGTTCCTATAGTGTTATCAAAGTCAATCGCAGATGTTTGTAGCTATAATGTGGCTGTTGTTTTTTTGAGAAATTCATGTATGAACCGGTGGCGAGGCCGCGGAGGGGAATGGATGGTCCGGACCCCGCACTTTCCAGAACATGATCAACTAGATTCGTTCGAATATGCAGAGAATACGCCTAGGTGGATTGCAGTCTTTTGTTGAAACGGTATAGTCCCAGTACTGGCTGTAAAGGGCTACAAAGCTCTCTCGAGAAGCTTTAGAAGCAAGTTAAAGAATGTAAGATTGAGAATTTTTCCCCACCTTAATGCAATATCTATCTGTCTTTGAACAACGTGTACTCCCGGATCTCTCCATTTGTTTTACCCTGGCTACGCCTGCTAGTAAGAAGCGGCTTGTTAATTATCTCAAATTTTCAAAACCGTGACACTTTTTGGTTACAAGTTTTATGATTACCGAATTCGAAAGTCTTATGTAAGAAAATAAATTTGTATATAGTAATGATTTATTAGTGATTTATTCTCATGACATTGTTGCATTGAAATGTAATGTCAACGTTTCAAACATTTAAATTTTCTAAGACACAAGTTGTCCTTATGAGAACGCCACATGTCGAAGTGACGTCCTTTGCAAGGACAGGTCAATCAAAGCCTAACTTTGAAGTGGTTCTAAGATAAAAAAAACCCCTTACTATTTCTCAAGATAATCCTAAAGATATCATGACAATTAGAATATTGCGAAGTTTTCTCTCGAAATTCGTTCGAGCAAATGTATCTTTTGTGTACAGTTTGATTTTTGGAACCGCTATCAAACTGGCCATGTTTGGGAGGAATGAGTCGTAATCTTATTTCACGCCATATCCTCCATAGGCTTGGGTCTGACTTGAGGCAATGACTTGCTATCTTTTGCAACTTGGGGATACAAAAAACTGCCAGCACTCGAAATTCAAACTTTTCACGTGCAACGTACCCTTTATACTTGCACGGTGATGTCTTCATAATTATCGTGAAAAATGGCTGACAAAATTTTTCATCGGTGAATCTCTTTAACTTTAACCCAAGGTGTACTCCGAACTATCCGTTTTTATACTAGTGACGGACTATCTACCTGCACGGACTTCAGCAAACATTCTGTATTTGGTTTGGCGATGCTTCTACTGAATAGAGATGGGCACAAACGGCATCAATAGGATCATCAAACTTGAGATAGCGAGCAACAAACCTTCTGCTTACTTCTTATTTTAAAAAGCTGGCTTGTACCAAATCATGAACTTTTCTTTGTTCTGTTTTCCAGATCCTGTTGAAACTGAAAAGCCGTCTAGGTAGGTTTTGAATCTCAAATAACACCAAGCTGGGCTGCTATCTATCTTGGAAAAGTACACTGTAACTGAGGCGGGAATAGTAGAAGTGTAACTTAGAATAATATTATAACTTTTGACTGCTTTCTGGACAGACTTGTTACTTCAAAAGCTACACGACACCGTCAAGCATGATACAGTCTGAAGCGTCTCAGGATTTTGGACTTCGTAACAAGGAACATGCATGTTTTCAGTCAGCAAACTAAAGTCTGCTGGCCATTTACTCGTGTGATATTCCATTTTATAAAGTGGTTCATGCTTATTTGAGATCAATAGACTTATGGAAACTCTTAAGCAACTGTAAGAGCACATTAAGGAATGAACAATTTTTTCTTTTTTCTGTCTTTAACATTTTCAGTCACTCTGCGGTTGGTCAGTGTAAAGAGTCTGGCAATGAAATCCTTTTTTATCAATTATACTAACTATTGTAATTTGTTTAATACAGATGTGGATTCCTCAAAGCAAACTCCATATGTGGCAAATATTTAAAAGGCCAGATGGTTTATTTCAACGGTTCCCAGTATAACGAGTCAGAGCGTCAGCTGGTGAAGTCGCTCAAAATGTACTCCTTTTCCGCCCAGTGTGTGGAGTCTGCAACCATTGCCATGTGCTACCACTTGTTCCCGGTCTGCACCAAACAAGTCATGAAACAAAGATTGTGTAAAGAAGACTGTGCAAAAGTGAGATCAGAAATTTGTCAAAAACAGGTCCCCTCAATGTTTCCCAAATGTTCTAATTTACCAAGGCGGTCTGGAAGAAAGGGAACACATTGTGCCAAAATAAGTCCACGAAATTACAGGTTTGTCTGTATTTATACTGGGGCAAAGAACTTACGTTCTAGCTCAACTGGCTCATTTATTTACTATTGTATGTCGGTGAAAGTGAATGACTGAATGTTAACAAGCGTACTCAGGGTGTACCTACAATTCGTGCTCCGGAAAACGATTGTTGGATCTCCAAACTATGTCCTAGTTCGTTCACTCCAACTGGTTAATTCATTTGCCACTTATTTTAAAGGGCGATAAATGTGTGATACATAATGCTTCATTGTTTTACGTCGCGTCACGTATTGAGACATCAAGTTACGTTGTGGCAAGTTAATTTGTTGACGTTATGAGACGTTACAATATGTCGACATTATGTTTTATTAACTTTTTGCATAACTCCTCTAAACGCCACTTTTTTGCGTGCAGTACGTCTCACGCACTGTGTTTCAGTCTTCGTAACTTTCTCATGATGATATTTATTTGCTCCACCAAGTGAGGCCTACGAACATGAGTGTTTGTCTTTATTTATCACTCTCAGGGATATTATAAGTTTTGGATCTAGCGGGTAATCCAGTAGGCTTTTTATCTCACAAGTTTGTAAGTGTCATCTATTGCACTCAGTCCCGCACCAAGGAAGGTTCTCCTGGAACGCTTGCCCCGGGCATAAGATTTTATGAGGCGACGTTTTCAGAAACAAAAATTCGACTTTTTTGATGTCTCTCAAGATTCAATTATTTTGCAAAGCTCAACAAAACGTTTAATCGATGTCTCGAATTCTCGTCGTTAATTGACGACTTTGCATCTGTCACGGCTCGGAAGCGCTTCTTTTAAATTTTCAGTTACGTTTTTAGAAATAAAAAAGCGAAGCACGAAAGACATTTCTTTCTACTGAAGTACCTCGTATTGTCGTGTACCCTTAGTATCAGGATACAGTCATTATAATATAAGGAGCTTGGGATGCGGTAAAGTGGGCCGAGGGGTGCCTATCAATATCCGCTTAAACTATGTTTTCACCGAGTGAGGGATTGAATTTTAAATTTAGTAAGCTTTTCGCTACGATTCAGATCAAGATTAGAACTGGAGTGGGTGGAAGAAATGATGAAAAAGTCGTTTCGAGAGATTGCATGTTGTGTATCTAATGATTTGGAGGGAGAATGCTTAAGAGTGAACTTGTGATAAAAAAAAAAAAAACCAAAACAAAAAGTAAATAAATAAATACATAAAAAAATAATCTGAAACACACATTCACCATCACACTCTATCCCACACAACATGCAATTCCTCCGAACGTTCTTTCGCCCGTTCCAGCTCTAACCTTAAACTTTTGATTCCAAGAAAGTTTGCCAATTTTTTACTGATTTCAAAATTCCCCGTCCCCATTTCATGTTCATTATTTATTAGATTATAGGATGATACGCAGTCGCATTTTTGGTTTGTGCCATCACTTTATATCGTAGATAGAACTGCGTGGTGCTTCTTTATTTAAAAAAAATTGTCACTATTTTGTACGTGTTATCGTACCGTCTTGTAATCAAAAATTTACTATGATCCAGTCTCCCTTAATGTACCTTTTACCTTAATATCACACATTGCCTTATCATCGATTAATAATATTGGACCAGTTGCTATAGTATTATTAAACCTCGTCACTTTTTCTAACTCCGTATCATCATTTCTTTCGATAAATATTCATTTAGTCCGTCTTAATATATCATTCTTTCTCAAACCTTACGTAATATTCTACAACGTATCTTTGGAAAAAATAGGAAACTAAAGGAACTTCATAAACTGGTGTTTTTTATGGTCGTTCAATTGGCATCAAATAACAGTACTTGGTTGTTTTTGCACAGTTTTTCTTCAGCGAAGATTAAGCGAAATTTATTGGTCATTTTCGGTACTTAATGGTTTCCTTGATGATTATTACGTTACTTGATGTTTTATTTATTATTTTGTCAACTGGTTTTAGTTGATTCGTCCCTAGCTAACTTTCAGCCTTAGTCCGAATTGTTGACAGAAATAGACAGTGCAATGTTCACTGCTCAACGTATTGATATCTGCGAACGATGCTTAGTCTCAAAAGGCTAAGAACTTTCTTACGATAAACCAGGCTCCAAAAATCATCTCAACAGAAGTCTGCGCAGTCAATTTTGCCTTATAAAAATAATCGGTTTGCTACCTTACCGAAGCTTGCATTGACCCAGACGAACTTTTTTCTGAATGAGCATCCCCTTCGTCCTTAAAATTTGGGAGGAACCGATCCCCGTGTATCGCTCACTGGCGGAAAACTCAGAAGTCCTCAAATCAGACTTTAAAGCGGAGGATCCTATTACGACATTTAGGCATCTTTTCGATGTCGCTGGAGTTTTCAGGGTATGAAAATCAATAATAGGAGAGGGAACCAGACCAAGAAGTCCTCAAAAATTTTATCGTTTTGCCATGAGGCAAATTTTCTGCGGGGAGGATCCGATCGAGTTATCCCAGGGAAAATGTTGAATTCTTAAACCTCTGAAATTCAGTGTGCCTTGATCTCTCGTTGTTCGGGCTTTTCCTAGTATCTATAATTACTAACTCTGAAGTTTTAATTCTTTTAGATGTGAAGAGTACCAGGGAAATAATTTTTGCGGAAGATATTTGCAAAACAAAACAGTCTTTCACTACGATATACAGTGGCAATATAACATGGAAAGGATGTTAGCTATGTCCTTGAAGAATGAGTTAGTGTCAGAAAAATGTTTGAAGTTTGGAATTCCAGCCTTGTGTTATCATCTGTTTCCTGCCTGCGATCAAGGGACCAGAAAACTCAGATTGTGCAAGGAGGAATGTGTGAAACTTAAAACCGAAGTTTGCAATACCGAGATATCTTTGATTAAGAAGTTTTCTGAAGATAATTTAAAGACAATGTTTCCGGAATGTTCTAACTTACCAAACGCCGGAAGCCAAGAGGGAAGCCACTGTGTGAAGCTTGGAATTTCAGGTCAAATATTGTACTGTACGTTATCCGTCCTTATTTATATATATATATATATATATACATATACACACACACACACACATATATATATATATATATATATTTATATATAACCACATGTGTGGGACATTTGAGTTGCTTATATAATAAAGGCTTCTCCATCCTGCTCGTCAGCACTACACTGATGAGGCCAAGTAGGCCGAAACGGTTCCGTCTGTAGTTATATATATATATCTACAAACATCTACACTTAGTAAGATGAAATTTACTTACACACACACACACACACACACACACACATATATACATATATATATATATATATATATATATATATACATATATGTATGTATTAATATCTATATATCAGTTTGTGACATTGTTTGTTAAAACAACGTTATGAAGAAATTCAGACAGTTGTTGAATTATCTCAGATTACCAAAACCAAGACGCTTTGTGGTTAAAAGTTTTGTGTTTACAGGGGCTCAGAAAGTAGTAAGTCAAAGCAAATGAAAGCGGCTTTTTTAACGAACAATGTAACAGAATTTTCGATTTTTATTCCTTTCATAGCTAAGACAACCCAGCTTACCGGGCTTGCACGGAAGCAAAAAAGGAAGCCTGGCACCAAACTTCACTTTAAAAGCATAGCTATAATGATTGCCCGTTGAAGGCTGCAGCTCTAGTAGCCGACTACTCGCGTGAAAATAATTTGGTTCGAGAACGCTTCACAAACGTCCTTCATAATTCTGAATGTTCCTGTGCATTGTTTTGCACGTTTACAGCTTTCTTAACTCTTTCATTTTGGAGGTCGCTCAAACTGTCCATTTCGTTTCTGACTTATTCTATCTCAAAGACAAAGAATGGATGAAAGCTTAAAATTTAACGTGTTTCAGTAAGGTTCAGCTGTATCAAAACTGCTTTGAAGTTGGTACTGTAGGAAATGATTAAATTCGCAAATATCTCGGAAATTTACTGAGTTCTCCAAGAAGGTTGGCTTGATTAAGTAGCAAGCTTTGTGAGCTTAGTAGACTAGACAAGAAATAGATCAATGTTCGCATAACCCACAGATCAATGTTTTGTGCACGATCTGGTAGACCTCGGTTTCTCTTTGGTTCAACCTCACTGCCAATTTCTTTTTAATTTCTAATGTAATCCGTAATGCATGGATTATGCCATGGCTAGTACCGAGACGAATAGCAGTTACATGAAAAAGTTAAACAGTTATTTACTTCTTGCAGCCATACAGTTGCGAAACTTGTCTTGCTCAACACTTGCACATATGTATGTTCATGTACAATATGGCTTAGATAAGATGGATGAGAGCCAAAAACCTAATGAACTAAAAAAATACATAAATAAATAAATCAACAAAAAGACTTTTTAGGTTTCTGATAACGTTACACGTTCAAGTTTTCAACTTGAAACGTATTATGTATTTGCGTCACGTCGCAGTTTCAAATAAATACATCATCGTGTAACAGCACCTTGAGCGCTGAAGAGAACACAATTTTCTGAATAAGAAAAAGTTCGGATCGTTTACTTGTACGTAAGATGACTGTAGCTAAGCAAAGCTTTTATAATTCATTTTTTTATAGATCCAAGTCACGATTGTTTTAACGGGAAAGGCGTAGATTATCATGGTGTTCACAATATATCTGTCTTTGGTAATACGTGTATCAGTTGGCAGATCTCTCAACCCAACAAGGGGTGGTCCCACAATTACTGTCGTAATCCCGAGGGAACAGGGACATCACCATGGTGCTATGTCACTAAAGGAAGAAGAGAATATTGTCAAATACCAAAGTGTGGAGCTTCTCCCGGTGGTAATGATTTTCATTTATCTTTTTTGGAGAAAATTTAATTTAAAAAGGTCTAAATAGATATTTAACCAACTTTACTTTCAGGTGATAATTCCTTAAATTGGAAAGTGTATTTCAGTGAAATTCAACCGAAAGGGGTACACTGAGCTTGGTGGTTATGACACTCCTAGCTTTCCGTCAAATCGCTTTATAAAACGGAGAGTCAGTAGGTGAAAGGTTGAATTTTCGGTTAATTGTAATGAGAAGTTATGCTAATCGGTTAAAAAAAAGACAAACATGATATGTTGGTTGCTTAAAGAGGATACTGGTTCCAACTCTCTCTCCTTTTAAAACGATCACATTACGCGCCATTGCCAACATTAGAAACGTTAAAGAAACTGAATTGAAAATAAAGGTGAATTTGAATTTTGGCAGGAGAGAATTGTTCAATTCAATACTTCAGACCTCGTGATGTTTCAGACCTCCTGAACAACCTCACGTGATCTGAAATGGATGAACAAGGAAAATTTTAAACCCTATTGATCTTAATAAAGACTGGATCAAGAAATTCGCCTGCAAAAATAAAGTCAAAAAATGTTTCCGGCAGCCATTTTGTAGGGCTACTGGTAGGGACGGTAGCAATAAGTTATTTACGAAACTGAATATCCAAGATAGCTGTCATAGTGGCAGAAAAACTGTATAAAGGAATAAATATTTGAGGGGGGAAAAACATTTGATTGGAGAACGACAGTACGTAAGTTGTCAGTTGAGGACAAACTACACATTCTTGAGCTACGGCCGATATGCTTCACAGTGATGATGAATGGTTCTTACTAACAAACTCCAGTTAACCATCACTATACTAGTAAGTACTAACGATAAGATTGATGACGTTATCAGCAATTTCTGTGGGTTCCAAACGATGTCATCTTGCGCTAGTCTTTTTCTAAGTTCAATGTTGAATGCTCCCAAACTAAATTACTGCAAGCCTAAAACTATTTGTACATGGTGAGCTTTGATAAATGGATTTTGTTTTCCTTTATAGAACTCGCAAGAAAATAAGCTATGTAAAAAATGATACAAAGAGAAAATGTCACCTAGATCATGCAGTTCCTTCTTCGTTTACACTGGCCCGAACTTTGTCCCCTAAAAATTCTTTTACACATCTAAAATATTCTCTCCTTAAACTTTCCAGTTGATCCTGTAACTTGTTTTAAGTATTTTAAACCTCTCAGTTTACTCATTTGATGTCTTTTTCTTTGCTGACAGAACTGTCAAATGGAGAAAGCACCTCATTAGGTCGAACAATTTATGTGGTTATTGCAATTGCTGCTGTACTTCTTCTTGGCTGTGTCACTGTTTTGATAGTTTATTGGAAAGTCCAAAACTCCAAGGAAAATCTCAGTGGTTCGCCACAGGGTTCTGCAGCGCCTTTTGCCAAATGTAGTTCAACTCAACTGAATGATATACAGCAAAGTACTGACATTAAGTCCTTCATTATGAACGAGGTAACGGTCAAATATTCACATTTACATGTTGAAAATGCTTAGTAGATGTTTACTTCTTGTAGTGTCTTTAAATTGATATTCTCCAATCTTTGCGTAACCATAAAATGTGTATGAATATGCGACAGGACCTCTTCAGAGTACTGTTGAATTAAACGAAACAATTTTTCAGGCCAGTACATGGCCTAATTTTTGAAAACTAAAACATTTCGTCGCAAGAATTGGAGTATTCAAGTGTCAGGCCACGGTAAATACGAGTCAACAAATGAGATATAGCTGCAAGCAGCACTCTCGGAAACAGGTGATGATGTGACCTTACTGCGGCATTTCTTTCTGCCTCACTTACCACCAAAAGATGTTTCTGTTCCAATTGCTGCTGTCAGTTAAAGCAATAATGTTGCAATCATTCCTTTTTCTGTCGTTGTTGCTGATGTCGCTTAAAAATTTTTCTAATATTGCTGTTGTCGCCGTCGATGGTTTAGGTGGCTGTAGTGCTTTTGTGTTGGTGTTGCTGGTGGTGGTATGGTATTGCCGTCACTGCCGTTATTGTTGGTAGGGGTGATAGAGTAGTGATGTTGCTGTTGATGGTGGTAGACGTTTAGTTGTCAGTGATGATGATAGTGTCGTTATCATGGTTGTGATTGTTATTTAGTTGTTCTTGTTTTGACGTGTTCTTGATAACATACAAATTGTTGTCTTTGAATAGAAAATGAAACGAGGGAAAGTGAAGTTCATCAGTGTTATGGGTGAAGGCAGTTTCTGTAAAGTTTTCAAGGGAGAACTGGTTGATGACGGGAAAAATTCCAACATGAACATTATAATAAAAACCCTAAGTGAAGACGCCAGTGTCGTCGAAAAAGATACTTTTACCAGAGAAACCAGTCTGCTTTGCCCACTACAGCACGTTAATGTTTTGGGTCTACTAGGTGTATCTCCATGCGACGATTCAGAATTTATTGTTTTTGAATACCTAAGTGAAACCAATCTTCACCAGTTTCTTAAACTAAGATCTCCTCAGAATAATTGTGACGAGATCGATAATCCAACAGCAGATGCATTATTGAATATTGCGACACAGATTGCCAATGGTATGAAATACTTGGCTGAGTTCAACTACGTTCACGGGGATCTCGCGGCGAGAAACTGTTTTATATCAGAAAATGAATTGACCGTAAAAATATCAATGCTTGGTATTGGCAGTCATAAATTCCCGTCTGACTATGGTTGGCTTCATCAGGGAAATTCTCTTTTTCCCATTCGGTGGATGGCGCCAGAAGCCCTTGAATCGCTTGCTTTAACGAAGAAAAATGACGTTTGGGCATTTGGCGTTCTTCTTTGGGAGATTTTATCACTTGGACTCAAGCCATATCATCAATACAGCAACGTTGAAGTGATAGAGAAGCTTCGTGCTCACGAGCTGTTAGAATGTTCACCAGATTGGCCTCATTCTGTCAGGAATTTAATGAAAGACTGCTGGTCAATTGCACCGGCGATGCGACCGAACTTCGATACAATTTACGACACGTTAAGTAATGAATATATTAGTTTGGTAGACGAAGTATTGGAAGTAAAACTTTGAAGCGTCTACAGTGATATATTTTCGTATCGTGGATTTCTTAAAAAGACCTGTTCATGACTTCATTCTAGTCCACGTACTACACAAACGGTGGATAGTTTTGTTTTATTTGCAGAAAGTAACTTTTTCCCAATGAAATGGAACAGCACAATTTTCCTGGAACTCCAAGTTCATTGAAATTGTAAATAATTCCCAGTTATCTTACATTGTAGTATTATCGTACGTTTTGAATTCGATCATTTCATCAACACGGACTCATGGGACAGTTTTTAAGGAAAAGCGACATTTTTATAGGAAGCTCATTTCCTTCTGATAAGTATTATAAAACTATTTATTGTAATTATAGAATTCTGTTCCCAAACATTCCTAGTGGGATCGTGACCGAGAGGCCATGTTCCCTAGTTTCAAGAGGCTGATCTCCATTGATCTATTTTTTCTCTGTAATAGAAGGAATGTTTGATCTGATTTCCAAACACCAAAAAGTGATTTGAAGAACGAGGCGATAGCTGAGCTTTTAACAATCTTCGAAGTGTTTGGAAATCAGATCAAACACGACTTTCAAATTTAACATTTCCCGTCTTGGTACTGATTTTCTTTGTGTTTCCTCGTGAATTAGTAATGACTTAGAGAAGTACATTTCCATACTGATGTCCAGTACCCTTGAATGGACACGAGTTAACTTGTTCTGAACACCAGGTAAGAAATCGTATGCAGAAAGAAGCACTGAAATTAGCCTTGCTGTGTGCGTCTGTGATCGGTTAAAGGCTGGTCAATTTCAGATCAGTTCCAGGGCCTTTGGTTGAACGTTTACGCGCAAAATAAATACGCAGTTCACCCATCAATGAGATAAATCATGTTCTTTCTTACAAGGCCTCTCGATTCCTAGGCCACACCTATAGATGAGTACACAGGACTTGTCACTCGACTCAGTAACTATACACCGTGCCGCTTAAATTATATATTATTCCATATTATATTAACGTTATCTTTCACAGTCAACACGATATGCCCACGCTTTACGACCTGAAAATTTTGAAATTTGGCCTATGAGCTGGATTTTATCCACAATGCCACGGAGTTTTTCTGCTAAGAAACTTTTAAAGTTTTTGCCGCGGGTAAACGAGGGGCAGTTTTAGGTGCGAACGGACTCATGTATATAAATGTAAATATATAATGTTTGTGTACATTTACCACATTGGAAATAAACATTAACACAGAAACTAGATGACTTTAACTAAACAAAAGAACAAATACATGTTTATCGATTCCCTGACTTGACATAAATTTGTAGTTCGTGGAGGTGGGTTAGTGAGGGTAGGGAAGTACAGGTGAGCAGTAATCGTAGCTTTATTAAGCCCATCAAGATATGCCGTCTTTTCTATACAAAAAGCTTTTCTTTGTCGTCCAACTCGTTTTAAGCCTTGTTCACACGAATGACATAAGCATAAGGACAAGATCATTACGAAAACAAAGCATAACATCTCCTCTGAGACTTGCGAAGCTAAAACAACCAGAATTTTTCTTTGTTTCGTCTTTTGTTCGGTTCTTGGCTTATGTTTGGACTATGATCCTATGCTTATGACTACGACTATCCTTATGTCGCAGGTTTGACTTCATTCCTTTGTTTTGCCTTTTGTTTTGTCCTTATGCTTATGCTTTTGTTCAAGTGGGAACCAGGCTTTACTTTGGCAAACGGCTAACGATTTTGCCCACTCAATAGAAACCTCTGAACCGTAGTTAAGTCATTCCCTACTTTTGTTAGGTCATCAAAATGCCACCGATGTAAGACAAAAGAAAAGATGACATTTATTCTTTTAGATGATATTCCGCATTCTTTGTGCAACTCGTCTGATGACGAATTCAGAGACGTCGATATAAACAACCGGCTAAATCTTGTAGTAACAGGATATACGCGAGCTGAGTTAGATTCGACTAAAAAAATAAATTCAAAAAACCCAAAGCAACTACACCTGTACGTAATTAACATACAGCAAAATGAATATGCACATATCGTCATACTTTACTACGAATTAACTCCGAAACATCTCAAGTTTGCTGCGAAATCCATAAGACAATGAGCAATTAGCCACTTCCTCACAAAGAACGGGAATTTGGGCACCTTAGGCCCAGTTCAAACGGCAAACTTTTCATGTGCCGAATCAAATGCAAATCAGTTTGAATAAAGGATTTTGCTCATTAACATTAGATTCGGCACATGAAAAGTTCGACGTTTGAACTGGGCCTTAGAGCTTTTGCAGTGCAAGATATTGTTGTGGCGTGGTTCAAAATTCCGAAGGTTAATTGGTGATTAATTATCTAACGCGAATATAGCAAACACTACCGCTCGTGACTTCGTAATCTTGGAATGCACTTGTCACAAGTAGAAATTTTGATGTCGGTTTAGGCGAGGGTTCAGAGGTTAAGAAGTGGGACATTTTGAGCTCCTTGACAGATCTTTGTTCCTGCTGTCATGAAAAACTAATTGGTATGAAGTCTGTATCCTGTGAAAATAAACATTTTTCATTAAGAGTACATGCTAAAAGCATTTTTTGACTCTCAGGCATTGTTAAACCACAAGTAAATCAACCGAAAAACGTAAAGATTCAGCGAGATACAGGGGCGCAACCAGGAAATTAGGAAGGTAGGAGTCCGACAGTAGTATCAAGGCACTGTTGCGGCAATTTTTATAATTTCGAAGTAGATCTTTGTGGTTTCGGAAAATGAAGGCAAAAAGCTGTCAGAAAAGGGAAAACATAGTATCTTCTACAAAAAGGGCAGGTTTCGCGACCTTCCCGACCCCCTTCCACCTCTAGTTGCACCCCTGAGATTTGAGGTTATATTTTTTAGTTAGAAATAACGAATGAACGCGGAACAGTGCTTGATTAGACAGCATTTGGCTGACAGGATACAATGATCATGAAATTTTCTCCACATATCCTGAGTAAGTATTTTAATTCGAACAGGATATTAATTATGAGTAAGCTGCTCTCCCAAGGGGTCCAATGTTACAACATTGGGAAACCGGAGTACCCAAAGAAAACCTGCGGTGTTTGGTAAAGTCAAACTGAATCACACTCTTCTAACGTGTGACCTAGGAATTATCAGACAATTGCACTTAGCAGGAACGGAACCTAAGTAAATGTAGGGAGATACACGTGTACTACTACTTTTTCAAGAAAAGTCTGAAGTGGATTATGCAGTAACACTTTTTTCATGATCAGAAATCAGCAAGAAAGCGATGCCAAGAAACACTATTAAAAAACGTCTTCACACCCTTCTTTATGATTGTAATAGTTCCGAGTCATTACAAGGGAACATTTTTTAGGTCTATTCTGAATATACTCAATCTGGAATTGAAAAGTAAGATATTCGCAAAGTCGAACTGTAAAAGAACCATTATTCTTAAACGACAACTTCTCACATGGCGAACTAGGAATCTTTAAGTGACTTATTGAAGATAATTGCATCAATTGTAAATAATCTTATTGGCGCAAAAGACGACGATATTTGTCAAATGCTACGGATTAAACACAAAGCTGATGGCAAATTGCAGAAAGTGTCATTCTTTCTTCTATTATTAACTGGACGAAACAAACTCACTATGATAATGAAACAACTCAGCCACTATTCTACTACGTCTAGTATAATATACAAAAAATATTTCGTCTGCATGTCCCTAAACTGAACAATATTCCCCACAAGGTATATTACCATTCATTCCACAAAATAGGGCTGCTGGAATAATAATGCATGTGGCAACGTATCCACATGATCTGAAATACTAAGCTCTCTAAGTTTTCCTGGGTGGACAAATGCACGTTATTAAAGGGCACAAATAAATTAAAACTTGATGTACAAGATATTTCGTGTTCTAGATCAACGTGATTTTCCTACCCATTTCGGAAAGTGCATAAAATACCTTAGACGTTTTCCAGTCAATTTAGTACTATAATGCTAAGCCGCGACCAAGAACGGAGTTTCAGAGATAAGTTAGAATTACGACATGCAAACACAACATAGGGAATTGCGAATCATTTCCTCAATTTTTGAACGAATTTGCTCTTTCTTTAGCCGATACTTTGATGTTTGTTAGCTTGAAAGTCGTTTAATATTGTCGTAATATAATTATTTCATATTGTAGAAATAACACTCTCTCATATTGTGGATCCTGTAGCCTCTTCCAAAATGATTGATAGGTTAATCACATTGACTTTTTCGACTCCATCAGCTTAATTGCGTTTCTTACTATATAACTGACAATCCTATTTCAGAATCATCCTCAGGGTATTATGAAATGATAACTTCACAATTAACCGGTGAAGTTATCATTTCATAACTGACAATCCTGACTGCATGTTTGAAAAGCAGTGCGTCGTTAATAAACGCTTGGTAAATCGCAGTAACTGTACGTTGATACAAGTGCTAAAAGCAGAGCTGTGTCTAGCTGGTAATTCGCCTAAGGGAAATTCTATTGAAGGCGCCCCCTTTGGCCTGTCTAACGCACTTGGTTGTATCGGCCAAAATTTCATGCATCTTGGAGAGACGACTATCTAACACACCTCAAGCTTCTCATATTATAATAATTATATACCAGTACTACAGGTATACAACTAAATACTATAAGGTATACTATACCTTTTGTTTTTTATTACTTAAAATGTAACTGAAAATTTAAAACCGGTGCTTCCTAGACTTGGCAGCTGCAAAGTCGCCAACCAAAGTTGAGAAGTCGAGACATTGATTTAACGCTTTGTTTAGCTTTACAAAACATTTCTAAATGTAGAAAAAAAGGCCAGTAAAGTCGAATTTTTGTTGCGGAAAATGTCACCCTACAAAATTTTGCGCCCGGGGCAAGGGCCCCAGTGGATCCCTAACCTTGATACAGCTGTTGTTAAAAGTAAACGAATTCGTATCGATGAATGTAAATAGCGCATCAGAAATCATATCATCCTGAGCTAGTTTCTTAGCAGACTTGTACGTTACTTTCATAGTCATCACCCATCGTCAGAAAAAGCACCCTTTTTGTTTCGGTAAATAACTTAAAATGACTGCAAGGAACGTATTGCGTCGAGTGTCGCCATTTGAGATATTACTTCATCTAATCAAAACAAATACTTCGTCCTTGACGAACTGTGATTCCCATGCAAAGTAAGTCAACTGTTCAGATTACCTATGACATATCAAAAGAGGTAAGGGGCTATATGTTCCAAAGCTGCAACCGGAGATGGGAGAGGTGATGGTTTACCACTTTTCAAAACTCTAAGGGTTATACGAAGAATTGAGAACTATTTATCTCATTTATTCAGTTTTTTTTCTGGTTTAACTAGACTTAGACAAAGCATTGCTAAAGCGTTTTCTTGCACATTCAGTCTTAAAGTAAATGGTTTGAACCTGGGAGAATCGTGACATGTTTGAGGAAGTTGATCGTCCAGGTTAGTGTAGTCTTGAGAAAGACTGTTGGTTGAAGTGACCGCCGCTAAGGCTGTCGAAACGTCAGTCACTTCAACCAACAGTCTTTCTCAAGACTACACTAACCTGGACGATCAACTTCCTCAAACATGTCACATTCAGTCTTCGGTAACGTATTGTAAAATTTTTTGGCTAATTTTTTAATCATGAAAATCTTTGTACTGTTCAATTTTAACAGCAGAGAAACGTTAATGTGAGAATCTTTGAACAAAATTTTGAAATTCTAAATCAGTGGCCGTAACCAAGGGGGGTGTATCCGAAATAATTGTTCTCCATTAGTGTGCAAATTATTTGTCCCAACAAAACGTTGTCTATTTTTCCTAGAAAATTTCCTCGTGAGGTTGTACCGCGAACTTAATCAGCGAAGCAAAAATCTTTTTCTTTTGGCTTTGCCCGCCCTTTCAGAAATGCTGGTTTTCTCCCAGTTCAAAAAATATTTTAGCCTACGGATTTGAGTATCCTTTCAAAAGGGTTTCAGATTGTCTTGTTGTACTGATAAAAGAAATAAAAAAGATGGATACGTTCTTCAATGAGGAGTTAAACGAGCCCTTATACATAATATTAAACATATTGAAGTCTGTTGTCGCGTTGCTCTGTCAACACCGAGAACACTTGAAAGGCTATGAAGTGCTCATGCAGTCATGCACCCTAACATTTGACCTTCCATATCAGTTTCCTTGAGAAAGTAGTTTCCGAAGTAAAAACGATGCGGGCATAAAGTTTTTTTCTGTATATGTTGTAATTTGCGAAATATGAATATTTTAGATTTTAACCCGATGACGTCATAAACAGTATTAGCTTCAACAGTACAGATTGTCCATATTTCGTGACGTATTGCAAGGAAAGTGGCGAAAATGGTTTTAATGTCACTATCCCAATAATCGGTAGGTTGAAGTACTAAATCTAGTTACCATGGTACTATGAAGTACAAAATCAAGTTACCAAGGTTCCAAACTTCTTTATGGTATGAATGAAGAATCGTGAGACGATTGGATCTTAAAATGTATTCCGTAAGATTCTGACGTTCGTAAATTTATTCACTACATATAAACAACATTGTACGTGATCGAGCATAAATGCCAAATATTCGTTGACTATTCTTAAATTAGTTTTATAATTTTCACATATGGTACCGTTTTCCGTTGCAGATAGTGGAAACACACGCGCAGTAGATTCTTGGACTTTCAAAAATATGTAAACAGTATACAGGCCGTTAAGGGGGAATCTACCAAGAAGTTGGGCAGGAAAGAATGTCATACCTCTTGATTTCGAGCAAAAATCCAGGATATTAAACCTTACGTAGTTAGTTATCACCCTTAAGTACAAGGTCTATTAAAATCGAAATTTGGGGCTAAAAAGCAAAAACAGTTCGAGTGATGCTCAATAAATCCGTGTTTTTATTAAAATCCCTGACAAGATGTTCAATGTTGTTTCTCTTCCTAATGCAGGGTGCTTTCAGGAGCAACTTATCCAATTTCGATGTAATCAGCGATGTAATTTTAATAAACTTTCCATGTGGAGAGCGAGCAAGCTTAAAAACAAACTTTAGCGATATTTCAAATACTCATTAATTATTCATGAGCAAATGTACCAACGAGATTCGTGTATTTGTACCACGTGCCCTACTTTGAAACCCAGTAAAGTATTGTTAGCCGTGTTTGAATCAGATTTCGAAGTACTAGGACTCTGAGATCATTAAAATACAATTTTATTCATAACAGACTACTTAATTAGCACAAAAATTTTGTTTACCGATCCCTTTTACACAATATCGTAATTAGTGAATAAGAGAAGTCGTTTCATATACTCGTCGACGTACTCTATCGGGATTTCACTCGGACTTTGAAAACCCGATAGAGTACGATGACTCGTATATGAAACATTACTTCATGTTTATAAACAGCACGATTGTCATTATAATAATCGAATCATTATTGAAAACCCTATTTGTTTCCGCGATCCAGAAGAAAGCAACGTCTAGTCTTAAACTATCCGCAAGTCATTCAGCTTAAAAAGTTTAGTTTTACACTCTGATGGTCACAATTTCCCCGTATCAAGCATCTTGGAAACAAATGTGTTTCAAGGTGACAGTAAACAAGACTGGATGTTGGCCACTCTGTTCTGATCACTGACCTACAGAGCCTATGCACATACGTCATAACCGCCGTGATGGTGTTCCGTAACAAAAGAATTTAACCATCTTCATTTGTTAGGTACACCAACATGGCCGCCATGCCCTTTATTATTCGCATAGGTTATTCGGGTTTTTGGGGAATGCGCTTTATACCTAAGTGGATTACTGATACGCAATACTTCTGAATTACATCAAATAGCTTTCCTCAAGTGGCTGTCATCCCATCGTGTCCTTCCAATCGTCCTCCCACTGATTTACGCATAAAAAATTGTTTTGGAGGGTAAAAAAGTCGATTTGGAGGATATTTCGAAAACAATTTAGCCAGCTTTTTAATAAAAACTTCAGACATGCTCAGTTACAGTTAGTGACAGGCAGAATTTCGAATTAAATTGCGTAATGTCACTCCTTCGGTTATCGTGGCTGAATGTGACTGGCACTAAACGAGTAGTCAAACAAACTTTGACGAACGCACGAAAACTAGAAGGCATATCGTGCAGTTTAGAACCGGTAAAAAGCCGACAAGATTTTCCAGTCTTAAGCATATTTTTGGCTTGCTGACGAGCTTTTTTCTTTTGCTCTTTGAAATTACCAAAACTCGTAGATTTTGTTTCATGCTTAACTTGGCCACCTTAATACAAGCGAGCGATGATCTGTGATTGGCTAATTAATGATTGAGGACCCAATCATTTTCCATACGACACTTTCTGAAAAGCGAATGAATACACCCCACCCAGTGAACTTTATTTATGGTAACTGGAATGCTAACTCCCAGTCATTTGCCGGGCAAAAACTAAAGTCAACATGGCCGCCAATGGTAGGAAATTTTGTAAATGAGATCAGAGTGTGTACGTCAGTTTTAGTCCTCTTCGCGTTCTTCTGTCTCAGTTCCAGTTCTTTACGCGAATTTAATCTCTAGTTTTTGTTTGGTACGGCTTCGAAAACAACCACAATCATGGAAAAAGTATTCAGACGAAATACTAGTAGACATATTTTACAGAACCGTATGTTGAAAAGGATTCAAACTTTCTGCGTGACCTAATAAGTGTGCTAAATTGTCTTAAGATGGTAAACTAATGGCCAAAAAAGGACGTGCACAAAGTAGTTTCCTGAACTCATTTTTCGAGACCATTTTATTAGGTTTCTCGTAGGTTTGGCAATTTATTTTCGTGAAAAATTAAACTGTAACTCGGTTTGATTTCGTAAGAGGCCAGGGGTTGTGCCAGGGGGAGCAGAGGGGCTACAGCCTCCAGTCGGGGAACCTTAGCCCCTTGTCGGGGAAAAATTAACAATCCATCGGGGTGATTTTCACTGATGATAACACATTTATATTTTGTACTATCTTTGAGTACTTGTAATTGAGTTAAGCAAAAAAAAAATGATAGATTATTTTTTTCATGTCGAATCTAAAAGTAAACTGTTCCTAATCAGTTGTTGCGATTATTCTTGCGAAATATAACATGTTTTCGACTTTTAGTTAAGGAAATTATTAACGGGGTGTTGTACTGCCCCCCCCCTAGTTTAGCCCTCCTGTTGGAGACGAAAGCCCCTGCGTCAGGGAATTCCTGGCATCACCTCTGTTAGAGGTCGGACCATAAACTCCTCAGAGAACTGAGCCCGCCCACGCACGGCTGAAAATGCGAAACCAGCGACCACCATCTTTTGGTGTAATTAAGTGGTTCTATACCGACATTTCACTTGGTCGTCATTTTGTATCAATGAAAACAGTACTGTATATAACTGTATGTACTGTATGTACTGTATGTATTGTATGTACTGTATATAACCAGGAAACGATAAACATGAGCATATTTTAGATTACTCGAAAAACGTCGGAAACAAAATTCAAAACAAAATAAATATTCAAGAGCGTTCAGGTTCATGTTTTTGAGAGTAAAACGCTGTGAGTCCCAACGCCAGAAAAGTACCGCAGGCGTCAATTGTTTATAATCAAATGGACCATAACCTGTTGGTTGATGTGCAAAAAAGGTGGAGATAAATCTCAATTTTTCATTAAAAAAAATAGGCTTTGTTGACTGGCAAATAATTTAAGTTTTTAGTAAACGTCATGGCTCAGACAAGATATTTCGAACGTTTAAATAAAAGCCTTTGCATGCTCCCTTCGCCGTTTCGTTTGTAGAAGCTATTGTGTTTGGCCACTGAATCCTAGAAGTCTCTTCTTACAATAAAGCTTTTAGATTTTAAAATGGAAAAAAATTATAAAATTGGCCAGGCAAAACGACATATTTTGCTTGGCCATGATTAAAATCAATTGACACTCTACCTGGGAAAACGTTGGACGTTCTGAGGGGGTACGCATATCCATGTGAAAATTATCCTCAAAGCAAAATGGCTAAAAATATGGCACTACTGTATATATTACATCCAAAATGAATATCTTATGCACCGTTCAAGACTTTTAACACTTGCCCTGGCTTGTGCATTTTGAACTTCTCGATCTCGTTTTGCTTTTCCCCCGAATTTTATCGACGTAATGGTGAAACATAAACGATCAAAGACTAGTTGGTTTAACAATTTAAACCGCACATTTTACACACAGGGTCAGGCGAAATATTCATACATGTCATATCGTCAAATTAATTGCCACTGATTTCGTTGGATGGGCCAAACTAATCAATCCATGCTTTGTTGACTTAAAAAGAGGAAACGTAGTTTTGCATTTGAACTCAAGTTGGGCTCAATAACGGTTGACAGGAAGTGATTAACCCATAACTGCTTGAAAGTAGCTAATCATTCGCTAATCCATACATCATCTTTTCTGACAATTCGGTGGAGGTAGAAGGACTTAAACGTTATGCTTTAGGGGTGTGAGGAGAACATGGAAAAGAGGCTTAATGATTTTGGCTGGAGTAATTTAGGTGTTTTTGAAAATTCCTAAAAATGTGATTGTTTATTCAATGGCACTCTTGAACTACTTCTTGTTATAAGTATCATAGTATCATCCCATAATCCTCCACAAATGTCCCCCTTTGGCAAAGGTGTTGGAACGACAATAAAAGTGAAGGGTGGGGGGCGCGTTGAGATCCCAATTTCTGTACAGGCGTGTCTTGACAGTGTGCAATAAAGGTTAAAACTCCAATGGCCAGTTGCCCTCATTGTACAAGTGCCAAAAACGATAACCTGAATGTCGTTTAAAGACGAATTTGTAATTTTCTAAAGGTTCTAAGGAAATAATGTTCAATTCAGCAGCGATCTCATTTAGCAATCACAAATCTGTAGTTTAGTATTACTAGCCAGTTGAAAAGTGGGGCCCCATACATACTCTGGCCCCTCTACCAAAAAAAGTGGGGTCCAAAGTTCCCCGGACACTCCCTCGCTTCCAACGCTTGTGCCCTCTGGTCAAGCATTGGTCCTAGATCAGAGAAAAAGAACAAAAATCGCCACATAATCAAGTCGATAACCTCATTCTCTAGCAACGAATTAATAAACTGTAATTCGTGCAAACCAAATCAATGGTGTTAGCAACGAAAGAACAAGGGTCGAAAGACTAGTGCGATAATACCAATAAGACAACTAGCAGAAAAAGCCATGGAACCCCCGTTAGTTCTATTATCAGCCCGGATACAAATACAATCAACTCTTATTTCAGGTCCTGTAACACAGATGCACAACATACAGATTTCTCGTTCTAGACCAGCGACCAACATACTGCACGTGAGGAGATCATCCATTCCCTGAATTGCCAGAAGCGTGCTGCTGTTGGACCTGGCGAGCGGTCATATTGGCTGTGGAAGGACGTTGGTTGTTATCTCGTGCTAGTTGTTACCAAAGTGCTCAATTATTCGCTGATAGAGCAATCAGCTCCACTACTTTTTAATATTTTGACTTTATTGCAAAGTCATTGTCAAATCAATACTTAAATTACAAGTCTTGGGTCTGCATAGGGTTAACACTCTCCAAATTGTAAGATCTCATGTTAACCTTCATTTGCCTCATGTCGATCGAGACGCTTCCTGTCAGGTTGCTCCATTCTAAAGAAAAAAATTAGCTCGTATATCGTGTTAAAACTTGAGATTTTCTTTTGCGAACTCAAGATCAAATACCAAGTGTTATGGGACATAGGACAAAGAGTGAAATGAAAGTACTTGGGCAAGGAAACCTTGTGTCGGTAAAGGTCTTAAGTTCAAGGCAACAATTTACGAATCAGATAAAAGAAATCCCGAGGAATTAAGAAATTGCTCAACTCCTGACAAGAATGGAAGGGACACAATTCCAAGGTACTCCAGTTTCACTGATAATGAATTTCTAACCTCCAGTCAAATCAGACTTGGCACTGATAATTTCATTGAAGAAGTACAAAATCTTTCATTTTGTGGTTAGAGTGAGCGGGCACCCCACCACTCCTATCCGTCTTGATTCTGATTATTATCTGATTAATGGATTTATGTCAGTTTTGTATCTTCCGAACCATTAAAGTCCATTATGATTCCAAAAATGGTAAAATGAGATTGTGAAATGTTGACATGTGCCGTGTGTAGATAATTGTTGTATGGTTAATTGCTCAAAACAAAGCGTGTTTTACACTAGTAAAAAACTATTTTACAACTGGTTTGAACGCGATCAATGCAGTATTTGTAACACAACTTTAATATAGTGCTGTGTCCGATAGCCAACCCTTACAAATGAAAACAGATATTTCTCGGCAGGGCAGACACACTTTTCGATTGTTCGGCTCCACTGCTTAGAGATTGTTCGATCCTACCAGCACGGCTTCGAATTTGGCTCCCTTGTAAGCAATTTTCAGGAAAATATGTTCCTGTTTAGTTTGCATCGAGTTAACCAGTTAATTGAGTTCACATTAAGAGGTCTAACTCCTCAGCTGATGCCAGACGATTTTATACATCGAGAGGAGACATCCAGCCGGGATTGGGCTATGACTTATCTCAATTAATGACTTGTATTATTTTACACAAAGAAGCCCGTTTCGAGTACCGGCTTACCTTTCTTTTTGTTATGCTTCAAAACAAACTTTCCTTTATGAAAGACTGTTTTGATGTCAAAGACCCTGCTCAAAGATTTAACTAAAGCACTTCTTATTAAATCAAATAATACCTAAGTATCTTTCTTTATGCCATGGCGAATCGAAAACGGCCTGTCATGTATCTGGGTCCACAAGAACCTATGCAAGAACTAAGCAGATGTACCTTGAATTGATGTAGCAAAGGAGTCTCTTTAATTATCGGAATTTAATCTTCGCATAATGGCGCCAATGTTAGTGGTCTGACAGCTTATCCTTAATGTGGTGCGCGTCGAAAATATTCTTAGTTGAAATGTTTCACTGCGAAACCTAATTAATCTTAACTCAAAAGAAGATACAGATTGACAAGTGATTTGGCGTTTGTTAGTATATGGCTAATGACCACTCGAGGGTGCATTCATCTTGTCTTTTCTTTCCACATTTCTAATTATTTACTTTTCAGAAATACATGAAAGAACGTTGTCAAGACGTATAAATTTTTTCATGTAAATTCTTTGGTAAGTTTACTCATGCAAGTTTCGTTAAGTACCAGTTTTCTTTCACATGAACTATCTGACCAAAGAAGTTCACCAATCCTTATCAACACCTCATTCAATTAGAGACTAGAGATGGGAGCAAGGATGAAATGGAACCTATCTGACATCCTGGTAACTGCACGGAAATGTGCCGTCAAAATGCATTATTACTCCCCGAAAAACCAGTTGTGCAGAGAATATGCCCTGAGGCTAAAATAGTTCGGACATCGGTCTGGTTGGCATTTGAGAATTAGCCAATTCGAAAAAGAAGGAAACTAACTAAAAATGGTCTTTTACTGACAGTGTGTCCACGAAAATGCATCAGAGGCAGCTGCCTTTCCTAGCTCTCGGTCACTACGCTACTAGTTCAGTCTGGTTGAGAGCAACGCTGGAAAGAATTTTAAAAACTAATGAGACAATTTGGTGTCTCGTGTGACGTTTCTTTGTACGGAAAGGCAACAGGGTCAATATCAAGTATCTGATTTTAACTAAAATGAATGTTGGGCAAAGGATCGAAAGATAACAATGCCTGTCCCTACGCAGAAATTTCTTATGGGGGTTAGTGTCGACTGTCGAGCCTTACCTATATCAGGGGGTTAGTGTTGTATATCACCACCATATTCTAGTTTACAGCTTCGTGCTGGTAAAATATTTGTTACCACCGTTTCATTTAAACCTTCAGCATCCTCAGCATTCTGTCACTCAGACCACTGATGTCAATTTCTCAATTACCGTTACAGAAGCCTACACTGTTGGTTCGCCAACTGTCACAATCTCTTTTACCTGATTCTTCCCACGTCTTGTCTTGTAGAGTGGGGGTAAGGGCAAGGGTAGTTAGTGACGCTTGATTAGCTGCTAGTTGTGCTTTTGCGAATCGTAGTTTAAAGGCATCTTTATGTGACCGGTGATTTAAAGAAATAGCATTCCATATTAACAATTCTATCACTCTTGATTTTTACAATGTAGAATTTTTTCCATCAACTAGTGACAAACCCTTTCCCCTCTTCCCCTCTTCTGTAGGCAAATATTCCTCTTCAATAATGAATCAAATAGCAGCATTAATTTTCTTCACTGCTGTTCAAGATCTAGTTCAGTTTGACTTTCGTTGTTAAATTCAATCATAGTTGTATTCAGATTTAACTGATAAAACGTGTTTAGATCAGAATTTCAGATCAAGTTAAAGACCAAAATGAGTAGAGAATTTCCAAAAGGTTGGGTAGAAAGTACAGTCGTTTTGAGTTTAAGGCCCTTCGTTGTAGAGAAACGTGAGGTAATATAAAAACTAGGTGAGGATTTTATCGCTAAAAAACTCGTGAGATACATTTTGCGTTACTTGACTTGTTCCTTATAAAAACACTGCCAACACATCATCCAGTTTTTATATCACTTCACGTTTCACAAACATCAGTAACAATTTCAGCAGTTTTCTAGCCTATTCGACTTTTTACATGTAGTTCAACCATGTTTACGCAGCATCCTAGTTTTGTATCTTGGATAAATTAAATTTTTAGTTATCAAAGACTCGTTAAAAACTGGAGTCTTTACTATGTTTTCTAACTTCAGTAACATAAACGCGGAGGCCGAAAGTTCCCCGGCTCAACACAATGGGGCCTTTCCGCTAGGGCCTGCATGTGTCTCCCATCGGGGTTCAAGGGAGTGAAACCACTGATGGGGGTCCAGGGGGATGCCCCCTGCTCCAGAGCAATTTTAGCATTTCAAAATTTCTAAGAATCAATTTAAGGTTAACTTTGGCATCATTATCACATCAAAAATTACAACAATAAAACGAACTTTTAATGTCAACTTATATGAGAGTTTAATACTTTCTATGATCTGCTACTAAAATGTTTAGTAAAACAAATACTGTAGTGAAACATAGAATTACCATAGAATTAACATAGAATTAACGTGACTGTTGAGCTGATTCTCCTAATAAACCTATTGCTACAATCAAACTGTTAGAATACTGAAATCAACCGATTTAAGCCTATACTCGATGCAAGCAAGATGGGTTGCTCCTTTCTGGGAAAAGACTTGTTTGAAAACTGTGTTGATGATGGTCAACCCGATGTGTATACGATTATGGTTACGATCTGATAAGGGGTAAGTAGTAGTTGCTTGGTAGATTTACGCGTGAAAGTACGAACAATTGTGTCACCTATGAAAGAAATGTCACATGAATGTAAAGTTAAAAGTAAAGGACACTTTGAGTTTCCGTTTATACGTTAATCTTTGTTTGCGATCATTTTGGATGGCTTACAAATCAATGGGGACCCTTCGGGTTTCTCCGACCCAGCATGGCCCATGAATGGACTTTCGTCAAAATGTGTCCATGGGGCCCGCGACCGCCGGGTGAGAGCGTATTGGCGTTGCGCCACTGTCTAACTTGGTAAATAACGATAATGTTTACAACCATTAATTATAAAAATTTAAAACTTCAAAGAGATTGTATCATTTAATGCATGAGTCCTGGTCTGGAATGGAAACTAAACAGTGAGTCGACTGATAAAATATAAATGATACTTATCAAAACTTATTCCCGATTCCCTCAAGCAGCCCCACCGTGCTGCGGGAATTTTGCGTTAGTTGGCTAGTGACACCTCCCTAACAGATTCTAACCCATCTCTTTATCCTCTCAAAGTATAATAATTTTGAATTAATAAGTGAATAATTATGTATATTTCTATACGGCTCCTTGGAAAACAGACTAATATACAGTTTGAAGGACTACCGTATATGTAAATAAGATTAAATAAATAAATAAATAAATAAATAAATAAATAAAATGCAAAAGAAAGATTTTGGCTCAATTTCCGTACAAAAATCTCAATACCTAGACGTAGCCCACTCCTTAGTCATTAATATATTTCATATCTAACCCTGACTCAGACAGATAGAACATTATGGCATTTGCACTCGACCGTTAACTATTAAGAAGATAATTTTTGGAGGAAAATCTCGGGTGTGTAGATATATTAAGACCCAACCGGGACCTGTTGCGAAAAATGCAATATTGGGCCATCCGCAACAGGTCCCAGTTGGGTCTTAAAATAGCTACACACTCGAGATTTTCCTCCTTCAAAAATTATCTACCAGACTCAAACAGGTGTAGGAGCTGCCGAAACTTAATAGAGGAGACACTAACGTTTTATGAGCAAAAAAACTTGTGACAAAAAAATAACCAATAACAAACTAAATAATGAGATGTAAATTATACAAAGGTCACGTGAAATTTTCAACGTCGATTAAAAAATGGGGAGTAACAAAAAGAATAGCCAAGTGATTAATACTAAAGTGCAGAGGTTAAAATAAAGAAAAAGAAAAACCCAAGGGAATAAAAAATACAAGCTAATATTTTTTAATTTACTAATGCAGATAAAAATATGGGCTTGTAAAAGCATAAATAAATGACATGAATCAAAACTCAATGGAATAAAGGATACAAGCCAATGTTTCTATCGGTCCATGGTAGATGATCTAATCATTTTCCTTTATCCTTATTTTTCATTCATCCTTTCCAAAGGATAAATAAATGACGTGAACTAAAGTAAAATTTAAACTTAAAGCAATAGAACGCGCGAGCTAACGTTTTTACCAACCCATCGTGCTAGACAAAAACTGAGTAACTTTGCGAAGGATTAAATGAAAGGAAGACGTTCATTATTACCATGGGAATGAATTGTTCCAAGCTTGGAAATATGACGTTTTCCATGTCTTTTGTTCAGGTAATGATTACCACAAGAGACAAGAAAAACGGTTCATTTTCAAGATTTGAACTATTCGCCCCCATGGTATCAACGCACATCTTCCTTTCATTTAATCCTTTGCAAAGTTACTGTTTTTGTCTAGCATGGGTCAGGAAAAACATTAGCTTGTGCGCTTTATTACTTACAGTTTAAATTTTGCATTCGTTTGCGTTATTTCTTTATCTTTTAAAAGTTTATATTTTTATCTCATATGTCTTGCATCCTTCTTTTTCTTTATTTTAACCTCTACACATTAGCATAAATCGCTTGGCTCCTTTTCCTTTTCCTCCCCTTTTCAATCAATGATATAAGTATAGAATACTGAGTAGACAGTGATAAATAAGGTAAAAAGTCAAAAGACTGGTAAATGCCGTGACTGAGGAATTCCTTGAGATCAGTCACGGCAGTTACTAACCTTTTAACTTTTTACCTCCCCTTTTCAGTTGGTTAATCGACGTTGAAAATAGCAAATGACCTTCCATAATCTACATCTCATTACTTAGTTATTATTCGCTCGAAACGTTACTATTTCCTTTCTAAGGGGCTGATTATATGGAGTGAGCCAGCTCCGCTGGCTTGCTTGGTTAACTGGGCTGACATTTTCTGTGCGATCATAAGAGAGAATAATCTCAGTTAATCGCGGCGGAGTTCTCCTTCCTCATTTACAGCGCGCGTGCGGTGAACTCGTAGCCGAGCTGGACCCAAGGAGGGAGACAGCCTCCAAAAAGTGGGATGGCTAATGGCTATAGGAAGTAACTTAGCAGAGAAGGCAAATAACTTACAGAAGAGTTTTTGCAGGATATTGTTTCAACAAATGTTGTAAAGCTGTACGGCTTTCATAAATTATAGGAAACCTTTTTGATTTCTAAATTATGCAACCACATGTCTACGTATCTTACAAAAATTTTTCTTATTATAAAGCTTTTAAATAGAACAGAAACTAACACAAAGGACAGTAATAAGACCGGTGCTGTTGTACGGAGCGGAATGCTGGACAATGAGGAAAAAAGAAGAGAATTTGCTGAAAAGAACGGAGATGCGAATATTGAGATGGATTCTGGGAGTGTCGTTAAAAGGTAAGATAAGAAATGATGAGATCAGAAGAAGATGTGGTGTGGTATGCATTGCAGAGAAGGTTAAGGAAGCAAAGTTAAGATGGTATGGACATGTGTTGAGGAGAAGCGAAGAAGAGCCGATTAGAAGTACTATAGAACTAAATATAGAGGGAAACAGACGACGGGGGAGACCAAAGAAGAGATGGTTAGATTGCGTGAAAGAAGATTTGAATGAGAACGGACTAACATCAGATATGACGAGGGACAGAAGCTATTGGAGAACCAGAATCCGAGCAGCCGACCCTGGGACAGTCTGGGACTAGGGCTGTGTAAAAGAAGAAGAAGAAGAAGTCGGGGACTTTTTTCCCACTTGATGTTACGCCACATTTCCGCCAGATGTCAAGATTCATTAAATTATGAAAATACAAATTTTGGGTTTTACGGCAGAAATGGGGGCTCTGTCCCCCAGCTTCAAAAGTGGGGGGCTCAAGCCCCCCATGCCCCCCCTATATCTCCGCCCCTGACTTACCACTGACCTCTAAAGGACTAGACCGGTTCAGACTGATATGGGGAAAAGTCAGCTAACTGAAGCGGCATCCTTGTCGATGCCAGCCGAGATCTCGGTAAAGTAGGCTGGTTGGCTTACTATATGACTGCAGAAACTTTTTACAGTCTACTTCAGAACTTAAGTGAGATCTCGGCAAAATTGGTCTGCCCGGTTAACTGGGCTGGCTCTCTCTATGCGTTCAGTCGCTTTTTACAAGCTGTTCAGCAGTGCCTACGAAACACTCTACTTTCCTAAGCCAAACAATAATGCTATGTTTAAGAAATAACAATTGCCTTTAATCTCTAATTTGTAAGTGGTAGTTTGTACGACAAAATATCCGTAGTTTTTATACAACTTTAGCCAATAATTTAGCCAATAAAATCGGTATCGTAATCGGATTGTTGGTTCACCAGGCCTGTAGGAGGGGGGTTCCAAATGCCTGCTACGGGCCTGTTCACATCCTTCGAAGCTTTTAGAATAAAGTTGTGAACGTTTCTGAGAAAGGTAGCGGAAACAAACACTCGTCGCAAAAAAAAAACCAAAAAACAATTCAAATTCAGACTACCTGGTTTTTCTCCTGTGAAATAAAATTAATTATCATCAACTTAGACAATACCCTTCTGGAAAATGGGTTTGATTCTCTAAATTGACTAATAAATGGCTCACTCAGACCATTTTCGAGGTATTTCTATCTAAAAATTGCTGAAGGCCCAACGGTTTCAGGAAATTAATTGTTCTAGTTTTTAGGAATCCAGTGACATTGATTAAATTCTTCTCTTTGAGGCATTTACCGGATTAGACGTTCGATGGTTGCAAAGTCTACCTGATATATGTCAGTTCCAATTTAACATATTGCAGAAATTGTTGACTTCAGTTTCACGGCAAAAAAGCCAAGTCTGCCTCAAGTGATTACAAAGTGATATGGATGACTACAACATGGATACCACATTGAATAAGTTTATGGTAAAGTAATTCGTAAAAGTTTGAGGGAAAACTCTTCGTGCGGAAAGGCATTGAACCTCTGACAGCTTATTCCATGATTAAGTGACAGTTCATTAAACACCTACTGGGAGTGGAGACAAGTAATCTTATCATATCTCAAAGGTTAATGTTCGAGTACCTGATCAACAAAGAAACACTATGTTACCAACCACCTTGTTTTAATCGAGTTATACTTCTCTATGGCAGGCCATCCAGTATTACACAACCGTTTCATGTAGTTTTTAAATAGTAGTTGTTTAATTTGCAAGTTTTTGCTCAATTTGTCTGTGAAATCTCTCACTGGTACCTTATGCAAGGTATGAAGATAAGACGAACTAACTGACAAAAATTACAGTTTTTTAAAATTTTGCCAAGGGACTTTGGGTCCACAATCGACTTCTATTATTGACTCTTGTCTCTTAATTCAGTTTATAATATTGGCTCATGTAAGAAGCTTAAATTGCCTCAAGGTATGCCTACTAAGACCGTATGACACAGTCTGGGTTTTATTAACCTGTTGCAATTTTAGAGCAGGCCACTGTATCAGCATAATTCCTATTTTCTTCAGTGTTGACTGTTTCTTTTTATTCGTCTTTCTACTGGACGGTTTCTCTTCATTTGACAGATTAAACAGCCAAAGTACCGAATCTTCTAACAATTCCTTTTTTTTCTAGTCGGTGATGTTAGTAAAAAACTTTTTGATTCAGAATAGTAAATTAATCAATTTCGTGTAATAATGACACTGTATGGCAGCGGTGCTTTACTGCTCAAGCACTGCACAGCTATTGATAGCCTTGACTATTGTTTGGGCGGTTTGTGTCACTCAGGGGGTGGGGCTAGTGTATGTTTTCGAACAATTTGAACTCGTGTAATTAATGCTTGGAATGCATCATGTCAGGATCGCGATCGCATGTTGTGTCGCTTGACAAGAACCTGCTGGGTGCCAGGGTCAGAGTACTGAGTTTCGTTACTTTACAATGAAGTAAAAAGCTAATCGCTATGGACGCGTTGCTTCCCTTTATTTGGCTGCCGGTAGTGTTGTCTTTGACTGGTATGTTGTTCCTCACCTTTGCTTATTCTTCTTGCTAAATGTTTGTTTGATTTTCTGCCGTGCTCAATTTGCAGTATAATTACGGAATTGGAACGATTTCACCACTTAGCGTTAGACATGACATTCGGGAGCAGAAGACAGAAAAATGCTGTTCTTCAGTTGTTCTTCAGTATAATATTTTTACTGGTGACAATTCATTGGTTTCCTTCCGCTACCTCGAGTCAGATATACTTGATCGAACATATGCTTTGACCTCGTCAAGGGCTCGCTGTGAAGAGATTGCTGCGAACAGGCGGCCATTTCTAATGTGAAGATGTACTTATTCACTTTTAAACTTTCTCCATTTAGGTGGGGTTAACGGAGGCTTAGACTTAACGACCTTCAACTCATTGTAAGTTTCTAACAAGATTTAGCTTATGTTTAGACTGTTCATTAAGACTTTTAGAAACCTTGTTTGCTTGTTTAATGTAGCAAGTAATTGAAGTTGACGGCCTATTTCAATCCCTTTCAACGTTTTAGTGCAAATTCGCAAACGATTGTTCATCCCCCAAATTAATTAAAGGACACAGAAAGTTTGTGAACTTCATAAAGTCGACAAAAAACGCTGGCGTCGTTAATTTTGACCGAAATTAGGTTTCACGAGGGAATGGCTTGTCAACGTCCATGTATTTTCATTAGTTTCGTCTTGTTGAAGCTTCAAGTTTTTCTGTGATCATATTTCACAAGACCCGTTTGTATTTATAGCTGTGTTCTGCCGGTGAATCTGTGAGCCATTAGGCCATGCCTGTGATCCTGTGGACAGATCTGTATTATAAACGCATTATATCTTCAGGGGTTACCATCCTAATTATTCGCCATTATTTGACTATCAGGAAGATGAGCAACTGTGATAGACAGCTTTTTTCTGGCAAAGAACGCTCGATCGTCACCGTTGCCTTCATTTCACACAGTCTTTGACATTATCAAAATGATATTCCTTTTACACAAGGATGTCTTATAAAAGCGTGACTTCTCATTTAGTGGATGAAGAGCAATTCTAAGTGGTTTCTTAATAGCCTGTCTTAGTTTGAAGTTGTATTCGGCGGGCCGTTTGTTGTGGAAGTATTAGATGTTAATCAACTTTAGGTTTTACTGTAGCGGATATCTGAATCAACGCTCCAGCATTGTCAATATTATTTCACATAGAAATATCGTTTATTTTTTTGAAGACGCAAGCCTTTAAGCAGGTGCTTCCTAATGCACAGTTTCTTTGTTCTCAAAAATTAATGTTTTTGAGTTTCCCTCGGTCAATGTTCTTTAACTAGACCCTGTTTCCGTTCAAACATGAGAGCTGCCTGAATTGAGGGTTTGTTTGCTTGTATGAGGATATTGCATCGCGAATGGGTACGAGGAATGAATGGTTGGGCGAACATGCGACAAACTTCTTATCACACTCTTTCAAGCCATGCCAAACAAAGCCGTGTCTTTGGTACGGGGTAATCATTCACATTTTGAGTCACGGGGAAAATAGCAGAGGTTTAAATAGCTGTGCGTCTTAATGGTTAGTCAATGGGTTGGAACGATATTTGTTTTGTGCGTTACTTTCGTATCCCGTCGCCACTTTTAGAGGCTTTTGTCATATTCTTTTCATATTAAACGACTGCTTTTACTTTTGTCTGTATTTGCTTATGTTAAAAAGCTTTAATGTGCATTCCATTTTGTTGCTTCACCAAGCGTATCTTCTGTTTGGTCACCGACAGTTAATGGCAAAGGAACGAACTTTACCACAACCTATTTCTGTTCATTCTTGGTAAAAAGGGGGAGGGCCAGTAAACAATTTGGGAACACGAGACTTTGCTACGAGGCAATAAAGAATGAAAACCAACATGGGACATTGACGACTGTGCGAGCTTTGTAGTGCATGTAATAGTTCATATGTGAACATACTGCACGAACAGGCTTCCGTGTATAAATAATAGCTCGTAATATTCTTGGCCTGTTCGTTATATCAGATCATTTTTCAGTTGACAAGCTTGACTTCAGTGTCCAAATTATGTTTGGTACATGTCTATTTGTTGGGATTTTTGAGGTTGAAAAGCACCACTTATGTGCAATTCTGCCATGGACAACACTATATGTGGACCCTCCATATACCCATACTTGTGTGAGTTGCCTTAGACCTCAGATGTTCTGAGGGTGGATATTGGAAGGATGCCTACCTGTAAGCTGACCTTGTCTCTGGGCACCAGAAACTGTCATAATGCTTCTGAGGCCCAGTTTAAATATTGTCAAGTCTTGAAAAATATTAGTCAAAAAAATGTTGTCAAATCTTATCAAATCCTTGTTTTGGAAAAACTGAACATTTTTTTCATCAATAAATATTGCTATGAACCCAAATACTATCACATTATGCACCCAAGAGGAAGCTACAGTATGTTGAAAATAGTTGTCTTACTTGAATTAAATTACTAGCTTCTGAGTCAAACTCTGAAGGATGAGACAGGAAGTTTGTGGAAATATTCAAGTGAGATACTAGGATTTTAGAATCAGGAATTTGTCATAGAAGTCCTGTATCCTAAATTTTTTTCAGAATCCAAACAAGATGAGGTTACCAAAAATCAGAAACTTGATATAGTTTACTGTAAACTGTTGGATTTTTATAATAAATGTGTAAACATCCTCAGTTATGCAGATCAGTTTCATTTCCAACGTCACCCTGAAACACAGAAGCGTTTAATCAACTCTTATATTTGTTCCCTGTTTTACATTGGTATTTACTGTATACAGTATATTATTGATTATTGGTTGGGGCCATAGATGTTTCAAATTTTTATCTCAGGTATTTCAACATTTTCACAGTTCTTCAGAATGTTGAGATTTAGTATGTTGTTTTTGCATACAGTATGCTAAAATGGAAAGAATCCTTACTGACTGATTTCTCTAGTATAAATAGAATTATAGTAACCCCAAATGTACTTTGGGTATTCTGATTAGAATTGGCAAAAGGCATACATTTGGATCTTTTTGTTATAGAAAATCAACAAATACAATGGTTTTTGTTACTGTACCTGATTATCAGAATTGAGATTGCATTAAAGGTGTTTTTGATCACATTACCAATGATTATTGTCATGTAAACATGTGCTGCAATTGCAGTTCAAAATTAAGTTAGTGGAATTCCATTCCAGTGAGTGAATGAAGAGTGTTAAGCCAATTTTATTGAGGTTTGCTGTGTAAAAATTTCTGGATACTAGGGGTATTATAGGAGAATTACAGGTACCTGCATAATGATCTTACCTGTACAAGCCTGAAAATAAGCATTTGGTCATGGTCATTTGACTGACATAACATATCATTTGACTGGTGCTAGACTCCTGAGATTGGTCAAAGCGACCAGCAGTGCAATTTATCAATTTTGTGATCATTCAATTTTCACTGTTTGCTGTTGTTATGTTCTCTCCGTTCAATCTACAACATTTGGGGCATTATGCTTTGCAATCGCTGACCAAAGATGGTGGATTACTCCCAGTGGATTACTCCCAGGTTTTTGACATGCATTTTTTCTCCCCGTTTCCACCCTTCTTGCACATTCAAGTGAACAAAATCTGGTTCATCAGGATTCCAGAAACATATGTTGGTGGCAAATAAAAAATATTCACTGAAGTCCGAATATGGATAAGGAAGAGTGGCTTACATGACACTGACAAAAACGGGAACATGACCAGTCTTAAATGTAAACTGTGTATTGAATTTGAGAACAAGATAAAGCTTTTGAAGGACTTCTTGGCCAGCTGGGTCCATGGCACCCACTAGGTCTGTTTTAGTATAAACATTTAGCATAACCATAAACATTTAGCATAACCATAAACATTTAGCATAAGCAGAGGCAACCCATAAACTGTTATAATGTAGGGTGTTTCACCATTTGTGTAACATATTGTACTATTTGTAGTGCATGAATTGCGTTCTTTGATTTCTATTTCATTTATGTTAATAAAATGTTTTGTTATTTCAAGCAAGACTTCATTAATGATGAGATCCAAATGTCAGACACCAATTCAAAAATGTATGGCCCCAATTTCTTTGCACCTGAAATTCTGTCAGGCACCCCTGTGAAAGTTATTTTCCAGCTTACCTGTAGTTGTCTTGTCAGCTTTTATGAGCTTGCATTTAATTGAACATTTCTGAAAAATGTCTGGATTTGAATTTTGGTTAATTGTGCATTTAAAAGCACTTTTTGGGATGTCATAATGTAAAGATCCAGGAACAGATCAGTTATTGAGATTACCATATGGTAGTATCTGGTTGCTGTTGAGATTGGTTTCATATCTAATTCCCCAAAGTACTACAAGGCATTCAAACACAACTGAAAATGTCAGACAGAAAAAAATACATGTAAACAAACCTATTTGCCATAATGCTTTCATTGCAATTTAAACCTACAGTAACTTTCACAAACAAGTAAACACATACATACATGTTGGATTAAAAAAAAATCCACTTTAGTAAACCACCATAGGAGTATAGATCTTTTGATCCATTTCAAAAAGATTTGCTCCAACTTTATGCCACAATTGTTAAGAAATTGAATTTGGCTGCAAAGGCTCCTTTGTCGGTGATTCTTACTGGCACTATAGATTCAGCACTGCCTTATATTGACTTAGTCTTCAACATCTTGACTCATCTTTGGCTAGAACAACACTTCTCTTTAAATTTACAGGATTCAGAACCATGATGTACAGCTTTCAGCATGTCACTTCTCATTGATTAATAGATAAGTCAATCTCCCTTGATTTGTTAATCAAGGTAACTGTATGTGGTAATGTACTCTTCCAAATCCCAACATGCAACAATAAATGGTTTGGCTTTTTGGTAAACATGCAATCTGTTTTCCACTGTGTTTGATCTCTCAGCTTTTCTGTAAGACACTATCTTTCTTGGCCTGATCTTTTAATTGCTGTAACTTCAGTAAATTGACTGGCATTATGAGGTTGACTTGCAGCTCATCAAGGGTATCTTTTACATCTGAAAAAAATTGCTAAAAGTTCTTGTTCAATCTACATACTTTTGGTCACTGGACAAGGCTTTGGATGCACAAGCTACAGGTTGATCTTTAAGTCAGACTGCTGCCAACCTGGACATACTGGCATCAGCAGGCATTATAACTTTTGAAACATGGTACATGTACTGTACTGCAATGAAGTTGTTCTACACGTGCTTGCTTTAATTTGTCATAGGATTCATTCTTTTTCCCAGCACCAGTCACTGTGTTTTTTAAGTAACCATCTGAGTGGAATTGGTGTCTTGTCAATATGTGGAATAAACATGGATAAATAATGAACCATTTCCAGGAATCTTTATAATGATTTCTTATTCTACAGGGCTGGCATCTCCAAAATCATTTTAACTTTTTGGGATCAGGATTATAACCTTCTGACATTTTTTTGGCTCATGTAACAAACAGTAGTGGCTTTAACTTCAGGCTTTTTTTACAATTAACTTCACAACTCTGTTCAAAACATGGTGGCTATTTTATCATACTCTTGTTCTGTTTCTTGCCCAATCATTATATCACCAGCAATAATTTTGCATCCATATACTTTCTCAAACATCTGATGCATTACTTGCTGGAAGACATCAGGCACTTACTAGATATGGAAAGGAAAGTGGTTGAACATGTAATAATCATATGTCAGGTAGCTTGATGTTTGGTTGAGTAGAATTTGCCAAACTCCTAAAGCTGCATTGAATATGGAAAAATATTTAGCTTGTGGGTGTCTTGAGACAACTTCTTTCATAGTTAGGAGGGGGTAGTACTCTTGCTGCATGGCTTTATTAAGCTGTCATAGGTTGTTAGAAATTCTTATTTTATTTAAAGCTTTACTTTGACTAGGTGCAGTGTTATAGTCAAGTCCACCAAATCTGAATCTGACAACATCAATCCAAGTCAACTTATGTAATTTCTGAGTCCTTAACACTTCAAGTTCAAGTCCAAGTCTGACTCTTCAACATGTATAATACACCTCATGCTTCTGAAATGAACAGCCATGTACATGTACCATTAGTACTCCATACATATGTCACATACAGTACATGTAGATAGACTGTATTGAGGACAATAACCAAGATGTGTGAAATTTTAATTTCACTTTCATATTTTCCAACAAAATCATTGCCAGCTTGTGCAGTTGTAAGTATTTTCTCTAACTATTAGACTTAAAATTGAATGTTGCTGTATGGAAGATGCCAAACATTCTATACCATTGTTCAACCCAAAATTTAGGGGAAAAAGAAAAAGCACTGAAATTTAGCTGGACTTTTAGTGGAATTGCACTGAACTCTTGAGTCATGATTACTTATAAGCTGAAGTCTGAGTCTTTCCCAGTGGAATCCATGTCTACCATCCACGAGTCCAAGTCAAACACTCAAGTCTGGAATCAAGTCCTACAACACTGACCAGATGACTGCCAATGTTCAATGTTGAATATTGCTTATCACTGACTTTCAATGAATTCAATTTAAGTTTTCATGAAGTTCATTACCTTTGCACCTGGGTTTTGTGGTTTACTTGATTTTCTTGAGGTATCTCAACAGCCCCAGTAAATGCTTGTAATCCTTTGTTATTGACTGAATATGCTGATCTTTTTTTACTGCATGTTGCTTTTGCCTGCACCCTGTAGCAAATTGAATTGTTAACTGCAGATACAGGTATCACAGGGCTTACCAAAAGCTGAGCATTGTTTAGGCAAATGCTTTTTTATATAAATCCAGCAGTCATGTTGGCATTCAGCTGTTGGCATGTCAGCAGCTGTTGGCATTCACATTTCTTTGTTTTTCTTCCTTCATTTGCATTGAACTTACTTCATGAGCATCTTTGCTGCCACCCCAAGATCCTTAACTTGCAGCTCTGACAGTTCATTCGCTCTATGCAGAGTACAGTAAGTGCTTTTCTCATTGTAAAATCCTCTTCTTAAAGAAGTATTTTACAGTGTTACTTAGTATACTGCAAACAATACAATCTTTAACAAGTTCAATCTCAAGACTCCTAAAATGAGCATTTTCATACTGCATTTTGAAATCTGTACCAAAAGAAAACTGACTTTGACCAGGCCTGGAAATAATTGATTAAGTTCTGCCTATGTCAGTGACTGGCTACTGATTTCCATGCTTGCTGATGGTCCTTGCTTTCTTATATTGCATAGATGTCTTGAATTTGACATAGGGATGCAGATCTCTTCAAATTTTTGCATTAGCACTTCTGGATCTTTATCATTTCCTTATGAGTGAACAAGTTGTACCTTCCTACTGACTTTTCATGAGCTAAATTGAAAAGGATTCATACCCTTTCATTCCTTGATTTCCTGCTGTGATCTTGCATCATTTAATGCATCTTCAGTTATTGGTTCATGTGTGTTACCTTTGAACGAAAGTCGAGTTGGTTGTGAAAACCCTTTCAAGCATCAGTAACAACTACTTCTTACCACTGCCACCATGTTATGTGCAAGGTCCTTAAATAACCACTGCATGTGGATGGACCCTGTTACATGTGAAAGTCCCAACTTACATGGACTTAAGATATGAGAATGTGGACATTGTGCAAGATGATACAATATAAATGTAACATACAGTACTATAGACCATACCTTGCTTGTGAGGAAACTCAAGAGCTTTGGTATTTCAGGTTTATTTCTATCATGGTTTATGGGTTATCTTTCTGCAAGACTGCCAAATGCTAACTGTGCCAGATGCCACTTCTTAAATACAGTCAAACCTAGGAAGTTCCTCAAGGATGAATTCTAAGCCTATTAAAGTAAATGGTTTGAACCTGGGAGAATCATGACATGTTTGAGGAAGTTGATCGTCCAGGTTAGTGTAGTCTTGAGAAAGACTGTTGGTTGAAGTGACTGACGTTTCGACAGCCTTAGTGGCGGTCATCTTCAGAGTCAAAAGGAGAGTCTCCATTTGACTCTGAAGATGACCGCCACTAAGGCTGTCGAAATGTCAGTCACTTCAACCAACAGTCTTTCTCAAGACTACACTAACCTGGACGATCAACTTCCTCTAAGCCTATTGTATTAACATGAACATGAACTACATGTAATATCCAGTACATTTATTTTCCATTACACTGACCTTCATGGTGCAGGTACTAAATGCTTAGGGTTTGTGGAAACAATTTATATGATTCATTACAAAACAATCTTAACCCATTAAGGGGCAAGGGCACATCCTATAATTTTACAGTCCTCCCCTTAACCCACTGAGGAGCAAGGGATCACTCTATAACTTTTTTGCTCTGGCCAACGTTGGATGATTTTACCTGTCAAGGGGATGAACCCTGCCTCTTAATTAGGTAACAATCTCTGTTCCTAGTCAGATTACTCATTAGGTTTGTTTGAACTTTAAGTTGTCTTGGTGTTAAGTTTTATCCATTACAAGGAAAATCTCTTAAAAATTCATATAGCCAGAGATTTCCCCACCTCCCTCACAAACATTGAGAAAGACCTTGGAATTAAGATAAGTTCAAAATTGTACTGTAAAAGAACTATGTTTGAAGAGTGAAGTATTAGGACTGATTAAATGTAAGAGTTTACTGCAGGAATCAGTGATACATGAACACAGAGAGGTCTATGCAGTACCAACAACTTTTCCTATGCATTGCACATTCATTAAAAAGTTAGAGAGCTGCCAAGTACACAGCATGTCCTTTGTTTAACATTCAATGTTAATGTTACTTAGGCTCCATTAGAACTCTTTCCAATAACATATTGGGTTGAATACGTGGCCATGATCCTTTACACAATCTTCAGTGGCTTCAGTATGTCCACTGGTATGTAGTTAAGGATGCTGTTGTTGATATTTTTTAGCATTTAATCCTTGGTGTTATACATGTATATGCCATAATTAGCACATTGGTTAGTTTCATTTTCAAGAGTCAACCATAATTGAAGAGACTTGTGGATTAAATTGAAAAAACTTAATTTTTTTTTCCAGTTTCAATAGAAGAATATCACTTTTCTTCAATACATATTGTATTTGGTCCTAAATCAAAAGTTTTACTGAAAAATCATACAAATTTTACAGAATTGAGAACCAGAAATTGTATGGTATAAATATTGAAAATCTTCACATCCTTATCAGTAACTTCCTCTCAGAGAGATATTGTTCATGAAAGCCTGTGCTCATCATTTCTGAATGGCTTCTGTACTTGTTTACCATTTTCCTTATGAAAATAGACATTTTTATTTTTCAGGCTTAGGATGTTTTTCTAGTAAAATTCAGATTGCAAATGAATACTGTAACATTCAGGGGACAGTATTTACGATTTTGAGGAAGGTCTCATCTTAGTGTCCAAGCTGTCATGTTACAAAGGATGGCATGGAAGAGAAGTGTCATATTGAGGTTTATTTCTTACTTTTTTACAAGATATGCCAGCCACCTTTACATGTACTGTAATTTCAATCAGAGTATAGGAGGAGCTGATATTAGGACCACCTACTTTATTAGGGGCAATATAACTATGTAGCCTTTTTACCTTTCCACTGACCTTAACTGGACTGAGAGGGGTCAAATTCACCACCTCTAGCATTGGTGAATTAGCCACTCACCCACGTATTCCAAAAATATACTGAATAATAAAAAAAAAAAATTGTTGAAGATTTGAACTAAACTTCCCCGTTGAATTCTTAACACCTGAAATACAGTAGCACAGCTGAGATACAGTTTACTATGACCCTGACCATGTGTCACTAACTCTCAGTCCCTGTGTAACCTATGCAAAGTTCATTCATGGTAATCTAGATTTATTTTGTTTGACCTTGACTGATTTGATTTAATTATAGGAAGAATGAAAAGATGAAGAAACAAACTTGCAGTAACTGTAAAGGTAGGAGTAAAATAACAAGTTCATATTACTACTGTAACTTTATGGTTGGCATCATTCAAAAGTAAACTAGACAGGACAAAACTGTTAAGTCAACAAAATATGTGTAGAAGTTGATTGAATGGTAAAATGAGACTTTTTTCCCATATACTATATTATCAGGAAACATTTAAAGTTGCAGATAGAACTGTTCTATCAGAAAACTTGCATATAGTCTTGGAGCATACACTGCAGATTACACAAACACATTTTTGTCTGTGCTTGGTATGTATTTATTGGTACATGTACTGTACTCAAGTACCGTACTTGACCAATTTTTTGTTTAGGTGAGCTTTTTTATTACATATTCTGGTAATCCCAGATGATTTTACTCAATGAGGAAAGTGCGGGAGGGGGTGATTTTTCAAAGGAATTGGCTAAAATTGGTATCATTAATGAATTTGTGCCTAAAGTAACCTTTTCTATCATGCTGTGCTTCATGTCACAAGACTTTATTCAGCAGAGGAGACGGTCAACTTACCCAGGGGTCAATAATACATGTATACGATACTGTATGTAATGATCGTGACAATGATATAGAAGAATATAATGCGCTTTACACTTCAAATAAAGTTATTTGTGAAGTTACAAAGTTAAAAATACAGAAAATTGGTCTTTTCCCTTCAATCTTCTTTTATCCAATGCCAGCTCATGGGGAAATTGATTGCCACACCGAAATGGTTGAAATGAGCTGTAGCATAAATTCAAGTGCATTGAGCACGGTAAAATTTGTGTTGATCAGTCTTTAGGTACTGTAAAACAGTAAAAGGAGTTGTGACTCTACTACCCTGAGTGTGATGCCATTAATGGGTGAACTGGTAGCTATCTCTTTACTCCGTGTAATTAATGTTTGTGATCCCTTTCTTGTATTTTACACTGAGTTTAGACTAGGCAAGTTTTGCCGTAGTAGGCATGCGGAATATCTCATCTCATGACAACAGGAGACTCGCCAAGGTTTCGCTAGAATATTACATTATCCAAGATTAACAGGTAGACTTTTGCACGATTAATTCGGCTTATTGTCGTGTTCTGCGCTAAAAACACCATAGACTTCTAAAGAAATGGTTCATGGTAAACGGGCGATTACGGGTTCCTGAGTAATCAACATATCCTCTCACCTAAGGCACAGAGTTAAACAATCAACCAGAGGTCCAACCTGCTATCGGCAGCTTTGGTGTTTGCGTTCTCGCGCATGTCGCCCCGCGCATCTCATTAATTCAAACATCGCCATGTTCCTGGTAAGCGTCTTCCTTGCGTCTTCTGGCGAACATCCACAGGCAGGGGCGGATCTAGAATTTGTTTTTACTTAGTCATAACTTTTCTAGGGGGATCCGGGGGCATGCTCCCCCGGAAAATTTTGAAATTTTGGGTCACTGAAATGCCATTTCCTGCATTTTGAGTGCTATAGTGAGCGAAATCTAAAGCCCTCAAATGGCAGGTTTTTTTTAATAGTGCGTGCTATCTTTTCGTAAAGAAATAGCTAGCCTTTACAGAAATAGTCAACTTTGTACTTCGTTTTATTGTGGTGTGAAATGCAATTTTATTCTTGATCTTTTAAATTACAAAATACCACAGTTATTACATCAAGGAACAAAGACATTCTTGATTAGGCTTAAAATTTCAGAATTCTTCATACCTTTCACCTTATGATGTAAAAGGCCACATCATACTCATTTCTATGATCTGTACAAATGGTTGAACTGCTAACTGATGAAAAAGCTGCCTTACTGACAGATGAAACAACAGTATTTGATAATGAAGTGATAACCCTCTATGGAGCTGAAGAGACAGCCATATGTGATGGAGTGCCTACTTAGAGGTAACCATAATATTAAAGAAGAAATTTTGTCAAGTGAGTTAGGTGGCTCAGACGTACCTACAATTATAGATGATAAGGCAGTTTTCATAGGAGTGTCTGGTTTTTTTTCATTACATTTCCAGTTCAGGTAGAGGGCAAGAATGACAGTTTTGATTGAACACTGCAACTTTTTTAGATTTTGGCAAGGAAGAAGTAATCAACTTCCTTTTCCTTGTTTCAGCACTACAAATTAATGGTACACAATGGTTATGTTTAAATGTGACAGAAGAAGGAATTACTCCTTCATAACAAACAGTATACTTAGATCATCAAAAAATGGTTTGACAGGAGGATGAGGTTCAATTTTTTGGTTGAATAACAAGCCCCATCTGAGAAGATTAGAATCAAAATCAGGGTAGTGTGAAAAAATATTTCTGCAAGTGACTGTTGACAAAGCCAACAAATATACAGGGGGTGGACAAAAAAAAGTAGCCCCTCTATAGAAATACGGTTTTTTATTCAAACACATACCAAAGTGATAAAAAATGTAGAAACCACTTTGTTTTAGCACAGACTGATCAACATTTTATTAAATTTGAACTTACACAATAGATTTAAATACTAAAATAAGAAGAAATACAAACTTTTGTTGATTTTAATCTCAGGTTGTGTTGTTTTCGAAAGTTAGGTAATATTATGTACCTTTGAATGTCTTGAGCGTATGCGCTTTAGCCCTCAAGTTCTTGCAAAAAATCAATCAGAATCATCGTCCCACAATATTTGAATGGTTTTCGTAAATACTAAAGTTTTACTGGGCACATTCATTAGTCCTTTTTGGATGCACTGGAAAGGGATTATTGGTAAAGAAGAGGAAATGGCTAAAAAGACAAGAAAAGAGACTCAGAAAGAAAGATCACAGGCCAAGACTGGAAAGAATCATGAAATTCTTGGAATGCTCAAGGCTGGAGTTGGTGTTCGTCAAATTTCACGGGAATATAATCTGAGTTACTCAGGAGCAAAGAAACTTTGCAAAAAGTTGAAGTAGAGTGGAAGCTGTGGACGCAGTCCTGGCTCTGGTCGAAAACGTAAAACTAGTGAGTGAAGCGATCGTTTCATTGTTAAATGTTCAAAAGCAGGAACGCTGACAAAAAAAGAAATGGCATATCAACTCAAAGCTCAGACAGGAGACAAAGTAAGCTGCAAAACTATTCGGCTCCGTCTCAAAGAAAAAGGCTTGGTATGGAGAAAGAAATATAAGAAGCCTTATGTTAGTGAGAATAGTTTGTTACGTTTATCCTTTGCCCGTGAGCATGTTGGTTGGAGAGAGGATCAATGGAAGCGAGTTGTATGGAGCGATGAGTCGCCATTTTGTCTTCAAAACCAATCCACTCAATATGTGTGGAGAACTAAAGGTGAAAAGATGTCAAATCGCTGAATGCATGGAACAGTGAAACATCAAAAATCCATTAATGTCTGATGGTGTTTTTCGTGGAATAGCGTTGGTGATTTACATCGTGTCAAGGGAATAATGACTGGAGAAGTATACAGGAAAATCTTGATACATCATCTTGTCCCATCCGCCAATCGGTTACGTCCTGATGGTTTCGTATTCCAACACGACAACGACCCCAAACACACGAGTGGGGTGGTTTCAAAATATCTGAAAAATAAGAAGCTTGATGTTATGCAATGGCCAGCTCAATCGCCAGATTTAAACCCCATTGAAAATTTATGGGCTGAATTGAATCGTTTGACAAAAGACAGAAACCCAAAGAAAGAAAATAAGCTTTCCGAAATACTTAAAAGTGGATGAAATGAGATAACTGACAAATACTTGCATAAAGCTTGTCGAAAGCATGCCTAGTCGATGCAAAGCTGTCATAAAATCCAAGGGAATGCCAATAAAGTACTGAAAGATTTTAGGCATTAACTGTACTGCTGATAACAGTAGCATGATACCTGTACAAATGTGATATTATTTCGAGTTGAAAGCGTGTTTATTAAGCAAAAAGTTTGTTAGTAACGCCGCCGAACAACATTGGCATAACATTTAAAATATTCAAATTTTTTAATAATATTTTTATTTGTTATTACATTTGTTGTAAAAATCAAATTTGAGGATCATAAATCGTAAGTGTTTAGCTAATTTATTCTTCAACTGTAAAGTTTTTGCATTTCTTCACATCTTCTGCAAGCTTGTGAAGTTTATATCCCATAAACCGTATTTTTATATGGGGGGCCACTTTTTTTTGTCCACCCCCTGTATAAACCCACACCATTTCTTGTCTTCAGTGTACAATGGCTTCTGCCTACACTACCTTATCTAAGGATAAGTTAGTTTCAGTAGCTTCAAAGGATACAGACATAGCAACCATACTAGACACTGACTGAAAAGGATTGTTCCTATGGGTGTCAAAGATAGAACAGAAACAGGGATGCACACAGTAATAATCAGCATGCAAGAAGAGCTCTGTTGATGTCATGAGTCTCAGATCACCAATCAGAGTATTGTCACCAACAAGAAGCAAAGACACTGAACTGTAAAGGCAGTTTCCAGTACCATCAGATCTAGAAAAGATAACAGAGTGTAAAGAAACTCGACTACTCAGATTTTTTTTCTGGAGCATGAGACTGCAGGTCAAATCATACTTTTTTAACTGTGTTTACATCTCAGACAAATAAAATATCTCGTACGATCAAACTCAAGCAACGAACAGGTTTGAATATGCAACTTTAAATTCCTTAATAATGAACTCCGGTCGGTATAGTTAAAACAGCGTGCTAGCTATAACAAACTATCTAGAGAGTGTATTTAAATGTAAAATTCACACAATGCCTGGGTGATCCACGTCGGTGAAGTGAGAGTACTAGACCCAAGGAAAGTTCATTTACATAATAAATATTCACGAACAGATTAAAGCTTTCTTACCTCAGAGCAATGTGATGATTTTCTTTGTTCTTGACTTAATCATGTATAAAATCTTCGGCATTTATAATTCTGTTTATACCCTCGCCGACCCGCTGAAGAAGATCGTCTGCAGTGCATAACGCATGAGAAAAGTTTCTTATCGATTTCGTCGTAAAGCTCTTGTAACGTTGCTCTATTGTCATTAATTAAAGCGCAGTGTACTCGCTCCCGTATTGTCATTGAAGACATGTTGAAAACGAGAAGAGCCGCGTGGCTACGATTCGATTGCAGGATTTGTTCACTGTCGAGACGCAGCCGCTAACCGAACAAAACACAAATAAGAAGGCGCAAATCCTGCAAAAGGACGTTTCAGCCTCTACACCAATCAAAACTTATAATAATAGTAAAGTTAACCAATCGAGATCGTTGACTTAACAGGCAAGTTCGTCAAAAAATGACTAACTTTCCTAACGCCGTCAAAATGACGTTTTAGCAGTCATAGGGCGCTGTAGCCCGAGCGTAGGGTCACGTCTAGATGCAAGCAATGCCCGGCCGCTCCCAGACATTCCCAGGGGAAACCTGGAAGTAACCCACGGATGAAAGTTTCTCGCAAAGAATTAACTCCCATTTGCATAACTTTACGCAAAGGTGCGATATGCGTCCTACATGTAAGACATTAAATTCTGTTTATGGCCCAATTTTTACTTCGTCGCGCGACTTATTTGACGAACTCTAAATCCGCCCCGGACAGGCATGTTTTTAGCTGAACCAAAACCTAAATATTTCGACCTGAGTGTTTTGTAGTCTTGGTATTATCAAATTAAGGTTGCAGAGGCAAAGGAGGAGGTTAGAAAAAATATTTGGTAAGTATTTTCTATCGGAATTGATATCTACTCAACTTATCACATGTTTTTATCAATCATGCCAAGATTAGAAGGGTTTTAGTGTAGTCAAATCCATTTAATGGACTTAAAGTTCCTCCTTGGAGTTTTCAGTAAATTGTGGAGTAAATTATGTTTTTAGTTTACAAAGCAAGTATGCATTGGCAGATCGAAACAGCCAATTTCAATACATCATCTGAAAACAATCGTATGGTTATGTCCGATGAAGAGAGAATGTAAAAAACAAAACGAAACTCGAGCACTTTCTGGAGATAAAAGCCAACTGCAACAACGTGAAGCAACTCCAACAACGTCTAAGCCTTTTGTTTTGTTGTTTGAACGACCAGGCACAAATCCGTAGACCGCACCCCATACTTCCTTCGTCGTAGGGTTGATAAGATTAAGTCATTTTTGGTATTTTTACGATGTTAAGAATTAAACTTTGCCGTATTTACATTTTACCGGAAAAAATCGCGGGAAAGGTCAAAACTGCCGGGGGGAACTTGCCGGGAACATGGCGGCCAGCGCGTGGGCATTAAAAATTAGGAACAAACTTTCATGCGAGCTGAACCTCTGGTAACCAGTTTGGTTGCTTATTTACTCTATGCCTAAGATACAGGATAGTCCTGAAATGTCAATGGGTCGAAGATTCGGGGATAACCCTGAATTTTAAGACCGCAAGGTTTAATGCAATAGGTTGGTTTTTACGTTATAAATCTGAATTATTTATATTTCTAAAAATTCAAAAATCATAGTTTTACGTTATAAATCAGGATAATCCTGAATCTTAGGTAAGAGGATATGTTGGGGTAATCGATACCATCGATACTAGGTCACTACCGTGAGTAATCGATACTGGGACTGGTATCGAATATGCGTTTGACTACTTGGCAATAGGCAACTACTTGGCCATTGTTTTACTTGGGCAGGCAGGATGTTACATCTATGATCGTGGAAAGTTCTGCGGAAAACAAACTAGATGCTTAGTTTGGAATTATTCTGAAAAATTAGTCGATCGAACGAAGGCTTGGTGTCCGTTGTGTGGAGATGTTTTCCAGCACTTAAACAACACCTCAATATTTCTTTTGCCATCTATCTTCTTTTACTTGAGAAAGGAAAAAATACAGCGTGTATTTGTCTTTGTATCATTCAATTTTTGAGAAATTATGCAAAGAATATACTGAAAAATGTGACGTACCTTAAGCGATCGGTCTCAGTAATTGATACCGTCGATACAGACCTCAAAAGTAATCGGTATCGTATCGAATCAATTTTTGCGTTATCGCCCATCACTAACTAGTTCATGATTTGGCGTGCTCCATGGAGCTATCAGTTATTAGCATATACCTCGTAGGTGGATAGTGTTTTTTGCGCAGTCTGATTAGTTCCTCTATCTTGGAATATCCTGCATTATTCATCTCCGAGCAAAACAAGATGGCGTCCAGTTATCTTTACGTTACAAAAGTAGAACTTTTCTTTAATAAACGAAGTCGCCGTGCCATACATTACCAAAAAGAAACAAAATTTGGCAATAAAGTGTTCGAAGATATGTATTTCTTGTACTTTTTAGCGATAAATGCACTCAGGATTAGCTCAAAATGTTTTTGTTTACGACTGATAAGTGGGCGGCGACAAGCCGACTGAGTTCGGTAAATTGTTTTAAAATTTTGAAAAATAAATATGTGAAAACAATTATGCGAGGTATATGCTGAAACAAGTATTCACCTCAGTGTCGGTGAACGGCGTAGATGTTTACCTCGCCGCTTCGCGGCTCGGCTATTCACCTCCACTTTGGTGAATAATTGTTAATGGACACTCTCGGGAAGATGGATAGCACGAAAAAAGCGCAAGTAATTACTACACAACATAGTTATTTCAATATTCTTTTTAAAATCCTGTTTTAATTTTTTAAATATGCTGGACACTACTCTTTATATTTCACTTATTCTTTTTAAATGAAAAAAACCAAACGTTTGACAACAAGAATCGCCTGAGAGAATGACTTGTTGTAAGTCGGTGGTAAGTGAGATAAACGGCCCCTATACAACTAAAAATATTGCCAGATACTCGTCTGGACAGCATGCAAACTGTCATGGCACGGAAACTCAGACGATGCTAAAATACACTTTCTTCTGAATCTTCAAAAGCGAGCAAATACACTGCGATTTGCAAAGTGAGTTAGCAAGAAATTCAAGGTTTCCTGAACAGTGAAACATTCGACCATCAAAAATGGTCGATATTAGAACCAGAAGGTAAAAACTTTAGTCCCGACGTCACGAAGATGGCTTGGATCTGGATTTGAGAGGCTTTAAGTGAATTCGTCAGGTCATAAATTGTTCCATGGAGTAGTCAGACGACAGCACATTTCAAAATATTCATCTTTTAATTGAAAATGTGAAGAACAAATGTCAGTGAAAACAAATGTTCGTGTGAAGTACATGAATTTCTGCTACCCAGCTTAACAAGCCATGACAAAAAGCACACTTGCTTAATCGGTGGCATTTTGATTTGTAAATGTATTTGGGCTAAGGAATTTAAGATGGTGTAATGTCTTTAACGAAACATAACGTCAAAACTATACAGATGTCTTTATTTCGAATTTTGTACTGAGCCCTAATATTTCTTTCAAAGCAACAGAACAGGTTTGAATCCGCTGATTATTAAGAGTAATGGAGAGAAGTCTGCATTTATAGCAAATATGTTTTACGTCCAGAAAAATTTGTACCGTATACTACATACCGAATTGTCAGTGGGTGATAGGGATGCTCTGAATGTCACTTCACCGGTTACCGCATTCCGCTAGATAGCCGACTGCCGGATGCCAGATATTTAAAAGGGTAATAAAAAGAAAGAAAATGGGCAAACTACTTCATATATATATATATATATATATATATATATATATGTATATGTATATGTATATGTATATATATGGTAATATGATTGAAATGCATTTCAAACCTGTTCTGCATATAGGTTACCTCTCACGTTTAAGAAGGGTTTAGTACAGTAGAACTGTTTTTATTCTTTATGAATGATCCGAGGTCTGATCCTTATTGGCGCTCTAAAGAATTTTTTCACCGAGTTTTGTGCTCGCGTGAACTGGAGATTTGTCTGGTGAATATACGGCAGAATTTTACCGGATACCGGATATTATCACATTGCCAGTTTAAACTGGATACAGGTATCGGGATTTACTTCATTTCTTGGAGGACAATGAAAAGAACCAGAAGCACTGTAAATCACTGCGAAATAATATTCAGTCCATTCGTAGTAATCTTGGTATCAGTCAATTCTTCAAGGTGGGACAGAATAGACGAAATATTCCATCATTTCTTAAACCGTAATTGTTCCCAAAACAAAATTACTATGTCCACCATACCTGTACAATTTATTCCATGTATCCTTGTTTTGGAATTGTTGAGGAAGAATGTTCTCTAAATTGACTGCCTCATTTGCCTAGCTTGTGCTTCTGCCGTCTTTGTGAACTTTAATAAATGACCGTGAATTTCTTTTCTCTTTGTTACGTCTAGTTACTCAAAAAGTGGGAGATCTCACAGTCCCATCTGGCAAAAAAGTCACTCTGAAGTGTTCCTTTGATGGGATTTCTGCCAAAAATATTACTTGGCTTAAAGATGGAAAGAGAATTAACGAAAGCAGACGCGTTACAAAAAAGTAGGATGTAATATTTTGTATACAGTAACGAAGGAGTTATTTGGTGACAGTTATAATATAGCTTCTTACATTGTGTTTGTCAAAGGGCCCCCATTGACATGATACGATTATTCTGATGTATCTGACTATCTCACCGGAGCTTTCCGGACGCAGAAATCGTTGTCCATTTGAGACAACATTACATACCCAGTAGGAACAATCATGTACCAGGGGTGGCACCAGGAATTCCCCGATGCAGTAGCTGACCTCCCTGACGGGGGGGGCTAAACCAAAAGGGCCGTGACCACGCCCTCTTTATAATTTCGTTATTTGATAGTCGAAAACATGTTATTTTTTGCAAGAACAATCTTAACTTCTGACTAGAAACAGTTTACTATTAGATTTGACATGAAGAGAAGTCCATTATCTTTCTTGGCTAAATCAGTGACAGGTTCTCATAGTTTGTACAACATGTGTGTGTTTGTCAGTGAAAATTCCCCGACGAATGGTTAATTTTTCCCCGACGAATGGTTAATTTTTCCCCGACGAGGGCGCTGCAGTCCACTCTGGCGCCACCCCTGTCGCGTACTACAATCGTGTTGTGTAAATGAATCCTAGTATTGTGGTCAGAGTTTGGCCAGGTTTGAGATTTGGCTTTCACTTTGCCCGTCACTTCCAACAATGATGTGCAGTTTTTGGTATTTTGATCAAAATAATGTGGAAATTGCTCGTATGATGTCTGCACAGTTCGGTCTAGTTAGAGACTAGTTTGTATTTTCTCATTTCTTTGATTTGAGAGTCAAAATTAGATCTGTCTAATTGGACTACGCAAATTGCGCAATAAGCAGAGTTAATTCAAACGCTGGATTCCTTTCAAATTGTATCGATAGATATATTGGGTAGAGTGCGTAAATACACAGGAAAATTCTTAAAAAATATAAAAAGAAAATAATACCAATGACTAAACTTAAAAAGTGACTGGGAGGAGCAAAAGTAAAAAAGTCCTGGTTTTAGTTCTTATTAGTGCAATGTTTCCTGTAAAAAAACCTGTATGTTTGCTTGGACAACTTCCAGTTAATTCAATATTTTGTTTTAATGGATCAGTCCATCCCTCGTTTCCTGAACGATTATCTTAAACTGAGTTAGACTGTAGAACTATCGCCAGAGTGAAGCTATAAAATGTAGCTTCTGGATGGGACCGCAAGACCCATTGAGGACTCAAGGAGACATTAAAGTTGCTTTTTGGAACAATTTGAAGAACAAACTAAAAGAGTTATGACAGTTCGATGATTTATTGAATAATGTGGAAACTTGATATGTATCTTAGCAAGACAACCTTGAAAGGTTGAACACCAATTTATTCATAATTGAATTTAATAAGATATGGTCATTCGCAACTTATTGAACTAAAGGACATGGTCTAGAAGCTCCTCGTTCTAACTTTTTGTTCAGTTTCGTGCGGCATCATCGTGCACGACACAGGTATCTGAAACAATCAAGCAATTAGCGAATAGAAACGTTTGCGTTCAGTCTCTCAAACCTTCTGCTTGAATGTTGATTGCCATAAAACAAAAGACTTGTGGGTAGAGGATGAACCACTTGGCTGTATTACATTTATAATTTTTTCCTTTACATTCACCAAAACTCAACCGCATTGTCCTCTTGTTTCCTTAGGGGTCCAAGAAAATTTTGTGGCCCCATAACCACATTTCATTACTTCACACAGACTGTAAGTCGACAATCGAATCCAGATTAGGTATAAAGTGATTGGCAAGACACAGTTGAATTGGCTGAAAGTTGCCATGATTAAAAAAAGAATCTGCTCGCTACTTTAACTTTGCATTTCAACCGTAATGCGCCCGTAAGCTAAATGAAGTGGTCTAAACGTAGCTGAAATTGGAGTAAAATATTAAAGTTGACTATGAAAGTCGAAGGGCTAAACTTTTAAGCCGCAGAAGTCTACCTCAACGTCGGCCGCAAGCAGGCTTTCCGCTAAGAAGGCTGGAGGGGAGTTTGCACAGATGTGAAACATAAAAAATGCCTTACTGGGTGATCTGTCAAAAATCGGCCAGTCAGAGATTAAGCAATGCCCCCGTTAAATCTTTTGAAATGTCTCCTGAATCGTTTCTCAAATAGATTCTTAGTAAGTTCGAATGTCGAACTTTTGCTTTCTCCCCTGGATAAAGTAGCGAGAAAATAGAACTAGTTAAGTCAAAGGAGTATAATGCTTCTTGTTGGTGGACTTTTATTACCTTTATGGCATGTGATTTCTCATACGTATGAGCGCAAATATGTCAGTCAACTGGTTTTGAAAAGCGTTGAATCTTTAAAAAGTGCCCACACGCTTACTAAAAAATATGGGAGGTGATTTGCGCCAGATATGCATCAATCAGAATTTTGCGTCGAAATTTTTGAAGTAAATACGCAAATAACTGAAAGAGATCCAAGCAGGCTTACATTAGCCAGATAAGATCTGGTATTTTAACTAATCACGACAGTTTCTGGTTGTTGATGTTTTTGTTTTTCCATTAAAATTTACAAAAGGTTCAACAAAAATGGCTCAAGATTGCGAATAAAACGTGTATCTGCTCGTGACAAGGGTCTGTACAGCTGTGTTGGCATCAGTATACTTGGACTGGTGATAACCAGTAAAGGATATTTGAATGTCACTCGTGCAAAGAGATACAGTAAGTCGTCGTATATAGTTACCACTCTTTAAATATTTACGTTTCTGCGAAAGGCATGTTCAGGGGGGAACACAGAACAGTCTTCACCTCTCCAGCGCATCCAGCTTAGGACTTTTTGTAACAGTGAAGAATATAGATGATGAGCGTACGCTCGTCAAGCTTAAATTCTCAAAAAATGTTTTTGAGCCCCTGCCTTGCTTTAAGTACCTTGGTACGGTAATGGAGACGGAAGGTGGCTCGAGCAAAGCAGTGAAACAGAGGGTGAAATCAGCATGGATGAAGTGGAGAGAAATGTCTGGAGTTATCTGTGATAGGAAAATGCCAATGAAACTGAAATCAAAAATTTATTAATCAGGACTGAGACCAGTAATGCTATACGAGGCAGAATGATAGGCGATGCGCAAGAAGGAAGAGGATCTGCTGAGAAGGACGAAGAAGAAAATGTAGAGGCGAATTCTGGGGGTTTCACTGAAACACAAAGTAAGGAATGAAGAGATCAGGAGAAGGTGTGGGGTCGTAGATATTATTGAGAAGGTGAGAGAAGCAAGATTGAGGTGGCACGGTCACGTTGAAAGGAAAGATGCAGCAGAGCCGGTTAGAAGCATTATGGAGATGGAGATTAAGGGAAACAGAGGACGAGGACGACCGAAGATGAGGTGGATGGACTGCATTAAGGAGGACCTAACTGTGCAGAAGTTGAATACGGATATGGCAAGAGATAGAAAGATGTTTGCAAAACGTCTTGGAATGCCTTAAAGTCAGAGGGCCGAAAATGCAAAAATTTACTCTTAGGTTTATCCTCCAGCCAAAATTTTCTGAAGCCATTATTTGTAGTGCCTGTTGGGCTCCCAAAATTCAGGACCGACCAATGAAGTCTATAACCTAATTAACGACGAGGAACCCCAACAAAGTGAGCTACCACGATGGAGATGGAAAGTCCTTGTAACTTTCGCGCTTGATGTTAGTGCGACAGCTGGATGGTGACAGCATCTCACCAGTAATATGAAGACTACGGGTTCGGGCCCCGTCTTGGGCTCAGAAACATGTTCTGTGGATTAGAGCTTGACGAATGTTGGCGTATCGTCTGTCATAGTTCCACGCTCGCTTATACGAATAATGTATAATTTTATTACTGTTAAAACTTTATAAGCTTCCTGTTAAAAGAGTTCAAAAAAGTCTAGAGAATATAGGCTCGTAATTATCTAATACCTGTCCAGTGTTTGCCTTTTGAAAATTCTGTGTGTGTTGACAGTGAGCCCCTGAACGCATGTGGTTGATTAATCTTCAATGTGGTTGACCAATCAGTCTTTATGGGGCCGTTCACACTAGCGTGTTAGATCGATCTGAGATCGATCCAAGTCAAAGTCGATCTGAGTGTGAACGTTTGAATGCGAACTGAGATCGATCCAAACGAGTCTATTTCAAGTGTGAACGCCTTCACGAGGCGAACCGAGATCGATCTCAGATCGATTCAAGTTAGATTGATCTCAGTGTGAACTGCCCCTAAAACCACATCAACCACTTTCGCTACCTGGGATTTATTTTGTGTGGTTATTCTGTAATTGGTAAATGTTCGATACAATTCCTTTTGTTGAGATACTAAGATAAAGACATTTGACTGGTTATCTGTTCCACTTAAGGTACCCTACGTAGTCGCAAGAAGCTAACGACGAGTTCTCGAATGTAAGTTCAAATTCTCGCTCTCTTGAGAGGATTTTCTAATTTTACACTGCGTCTGAAGTTATTATGCAATAGTGATAATTCGAAATATATTTGTATGCATTTTTTATATAATAAAACCTCATAGCAGTCACATATAAAATAAATTGATATACAAGAAACTATATTTACTTGTGTGTTTAGTTGTTTTGGGCCTTGCTAAAGTATTTTTTAGAAAAAATTTAAATTTCGGTGTCTGAAGGTATTATGCAAATGGTTTGGCTGATCAAACTAACTGAAGTTAATTCATTCTTCACGACCATGCAGAAACCAATTTATCATTCCATTTATTTTAAACACCAAACAGCGGATTCATTTTACATGTTTATGTATCCTCCTTTCTTATCTATTATTTTAAATAATCGATCACCCATTGAATTTGTGAGTGACTTCATTGTTTCAGGCTTGATTGATTGAGTTGCTTTTTTAATTGCCTCCCACAAGTCTGATTTGTTACTGTATTATTTACCACCACTATACAGCTCTCTCTTTACCAGTGCCCACATGTTTTCAATTGGATTAGATCAGGGGAGGAAGATGGCCATTTCATTAATTTACTTCCTGTTAACCTTATTCGAGCCAAAAAGTCAGAAGTACTCCGTGACGCATGAGAGGGGGCATTGTCTTGCATGAACACACAGTCCTTTTTAAGTTTTCGACTTTGAGACTTGTACCATTTGAAGAATGTGCCTTCCAATAATGCACAATAGTTGTCGCTGTTTAACTTAACTCCCTCATCCACTTTAAAGGGACCAATTACTTTGTCATCGACAATCCCTGCCCATATCATGATTCCACCACCTCCTTGTTGTCTCCTTAGCCTTGGAGGAGCTTCCTTATCACAGAGAACCCAGCCTTTAGACCAACCATCTGGACCATCAAGAGTCATCCGTGATTCATCTGTAAAAATTACCTTGCTAAAATCAGTCTTCAAGTTTTCTCTGGCCCAATCCAAACGCTTTTACTTGTGTGTTTTATTTAGAGGAGGTCTGCCAACTGATTTCTTGACCGTGCTCATTGTTTGAAGGATTCTACACCTTTTATCACGTTTCACTCCTGATATTCCTGCCTTGTCAAACACTTCTGCACTACTGAGTAGTGGATGCTTTGTAATAATTTGCTTCAATTTACGGTTGTCTCTGTCACTAATGTTCTTAAATCCCTTTCCTTTGCTTCTCACTCACTTTTTGTTTACGTCTTCCATTGCATTCTTAACTGTTCGATGGTCTCGTCGTAGTATCTTTGAAATTTCTAATGTTGTTTTCCCTCTGGCTAATAACTGCACAATTTACTTTTTCTCTGTTGCTGATAAGTCCTTCTTTCTGCCCATGTTGACTTTTAACTAAGAGATCGACTACAGTACAGGATTTATATAGTAGTGCTAGCACACTTGCATAATAAATTCAGACACTGCTTTTCTAATTAGATGATTGTTTTGGGAATAAATTGGACCAATCTTTGTAATGCGAAAGAAGATGAACTGCTATTACTTGCTTGTACATTGCTTTGTTATATGCATGACTGCTACGAGGCTATGCAAAGCCCATACAAATATATTTCGAATTATCACTCTTGCATAATAACTTCAGACGCAGTGTAAATGTTAGAAGTTATACATAGCCATGATGTACATCTAGTATTATTAGAACTAAGTGAAGTATTGCAGTAACGGTATGTCACAGCTGTAGTGGGTATCCAGAGTTTCCTGATAGAAGTTTTAAAATAGCAAATGACTTCCCGTTATTTGCATCTCATGACTTAGTTTGTTATTGACGTCTTAGTCATATTCATCAGTTGTACGTCACAACTTTTTTTACATATAAAATAGTACCTGTAGTTTTTATCACTTTACATTTCACCACGACGAAGGACCTTTCGAAAGTTCTTTGATCCTTTTGACTTTTTACAAAACTGCCTTCGCAACACTCTACTATTTTACTTTTATATTATAATAACCACGATGATTATTCTAAAGAAGTAACTGGGGAAAGAAGCCATTATTTTCCCGGAGATACTTCAGTCTGTCCATACAAATGACCTGATTTCTGAGACGTGAAGCTCACGTACGGGGCTGGTCTGTCCCGGATAACTATATTTATACTCCTGTGAAATTCTATTCAAGTTCAGAGATAACTTGAATTAATTGTGTAATTGAATTAATTAAATTTATTGAATTGGTAATTGAATTAACTGTGCTGTCCCTGATGCCAAACTATTGCACTGCCAACGCATTTTACGACCATGACGAGATCTTGACAAACTAGTCCTTCTGACTTCTCGTGGATGCACTGCACTTGCTTTCCGTCGTTCGCAAGAGGCAGTGAAGGACCCAAGGGAAGAGTTTGAAGGTTTTACTTTATATGCTTCGGTGATCCTAAATTCATGCTAAGCAGATCACCTATGGTGCCCAAGAGGTTGGTCAGTCGCCCCTGATCTTTGAATCCTACAGTCCACAACTGTCGAGGAGTTGATTTTATAATTTTTTTTTGTTTCAGAACTCCTAAGCCAGCGAAGTCCTATACTGGAAAATGTGAAATGTACAGGGGAAAAGTTTGCTCTCCTTATGTCACTGATGGCACCTATATTTATGTGGATACTCAGAAAACAACGAGCAGTCAGGATTTTATTGAAAAGAAGCTATCCGTCGGATTTATTGAAATGAACAAGTTGCTTAGCAATTCCTGCAAATCATATTCGTTGCCATTTTTGTGTCATTACCATTTTCCTGAATGCAGCATGGGTAGAACACCCAAGATGATTTGCAAAAATGAATGTGAACTTGTCAAAACGAAATATTGTAAAACAGAGTACAAATTGGCTGGCATTGGGCATTCTAATTCCAGTGAGGATGACTTGTTTCCTGATTGTAATACACTGCCGAAGGGAACAGGAAGAACAAACTGCATATCATTGGGAAGACACTTTCCTCCACCGCAAATTCAGTCAGGTAAAGAGGGTTTCCTTGTAATTTTTAGCATTAATACATATAATTTGGATTAACTTAATGTTGTTGGCCCGGAAAGCGTACACGTGATAAGATCCGCATTACTACTTGGGGAAAATATTCGAATATATTACCATGATCGTTCCAGTGATTCCGCCCGTTTTCTTATGGCAAAGGTGACTCAAATAGACCAGGACGATTTTCAGCTTCTCGTTTACAAACTTGACACTGTTTTCGTGAAAAATTGTGAAAATATTGCCAATTTTCGACACTTGCCGTTTTTAATAACCACACGATTTCTAACTAGTTTTCTAACAGGTGCTTCCGAGTTTTATATTAAGACAGTATTCAAAAGAAACGGAAGTCCCACACCTGAGGCGACGTGCAAATTAGGCACCCTGAAATTGGGTGAAAGTTGCCAGCTGGAGTTTTTGACGCTCGTTTCGGACAAGTAATGCTAAGCAACCTTTTACAGTCATTTCTGCAGGGAAATGTTGATCAGTTAGTTTTTAATCATATTCATTTGTGCCATAAAACATCTGAAATAATGAAGTGTTCTATCGCTACCGCTGTATTCGCGATACTCAGTATACGCGGTATAAGTCGGATTTCTCGTGGACAACCTCCAGAAATGTTTAATTTTAAACACTGGATTGATAATGATGTCCACGTTCGCCCTCGCTGGCATCTACCATCTGCTCACAGAAATCTCCGGCTCGTCGTAAATTTTATTTTCCACCTCAGAGACTCCAAGTTCTGTGCAGTTACCGATTACGAGTTATCCACACTGTCTTCGTCGTCAGATTGAGCTATCGTACATTTCTGTTGCGACTCTAACCCCGCGTCTTTAAAAAGCGGAAAACGTGTTTCTGCGTTGTCACCAGACTCACGACGGCGCGAAGATTGCACATAAGTCTAATTCACACAAGAGGAAAATACAAGCGCCAGCATCTCAACCATAAAGTAACTCTTTTGTTTACTGAGGATTAAAGAGAGTTAGTCACGGTTCAGTATCGAAGGAATAAAAGAATTATTTAAGGTAAAAAGTTCAAAAGTTGGTAACTGCCGTGAATGATCTCAAAGAATTCCAACGTTTCGAGAACACGTTTCTCTGACGATTTTCTTCCTCTGACGAAGGGCCTTTGCCCGAAACGTTGGAATCCTTTGACATCAGTCGTCCCAGTTATCAACCTTTGAACTTTTTACCTTATTTAACACTGTCTATGCAGTATTCTATTTTTTTTAATCATTGAAAAGAGTTAATTTATGGATGAGACGTTACCGGACCTTATTTAAAAATGCCGGATATTGGTAGCATAAATTTATCTCACTGAAACACTTCCATAAATGTAGTTGTTATGTTCTTTTAAAGTCTCGAAATTATGGCTCGCAAGTGTTCAATTGCCCGTTTTTCGCGCCCAGTGTTGGGAAAAGAAATGCGTTCCAGGGACATGCATTTTATCGGAAACTCCAATTAGGATTTTCTGATATGTTTAGCTCATGACTTGTTGAGACGTATTTCACTGCTAATTTCTGAATATTTTTTCAATCCCAGGCTCTTTGGACGGCACAAAAAGGTAACCATTTTTTAATTTATTTCTTCCAGGTGTGTACGTAAAACCCGTTTTCCACTTGGCGAATTTTGTCGCGCGAATCGACTTTTTTTTGTTCAAATTGAATAGATCCATGATTAGTTCCAGCCGAAAGCTCATGAGACAAAAGAAAAAGTCGCTTCACGCGAAGAAATTCGTCTAATGGAAAACGGCCTTTACAATGCGATGTCTTTTCCTATGTATTGAGAACAACTGTTATGATAGGGCGATGATCAGCAATGGGGAATACGTAATGATAATGGACATGCTGATAATATAAAGTTGATGAAATGTTACGAGCATTTTTCCTATATATGCGTGGTCAATACGTTTCACTAAGTTTCTCTTGTTCTGTGTAGTTTCTTTTCACTGTAAGTTTAAATTTACTAACTAAGAACATTTCCAATAGGTACAACAATCTACACAAACCTACAATAAATATATGTCAATAAAAAATTACGTAAGATATTATGAATGAATCTCTACTCTATAAAAATTTCTACTAAACTATTTCCCGCTACTAGTGTTTTTACAAATGTTTTCAATATTTTTAATTCGTAGTGGCCATTGCGACATATACCGTGGTGATTTGTGCAAGAAACGTAAAGTTTTTATACCCATGGGTAGCAGACAGGTTGATATCGAGGAGGATCTTTCAAAGACTTTGCAGTCGATTAGATCAAATGGATTTATCACCAAGCAATGTTCCCCATATGTTGCCCCTATTCTTTGTCAGCTACGATTTCCAGATTGCGACGAAACCTCCTCTTCACCCAAAGGCAAGCCAATATGTAAGGACGAGTGTCAGGTTTTGAAAGACCGATATTGCAAGAAGGAACACTCTGCAAATCTCTTCAGTATTTCCTTTGATTGTTCTTCAGTCCCAGAATATAATCGCAGCAGTGGGAAATGTGCGGAAGTTGGTGTTCCAGAAAAAGATCTCATGAAAGGTGGTGTATTGTATTTTGAAGCATTTGTTTTGGTCCTCCTGGGAATTTGACTTCACGCTGTCATCGATGTATTTCCTTTGCGTCTCCCCCATTTACACTTCGTGTCTGTTGTTCTCATTCCTAGTCGACTCTTAACGAAATATAACTTCAATTTGGTAAATCTTTTTCAGGTTCAAGTGTTATCAGTCCAGATATGTAAGTTGAAATTGTTGTTCTATCATAGTATCCATATATTTATTCTTATGGTCTATTCAGTTTGTGGAGTAATGTTGAAAAATGAATTTTGTCATGTATTTTGAAGTTGCATTTTGGCTTAGTTAGCTTCCCGTTCGTCCCTGACAACTTGAAAGGTTTAACTACTTCACAGACGATATTCCAAATTCGTCATTTAAGATAGCGAAATTAAGCATTTTCCGTTTAAAATATCTCGAAAACCTGCTCGTTAGTTGGCTGAAAGGTATTTTCCAATAAGTTCATAGAAACATTTTGAAATGCTCACGCCATCACTTACGCCATCCTAACCAGCAAGGTGAATTACGGGTTTATGAACCATGATAAGGAGTTCTGCTCAATTTCTAGGTTATTTTATAAATGAAATAGAAAACCTTCGCTCCTCATTCTCTTCAAAGTCTGGAAAAACTGTAACTCGACAAAAACCAGGAAAATGTTTTCTATTTTCTAATTACCACATAAAAGCATCTTACCCATGCTCTTATTGGAAGAACAATCAAATTCTCGAAGGCACTATTTAAACTGGAAAAACACCTTAAAACACTCGTCCTTTCACTATCCTTCCACAAACTATTTTTTCATGTTGAAGTGTCTCATTCATGTTTCTATCTCAGTTTTGGTGGCTAACATATTTCTTAGGTTAAATGTGGCTTCTGGGATTATAACCGATTGTGATAGCGTTGAATTGGGATTCACGTACATCTGGCAGCACAATTGATGAGGGTTGTGTAGGAGAGCACGATGTTGACGGGTCGGTATATTGGTCAGCGGCAAATTTATAGCCTAAGCTTTCCAAATATTATGTTTATCTGCTATTTCATAGCAAAAATATACTATTGGTCAGTGGCCAAAGCTTAATACTCAAAATGGTCGAGTTTTGTCACAATGGTTAACTCTATTTGTTTCGTTTCTTTTGGACGCTCTCTACTCGAATATAAAATTATGTCGTTTAATTTTGAACAGCTATAAAACTCAACACTTTGCTTCTGGGGAGCGATTGTTTTTGGAGCTTACAGCCGTCGTTTAATGGCTGTCTAAAAGTACAAAAGACCAAAGGCTTCAAACTCAAAATAGCGATTTCAGCCGACGATAAAACTTCCGACATGTTATGTTGTTGTCGTATTGTTCTTGCCAAAATAGCTGTACTGGATGTACCTGAACAATTCTCTCCTGCTCTTTTCTACTCTAGCAACATAAATCCAACCACAACACCTCGTGTTGGCATGTGTACTCCTTATTTTGGGACCATCTGCAAAGACTTCATTGATACTAAAAAGAATATATTCGTGGACCTGGTCAATGCGCAGAAAAATATCGAAACAAAGCTTTCAACGGCCATTAAATCCATTAACTCATTTCCAAAACTGTCGAAGAAGTGTAAACCTTTCGTTCTTCCTTTCATGTGTCATCATTTATTTCCTTACTGTGACTCGGCGTCGGAGAGTACTCAACCAAAACCAAGTTATATTTGCCGCAGAGATTGCTTACATATTCAACATAACTTTTGCCCGGAAGAGTACGAAATTGCTGAGAAAGAAGCGCTGACGGGAAGTATCCTCTTTCCTCGTTGCTTGGCTTTATCCAAATCAAGCAAGGGATGCATATCTCTTCGAAAACTTTTTAGTCCAAACAACACAGGTAGGTGATCTTCTAGGTAAACTCAACCATATAATCGTAACTGTTTCTCAACGTGAAAAATTGACATAGCGGCTGGAAAATCATTCTGAACTACCCCTCGTGGGTCGTTGCAGAGCGACAAAAACGTGTCATTACGAGAGCCCGTTTTACCTCGAATTCTTTTGTAGATTTTCGGAAACTTTGTTTCAAGCACATGCGTCAAAATTAGAAGTAATCTTGAAATGTCATCCACGGTTAAAGTATTGGGACGAAATTTCTTGGGACAACTTCATCAAAATTTATTTAAATTGAAAACTTTGGTCAACCTTTCAGTCGTATACCTTCACGAGAAATGGTTCCATGAGTTATAACTCTTTCAAAATGTTACCCCTTAGATAGTTTACTTGCAATTATTATAATGTCTGTAATTTTGAAACTAGCTTGTTGGGAGCCATTTAACTCAATGTATGCCCTTGAAGGAGTTCAAAGACACTAACAACTGGAACAGAAATCCAAGAATATTTTATAACAAACATTCAAAATATTTAGAGGTGGAATCGTCGGTTAAAGTGTCCCACTTCGGAAATCTATAGTTTTTTATAGGTGCGCAAGGTACAAAATTAATTACTTTCAACCCAGTTTTATATGCATTTTCAAACACTGAGAAGCAAGTTGAAAAACGAGACGGTAACTGCCAAGTTGTCGAAAATTTAGGTTAATTACGATCACATATTCCAACTATGTCTGCACACTGATTGCCTTTTTGTATTCGTCATAAATTATTAATGCGTTTGAGAATGATATTTATCAAATTGATCAAAGCTCCTGATCAAAGTCGCTTTGTTGAGACACTACACTCGTTAAGATATTAATCGTAAGCCATAAGTTTGGTCAGCCGCGAACAACTAAAATTGTAAAAGTAGTTTGTCTCGCGGATAAGTCATTGCGAGTTAATAGCAGAAAGCGTGCGTGGTCAGGAGTTCTTGTATACAACTGTTCTGTGCGCAAAGTATCTCATTTGGCAGAACATTGCACTAGATTCGCATGGTCGCTGGTTTAGTTCCAGACATTCGACAATTTACTTCTACTTAAGGTCGACCTCATTTCATGTTATAAAATATAAGTGCCGAATATTCCTTAAACCAAACGGATAGTGAACTCCAGTTTTATTTACATGTGGGGAAAGAAGTGTTAACTTGAATACTCGTTTTCCTTGTTTGACTTAAAATTTGTTGCGGTTCTTGATCTTACAGGTAGAGCCATTCCGCACTTTAAATAGATTGTAGAGTTTAATATTGAAAATTTTGGAGTGACAAACTTGAGTTATTACAGGCGAGCTGTTGTTGGTAATTCTGAATACTTCCAAACGCGCCAAAAGCGTCAGTGCAAAGTGAAAATGGACAAAAATTATTTCGCTGGTCTTAGACTGATATTTCTTCAAAAGTCTTAATTATGAAAAATATACAAATTATTATGAAAAATATACAAATGAACACTAACGGAAGTGCAATTCGTAGTGAACAAAGAAACCAGTTCAGATTACCAGCCGAATAAGCTAATGTTATTCTGCTTACATGACCACTTCGTATGATTCGTGAATTCTTGTTGCAAATCTTGGAGCGAATCGTTAGGAACTGTGCTCTTAAGATGTGCTTACATAGACCAAAGTGACGTCTTACTACAAATTCAGGAATGAAAGATGAGGACTCGTGCCTTTAAGATGTGATTGCATTCGCCAGGATGAGGTCTTACGACGATATCAGGAATAAACCATCACGACTCGTGCTTTCAAGATATGATTGCATTCGCCAGGATGCGTATGCCAGAGTGAAGAATTGTAAGTCACAATTGTGTCGTGGATTGGCCGAAAAAGATCCGGGGGGTTCTTCCATCGCCCAAACATAAAGCAAGGAGTAGCCTAGTGTAACAAACTTTAAATCCTTTACAAGCAATTTTATAAATGCTAAAATGAAGCTGCTTTTGTAAAATAGCAATGCTTCTATTAAATTGAACTATTGATTAATTGTATAAAATTGCGTTGTAGGTCCCATACCCGGTGATTGTTATACCGATAAAGGTGGTAATTATCGTGGGTATGTGAACACGACCGAGTCAGGCCTAACATGTCAAAAGTGGAATTCAGTACAACCTCATCCTCACAGGCTTACGGGAATCGAATACCCGGAACTTGGGAACCACAACTTTTGCCGCAATCCTGGAGGGAAGAGAAACAAACCGTGGTGTTACACGACAGACCCCCAACAGCCGTTTGAAATGTGCGTCATTCCTAAGTGCGGTAAGTTGGAAGACGGTCACTGCAAAAAGAATACTTGTTTTCCTGGTTACCTTTAATTTCTATTAAAATGTTATTAGCTTCAATTTTACTTATCGTCTTTTTTGGGCTTTTGTCAAACACAACCAAAAAAAAATTTAGAAAACCATTGAACGTGATATAAGTATTTTGTGCTTGACTAGTGGAAACTACCTGTCTTACTCAGGAGTCCTGTGAATACAGTTTTAATTCAGAGTATTGTTAGCTTTTTTGCTGTCTGTTCGGTTATGGAATTTCTGAGAAACATTTGCGTCTTTAGACATTTCCCAGACAAATTTTTGTTTTCATTATAGTGGTAGCGTATGTATCTTTAAACTTTGTGACTAGGGTTCGATTCCTGCTCCGTGCTGGTAACTGATTAAAGTCACTTTAGTGATACGTTAAGAGTGCTATCCAGTTTGACTCTACCAAGCAGCACAAGTTTTCTCCGGGTAGTAACACTGTATCTATGAGAGGTGGCTATTGCTGAACCGCAAAGGAGAAAGTTTTCTCCTGCAGATAAGGTAATCTTTAAGGTTGACCGTTCTTTAATTTTTTTGTAGTGGATGCTCCACTTAATGGCTCTGGGGAGGATTATCTTGGAACTGTAAACAGGACAGCGGATGGAAAGATATGTGAACCCTGGGATAAACATGAACCAGAACTTAACTGGGCTCACAATTATTGCCGTAACCCCAATGGTAATAATAAACGTGCGCCTTGGTGTTATGTTGGTAAAGATTCGTGGGAGCTCTGCGATGTACCACGCTTGTCAAAGCGGTCTTGTAAGTTTATTCATTGTAAATTGTAACCTTCATTATTCCGCCGAGTAGAGATTGAGATGAATTATTTGTCCGGAAAGAGTTTTATTTTATTGTGTTGTGTACCTTTTTCTTGTACAGATCCTGGTAAAAACCGTCACTTGAAAAATCTTCTCTACACAATCATACCTTGCGTGGTATTTGGTTTGGTAGTAGGCATGGTAATCATTGCGGTGTGTTGGAAACACCATAAACAGAGTCCTGACTTTATGAAGAAAACCACTTTGCCCACTATCACCGTATTTCTGCCAGAGGTAGGGAGAGACAGTTTTTGCAGCTACACCAACTCAACAAAAAAAATATCAAACAAAATAATTATAAAAGGGCACTATTTTGATTTATATTGGTGCACTAGAAGTTAACCGAACGTGAAAGAGTTATTTTGTGAAAGAAGGGGCTCCCACCCACTACCTTATGAGGTTCACAAGCTTCTTTAACTTACCTTGGAACCTTTTTAGTGCCTGTGAAACGAAAATTCAGTTCGTTTTAAATGAACTTTTAAAATGATGGGAAAATGTATTTTACCACAATATTAAATCTTACTCCGTTCCTGAAGTATTCGTGGCGTGCGATTCAATGGTTGCAACATCTCGGGAATGTTGCTTCTCTAACTTGTCATGACTCGATTGAAGAGAAGATTGCTTCCTTATGTAACTCTGAAGTCAACTGTTACCTGTAGATCATCCTACCGAGTATTATAAACTCGGTTTCTGCGTCATTGTTGAGATTATCTTTTCAAATCTAAAGTTTCAGTCTGAATCCGCTGGTTTTCTGCAACCCTGGCCTCTAACTGCATTTCATGTCTTGCTCTCTGAACGTGATTCATCAGTGAAGCGTATCTAGTCTTAACGTTGTCATTGCAACGATGTAACAGCCACTAACTAAATCAAGGATATAATATATTCGTCCTCTTACGAACAACCATTGTCATCAGCAATAAAGGTGGATTATGGCCTATCCACACGATAGGATTGTCGTATACAATTCTTCACTTTGACGCATGCGATTATGTCAAAAGTACAATTGCTGCTTGCTATTCGCTCGCGAATCTTGCAACAAACTTATATATATATATGTATATATATATGTAATTTATATATATATATATATATATATACACACACACACAAATGTTAACTAAAAATGTGCTTTACATCAGGCAACTGATGATCGCTTAGCAGAGTGAAACTTTATTTAGCGACATAAAGGAAAGTTTTCGTTAACATTTGTATTACACTCAACCAGCCCTGGTATTGAGCACTCTATCACGTTAATTTGGAATAACCATATTCATATATATATATATATATATATCTCACTCTCTCACACACACACACACGCACACATATCTATCGCAGATTTATCACAAGCCGCTGTTTTCAGGCTGGCATATAACCTTCTTTCTTTGATATTGTCTAAGATACCCTTTCTTGGTCTACCTCTACTTCTTTTTCCCAGCAATCTTCCTTCTATAATTGTGTTCAGAAGGCCATCGTGTCTAAAAACATGTCCTAACCATCTCGCTTGTCGCTCTTTAATAGCCTTTATCAAAGATCTTTCTTCTGATGTTTTCCTCAACACTTCCTCATTTGACACTTTTTCTGTCCGGCTAATCTTTTCCATTTTTCGCCAGATCCACATTTCACAAGCTTCCAGCCTCTTAACATCTGCGGCTTTTAGTGTCCACGTCTCTGAAGCTTATAATAGCACGCTCCACACTAACGATTTCACTAATCTCTTCAGTTGACGATTTACTCCTTTGACCTTCAGTATTTTATGTTTATTAAATACCTCCTTTGCCATAAATACCTCCTATACGGGTTCTAGTTTCACATTGGTTAGATCCATCACTTGTCAAACAAATTGAAGTCAGTTGATATTCTGTTGGAAAAATTTAGGAACAAAACAACTGTTTTGTTAAACTAACTATAGCCGTAGCAATCGTAATAAATTTTAGAAATAACAGTTGGTTTTATAGTCTTTCAGTTTTTATTGGATTATTGATAATTTATGTCTTGTCTCAACACAATAGTCATGGTTTCGCGCTCACGTCAGACGATTTTACTTGCAGTCCGCTGGCTACGTCGAACACAAGACGTTGTTTTGTTCTCGTATAAATCGACCATTACTAGTCCTTAAGCAAGACTTATCTTATTTCTTTTGAAAATTGTAATAAAAGGCAGTGGAAGTTTCAGTGTTTGTGCGGTTGATCTCTTAAATGGAAAACGTTAAAAACCTTTGTCATCAAATATACTTGCTCGTAATGTATTTCCTCGTTTGTAATTCATTATATCCTGTACAATGATGTGTTTTTTTTTAAATTTGTTTTCCAGCTCAAAACCATCCCAGCAGAGGACATATTGTTATCAAAGTGTATAAGCAACGGCTGGTTTGGTGCACTATACAATGGTGAGATTCATTCTAAGGAAGATGGTACGCGCGTTACTAGATTAGTAAAAGTAGCATCGAAGGAATTTCGCGAAGAGTTTATTAACCAGGCCAAAAAGTGGTCTCAGTTTCATCATCCGAATATTTTAATGATGGAAGCAATATCTAGTGTAGAGAATCCAGTAATTTTAGTGTTAGAGTATGCTGCTCATGGTAGTTTGTATCAGTACTTAATTCATCATTCTCCAAACAATCCAAACTTTACGAGGGACCACGCTTTGCTTACAAAAGCAAACCTCTTGGACATCTCGAAACAGATAGCTGCTGGAATGACGTATCTGTCATCTCGTGGCTATGTCCATGGAGACTTGATGACTCGGAACTGCATGGTTGCTCACTCTATGGTTATTAAGATTACAGATTTTTCCACTAATCGTGATACATGCTACTACCGTCGACCAAACAAACGCCCGACGCCACTTGGCTGGATGGCGCCAGAAGCAATCAAGACTGAGGTGTTCACTATTTACTCTGATGTGTGGGCATTTGGAGTTGTACTCTGGGAAATATTTACATACGGTTTCCAGCCTTACTTTGGTTATACTTTCCCCGAAGTGAAGAAAATGGTATTGGATATTGAACTACTTCAACCGCCACGTGATTGCTATCCTTTTGTCTATGATTTGATGTTGGAGTGCTGGAATCCAATCCCTATACAGCGACCTCGATTTTTCGATCTCCACGAAGCTCTGAGCAATTTCTCAGATGAAATTTTTGAGGGGCTAAACTCATCTGAGGACGACGATGACGTCCATAGCTACGTGGGGGCGTCTAGTTGTTAATATTCTTGTCTCTGTAAACAGGTTTACCATTGCTATGGGGCAGACGGTGTTGCTTCAGAGTAGCGCCCAGCAAAAGACATGAAAATAACACCATGCAGTAACGTGCGCAGGGTTCTCACTAACTTTTTGATGAGATGAATGGGCTTAAGACGTTGGTGGCTTGTGTTAAGCCTGTTTTCCATTAGGCGGAATTTTCCGCGCGGACAAAACTTTTTCATTGTTTTTTTCTAATTCGTTCTACTTAAAAACCATGGGACAAAGAGAAAATTTCGTTCGCGCGGAAAATTCCGCCTAGTAGAAATCAAGCAATAGGAAGTACCAAAGGCATAAATTATTTGGGTGTTTGGGCGTGTGCTTTCCCACTGCAAAGTTTCCGAAATGTAAAAGCCAAAGAGAGATTGAAGCTAAACCAAACCGCGAGATATTTAAAGACACTGCAATAACTTCGGCATCTATCAACAGCTCTAACATAAATCAACCGTCATGTTTCATCTAGTATATCATACACGAGAAGGCATGTTTCGTCAGATATCCAAACACTGAGAAGTGAGTTGAAAAACAAGGCGATAGTCAAGTTTTTTTTAACCAACTGTGAAGTGTTTGGATATCTGATGCAACGCGACTTTTGGTGTATATTACATCTCCAATGAATCCGTATTTAAAGAGAAAATCGGGTTTAATGTTGTCGAAATTCTACGCTAATGAAGTTAGATATCCAAACTACGTCTGAGGAGGAAACACAATGCGGTTGTATGTGATAAAAATATGGCGGGTGACCGTCCATAAACACGACGAGCAGGAAACAGCAAGAAATTGTGATCGCGGGACAATTTGAGAACAAATTCCTGAATTCGAAAACTGTTTGTATAAAAATCATCGATTCATTATTTTGTGGAAGCACAGCAACTTGTGTACAAAAAGCATGTACAATTGACTCTTTATTGTGTGCTGTAGTGTACAACATGCAACTGCTACACACAAACGTCCGTTTTCTACATAAGTAGTCGACTCGGAAATTAAAGAAGCTTTTTTTTTTTAAGCCGACTGCCCGTACTTATGAGAATCCTACGTGCGTACAACAGATTTTCCACTTCCGCAAATATGTTGCTAGTTTAACATTTCTATACCAGGAACTTTACTAAAAATTTAAAGATCAGTTGCAAGTTCGGAGCAGTTGTCGTGAACACCTTGTCGCGAAGTGCGCAAAACCACGTCTAGACCAAAGCCAGCTGGATTGTTCCATTGATGTGTTGGCGTGGGTGTACTACAAAGACCCTCGTTTTATTTTTTTTTTACCTGGAAGTTTCCAAAACGCGTCTTATAAGTGAGCCTACGTTAGGCTTCGCTAATTTGGCGTTTTGTCCCAAAGCTTTTCCCTAAAACTATTCCCAAAGCCAAATTTTGTATACTTACAGTCAAAGATAAAGGCGTTTTGCTTCAAGTTCATCCGAATTTGCAAAGAAAGTTAAAAGCTTGTTTGATAAAAGAACTCTTGGAAAGGTAAAGAATGGCATATTTTGCTTCTGCATGTCTCATTTCGTTCTTGAGTTATAAAGATTCGTTTGATATATATGTGCCATGCTCTGACTTCGTGTTAACACCGCATTTTGTCATACTGGAAAATAATTTACTTTCACATAATTTCACTAAATAACTTGCTACTAAAATCAGCCCATGACGTTGGGCATCACCAAATCAAAACACTATCCATGGCAACAGCTCTCTCTATCCTTGCAACAAAATTGTTTTCAGTCACAATAAGCCTGTGTAAACTGGAAATCTCAGGAACTAGTTGAAAGATGGAAGACCAGTAAACGCCAGTCTTTGACTTCTAGAGTTCTTTCATATAAAACAAGCTTAATTTTCACGTCGTAGGTGCTTTTAAATCTTAACTCTCGTGCTTGAGGTGGTTAATTCATTCTCAAGGTAGTAAGGGAGTACTGTACAATTTCTTGACAAAAAGGAAGAGGTCAAGTGTGGCCCTCTAAAATAGTAAAATGACTTTTTTGTGGAGTATGAAATTGTAGAAAAACATTTTTGGTGTCCAAAACGAAGTGCTACTAAAATTAGCCACATTTTAAAACGGCGTCAAGTTACCTTTTAATATTTCTAAATTCGAAAGAGTTTCAAAGTTTAATTTGAGATTTTTTTTAATGAATGCTCAGGGGCGCAACCGGGATTCAACTATCCTCTTGTCCCATTACAGATTACGCGTGTAAACACCTTTTATTTGGTTCTCAGTGTATCAAAGGAAAATACGTGAGTTAGCAATTTTGAGTTAACTACTGGAAAACAAACAGCGCAATTCTTTGTAGATATACCAAGTGATCTGCAATGGAACATTCTTGTGACGTCGAATGAAGTGTGTTAGAGCAGAATTTACAAAAACGTTATGCCGTTTTTAATGGAGGGTGTGCTAATTTATATCCCGGACACGGTTGGTTCATTCATTTTATGGGATAAAGCCACTATGGGATAAGGGTTTGCCCAAAGAGCGTCCCCATTCACTGGTTGCGGCCCTGTGGATGCTAAAAACATTATCCCGTCAAGGGATCATTACTTTCAAACTAACCGTTCATGTCTTGATGAGTAGACATTGTTAGAACGGTAGACATTCTCTACAACTTAATAAAAATGACTCGTTGAAGGAACCTCTTTCACCATGAACTTTATTAGTACATTAAAGGCAACTGAAGTTTATTAAATTACCTTTAAAAGGTGTTACCCTGTGAGTGGTTGTTTACTATTTCGGGAGAATAAACCCATCTTAGATTTCCCTTTTAGGCTGTTTGGGCTCGACAGTCCGCAAAGTGCATTTCTAAACCGCAAGTTTTTGTTGCGACAGTAGAATTAGGTACATGCAATTCTATCTTGAAGGCACAATTTCTGCTAACAATTCGCTAATTGTACTCTGAGGGTAGACTGTCGGACCTTTACTGAATATCCCATTGCACGCAAAACATTGAGTACCATAAGAACAGATGAAGAAGCATTCTGAGGGCAGCGATCTGGGCTCTGGCGTAGTGCAAGTCCTATTCGTCGGCTTGCTGTTCACCTTGTGGACATTTGCCTAGTGTCCACTAGGTCGTCATGGTCGTTACGGTCTATGGGAAAAAATTTAAAAACCCAAAAGACCAAGTAAAAACACTAAGCATTTTTGTTCCAACGACCGTAACGACTCGAGATAGATTCAGTTCTGGTTTAGCTAACCAAACGACCCACCAACGAGTGCTCGTTTCAAGTGGAAACCACGATGAACGACCGAAACGACCTAAAAGTGTGAATACTAGCCTGCTGTACTATTCGGAATAATTGAGAATGTGGTCGCAATATTTATGTAAAGACAGCAATAAAATAAGGGAAAAAAAACTATTCTTAACGGATGAACAAAAGTTTTCGAACCTGACAGAAATCAGTGGGCTACGTGGCCTTCGCCCTCTAAATAGCTGTGGCTATCTCTCGCAAAAAACTACTATCGTGAAAGCGAAGAAGCTCCAGCACAAGAGTATGGTAGGCACTATGCTGCTTTCTTAACCGAAATATTGTAATCTTATCCAAAATCGATGTTTTCTTTTCATTTTCTGAGAGCGGCTCTCTCGGTGTTCTTGCGGATATGGAGGCGTTGGTTAAAATATCGTAAATGTTAAGAGGATACTTATTTCATCTGCAGCAATGCTTATCTATCTGCAGAGCTTAATGCCCCCATGCTACTTAACTTGGTACACAACGTTGTTTTAACGATTTTTCCCCGTGAAGCGTTAAGAGTTTGGTATTCGGGTTCTCGAGGATGGGAACAGCTGTTTCGTCTCCTTCGCTCGATGACACTAACATTCTCCACCATAATCAACTTTACAATGCAAGGGACCCAGAACAGGATTCATAAGTTACAGTTTTTATCTACAGCTGAGTGTGACGATGAGATCCTATTTCCACCTGTCCAGAGGCGTCTACTCCAGATCAACAGGGCCTATTTTAGTGTGTAGTATTGATTGGAAAGTGTGCAGTATTGAAGATTTGAAATTTTCAGTTTCAACTCCGTATTAGAAGTGCTATAGCAGCAAAGCACTGGCAACATATGTCGAACAATGGCTTAGGCCACAAAGGCACAAACAAAGGAGAGAGGGCAGGGGTTACGGTTAGGCCTTGTGTTGGGGAGACAGTACTGGTGCAGTTACATGAAGTACTGTATAACAAACTCTCCCCCAGGCCCCATGTTTTCATCACGTCTAAGATGGCGAAGTTGCTTGAGTTCAACGAATGAACGCTAACACGTATGCTTTCTTCAATCCCATCACGCGAATTTCTCGACCCTAAGCTGCTTTCATTATTAGATGTCATTTTACATGCAGCTCCTCTAACATCATGTCCTGCATATCCTGTAGTAAATGTTGGAAACTCTACATCGGTTAAATTGGTCGACGTTTCTCTGATAGTTTTTACGGATCATCTTCGCTCCGTATAGAGTAAACATTTCACGACATTTTAATGGTTCCAACCACTCGTTTTCTGACATGAACTTCGTGCGGTTTCACCATTTATCGGGAGTTATGACCTGGGCGTAGGAAGATAGTCGAAATTACGGGGTCCGGGAGCAAAATTTAAGTTTAAGACGGGCGTTTTTGGTAAATGTTTATATCGACTTTGTTATTAACAATGCTGAGACAATACTTATAGATTTACACCTATGGCACGGAATATTATAGAGGATTGCTAATTTATTCAATACAAGACTAAATACAATTATAAAAAGTTGTAGCTCTTTTGACCTTTAATTTCAACGATACTAAACGTGACTACGCGTTTACCAGAGTTTTAATGGCGTCTGTGTGCAACTCTTGAGTACGATAAAATATCAACTACTGTTAATGCGATGTACTGTAGATTAGATTTTTAAATATTGTCTACTTTAATTTTGAAATACAAGTGCTTGCGATGGTAAAAATTAAAAAAAAACACTTTGCATATTGTTACTATACCTGTTTCTTTGGGGGTAGAACAATATTGCGCCCCCCCTAAATAAAATGTGGGGGGCGGCCCCCCGTGCCCCCTCCCCCGCTTCCTACGCCAATGGGTTATGTTAGCCGCAAGAGTCAAGAAAAACGACACATTTTCTATATTGGAACCACTTATCCCCATGAGCTTTATTGCTTAAAGTTTAAATTTTGCTTTAGTTTGCGTCGTTTATTCCTTTACAAGTTAACGATTTTGTCTAGCTCAGACGGATAAATACGTTGGCTTATAACCTTTGTTTCCATGGATTTTGGTCGACGTCATTTATTTATTCCTGTACAAGTTTACATAGTACAATTTTACATAGGATGAATGGATAAAAAATATTGGTTTGCGTCCTTTACTCCCTTGAGTTTTTCTTTTTCTTTATTTTAACCTCAACGCATTAGCAGAAATCCCTTGGTTTCTTTGTCTGTTACTCCCCTGTTCGATTGTTTATTGAAGTTGAAAATAGCAAATGACTTTTCATGATCTATATCTCATTACTTAAACAGTTAACAACTATTAATGTTGTTCGTTATTTTTTGCGTCACATGACTACCGTCCGGTTTTGATATTAGAGACCTTAAGCAATCGACGTTCTTGAGTCACGGACGTCAACCGGAAGATTTGATGAACTGGTGTTTTTGATATTTGGACCATGTATTATTTGAATCGAATTTTTATGCCAACAAAGATGATGAATAACTTAAAAATCTCTGGAGAGGTCATAGTGCATCTAGTCAGAAAAGCACGATGAACTTAACTGACAGATATTGACGTTGTAGGAGAAGTCGTCTTCAGAATGTGGAAATGCTGTTGGTAACGTCTGTTCAGAATGAAAACGGCGTTTTAGAAGTTGGACGACGCCCTTAGGATTTGGAATTATTCATTTTCTTTTGTTTCGAGTGAAAAATTCCATTGCAAGGTAAAGCCGTTCGTGATTCAACAACATCTGTTGCTTAAGCTCCCTAATATTGATGATTCATCCCGATCAAAGGCCTTCGCACGAGACTTTAGTATCTCCTCTTTTAAGCACCAGCAGTTTCTCGACCCTTTTGGCTTTTTACGTGTCGTTCAATTCTGCCTTACACTACGCTCTACTTTTTAATCATCAGGCAGGAACCTAACTGCTTTTACATGGTGACACCTGGTCCTTATTTGAGAAACTGTGTTAAGCGCAGCTAGTAATATTTTGTCTGATGTCAAAACACCGCAAGTTGATGCGAGATAACTTGCAGCGAATTGTATTTCTTATTGTGCTAAGGATTTACGTCTACCGGACTCATAACTTCTCAGAACTTAGTTAAAAAGCCACTACCAGCCGACAATTTCAAGAAGTTTAAAAAAAATTCCGAAAAATTACATCTTGCAAACCCGAGATTTGAGTTCTATATCAAGACGAAAGACAAGTTGGGTTTACAAGATGTTGTTTTTCGGAATTTGTTTTATTTTTTTACTTCTCAGAACTTATTGATAATTTATGAGCCAAGAACAGAAAGGAATTGATATTTCATGGGTGTTGATACTAAAGAAAGATCTCCAGTCATTAGTTTTGGAAAATTTGGAAATGAGTAGAATCTGAAAAACTCGAAAAATACTAGTAGTTTTGAGATAGTCAACTTTGTCAATAAAGTGGACACCACACGGCGGACACAACTAGCTTGACCCGGCCTCACATAACATATGTGCCCGCCTTATAGAGAGCTTATGCGACTTGACACCTGACATTTGTGACGTCATAACTGGAAAACAATCCTTATTAAAAGCAAAATTAAACGTTCACAGTTCCCTTACATGATATTAAGTAATGTTTAAAAACCGAGCAGGAGTGCTTTATCGGATGTAAAATACGAGACGATGGCCGAGTGTTTTAGATCCAATAAAGCACGTACTTCGAGTTAATGTACAGGGAAATATGTTATGCACTTATAAGTAATACAATGACATGAGGAAAATTAGTGATTAAATGTCCTCCCTCGCCTTCGGGGCATTTAATCACTAATTTCCATCTTGTCATGCTATTACTTATAATTAATTACAGAGTAATATGTTATGTAAGGCCGGGTGAAGCTAGTTGTATCGCCGTAGAAAGGTATCCGCTTTATAGAGGTGTCCGTATTGAGAGAGTTAACTGCAGACACTTTCCGTTTCTGAGCACCTGAGTATTTTAGGAATGCCAAGATGGTTTACAGATTTTGTCATGAATTGTGAAAACAATAAAGCATTGGATATTTCAGTGGCAGGATCAGTTATTTGCGCATGCCTTAGGTAGTAGAAAATAACATCTGCGAGACATTGGTAAATCACGAGTTATTGAGTCAATCAAGCTCTCTAATTAAAATCCGGTCCTCATGCGTAAATTGCTGATTTCAGAACACCTTATATTTTTTTCTTTTTCGTTCTGATAGTCGTGCTTGATCACATGACTGAATATCACTAAATTTTAAGCAAACAATCCTCCAGAGTGGCGCCATTTAATCTGAAATAAAACAAAAAACAGCGAAGTAAATCGGTCTACTGGTTATCATTTGATTTAATTCTTACTCAATTTATGTCGTGCCAGTAAATTAACCACGTCTACGTACACGAAGTAAAACGCGCACAAGCAATGTTCAGGGCAAGACAACGTTTTCCAGTAATGCGCGCGAACAAACTATTTGTAGATAATGCAGTGGCCACTCAGCTCTATGAAAAGGAAGAACATAATAATCCGGACCCGGTTGTTCAATAGGCGATTAGCTTAATCCTGAATTAGTGAAAAATACTGGATAGGAAAGTTGAAATTTTCTTTTGCCGATGTTGCCTGGACTTAGAAGGATTTTATGGTGACACACCAGGCGAGGAAGCAAACTCCAGTTTGGAAAATGGGTTCCCGAAAAACATCTCTTAATTCTTACTGATTTAATGGCTTTGTTAAGAATTATTTTATGGACAATTAGTTCAGTAACAAGGTTTTATTATATGAAAGTTCAACTAGAATGGTTAACCGAAATATATGTACCTAAAAAACAGACTAACTGTGAGTAGTAGATTAGCGTTAGCCATCCTTCAAACAGTGGCGCTGATGTGGAAGTGCTTCAGTGATTACCATTTATTAACCTATTTTATTGGGTATTTATTATAATGAAAGGGAATTGATATCTGTGTAAATCCTTTAACGTCGATTGGTGACGAAAGCCGGATTGATGAACAAATTGTAGTATGAATTTCTAAAACATTCGAGCCCTGTACACCGACCATGGTTCACTAGTCTAGTACCTTGGTAGTTTTATATTGGCAGGTGTGTACGGCGATGACAGCCACATAGATCTCAAACTGGTAGTTAAACAAACTTTTTGCCTGCTGGGTTGTGCAAACACCCAGTTGTCTGCACTTCGTCGCAAAAAAGTCCTCGCATCAATAAACAAATCAAAAGTTAACCTTGCAAATCGACCGCTCCCGAATGCCAAGAAAAAGCTACTCAGCCACGACTTCCCGTCAATTGCCTCAAAGGAGGCCGAACTGTCACGAGGCTTGTGACAGAAACATTTTTGCTAGAAGTTCAGCATGATCATTTTGCTAAATTACATAGTTTCCACACGTTACCATGACCGCAAAACCTTTTTTCTCTTGTTATTATGGGTATGAACAAAAAAACGCGGATAAAAGGTCTGCGTGGTTTTATCAATTAAGTTAATCGAAATATTCAAATGATGTAAAAGAAAAAGCCAAAAGATAAATGCCAATCAAATTACAAATAACAATGGAAACAAGTGTGATTTATTTCAAGATACTATAAAATAAAATTTTACTCACTGAATTTACAGGCAAAAAAGCTGTATTATGGTACAAGCTGAGATTAAAATAATAATGATAATAATAATAACAATAACAATAATAATAATAATGGTAATAAGTTGGGGAGTGGCTAGATCTTGCCTGGGGCCGGTTCAGAATGGAGAAGTAAGACGACTCCTTCCCTCCACTAGCCTGAGGGTTCACCTTGGGCAAGTGATAGGACCCTCAAGCCCACCTACCTAGGGGTACAGGAAGGGAAGATGGGGCTCTTAAGCCGTGGTGAAGGCAACCCATCTAGGAGAAGGAAAACGTCATTATAAGGAAACCCTAACAGGAAACCCGGGCGGATGGATTTCGTTAGCGTATAGCAATCGTCTAAGGGAAGGAAGACCCCGACAGAAAAACCCGTCATCCCAAGGTGGAGTTACGTGCTAAGGGGATGCCAGAATGGTGGCCGACACGACAGGAGGTCGTGAACGTACAACTCACAGAGGTGGCGAACCTGTGTTTTAAGAAATGCTTTACTTGATGAGCCGGGCAAATTCAGGCGGACTGACCATTCCCGTGCATGTAAAACTTACCGGTAGTCCATTAACTTTAGAAGTAGATGCTCTAGACCGAACAAATGCAGTGCAAGCTGAGAATATTACTAGAGCACCTATAAACAACCGAGGGAGAGGGAAGAGGCCGGAGTGGACTTTGGAGGAGAAAGTACTACTCGTCAAGACAGAAACTGAGGAAAGAGAGAGAGGAAGCGGATTCATGAAGCGCGTTAAAAAGAGATGGTCAAATGAAGCGCAGACAAAGAAGACTGTCTCAGCCCAGAACCTAGTAGATAATGCCAGGAGGTTCAAATTAGAGGAGGAAGTAATGGGTCAGCTAGAAGGACGATCTGAGAAGTCTGACGACAGCCAAGAAGGTTGGGCGATAGCCAAGAAGGTTGGGCGACAGCCAAGAAGGTTCGACTGGTTCAAATAGATACGGAGGAAAGGGAACGTGGATTTGGTTTTATGAAGAGAGTAGGTGATAGATGGGAACAGGAGTTTGGAGAGAGATTAAAAGATCAAAAGCTGAGAGATAATGCTGCTAAATTTAAGAAGGAGAAACAGATTGCGAACCCTGTCTTGGTGAGAAAAAGGAACGAGGAGCATGGGGAGGAGGGAACTGAGGCAAGAGTTGAGGACGGGGAATTGGAGACAGCAAGAGTGGTAGGCGTGTCAGAGAAAGATGTGGAGCAGGAACCCCATAGAAGAACAGAAGCAGATGAAGCAGCAGGGACAGAAGGAGAAAAAGCATTAAGAGAGGTTTTCACAGCGGAATTAGCGCAGCTAACACCAACAAATGCGACCATTATCGAAGAAAGGAACAGACTTCCGAAACTTAAAAAACTGCCTCCAGAAATAGCAAAGTGTGCAAATAACATACTTAGCGAATACCTTAAAAGTAGCAATAAGTTGGAGGAGATCACAGATGCAGTTTATGCCATGGGAAGGGCAATAGCAAGACTACTGAATCCCAAGGTAAGAGTCGAGGACATAGGAAAGAGATTGAACGGAGAAGGAAATAGAAGAGAGAGGAGGTTATGCAACCAGATTAAGGCACTAAGGCAGAGAATAGCGAGAGTGAATAATGAGCTCTATCGCAGAAAGACACAAAGAAAAGCAACAAGGAAAGAAGTGAGGATCTTACAAGAACTGAGGAAGTATGTAGAAAGAGGATCAGCAGGCACGCAGAAGCTTGTGGACGCCTCGGAGAAGTGGTTGGATGAGCTGGTGGTGAAGAAAGTGATATTGCTGAAAGCAGTGGAGAAGAGGAAAAGAAGAAAGAATAACGCAATGTTTGTAACAGATGAAGGGGCTTTCTACAAGAGAGTGAATGGTACAAAGAAATTTAAGGGCGAGCCCCCAGCAATGGAGAGATTCGTGGAATTTTGGGGAGGCATATAGGAGGAGGAGAAGATTACTATTGAACAACCGTGGATGAAAAATTCAAGGAGGATTTGAGAAAGAAGATCAGGGACGTACAGGATATCGAGATAAGTGAGGAAACCATTGGGAAAGCTATAAAGAGGAGGAAGAATTGGACCTCGCCTGGTATTGACGGAATCCAGAATTTCTGGTGGAAGAAGTTTAGTGGAACCTGGAAGGCTTTAGAAAGAACAATGAATAGCTGGAATGAAGATCCAGAGGGCATTCCGGAATGGGTAACCTTAGGCAGGACAGTCCTTTTACCAAAGACTGAGGACTTGTCATTTGGGGAGGAGTACAGACCGATAACGTGTCTAAATACTTCGTACAAATTATTCACTGGTATGATAGGACGGTAGATGAGAGATCATGCTCGACTGAACGAGATATGAGATGAAGGACAACTTGGAGCCTCAGAGGGAGTGTTGGGTACGGTTGACCAACTACTTATTGATAAGTGTATAATGAACGAGGTGAGAGAACACAAGAGGGACCTGGCAGTCGCGTTTTACGACTACAGGAAGGCGTACGACAAAGTTCACCATGACTGGATGGTGATGGTGTACGATTGGATGGGAGTACCTAAGCCGCTTATAAATGTGCTACGGAAGTTGATGAGCAGTTGGAAGACACGGTTAGAGTTGAATGCTGGAAATCACAAAGTACAGAGTAGATGGATTAGAATACAGTGCAGTTTTTTACAAGGGGACAGTTTTTCGCCTGTAGGATTCTGTCTGACTGAGGTTCCAGTTACAATGCTACTGGAGGAAACAATTGGATATAGGATGGGACCCCCACGTGAAAGACTCACGAAGAGGACGCATAGCTTATTTATTGATGACCTGAAGACCTACCAGGAAAGCTGTAAACAGATGGAAGCTGCTAACGAGATAATCGTGAAAGGTAGCGACGATACAGGGGCAGTGTACGGGGTGACGGACTAAAAGTGTACGGACTAAAAGCTGAGGGCTTGACTATATTGGAAGAAAGGGCAGAGGCGCTGGACCCAGAGAAGGATGAGTTCTACAAATTCCTTGGAATAGAACAGGGGAAGCAGATAAACAAAGACAAAGTATTGCAGAGAATCAAGGAAGAAATGCGAAAGAGGTTGGATAGCCTCGTAGAGTTTGAGTTGTATGATAAGAATCTCATGAAAGCGATCAATTGCAGAGTCATCCCGGTTGCGGCATACGCCATGAATGTATGCCAGTTTACCCAAAAGGAGTTATATGACCTTGATATGTTAGTGAAGGATATTCTACGCAAGAGAGGTATGCTGGGCCGACAGGCAAGTGATGAGAGGCTCTACCTGAAGAGACAGGATGGAGGGCGCGGTTTGAAGAGCCTGCGGCAGGTTTATAAGGAAACAAAAGTGCGGGTGGCAACGTACATGGTTTGTGGTACGAGCCGCTGGATAAGGATTGCTTGGAAGAGAGAGTATAACAGCGAATACAAAAGGGAAGCAGAACAAGCGCTGCGTGAAGTTGGGGTGGAGGTTCAATTTAGGGAGGAAGAAATCTGGAAAGATAGTGAGAAGATGGAGAAAGAATGGGCAGGATGCTGGGCGGAGCTGAAGAAAGGATGCAGGACGGGTATACAGAGAAGTTGAAGAATGATTATAAGGCGAAGGGTATGCAGAGTCAAGTATTTACAGAGCAGGCGAACGAGAGTCTTGTGTGGTTGAACACAAATATCACACCGCAGAAGACGGCTGGAATCATTGATTTGCTGGAACAGATGGTGGAGACTCGGAAGTGGAAAGTGTTGTGTGGGATAGGAGGTGGGGACGGAAAATGTAGATTGTGCAAGAAGTTTGACGAAACCGTTCAACACCTGCTTGCAGGGTGTGAGATCCTACCAGGAACCGGGTATCTCGATAGGCACAACAATGCCTTGATGGTAATGGCTGTTAGCTGGGCCGTTGAGAGAACTTCTCCCTGCCATTACGGCATGGTACACTGTTAGATGGGAGAAAGGCCACGTCCTAAAGGGGAACGGGTTCAAGTTGAAGTATCAGCAGCTGGTATTCGAAACCAGAGAAAAGAGAAGAAGGTACAGAGTGGAAGTAGTGCCAGTAATAATTGGATGCCTGAGAGGTGGTGTCGAAGATGCAACCAGAGCAGTGAGAAAGATTATTGGAGATGAGGACAGTGTGATTAGGATAATCACTACAATGCAGAGGACGGTGCTTTCTGAGGGGGAAACAATAATTAGGAAAGTGCTTGGCGGAGTGATACAGCCAGAGTAGTGAACGTATATCTGAAGCGCATCAGCCTTAGTGTGAACAACTATGGGAACACCTGTACCTCGGTTACCTCCCAACAATATTTGGTGGGAGGGAATAATGGCTAGAATATGATCTGGTTAATGGAAACATATTAATAATAACAATAATAAATTAGAAGTATGTTCAAATCACGAAAGTTACAATTATATGCACAAACTACATTCTAATCACTTTGTGTTCTAAAATTAGCTCAAATGAGAAAATTATAATTACCATTATTCTCCGTGCTCATGAATTCTGTAATTTTATGCACTTTATTCTATTCAAAACAGAAACAAAAGAAGTAGTGAGACAAGATAATGCCTAAATATAATGGACTAGTTAACATATAATGGTTAGACTTGTTTCTCGTTTCTACGCAAAATGACTCACAGAGTTTGGTTACCTACCAAGTCAGTAATTTGCTCATTAAAAAGGAAAGTTTAGGTGACAAACTGGAACAAATATTTTTAGAAATATTTGAAACAAGAAATTATTTTGATTTTAGAGATCTCACGTACAAACAAAATGTTCGAATGCCAATTAACAAGTTTTGTTTTATAAGCTAAAGTTTAGTTTCTAAACCGAGTTGAGGTTACTTGTACCGTGTCGACCAACGCGCTACTCCGCATGTTGAGGAACACTGGTTTGGCGTTCTTTGTTGTTTTTTTGAGAAATTGCAGACAGAGGGTAGCATGACATAGCACGGATTTATAAATCCAAGCTGCATTAAACCTAGCTAATAAAATATGCCAGCACTGCTCACACGCTGCAGCTTATAAACTGGGCTTTAGAATCACATCTGGCAAAAAACTTTGCGTAATAAAACCACTCTGTTTTCAAGTTTAGCAATGCATTCTTGGTAAAGATTCTGAAGCACTCACTTGGACTGAACTATCTCTCCAGCTTATTTTGCTTCTTTATATTTAAATTACTTTATCTAAATTTATGTTCAATCAGTTATTGCTAGCCCTTGATGGATATACTATTGTACCTAAAACTACTTCCTAGGGGTTGTTCCAAGCAATTCCAATCTTGTTCCCGAAAAGTTGTGTCAAAATATTTAGCACACCTGGATAAATAACGGTTATTTTACGGTGAAAATTATCGGCAGTTTGGACGACAGAAAAGGTTGTTTACTTTTACCGAAATATAAAATATTGACTACCTCAATCATATTAAAAATTAAACGTATTCTTACAGTTTTCATGGGTTGAGACACGAAAATTCTTTCAAGAAAAAATACCAAATACCTTGAAGAGATTTTGGTAAACTGTAAACAGACTTTGCCATATATTTACTGCCGTGAAATATTAAAGTATAGAGTTTTATGGTAATACCAGAAATTTTTAATAGAGTATGTTACTTCGTAACGGAAATTTTAGATACGAAATCAGCAAGTCTCGAAATGTAGAAAAGAGTAAACGGCTTGAGAGTAATAAATTTCGAGACGAGCATACATCAATTAAAATCCACGACTTCCATTCTCTTATCGACAGCGAAACTTCTCAATACCTTACACTGTATGATTTTTATTATGAATGTTCAATTGCTTCCGTCGAAACGATTTTTTGTGTAAGGGGACATGACTGAAATGCCTCCATCCTGCATTACCCAGTATTAATATTCCTGGCGGAATATGAACCAGAGATTAAAGACGGCAAGACTAAAACATTACACTCGTCCATATTTACCTTTCCAGGGCGACAAGTCAAGTCTCGGAATACGTCTATCGCAATTTCGACGGCGACCTCTGTCTCTGAAGACATCTCTATTTATGGACACAGTGCCATTGACATTTTCACACATGATACTTGCCAGTGTAGTTTGTCGAATCGACTGTAGCTTCCTCCCACTGAATATTCTGAGGTAGAAAAATCTATCTCCATCTCGTAAACGCTCAAACTGGTCTCGGAATAGGCAAGTAAATGTTGGTCCAAGCAAAGTACCCCTGATTTGAGTCTCTGCAAGTCCTGCTGGCCAAAGGTCAACATTCTGAGGATCATCATTATACAAGGCGCTTAATTTATTGCGAACGGTTGCATTTCTAATCACGTGTCGAAGGTCTTGAAATGTCGTTGCATTTATTGCCCTTGCTGGGTAAGTCTGATTTAATTCTGCGCATCGTTTTATGAACGTTCCGTAACCAGGTAGCCCATGATCTCGTCCACGCTGGACATTCAAAGCCGCTAAATCAAGACCAATCCTCGTATCTCTCTGGAATAGTTGTCGAGTTAGTCCCTGGGCTAACTCATTGTCTACTTCTTGCAAAACATTACCAGATGCACCAAGCAGAAATCCGTCGACCCCTTGTTGTTGAATCAAAGTGTTGTTGAAGAACATCTGGACTATTGGAATTGCAGGACGGATAGGTTCAAAACTAGCGTTCAAAAAGTCAAAGGTAGGTCTTATTAAACTATGACCCATACGGAAAAGTGCTGTAGCAAATGCATTGCTTATGCCAGGGTCTACCGTTTCGTCATACCCTTCATATTCACTAAGAGCTTCATTACCAATAGCAATTGGTAACCAATCTTCGTATGTAATCTTCTGAACAAGGGCTCCGACAATTTGACGTGTTTCCTGGTATACTCTCTCGCCATCCCACCGAGGATTAAGTATTTTGAGTTCTTTAGCAATTCTATTATGGTCTCAAACAAATAACGCGTGAATACTAGCCAAATAAGCTTGCTCATTTACACGCCCGTCCCCAGCTAAGAAGCAACCACCAAAGTCTTGACATAAATTATTAGGTGCGGTAAGTTCACTCTCGTCAATAGGTAAAAGATCTCGGTTCGGGCCAGAAACTAGGAGCAACCCAAGATCATCTTAAACAAAAAGAATACAACGTGAGAATTAAATATTTACATTGAAAGAGGCAGGCATAATTGCAAGTTTTGAAAATCTGTCTCATCTGTTCATGACATCTCTGTTCAATAGACGAACACAAAACGCTCGTCAAACCTTGTCCTTAAAGATCGTCGCAATTAAGGTGCAGAAAAAGGGGCGTTAACAAGTAAGCAAAGGGGAACTTTCTTCATCTTTTATAACTATACTGACAACATACACGAATAAGACAATATTTTTTCGAATGCTATCTTAAAAATAAAGGCAAATGTCCAGCAAGAGATTCGACTAAAAGGCATTATTAAACAACACAAAGTCTATTTTGCAATAACACATAATTAATAGTAGTCTAGTTTGATTCTATTCTATTCGATTCTTTGTTTTATTCATATCTTTTAATTATAATTCTTTCCTCGGCATTTATCTTTATTAATGCTAAACCAGGTTTCCTTTCTGGTACCTCTCCATCATCTTAAAATATTTCTCGATGCTTTATTTGTGTCAGTAGCGTTATTTCTCACTCATTCTGCTTACTCGAAGCCGTACATTTTTATGAAAGGTAAAAGTCAAATAAGAAATAAAATGAATTTTATGAATTTTTATATATTTTATGCTTCTACAATATTAAACGAAAATGTTAATGTCTACTCACTGGAGAGATCTCTCACCACATTTTGAACTGCTACGGAGGATCCGTACACTATCGAGGCGTCTAGATATAAAGTATTCACGTCAATTAGCTCTCTAGGCTTTAGGGTAGCATTATTTTGACACACTGCAGCTGATCTGATAAATCTGATGCAATTCGTCCTAGTATTGGGAGAATTGCAAAGCAAGGTTCCCGAAAGTCTTCTCACCGTTACATCAGTAGAAGAAAAAGAATCGACAATGCGATCGTTATATACAAATAATTCTTCTCCACGCATAAGTTATTCTGTGTATTTGGTGTGTTTTATGATTAATTTACTTCAGCATCAAACAATGAAATAATTTTTCCAAAATTTGTGATTTTTCTATTTTATTCTTGAACTTTTATTGTTATCTCAAAATTTTGTCATTAGTGGTAATTTAACTTAAATATTGTTTATAATTGTTAAGTTAGCCTTCATTTTAGTGCCTCCTCTTCTCAAACGGTTTCTATTGTTTTTGATGTCCAAAATAATGAAGCTTTTTTTGAGATAAAACGGATTTGTTTCCATTTTCTTCCCTTCTTTCTATCTTTCTTTCTTTGTTTTTTTTCCTTTCATTTATCCTCCCATTCTTCTTTTCTTTCTTTCCCGTATAAAAATTTAACTTGCAATTTCACATATGTAAATATTATTTCAAATGAAGAAATATTCAATTTATTCTTGAAATTTTGCACATGTAAAATTAAAAGTAAGTACGCCAAATTGTTTATCATACTTAAATGTTCTATTTCCCATGTGAAATCCATTTTCTGTACCCCAAAACTTAATAGATGAAATCTTAAGCTAGTTCATTTCACATGTGAATAAGATATTTCATATATGAAAACTCTTCCATATTATATTTGAAATCTTAATTTCATTGGTGAAAGTGTTTTTCCACATGTGAAATGAAATGGGAAATTTTAATAAGGAATTCTTTTTTTCTTAAATTAATACAGGCTTTAAAAAAGCATGGCCTATCCCTGCATAATTTTTGCTTTGAAAAGTACTCTAGTCACACTTTATTCGTGGCACCTGTTCTCAGAAAATGTCCATATTAATTGTAAATATATTGTGACTATTTTTAAAAATAATTTTAAGTGGCGAAAAGAAATCGAACCTCCCCTACTCGTTTAAGGGTTGGAAGCTCTCTTTTTATAAAAGGAAGAATGTTGATTAAAAGACATCGGTCTTCCTTGTTTAGGAGCCTAAAAGAATATCTTCGCTTCCGCAAAAGTCATAGACATGATCACCAAGTTTAATTTTTAAATTAAATTTACAACGTAAAAAAGAAAAGAAATCTGCTCTCTAACGTTGGAATATTTTGGGATTTTTCATAAACCTGATGTATGTCATAAAGCTACTTTACTATACAAAGTTTTGGCATTTGAAATTTGGCATTTTATCCTGAGAAACGGCTGTAGTGTATTTCATTTTTAAAATAATACTTACTTTAAATTTAGTTCTAGGTGAATTAAATCTGCTTTTGCAAGCGTCCCGTTGTCTACAACTTTTTGCCATAAAAGACAATCTTTTTTATTGAAAAGTCCATAGTAGTTTGAAAATGTTAGTTGATGTCAAAACTTCACTTTAGGACTCTTATATTTAATACTAAGCTATACTTCAGCGAATTTTTATCATATCAACACGTATAACGATGTTAATTAGTTAACTAATTTTTATTAATTTCGATTTTAATAAGTTAATTACTATGGGCCCGCAGTAATTGGCTTCACGCTGCTGCGGTCTCCTTGCCACTTTTCTGGCGAAACTAAGCAAGTAAATCAATAAATAAATCCTACGATCGCTTCTAGTTTACCTGGTTATAAATTTATGGCTTTATACTTACTGTATTTCTTCACAGCGATCTCCTTCTTCACTTTCTGGCGCCAAAGTCATGTCATGGTCAATGAACTGACCCCACTGCATAAACATATCCAGAGTATTGTCGCGGTTTGGCTGACTGATAAGTTGTTATATGATATAATCATTTGTAACTTGAAATGGATTTGGCAAGTCGGGTGCGTCTGGCTGATCACCTGCTCCCAGGGGTTCACCAAGACCATCTGCATCAAAATACCTTGCATCGACAAACCTTGAGAAACCTATGTCAGCTGCACCAAGTGTGGTTTTCTCTAAGTTACTGCCCCGTCAATAGTTCTAAATCTATCGTCCGGGGGACAAGAGGGGGACCGAGGGATAGCTACGATGCAGGATAATGCGCCAATCAACTCTTCAATTCTTTCAAATGATAAGAGTCCTTGAGGTCCGAGGTGGATGAAAGGCTTTTCACTCACTGAGACTAGGAAAATACACCAAAAAATGAGTAACAATAATTTGTGAAAATTAGATAACCGTACAAAGAATATATATATATATATATATATATATATATGTATAAACAAAAACAACTTTAAAAAATGCAATAAATTTCGTCAAGATATCAGTTGCTAGTGATGATAATGGTAGCGGTAACTATAGTGATAACGATAATGAAACTGGCAGTAACAGTGGTAAAAGTTAACGGTAGATGTAAATGAAAAGTTAACGAGTAGGGTCACGACAATAACAACGATAACAATAGTGACTAAATATTGCTTAAAAATATCCATTTAGTGACATTACAAGATGAACTAACAAGAGCAGAAACAGCTGGAAAGAGCTCATCAATCAATTGTTCTGCTCCCAAATATTTTACTTTTGTCGTTCAAACTTTCATAGTTTCAATAGACTTAACAATATTTTGATAAGTTGATTATTAAATTTGTCACACCAGCGATCGCGATGATGCAAATAGTTGTAACGTTGTTATACTGTAAATACGAGTTTGGCGTAATACACAAAGAAATAATACACAAAGAAATAACGCTGGAAATTGGTCTGATCCGATAGAGAATAGTCTTAACTAGATTTTCCTTTGTGCGAAAATCCATATTTTTCTAAAACATTTCTGTAGGTTAAAAAATGGTTAATTTACCTCCAACTATTTCAAGCACTTTTTTAATGAGAGTTTTAAGGGCTTTTTCAAAGACAATTACTGCTTTTGAACTGGCTTTGGATGTTCGGCTTCCTTGCAGGAGAAGACGGTGCAATAGACGTTATATTTTATAAGTTGGTGACAGTTGACTAAATATGTTGTCATCTTTCACTGTTCTTTTAAGATTTTTTAGTACATCGCCAGTCAAGCCATCACCAAAACATTTTATTAATACAATAAACTTGATTGTCACAATTTCATATTGGCCACCTGGTAATGTGGCCACCACAATAACCTGAAGCCTTCTTGTGTTGTCTCGTTCCAACTTTAAATGCTTGAGATTCTTCACTAGTCTTAAAACGCCTTTTTTAAAATCTAGGATAGTAAAAAATCCTCTATTGTCTCGGACAGAGTAAATAGCTTCATTCGACGGATCAAGAAGGCTGGTTTTAAACTTGAATACCAGATCGTTGACGGAAGTGCTTTCACTGAGTATACAAATTTTTGTAAGAGCTAGAAGAGAACAGAAAGTGTTACCTCAAAAATTTAATTATTCTAAAGTTTGAACCATCATGAAAAATTAAAATAAAGAAAAACTCAGTGGTTGAAACTAAAAACATGTTTTCCTTAACTCTTTCCCGGCGGAAGCTCTCCCTCTGACGACTACAGTCGTATGGCATTAGCCAGAGTAAAATAATACAAGTCTTATCCCGCTGGGAAATCTAATATATCACACCAATGTATTGAGGTTGAGATCCACATGAACAGAATATTGCGTGATAAACGTACTGTACCTACACTAAGGATGATTCTGAAATGAAATGCACATATTAACCATATTAATCGGCAGGAGAGTTGAAACAGAGAAACGTAAGAAAAGGGGTTAAATGCGTGTTTACGGTCGGCTTCGAATTTTACCCTCCAAATTTTCACGAATAATGCTTGGTACCAGGGCCGCCGAGAGGTGGGGCAGGGAAGGCAAATTGCCCCAGGCCCCCAACTCAAAGGGGCCCCCAAAATTGGAAGGATTTAGCATGGGTTGGTTTTGACCATATGAAATGATTCCTATGACGTCATAAATAGGGCCCCAGAAAAAGTTTTGCCCCGGGCCCCACTAATTCTCTCGACGGCCCTGCTTGCTACACCCAGCTCGTGTTGACGACACCTTACTCAAAGGGGGAAATGGAGCATGCAGTTGTCCCCCTAACAGTTATGAATCAAGCCCAGAATTATGGCGTACACCTTGCGCAAGTTGCCCCGAACGATTAAATATTAATGCAAACGTATACGAGAAAACTATAACAAAGATAATGGCGAAAGCAGAATTCAGTTTTCGTCATTTACGATAGATTGCCTGTGATAATTGATTTTTCTTTCCCCATCTGTGTATTGTTTTTATCCACTTGTCACACCATCTATCTTTATGACTGAACAAGTAAGCGAGAGGTGAAATATTTTTGTTAAATATTTTTTTTAGTTCAGAACCGTTGACTGTGTTTTTCTTATTCTGTTGAACCAAATTATTCAACAGCTTTTCATCATATAATTAACCGTAAACATTCCCTCGCTGAAGTTTTTCTTCGTGCAGGTAATCTATTCTCAAACCATCAGCCATATGTTTCAATCAACCAAATCTTTTCATATTTCAATTTCATGAATACTAAAATGCTTAAAAGGCCTTAATCTTAAAAATACCTCATCAAGAGATATTTGGTAATAATTCTAAAAAGAAATTCAGTTATTAGTCTCGGTACTCCCTATTTCACGATTTGTTCAATAGCAATTAAACTAAGGGATTATGTATAAGGAGGCACTTAAACCTGTTGCATTTCCTCTAAAATTTATAATATTTAATGGTTTAGAAATCAGTGGATTTCCAGTTACTTAGTTGATTACACTGATAAACAAAGAGCCATATTTTGCCATTTATAAATAACACATAACTTAAAACTAAGGAAGTACCTGCAGCTTGACTAGAAGAAGAGATTACCAGGACAAATGCAATGAAAACCAACGTAGTGATCCCCATTTGTTTCAAAGACTATGCAGAGGGGCACTTTTCGACGTCCTTTACTTCTGTTCTGATCACCTTAAAACCTAGTGAAACTATGACTCAAGTGTACTGGTTTCGTGCCTTTATATAGAAGGCAAAACAGACCTCCCTCTGATAATGGGAATGTTTTCTAATGACTCCAGGATATTATAAACAATCGATTCGCCCTTAGATACAGGTTTAATAAAAATATCTTTTCAAACAAAATATTTTCCCTTCACACACGTGACTATTCAGAAGACGATTTCAACGTGTTTCAGAAGCAATTCTTGCAATGCTGCTTTTTGCAGAGGTAAGCCTTTGAGTCTGTTTGTTGTCTTAATTGTTTGGAATTAATGTTGAGTGTTTTAAGTGAAGAAATTATTCAACAAAAGTAGCAACGAGTAAACATCCTCAACACTGTTCCAGCAGAACAACTGACGGGCTGAGATTGCAAGTTAGTCTTACTTGTAAGGAAAAGAGGTATACAAATGTGCTATTGAAAATGTATGTCAAGAGCTTTGGGAGATATAAAATTATCTGGGTATATGGCTTGTGTGATTCTTTGATTTTTGAAAAGGAAACAAAGGAACTACGATATACCAACCGACGTAAGCAATTATTTAAGAAAAGTAATACACACCAAATATAGTAACTAATGTACTGGAGCTGATGACCCTTAAATACTTACAGTTAGGTGGCACGTATTAGTGCATGTTGAGAGTTTCCTAACAGGATATCGCTTGCACAAGCAATACCATTAACTATAAAAGAAACCTAAATAAAACGCAAGAGGTTGATCTCTCTTTACTTGGTTACCCCCGCCACATATCAACCGGTGGCCACACATAATAATGAAGGGATACATTCTCATTTAGCCTTGATATTTTCTTTTTTTTCATCACTTGTGAGCAACGTTAGGAGAAATTAGTACATCGTCGGCCAAGAATCTGTAAATAAATTACCGTTGTTACGAAGCAGTTAAAGTGCAAAGTTCATCGCCATTTTTATATCTCATATTTGGTTGAAACATGGTACGTTCTGAATAATGTGTTTAAATATAAATATAGTTTTCTTTCTGATTTTTTAGTTACTTTTGAAATATCTCACCATCATATACTGAAATATTAATGAGAACAAAGTACATGTCCTGAAATGTCGGAAATGAAATAAAAAATTTTTAAATGAGTCTTTTTATGGTTATTTTATGTATATATATATATATATATATATATATATATATATACCTTACGCGTATTAAAATTCGCGCAGTACTAGAATTCGCGCACGCATAGTTGCGCGAATTTTAGTACTGCGCGAAATATAATCCGCGCGAAAAGCAGAGTGGTGTAACATGAGACAAAATCATTTGATTTATTTATGCAAACACATATGATATATGTTTTAAAGTATAACATCAAAAATCAAAAATATCTTCTTCTTCTTCTTCATCATCCTGAGCAATTTCTGTGTGAATATTTTCAGGCTCCACGTAATATTCGACCAAGAATGCCTGCATTTTGCTGTAAATTTCCAAACTCGCGTTGTTTTGCATGACCGTTAAGGTAATGGGAATCTCCAAGCCCCCTTGAGGTAAGGGAGATGGTCGAAATTTAATGTCACGAACTGTTGCTTTCATATTGCCCCCATATTCGAAAAAGAACTTGCAAAATCGAGAAATCTCTCGAGGCAAATGGCCAACCAGCGACATTGATTCAATCCTGCCTCTGATCCTAGTGAACAGACCAATGGCATATGGATCAAATATGTTGCTCGAAAGTGGCTTCACTACCAAGTTTTGGTTGATTCTTGCAGCCCAGATTTTTCTGTATTCATGAAAGCCACGTGATGCGCAAGCCAAAGAAAATGATATCCCCTCGGGATTCCGTTTCACTGAATCAGAGTTGTCGGTGTCTGAATATGTTGGTTTCTCCTGTGACAATTTCTTGAATGAAGCAAACCGATGCATACGTTTCCTTGTCGTCACAGTGTTTACATAAAGCAACACTCGAACCACTTTTCCATCCAGGATATTCTTCAGAGGCCGGGACTGAACACTTGACTCCACGGTTACAAACGAATGACTTGCATTTTAGACATGTGAATTTTGTCAAATTATTGTACACGACGCAAATGCCTTCCATTTTCCTACACAATAGTCAATGATTAGTCCCGTTCGCCCAAGGTGTTGCATATGACGCGTAGTAAACATGTGAAACATTTCCGTTTTATGCTCAACCTCGTCCAAGCTGTGCGAACGTAGAGAAACAGCGTGTGTTGGAAATCGACGCTCATGGCCCTGTTAAAGTATTTCAAAAAGGTTTCCCAAGACGATATTTCTGTTGCATCATCTAGCGGTAACCTAAATGCAGCTGAAAAAAATGCAGTAAAACACCAATTGTTTTTGGACACTCCAGAACCAAAAAAGAAGAGGGGCAAATATGGAGAATATGATGCGTTTCAACGAGCAGAAATTGCAAAATGGGGACTTACGCATGGAATACGACCGGTGGCAAGAAAACATTCTATACGGGAGTCCACTGTACGTGGATTGATCAAATCTTATAATAAGGAAAGAACAAAGAACAGAGAACTCGAACAATTGCCAAGGAAGCATCGTGGAGCAAAAACTTTGTTGCCCGAGAACATCGATGAGAAAGTTATCTCAATGATCAAAAGCATGAGAACGGCGGGATGTGTTGTCAATTACAACATTGCTATTTCCATAGCGAAAGGAGTCGTTCTGGCTAATGACCAGTCAATGTTAAAGGAAAACGGAGGAAAGCTGGATTTCCACTATACATGGTGCCAGTCAATTTTCAGAAAATTGGGTTTCAGTAAACGCAGAGGAACAACTGCAAAACAACCCGTATCACCTGGCTTTTTGAAAGAAATTCGATTCACGTTTTGTCGGTCTATTAAAGAAGTGGTGAGTGCTTATGACGTGGTCGACGATCTGATCATAAACATCGACCAGACTCCTTTGCCGTTTGTCCTCATTAGCAAGTACACAATGGACAAAACTAACGAGAAGTTTGTGCCGATAAGTGATAGCGCTGATTATCGCCAAATTACTGGAACATTCTCAGTCACCGCGTCGGGCAAATTTCTGCCAATTCAACTAATCTACCAGGGGAAAACAGATCAGTGCCACCCTAAATTCAACTTTCCAAAAGAATTCCACATTACCCACACGGAAAATCATTGGTCAAATGAGAAGAAAGCAATGGAATTGATCAATCATGTTCTTATCCCCTATGTGAAGCAAATAAGAGAAGAGCTTGGTTTTCGCACCACAAAAGAATGGGTTTTGGTCGCGGATGTTTTTAAAGCACATTGGACAGATGCAGTAAAAAAGATCATTTCCGACAATAACGGCATGATGGTACCTGTTTCCAACAACATGACATCATACCTGCAACCCCTAACGGTCAATCGCTCTTGCAAAGCTTTCCTACGAAACCAGACGCAAAAATGGTACTCTGCGCAAGTCCAAGCCCAAATCATGAATGGTATTCAGCCCCATAAAGTGTGTGCTGACTTGCGAATAAGTGTGCTCAAACCACTTCACGCAAAATGGGTAGTGCAGTTCTACGACTATATGCGATATAACAAGAATATCATTCTCAAAGGTTGGCGACGATCAGGTGTGAGCGCCGCATTGGAGGAGCCACAACGAAAAGAGGATCCTTTTGAACTCTAAAATGTTGTGAAGAATTAAGATTTAATAAAACAGCGATTTTGTCGTGGTAACAAATTTAAACACAGTTTTTAAATACGTAGATACCATGGTGAATGGTAATTAAGATAAAGTAGAAGATGAAGAGTAATATACGCTTTAAAGAGGTATACACAGTTACCAAAGACTGTTGGATAGTTTAGTTCTTAAAAGAACTGTTTGAAACTTAAAGAGGTAAAATTCTACGTAAAGAATAAGCCTAAAGAATTAGAAAAAAGCACGATGCATTTCGGCAGACCACTTATCAAGATTTAGGCAAATGAGAATCCTTCATTAAAATTTTCAGTATTTGTTGGTATTCTGAATTCATGCTTTATTATTATCATGGATTTTTGCTTACATTGTATACTTTTGACAACAATTTTTTTAATTGAGACAAGCCAAATCGTTTTTTGATCAAATCTAGACAAGTTTTATTTGTTGATAAAAAATAATCTTGATAAATGCGTAAATTGCTTCGATTAATCTGACCTAAAAGAACGAACAAAAAAATTCTTACGTGAATTTAAAGCTGCGCAAATAAGTCCTCAACAGGGTGCGCGAAATTAAATCGCGCGAATTTAAAGCTGAGCGAAAATAAGTACCACGTGAATTTTAATACAAGTAAGGTACAGTGGAACCCCGCCTTACGGCCACCTCGTTAATACGGTCACCTCGATATTACGGTCACTTTTTTTTGTCCCGGCAAAACGTCAATACATTTCCTAATAAAGATACCTCGTTAATACGGTCACCTCGTTAATACGGCCAACGGCCACATTGTAATGTTCCAAAGTTAAGAAATAACCCCGTCAATACGGTCACTCTAAAAGTGTCGACAGATGGAAATATAATTTGAGATACTATTAGTGGGCGTACATACAAATGTTATTATGCTTGTGCTTGTGTTGTTGTTATAACATCAAAGGCATCCATTCCTTTTAGTTTTAATACAACATGGTATTTGAATTTTGAATCTCAACAATATGCGCCATAGTTAAATGCGCAAAGCATTTAAGCAATAGGAAAAATATGGAGCTTTTAATTTAACGACGTTTATTAGCCTTTCTACTTTTACACTTTTCTTCCTGCTCCGCGTGTCTTTTTTTAGTTTCATTTCTTACAGATAAATTATGTTCAAATTCTAAAAGTTTGTCTAGTAAGTCGACATATTTTTTCTGTCCTTGAAATTTGTAGACACAGGAAACTTCCATTCCATATCCACCTCCTCGATTAACAGCTTTTCCAACCACCTCAACCTCAGCTTTACTGCTTGTTTTCGTTAGAAAATGCTTCACAATGCCTGTCCCTTGTTTTGTGTTAGCTAAGCCCTTTGGTATATGGCCAACCACTCTCCCGTCTCTTACTACCTCAATAGCATTCTTGTCGTGCTCATTATTTGGGTCATTCCTCAAGTTCAAGACTTCCCCATTCTTGATCTGCCAGTAATCCTTGTACGCATGATACCCCCGAATCCATGATGGAACTTCGATTTCGATTGGACTTAAATCCGACAAAACACGAGAAACAAGAACACGGTTTTGTCAACAGCTCAATGAGTTGATCATACAGTATAGCAAACAGCTTATCAGATGTCTCTGTGTGAATGTCGAAAGTGTAAGATAAAGAATCGTCAAAAATTTGTCGGTTACTATGGTAGAAAATGTGAGAAAGTCGTGAGCAAGGTGTATGGTTTCAATATTTCACCGCTTGGAGAGTAGACTTTCTATTCACTCGAATAGAGTGAGAAAGTTTAATTTGTCATGTCAGGCAAACGTAAACGGCAAGAACTTGACTTGAAAACGCGATATGAAGTGATTACATTTAACGATGCAAATCCTCAGATAAGTACAAGAAAATTGGCTGAACAATTTAGTTGTGGAAGAACTCAAATTCAATGTATTTTACACAAGAGAGATGAGATCATAGCAGCTTTCGAGGCTAATGCCAGCAGCGACACAAAAAGATGGAGAGGGGGCAAGAATGCTGAAATTGACAGAGCAATACTGGAATGGTTTCGCAAAGCGAGAAGCAAGAAATATCCCCATATCTGGTCAGTTGCTACAAGAAAAAGCCATGCAAATTGCCAAAGCTTTAGATGTTTCTCTGTCTGAATTCAAAGCATCAAACGGATGGCTAGATCGCTTCAAACAGAAACGGGATCAAAGCTAAATTTATTTCTGGAGAAGCGGGAGATGCGAGTGAAGATACAGTCATCTGGAAAGAAATACTCCCAGAAATCTTGCAAGAATGGGAGCAAGAAAACATCTGGAATATGGATGAAACTGGTCAATTCTTTAGGGCTTTGCCGAACAAATCACTGGCATTTTCATCTCGTAACTGTACAGGAGGAAAGAAATCCAAGGAGAGACTTACGTGTGCTTTCTTCGTGAATGCCACTGGTAGCAAAGAGAAGCCTATCGTGATTGGCAATTCAGCTAATCCAAGATGCTTTAAGGGAATTTCTGATAGATCGAAGTTACCATGCCAGTATTTCAGTCAACGCAAAGCGTGGATGGAAAGTGAAATTTTAGAAGAAATTCTTGGTAAGCTAAATCGCCATTTAAAAATACAAAATCGACGAATCCTCTTGTTCGTGGACAATGCCCCATGTCACCCTGAAGATCTTGACGAGAAATTTACTCAAATCAAAGTCGTGTTTCTACCTGCCAACACAACATCTCACTTGCAGCCGCTTGACCTCGGAATAATACAAGCGTTTAAGCTCAAATACTACAAATACTTGTTAACACATATAGTTAACTAAATTGATGAGTGTTCTTCTGCATCCGAAGTTTGCAAGTCAATTGATGTTCTGCAAGCAATGAGATGGATTGCGATGTCATGGAACGGCATTTCAGAAGAAACAGTCATTAAGTCTTTTATCAAGTCAGGAATACTCAATTCTGAACAAGAATTTAATGCCCTTGTGGTGGCAGACGACGATATTGACCCTTTTGCTGGATTTCAAAGTGATATTAGCAATGTCGAGGACATCGCTCAACAAGCAGAAAGAGTAGATGCCATAGGCATTAAAGAAGCAGTGTCCGGTAGCTTCGATCCACCAGCTTGCCAAGAACTACCAGACAATTGGGAAGCCAATTTTTTTAACAAGTTGGGCGCGAACCAGGAAACTGTTTACATCTATGACAGCGACGATGACGACGAGGCAAATGATGAAGAAGCAGGAGTTTCAGTAGCGACTTTGAAAGTAACTTCTTATTCGGAAGCAATAGCAAACCTTGAAGATGTTTTGCAGTTTTTACAGTCGAGGGGAAATATTATCACGGCAAACGAACTTTCGAAAGTCATTTCACGGACCCAGAGTGACCAACTTGAGAGAAAGAAGAGCCAATCGAAAGTCACTGATTTTTTTACTAAATCCTAACATTGTTGTTTGAAACGTTATAATACCTTAACAAATTAATGTTTATTTCTTAGTAGATGCAGTATATTAAATCGTGCTATAGCTCAGTTCAATTAAGTTTTTGTTTAAACGAGGCTTTTATGACGTCTCCAACAAGGTTTTGATGACGTAAGAGGTCGGCTGTGAAATTTGATCTCACCCCGTTAATACGGTCACCCCGTTAATACGGCCAGATTTTTATGGCCTGTTGGTGACCGTATTAACGGGGTTCCATCTCGATGTTGTTCAGCACTCTATGGATATATAATGTAATTGATAGCGTTAAGCAATGTCCACTGCTCAAGTAGTGGTTTGAGTGCTCTGACTCCTTATCAATCCATGTTCATTCCGAGCTGTGGGACAGCGAAACATACGTCTGCATGGCTTAGATGTACCACATGTGTGGGACATTTGAGTTACCTATATAATATAGGCTTCTCCATCCTGCTCGTCAGCACTACACTGATGAGGCCCAGTAGGCCGAAACGGTTCCGTCTGTAGTTATATATATATATATAACAAAAGACAAAATTTTGCAGTCGCTACTCTGAGTTTCACGCGCTCAGGCAATCATCAGGCCTGATGATCGCTCTACCAGTAACGGTATTGAGCGCTCTATATTTTCATTCCAACGCTAAAACCTTCGTGGTACTCATCATTGGTGTGTGTATATATATATATATATATGTGTGTGTGTGTGTGTGTGTGTGTGTGTGTGTGTGTGTGTGAATGCCCACCGCTCGAGTAGGGGTTTGAGCACTCTGGTCCCTTATCAATCCAAGATCGTTCCGAGCTGCACTGATGAGCTGTAGTACAGCGAAACGTACGTCTGCAGATTGAAAATATATACGCTCCCACATTTCGATGTTGTTGAGCACTCCAAGGATATATAAGGATAACCGATACCGTTAAGCAATGCCCACCGATCGAGTAGCGGTTTGAGCACTTTGGTCCTTTACCAATCCAAGTTCGTTCCGAGATCCACTGATGACGGTTAGAGTTAGGGTTTAGGGTTAGGGATACGGTTCAGGTTTAGGGTCAGGGTCGTTAGTATTAGGGTCAGGGTCAAGATCATTAGGATTAGGTCAGGGTCAGGATCATTAGGTTCAAATTCGTCACGCGTCACATCATATTCATAATAGGTCAAATCAAATTCATCAGATGTCAGAACAAAATCACAAGAAGTCAAATCAAATTTGTACGACGTCAGTTTAAATTCGTTCGACGTTAAATCAATCTTCTACGAGGTTAAATCAAATTCGTACAATGTCAAATGAAATTTGAACAACCTGAAATCAGTTTAGCACAATGTCAGACCAGTTTTGATCAACGTCAAATCAATTTCGCAAAGTATAAAATGAGATAATCACTCATAATATCATCACACAACTATATACACAATTATGTCACATGCTTCTACGTGTCACAATAACAATTAGTTTCCAATAGGTAAATCTCCCAGTTCCATAACCTTTGGCCGTTGCTTTTGTCAATGGGTTATGCAGCGCATGACCAACATCGGATCAAGTTCAGCATTGATTGCCTCCTCAGCAATGTTCCTCACGACTCGCAGCCTGTGCGCCACTTGTGTCGTTCCTGCTGGTGCTTCAAACAACTCTGCTTGGCGTGCAGTTAGCTGTCTCTTGATTGCACTTTTTAAAACCGACCAACATGCTTCTATACCATTTAGTGCAGGACTGTATGGGCCCAATCGTATCACTTGCTCACCAGGATTGGTTTCAGCAATTTCCTCTGCTCTGCAGTGTGCTGGGGCGCTGTCAATGACTATAGCGAGTTGATTGTGAGCAATGCCTTTCATCTCACACTCATTTACAAGCGCATGTAACCATTCTAGGAAGTCGTCCTTTTTCAGGCTTCCTTGTCGAATTGTAAATTGAAAAACTCCTATTGTTTGCTCGATGGCACCAACGATGTGCAAGTTTTGGACTTTTGAAGTGCAACGAGCTGCAACTTCTGCTGCCTACTTGGCTCCACCCAGTTGATCATGTGCACCAAACATTGAAATTGGTTTCATCTTGCCACACAATATGCTTACAGTCACCTATGGCTTCTGTTAAAGTGCCGAGAAAGTCTCGACGTTTCTCCTTATTTTGAACAGAATTCATGGTAGCCGGCTCATGGTGCATTTTATTGTAGGAGTACATCATACCATTCATGGCATTACCCACAGTTGAGAGGCAGACGTTCAGACTCATCTCTAGCTCTAGCTTTGCTTACAACTCCTTCAGGGTTATGCCAGGGTTTTCACTTATCTGCTGCTCCAAGAACGTTTTGTGCTGGTCAGTGATCTTTACGTACCGTGCACCTCCACTCGTCCTTGCCTCCATAACTTCCCCTGCCTCTTCTCATGCTTCTTCGTTCTTTTTCTTTCTTACCCAAGATCGTACAGTACTAAAAGGTATCCCATTCTCTCGAGCAGTGACTTGCCAATCTCCTCCTTCCAAAAACCTTTTGACCGCTCGATTCTTCGTTGCTTCGTCGTATTTGTTGTATCGTGGCATGGCTAACGCACGAAACTCAAAAGCACACTACGGCGGATGCAAATGATTTTGTGAAATGCATGTACAGTACATGAGTTTTATTTTGTATGAGTTTATTTTAACACCTTCGGGAAATTGTTCGTTCTCTTGGGAATTTGATTTGATAAAAAACAAATTTGGTTTTACTGTTTGCAATTTACTTCTCCTGACTTCGATCTGACGTCGTTCAAATTTGATTTAACATTGTACGAATTTGACCTGACTTCCTGTGTTTTTGGTTTGACGTCTTTTGAATTTGATTTGACATCGTGGAAAATTGATTTAATGTCGAACGAATTTGAACTGACGTCGTACAAATTTGATTTGACTTCTTGTGATTTTGTTCTGACATCTGATGAATTTGATTTGACCTATTATGAATATGATGTGACGCGTGACGAATTTGAATTACAAATGGTGTAGTTTCACACAACAGTAATTATGTATTAAATTTGTAATATGACAATATTATTTATGCAATTCTTTTCTATAGATAGATTTCGGCTCACATGAAAAGCAATTTGTAAATTGATGTGATTCCGAGTTTAAATAAATCTCTTTCTCTCTCTCTCTCTCTCTCTCTCTCTCTCTCTCTCTCTCTCTCTCTATCTATCTATCTATCTCTCCTAAGGCGACTGAAGATCAGTAAATCTTAGCAATTCATACATCCCTATACTGTGCTACAGTCTGCTTAACAAGAAACAATACTGAACTGAGGATAAACGAAGGAGGCAAACATGAACATACAGTTTGTTTTTGATGTATATTCTTGTTTTACCAACTTTTCTTACAGTTTTAATTTATTTTACTACTCAAATGTAAAATTCTCATTTTACATTACAATATAAGATGAACGTGACCACCGTCATTGCTGTAAGAGTACTCTCAGTTTCTTTGCCTCTGATCAAGGACATCAATCTATTTTTTCGATCAACTCTGACAAGCGGTAGACACATGTCCGCATTGCATATCTATTTTTTAAATATGGTATAGCTTTTCCGATTTAAAACATATTTTTAGAGGGCCGTGTGTGTATTACAAAGCTAATAAAAACATATAAAATTTCGCAATTGCTAAATTAAAGAAACAAAAGACAGTAATTTTACAGGGATAAGAAATGAATAACACTGGGCTCTTTACTGAACAGTTAGACTACATACATATTTTAAATTCATCCTTGAGATTTTTTTGCCGAAACATGAGAAAAGCTCTATAAATTTGAAGAAATGAGTTCGCTAAATTATAAAGAAAAAAAAAGTTTTCCATAAAGTGCTGATAAAATTAGGTGAAAAGTTAGGATACGTTCCGACATCATCTTGACATCACTTTAAGTCCAAAATAGAATATTTTAATGCGAAACTTTAAATAAGAAGCTGCATGAATGCATTAAAGTATAATCAAAAGCTCTGTGAATATTAAGATATGAATGCATTAAAATCATAATAGAAAAAACAGTTGTTTTCAATATCAGGCTAATGAATTAATTGAAACGTTCAGAGGGCTTTAGTCATATTTCAATACATTTGTGAAACTTCTTATTTAGCTTTTGTCCTACTTGAATGCATCTGTATAGCTTGTTATTTAAACCATCTATAAAAAACAATTATTCACCGAAATGGAGGTGAATATGGGTGGCTATTTACCTAGCCGCGAAGCATATGCCTCGCAAAATTGTTTTCACGAGTATTTTTTTTTAATTTTTAAAACGATTTTACGGAACGTCGGCATATCGCACACTCATCATTTGTAAACAAAACATTTTGAAACACATCGAGTGCATTTATTGCTAAAAAGTAAAAAAAATACATATGTTTGAATACTTAATTGCAAATTTCGTTCCTTTTTTGTATTGTCTGGCACAAATTCTTCTTTCGTTACGTAAACAAAACTAGACGCCATCTTGTTTTGCTCGGAGATGAATAGTACAGGATATTCCAAGATAGAGAAACCAATCAGATTGCGCAACAAACACTATCCACCTACGAGGTATATGCTAATAACTGATAGCTCCATGGAGCACGCCAAATCATGAACCGGTTAGTGATGGGCGATAACGCAAAAATTGATTCGATACGATACCGATTACTTTTGAGGTCTGTATCGCCGGTTTAGGCTTTTGTCTATTGTGCTAGCACTTTTTTGGTATAATTTGGGAAAACAAGCACATTTTTTTCCATTTTTTGTCGAAGTAGCACTGCTAGCATAACCGGAATATTTTTATCAGTTACAGAGCACATCACTAGGGCCATAACTCTCCAGTAAGTCACGTTTTGCTCATATTGAGCTAATTTTAAAGCTTTGTTCAGTATTGTTAAATTCTGTCTCTTAGCGGGCTTTAGTCTAGGCACCTGGGGTTCACCGGAATTTCAGTTCCAATCCAACCCACGCTCTCAAAGTCAAAACAAAATGTTTAAATTTAACTAAACTGCTGTTATATGTTTTTTCCCCCAACCTTTCTGTCGTTTCAATGAATATTCTTCAAATGCAGCGGGGAACTTTTTGAGGACACCAGCTATGATAGCAAAGCATCCGTGCAATTTGTGCTGTATTTAAAACATTTCAGGAAGTAGGGAGCAATCTAAAGAAAGCTACTTAACGTTGGAAACAATGACATGTTTTGCTTTCGTTACCATATAAACACCAAGCATTTAATTTTGAGCTTTTAAAGTTAATTTGTGAAAGCATAACTTTAGAAAAACGAGCATAATTTTTAAAAACAAGAATAATTTCATCATAATTTTGGTTAAAAACTAGCAATGCTAGTAGCGAAAATGTGCTACTTTTACTAGCACAATCGATAAAAGTCTAAATCAGATCGTGCAAAAAAATACTATTTGCCTGCAGGGTATATGCTAAAGCTTGTTATTTAACCCTTTAACGCCTGAATTTTTTTTTATTTTGATCTTTTCTCTCGCTTTGTTTTTCCTTTGTTCACTCACTGGTTCTTCTGTTCTTAGGTGTCCGATATATTGGACACTGAGCGTTAAAGGGTTAAAGTGGCATTATTTTCATTCTCAGTGACATGCTTGTTCACCATCTCTCGGTATCTGAGCATACAACAACGAAAAATTAAGTTACAACAAACTTATGTCAAGTCAAATAATTGCAATAACCAATTAGCTTATTTTCTTCCTTACAAAACGATGATATAACAAACTAGCCCTCAACAAAGTAACACTAAGTTTTGAAGTAAGACAGCTAACTTCTATTGTATCACTCTTTAAGGTTAGTTTTCTTACCGTCAGTCAATTATGCACAATTCCTTGGTCGTGGTTTAAGTAATATTTAAAAATAAGCAGGAGTGCATTATTGGTTTGAAAGCACGAGGCAATAGCGAGTGGTACGGATTTCCAAATGAATAGTACCTCTGACGATAATTAACGGGGACCGACACAGACATCTTCTACCAATTCAACTTCAGGAAGTTTTATTATTTAAGAAGTTTCAATGAAAGAGTGGTAGAGTTTGTTGTCTGATAACAATTAAATCTTTTGACAGAAAACGTATCGTACGGCTGGATCTTTTACTCCTCACTTACATGACGAGCCATAAGGACCCGTCAAAATCCAACACGACTGGTAAAATGTCCAGCCGTCTTGTGCGCTGTAATAAGTAGTGGAGGGTACTGTAATTGCTCCAGGCCTGGACACCATTTTCGAAAGGAAGAAACACGAAAGAATTGTACTCATGTGACAATAAGCTCAAAAATACTGGAAACCCAAAATTCTCAAGAAACGAAAGGTTCTTCCATAGTTACTATATCCACATAGTCAATCGGATTCGACGATGAAGGGGATGAATATTTTTGCAATCAGTTCCTGTGCTTCCTGCGGCTAAGTGGTCGCTGTTAACAATCTGACAATGTTACCATCGCAATAATCTTGTGGTATCTATTGTCACGAGATGCACTCAAATGCTGGGTTAATTGAGTTATTTCGCGAAATAATTTCAAAAATATACATGTCTTTTCTAAACGTCAGTCTATTGTTTCAACAGTGTGATGTTATAGAGAATCTCTAACATACCAAACAAATCTAAATATCTCAGGAACGAAGAGGAATATGAAAGTATTGTAAACACCACTCTTTGTCTCATCAAAACGTTCTGTCAGATATAAGAAATATTAATTTTCGAGTCTTGTGCTCTTTATATATTTTCCAAACATTAATTACGCCATATCCTTTTTAAGGTGTTCGTTCCTACGGTCAACTGTGTCCGGACATATTTGAATGAGATTTTTGGTCTCCAAAAAAGAGCAACTTGCATTATATACTTCGCTGAAATAACGGAACGCGCAATTTCATTATGAATGTATAAAACAACTTTCAATGTTTATATTTAACAATTAGTCACCAAAGTGGAGGTAATTTCGGTAAATATTAACCGCGACAGGAATACAAGCTGATTATTACCGAGATTGAGATGACTTACTAATTTAGTGAAATATCAGAGGTTGTCATCAGAGGTTGTCATCAGTGAAAAACAAATTGAACCATCGCAGGGAAATGTCTTTTTTTAATTATTGCATTGACTAAAATATCACTAGCAAAAAGGCCCGGTTTACCGGTAAAAATTACCAAAGTTCATCTACTTTATTATGAAAAACGTTTACTCCCAATTTAATTCAGATTTTTTTATCACTTATGAAATAGTATTTTCTTTCATTTTATTTATTCTTTCATCCAAAACATGAAAAAAAAATCGAGAAAGTGTTATAATCACCTTGTGCGAGGTGATTGTAACGAGTTAAGTGGTATGCCATAAACTGGATGTTGTAAGAATTGGGATTAGTGAAACAATCTTTTAATTTAGCTTTTCTCTTGAAACTTTATCATAACTGCTGTTAAATCCTACATTAAATTTCTGTTTAACTCTTCTTAACTGAAATATAACTTTCTTCGTGGCAGATAAGTCCCTCATTTGCTGGCATTTATCTTGGTATATCGTCTCTACGACACAGTACAAACTAAAACTTCAGGCTGAATTTTCAATTAACTGCATTTCCGTTTAATTAAAAAAAGCCAAAAGTAAGGTCGGGTGGGCTCATGGACTACTTCTCAAGATACGCGACTGCTGTAAAACTGATTGACGAATAATGTTTCTTGAATATTTCAGTGTCATCGTCAAGGGAACATGAAAAAAATATATGAATTATTCTGCACAACGCGACCATTTACCAAGAACTACATTTACCAAGTTGAGCTTTGAGTAATAGAAAACCAACTGTCAGGGAGAAGTGTTGATGCTGGTTTTAGAGTAGAAATTGAATCGCTCCTTTAATTTTTAAAGTTATAAAGTCTGATGAAAAATTTGAGAAAAATATCACCACTCTATAGGCGTACAAGTGCAAGAATTTCAAGTGGAGAAGGTAATAAGTGTCAAGTTAATCCCAATAATATTGTCATTAGTTGACTTAAATTTGGGAAAAGTTGTTGAAGATTCTACCGACAGAATTTGCCGGCATTTTCTCCAGTTTGTGAATCATTTTAATTCCTACCTCTGCCTCAGTAATCCTATGCGCAATGCCCGTTTTCGAATGGTGAGAACTTCAGTTACCCGTATCCGAGCTCCGAGTGATTAGTGGTCCCTCGGCCACTCAATCCCAGTAGTTGTCAGTGGACTCATGGACTTACTATTACAATTTTAGAGTTAGAGTTGGGGATGATTTGGGTTTAGATTAGGGAGAAGATGAATGTTAGTCCGTGGATCAGTCAAGTTTGGGGGACTGTATATCCCAGGACATTGATGGGTAATTGTGATCTAAACCTGGGAATTAAAGACAGGGGACTATTTATAACCCAGCGACAGTGTTATCAAGGGATGCCAGAAAGTCCAGTTTTTTTTACGGGTGTTTCATAATTCCTGTCATCTCACGGTTGCGTGAGTGGTTGATTCTCCAATAACTGCTTTCATAACCGTTAAATGACAAACAGAAAATTGGGATTGCTGCAAATGTTCGAATTAGCGCCACCTTGATGATTGTAATGAAAAAGTGTCACTTTAACAAATAAGAATTAATGGCAATTATAATCAGCAACACACATCGTGACACACTGGAATGCTGACAAGGCATCGCCTGACGTTGTTTATAGTGAAGGTTGTGACAAAGACACAGACATCAAATAAAATAATTGCTCAATTAAACTGTTGAGGGAATAAACTATTGAAATTGTCTTGGATTTTCGTTAAATGTTCGTGTTAGTGTTACAGTCTAGTTAAAATATCCAAATTAGCGTTCCCATTTAAGCGGGAGAAAAATTAAGCGCCCCGGGCACTAATTCGAATATTTTATGTTATTCGTCCACTGACCTACATAATATAATATATTGGGTATATTATGTAGGTCAGTGCATTTATCCATTGGGGATGTGTAACCGTATGACAACTAAAGTCGAAAAGTCCTAAGAAACCACGCGGGACGTGTTACTTCTCTTGGGTCCACGCAACCACTCCAAGAAGAAACCAAGATGGCGTGGCAACCAGATGAGCAAGGCTTGCAACAAATTCTACAACTTTTAAAGGAAAGTCAAAGTCCTGATAATGAAATTCAACGCGCAGTTCAACAAGTATCCTTTTTAGAATAGACATAACTTCCCCTTTTCGTAACCGAATTTGTTTTGAACCGGTAGTAATTACTCGACGTTGGCCGTATAGCTAAAACCAGGTTATTGGGATTTTGCACGTGGTGTCATATATGTATCGATAGAGGGTCAATTTTTCATAAATTATGAATGTAGTTTTTACTTAACCGTTTTCTCAAGAAACTGGAGTCGCTTAATCATTTCCCAGACTTCAATAATTATCTTATTTTCGTTTTGACAAAGCTTAAAACTGAAGGTAATAATAAAATAAATTTTACAGATTTTGACGTCGATATAATATTTTGAAGACTTCCATGAAAGAGAACCAACTGTTTACTCATTGCATCAATTTCCCCTGTTAATACTTATCTATTTGTTAATTTTTAAGATGAACCAACTCGATCGCTATCAGGACTTATTTTAAAGAACAACGTAAAATCGAACTATCATTTATTTCCGGAGACTGTAAAAGAGTTTGTTAAAACTGAATGTCTTCAAGCTATAGGAGACCCATCACCTTTAATAAGAGCAACCATTGGTATTCTTATAACCACCATAGCTCAAAAGGGAGAGCTAGTTCACTGGCCACAACTTTTGCCTTCTCTCTGCCAACTTCTTGACAGTGAAGATTATAGTGTCTGTGAGGTAGGTTTCACAAGGAGTATCATCAGAATCTGTTTTCTTAAATTAAAAATGTTCTGTTTGCGATGCTAGTAAGACCACCATTAATCCTTTCTATGCCCTATGTATGCAAGTTTTTCGTTATGTACAAGCCTATTTGAAAATCATATCTTTGCAGGCATAAGCCATAAATCTTTAGATATTCAATTAAGTCTGAAAAACAATAGATTAAGTCCTTAATTATGAAGGCATTGATAATAATGATTAAGGGAATGGTAGATTCACAAAGAGAAGATGAACTGCAACAGTATAGATCCTCTACTTGTAGTACCTAGTCCTCATTTTTCTTGTGGAAACAATGAAGTAGAAATAAACAAAAACAATATTTATTTCTTACCATAATAGCAATGTCAAATTTCTTGTTGGAAAGAAAAGGCAAAAAACTCAACAAAAATAACTGTTTGAAAACATGAGATTATGATTGTAATGGTAATTGTGGCAAAGGATCCAAGATTGTTAAATGCTCAGTGAATTTTTCACAAATAATACATTAATTATTGGATTAATATCTAAATTATGTGTTTTCAATGAATTCAGTATGAATCCATTGAATTTAGTATGAATCCATTGAATTCACCTGTCATGCTGCAAAGCATTACAGGATTAGAGAGCGAAAACCCAAATCTTTCCTTCTTAAATCCCCAGAAAATATTTCCTTATCTCCAGAAAGAGATTACATGTAGCTTGATAGCAGTAATTTTGATTCTTGTCAGAGGCTGAGAAAATTTTTCTATGTAGGTAAGGGCATGTTCATTAACATTTTGACTATTTCTAGGTGTTTTGTATTACTGAATTTTCACTAAGGGTTTATCAGGCAGAAATCTTAGATGCAAAGTGGAGATGAGAGCACAGCTAAAAATACAAAAATGTAAAGTCATCACAGTCATGAATTAATAGTGGAGGACTGAAACAAACAGGGGCGGATTTTCTGGGGGTGTGTGCAGGGGGGTGCACACCCCCAAAATTTTCTAGCGCCCCCTCAGAAAAATTCGAAAATGGCATGCATACTTTAGGTTATTATTTTTATTATAGGTTTTATTTAAAGAAACTTATAGATTTGGCAGTAAGAATATATGAGCTTATGGTGATATGCCTAAAAAAAAATACAACAGCCCAGTCAGCCCCTTTGGTAGCACATCAATGCACCCCCCTAGGGAAATCTGCACGCCTCCTGTCAGATGAGCATTGATCTGCCCCTGGAAACAAACAATTAAAGTTTTATAAAAATTCACTGATCTTTTGCAGCTGAAATGAAAATGTTGTGTTGGCAATGAAACATCAGTGGACCTTTATCAAACTTTATCCACATGTTTCTGTCTCTTGACATTTAATTTGTGAATGTGATGACTATACATCTTTGAATTTTGAGGTGGACTCTCCTGTTCATTTCGTATCCAAATAAAATTGTCTAGTATTAGCCAGAATGAAATCATTGAGGTAGATAGAAGTCAAGTTTGGGAGTGAATAGGCTAATCAGTCAAGATATGTTCAGATTTAACCACTATGCTGCTAATGAACTGCCCCACCAGATGAATACAATCATCTGATGTTCATCAGGAGAAAATAATATAAATTCAACAGACATCAATCTAGCAGTCAAAGGGTTGATAAACACTAAGCTGTGAAATGGCCAGGGTGTATTTTAGGGGTTTATTCTGCCTAATGCCCAATGATTTTATTTAGCAAAGTGGTGTGCCTGTCCTTGCCAACTTGGTTGAACCAGTAAGTGACTTGGGTAAACTTTGGAATTTTATTCTGGCTAACACCACATGATTTTATGTAGCAGAGTTGGGTGCCTGTCCCATAATGGATTAATCAAGTTCATACAATATTTACAAATTTATGACAGAATACTAGTTATTTTGTGGCTCAATTTGGCAACATCCAACATTTATTTGTGACATACATGTACCTGGATGACACACTGATTGAAATGTGGTTTAAAGACTGTAGTTAGACAACCAAAAGCTCAAAATAGAAGTATTTTTTAGCCAGAGAATGTTGATTTATTTTAGATATAAGGTGGTTGTTCTTGTAATAACTAGCATTAATCTGACAATTACATCAATCCCCAATAGACCTAGCCAAATTGCCTTTTCACCTAGCCCTACTAGCTCCATAGCCAAGCAGCCACGTGCAATATTCAGTGTGCAAAGCTTGTAATCCTTCAAAATGATTTTCAGGATTAACAGCATGTCTCAACCAATAGGAAAAGAAATGTTGAATTCATTAGTTAATGATCCAATTTTATGAAAATGATGAATAAATTCATATGCTCATAAAATCATTCAAAATTCTACATCTGGGTGCCCTGCATTGTCTGAACCAGTCTTGGTTGATTTTGATGGTAAACACTTACAGATGAACTGTGCTGTAATTTTCAATCCCCATCTAAACCAGTTACATATAACTATGGTTTACATTTTTGAGATTTACTATCACTATATATTGATGTGAAAATATTTGTTACATACTGTAAGAGTTGATGGCTTCTGAACTTAAACTACTTGGAAATGTCTTAGGTGCCTTTTCATAAGATTAAACACTAAACTATAACATTTGAAATTAGGATAAAGCATGAGAGCATCTACTTATATTATTTTTATAGACTTTATGTACTGGTATAAGATGTTGACAAAAATGGAATTTTGAAATATACACCAGTACAAACTGCTTTGAAAAATATCAAACTGTATCAAAAACATAGATAGCAAATGTTAAGCACTTTTCTAAAATGAATAATTGGGATTATGTTATTTCAATAAATTACCTTAAACTTTCAATCATGACAACTATATTTTGCAATCACCAGTTTTTAGAGGTGATTCTGAAGTATGTGCAATATTACTAAATATTTAAAAATTTATTTTCACAAATTTACTAAATGAAGAATATTGATAATCATGTGTAAAAAGCATCTCAGAATTCATGTATATTTTGTGCAATTACTTATTTTGTTATATATTTTGCAGTCCAGTCTTGTAAAACAGTTTGTTATTTGAATAAAGCAGACTAGAAAAAAAAACCCAACTATAATTATAACACAAATATGAAGTAATCTTCATAAAATAGCACATCAGATATAGTCTGCAAAGAAGTTATAAACATTTGGAATTAGTTCATTTTGATAGAATTCACATTTTTTGAGGTAGTAGGCATTTCCACAAATTGTACCTGTCTTTTTTCTCCACATCTTGTTTATTATAGTAAGTTTTGGATATCATTTTTGCAGTCAGCATAAAAAAAATATCTGTTGGAATGATATACAATGAATGCAATGATACTTTTCACATTTGTTTCTTATTGCAAAAAGATTTTCTTATGTGATGGTATAAACATTTAATAAGGGCCAAGGACTTTTGCACATTAATCCAATATATTTTTGTGTTTTTTAGAGCAACACAGCATATGGCTCAATCAGTAATCTGGGAATTGAGCCATTATTTTGCTGGTTTTCTAGTCATTAGGTTCTTTTGTAATTTATTGTTTGTGATGTGACATGTCAAAGCAGGCAATGCTACACCCAAATAAGGCTGTTTTTTCTTGATATTTGCTGACCACTTTTGCAAAATTTAAGAATGCCACAACAACACAATGCATTGGCCAGTTCCTCTTATTTAACTGCTGAATATAACTACCAGATGGCTTTTCAAAATCTTCTTTGTTATGCTAATGTCAGCAATGGTCTTTCCATTTCCCTTGGGTATTAAATATTTGCATGAAAAAGAAAATGTGATGAGGAATTCTGCTACTTATGTTCACCTGATGTAATAAAGGGAACTGGCCATTCAAACAAAACAACATTTTGCAGTGAACAATTTAAGGGGTTTTTTTTTGTTTGTTTTTTTTCCTGGAAGCAAACAAGATTGATCCTACCAATCAAAACACCTCTTTATTTCATACTGTAAATCAAAGTTAATGCAAAATGTCACTTGTAGTTTAATGGCATCTCGCATAGAGTAACAGGAGTGCAACTAAAGTGGGGTTTGGTGGAGTTGCAATGCCTGCCCTTTTTGTGGTAAATCTTACATGCCCTTTTAGTAACAGCTTTTTCCCTCATTTCCCATAACCACATACATGTATGTCTACTTCACTTGAAATGATCAAAATTACCCCCACAGTTCCTTGATACTACTATACAACCTCTGCCTATTGAAATTTTTTGTTGCACCCTTGGGTAATGTGAAGGCTGAAACACAAAGCTTGTTTGCAAGTTATGCCTGGCTATTACTTGAAGAAAAATAGGAAAATTAAATATCTTTCTTATCCATAAATCTGTGTTATTAAAATGACAACATTTCAAGTTTATTTTGCACCAAATTATTTCAAAACATTTAATGGTTACTTTTTTGTTGTTCTAGGGTGCATTTGGTGCTTTACAGAAAATATGTGAAGATTCAGCTGAACAGTTGGACAGTGATGCACTTAACAGACCTCTAAATATTCTAATACCAAAATTTTTGCAATTTTTTAAACATGCTAGTCCCAAGATAAGGTAACCAAATATGCATAGATTAGTTGTTAAATAACTGATACATGCACACATGCATTGTCCTTATTTAAATATATATTTACACAAAGCTGCATAAGTACTCAGTAAAGCCCTGGAAGGTGTTTCCAGGGCTTTACAACCAGATAGTTTCTTATGATGAGATGCTGTGACACCTCTAACAGACAACAAGCTTTTATAAGTTCCTTATGACTTGAATGCTCTGCATGTATATCTTCAATCATACATTAAATTTTAAGTAACTTTACAGATAGTGCACCCTTTGACCATTTTGAAAACAGAGTGGATACCATTAGTTGACTGTATTACTGCCTACAGATTCCTGGTAATCAAATACAGCTCCTGGCAGTATTTCAAAACTTTTTAATCTTTGCAACCAAATAAAGTTGGCCTGACTGAGCTCTGCTTTCTGAAGAACAGGCCACTGGGCAAGCTTGGTGCTGGCAATCATGATATTCTGGAGTTGAACATGGAACTGATAGTTATCAAAGCAGCCCTCGAAATTTCTCTAAATCTTCGACGGCAAAAAATTGCCGTCGATATTTTAGAGTTCGGCGGCAACTCGACGGCAATTTTTTTCCTCAGGTTTATTGTAAGGGGAATTCTAAAACATATGTCGTAAGCAGCTGAATAATAAAAAAACTACTCAAAACTTTCCCATTTTAATATATAACTAGTCGTACTAAACGTTGTTATCACTAACAAATACGCAAGTAAAAAGAACAATATCAATGAACAAACATCAGTCCATCCTAATTAATCCTCGTCTGTTTGAGATTGTGATTCAGAATGAGAATTAGGAAGCAAATTTGGGTCAATCGTCTCAATAGTTGTGGATTCCTTTTCTCAGTACTCATCGCTAGTACTTTATGTAAGGCAATACGTAAGATCCATTTGTTAGTAAACAACGGTATTTAACGTCGCCATGAAAACACTTATTATCGTCGAGCAATGATGAGGAATAAAATTCAGGAAATCTTTAGATAATCATTTGTTCATAACATAGCACTTGAGTTTCTTAGAAGAATTGATGAGATTCAGTAGGCAATAAGTACAAAAATCTTCGACGGCAAAAAATTGCCGTCGATAATTTCATTTTCGGCGGCATTATCGGAGGCAATTGCCTTTTGCCGTCGAAAATTTCGAGGGCTGTCAAAGATTCTACTACATAGGTTTATGATTACTAGGAAGCTGATTTTAAAAAATAAAGAATAGGCCCCTTGATGATGAAGTGTGGGATGAGATTATTGAGATGGATGACGTGTAGGTAATGGACTAATTTCAGAGAAGCCAATGGCTACGTTATAAAAGAAATGTTTTCCCTTGAAGAATCGGAGAAAGAGACCCTTATATATGTACCGACTGGTGATAAGGACAGTTGAGAAGAAGAGGACGTTACGGATTAAGTATCAGCAGTAGAGGAAATATAGTTAGTAACAGGCGTACACGGTGTGGTTTGTATGCGAGTAAGGAATTACCAGGTTACACAGAGAGTTCAAACAGAAGCTGGCAGATAACTGTAAGGTTGACCCAAAGTTATTCAGTTGCTATGTTAGGAAAAAGAAATAAGAATAACACCCAAGACGAAGTGGGTGCCTTGGTAAATGAGAATGATATGTGATCAGAGATGACAAAGTGTGACTGCAGGGGTATTAAATCATTACTGCATGTATATTTGCTTTTCGTCATGTTGGTAAACCACGGTACTTGACACTTCAATATTGGGGGAAACGTCAGAAAATTGTGCATAATTATTATTAATAAGGTTTTTAACAGCAGTCGCATTGCGAACAGTCAAAAATTGACGGAAGGACGGAAGTCCAAAAGAAAGGTTTCATCTTAATTTCTTTCATAATACTATATGTTGGAGATCTATTTTTACGATTAGTTATTTGGATTAATTTCATTACTTGTAAATCAAATTATTCTTAATATTCAATTGTTTCTATTTGCAAATTTTAATTTTGTTAGACGGCTCTTATGCAGAACACTTCTATCAAGGCGAAAGATCTACATGCACCGTCTATAAAAATTTTATAAATAGAAAAGCTCGTTCCTTGTAACTAGATGTTCGGTACTGACTTTGACGATGTTACAGACTGTCTGCTAACTGACATAAGCTGATGACACCAAATTATTTAACACTAACCAATAATTTAGAGATGTGCGGACTTACAAAATGACCTAGAAACAGCTATAAGTCGTATTTCTGAATTAGAGCCGGACGAACGTTAAGCTCCCACATCTCCCACATATATCGCATTAACATCATGAACATGACGTGTCTGCTGCTTACGCAACATATATGCCGAACTTGCAACTGAGCTCGCCATCTGAGTGTTGGTAGCTTAATGGTTAGAACGTCTCACCGGTCATCAGAAGGTTGCGGGCTCGATCCACGTCTGTTGCTTAGAAATCGTTTTTCTGAGGTTAGAGCTTGGCGAACGTTCATCTATCCTCCAAGATATCTCCAAACTTCCACATTTTCTACACATATCGCTTTACCAACTGTTATTTGGCACGTGAAAGTGCCTGTAGGGGTTGATACATGAGTCGCGATTGAGTTATGTGCTCTTGCCCAAAATTGCCTTTTACTCGGGCTAGAATTTCTGGAAAGGTGGCCATCCGGTAGGGCTGTTAACTCGTTTGGTATTAATTTGTAGTAGCATTTAGGCCGAAGATTTAGGGAACTGTACGACCCTTGATGACTCCACGATAGCCAGAGAGTGAAATGTACGTTATCAATGTATGAAAACATTGTGTAGCAGCGACACTTGCGTCAGATCTATTGAAATAGAGAATAATTTATCTATCTAAATTCTCCTCCTGTGAACTTTTTTCTGTTTACAGATGGAGAACTGTGCATTCTTGCGATCTGTTTCAAGTTCATTCACATACACATTGTAAACTTTATTCAAAGCTTTATTTAAAGATAGAGGATGCGCGGTCAGGTTTATACATGATATATAGAGTCGTTCTCTGACCTGGAATTATTTTATTTTCGAGCTTTCGACTGTCTGGCTACAGTCTTGTCTGGCTACAGTCTCGTCCCGTTGAAGACTGTAGCCAGACAGTCGAAAGCTCGAAAATAAAATAATTCCAGGTCAGAGAACGACTCTTTATATCATTCAAAACATTCGTGAAGTACTAATGCTTTTTATGTTCAAACTCACATTCTATTAGTCATCTGGCGAACTGTATTTAATGCAATTGAAGGGAAAAGTATGAGCTCTACTTTAAAACTGAACGGTTACAGCTTCTTACCATATTTGAGCAGTAATATCTCAATATTGTTATCTGTAGTGTAACCTGTAAGGGTTTTTTTGTTGGGCCAGTTTGACCATTTGTAGAGATTTTAGCCAGCTGATTAAGGTCTCTTGTTAGTGATTTCTTTGGACGTGCTTAAGGTTCCGTGCTATGAGGTCAAGGTGCAATGACTTGGAGAGACATAGAGTGGCAACACTTCCCTTGGTTTCAGGTCTTCTGAAGACTGCATGCAGCTTTCGTTGGACCCATTTATGCGATCTAGGTATCGTTTCGTGCGCAATAAACCACGTACAAACGTAATGTCAATGATATAAAAATAGAATACTGCGTAGACAGTGTTAATTAAGGTAAAAAATTCAAAGGTTGGTAACTGCTGTGACTGATCGCAAAGAATTCTGACGTTTTGAGCAAAGGCCCTTCATCAGACAGTAGGAAATACGTTTCTACTTTCGTGAACACGTCTCCACGTTTCGTTAACACGCTTCTACTCTTCGATGAAGGGCCTTTGCTCGAAACGTCAGAATTCTTTACGGTCAGGGCAGTTACCAACCTTTGAACTTTTTATGAAAGTACAATACGTACTTAATCAACAAACATCAGTATCTTCAATCAAAAAAAATGAACCATTTTCGCTGCGGTGGTATCTGGACATACCTGTATATATAAATGTTTGTCCAAAATGTGCATGAGGATCAGTTTATTGGCCACCACTTGGCCAAGGAGATTTTGTGAGCAGCACGCTTATTTTTCAAAATCATTGTGCTAGATTAGCCAATAGCTAAGCTCTGAAGCGTTTGAAAGGATTTCCGGTTACCAATTGTGCACTGGTCTGTTTTTGTACAATTGTCAGTGAATTTACAATACTAATCTCTCAGGCAAGACTATCGGCCTTCTAAGCAATCATCCTTGCCTCAATATGTCGTGACTGGAGTTGTATATAAACTTTGCCTCTAAAAGTGAGATGCAAACCTTTATGAGTTGCATCTCATAACGTAATTTGTAGATGGGAATTATCTAATAATGGAACTCCATGCATCGGAGCTTAATTTAAAGCAACATTTTTGGTGTGACTTCGTTTTTCATTTCCATTTTTTTTTCTTAAATTAGATCAAAAATTGAAAACCACTTCGTTCTTGTCCTTTCGTAATTCTGTCCGGAGGTCTCCGTTAGCCATAAATTGAATTAATATTTTTCTAGAATTAAATGAGTCTTTTTCTACATAAAAATTGACTTGGTCTGTTTTATACATCCATGGTCACTCAAGTGCCCTTGTCGTGGCTAAAGTGGCCTTCATCTACCTTAGGTAGGGTGCCTGTTGGTAATCCCGGGGAAAACGGGATTACCGTATTTAAATTGCAAGTTCACTTGTTCACTTTATAAAATAAATGTATTTTTATTTCAGATCTCACGCAATAGCATGTACCAATCAATTTATCATCGGACGATCTCAAGCATTAATGGTCCACATCACAACCTTTATAGAGGTACCTTAACGTAGTGAATTTAAGTAGAGTAACTTGTGGTGGTGAGGGTGAGCAAATTTGTTTATCTAATGGGTGATTTCATTTCTCAAGTTACTGCTCTACGAACATGTTACTCTGTTCTTAACTCATATGTTCCAGACCTGTGGATTTACAGGTAAAAACAAGTTTAATTTTGGCTGCCCTTACTTCTTTTTTCACTTTATGATCTAAGTAACAAAAACTGGTGTGCAGTAATTAAAGTATTTTAAACACAGTTAGGTTAATGCCAATTCTAACATGAAAAAGTCTTTTAAAATGGATTGAACGATGTTTCAGGCTATAGCACTGAAACTTTACACTTAGAAAACTTGGACCAATGACATAGATTGATTTGTCATCTGAACCACAAATTAAACACTACTATCATATCAGTGGTTCTGATATATTCTTTCAGCAACCACTATAGTGAATGCCTTTAAGTCTAGTTCCCATCTAACATGCTGGGTACGGATCCAGCTGAGTCCAAAACATGGCTCACATAACAGGAACTATACTAACGAGCTTAAGACTTGCGTTTGGAACAAATGATAAACGTCAGACTCCATTTCCCGTCTGCTGTGAATTCATGAAATGTTTTGTGCTTCAAAATCACGTAAACTTTTCACAAGCTTTGAATATACGATGAATTTGTTAAAATTGTCTATTTCAAGTCTGAAAGACTAGTCAGACCAAATAACCTCTAAAATTCTGTCTAGTGCTATTTAGAAACATCTACAGTAGTTTGAATTGACCCAGTCTAACAATGATTAAGCCTATCGCAAGATGCAAAAAACTTCATATAGAACGAACAATCATCAGGAGGATAAATTGTGTGCGACAGTCGTATCGTGTAGATCAGGCCAAATAGGAGCTTTGCAGCTGGCCAAAAATAACCCAGGACAGTGAAAAACTAGAAGATCATGAAGAACTGCGGACTTTTCAAAACAAAGGAAAAGGAAATGCACGAGACTTTGCTTGTTCTCAAGAAGTTGTGCAAAGTGTTGAAGGCCAGGGCCTACTATTTTGACATACGGGGGCATTTTCGTCCTTGTGAAAATTCCCCCCCCCCATCCCAACTCATAATGAAAGTTTATAGTTTGTATATCTTAGTCACTATTTATACATGGAAACACATTTTAAATGAAAAAATGAGGAATATTATTACATTGTTATGTTACTTCACAGGAGTCACGGAAGCTCATTGTTCCATCATGTTAATAGTTTTTATATTTCGCCCCAAATTTTGCATATTTTCGTGGAAATTGTGCCTCCATTAGAAATTCTGTTGACTCTTGTTTGTCCCCCTAGACTAGGACGTCTGGCGCCGCCACTGGTCAGTAAGAGTATGTCGTTAAGTAGTATTTATGTTGTGCATACTTGCCATGTGAGAAATTGTTCCTGAGAGCTCGACATTTTGCTTCACCCATTATCGACTAAATAACCCAAATTTTGACATCTACAAACTAAGTAAATAAACAAAAAATATCCCCCGTTACGTATTATTTCATGTTTGATTCCGACGAATGACTTTCGCTCGAAACATCGGTATTTCTTCTCGTGGGTTTCAGCAGTTCCCTCGCCCTTTTTGCATTTCACAAAGTTTATTATGCGTTTCAACATGCACCTTTGACAAGTGCCAGCAACTCCTTAACCACCCCTGTTCGGGTTACGACAATGGGATTGGTGATGCCCCTCAGCCTATTTGGCAAATCACCTAGGCCCACCGCTTAAAACTGTGGTTAGTGCCAGCAAGGCCATGCGGCTGTAAAAATTGAGCCACTTTAGTAAACTATGGATTTTGGATCTTTAAGAAATACGAATCATGCTAGGGCATACCCTGTAAGCGATCCGTCAATATATCCCCTGACATTGGCGAAAAATAAGCAAGGGGTACCTCAGCAACCACGACTGTGGCTAAAGAAGCGAGTGGGAAGACCCATGAAGATCAAGGTGGCTCTTGGAATGTTGGAACATTGACAGGCAAAGGAAGGGACGTAATGAGAAGGAGAGTTGAAATCCTGTGTGTACAAGAGACCAAATGGAAAGGGAACAACACAAAAGAACTTGGAGAAGGATTTAGGTTGTATTATAGGGGAATAGAGGCAAAGAGAAATGGGATTGGGATAGTACTCAGTGAGAAATGGAAAAATCAGTTATTACACGTAATGAGGTTAAATGACAATCTTGATGGTTAAGTTGGTTGAAAATGGAGCAGTGCTAAACATCATCTCAGCATATGCTTCACAGCAAGGATGCTCTGATTTGGAGAAAGAATCATTCTGGGAAGAACTAGAAAGTATGGTGAGACAACTAACCGAAAGTGAAAAAGTGATAGTTGCAGCTGATCTAAATGGGCATGTTGGGCAGACAGCTGATGGCTTTGAAGATGAGCATGGAGGACATGGATATGGAACCAGAAATGAAAATGGACAAAGTATGCTGGAAATGGCGCAAAGCCTGTAGTTATTCGTTGCAAATACAGGCTTTACAAAGAAAGAAGAACACCTGAGAACTTACGAAAGTGGAAAACACTCAAGTCAGATTGATTTCAATCTGGTACGCGATAGAGAAAGATAAGAGGTAACTGACTGCAAAGTAATACCTGAAGAACCAGTGATAGCACAACACCGATTACTGGTCTGGACGAAGACAAAAATACAAAAGAAAGTCGAAGGAGACGCAAAGATCAGGGTATGGGAGCTGAAGAGTGAATATGTAGAAAAGTGTAGAGATGAGGTAAAGGCAAGGAAATCTGTATGCCCAGTTGTCAGCGTAGAACTGAAGTGAAATGAAATGAATGTGTTGACTGAAGCTGAAGGGATGACGGTTGGAAGAACCAAAGGAAAGAAGTCAAACGGAAGAGAGGCCTGATGGTGGGACAGTGAGGTACAAGACGCCTTATGGCGGAAGAAAGAAGCTTTCAAGGAGTGGAAGAGATCAAGGCAGGGAGAGGCAGGACTAAGATATAGACAAAAAAGCGAGGTAGCAAAGCGAGCAGTAGGAAAGGCGCGATGTGAAGCGGCTAGAGAATGGTATGAAAAGCCGAAAACACCAGAAGGGGAGAAGTCCATATACAGAATTGCAAAAATGAGGCAGAAAACGAAACAGGATATTGGTATGGAAGAAAGTGGTAAAGGATATAAAAGGAAACGTATATGAAGAAGAAGATGTGAGGAAAAGGTGGAAAGAATATTTTGAAGAACTTATGAACATAGAGAACAAAAGGAATGAACTTCCAGAGGTGGATAGGCCCACAAGTAGAAGGCCCACTGCTGGAAGAAAAGAGACACGAAGTGACGGAAGCTTTACAGAAAATGAAAACAGGAAAAGCGAGCGGTCTATCTGAAGTGGTAACGGAAATGATAAGTGCGCTGGACGAGGAAGGAGTCGATTGGTTGTTGGATCTTCTTCAGAATGTGTGGAAGCAGAAAAGAATACCTGACAATCGGAGTGTTAGCGTGCTAGTGCCTAAATACGGACAGAAAGGTATCATCTTAAGATGTAGAAACATGCTATGAAAGTGCAAGACAGAATAATAGATCAGAGACTGCGAGAACAGATTGAGATAGATAAAAAACAGTATGGCTTTATGAAAGACAAAGGCACAGATGCCATATTCGTAATGAGACAGTTACAAGAGAAGACCTTGGAGGGAAATCAGAAACCGTACTGTGCCTTTATAGATCTGGAGAAAACGTATTATCAACTACCAAGAGAGGTTGTCTACTGGTGTCTAAGAAATAAGGGGGTGCTGGAGAGGTTGGTAATGATTGTTAAAGACATGTATGAAGGAGCAAACACAGAGGTACGGACTTCCTATGGAAACGCAGGAAAGTTTGTGGTGAAGGTTGTATTACACCAAGGATCAGCTTTAAGGCCTTTTCTTTTTGTAATTGTTAAGGATGTGCTTAGCCAGAAGATTAGGGACAGAGATCTATGGGAATTGTTATTTGCAGATGACCTTGCTATAACAGCATACACAGAGGAAGATCTACAAGTAAGTAAATGCGTGGCAGGAATGTCTGGAAAGCCAAGGATTGAGGATAAATGTAAGTAAATCAGAAGTGATGATGTGTACCAAGGAAGGACAAGAGAAAACAAAGATACTCGACAGGAAAGGAGAAGAGATGCCTCAAGTGAAGAAATTTAAATATCTTGGATCAGTGCTGAACGAGAGAGGTGGATGTGAGATGGAGATCAAGGCAAGAGTGAAAGCAGGATGGGAAAAGTGGAGAGAACAGGTGTAATATGTGATAGACGCATACTAAGAAGACTAAAGTTAAAGCTATACAAGATAGTAATAAGGCCAGTGTTAACACATGGGGCAGAGACATGAGCATTGAGAAAGAAAGAGCAGGATTTTTTGGAAAGAACAGAGAGGAGAATGCTACGGTGGATAGTGAGAATATTACTCAAAAAGAAAAAGAGAAATGACGAAATCAGGAAGATTGCTGGAGAAGTTTGCATCAGTGAGAAGATAAGGGAACAAAGACTGAGATGGTATGGGCACGTTATGAGAAGGGAAGACGAAGTGTCAAGAAGGCATTAGAGAAACCAGTGATAGGGAAAAGGTCACAAGGTAGACAACGGAAAAGATGGAAGGACACTATTAAAAAGGACATGGAAGGGAAGGGACTAACACTTGATGACACAAAGGATAGAGACGTATGGAAAAGGAAGAACCGATTTGCCAACCCCTTACTGTTGGGAAAATCGTATAAAAGAAGAAAAAGAAGATTATGCGTTTCGAAATATCCCTAGTTCTCTCATAAACCACTCTAGGTTGTCGGCCTTACGTTTATTAGCCCCAGAGTTATATGCCCCTCTTCAAACCCGTTACAGAGCTACATAAGCCTACTTAAAACCCGTTGCAAAGGTATATTAGCCTAGAGTGTATAAGCCGAATTCTTCTCGAAGTAAGTGAGAATAAATCAATGCAAAAGTGTTCAAGTAAAATTTGATTGTAAATGTAAATCAAAACAAATGTTTTACTGGTACAAAGATGAACCATTTTAAGCCATAATTATTCAGCGATTGACGACAAAATCCGTGAACGGTCAGTCCTGCGAGTTCTTGGCTGGTGATGGACCAACCATTTGCTTCATTTTTTAGGACCATTCTACCATACAATAAACAATGCCCGTATTTCAAGTGACACGTTATTGTTGGGATGTGTTTTGTATAGAATTTGTTCGCACTAGCCGGTGATGAAGATCCTGAAGTGAGGAAGAACGTGTGTCGAGCACTTGTTATGTTATTGGAAGTTCGGTCAGACCAACTAATTCCTCATATGAGCAACATTATTGAGGTATAATATATTTTTTTAATTTTTCATTGTCAAAGTAGGCAGATGTACCTAAAACTGGACATGCTTGTACGTAGGTACGTACAACACGAGCTACCTAGTGTTGTAACAATATCTAGAAATTGGAAAATTTTCGACTACCAATTCTCAGTATGTATCCGAGGAGAAATTTGCTACCTTTAAGTAAACGTGAATTGCTAGTTTACCGTACATACCGTTCCAAGAAAGAAGACCCTCCCGAGGGTAGAACTCGTTTTAGTTATTTTTTGTTTTTTTGAGACAAAAACAGGTGGAGTTTAAACAACCAGCAAGGGTTTCCTGATGACATTCCTGTTTAATATGTTTTGAATCAGTAGAATTTGTACGAGTAGTAACATGTCACGAACAATATAAATGATTTTAATATTTTCAATGCAATTATACACTTTGGTTTACAGTATATGCTCATACGAACTCAGGATAGTGATGAGAATGTTGCTTTAGAAGCTTGCGAGTTTTGGTTGACTCTAGCTGAACAGCCAGTTTGTAAAGAGTGCCTTACTCCATATCTGAATAGGTATGATGTATTATTATGAATAACTGAGTATTATTTTTATTTAGATAATGGCGTAATTTGCTTCAGTTAAATGAGTTTACCCAAAACCTGAACTATAGAAGTTTACTGGTGATGAATGCTTTAATATTAACATGCGAGACATATTTAGATGGTGTTTTGATGCGACAAGTTGCGATGGTGTTGCGTGCTGAAGCACCTTGCTAATAGAAGAACGTTTCGATGCTGTTGAATGATACATTGGTATTCGCCGTTAGCAAAGCGAATTGAAGTCTGATGATGACGATGATGAGTTGAATCTAGTGTTCTTACAGTCTTTTGCATAAACAAATTTCTCGCAGATTGTATAAAAACAGCGTACCCCCAAAGCCGTTACTCCAAACGATCCTATGAAATCTGATCTACTCACTTCATCACCAGCGTTCAGCTAATTTTTTTTTTAAATTTAACAAAGAATAAATTTTGTTTTAAACGATCGCAATCAAAGAACTGCACAATGAACGAATAGATGTAAGCTGCTGATATTAGTTTGTACCATAATGCATTTTATGTCGTTTCACAGGTTAATTCCCATATTGGTGAATGGAATGAAATATTCTGAGATTGATATTATTCTGCTCAAGGTGTGTTTTATGCTGTAGTCGGTAATTCTAATTTTTTAACAGTAGCTCTGCAAAACGATTGTACCTAAATTTTTTTCATGAATTTTTTTCACTGTTGTCTTCCACTAGTAAAGGAACGAAGTAGCTTAATATCTTTCATCGGTAACAAGCAAATGCTGCAGGTTAAAGGTCACGCTAGATCTTGGCAATAAAGTTTGGCATATAAAAATCATTGCGATTCGTCCTTTGATAGCAAATCACGTATAAAAATGTGTCGAGAGCGCGGTCATTACAGGAAATTGTTAGACCAGGGTCTCGACAGTACGGACCGAGCCCAGAGGCCGAGGTCCGTTATGTCAAGAGCCCGGTCTGATATTTTCCAGTGTATGAACAAGGGGATGAGGTTAATGAGAGGTTTATTTTATGGCTTGTTTTAATCAAACAAAGTATACTGATAAACATATGTTACATTGGTATAGCGTGACAAAGAGTTAGTCGTCAAGTGCTTTTGCAGGCAAAGAGTAAAAATCAATAATTTTAATATCTAAATGAAAAAAAAAAAGCCAACAAAGTGGGGGTTTTTCATGCAGCAATTGTTTCCTACAGATCAGGAAGTTTTGGTGAGAAAATTTCTCAGTTGCTTTGAAGACAACCAAACGTAACTCAGCTACATTTTACCTAGGATTAACCAAAAACGAAGCACTTATGACTTGGTTAAATCTTTTCCTCGATGACTTTCATCGAAAAAGTAGACGAATAAATAAAAAAACAACAAAAAAACACGAAGTCGTTGGCAAAAACAAGTTCCAAACATTTGTAGATGTAAATTACATCCCGTAATGAACCGGTCCATTACGGGAAAGTAGTGACTGCCAGTCAGAGCGTCTCAGCCAATCAGGACTCTCTATTTCACCGGATGTAGCGCGCGTCATACAATAATACAGATTAATTAACTGGCTGAAATACCACAGTATATGTGAGGATAAATTCTGCGATTTCATTTTCATGGTGCTCATGCAATTGCAAGTAACCGTTCAGATTGCTATTACTTAAGTGTTGCAGATAGCGATCGAAGCGCTGTCATTTTCATTTCCGTCAAGTCTAAATTGGAAACCCTACCGGCGATTTTTATTCCTCGAATTTTTTTTTTTTTTTTGAAATCAAATTTTTGTTACTTGAACTCTAACTGCTTACAAGGAACACCTTGGTTGGATCATGGAAAATTTAACGAAAAGACTGAATTGGAAAATGTTAAAGATCTCAATTATATTTGTTTGTGTATTGCTATAATTTCTATCGGGAGTTGGAAGTTTGCGCGATTGTTGGTACGATTGTCTCCTCTGCTCTGAGAAGCACTCCAAGAAAAAGCTGCTGAAAGAAATTCTGCAGGATTTGTCTTCAAATATTGCCGTGATGTCTAAATTTTAAAATGAAGTAGAGCTTCTGGTGCTGGAGACATGTCGTGTGAATATATTGTGATGTGTACAACGAAACGTTTTATGACGGGCTTTGGTATGTGTTGCAAAATTGTATGCTGTGTGTCCTAAAAATCTACTGTGAATTTTATCTTTTTCGACAGGGTGATGTAGAAGAGGATGAAAGTGTTCCAGATAGCGACCAAGACATCAAACCACGGTTTCATAAGTCTAAAACACACAGTTTGAAAAGAGAGGATGGCGAGGTGACTTTAGCTTGAAACGTTTGCTTTCTTTTTTACATCACGGTCTTAAATGAGGCATACATTTCACTTGGTTAACTATCATGAGGAATAGTTTAAGTAGTTATTTATTTGAGTTTTTTTTGTTTTTTTCTCGTCACAGAACAATTCTGATGATGAAGATGATGACGACATCGACGATGATTCGTTATCAGACTGGAATCTTAGTAAGTTTCAAAATGTTAATTTAGTCGAATATATTTTATTCAGGCGATAGTGTAGTTCCTAACAGAAAAAATGTGGCTAGTGGATGAAAAGGTTTAGTTTATATTAATTTCGTTACATTTATTTAAAGTGGTTGTCCGATTCCAAATCCGCTTGTCATATATGTAAATATACTTAGATATTAAGTGCAGGTTAGTCACGAAACCGATGTAACCAAATAGCCAAAGTAGTTGCCGATGTGGAGGTACAGTAACTAACCTTCTTAGTTCGTTATCACAGACGCTTCCAGTAGAATGTTGTTGTGTAGTGCTATTTGACTTGGGTGATTAAAAATAAATTTGAATTTCATTGTTCTGTTTATTGGAAGAAAACCGAGGTGATCATGCGAGGCCATTACAGTGGCTGAGTTTGGGTGGACTGGTTTGACGTCTTAGCCAAAACAAACCTGTCTATGATTTGTTGTTGCTGTTATTTTTCTTTTTGTTGTTGTCGTCGTCGTCGTCTTCGTTGTTGTTGTTGTTGTGGCGATGATTTTAAAATCTGCCTTCTGGATGATTTATATCTGAAATCAGAGTTAGAGTGTTCCGTGTGGTTTCTAAATCCTGTGTTTTTTTCATAGTCAATAGCCTAAGTTCATCCCGTCTCTGTACATTAATGCCAAGGGATATTAGGCATTTATCCTCGATCACATAAAAGGGAGGCAATATTAACTGAGATTGAATTTTAGAATTGCCGTACATTTTAAAAACGGACCCGGACTAGTTGCTAAAAATGCAATTCGTCAGCCTTCGGCTGGGAATTGGATTCGCGACCTTGCAAATTTAGTGCCATGCTCTGCCAACTAAGCTACGAAGGTGGTTGCCAAGAGCATATTCACTAGTTCTGTACCTATATAGATGCTAATCCAGATGAAGTGAAGGGTATTACGATCAGCATTGCCATCCATATAAATACGGAACTCGTTACCATGCTCTTTGTTACGGCCTTCGTTGGTCAGGTGCTGAACTTGATTCGCCGGGTCGCGCATTCGATTCCTTGCTGGGGACTCAAGAGTTGCATTTTTTTGCAGATGGTCACGGTGGAGTCTTAAAATGACTCTGACTCTCAAAAATCTACTTTTACTCAATATATACATCAACACCAAGCAACTGCAATTCTCCCGATGCAGCACAAAAATCTTTTTTATTTGAACAAACACTTGAAGTTACAAAGTTCGGTATTTCTTGTTCTTTCATATCGCTCATTGGAAGTTTTAGAAGTACAAAGAATGGCGCTTGTACGTTAGTTCCCGACTGAATCTAAATCTATAGGAAATGGTGGCGTCTTAATGGCTACCAAATCTTCTATGCCCATGCCCCGTCTAGTTTCTCTGTGATCGCTATGGTTCGTAACTCCGAATTTAGAAAAGTAGCCTGCAAAGTTTGCTCAGCGGTTGTTGTGCTGTTTTTTTGCCTTTGCCTTGTTTTTCTTTTGACCTTGCTCTGCGTGATTTCTGATCATTGAGTATGGCAAAACAGTTTTCTATATCCTTACAAACATTAGTTTACAGAATGCTTTCTAGCCATTGTCGAGACTTCACCATTAACAAATTACACAAACATAAATGTCGGGCGATAGTCAAAATGCATGGTCGCTCAAGTTTGCTATGGCAATACGGCAACTTTGTTCGAAATATCGCGACAGTATAAAATAACCGATAGATCGCTCAACCCTACAATTTGCCTACCAAACAATTGTTATATCTTGAAACCTGAAAAATGGAGAATTTCTGTTACATACACTTCTGTTTTAAACTGTTTACCAGGGAAATGTTCTGCTGCAGCCCTTGACGTGTTGGCCAATGTATTTCGTGATGAACTCCTACCGGTATTGTTGCCAATTTTAAAAGAAACTTTGTTCCATCCTGAATGGGAGGTTAGAGAGTCGGGCATTCTTGTGCTTGGTGCTATCGCGGAAGGTAAGGTCAAAGTACGTGGGTAATGAACTGAATGTGTGTTTCTTTAGAATGAAGAATAAGTTCCAATAAGATATTACGTTATTTGCTAAGCTTCCTCCGGCTAATGCATGGTGGGTCCTGGATGGGAGCCTAAATGGTTGCTAAAAAAAAGGCCATAATTTTTAAAATTCACATCGACAGAAATTCTTCATGTAGATCGATCTAGAATTGTTTGTTGCACTGTTTCGTCAACCCAGTATTCGTACCTGGTTTACTTTTTTACTCGACTTGTCGATGGCAAGGGAAAAAATAGAACGCAGTTCTTGTTCATAAACGGCGCCTTATTTAATATTCTTTATTGTGCATATCTATCAATCCCACCTAGCGTCGTTGTTATGTTAGGAATTGAAAAGAATCGTTACTCTACAACGAAGTTAGAGGGCTTATTAATTTGAGTTCAATGAAGTATCTAAATAGACGCCGTATTTGAATAACATCCATATATTTCGCGGATCCCACTGGTCACGCCGAAAAACTCCAACGGTCAAGTACAGCATGCTTCCATAGTGTTTGCTTGTTTATATGTAATAAGGAAGAGTATGGTGAGTCTTTAAGGGAACTCAAGGACTTGTATGCTTATTTCTGAGTCCCAAATGCCAAGAATGACAAAAAATACATGAAATTGTCAATTTCTAATTTTAAGCGAGGACCATTTCCCAATCTTAGTAGTACTTGAAGACTGGCAAAGAGCTACAAACTGTTTACGATACGCACAATATCTCATAAAATTAAGAGTTAATCTAAAACCATGTGATTAGAATAAAAGTAATTTCCTCAAAGTGCAGAAGGCTTTACTGTAGAATTTTCCTGTGAGAAAACCCAGCCTTTTCTCTAGCCAGCGTGACCCTTCACTCACTAACCCTAGCAGGACTCCCAGTTTTCCTCCTCTACTTTTGCTACCCACCCCATTAAATCTGTACATAATATTGATACGCGCAAACCGAAAGATTTTATCTGCACTCAACCTCGTTCGGACTTGCACATCATAAAGTCGAATGATTCCGATTTCAGGTAACTTTTTATCAAAAATTTTAGAAATAATGCTGCCAGAGAAGTTTTGATTTTTCGTCTTCTCTTATTTTTTCTTTTCTTCGTTCTCTTACAATTAAATTGCAATTAAAAACGTATGCCTAAAAACGTATTAAAAATGCCTTTAGTGACGAAAAGTGTCAGGCTTTTCATTTTTCTTGCACATCAAACGCTTAATCCGCAGGCATATACTTTCCATAAATACATGATCTAGTTTATTTTGATTCCTTGAATTTGATCACTAAGAACTTTTGTTTCCTGAACACAACTGCTGGAACAACGTGCGGCGTTTTTCAATTCATGCCAATATTTTAATTCCCTTAAATTATAGGAGCATAGACGTTTCCCGCAATCTCTCCAATGCCCATGTACAGTACTTTACCATCGAGTTCTGAGTGGACACTTTCTGCCGTTCACTATATTTTGTCCACTCAGGCCTCGACTTGGATCCATTGTTTCGTGGACATTTAGAGCAAGCGCGGGAAAGGTTTGTTACCTGTCTGGAACCTCAAATATAGCTACGAGAAGTTTCCTATTGACTGAATGAAGCAGATTTGACTAGGGAACCGGTTATGATCAAATATTTATTGAGCTTGGCCAGCAATATGAAAAGGAACGTTTCACTTAAATGCATACATGCTATGACGTTTTAACGAAATGTAGTTAATTATTTAATTAATAGATAAAATCTGCCCTTTGATGACCATGTACGATCATGCCAGATACTAATACATACTACAATGATACAGGCATTTGCTCTAGCTCACGTCAAGTGATGTCGATGCTAAGTGAAAGTCGATTTTAAATGTCAGAATCATACATTTTAAGACCGATTTGGGACTAGATCCTACAAAAATGCAACCCTCGGGCCTCTGACTGGGAGTATAACCCACGCTCTCTGCGAATCTAGTGCAGTGTTCTGCCCGTTGAGGTACGAAGGTCGTTCTTTCCCTTAATATGGACACTATTTCACATGATCTTGTGTGAATATCTAATATTTCTTGAATACTCCCTTCACTTCATCGGCGTTACCACTTATATATCTATACAACTCGTGACTATGCTCTAGGCAATGGCCTTCGTAGCTCAGTTAATGTAGACCGCTATTAATGCTAGTCTTATTGTCTTCCAGGATGTATGAATGGCATGGCTCCTCATCTGCCCGAACTACTTCCATTTCTAATCAACTGTCTTTCTGAGAAAAAAGTATGTTAGTTGTTCATAAACATGTTCATTATATTTAACGAATGGGCCTTTTATAGCTGAGTCAAAACCCACTTAGCATGTGCAATATCTAGATTGCAAAGAGGTTAAATTCGCTGTCTTTCTATCCAGCTTAGAAGTTCATTCGTTCATTGTACTCTTCAGTTACGTTTTGTTATGGCTTTTTTGTTACCCCGAGGGCCTATTGTGAACGTAATCGCTTGGTAACTTGATAAGAAACATTGGAAGGATCGACAATCTTAGGATTAAATTAGGCTCCTATTTGCTAAATCTAATGAATACACTCAGTTGATTAGTCAATGAACACAACAATAAGTAGTCAACTAGAAGTTCAACCTCATGATTTTTTATCGTTTTTAGCGGCTGTCGTGTTTCTAGCAAATCCGATCGAATCAGGGACGGATGGAGATTTGTACAACTAGTTTCTAGACACTATTTGCTGCGCGGTAGTAGATCCTATCAAAATATCTTTCACTATTTCAAACTTCATCATTCAATTTCAAGAAGTATTTTGCGTCAGTACCTCTTCAGCACACCAGAAATGGCTATATGGGACCCTTGTGATCCGGAGATTAAACAATCGCATGTGTATTTGTGGGCACTCACGTGGAAACCAGTGAATTTCGTAGGGATGTTTGTAAATTTGTGAGGAAATTAGTCAAAACGTAATATGATTAGGTAGTTTTAATCAGACAATTACTATGCATTAATCATAACTCATTCTCACTGGCTAATTGACTGAGCACGGGTCAAAAACTAGTCGGAATGCATAAATAGATCCACTAGTTGTTCCATTATTGAGGGCCACTTAAAGTTTCAAGGTCTACCAAAGCCTGAGAAAAACTTGATCACTCGGAGGAGTCAAATTGGCAACCTCTGGAATACACGGTCACCATGATTTAACGAGCTACGAACATACAGCTCGAAACTTAGTGCAGCCACCTTCACCCTTTTCTTAAATCAAATACGTTCAATAATGGACAATTTCGTGTTCTTGTTTGTGATTTTACATGTGCTAATACCCTGCCAAATTAGGTATAAATAAGTCAGATACCAATTATGTACCAATTCGTGCTTTTACGAACGGAAATAATCTTCAATTGCATGTAGGCATTGGTTCGTTCTATAACTTGTTGGACCTTGAGTCGATACGCGCACTGGGTAGTCAATCAACCTCATGAATTATATTTACAGAAACTTATGAGCGAGGTACGAATACATTTTAGTGCTGATTTAAGAATAAAAGCAATTATAACGAAGTTCAATAACTGGTAAATTCGTTGCTATTCATTATACAGCTTCTGAAAAGGATTTTAGACAGCAACAAACGAGTTCAAGAGGCGGCTTGCAGGTTTGGATGAATATAGTAATTTTATGATGTAGTAATTTCGGGGTGGTAACAAGTGTTCGAATTTCTGTAGCAGAACTTGTCGATGTTTGTTTATATACTTATCAAGGACGACAGTCTTCATTGCGTGCTGTCAGAACAAACGGTCTTTGATAGATATGACTTTAGAATTTATTTCCATGAAGTAAACAATGGGGTAGTTTAGACCTTTCATGGCCACTGTTGCCGTTTGACAATTTTACCCTGGTTAAGGCCAGACAATCTTACCCTGGTTAACACCAGACAATTTTACTCTGGTTAACGCCAGGCGGTTTTACTCGTAAAGGGGAGACCTCATGAAAAACTGTCCAGTAAAGGGTTAAGCGTGATAGAATAAGCCGTAAAAAGTCCATCCATTCGGGCGCTCTCACGATTTGGATTAAACCTGGCAATAGGTTTTTGTATCATGTCGAACAATTCAGTTTGCATAATTTTTGACAGATCCAGAGGGCTGAAAATCGAAGAATGCAAAAAGCGTTTCACCTCATGAAAGATATGTGAAAACCTTTTTCTGGGCGGCTTGTCCTAGGGCAAACTGAAACAGATGGTTTTATGTTTGTGATTACACAGTACCTTGCAAGGATGCCGTGAACTTGTAAGATGGTAATACGTGGAAATATGTCAGTTTGGAAAATTAAGGTTTTTTTGGACTGGTTGACTCAACACAAACTGATGTAGCGGAACTTCAGGAAAACGCTGTGTTCGAAAACATTGTTTAGTCAAAATTCTGTCTAAACGTGTATTTACACTTACTTTAGTTGTTTGTCGCATACTTGGGGAGGCGGGGGGATAAAAATGTGCAGTTTAACAATTGGACTGCAATTCGGGGATTTTTCTCCAATTTTTATACAGAGCGGATATAAATTTTTGTTCATTAACCTGAAATCACTGATCTCAAGTAGAGAAGACTGGATAGAGCATCCTATTGTCTGAAAGGCCCAGAAAATGAACCTAACGAAATTTGACCCGCGCCATTACTGAGGGACCAAAGTCCGTAGTAAATCTTTTTGCCCAGCACTTTCAAAAATATTTCTTGATCCTATATATTGGAAAATGGAACGACTTCATAGGCAGAGGGACAGCTTTATCAACAGAAAACCCTATACGGACCATACAGATGTCGCCCGGTTGGTCCCTTAGCAATGGCCGTCGCAATCCTCTTTCGGCTTCATTTTCTGAACATGGGATTCTCGATCCAGTCTTCTCTAGAGATCGGTGCCTGAAATGCAGCAGCTAGCAGTAAGGTCCCTTAGAATTAAATCTATTAACGATTTGATGGAAGCAGCCTGTAGTCAGCGCTGGTAGTTTATGGAGTCAGTCTCAAGCCGAGGAAACGATTCACTGATTATTAGAAAATATAGATGAAGTCCGCGGATGTCACTTTTACTTCTGGTTTTTCTAAACAAAATTTAGATAAACCAAGCAAAGCAAAACAACCTTAAGATCAAATGTTTTTAACCTTGTTCTACGCTAGACGAATTTTATTCGCGCGAAGTTACTTTTGTCTCATGGGTTCACTGCTTTGCTCATGGGTTCACTGCTGGAACTAATAAATCTGTACAAGTTATACAACAAAACATCGATTCGCGCGATAAAATTCGCCCGGTGGAAAATAGCTTTTGGGAGATGTAGTATTTGCGTCCAGCAAGAAACCGCGCCACTTACTGTTTGAAGCCGTTAAATGTTTATTACACATAAGTCTTCAGCTTCTGTATTCTTATTTTGAAAAACCAACTGGATCTTCGGGAAGTCGATTCAAAGACATTTAATTGTTAACACATATTTTGATGACCTCTATTGTATTACTTGCCAATAATTTATTTTTATTTTTGAATGAAAAATAAAATATTCAAATGTGTGGTTGGTCAAGGAATTTTGCAGGCGCTATCTTGTGAAGCGATCGCCTCCTTCGATAAAACACAATTTCAAATTGTCGAAAGTTTGAACTTGTGTTGATTGAGCACGGATTATGTTACAGTTTAGGCTGTGATAAATGGTAATAACTCTTAGTTTTTATTAGGTTCCGTCTGCCGAAAATGACGTCCTTTCGAAAATGACGTCCTTTCGAAAATGACGGCCTTTCAAAAGGACAATTTCTCCACAGTAATGTAACTTTGTCGGAAATAGAACTACGTTGTGACTGGCAACCGGAGAGGGTCCTTTGAGGGTACGGAATTTGTAGACGACTTCGAACGAACTTCAACAAAAATAGCCTTTTGGGATCCCTGTTTGAAATAGCATACAACGAAATTTTGGCGTCTGCATTCGTACAATTTTTACTGTGCTAAACAACGTGGTGAAGAGACAGTTTAATGGCTGAGTTTATCTAATTTGGCTTAAACCGTCGAATAAATTGCTACCGCTGACTGGCACTCCCTCTTGTCGAATCTTTAATGGTGGTCGTCAAATTGTTGAAATGAAATTGTACGTTTTTGCTGTTCACAAACATACTCATTAGATGCTGTACATTCAGTTGTTCAGAGAAAAAACCACTTCAGATGTGCGTTGTTTTTCCTGATAGTTTTTTTCTTTTACAGTGCATTTGCTACTCTCGAAGAGGAAGCATGCACCGAATTGGTCCCGTATCTTGGCTTTATACTGCAGACTTTAGCGTTTGCCTTTGGAAAGTACCAGGTTTGTAAATATATTTTATGTACGTTTGCTGCAACGTTAAGGGACGTGAGGATGGACGAAGATAAATATCGTGAAACATTAAAAAAAACCTGGAAAAAACGCAAAGGCATGGAAATAGTCCCGTGCAATCCCCTTTTTTCCTTTACTATCGTCTGAGCAACCTATTAAAACAAAACCTTGAATGAAACCGATGTGTCGGAAGTGTAATTGTATAACGATAAGATAGACCACAAGCCTTAAACTAATACATGTCTTGATTAGAGTATACATTATTTCAATTGTGAGTGTGGATTTGTTAGCATTTGTTAAGCCTTAAAGATAATTATTGCTATACGTTTTCGTTTAAAACAAAGTTGGGAGAGAAAAAGAGTGATAACGATAATTATGGCGACCAGCCTGAGCCACGGACTTCTGTCGTTACGTTTTCAGAAGGTCGGGGTTCTGAAATCTCGTCAATGTGTACCTAGTTACATTCTTGTATCTGTATTTGTATGTAAAGAGCTCCTTGTTTCATGTTCTTACGCATTAAAAGCTTTGACTTGTTTGATTACTTGTTTCCTTTTTGTGTTACAGCATAAAAACTTGCTAATTTTATACGATGCAATTGGAACTCTGGCTGATTCAGTTGGCCATCATTTAAATAAGCAAGAGTATATTGACATGCTAATGCCTCCTCTTATTCAAAAATGGAATGAATTAAAAGATGAAGACAAAGACTTGTTTCCTCTTCTTGAATGCTTATCTTCGGTCGCTACCGCCCTCCATTCTGGTTTTCTTCCTTACGCCGAACCTGTATTTCAACGTTGTGTTTCGTTAGTCGATAAAACATTGACTCAGAGTATGGTATGTGGTACTATGATATTAACTCTAGGAAATCGAGTAAGGGTACGTTTTACGTATGTTTTCCCTAGGATTTTGTGACCGGAGGTCGGAACAAAGTGTTTCAAAAAAACATTTCAGGACACAATGATAATCATTAAGACAACTCGCGTCTTAACTTACAAGGATACGTCGAAAATATTATCAAGTTTTTTTTTCGCTTTTATCTGCCGTACACTGCATATGCTTTGATCCTCAGTGGCTAAGACGAGAATGGTTTTGCTGGAAGAGATGTTTGGATTGACGTAATCAACGTTAAAATTATGCTTGTCCAAACTTAGAGTTGTGACAGACGATAGGAGAACGTTCGTCATGCTCAAATCCTCTGAAACATTTTCTAAGGAACGTTCGCATATCGTCAATTGACTTTATATGTGACGTTTAATCTGTTCACTGCCTCGGACGCATTCTTTGGTTACGAGTTTGACGCATAATGTTTAAAATTGTCACATGTCTTCAATGTTTTGTGTTTTCTTTTTTCAGGCAAGTGTAGCTCACCCAGGACAAGTCGATGCGCCAGATAAAGACTTTATGATTGTTGCTTTAGATTTATTAAGTGGTCTTGCAGAAGGACTAGAAAATAATATCGAACAATTTGTAGTGAGAAGTAATATTCTAGCTCTTTTGTATCAGTGTATGCAGGTTGGTTACGTTCTTATTTATTTATTTATTTATTTATTTATTTTATTTTTTATGTACGTGGGGATGGGATATATAAACAGCATGTTTGAATGAACAGCCACCTGACAATTATCCTTGCATATAAATTTGTTTGGGAATTTTAAAGCCGTTTTACTTATGACTATTGCTTTGCTTACGTGGCAACAGTAGGTACCTCATTACGTTAAACTGGATTGAATAATTTTAGGATGAAATGCCTGAAGTACGTCAAAGTTCTTTCGCTCTACTTGGTGATCTGGCCAAAGCTTGTTTCAAGCATGTCAAACCGTGTATTGGTAAGATTCAGTTTGTAACTACGGTGAACTGGTGAGAGTTTTCAAACCTGACGTAGTATGTTGATTTCTGCTACTGTTTTCAAATAACGCTTCTTACAGATCCCTAGAAATCCGAAGGCCCCTGGAAAGCGGGCTTCACAACATCGTTATGCCCTCCTTCATTACGAGATTCGCTATCCCATTAGAAATTCGTCAAAAAATATAACTGACTTGATACATTTTGGGAGAATGAATAAATGATAGTGAAAATGAAATGTCTCTTTCGGCTGATTCCAGTGAATAAATCACTGATCTCAACGCAAGGTATAAGCTATAAGCGTCTAAATTTGTATACTGTCTGAACGGTAAAAGGGTAGTAGTGAAAAAACAAACAAACAAACAAACAAAAAAACATTTCAACAGAAGTCTGCCCATCGAAACACAAACTTGAATCGTTATTTTCGGCTTATTTTCGGCTTATTTTCGGATACCAGAAAACGACAACTTGTCAAACCCTCATGGTATTCGTGGCAAACGTTCCTTTCTCGCAAGTGTCATTATTAGCAGAAACGTCAGTGAAGAGCCCGCTTGAAACGAGTTAGCAGAGTTGGCAATTGCTTTGATTTTTTTTCCCTAATGAATCAGTTGAACTTTTTTTAGTCCGATTTGTTCGATTCAAATCGATTTCGTTGAATTTTTTAAAGAACCATTGAATCTTTTTTAGCTGGTTCAAAGTTTCTCTGTCTCTGGAGAAGGTGGTTTTTTGACTTGTCTTAAGCATGATACTCGAGACTCAAATAAAAATCAGAGTTGCTACTTTCATTGTTATTTGCTTTCGAGTAGCGTAGCCAATCAAATGGCGGTATCGACATTTAAAACTTAAAAACTAAACTTAAACAAAAATAAACTTAAAAGAAAGGTTTAACTTGTTTTCTTAGCTGTTCACTTACATCGTAAATATTCTCACCGTTTCCTTCCGTCTTTGTCTGTTTTTTTTTTTTATTTTTCCACAGTCGAACTTATGCCAGTTCTTGGAAGGAATCTTAATCCTGAGTTTATTTTAGTGTGCAACAATGCTATTTGGGCTATAGGGGAAATATCAGTTCAGCTGGGTAAGTTAATGTCACTTGCGTTCAACGCTTATGTCGGTTCCCTGTTTTTTGATGTATTATAATGCTCAAAAAATCATAATTACTACTATACATTCTTCAACCATGATATCCTAAAAACGAAATCTTCAGCTTCATTAATTTGTCAATGGTCCGTTCAGGACTGTTTTCTTAAATTAAATTTACTTACATAATTCCATAATTACTTATTTTTTCGTATATCATGACTTAATGGGTATTTTAATACGTTCAAATCAAAAAAATAATGCTATATACGTAATTAGAAGCTATTGATATTGGGCTATGGTTTTTAACACTTTGAACAGAAGTCATGAAGATGTGGTTTGATGGCGTGGGTAAGAAGGGATCGAAAGATGGACACCAGTCTGTGAGGAATACATTTTGAAATGCGAGAACACTTAACTATGTTAGATTGATAAACCCCTAATGCACTCGCCCTTCGTAACAGTGACAAATGATATACCGGTATTCCATTTATCTATTATACAAACAAGACGCTGCTAAGCTCTTCAAAGAACTGTCTGTGTAGTTAAACGAGAGAAAGTGAGAGAACGTCATGCATAGTCAAAAAAATACTGAAAAAATACTTACATAAGAAATACGAAACTACTTACATATGAAATACGAAACTACTTACGAAATACTTAAATACGAAAATACTTAAATACGAAACATACGCCGAATAAGAGTGACATCTTGAAATTAATAAACACCACCAATGCTGTTGTCAGCCGTCATTTGTGGCGTCAAAGTGTTACGATGATTGGCGTTTGAAAGGATAGCGGGAGAAAAGACGTAGAGAAAGGGGAGTACCAGGATTGTAAGTAATGTGAGATTACGAGAAAGGAAGGAAACGGTGAAAATCAATAAAAATGAAAATATGCCTAAAGCAGAGAGAAGGAAAAGATGCCCAGTTTTGTATTGAGTGATTATGATGATCGAACTTTAGGAATTCGAAGGTTTGAGCTTGACGAACGTTCGTATATCGTCTTTCTTGCCTTCCATAACTCCAAGTTCTACATCCATAACCTCAGTGCATGACATTCATAAGATACTATTTTGTTACGTATTTGTTCAGTAGCTGGCAAAGAAATGCGGAGGTTTTGATTGCCAGTCATTAAGGATTATTGACAAATATTGATTACAATTTTTTTTAATGACAGGGGACGAAACCAAGCCTTACATCTCTCTCGTCCTTACGCCATTAATTGACATCATTAATCGAACACATACGCCGAAGACCCTTCTGGAAAATACTGGTATGTTGTCGCTTAAAAGACTTGCCATTGTTGTAGCAATTGAAAGGTGTATTATAAAGGAAATGAATATCAATTTCTTTTGTTTTGCTATAAATTTTTTCCTAATTATGTTAATCAGAGGTATTCAAAGTAATATTTAAAGGTCGACAATGAGGACTAGACCGGGTTTTCAAGTACGAGAAATTCGTTCTAGTGCGAGGCGAAGCCGAGGATTGGAACGAATACCGAGTGCTTGATTACCCGGTCTAGTCCGTATTTGAGGCCTTTGAATGACTTCTCAGAATCAATTGGTGTATTGGCACAATGAATTAGTGTATTAGCAATTGATCGATGAATAAACCGATTGTATGAAATTATATTTTAAGTCCAAGGACTGGAAAAACAGTTCTCAAATTCATTAATAATTCACGAAGAAAAAACAAAAGAAATACATAATTAATCAGTATTTAGAAATTGGAGGAAGATTACAGCTGAATTTTTCCAACTTTCGGCTAGATTTTCGCCTAAAATACTGGTTCGTTTGAGAAGTAATTTCAAACACTCGTTTAGTGTTCTTCCTCTGATTTCTAGATACCTCGAAACTCGTTAAAAAAACTCGGCTTCGCCTCGTTTTTCAACTCGTTTCTCGGCATCTAGAGATCGGAGGAAGAACACCAACTCGTACTTGAAATATTACTTCAAGTCCTCTGCCCAGTACTTCTATGATATTTCACGTTTGCTCACGAGGTACAATTCAGCGTGTCTGATTGAATGATATACTCATGAATTATTAATGTCTTTGAGAATGACAAACCAATACGATCTTACTCGTGTCACGTGCTTGTCAACCGTTCACGATATGGCATATCTCGACAAGCCCTATGGTATAAATCGTGGCTCATCTCAACTCGTGAATAGCATTATCACTGTGGTGTAGTCCTAGCTTTACGCACAGTTTCACGAATAGCTCTGCAACACTCGTAAAAAGTTTCTCTAAGATGCAATATTCCTTGCATCTCGAGCGTTTTTGTATACAAAATCCTCTCAAATTGTTTTAGGGTACATATCAAACTCGTTTGGCTACTATGCTTTACTATGTTGGATTACAATGAATGTTGAATTATTTTACACGAAGTTTGATTGATGTCAAAAATTCTGTCAAACATTTTAAAACTTGAAAGTGTTGTAGATGACCGGTTTACTGTCGCACAGAACAAATTGTTAATGTATTTTGCCAAGAAGCAAGAGTTTACGTGGATTGACATTCTGAAAGAGTCTTCTAGTTACCGGGCTCAGCGACAGGAAAAGATTTTCTCAACGTCGCTCTAAGTAAACCAATAGTTGACGTGGAAATGTGGTCAAAATTTATTGTAGGGAAACTTTAGATTTGTTCTGGTGATCAATTAGATAAATTATGTTGTATTTGGCTCATTTGCCCACCCCAGGCAACATGTCGTCCCTCATTATTTCAAGTTCGATAATCTTTGATTGTTAGTTAGTTCTGTGAGGGAAGCTTTGCCTTTAACTAGGTCAGGTAAAACAGAGGCAGTAAACATGCGTTGGATAAATCCCCGGCCGTGATATTTAGTAATACAATATTGCAAGGCGTTTTTATATTGAACCCAGCCGGGTGTTCAGAGTATTATGGGAATTTCCCTTTGCAATCACTTCTTGTGCTCTTCTCTTTGTTGTCTGTTCGTTTTGTTTGTATTGTTTGTTTGTTAACTGTTTTTTTTTTCGTATTGACCTTAATTTATTTATCAGCCATCACCATCGGCAGATTGGGTTTAGTTTGTCCTCAAGAAGTGGCTCCTATGTTAGCGCACTTTGTTCGACCTTGGTGTGTATACGTGATTATTTTCTTTTATTTATTTTCTATATTTGTCGTTATGAATTTTTTGAGTTGTGATATACGTTTATGCGTTTGTATACATCGTGTTTCCTTGTATCGCTCATGTTTTTTATCGTGACGGTGTAAACGTTGAGTTTTTGGTAGTGTTTTGGAAATCATGTGCTACTAACCTAACTCATCAGCCGTAACGCGAAAACGATTTTAAAAAATAAGGTTTCGCATGGTCGTTTATATGCGTAATTTTTTTTAATCTGTAACCGTGACGTAACCCCTAAAAGCCCAAAAAGTGCAGCATAAAACAATATAGATTGCTTGTGAGGCAGAAGATCTCTACTTCAGGCACCGATGTGTTTATACTGGAAATATGAGTAAGATTGGGGTTTGCATTTGGGGTTCTACTATACCATGGTTTTCTTTAAGTAGGTGATGCCATGGGGTTCAAACGTTGGTAAGAAGAAACGCGTGCTGGCAAATGGCTTGACATTTATCATGTAGTCAAAACTCTGAAAACATTAGTCTGAAATATCATAAAATTGGAGGCAAAAGTGAATTAGTTTCTCAGGCTACATAGTTTTCTTATTGAAGTCTATTGCTTACCACGGGAAAAGATACTGCTTAAATGTTAACCATTTTTTTCTTGAAACATGTTTATGTCTTTTAAAATGTTTAAATCTCTCCGTATTTTGAAAATTGGGAAACAGTATCTCCCTTTTGCGCGATAACGACGTCAAATAGACACTAGAAGTAACGTTTTTGTCCCACTGAAATACTTTCACCATTACTTACAGATAACATGTGAACATTAATTGTTTTTTTGACACGTATAAAATGCACTGTCTTTCACCCTTTGCACTTTCCTTTCTACCTCGACGTTTAGCCGCAATTACCGGGCAGACCATGACTTCAGCATTTCACAAATTCTTCCGAAGCGCTCTTGCTGCTTCAAAATTTTTCCAGTTATAAACAATTCAACATGAAATATATAATTCTATAAATCATGTTGTTCAGTGGTATTAAGCTGGTAGAATAGGATGGTATATGAACTGGATGGTAATGAGTTAAGTAATCTTCAAGTATCCCTCAGATATGAATCTTGTGGCTTGGTGTTGACAGTGCTCAAATTTAACCGTTCGACGTTCACGGAATAAATTCCCGTTAGTACCTTGGAAATCTCTCCTCGGCGTTCGAGCTTGGGAAACTCGCGCATGCACGTTATTGTTTGCACATTCGCCACTATGAAATTACATTTATTTTACGAAAATTTCCCGCAATTTCTCAATCCATTAGAACTCATGAGAGGGGTGTGTTCATATTGGCCGATGTAATAACGGCTCTACAATTGACCTGTTTAATTTAATTCTGTGTCTGAATATCTTTAAACCTCAAAAGAAATAATTGTACATACTTAAGGTCACAAATGATCTGAAATGAAGTAATTACCTCACAATGAAAGAATATAACCTTAGACTGGTAAATGCAGCAATAAAAAAACCATTTGTTTCGTCCTGGGTCAGCGTAGAGAAGAAAATCCAAAATTTGTGACGTACAAGATTGAGCCTCGTTTTTGCGTTACGACCACTGTCGACATTCAGACTGTTTTTTGTCACCTGTTACACTTCGTAAAAATACCGCACTTAAACTAAACTGTAATTTTGAGTTTAAGTTGAAATTTGGGTAAAGCTTATTAATTATCACTTTACTGATTTAACCTTTAGTATTCGGTCGCTCACTTTTTCGAGCAACTGAAAACACTTCAGTGGGGAAGATTTTGAGTTTAAACCGTTGCCAACCTTCTTGGGCAATTTCCAGTCAGAAACCGGAGACAGTGAAGGTTAAGATTTTAGATTCAAGTATAATCATAAAAAAAAGTTGTTGAAACCTGAAACCTTTTAAAGCGCCTTTTTCATGTATTTTTTGCAATTTAATGTTCAAATCGAAGTACGTGGACTACCGTTGTACTTGACCTTTTACAGTCAATAATCTTAGTTGATAATTCTGTTCAAGGTGCACGTCGTTACGAAACATACGTGACAACGAAGAAAAGGATTCCGCCTTTCGTGGAATCTGTAACATGATTAATGTGAACCCTGGAGGAGTAGCTCAGGTATTTCTGTGAATATTTGGAATTTATATAAGGTTTGTGGGAGAAATAACTTAAAGCCAGGTAGTAGTGAAATTCCTCAACATGGTTTTTGGTTTAATTACGTCATCTTAGTCACAAAATTCCTTCGTAACTATCTTAATTATAACTGTCTCAACTCTTTCCTGGCAGGATCATTCTTCTTGCTGTTATTTCAGTATGGCTAAAGTCATACGATTTTACTCGTCAAGGGGAGTGATCTTGCCGGGAAAGGGATTAAAGGGATTTGCTTAAATTGTTGCAAATATGTACCAATTATAAAAGTAGGTTACTGCGTGGACAGTCGTGAACGACGTTTAGAAAGCAGTGTCTCTTATCTCAACTTTGGGCAGGTCCTCGCGCTTTTGGTTTTTTGATGAATATAAAATTTTATAACAAATATCCAACATAATAGTTCATCTATTCTTGATTTGGGTTAAAATTTTTGTCATTTTCAGCCATGAATTTCATGGGAACTATCATCTTGGATTTCATTTCTTCACATGACCGAATTAAGGGAAAAATCGAATGTCGAGTTGTCGACATTTTATGCTGATTAAAGTCACATTTCCCAACTACTTCTCGATAATAATTTTCATTGTGTTTTGCTTTTGAATTATTAATCTATTTGACAAGTTATATTGCAACGCGAACGATAATGTTTATTGGGTTTAAAATACTTGGCGACAGGCAAATGTTTTAGACCTGTTAAACAACGCTCTTCGGCTTTATATGTTCGTAGAAACAGCTTTATATGTTCGTAGAAATGAATTTGAAAATTTACATTGTGTAAACCGAAAAACCCCATGAAAAGTTCATCGAAAAAAAACAAGCAATTCCTTACATTTAAACCCGCCTCATGGTTAAGATTTCCTTTTGTGTTCTTAGAGTTAAAAAATATGCTAGATAGATATTTGGTCAACGAAAAACAGTGCGTGAAAACAAGCCAGTCACTTGAACGGACGAAAAACGGAAACAGCGTTTAATAATACTGTTTGTGTTTGGCGATATTTGGTGATAAAAAAAATTTCCATGCGACTATTATTATACTCACGTACCGGAAATATGTTGTGTTTGTCGAAAGAATTTTCCCCCGTCCAACGAACTGTACTGTGGGAGATGTGAAAATAGCCCTCGTTCGTTCTGTCATTCATCTCGTTTCTGTAAATACCAGGAGAGTCCTTGCATTTGGAGTTTTCACTGACACCTCATGCTCGTACTGTTAATCAGTCTGTAGTTCACGTCTGTCTGTCTGTCTCTGTGCATATGTTTACAGCGGGAGGTTACGGGCATCAGGTTTTCCGGGTATTTATTTATATATATCCGGGTATTATCAGAGCATCTTATGTTCTGTTCAATGTTTTTCCTCTGACCAAATTTTTAGGACAAATTACAGGAACATTAAACAAATGTCTCTAAGATTGGAGAAAACGCTTTTGCTGTTCTTGATAAACTCATTCGTTGGTAGTTGGCGGTACAAAATGTTTTTAGGTTATCTCCGTAGCGGTTTATTTAATGCATTAAAACAAATGTATTTCAATTCGGGTTTTTTGGTGACACTGTGTAACGACAGGTGCCCACGTTGATTGTATCGGTGGCGCAATTACCGAGGAAGTTATCAGGCAATTGCTGTCATAACCAATTTTGGTCGGCACATGGTGAGCCTTTCAGTAAATTTACTCGGCAAATAACAGTGCTTTACTTGTCTCTTTACCTTCTATATTGAATTGACCAGTCGTTATTCGACAAATAATTACGAAGCTTCGAGCGTAGTACTATTCAAGCTTACTCTTAGGATGATAAAACACCAAAAAAGGTAATACAGTGCAAATTTTTTAGAGCACAAAGTATTCCAATTGGCAGAAAAATCCTGAAAGTCATTGAGAGCCAATTAAATTCGACCTGTAAGATATCGACCTTGTGTCCAGGGTCTTTTCCCCACTCGTACGTTCGCTGGGAAAAAATCCCCGTTGTGGCTGGTCACGAGGCTCCCAGATTCTGGGTGCTACAAAAAAAGAACATTGTGATTAGCGTTAAGAGTTTATCCGTCATTGAGAAGATTTTGTTCCGTTAATTTGCCCGACATCAATAAATTTTCGTCCTATTTGTGATAAATGTTTTATTTTCCGCAACCGGCCGATTCATATATTTGCAACAATACTGTCAAACCGTGAAATAAATTTCGTGTCGAATTAGTATTATGATCTCTCAACCGAGTAGCATTTACCACAGAAGGTAAGAAACAAGATTCCAACGATGGTAGATCTGACGGATATGAAAGTTAGGCGATATTTCTAAAGAGGCTGAACGAAGTGGATTTGAGACGACTCCTCGTTGATTTTGAAAGTTATCTCAGGCCCCATCTACAACGATACAATTGTTGCGAACCATTCTTCATCCTGGCATATGCAATTAAATAGTAGAAGCACTATTCCTGCGGGCCATTCGCTCACAAATGTTGCAGTGCCTCCTGAAGATCCTTGTAACTGAATCGCGTACGTCAAGACGAACAATCTTATGGGACAATGAGTATTACCTTGTAGATCAGGCTTTACGTACAGTACTCACTAGTTTTTTTCGAAACCACCAACAGTACACAAGAAATGCGAATATAAGACTCGAAATTGCTTCCTTGTTTGTAGATAAACAGTACGTGTGTTAAAGCCCTGTATTTTGTTGCCAGGGGGAAGTGTTATTTAATATTTAAATTTTACTGTTGATCAAATAATACTCGAATCTTCAGATTAAGTCAATCATTCGCATAGAGGGTTGGTTTAAAACGCAATCCTCCCTCTCAGAATATGTGACTGAAGATACGTGGCCATCCCCAACTAGGGTTTTTTTCCGGCAAACCGAGGAGCGGAGAAAAAGCTTGGACGCAAGTTTGCTAAAGTATGAGAAAATTTGGAGAACTTGTGTGTGAAAACAACTACCTGAGTTTTGAATGGATTTCCTTGATTTAATTTTGTCGCGCTACTCGCGTACGTCCCTTCTAGTTATTTTTTTTTTCCTGCATTTTATTAATTGGGACCAACAGTAATCATTCGATCCATTTGGAATTAACTTGCCTTCGTTATGCAAAGAGCCCTAATTGTGTAAACCCCGTGAGCTCACAGAATTTTGGGGCCGTTGAAAATACACTCGTGAAATCCCCAGATTGAACGAGCAACCATACGATTGCCTGAACTTATATTCTTTTGTCAAAAATAACATAAATTTTAAATTTATTTACATCGTTCTGTTGTATACTTTCAGGATTTTATCTTTTTCTGTGACGCGGTGGCTTCATGGGTGAGTCCAAAACCAGATTTGAAGGAAACTTTTCACAAGGTTTGTGTTCCCCGAAATGTTTCTCATGACATCAAGTGTAACAAAAGTTTCCAGTTGATGATGTTCTGATTTAGCATTAACGTTTTTGTATACAGACAGTTGTTGAATTAGTCTAAAATACATTGTCATGTGAAGACACCTATATACCTATCTGACCGGAGTCAAATAGTTCCATGACTTAAAGCAAAAACATACTCCTATCAGTTTCAGATACCGTTACTGACCACACAAATGATTATTCAGAGAAACATCCTTTACAAATTATGCGGGAAGATTGTGCGGCCAGAACCTTTCTTTAAAGTCCAAAACACTTTAGGGCTCATTTACTCGATACGATTGTCGTGCACGATTGTTGGTTCTGGGATATGTAATGTTGTCTGAAAAGCACTATGTCTGCTTCCGATTCGCTTGTTGTAGAAGGAATTACATCCAAAAAGTCTAGTGAGATAATCGGATGCATCAGAACCACTGATCGTGTACGACAGTCGTATCGTGTAAGTGGGCGCTAAGACTTCTTAACAGTAGTGAATTTAGTCAGTCTGAAGAAGTAATCAATAACTGTTCATCCCATCTCTACGATATCATCATTGATGCTGCAAAAAAAATCATTCTAATTAAAAAAGAGAAAAACATATATCAGGGCTCTTCATGCACTTCAAAAAAATCTTATTTCTAATCAACTGCCTGCCAAATTAAGTATTAAAATTTTTCACAGCATTGTATCACCAATTTTCTTGTTTAACTCCGAGATGCGGGGCGCCTATCTCGATGATGACTTTAACAAATGGAATTGGTTACCGATTGAAAAAAATCCACGTGAAATTATTTAAAACATATTTAGGGGTTAACAGTAAAGCTAACGATGTCTCATGCTGAGGCGAAATCGGAAAAATCCCTTTACCAACAAGCATCCGCAGATGAATGTAGAAATGCATTACACATCCTAATATACAACCTGAATTCTTAATTACTAAGCAAGCTTTTATGATATCTAAGCAGCTGTATAAAAACGGAAACGTTTCTTTACCCTAACTTCACTGGTAAAATCTTATCACTCTATCAACCAACAGGACTATTGAACAATACGACATACACCTTTTGCTGTTCATTACCAGAAAATATACTTTCATTAACACCAACCTCGAACTCATTAACGCAAATATACATTCATTTTCTTGAATCGACTCATTTACGCTTTAGTCACGTTAATTTACAATTTTTGCATAGAAAGTAACATTCATTATCATAGATACGCAATCATTTGCATCAACGGGCATCCAATGGCGCCAACTGACGACCACTAACACCATTCTATATACTATACATTAGAGAAAATAGAATTTCAACTAATCAAGATCTTTGTCCAGATTATTCCAGGATCGATTTAAGGTTACAGGGAACCTCGACATGTATAGAAGATGAGGGAACAAAACTATCTAAATTCGTAAATGAACTGAATTCGGTTGGACAGTTCAAACCTGTATTATTTCGCCAGTATACCTATGTCTGCTTTGCTATTCTTTTGCTCTCTGACCACGTTCTGCTCTGCTGATTGCTTTTTAGGATTATCTTAAAATCGTGATATTTTCTGGTAATGAACAGCAAAAGGTGTATGACAAGTACTTTAATATTTGGACACAAACAGAAGAACTCAAACATTTCTTTTATTCTAAATTTAAAGCTAAAAAAACTACTTGAAGAATTCCTCACTGTTCTTAGGAATCCAATTCAAAATAAGCTGAACTATGAGCTATTGTCGTTGTTGTTGTTATTTTTACCTGTAAGCTTTAGCAACACCTGTAATATAAGGTCATACTGATGAAGCTATGACTTATCATTTCCTCTCCTCTCCCCTGCCCAGTTCTGCTCTACACTGCTGTTCTGTTAGCCTACTTTATCTCGAGCATTTTTGAGGCATTTAAATGGGGAAAAAAGTTTCTGTTTAAGGAAAATTAGTATATTTTACGTCAACACTTACCGCTATTTCCAGCATTTTAAGGACAGAGAATTATCCCAAGAGATTTAGATATTATAATATGTCATCCCCCCTCCTTCCCCGTCGTTTCGCCCCTGGATTGCTCTCTGGGAGCCACATAATCCATACTCAGCACATATTTGAAATTATCGATGAAAACATGACAAGCCATCTACTTTTGCCTAAAGCTACCGGAATAGGATTAACACTGTTCATCAATGAGCCATTTGAGGATTTTATATCCTCAGCATCCAAATTTTATCACGTCTTCTATATCCAAATTTTATTCTTTGGAGGGGAATTGATCCTCACACACCGCTGCTGACAGAAACTTTAAGTTAACAAGCACTTTCAGGTTACTGAGGATTTGAAGTTTCGGACAATATCCTCGCTTACCATCCCAGCTAAATTATCTACTGTTAATGTTCGTGATGACATCCTTCTTGTATTGTTTATACATAGACATTTATACATGACACTTATTCACAGTATTCAGTGACTGATGATGTAATGCTGAAAATTTACTCGTTTTTCATTCAGATACTTCACGGGTTTAAATCTGAAGTTGGAGCTGAAAGTTGGAAGAGGTTTTTCGAACAATTTCCTCCACCGCTGCAGAAACGACTGAATGACGTGTATGGTCTGTAGACACCCGGGGAATTTCAAGAAGGGGGTAAGGTAATCCATGTCGGACATTAACGTGTATCAAAAATTAAGAACCTAGCTTACAGAATTCAATTTGCACTTTTCGTTTTCATATATTTCGTCAATGTCAACAAAACCCGAAAAACTTCGCGCCTTTCAAAGCTAAAACCTAAAAACCTGTTTTGACGCCTGGACGTAATTTAGACGTCACTTTTAAGGAGGACTTTTGGGGTTGACTAGCTTTTTTATTCATACGAGGTAGGTAACTCTGAATCACGCCATATGGATGTCCGATTCTGAGCTCAACTTAAACAATGTTGCAGAAAAAAATCTCTCACTGTCCTTTGCTATGAAGGATATTTACTGAAACGTCAAGAACTGGAAAAGCTTTTAGCGTAGTTCAAGCTATATAGTAACGTCGTTATATCGATGATATGATAGTACACGTACCACTTTCATTAAATGTCAATTTTTATCACGTAGTTGAAATATCCATGGATTTAAATAATGAGTTTATTAGAACCCTTATCTTATTGTTTTAAAGAGCTGTTCATTCCTTTAATCCCCAACTGTGCATATGGACGCAATTCAGTGTATGCAAATTGGATGAATGAACAAATTTCAATAGCTTGAAAAATTTATAATTTCTTTTGAAAAATTCAGGGGAGAAAGAGTTAAAATATAAAGCTGACCTGCACGGTTCTCCCATTTCTCGCATGGTTGTTGACTTGATTTCACCCTGTTCTCTCTTTTCTTCTTTTGTTGTAGGTGTCCTATATGCAGGACACTGACCGTTGAAAGGTTAAAGTTCGTTTAGGGCCTGTTTGCATGATCCCGGTTTGCCGGGACAACCCGAGGATCTCGGGTCTGTCTACAACCTCTTGATATTTTTAATTTGCGTTTATATGAAGAACTACGTCTCGTCCCGGTTAACCGGGACATCCCGCCTAACCAGGATTTCCGGCTAGGTGGGGTGAAGTTTCGTCCATATAAACATGAAAAGGCGGGATATCCCGATCAATCGGGATAAAGTGGACTGAATTGCGCATGCTATAAACAATTCAAAATGGCGTCTGGAAGAGCATTTGAAGTCTCCAAAATGGTGACAAAAACGTAACTTTTTTTTTTGATATGCACTGCACAAGAAAACAGAATCCTGCGTAGTTGAAATAACATGCTAAATAAAATAACTTGAACTATTAACAGGAAAATCACTTTTCGGCCTCCATTTTGTACAATCTCCCGTGCTTTTAGCTCATTATAAAATGCATTGTCTTTGTTGGACATAAATCCGGGATAAAATTCATCCCGATATTTAAATTGTTCGGAACTTTCTTTAGTATCGTGGGAGAAATATCCCCACTTACACAGTATCAAGTGATTTGATCGATAACTTCTGCAATATTCCCAATTTTACCACAAATAACTGTATATATTTAACTTAGAAAATAGCTTGAGTGTCTTAGTGCTGTGATAGAAATATGAATGACATGATTTTACTGGAAAATTCCCATTTTGGTTGATTGAGTTTGGTTGGTGACTTTGAACGTAAATAATCGTCGGGAATTCATTTACGTTCAAAGCCACCAACCAGCCCTTTAAAGTAACACATGACATGGATTGTAACAGCAAATTTTTATTATATGTCCTAACCTACATGGGCTGCAGCGAGAATTACATAGGTGAAACAGGAAAAAAACTACGTGAGAGAATGACCTTATACCGGCAACATATACGCGACGAAAAATACCCCATACTTCCGGTCAGTGCACCCATTGCACAATGTGCAGCAAACAAAACAATAAAATTTACTGTTTTTCCTTTTTATAAAATGAGTGGGGAAAGCGATAATGCACGCAGATCAAAAGAACGATATTTTAAAAGGAAATTTAAACCCTCTCTTAACTCAACCTAATTACTTCATTGCAGACACTTGTTAATCAGAATTGTTAATCAGAAATTGTAAAGCCTAAAGAGCCACTGCTAAAGTGGTGAAACGCGTTGCAAAATAAAGTATTCTGGAAAGTTCACTTGGCGTTTACGTCTTTAAAACGTTTACGTTTACGTTTAAAAACCGAGTAGGAGTGGTTTATCGGGATTTAAAACACGAGGCGATAGCCGAGTGTTTTACATCCGATAAGGCAAGTACTGGGAGTTTTTACATGTCCTTAAAATAAACTTCCTAATACACTAATTCGCGAAGAAAGTTTGGAAATTTATCTTTCGCAAGCCGAAAAAATTGAACTTCTTCTTCACATGTAAAGGCACATGTGTCTTTATCACATATATAGATCCAATACGGTTATAATTTTCTTTTGTCTTTTCCTCATGAATACTTAATGAATTTTAGAAGTAATATTTAAAACCGCAATGTAAACATTTTAAAAAACTTTTTCATCTCCAATGTTTTGGGGATCAACCCCTTTATCAAGGACAACGTTTTTTAAAATTAAGAGAAGGAAGACGAAGTGATTATATACACACATACACACACACACTCTTGTTGATGTCTTTTTAGTTTATATAGTCCATAAATAGTATGAATCAACGCAAGCAAGTACTTATTTAAGTATATATATAATATGTATAATATATAGTTAATGGAATTCAGTTAATAAGTATTACTAAAGAGCGAGGTACTGACGCTTCGAGCTTAAGTACATAAAACAGCGGTAGTACCTCGTTTTTTCTCTCTCTTTTTTTCTTTTTCTTACATTTTTTTAATTGTTTAAACTGCCTAAGCAGCACCACATTTTAAAAACGTACTACTCTTAGCTGTTGAATTGATAGTTTTCTTATTCTTTTCTCATAGGGCCCGAGGCAGATGCCAAGGGATGTCAGTCCACCCTATGTCCTTGGTAGGGGTACACGCAGGGTACATAGGGTACTGCTGTGAGTTTACGTGTTCACACTTGTCCCGTGAATCTGTGGTGTGACGTCTGTGTGACGTGTCCGTCGTGAAGTTCGTCACGTGATTCGTAGTAACAATAGACTAACGTCAAATTGTAAGTTAATATCTGACACCGTTGTTGGTGACCAGTATGAATCAGAATATCACCTATATAATTGCTTCTTACAATGGGTGACAGAACTCTGAATCCCATCCATAATCTGTTTATGGAATCAAACTTTCAAATACCGATTGATTGTGCAGTGGTCCTAAATGCCATCGACCTAAATCTTCTCTTGCCTACGTACTAATAAGCTACACATATTTACTTTCTTGACAATATTATACATTATCATTATGTAACTTTATACCCAAGGCGTTTTTACTGTACTGCATTTTAAAGTCTTGTGCAAGATTATTGCAACGAAGTTTAAAAAGACAAGCTATGATTAACGTAAGAATTTTATGCTTTCTCGGTCGATGGTGTTACCATATAAAGCCTGGTTTCCATTTACTTGCCAGAATCTTTTCGTTTAGTCGCTGCCATTAACCTAATAACCAGGAAAGTAAAGAACCCGAGGCTGGGAAAATTGGTTTCGTACAAAGCCAAGAAAACTGTAAAAAACGTTTGAAGATAAGACACAATGACGATTAAGAAAAGTGGTCGTTTGGCCGCTTGCCAGGAGCAGTTGCATGTGAGATGTGGCCTTCTTGTGAGAAAGCAGTAATCAGAAGGTGACCACTTGTGCGAAGTGAATGTCCACTGAGGAGAGGTGGTTGCCTACTTGGGCTTAACTACACAGTAAAAAGAAAAATCTTTTAATCTGTCGTTTACCTGAGGTGGCATATTTCATTGACCTCAAATCTGATGAGGATTCTAGCAACTGTGGCAATCATGGCAGCCGAGTACGTTACTTCTTTACCACTACTTAGTTTCAGGTTAAATAGGTCACTTAAATTCAACCTTCAGATATATTGCAGGCTATTCTAATTCCTGTGAAGCCATATTGTACGCAAGGCATAAATTGCCAAGAAATGATAACTATTTGTTCCTACTATAAAGATCACATAGTAACGTGTGGCAGTATCTTTTATGTTTTATTTTACTTTGTCTGACATTTTGATCACACTGACTTGAAGATAGTCTGCTCCCTTTACCGCGCCACTCCAGTGAATACAATTACTAGAATAGTTTGCGGGATTTTCGTTTTCAAGCAAACGTTTAATTCCCCGAGAGGACAGAAAGACAGTTGATCATATTTACATTATATTGCTTGAAAAGAGCGTATACCAGTTTACGAAGTCACAGCAAGATTTGGCGGGTATATATTCCTTCCAGTTGATTTCTTATCAGCTGTCAAAGCAGCGCCTCGTTTTCGTTTTTGTTCAAATTGATTATCTTTTTCATAACAGTGTTCCTAGTTCAAACTGGTTAAAATGAAGTGACAGATTATGAAATGCTGGAAAGTTACTTGAGTGTTTTTGTCTTTGAAAATTTTAAGCAATATTAATGGTATTTACTAAAATCATGTATATGCTGGGCGATTGTCGCAGACGATTGTTTATTCTTGAGGAATGATGAATTTGATTTCGACCCAAGACTTCAGAACATCTGGCAACATTTGCGAGCGAATAGTAAGCAGAAATGACCCATTCCCGAATTACCTCATTCATCTACTTTAAAATAAGGTCGAGTGAAGCCTGGTGTTAAACTATTCATACGTAACAAGTTTTTTATTTGCATTTGAATTAGATCTAATTTTCATGGCACCAGGCTTGTTTTTAAAAAAAAGAAAGATGTTAGTCGTAAATGGCCTGCTGTGCTCTGAAAACATAATTGCATACAGAAATTTTTAAGAAAAAATATAGAATGTCTCTAAAGCACTGCTCGATTATAGTTGAGTACAAGCAGCGAATTTATAAGTTTGTAGTTGAATTGGCCAATTGCCACTTGTTTCAGCAAGTCAACAAAAAAATACAATTCAAATACATAGAGGTCGCGGAAAACGTGTAACTATTTTTGCATGCGACAGGTTCCAAATCATACGAAGACATCGTGTTTGTGGATGAACGGAAAATCATTAAGCCGTTCCGATACGAGACGTCTCCCTTTGACGAATAAAATCGCCTGGCATTAGCCCGAGTAAAAAATTAGAATTAGAAGTCGAGTTCGGGCCGAAACGAGTTAAGGTACAATCTCAGGTGACACGAGTTTATAATGATTACATTGTTAAATTCTGTGCATTAATTTGCGGTGAAAATAGAGGTAGTTTATTAATTATTCCAGTGTAACATTAGTCGGAAATTTCATGATTTAACAATTGATGCTTCGACAAAATACTTTATCATTTTAAGAAGCTAACGAATAAACTAAGATACTGCTGAATCCTTGAAATAACCCAAGATACCTGTTTGTGAAAATATTTGTTGGTGAATTGTTTGCATTAACCCCTTTCAAAAAGTATAAAATAAAACATATTCCGAAGAATAAAGTCATCTTGAGAACTCAAGATATGAGTCAATGCAAGATAAAACTATTGTTGAAACTGTGATATTTCGACTTTATTCCAAAGTCATCTTCAGACAGAATGATAATTACAAAAACATGCCAGAGTCTATATTAACCCCTTTCGGCAGGCTGTTTCACTTTTGGCCAGTAGAATAATAAGAATAAAGAGCGTTTCCATGTGATCGCTAGAATTGCTGGACCTTTTTTCTATCGATCTTTGCGATTATATGGAGCCCGGGGTTTAGAAGCGTTGAAAAGAAGTTTTCGATGCCATCAAAAGCGAGGAACATGAAATAAACAACCACATGCAATGAAGGTGGGAAAAATGAACTGCCATTCACACGAGCAAATACATAAATGGCAAGGAAATTTGTGAGGAAAAAAATGCTCGTCTTACGCGCGAGGTCGTAGAGGTGCCAAAGAACTTGTCAAAAGAACTGGTCGTGTAAACGGGGCCAACTCAACTTGTCAGAAGTCAAGCCAGTTAATTCCGATATTTTACGGTTGGAGTTAGATGTAGATGGATAAACATAATCATTGGCCAAAGAAAGAGGTACCTTAAACAAGTATACATATAGTCTGACGGACTGCTAACCATCATTGTGATCTTCGTAACAACAATGGATGTGATGCAGCATTAACGAATCAAAGATTGAAAACGCCACCTTACATATAATAAAGAATTTCCTGATTGGAAGACGACCAGCCAATTTTAATTTAGTTTAGTTTTTTGTTTTAACAGTTTAGTTTTCTGTTTTCTCTTCATTTTTACTATTTCTAGGACCTTGTGTACTAAAATTCCTAACCGGAACATGATAGTTTATTATAGGACATTAAGAGCGTCATTGAATTAAAGCACACCCGCTGGCTAAACGTTACGATCATGTTCATCAACATTATTATCGTTTTCATTGTTATCAGTGTCATCATCATCAATTACCATCACGTAAGGTCATTAAGGAGACCATGTGTTGACATCCAGCATTATCTGCCTTGCTGTGATATTTTCAAGTACAAAGCTAACCCTAATGAAAACCTGACCTTAATCTTATTCCTAATCCAACCCCTAATTCTAACCCAAATGGTTGATTAAAACAAGCGAAAAAATACACTCGACAGTTCTCCATACTTAGTACCAGACCTAAAGAGAGAGGGAACTTTGCTATCTATCACTTAAACTCTTAATGAACTACGAAGATCTTGGCCTGGAATCTGGCATTGCTTGAGATCAGTGTATATATGATGATGTGAACTGAGTATACTAGAACCAATATTTCGAATTCGCACCAATCTCGATAAATTTAAAATGAAGAAGCGAAATTCCAAGAGTAAGGTAATGAAGCGAGGACGTTTGTTCCGTTATTTCCCTCTCGAACTTTGTCATTTTCACTTCCGCCGTCCTATGATTTCTGTGCATTAGTATCTTTATGCAAACACGGAGTTGACCGGTGAACAAGGGTATGGCTAATGGTCTCGGGTCGTGGATAAACGGTGATATCCACCTGGTCAGGACAACTTGTCAACGAAAATGTTTGAGCTACCTCAGAGGCTTACAAACCACTCATATTTGAAAACGGAACAAACAATCTATTCTGTCACATGTCCACCTCTTAATACTCAAAATCTCCTCCCCCGGCTCGTCTTAGATACTTGAACGTTCGGTGCTAAGATCGAAATTCTCGTCACAGTATCTTGGATATAATATAGAGCATGTTTAAAGGTGTGCTCAGTGTCCACAAGTTTATCCTCTTCCAGGATGCTGTAAAGGATGGTTTTATTGTAGTTAATCAAATTTCTGACATCGTGAAACACTGCATCTTACTTCATCTTGAGTTGATATACACGTCAAATTAGTTCGTGGAAGAAAGTGTGGAAGTAAAGGTTTCGAAAGCTCTTGAAATTAGCTGTCTTAAAACGTTATAAGGTAACCAGCTTTGGGGTCACTTGCGAGCAGATTCATTTTCTCTGAGTCTAGCATTCCTATTCTTTTTACCTTCCAAGCATTTAACTCATTTCTCAGCAGATTCACTCTCTTTGTTTTTGATATTCCCGGCACTTTTGCAGTCTTTTCTTGTCTACTTAGCTCAACTTTAGCATTTTAAATAATACATGTTTTGTCCGCTTTCCTTTGCATTTTGAATCAGTTATCTTACACCCATCTCCCCATTCTTTCTTTCCCAGGGACACACACCTCCAAAAACTTGATTGTTAACTAATTGTTGGCTGATAAAATTTTCATCATGATCAGTGCAACCTGAATCAATTGAAACACCCTCTTATTTCATATGGAAATACAACTCTGTTGACGCGAACTCATTTGAAAATAACAGTAACAGATTTTCAAGCCCTTCAATACTAAACAAATTACCTTCCAAAAGAACATGGCATTCATTATTATTTTATCATTATTATTATAAAAAAGCTACATGGCAGCCAACCTGGCTGAATTACGTAGGTTTTTAACTTTACGGATGATAACTAAAAATATACTATATAAAATAAGCTATAATTACAAATGAAACCAATTGACTTAACTGGTATAGAATAACATGGATGGAATAAAAGACTTCGAATCGATTTGTGTAGGTAATTGGAAGTTCGAATGCACGTGGGTGTGTAAGGGTGCATTCAGGTTTATTCTTTGGGGACAGTAATTTATGGAGTTTGTGGTTGTTGTCTGATGTTATTTGGTAAAAGAGGTTTTCACGTAGTTCTTGTCTTCGGCCATGTAATGTACTGAGGCCTGATTGTTGCAAGCAGTCTAAGTACGGTTTCCCCCTGAAAATTATAGCAAGAGACCGTTTTTGAACTCGTTTTAGTTCATCTGATTGGTACTTAGGTAGAGAGTGATGAAACATCTGTGCTGCATATTCGAGGGTAGGCCTTATGCAAGTACAATAAAAATTAGTGATGTCGAATTCTGGAAGTTTTGTTCGTTTTAGCTGGACAAGACAGTACCGGCGTTTGTTAACCATCTTAATAGCGTTATTAATGTGATGGTTCCATTGTAAAGTGCTGGAAACAGTAAGTCCTAGTGTTTTGGCGTGGTCGACAACTTGAAGTTCAAGATTATTTATTCTAATGGGGTTAAATTCCTGTTTCTTACGCTTGAAGTCGATTCTAAGTTCTTTCTTTTTCTCTGGATTTAATTGGAGTTTATTCTCCACAGACCAGTTCTCAAAAGAGGTAGCCGCACGTTGTACTTGGCTGCAGGAGCCTTTTGAAACGACTTCTGAGACTGTGGTGTCGTCAACAAATTTCCACGTGCCCGTAATATTCACTCGTAGGTCATTGATCATTAGTAAAAACAACCAGGGGCCTAGCTTGGTACTTGGAGGTATTCCTGATGGAACATGTTTCCACTGCGAGTAAGTATTGAAAAGTTTTACTCTCTAATATCTGTCTTTTAAGAAATCGGCGACCCAGGAACACCTTTCGAGGAAGCGACAAACGCTGAATCATTTTTATTAGGATATGATGGTCTATTAAGTCGAAAGCTTTCCTGTAATCGAAGAGAGTTATTCTTACTGCAGCTCCTGATCTGTCTGTGGCTTGGGACCATTGATGAATCATCGAAATTAAGGTTTGCACTGAAGAGGACTTGGTTATAGCACCGTATTGGTTGGAATCTATAACGTTGAGGATGGCGGGTGCTATGTACTTCACAACAACAACAAATTCTTCTGCGACTTTAGAAATAACTGGTATCAGTGATATTGGTCGAAGGTGCTTATTTGCGTCGGTAACGGGTTTAAGCTTTGGGATTGGGATGACGTTAGCATGTTTCCAAATAGGTGGTCGACGCTGCTCTTCGTATCAATTGTTGAGGATTTTGCGGACTGGTTCAGCAAGAATTCCGTGGAAGTCCCTTGAGCAGGAATCAAAGATCTTAAAACAGTTATTGAATAGTTTGAAGACTGCAACAGTATTACATTCAACATTCATAGCTTGTTTCACCACAACCGAATAAATTTGAAAATGCATTTTTAAGACAAACATGGCCCATTATCACATGACATCGATAATTCTCCAGTCAATGAGTCGTAAGTTAGGGAATAAATTTTTTCATTTACTCATACCATGTCAGTCGCATCAATTAATAACAAAAAATATTTTTGTATAGAACCTTTAATGAAATTATACAAACTATTACCATAATATAAAACATTGTTCAAATCAGACGAATTCCAGGTAAAAGTGGCTTCAATCTATCTATAAATTATAGCTATCACTGACATTGCCACATACTGTTTACCTGCATTGGCACCAAATTTGACCTGGTTACCTTGACTAAAATCAGCACCAACAGTGTCGTTTGAATGAACTATCTCATATATAGTGGGACTTGGATTTTCTTCAACATCTTTGACAGTCTTATAAGTAACGGTACATACACTCGGTAAGACATCTTGTTAAACCAAAACATCACTTCAGTAGTCCTTTGGTAACGTTCAACAGTATGTTTTAACGTTGGTAAGTAAAATATGTACAAGTAAAATAACATCAACATTGTATCCCAAAATTGTCTTTTTAAACGTAGTTCGTCAATTTTACCATTCCCAAACACGTTGAGACACAGTTATTTGTTCGTGCAGCTTGTCATGCAGTTCACAGTAGCACATAGGTTCGTACTTTCTTGTGTTTTCAGTTTTGTTTGATTAGACTCCATAAGGTTTAGGTCAGATTGTAGTCAAGTTTTGCTCAGATTATGCCCAAATTTTGCTCAATTATCACTCAGATTTTGTTTAGATTTCACTCAAAGCGTGCAACACACACGCAGAAGGGTCTGATTAGATTGTTGATCAGCGAGGCCTCGGCCCTTGTGAGAACAACCAATTCACGGTACAAGATATACTGCTGGTGGTTATATAACTCACACAGCAGTAAGATCTGAAAGAGAAACAAAAAGAATTAAAATCAGCGACACATAAGTGATAAGACTAAACGAATTTTAGAACGACGACAAAGCAGAGACCGTAATCATCTTTGCTGAAGAACATCCGCAGGAAACAAAGGGGACATGACTTGTAGCACGCTCGAGCGTTGAGCACGAAAATAATACTGAACAGAAGGGTGATTTTCGTTGTTCTAGACCTGTAAAACGTGAACGAATCTGCTTACCTTTAAAACTGATCACGGAAAACCAATCTGTAAGAAAAAGGTTTGAATGAACTCTTCGTAGAAAAGTCCACTAGTGATTGCCGAAGATGAAATTGCGAAAGAACGCTTCGGATGTCCAACATGTGTTCGCGGTACTTTCCGTCAATGGTACGAAGCAACAGCCAACAATAACTCCGAGCTTGCGCAATACTGAGCGGTAGCCACAAGAATTAAATACGAATAGCACGCAAACTACTTAAAGGTGGATTTTCACTTGGTGCAAAATCTCGCGCGCGCGACAGCTGCATTGTAAAAATTGAATAGATTTCTGCTTGATTCCATTCGACAGCTCCGAAGACAAAAGGAAAACGTCGCGCGCGCGACATTTTGCACCAAGTGGAAATTCACCTTAAGATGGAAAATATCTCGCGCGCGACTTTTTCCTTTTGTCTTAGGATCTCTCAAATGGAACCAAGCAAAAATCTATTCAATTCTAACAATGCAGCTGTCGTGCGAGCGACATTTTGCACCAAGTGGAAATCTACCTAAAAGCCTAGTTTACACTAGCGACATAAGCATAAGGACAAGATCAATAAGAAAACAAAGCACGGCATCTCTGGGACGTCCAAAGGTAAAACAGGAATTTTTCTTTGTTTCGTCTTTTGTTCGGTTCTTGGCTCATGCTTGGACATGCTCTTATGCTTATGCTTACGACGATGCTTATGTCGCAGGTTTGACTTCTTTTGTTTTGCCTTTTTTTAACCTTACGCTTATACTTGTGTTCAAGTGTGAACCAGGCTATAAGAATTAGGTACCTTAAGATCTACGACGCCAACTTCTACGACGACGTCCTTTAAACAAAAGAATTCTTCGTGTGAGACAAACACAATGAGTAATTTTTATACCGCAGAACATTCTCAATACTGTCCTCGTTCTGCATACAACGTCACCCAGAACATTTCCACGTCTTGAGGACGACGTCACCTCGCGGAGTGAAAAATGCTGTTACTTAAGATTGAATTCAACACGAGACTACAGTCGAATGATGAAAATCAAGGCCCAGCAAAAAATTCTTAAGACAGGCATATTTGTGTCAAAAGGTTTATTAAGATCTAACGTTTCGTTGCTTAAGACGCAACATCATCAGAGAATGAGACATAATACGATGAGACAATCACTAAAATATTATCCCATAGCTAATTAGCATAAATTTGGCGTTTGAGAGGAAATAGGAAGTGACGAGATGTCAGAGGTGGCGAAGAGGGTAAAGGCAATCAGAATAAGGAAAGAGGAATTGAGCTTGATTGAGAGTTGAGGGTAGGATTGAGTTTGTGAATGAGTAAGCTTTCTCTGATGAGGAGTTCACGAGTGATAGAGGAGGAGTGAGAGAGGATGGTGAAATCATCTGATGTAGTGGGATGGCCAGTGTCGTGGTGATGTGATAGAATGTTTGTTGTGGAGGGGTTAGCACGCTCTTTGCCAGTAAGGGCTGAGATACCCAAGTGATCAGCAATCTGTGTGTGGAGAAGTCGGCTTGTTTGGCCTACATACGACGCATTACAGCATCGACACTTAAAAAGATACACAACACGAGATTTTAGACCATTGGGTATCCTGTCCTTAAAAACAAAACGAATAGAAATATGAGGGAAGGCATGTGAGCAAAGCTTACGAATTTGTGTTCGAATCTGGAGGCTGTGTTGTCCAGTGAAGGGAAGGCAGAAGTACATGATCTTTTTAGGTGCAAGGGAAACTTTAGGTACAGGCGAAAATTTGTTGTCTAAAAAACGGCGAATACAATTGTCTAGAAAATTTCGGGGATAGCCGTTGAGAGAAAATAGTTTCTTAAAATTATCAAGTTCCGAGTGAAAAGTAATGTAGGTCGAACAAATGTTAAAATAGCGATTTAAAAGAGACATAACTAGACCTTTTTTGTAGGTAAACGGAATAAAGCTATCAAAATTTGTACATAGGCCGGTAAAGGTGGATTTGTGAAAGATGGAGGTGGTAAAAGAGCCATTGTCTCGTGTGATTTTAACACCAAGAAATGATAATGACTTGTTAACTTCATTTTCAACAGTAAAAACAATATTTGGGTGTTGACGGTTTAAAAAGTTAAGGAAAGCGTTTATGTAGTTATTCGAACGAAACAGTAAGAAGCAGTCGTCAACATATCTACGATATAGAACAGGTTTAAAGTCAGACGGACAGAGCTCAAGCCAATTTTGTTCATGCCATGAGAGAAAAATAGCCGCAAAAAGCGGTCCCAACGGAGACCCCATGGCTACACCGTCTATTTGTTCGTAGAGAACACCGTTAAATAAAAAATGACAATTTTTAACAGATAATTGTAAAAGTTTTGTAAAATCATCGCTATTAAAACCATGAAAATGTGTGGAGTTGGAGAATAATTTAGTAACAATGATGTCAATCGTTTCATCCAAAGGGATGTTGGTAAAAAGGGACTTGATATCAAAGCTTGCCATAAATTATCAGAGTTAAAGTTGGAAGAGAGTAGATCATTGACGAACATAACATAACCCATCCACAACAAACATTCTATCACATCACCACGACACTGGCCATCCCACTACATCAGATGATTTCACCATCCTCTCTCACTCCTCTATCACTCGTGAACTCCTCATCAGAGAAAGCTTACTCATTCACAAACTCAATCCTACCCTCAACTCTCAATCAAGCTCAATTCCTCTTTCCTTATTCTGATTGCCTTTACCCTCTTCGCCACCTCTGACATCTCGTCACTTCCTATTTCCTCTCAAACGCCAAATTTATGCTAATTAGCTATGGGATAATATTTTAGTGATTGTCTCATCGTATTATGTCTCATTCTCTGATGATGTTGCGTCTTAAGCAACGAAACGTTAGATCTTAATAAACCTTTTGACACAAATATGCCTGTCTTAAGAATTTTTTGCTGGGCCTTGATTTTCATCATTCGAATACGTTTTCCGCCTGGTTCTTCAATTACATCGAGACTACAGTCGTTCTAGGAGAACTGGAAAGTTTTGGGAGTCATAAAAGAAGCCACAAGTATATCAAATATGGTGGTCAACACAAGTGGTCAAGTACAGTGGTTTCGTTAAATGTGGAGATTTTAGATGACATCGTCATTCAATTTGACTTGGTAGATTTTAAGGTCCCTAATTTCAGAGGATATGACCTTGACGAACGTTCACATGTTATGTGTCACTTTAGTTTGCTGCAATGCGCTGGTGAGACTCGGTGTGGAGTAGTTAATTCATGGGAACAAAGTTAATCCGCGGCCAATTTTAATGCAAGACAAATTTCGTCACAATTACTTCCCGATCAATGATCAATTTATCTCTGCAAGGGAGCTATACCTGTTGGGCAACTACATGTCATCCTTCTTACGCCATACGTCGCAACTCCTGTTTCTTTTGTAAACTAAAGCAGATCTTTTTTATATGTATGGATGAATTAGTGTCTATCGAAATTTTTTTCTTACTTCATGTTTGTACTTCTGCATTACAATTGTACAAGTCAATGACATGAATTTATTTTATCCTAATTATCAGATATACTTGACCTTAGCTGTGACCTTTGGGTTGATAAAGTATTGTCTTATTTCATGTGACCAACCTTGCATGTGAGAGACCAAATTGTTTACTTTGCATTAGTTTTGAACCATCGACTGAGGTCAATAGTATGATTTTCTTCGTCTTTAAACTTAACTTGGGTGATCATATTTGATCAAACAGATCTTGCAAAGATGTTAGGAATCCATTTACAGAGTGATTTCTTGGAATAAGGTAAGAAAAATCTACATTTGCGCATCTGGTAAGGATTCTGTAGAGAATCAAAGAGTATGAATATCCTCAAGTTTTGGATCGGCAAACTTCACTGGGTTTTCTTCTGGCTTGCACTGGTGTATTTCTTCAAGACAGGAAGCTGTCGTCTTGTTATTCATATATCACAACGAGTTGGGAAGGATACACCTGATTGCTTAAGAATTGATTGTGTTAAGTCATCTAAAACGTGCGAATGTAAATCCCTTGCTTATGTGTTAGAACGTGTCATTGCAAGCAACGAGACTGTTGTGGATATTAAGATGGAGGATCTCGTTTATATAGTTAAAAAGCCTCTTCGAATTGAATTGAAACGAGAAAGAAGTTTATGGATTAACATATCACCTGGAAATAACCGTATGTCAAACGCTTCTATGCGCTGTACAGGTGAATCATCTAAAATATTTGAGAAGATAATGGGGGATAATCTTTCCTTGGAATTTCGAAACATTGCTTTTGAGAAGTGTGGTTGCTATAAAACATGTATGCCGGCAGTTATGATCAAAAACACGTACAAAGTTTCTTTCTTCTCATGTATATTTCAAGATAATTGGTCTGGTGGTTTCCTTTCCATTAATTCCGTCGTTCACATAGAAAACTGCAAATTTGAGAGCAACTCTGCCGAAAATAAAGGCTGCGCAAATGTTTCACATGCTATGGGTGGAGCTGCCGGATTTCTGTTTGAAAGTCAGAAAAGAAAGATGTCTGTGAATATTTATCGAAGCCATTTTATTGAAAACAGAGTCCATGCGAATAATGACATGTATTATGTTTCAGACAAAGATCCTAAAGGCCAAACAGTCCGTGGAGGTGCTGTCCATATCACTTTTCGTGGTATCTCTAACATTTTGATTACAGTGAACGTAAGAAAGTGTCGATTTGAGAGAAATCTAGCAACAATTGGAGGTGCATTAAATATCCAGTCATTCAATACTGCCTTGAACAACAACATTCATATAACTGAAACTAATTTTTCTGGAAATAATGGGACTCAGCTAGGAGGCGCTTTTGCGATGTCGTTATGGGACAATTCGGTGAGAAATAACCTTCATATGACTGACAATGTTATGGAAAACAACTGGTCTAGAGGTGGAAGTGGAATTTATATTTACCTACTGAACTCCGTCTCAGGCATTTCCGATAAACAAACGTTTTCATTTAAACGAGTTCTAGTTCGTGATAATACTGGGCCAATAGGTAATACGGGTTCAGCCGTGAAGATAGTTTCTCCGCAATTCGGGTACCATTCCATGGAAGTGATGCCTGTCTTCGAAGATTGTACGTTCAGTAATAATACCAACAATGGTTTCATGGCATCATTTGTTGTGGATCGAGTTGACATTACTTTTAAAGGGACCAACGTCTTTAATGGGAACAAGTATTTTGGAGCTGCTTTATTTTCCAGTTCTCTGTTGCATGTTCACGGGAAGTTGGACTTCATTAGAAATGTTGGATCGATCGGAGGGGCAGTTGTCATGTCGAATTCTCAGATCGTACTTTTCCCAGGAGCCCATGTTCTTTTCAAGGACAATGAAGCCTATATTGGCGGGGCGATTTATATTGTCACGAATCCCATCTATCGTGTCGCAAATGTCAATAATCCACGCTGTTTCATCACATATTCAGAGAAAAATGCACGCCAGAGCAGCTGGAATGTAAGTTTATTTAAAATGTTAGCAACTGTTTGTTTCTCAGTATGCGTCATGATCTGTTTTAACTAAAAAGCAAGTACTTTACTTAGTCTATTTATCCACGAAACAGACTGGGTGTCAGTGATGTTCGAACACAGTATTCCTAGTTTTACACACCTCATGCTTCACTTGGGCATAACTCCAGAATGGTTGTAACCCATATCTCCAAAGCTCGTAGAGATGGAAAGCGACAATGGGTGTTCAAGCTGGTATGGTAATATCAGAGGCATTCCGTGTTTCCATGGCAATAAGAGCAATTGAAAACAACCTCAAAAATTCAGTTTTCTCCAGTTTGCAAAAAATCCTGTCATTAGCTATTTTTCTTGTTTTGTACAAAGCTTGCAATAAACAAATCTTATTTCGTGATACCAATATGATGACATTCTGACAGAGAATTTTTAATTTTTTAAAGAAAGTAGCGAGTTACCCTTCTACAGAAAATTCTGCGGAATTCTTCTGTTTGATTCAAGTTTTTAAACTTTCGCCTTATGAATTGCGAGGTTAACAAAAATTCTGTCAAGTTTCGGCAAATTCTAATGACTAGATTTTGAAAAATCGTCAGTTTTTCTAAGGCAGACAGCAATGTGATCAATAGCAATGTTTCACAGAACTACGCATGCTCGGCAATGCACCGCGTGGGAAGGCGCGCTGTAGAACTTTGATCCCTCGCGGAGCAAGCGAGGCAGGGAATCAACATAGAAAAAGTGTAAAGGTAGTACTCTGCCAAACAAGGGTATGTATTGACATTTGATTCTAATGAAGGGCTTTTCCTGGAAACGTCAGTGCCTTGTCTCGTTTATTTGGCAGAGTACACGTTTTTTTTTTATAAAAAACCTTAATCTGGATTTGAGGCTGAGGTTCCTTATTTTTTGGAGAGTTTGAGGCTCACAGTTCTTTAAATTGTTCCTTATTTTTAAACAGGTTTTTTCGATAATAAATGCTAAAAATTCTCGGTCAGCAAAAGTTTTTTACAAACCAACAGTAAAAGAACACGTGTACGAAAGTTATTTTCTGACGAAGTCTTCTGTTTATTTTTCTTTTTGAATCTTTAGTTATGACAAGGAAAAAAACTTTCAGTTGACTTTACTGTTTCTTAGTTCCTTGGTATTCCTTGATTCTAAATCTCAGCCTGAGCAGTTCCTTAAGAGTTCCTTAATTTTTCGGCAAATCTCAGCCTCGAGTTCCTTATAAAGGTGTTCCTTATAAAAAGAAAAAACGTACTGCCTTTAGGCTTTCTACGTCGAAGCAAGGAACCCATGTTTATGGCTAATAAGTTAAGTCTGTTCGTGTTTTGTAAGGACAAACATACGCACAGATCTTCTCCCAACGAGACGCTTGTTGCAGTCAGGGGCGCCGGAGCCACGGGGACAGCAGGGGGTAGCTGCCCCCGCTGCCCTTTGCTTACAGGGGCACGCGGGGGCAGCCGTGTGGCCTATGTATTATTAAAAGAAAGCTAGTATCATTACAATTTGTTATACTTACTTTTGAATTTATTTTATCACTCTAATTTAAAATTTGTACTGCCAAAATTTGGAAAACAAAAACGGCATATAAAATTTGTTAACGAGATGTGTAATGAAGGGGAATGAGCCCGAACTAATCGTCGCTGTTCGTAGTTGGTCGTCGTCGTCGGCAATTAACGAAGTGTCTGTCGTTGGGTTTCGAAGGAGTCAAGGAAATTGTGCACGTGAATATGTAATGAATATACTCAATAAATTAGAGGTAAGTGTGATATACATGGTTAAGATATAATAATTGAGACTTTGAGAGTTCTTTAGGTCCAGAGAGACGGAGATTATAAAAGTATCACTTTTTTTGCTTGCAAAGTAAGGTGAAAGTGCCCTTTTTCGAGATTCTGCCCCCACTGCCCTGGGTTACTTCCGGCGCCCTTGGTTGCAGTAAGCAAGGAAAACGGGACTGTGGCAAAAGGTCGAGGAATGAAAAATTTACCACCTTTGTTCGTTGAAACTTTGTCTAGCCATCGTAACAGCTCGAGCCCAAATTATTGATTGATTAAACTTTTTGTTTCTTTGACAGGGACGGCGGAGCCGGGGGGGCTGCAGGGGCTGTAACCCCCCACCCCAACTTTTTTCCAAATGTAATGTTGAAACAACTACGCTTTAAAACACTTGTTGTACAATTTCCCAGAGAAGCATACAAAATGTTGTATTTTTATCTCAAGCCCCCCCGCTCGTAATTCCGCTCCGCCATCCCTGTTTGATCAGTATCTCTTACAGTAAACTTGATCTTTTTATTGCCAGGCAATGTTGATATTAGTAAAATAAGCAAAGAATTAAACCTCCTTTCAAATCCCGGCAAGAGCAAAAGAAAAAAATTTTGCCGCCATATTTTTTACACGTTTAAAACACGCGTCCATCTCGCGACACTGACTCACACGCGTTTTGTTGTTAAATACCGCTGGTCACGACCTGAAACCGTGTTCAGCCACCTTAATCGTGGTTACATACAAATCCTACAATCGAATTAGCTATGGTACTCGACATCTAATTAACACTTAGATTGTGAACTCGGAATTTCTATGAGTAAAGGTGAGAGGAATTGAGAGCGAATAATCCAATTATTTATGTAGAAATTGATTAATTTTTGTTAGTTTATCAAATTTATTACAAGAACTGTGTATAAGCATTGTTTTGGCTGGTAAAAACCCAGTCTTACTGCTTTGCTCTTTGCTTCTCAGTATCTTTCGATCATTCGGCATCGCGTAACGTGGCCGGTCAGATTTAACTACCGGTGAGTTTCTGCTGACACTAGATAGATGTTAGTCGTGGCGGATAAAAAAAAAAAAAAAAGTAACGCTGGCGTTATCAGGACAATATCTCTGGTTTCGTAATAAATTTGAGAAACTGACCAACATAAAAATGATTTTCACTTAACAATTAGATTATGAGCTGGATATTTCTATGAAGTGACATCTGATCATTTCATAGAAATTGAGTGCACATAATATAATTGTCTTAGCGGAAATTTATTGATGTTAGTTTTTCAAATGTATTACGAACGAGTAGGTATAAGCATTTTTGACCAAAATTCTTGGCCTTACTGCGTCGTCATTCGCTGCTACTCAATATTTATCGGCCATTATATAACCAGTAGGATAACAAATCCCGTTGTTGCATTTGTATTAAACTACTTGTCAGTTTCGACCATTAAAACAATTAGATCATTCGTTTTCAGTTTCTCAAAAACGATTCTTGACTCGGGCCTCAAATCAAATGTCACGCTATAGAAATTTCGTTTTCGCAATTGCTAATTAGTTTTTACTAATGCAGCAGACCAGTTACACTCACAGGTTACTTGACCTCCGCCTCTTAAAACAACAGCCTTGGAATTATGACATGAGGAAATGCATACAGGGTGATATATTAAGTTTAGGTCTTCAAAACTTGTATAGGCTCAGAAAAATAGGTAATATTGTAGCTGGTCATATGACCAATGGGAATTTTTTCATCCATGCCAAAAAAAAGATATATTCAAAACTAAGTTCAACCCACAAACGACGAGAAGCCAGTAAAAAGAGAGATTTTATTGTTATGTCACGTTTCAAAAGAAACAATGAATGTCAAGCAGAATAATAGTAAATTTTGTTTTCTCGACCTTACGACCAAAAAATAAAGTATTTCTTCCCTGGTTAAATATTCCTTCATCCAGCTAAAATTGCCATAAACAACATCAACCTTTATCCGAGTACCGTTGCGGTTTGGCAACTTTGTTATTTTATATAATTTAGCTAACTCGAGGTTATTTTACACTGGCTAACGTCAGCCAATTTTACTTCTCAAGGAAGACGTCCTGGCGGGTTGCCCGACAAAAGGTTAAAATGTTTTGTTTTTTTTTTTTGTTTGTTTTTTTTTTTGGGGGGGGTTAGTATAAAAACATCACGTTAAACAGCTTCCTCCAAAAAATAAAGACGACCACTACGAATTTGGCTCATTTCTCTCAACCAGTGCAAGGTTTGAAAATCAAAACACCAGAATTATATTGGAGTAAGCCACCACCCTGTATGCGTTTTTCGAATTTATAATTCCACACCTAATGTTTCAAGAGGTTGAAGTTACAGGCATGACGTGCTAATATTCGCTTTCAATTTCTATGAGACTACTGTTGACTCTGGTTTCGCTCTCGTCAACTATCACTTCATAGAATTTTGAGCTCATAACTTAATCGATAAATGAAAGATTTCATACTCGAAATTACTTTCCACAAGTGACCTTAATCTTTAATTTCACACATAATACATGTTTACACAATGAAAAATTCTTTCTTACAGAAGTCCCGACAGTCCTATAGCCGTGGTTAAATAAATTTTCTTGCCATATTTAAGGTTTCTTTATCATTTTATAATATAAAAGGAATGTAAAATCGTTTTCGACCTTTATAAACTGTGGTATGAACACTTGGGATATGGTGAGCGTATGATAAAAAGTCAACATCTTTTACTTAACTTTATCGTTCACCCGTTCAAGAGACCTGCTACGATGTTCTTGGGAATTGTGAATCACTTACCACGTTTGTTTTTCATGGTCGATTTCAAGCGTGTATTTAAGCGTTACAATGCAGAGTTCTTTATTTAGCCTCACTTACTTTAAATGACTGAAATAACTGTAATTAACTGAAAGTAGCTGTCTATGGACTGGTGTCCCATCCCCGCCAACAATCAAACTTCTTATTTTATCTACAGCATTTTGCATTTTGAAATATTGTATTTAAACTAGTGTTAACCGCTGTTAACACTAGTTTAACACTAGATTTCGGTGTTCAAGTAATATATGAAACTTAGGACTTCGCCCTCAAGTTGATATGTCGCTTAAACACCTCGGTCGTAGTGTAATAACCTTCACATGGAGTCGTTAATCGTGTTATCCCACGATTACATGATGAAAGTATCAGTAAAGGCTAACACTCTTCCTTACCAGCAGCCTTTAATATACATGTTAGCCAGTGAACTACCTATAACTATATCCATTAAATTTGATTGAACTCAGCAGCCATGATTATTTCCCGACATTTTGAAGGAGTTGCAAATGGCGCCAGGTTAACAGTCAATATGTATACAACAGATCAACTTTGTGCGGCGTTGAGAAAATTATGGAAAATAATTATAAAAAAACTGGCTATGTCCTTGCAATAAAATGTCAAAAATTTCCAAGGTCCAACCATCGCCTGAAACATCTTATGTTCATATTAAAATTTTACCTCTAAAAGTTATAAAACTATTGAAGTGTCTAAACATTTTCGATCGATTTGATCATCTTCAGAAATAAAAACATTTTGTACACCGTTCCGCCCTACTTACGTCTCCAAATTTGTATATTTATGTTACATGTATACCACAGGTAAAAGGAATAAGCTTGAAAGATTGTACTTGTGTATTAAGTTCTGGGTCATGTTTCGCGATGTGCTTTTCCCAGCTGGTAAAGGCGAAGCATAAGTATTCAAATTTGGAGACTTCATAAGTATGGCCAAATAGTATAGAAAATGCTTTTGCTTCTTGAGACGATCAAATCGCATGAGAATGTTTAAGTATCTTAACAATTTTATAATTTTTACTCTAAAATTTAAATAATTTATACTGGTAGAAAAAATGTTAATCTTAGTTTAAAGTTTTTATTTCTTTATGATTCGGAATCCTAGCTTATTACACATTCTGAAAAACCTTAAGGGCGGTCGAGTTTTTGACAACACGGACCCCGCCGGTTAAACCCAGCTGCAAACAGTCTAAAAAGCAAAAAGTATGAACAAAAACAAGGTAAAACATAATAATAATAATAAATGTGTTATTTGCCAAACATGATCAGTTCGTTCTTAACTGATAAAATATAAGAAAGAGGTGAATTCACTACTTTTTAACATTTTCCTGTCCAAGGCGTCTCCGCTTGAAGAGTAAAATCGTCTGGCCTCATCCAGAATAAAATTTAAAAGTCAGGTACGGACCGGAAAGGGTTAAGGTTTTTTTTTTGTAAAAATGTCAAACTTAGATTAAATATCTCTTTGGTGACAGGAAATCCATTTAATTTGAATGTCAGTCAATTATTGTTTCATTTCTTTTCTCTAGGCTAGCGTAACCTTCATAAACAACGTAGCTGTTGGGAAAGGCGCTGCTCTTAACGTTGATTCTTTAATCTCCTGTGGATGGGATATGGAATCTCGGGCAATTAATCTTCACAAGTCTTTGAGGTGGGGCAACAACTTTATTTATGATGGCAACATCGTATGGGAAGACATGAATTTCTGGCATTCAAATGAAACTAACGATATATCAACGGACGTGGCCAGATTGGTGGAAAGGAATGGACGCGAAAGACTTCAGGTTTGTTACCATGCCTTCAATACCTACATGATTTTGTTCAATCGCTTAAGCCTGGTTGACACGTGAGCATAAACTTAAGCACAAGGACAAAACAAAAGGCAAAACAAAGGCATGAAGTCAAGCCTGCAACATAAAGTTCGTCATAATCATAAGCATGAGCCAAGAGCTGAGCAAAAGACGAAACAAAGAAAAGTTCTTGTTGTTTTTTCTTCGCAAGTCCAAAAGGAGATATGCTGTGTTTTCGTATTGATCTTGTCCTTATACTTATGTCGCTAGTGTAAACCAGGCATTAATGATTTTTTGCGGCACCTATAGATGCCTACAAAAAAGTCGATCTGTATCCCTTTTAAAATTTGATACCATCTTGAACGGAGGCCTGACAGGCATTGAAGAGAGGCTTTCTGCTAATTTTACTAAGGAGAAATTGATCTAAACTTTGCTTGGACGATTGATTTAAGCATGTGACCAAGAACAATGAATGAATATCCACTCAGTAATTTAGATAGCTTGCTATAAGCTAATAAAATGAGCCAAATATGTCTTTGTGACTATACAGCAATGTGACAAGGCTCGTCGATAGCGTCTCCATGCGTTTTTGCAATCTGCCTCTCGTGCATTTTCTTTTCAACTGAATGGTCTGTTTAAGTTTATTCCAGTTAAAACTGGGCGCAAACGGACAGCAATAAGAAGGCTGCGTTAAACTTAATTATGTTAAAATTAATTTGACAACCCCCCTGAGTATTTGCAATTACTTGCACTTGGTCCTTTTTTAGCAAGGAAATAATCATGTGCCGGAATGGCTCCAGATCATGCAATTTGGGACAGCAGTTTCGGGCAAACTAAGTTTGGCGTGCATAAAAATCTTTCATATTCGAAGTGAGGTCAGAAAGATAGAAGACACTTGCAAACATTACTGGGTGTTACAAGCTTTTTACCGTTAAACGCTTCACATTAACTTTACTTTGGTACAGAGGAACGTCTACTTGTAAAGCTTCGTACCTGTTGTTACTTCTACCACATAATTCTCTGCCATTTCGTGTTTCCAGCGAATTTATACTATTGTCTTACCTCTCTTTAACCCTTACTTTTTTTTCAAGTAAATGTTTATCATGTCGTATATATGTTGTAGATATGAGAGCGTGGAGATATTAAAGATGATCGATAAACGTTTGTCAAGCCCTAATATCAGAAGACCGCTCAGGCGGGCATACATGTGTCGAACTTGTACCTACGCACGCCATCTGAGTCTCAGTAGATCAATGGTTAGAGTTTCTTATCGGTCATCAGAGGTTTGAGGGTCCGATCCCCTCTGGGGCTCAGAAATCGTCTTTCTGAGATTAGGGTTTGACGAACGTTCATCGATCATCTTAAATGTTTATCATCATCAACACAACATTGTGAGAAGATTGTAGCCGTTTACCTCTTAGTCTTCCTTGCATAGTCTTTAGGGACCTTAAGATCTGCAACATCAACTTCAACGACGCGTCCTTCGAAACAAAAGAATTCTTCGTGTAAAAGAAAGAGAATGAATAATTTTTGTTCTCCAGGCCATTCTCAACGAAGTCCTCGTTCTGCATACAACGTCACCCAGAACATTTTCACGTCTTGAGGAGGACGTGAGCTCGCGGAGTGAAAAATGCTGTTATTTCAGATTGGATTCAACTTGAGAGGAGACTCGTTTTAGGAGAACAGGAGCGTTTTAAGAGCCATAAAACAAGCCTCAAGTATCAAGCACGATGGTCAACAAACCGTGGTTTCTTTAAATGCCGAAATTTTAAAGGACGTCGTCGTTCAAGTTGACATCGTAGATCTTAAAGTCCCTATTGTAGCTCGCCAAACGCGGCCTTGGTATCCCATGGGAGAGTCTTGGAAGTTATAGTCTTTGACCAGTACATTACATTGTGTTACAATGGGATCATGACATATAAGAATAAAAAACGGCAAGTATATTCCTCCAACGGAACCACAGACAGTTTTAGTACATGGGTAACCTTAAAGGTTACCCATAAGGGAGGCAAATTTAAATAATTACAATCTTAGAAATGCCCACATTAACCTCTCAGTTCCTAAGCCTAAAACTGAATATTTGAAAAAAAGTTTTGGGTATAGTGGAGCTGTGCTATTCAATAGCCTACCAAAGGAGGCGAAGCTGACAGAGCCTATAACCAGCTTTAAAAATTTGATTCAAAAAGTGTTTGACTGAGTCAGACGTCGAACATCGTCGAATTTTATCTTTTTAAACTTTTTTATACCTTAGGACTTAGATTAATTCTTTATATGAATTCTTTGTATTTGTGTGACGCCCCTCATGACAACCATCATTTGATGATGAGGGTAGCGTGTTTAAATAAAGTTACATTCATTCATTCATTTCATTCATTCATTCATTCATTCATTCATTCATTCATAAAGTTACATTCATTCATTCATTCATTCATTCATTCAAAATATCTCGATAAATCATAATAAATCAGAAATTGTTTCGAAAGTTATCTGGGATAAGAGAAACTCTACTCCCGTCCAAGCGCACTAATAAGTGAGTTTAAACACGAGGAGAAATAAGGAATTTTGGAGAAATGCTACTCTACTGCGTGATTTATGAGGCCTGATAAAGCCTATTTACACGATACGATAGTCGTATACGATTGTTCGTTCTGATGTATCCGATTAACTGAATGGAGTCTTACGCACGTATTGCTACATTAGCGAGCGAATTGAAAGCAGGAATCGTGTCTTTCACACAACATTACATGCCCCAGGATGAACAATCGTATACGACTATCGTATTGTGTAAATGGGCCCATAGAGGCAACGTAGAGAGTGGTCATCCAGACGCCAATGAAACAAGTTGCTTTATAAGACAAACGTTGACAAGATCAGGTTAAACGTTGTCATCTCGTTTTTAATCCGAATCTTGGATTTTACGAGATCTTTGTTTTCGGATTGTGTTTTGTTTTATATTTCTTAAAAATGTCGGCTGGTTATGGTTTATGGGCCTAGTTAAATAAAGTTTTGGTCCATTCTGTTGCGTTACTCATTCGAACTCTTACTCTGTGTATACCAAATGCAAATTTCAAACTAACTGTAGCTTGGATTTCCACTCATAGATTTCCCCAGGAGAATCAGCAGTCTTGGACATTGTTGCTTACGACGAGCTGAACAACTCTGTGCCTACACTAATTGCTCTAGTGTTAAACTGTGAATGGTTGAACTTTAAAACACAGTACAACATCATCGATCCGCAGAAAAAAAATCAAGTTGAGGTAAAATATACTCTCAGGTCTAAACCACAACGAAATCCAACTGCAAAGCTATATCTTTATGACCTCTCGTCAAGTTTTCGAGTTAGTTCAAATCTCACGATTGTTTACAAGAATTGCAACCCTGGATTTGTATTGAATGGTGATACGTGCACCTGCGATTCAAATAATACCGGTGTGATTGGGTAAGTATGCATTTGTATTGGATACATAGGAAAACTATGCGTTAATAAGTTTCTGTGCTGTGGTAAATCCGACACAAAGACGCCTCAAGAATATATCACCTAGTTGCCACCTACCACTTTTGCTTCGAGTATTTCTCCTTCAAAAGCAGTTGCCATCCAGAAAAAAAAAAAAGCCGAAAAGTTCCCTCCCATTATGAATATGGCGATTCAGAATGCTTAGGATTACAACATAAGGTATCTATAATTCCTCATCTTTCGAAGCCATTAGACCCGGCTATAAATGTTTTGCTGCCAGTCGTTGAGATCCTCCATCTCATTTGTGCTCGGTCTTTCTTTGGCGCAAAAGATTTGATTCATTTACGCTATGCAATATCAAAAGGTCTCGCTTAGGCGAGATGTAAGCAATTTAGCTTAATTTTTGGCGTTTTTAAATCTACTTACATAAAGAAGCAAGATGAAATATGCAATCTTGGCAAAATTTTCTTTGAATCTTATATATTTCTCAAAGCCAATGCAAGTTTTGGTTATTGAAACTCCAGGAGTTTTCCTAAATCACAGTTCTGTATGTGTTTTCTGGGTTCATAATTCCCTACTCGCTATTTTAAGAGTGAAGATATCACGTGACCATTTTGTGTAAGCGGCCTATTTCTGCTGTCACTTGCAATAATCACCGCTGACAATTGTCAGCCTCCTTCGAAATTGTGAGTGTTTGACAGGAAAGTTTGCCACTAAACTGAAACGGTAAATTGTATTCAGACCTGTGTATGTTTAAATAAGACGATTGCCAAAATTCATGACCCTTCATCGATATACATTCTTGGATTTCATTCTGATGCCTTTTCTGCCGTTATTCAGCATCTATTTCTACTTCGCCAAATTAGATATTGTATACTCGACCAAACATGTCAGACCAAGTTACAGACCAAAGTGTGTAGCGTACGTGATTAGACTAAGAAATATCAAATACAGTCAACTCTCTCAATGAGGACATCTCTATAAAGCGAACACCTCTCTAAGGCGGACACAACCAACGCCGTCGAGAGCCAAAGCGGGCCCCGGGTCAAAATTTGAATGCGAGCCCCTCCAAGCCTCCAATATTTTTAGTACTAACGGCGTTATCTTGAAGTAAATAACTAAATGGAAGCTATCGCATTTTCATTAGATTACAGATGTAAAAAAATCTCTTCACCTAATATTTGTGAATTTATTCACCTAAAATACGTTTGTATGTTATGTTCTACAAAAAGTGAAGTACTAAAAGCACAAAAAGCAAATAATATAGCTTCTGATAATGTACGAGAGCCTCTCTTTTCTTCATTCACGTGTTGCTGCTTCTCTCGCCTTTTTTGGGCACCGGATTATGTTGGTAAGAGGACATCACACAATAATCACTGATCACATCGATCACATTGTTGTATGAAAGCTCTGAAGCCGGTTGTGACTTGTAGCAACAAATTAAATATAATATCCAGACAGGGCGACAGATTGCGCCGAGCAGTTTGATGTTTAGGAAACATGAGAGCTTGGATATATTGAAGTAGATGAACGATCTTCAAGCTCGATACTCAGAATATGATATCTGAGCCCCAGACGGGGATCGAACCCGCAACCTTCTGATGACCGGTTAGACGCTCTAACCATTGAGCTACCGAGACTCAGATGGCGAGCTACGTTGCAAATTCGATATATATATGCGCGACCTAAGCGGAAGCCACTATATATTGATAATGATTGAAGCAGTTTGATGTTTAGGAAACATGAGAGCTTGGATATATTGAAGTAGATGAACGATCTTCAAGCTCGATACTCAGAAAATGATATCTGAGCCCCAGACGGGATGCGGGTTCGATCGCTTATGGACACAACTAGCTGGTTCCAGCCGTACATAACATATTTCCCTATAAATTAACTGACTATACGGCGGACGTCTCTCTGAAGCGGATAGCGGACAATTTTTGGAAGAATTTTGGTCCAAAATATCCAGGAAGCCGGACACTTAAAATGCAAATTTGCGTGGATCACGCTTATCACGTTAGACATATTTGACAAGAATTTGTAATCTTTTATTAACTTGTTATTAAAAATCAATACAATGGCTTATTTGTGCGACCGTTTAGACGTTTTATGAAATTCATCTGTTTTCCTTTTTCCCTGTTCTCGTTCCTTCTTGTTCTTTCGCAATGCATTTCTCAGCCAATTTATTGCCGAGTTGATGGCTTTAAAGTGTGCTTAACATCATGTAAGGGGGGCTGTGAACGTTTTTGCTTTTAATAAATGTTGCGTTCTAGGTTTGACGTCACAAATATCGGGTGTCACGTCCCATCAGCTGTCGATAAGGTGGACACCTCTCTAAGGCAGATACTTACAGCTGGTCTCGAGGATGTCCGCTTTATAGAGAGTTGACTGTGAATATCAGTATGGATGGAAAGAATTATTATAGATATAGAGACATCATTTACATAATATTACCTTATTTATGGGGTTTTTGTGCTGTTCATTCTGTATAGATGCACGAGAGACGGCCGTTATGTTCTCTTTAAAGAAGGGTATTGGATTGGTGTGGTTAATGCAAAGTTCACAGTTATGCCTTGTCCATACGGATATTGCAGGTGTCCGAAGCCTAACAACAGAACTGAAATGTATGGTTGTTTTTTTAATTCTGCAAACTATGATGATAAGTTGGTGTGTGATAATCACCGACAGGGTGTGTTATGTGGTGAATGTCAAGAAGGCTACACGGTAGGAATTCAAAGTTACAAGTGTGTAAAGTACGAAGAGGATTCGAGATGCACTTGGACTAGTGTTTTGTCTGTTGCTTTGACAATCAGCTTGTGCGTTCTAATTATTTATTTCAATCCTGGATTGGATAACGAGCTTCGTGGCCCTCTCTTCTTTTTTCAAGTACTTCCTATATTTTTTTCTCCGGAGATTGGCGTCTTAAACAGAGATTATGGGCTCATTTATTTCTTAGCCTCTGTATCTGGCTTTACTATTCCGTTCTTCGGGTATTTCATTCATGACTGTTACATTGTGAAAGGTCTAGATAACCTAGATATGCTGGCTTTGGGATACACCTCTTCTGTTTTGGCTATTATTGTCTTTTCCATGGCTTCGTTTCTAGTTCATAGACGTGTTGTTGTCATACGAAGGAAAAATTCTGTTCAATGTTTTTGGGTCTTACTAATTTTCATGTACACAAGCCTTACTAAGACATCACTCCGTATCCTCCACTGTCCTCCAATTCAAGGTAAATTGCGTCTTTTTGCTCAAGCGTCTGTGATATGTTACCAAAGACCCTTGCATATTGTAATGGCTGTCTTCGCAATCATCATCACATTATTCTGTGCACTTGTTATTCCTTTGCTGATAATTGTTCTAACGGTATGCAGCTCTGTAAAGTTGGATCCTCATTACGTTGACACATTGACGAACAACCTGAACCCTTACTGCTTATGGTGGTGGGTTGTTGATCTATTAAGACGGTTACTGGTGGTTCTTTTGGATGTTTTTATTCCAGTTTGGAACATTAAGCAGGTAAGTAAGTCCTATCGTAATGTGCGGTTATTTGATACTAACTTGGGCGTCATACGCCCTGTTGTTGATTCTGCTTGCCTACACCAACCAGTTGACGTTGTAAACCTTCACTTACCAGCTGAAAGCACCTTATATTAATAACCGAACGCGTTGGATCCCTACTTGTCATTAGTAGCTTAAACGTGATGTGATAACTCAGTTTTTATAATGATCATTATAATAAGGTAATATAAGTCATTAATTAATTTCAGTGTTTATTGAGTCCTGGATGTTGGTTGTTGGTATAGCGTGATATCCTGGCTCATTTTAAAGTAAGGGCGAGGTGGCACCCTGTGAAAGCGGCCTAGATTAGTGCCTAATGATTAAAAAAGTAGAGTGTAGTGTGGGCAGTGTTAGAAGTAATATTTCAAGTACGAGTTGGTATTCTTCCTCCGATTTCTAGATGCCGAGAAACGAGTTGAAAAACGAGGCGAAGCCGACTTTTTTTAACGAGTTTCAGTTTCGAGGTATCTAGAAATCGGAGGAAGAACACTATACGAGTGTTTGAAATTACTTCTCAAACGAACCAGTATTTTAGGCGAAAATCCAGCCGAAAGTTGAAAAAATTCAGCTGTAATCTTCCTCCTATTTCTAAATACTGATTAATTATGTATTTCTTTTGTTTTTTCTTCGTGAATTATTAATCAGTTTGAGAACAACATGTAAAAACCCAAAAGGGTAAGAGAACTGCTGAAACTTTCGGGAGGAGATGCAGACTTTTCAAGCGAAGGTCCTTTACCGGAGTAAAACTTGAAATAATATTAAATGGGTGGTATTTTCCCACTTGTAAAAAGTCATACAAAGCAAAATTAACCCATAAGATGAGAATGTCGAAATCAAATTAAGTATAATCAGATGCAAATGATGAATTGCATTTCACTTGCTACTTTAAACGTCGATCAACAAACCGCACGAAGAATGCAAACCAATGTTCTTATCAACCCATGTTAGACTAAAGCATGAACACTTTCTCGGCGGCATAAGACTTCTATTATTTTACTCTGGCTAACGCCAGACGGTTTTACTCGTCAAAGATAGAGCTTCCGCCTCGAAAGAGTTATCTTGTAAAGGGATGATTATCGCAAAATAAAGCAAAATTTAAAATTTAAGGAATAAAGAGCATAAACTGATGTTTTTATCTACCCATCCTAGATAAAAACAACTTTGTTAGGGATTAAATGAAGGAATGTCGCAAGACATAGGAAAGACGTCTCATTTTCAAACTTGTAACCATTCATCCCTATTGAATTATTTCGGGCCCCATGGAATTATTTTGACCCAAAAACTTTATGCTGACTGTGACCCTTTGTCCATAGATCAATTAATTTTATTCAATTATTACTTTTGGTAGCATGTAACTTGTAACTATAATCGGTCACAAATCAAAAAGGAATTGTTAAAGATTTGCAACTATCCGTACTCCCCATCGGCACTAAGCCAATACAAGTAAGAGAAACTACCGTTTCCAGGAAAACTAAACTTTCTAGCGAAGGCCTCTGCTTCATACTATAGTTTCTCATCTTTGTATTTTCGGCATTACACAAGCTTTAACGATCAAAAGCCCTTTATCGCGACTCAGCCCTTTTAAACCGCTTGCTCGACTCATTCCCTGAGTATGTTTGATTCGTCTTATGTAAGCAACACAATTTCTACTTCACGTTTGCTTATATTTTCCCTCCCTTCATTTTAATTTTCAGGTTTGTTTGATATTTGCTTCTGTCTTGATCTTGAGCATTCACTGCTACTTCCAGCCTTATCGACAGCGAAGAGCAAACATCTCGGAGGCCTTGTTTTTATTTGTGCTTTGTGGTATAGCCATCTTCCAGATGCTTGATGAGATATCAGATGTGGATCGAAAGCGCATCAATATGGTTATTGTTTGGCTTATGTTGTCATACACTATGTTAGTGGTGACCTACAAACTTGTCCTACTTATTCGATACAGAATAGCGCCCATAATTAAACTTAAGGAGTACGAGAATATTGATGAAACTCGACCTAATACAACGACAACAACCAATCTTGAGCTGTCTGTCGAAGAAAGGAAGGGGAAAATTGATGCTTTGTTTTTCAGATCTAAATCCTTGTCGGTTAATAATGTTGAAAGCTCTTCCTAATCTATCCCCGTAAAACAAACAGAGACTACGTAATGTCCCAGCAAACGGAAATTTGGAGGTTAAAATAATTTCATCGGAGTGACAGAACTGATAGCAGTCCGTAACAATTTTACTGAATGACCAATAAATGCTAGACATCTTTGTGACTTAGCAGCCTATTATAAGCTGTGACATGAGACAATTTTTAACGATGTTCAATGTCAACGACGCAAATGTTGCACAGAAATTGATCCTTTCAACTTGCCATTTGCGAGTGATTTCTGAAAATCGTCGGTAAAATCGTCCGATGAAACAAATCCTTTACCAAAATTGTATACATCATTTCTACTGTGAATAGTATTGTAATAATAGTAATATTAATAACAATAAGAATAATGAATAGATAGCGTGCGTGTTCTTAACCGTTCAAAATAAAGTAAAGGCTAGCTTAAGGTCTTTTCTAAACCCTTAATGGTACGCACCCGAATTTTTGATTTTCCTCTGGCTAACACCAGACGATTTTACTCGTCAGGTGGAGACGTCGCGGGAAAGAAAGGGTTAAAACACTTTAAATAGTAACAAAGCGTCATGTTTCCGAGTTTTACTTCATCGTCAGGTGCTTGAAACGCTAACGGATTAACAATGAAAGCAATTGTTTGCATCTATATATGCTCATCTATATTTATGCTGCAAGAGATTTTTGTTCAGTCAACATTTTGTCTCGTTGCTATTTACGATTTGGTAAGTTACTTTATTAACAATGAAATCACAACGTCGAAAAAGAATTATAATAACAATGATAATGACAAGAATAATGATAATGATAACTATGATAATGGTAATAGTAATACGGTACTATTTAATTCACTTTGGATAGAGCTACTTTTTTTTCACAGGGTGTTCTTCCGATCAACCGAGGTTCATTAGAAATTTGAGGACTGTTAATATCATACAGTACAAACATTACTGACGTAAAATCTATTTACGGTACATATATCTAGGCCAACTTGTTAAGTAAGACTCGTGGGCCTTGTCAGAAACTGAATCTTGAAACAACTTGCTGACATATGTTATGACTACCCTGGGAGCCGCTCCAGTAAGAACTTTGAAGGAGTTCATCCCACGATATGAGGAATATCATGCACTGCACGTGCTTAGTACACTGCTACCTCTACATCTGTGCAGTCAATGACCATGCGCTAATTCTAAAATAATGAGAATGAGTCAGGTAAGGAAGATATGTTTTTCAGTCGAGATGGTCAGTGGCATAGCCATTCTTAAAGACCAGGGTGGATAAAATTCCAAAATTTTCCTAAATACCCCCGTCGAACTTTCGTCCTAGATTCTTCCCAAATTGCTTCCAAGATTTCTAAATTTCTTCCTTGTTTCTTAAATTACTTCCTAGTTAAATTTCCTAAATTGTTTCCTTCCTAAATGTCTTCCTTGCGAAATCCTTTACTTCTTAAATCCTATCCTTTTTAAATGACCACCAAAATCACCCCCATCAAAAATCCTTTATACCTTCCTAAATAATTTTCTTCCTAAATTATTTTCCCTCTTTGTCAAATATCTTCCTTTCAAAGCTCCTGCCTTCCTCAATCAATTCCTTCCTAAATTCCTCTTTCCATTCCTAAATGTCTTCAATTCTTCCTAAAACTGTTCCTATCTCACTAAAGCCTTTTACCATCTTCTTAAACCGGTAAATCCTTTCCTTCGTGAATTCCCTTGTTCATTCTTTTAACTCATCCCTTCCTTCCTTCCTTCCTTCCTTCCTTCCTTCCTCCCTCCCTCCCTCTCTTCCTTCCTTCCTTCCTTTCCAATTTTTCCTGAATCATTTTCCCACGTGGGCAAGTCGCCCACCCCGACCACCCTCTGGCTACGCTACTGGAGATGGTTAAGCTGACGTTGTAACGTTATCATTTTCCTGCGTTTAATCTCGACGATCAGAACAACAACAATCAAACCCCACCCCCCAGCAAATTACGATAGTAACTGCACGTGTCACTATACCTATAATATTCTACATATCCAAATTGCACCCTTGGTACTCAATGCAGTGACGTATTCTTACACCTTCCAGCTTAGCTGTAAAAAGCGAGTGCCCAAGTTCTCATCGACAGTAGGTCATGCGTCCAAGCGTACTACAAGCTCAAGCAAGGATAATTCTCCGTCAATTCAAGAATAGCTACCTTCCTGTCAAATGTTAGCCTTTACCTAGCCCAAGTCCGTCGCATCGCCGGAACCTAGAATCCCCTTTCTGACTTTGCTCGCAGAAACCCAAGGTGACGCCTAGACCACAGCTGTCAGACGTGCAAATTCATTGCCAAATTGTAACATACTGTCGTAGGCAGCCAGTGCCACCGAGAGCCGCTGCAGGCCCAGGGGGGGAAGGGAAAAGAGGTTTGTAGACGCCCTCCAGTCGAAAATTAATTTCATTAACCTTTTAAGTGTTGGGAAATTTCGGAAATTTTCATGACAACAAATTCACAGTATTGTGCTAATGTTTCACCGTATGAACTTCAGAAATGAAAAAAAGAGTAAAGCAATTTTAAATTTAAATCAGTACATACAATACCAAGTCCAAAATTTTATAGCAGGTTTTGAAACGTTCCTTCATATCTAATCAATTTGGTATTCCATGTATGATGAATCCAAACTGTGTGTACTCAAAAGTGTTACTTTAAGTCAAATCACGCACATTGATTCATGTCACATAAGCGTAAAACGTCATGTAATATAAAGTCATTAATCCTTTCGTCTTTGGAACACGAACGTATTGTCTTATTTTACTTAGAAACATTGAAGGCACTTGAGCAATAGTTTTTATTCCAGTAATAAAATTTATGAATTCAATGTAGTACTTTCAGGCCAAACAGACCCCTTGATTTCTTCCGGGCCGCCTCATTTCGTCCGGGCCCGGGGTGAATCTGAACCCACTACCCCCGCCCCCACTCTCTCGGCGGTACTGTGGGCAACATGTCCGCAGATGACATCTAAGGATCTATCGGAATGTCTCTGACCAACAAAGCCGCACGGCAGGCTACCGAGCAGGATTATCCTCATCTTTGTTGGACCCTCACATATGATTCACGGTACTCGATCTCCAGAGAGAAAACAAAATTATCGCGCAGTATCTCAAGGATACTGATGGCCTTCTTATTTTCAAGGATACCCCACCATTCCAGCCCAGCAGTTAGGGGATCTTACCCTGCACCATACTAGATGGGTTACTGACCGCAGTCCATATCCGATTCAGCCAGCTGTCGAAGTACGAATTTGCAGCCCCATTGGTGACGTGATATTACATTACCGCCAATGATAGAGACAATATTTTGATACACCCTTGCTGAGTTGTTTCCCTCATTGAGAGCTAATAGCGCGAAACCTCCACAATGCCTCACATGATCCTATTTGTGGATTCCGATCTGGGTTTCTCCGCTCTCACTCTCGGCATTCTCTCTCCGCATCAAAGGCTGCCAGGATTGACGAAACTCCGGTCAGGATTCTGAGTATTGCTGTCCATATATATTATTACTGAATCGTTAACCGATATCTTTCAGTGGCGCAGCCAGGATAAAAATCTTTGGGGAGCCACGGAGAATCAGAGGGGTCACTGCCTGGAAGTATGTATGACTAAAATTCGTCAAATTTTCCACGTATTAAGTTTATGATTTCGGCCCACACTATGGCCAGAGATCCAAGTCCCTCAATGTAGGATAACGTACCTGAATGGCACTTGAAAAAGAAAATTTCCCCCACTACTTTAATGACTTGCTTTCGGTGTTGCTGATAAATGCAGAAATGTTGCTAATGCCAGCTAAAATCATTGGAAAGTTAAGAATACCGAAATTGTCACTCGCGCTCTGAGGCGTTCATAACAGGTGAAACGGGTGTTGTTCAAACACGACGTCACAACGTGGTTCAAAACAACCGAAGGCTCTGGAGCGCGTGACTCTTGCGTGAACTGACTGGCTCAACCGGATAAGCCAATCAGAAACAAGTTTAGCAAAAGAAACTCACTTCAAAGTTCAACAATTCAAACAAGACACATAAAATTCTTAGTTAAATATTAAAGTTGGATATTCTGGGGCCAACCACGTAACAAGGGGGCCTGTTACGTCACTGATATCTTCGTTTTAAGCAGCAATACACCATTTTGGGGTAAATAGGTCGGTGTAACGGCTCGTCGGTAGGGCAAATCTGGACTTGGTCAGTAAAACACACTAGGTTGGTCGACATTACTTAAAACGGTCCACGTACCCCACTGTAGTTGAAAATTTTCCCTAATTTGTTAAATGCCAAAACCATTTTCAGCTTAAAACCATCTTTTAATCCATGTCTACCGCGTATCGTTGATAACGTGACAAAAATCGTTATATCCAACTTCCCAATGATTTGCAGTTGTTCCGTTCTCAATGCTTCCAAAGAGTAATGCGGTGGAATCGCCCGTTCCGTTCACGGCACACGTCAGTGATCACACCCTCATGTGATAATTCAGTGACCGCATGTCTGCACGAGCCCACTATCTTATCAATCAGCGCAAGAGTATAAACTAAGTATGCGCACATGGAATTAATTACAGTTTGTTTTGAATTTTGTAGTGGAGGGAAATACGTGTTATATGATTATGTTGAATATTTTTAGCAGGAGAGTAGGCTGTTGAAGAAAGGAAATCCCCGAAGATTTAAAGGAACTTGAAATGACAGAGCCATTGCCAAATAGAGACCTGTTTGAAAAATATATCACGAAGTCGAACAGCCCCGAGTCAATTTTTGACAGGTCTTCACTTTCGCCAAACATGTTTATGAACATTAGAGAAAAAGTGTTCTGTACAGAAAGTAATGTGGACCAGTGCATTGCGTATTTGAACCAGGTTGGTTTTATTAGTGATATGCTGGTATTATTAGTGATAAAATATAGGGAATGGTATTAATGGTTTAACTCGAATGTTCAATAATGAGGTCTGTGAAATTTTTGTCATGGCAAATGTCACTGGCATTGGCAAATTCTGCCCTCTTAATACGGTCAAGCAGATGGAGTGTCGAACGCGCGTCACTCAGGAAAGTAAACTTGGCAACTATCAGACAGACTGTGGCGTCGGTATATTTAACGTTTAAAGGGCACTGTTATTGCTGTCTAACTGTTAAGTGTTGTAAGACTTGCTAAATCTACGTTACAGCTGGACTTAAGTAGTTAATTTGAATATTTGTATGAAAGGTTTTCCATCGTCCGAAATCTTTACGATGTTCGATTCGACAAGTGGACTACACGGCGTTAGGCTTCCTCCTTAAGTTAAATTTTGTTATCTTTCTCAATCTTTCGAAATTTAAATGTAATGACGTGTTCTGCGTGGTCAAATATGTTTTATAAAATAGCTCTTTTCTGTATATCATCGAAGAGATATTGTAAATGTAATATCATCTCCACCTATTAATTCAATCGAAGACGTCCAATATTTATAGAATATTGGGCAATCCTGTATTTTAGCGTTGGATTGCATTTGGGAAATAAAATAGCGTCGGATTCATTTTATGAAGAGCGCCGGATTTATTTTATATATAACCCTAACCAACCCTAACCCTAACCCTAACTCTAATATGTTTTAATCCGGCGCTCTTCATAAAATGAATCCGACGCTATTTTATTTCCCAAATGCAATCCGTCGCTAAATTCCAGGATTGCCAAATATTGTTCTTCCTTTTACTTGATTCCCTATCATAACAGATTAAGTGATGCTACTTAGTGAAAAATTTGCTTTCTAAATTTAACATACATAAGGCTTCAGTTGTGTTTAAAGTGCTTTTCTTGCCGTAAACTTATTTTTCTCCCTATTATGTATTAAACCATATTTCATAAGCAAAACAGTTGCCATGGAAATTTAAATAAATGGAATCTTTTTACATCAGCATTTGCTATGAAAATTATAATACTGAAGAAAAGGTTTCATATAATGGTAACTAATTTATTAGCTGGTTTGAAACCTTTTCCTCAGGGTACCAGTAGTTAGAAACAAACTGTAGAAAAGTAAAACATTTAGATGGATGTTCATTTTTCATTGCTGTATGACAAATGTTTATTTGAACTATTCTATATTTCATCTACAACTGGATTAGATTAATTACCAAAACTAAAAAAAAATAATTATATATGAAAAAAACAAAACAAAAAAATAAAGGGGTAACAAAGAGAAAATTTGGGCTGATGTACTAACAAGATATACCCAAATCTCCAACAGTTGTAGTACTATAGTTATAAAGTTTTCCAAAGTTAGTCTGCTAGAAGGGTCTTGGGGCCTGACCCCCTTTGGAACCTCTTTGAAGATTTTGAAATTTCAAAATCTCTGCTTATCTGCTTAGTTTTCAGTATTTTTGTACAAAACAAAAAACCAAAAAAAAACCAAAGATTTACTAAAACAAAGATCTGCCAGTTGGCTTCTTATGGCATGTGACTCTTATAATAAGAAGCTAAATTGTAGATCTTTGGTTTTTCGAGCCCAAGGCAAATCAGCTACAAGTAGTTCCAGTTCAAGGGAAAGTGAGTGAAAGTAATTGTGTTCAATATTTTTAAATATAACTAACTAATAGCTAACATACAGAATAATAATCAAATGAGGTTGATTACTATTCTGTATAACATGCTACAGAAGGACAACTTCCAATTAACTATGATAATTATTTCCTAAACGTCTGCATCAAAACCAGTTACATGACTTTACACAAACATTGAGGATAAAAATTGATTCCTTTATAGGTTTAGTGCAAGTCCAGCAGATTAAATAAATTACAGTAACAATTGAAAGGTTTGTTGGTAGTTTCAAACTAAAAGTTGCCCAAAAATCTTTTTGACATTGGGTCATATTTTTGCATACCTAACTTAAGCTTTATTTTCTAAAGGGCTGTTACTTCCAAACTGTATAAGCCATCATGGCCATAGCGTCATAAAGGAAAAACGGCCATGGATAAAATGAAATTGTACTTAAAATCCAAGGCCACTTTTGGCCCCAATGGGTATTTCAGGAAAGCACATACATATCTTGCTGACAGTAACTACATGAATTTCTGGCTGAAATTCAAAATCCATTTGTTTTTGAGTAAGGTTTCCTGACAGTGTGCAACCAGTCATTTGTACAAACCTTTTTCATTTGGTTTTGGGGTGAAGCACAGTGCACCTACTAATAAACCAACCAATAATGCTAATTCTTTTTATGAAACAGCTACAGCTAGTACAGCTAATTTGGGAATAAATAGCTGGCAAACTGAGAGCAAAGATGATAAACATTCTAGAAAAAGTAGTGGTAGAACTCAAGGGTAACAACTAAAAAAAATTGAAATTGAGGCTGGCTAGAATGTAAAGATGAGAATGGAATTGAAGTGAACTCCCTAATGTTGCGTAGGGCAGCCAGCATCAAGGTCAAAAACAATTCATTATATATTTGTGAGGCCTATTGAAATGGCACACATTTAAACATATTGTGCTGCTATGTACTGTACTGTGCAAAATTATTGGTTGTACAAATGGATGTTGTGAATACAAGTGCCTTGAAACACAAACCAGCAAAAACACCTGTTTATAAGTTGGTTCTCTAGTTTGAAAGTACTACATACAGCCAAATATTTGGCCTTTATAAAAACGAAAATGGCCTTGGATAGCCATTGGGAATTGATTGAGCCCTGCTCATGATGATCAGTAACATTGTACACTGTAGTCAATACTCTCATCCACATAACAATCAACCCTGATAAAAGCACTTGATCAAGGTGACAAAATGTTGGCTACTATTCTGCAACTTTTCAAGTCACATTAATTCAAAATTTTATAAGCCAGAATAGTGTCAAAAAGACAATATCTGATGGCTCTACACAGTTGTGTTGTCAGGTTGTGATATATCTCATTCCTTGAGCCTGAAAAGAATCTAGTTAAAGTATGAATTATAAAGTGTTTGAGTGGTTTGAAAAGTAACCATTGAATATTAACTAGAAATGTAATGAAAATCATTTTACCCATACAGGTAGAATTCATCAGAAAATGACTAAAAAATGAAGCAAGAAACTGGAGCACTAAATTCGAATTTTTATCTTTTGACATGTTTTAGCCTCCTAATCCCTAGGGGCTTTTGTTGTCTTCAACTTTCTTCTTTTCTACTGCTACATAAAAAATTGTATCAGTCAACTTTCAGAATTTCCACCTTAAATTTGTAGTTAGATTTGTACACCTACATTTTTGAGAACATAAAAGCTGTCTGCAGTATCCTATAAAAGGTGGCCGTAAGGGTCAAATTTAGTCACGGGTATTGCAGACATAGCCAGTGATAGGTAGCAAATGTCACTTGTTTGTAAAATTCTTTCATTAATTCTGCAGCCAGTTTTGGGCCCACTATAGAGCTCTTAGGGATTGGCCAACATTTGCCTAAATGTCAGAACAAAAATAATTTTCACTGTTATTTACTGTAATTATCACTGAAAATAGAAATTTTAGTTGAAAATGGAACTACTGGTATGTTATGTCATTCAAATATTGACTTTAATGCAGTAAGCAACCTTAGATTTCCAACTCAGTGTACTGTAAAATTAATGTTAATCTCCCAATGTGCTATCTTTCCAATTTTATACACTGGACACTTGTAGGATACCTTCTCTATATGTCCATAGAAGTGTGGCCTAGGTAAAACAAAATGTCCTAGAACATCCATATTCCAAGGCAATCTCCTTGGACATTTTAGTCCTTTGGTTGAAAATTTAACTTTTACCCCTTGGCTATGGGAGAAAGGGTTTGTCTGACCATTATTGATAATTATTTGCTTTCAGTTCATCTAGTCATTGGAGGTGATTTATTTAATTTTAACATCCATCATAGGTTGCAGCATATAGTAATAAATTTTTGTGCACCAAATAGTCTCACAATCTTACAACAATTAGAATTTTTTTTTGTTTTCTTTTCTCTTCTTTTTACAGTAGTTTCTAATGTTAATTTTGACCATAAATACTTTGCTTTTAGTTTACATCTCATGTCCTTCATTTTGCTTTTCCTGTCATAGACCACAGACTAAATCAAATTGAAAAATATTGTTGTATCTAGTTTGGTTCATGGTTCCTGATTGAGTCCTTTAATGTGGAAATTATGAAATTTACAAGTTTTTTTGTTGGGATGGTTTTAGCTAAAGTTGTACAAAATTTAATTAATATTTTAATTTTGTCTCTTAAAGGAATTAGCTGTACTTGGTTTCCCTTCACTGTATGGAGGATGTGGTAGCCCAGATGGTTTTAGTGTTGTAAGACTTGTTAATAATTTATATGAACTTCTTCAACTTCAAATGAAAAATAATCGTGTGAAAGATGACTTAGAAGCAAAGTAAGAATGCTTTTCAATTTAATGTTGTTTGTAGATTTTTTAATGTTTCTGTTTGGTGTGCTGATAGCTGTCTCTCTTTAAGTATCTGTCAAGTAGTTAATTAAAATATATTACAGTACATGCAAATGATATAGCTAAGATCTTGTGTACATCCAAAATGCTAAGATCATTTCCTTACTGATTTAATCCTAATTAGTCTTCAATACTTTTTCAAGTAAATCTGTTTTCATTGATCAAAAGTGGAATAATTTCTTATATTCCCCATTCTTTGTGAATATTATGTGATTTTAGCTTTCCATTGTGATTATTTTATTTTTTTTTTTTCTTTCAGGCAGCAACGTTCAGACTGTGATAATGAGTATTTGGTTCAATGTCAGAACCGATTAAAGGTAAATTATTGAGAAGCACTCTTCATATACAGTAGGCATGCAGGTAACACAACATTCTAGTTTTTAGTGCTCACAATTAGCAAAATTGTGGGTGTGAAGGAAATGGGATGCCTTATCCTGACACAAAGTTGTGTCTACATTCACAATGACACAACCTTGATCTGGATGCCAGTTAAAAAGCAGACCAGTGGCAATCATTCACAAAAGCTAAAATGAGAAATAATGCATGTCCTTTCAAAATTTCAGCTTTTCCTGTAAACATTAACATGCACCTAATTCAGCCTTTTCTCATCACAGACCTGCTCTTGGATCTTTACATCCAGCACTTACATCCAACACAGCCAGCACTTTTAAATTCATATTCAACCAAAATTCAATTATGGACATCATAACCAGGGGTGGATTCAAGCAAGGGGGGGTGGCATTGGATATGAGTCCCCCTTTTTGATTAGCTGTTGTGTAACTTTTTGCTTGGTTACAAAACACAAGCATTAAACATCTTGACTACCAAGAAGATCGATGATTATTTTCGAAGAAAATCGGAACAAACAGCAAAGAAAAAGAAGAGTGAGCAGAAGAAATTCAAATTCAAATAATGCCGAAAAGTACAGTAGCATAAAAATTCTTCCACTACAATGCCAAAAATTGGCATGAATATGTAAAAAAAATAGTGCCACCCCATCCTCAAAATTTTGAGTACGGGTATTTCTTAAAAACATACTGGTGAAGAGTTTCAAAAGTACCGTAGAATCCCGAAAATAGCTTCCCCTCCGAAAGTACCGGCCCCCCAAAAAGTAACGGCAAATTTGAGATGTCTTCGAAAATTTTCCAAAGTATAGCCTCCCCCCGAAAGTAGCGACCCATTGGAAAATACCGCGTTGCCGCGTGATACAATGAATACAATTGATGATGATGAAATGACTTAAAATAAGGTAACCCCCTCCCCGCCAAAAAAAAAAAAATTGATCCTTTTGTGTCCCTCTGGTACTCAACACTTGCCAGTGTTGTTTCAGTTCATCACTTGAGTAACCGTTCTAAAGTATTAAGTTCTAAACCTCGACCCGCCAAAAGTAAAGTAAAACTGTCAACGTTACAAAGAAGAAAAAAAGGTATATGTGATAAATATAAAGCTACTAAAGGGGTAAAAACAATATTTCCACAGTACGTTAACGTACTTTACCACCCGATAATAATGGCCCCTCGAAAATAGCGCTCCCCCGTACGTAGCGGCCCCCAATGGCGGATATACCTGAAAGTAACCGGGGACACTACTTTCGGGATTCTACGGTATTAAATCACTAGAAAACCGATGAAAGCATGCATGATGAATAATGTCAGTAAATTAATTTTGGTCGAATGTAAATTTAAGAGAAATGATTGTGTTGTGGAGGGACGTAAAAATCCAAGGGCAGATCAGTGATGGGATGAAGCGGAATCCGGAGCATGATTAGAGAAAAAAAATTCAGAAATTTGTAGGTATTCTCGCTTATTATAACTTTCGAGAATGACGGCCGAATTCCTTAGTTTTCAATCAGAGTTATTGTCCGTGTTAAACGCTACATAGCAACGGGATCGCTTACCTTCCGCCATTTCGTTTCACAAATCATTTTGCAAATCAAAATCACTACGCTTTTGTTTATTCGCTCTTGCTAATTCCATACTATCTTTATGATGAATTCTAAGGCGCGGGGGTCCAGTGTAGATAGCTTTGATAAAACAGCGGCGTTCTTGAGGTTATACACTAACTAAAAGATAGAAAAAAAGCTTCTCGACGTTTCGAGCGAAGGCCCTTCACTAATCTCCGGACGAAAGGCCTTCGCTCGAAACGTCGAGAAGCTTTTTTTCTATCTTTTAGATAGTGTATAACCTCAAGAACGCCGCTGTTTTATCTTTATGATGATTTTAGTGTGGATAATGCCAAACATTACAGGGAGACCTTATGGCCAAATAGGTACTCAGTAGTTTTAATATTTGTTTATTTTTTTCTAATTATTTCAATAGAGTGAATTAGATTTATCTCAGAGAGAGGTTGCTCAGCTAAAGGGGAAAAAACTGGACTTGTTGAAAACCAACAAATCACTGGAAAATTCAGTTAAAGCACAAAAGGAAGAAATAAAGAAAATGAAAGCCAATATACAACATTTGAAGAAACAGTTCGAGCATGAAATCAGGAAAAAAGAAAGAGAAATGACAAAACTTAAAGAAAGGCTGGTTCAAGTAAGAAAATTTTCTTCATAAAATTATCGTTTTTGCTGTACTGATAATATTATAGTATTGTGAACCTGGCCTTTGTTGTTTAAAACTTCATTTACTGTGTATTTTGCACTAGTCCTGGTAAGAAGTCTGGTCTTTTGATTTATTTCAGTATGTTTTGGTTGAAGCGATCAAACATCATTGTAACTTATTATGAGTCTCTTAGATTTCATGAACATCTTGAGTTAAAGTCTAACTTTGGACAGTTTTCTTGGAATACGAAATGCGCAGAATTTCCACTGCCGTCATTAACCATTACATAGCTAGCTAGGTCCTGGTACACAAATGTTGCTTTATTATATATTGTTTAATATATAGTTCTATTTATACTCTGTCGTTTTTGTTGTATTTTAATTTCTTTAAGGTAGTTTTAAATTGATAACTTTTACACGAAGTTCAAAACTCTGGAAAGAAAATAATACTTATTTGTTGTTCTTTGCAATTTATGCTTTTTACTAAGATTGAAAGAAATAATAATTGAATTTACAATTGTTATGAAGTCCCTCAGCTAAGTCTCAAGGAGCTCGTAGTCAATGGATATATGGGATACTTGATCACATTAAATTGAACTTACTTTTGGTCAAATCAGGAGTGTAGTTTGGCCAATTTATTTTATTCAAGTATTTATTTTGGTCATGTGTCAAAAATATGTATTTTAAGATCCAACCAGGAGCAACTGCAAGAATTGCTGCTCTTGGGCCTCCGGCTGGGAATCGAACCCGCAACTCTGCGAGGCCAGTGCATTGCTATGCCAACTGAGCTACGAAGGCAGTTGACGAGAGCCTTGGCTGTTTTTGTAATACGGGATAAAATGTAGCAGTGCATTTTCCGAAAAATAATGTCATCCTGAAACTCCAGATTCTAGTCAACAACAAGATGAATCTATTACGAAATTGTAAATTTACGGAACTTCATTTCAAAATCATCTTCATACCGAATATTACAACTTTGGGAATTGGAACCTCGTCAGCGAAATATGTAATTAAACAAATGCAAGACTAAGGAATAAACTATGAGAAGAAAGAGATCTTAAAATAGAGATCCAATTCAGGAAGTATTCAAATAACCGAATCGTCCCACAAAAGAAGTTTGTGTTTGTAATTTGTAGTCATGAGTTAAGTTATATAGATTAAATAAGCGATTTTAATAAGTATATACCGCTTTTATTAAGCTTTTAAATGACAAGACAAAAGAACGATGCTTGGGTATGGAAATATTAAATTCGATTCAAAGAGTTGATGGGAAGCGAGGGACATGGAATAAAGGAAACAAGTAAGTTGAAGAGAGCTTGCAATAATTTTCCGCAGTCGGTGAGTTAAGACGGGAGGCCCAAGGGAACATCTTCCTCCTAACTTAGTCGCCTTTTCCCGGTTTGAAGATTATCAAATAATTTCTTATTCAACTATGAATGATCTCCTATTTATTTCATATTTATAAAATGTTATTCAGTCATCCAGATTATTTTTTAATCTGAGGTAATGGATCATTGTCATATCGGGAGTGATCATTTCAAACAGAAAAAGAAATCATTGCAAAAATTGCGTATGACTTTTTACTTCACGGCTCATAGTAAGTGGAGTATTTTCCCCTGAAGGTGTGACGCACCCTCTTCCCTAAAATCCTGTGGAAAACCTGTCAAATGATAATTAGGCTTGTACATGTATCAGACCGTCTTATATTTTGATATTTAGAACTATTGCTACTTTATTCTGTATCAATTACAAAATCTGGAACTAGATCTTACTGTTCGACATCTCTTCAAGGTACTCAACTCCTGAGACCATTTTGTGAAGAAATTCTATATCGAGGCTTACTCAGGGCCTTTTTTGATGTATTAGCTGGGTGGACCATGACCCCTCCAGCCCTCACCGTGGGCCCTCCAGCATAACATTTTGTCCCCCCTAGTATAGAAGTCCTTTTACACCATTATAAGGTGTAATGATCTGATAAAAACTAATAAAATTATGGTAGTAATGTCAAGAAAACAAGCAAAAAAAATTAACATTGTCTCAATTGTCAGTTTACCGTCTACAAAGTACGTCCACCTCTTGTCATGCCCCTCAACCCTAGTGTGCAGTATGTCCCTTGATATGATAATCCCCCAACTTAAGATTTCTTAAAAAAAGACCTTGGGCTTACTGACTTGAAATCGAACCAGCGACCCGACGAGTTAACCTGGTTACTCATTAATGATCTCGAGTGTAAATGCCAAATATCTACATATAGAGCGTTTTTACTCAATCTACAGAGATTCGAATCACAGAGGACCTGGCGGCCATGTTATCGTACGTAACAATATGAAGATGATCAAAATTCTTTAGTTAAAGAAACCAACATGGTGGCCGTGACGTCAAGTGAAATACGCTCCGTAATAATCAATACATAAACATGCAGAACTCGTGGCTGAGCTACCAATGGCTGGTACTGTGGTTCATTCGGTGTAGCACTGAACTAGATTTCAGAGGTAGTCGTTTCAAATACCAGCCAAAAGTCTTTAAACAGGCTCTCGTTGTTCAAAAGACAGTTAACTTAAATAGCGGAATAGTGAAATTTTTGCAGGCAAAAATTCGAGCAAACCATCGAGGAAAAGAATATTTCGTGAATTGACCGTGAAATATTCTATTCATATTATCCTGATGATAATTCTGAAATACCGTCAACGAAAGTTGGAATTTTGTTTAACAAATTTTGGGTGGATTCAAAATAGGTTTGAACTGTCAAGGCTGGGTTCATCTAGAATACCACAACACGTAGAGCTAATATTAAAGCATAATTCATACTTGATGATAAGAATCGTAACAATCGGGTCTTTTCTTGTCCTAGACCGTCGTGGATTCTTTCGACAAGTGTCAACAATAGTCCTTAGTGCCGACTCAGACATGTTCGTAAGAATCGTAATCGTTTCCATGTCAACATAAATCCCAGGTGATCACCAATATTCAGGGATTTTTATAACGAGTATGTACGTGGTTGACTTAAGGATTGTCAAGGTCGTAAGAATCGGTTACGAAACTGTCGCCATTTTTTAGCGATTCGTACGACAATTGTGAACCAGACTTAAAATCGTATGAAATTATTCTTCGATTGGGGCATGCAGTTGGGTAAAAGTAGCGTGTGGTTTTGTCACTCACTGCATTTTATGCTCACAGAAGAAACGGCCAGGTTCAGTTGTTATAATAGGTCTCATTCTGTTCATTAGACACGAAGAAGATATGTATCGATTAATTGTCAACAATTATGAAGAGAGACAGAAGGTACCTGCATTTAATTTTATATCATCGACTTCAAGGGTGGCCTTTGAGGTTGTAGGGAAAGTGGGTGTGTGATATCGTTCAGTATCGATCCCAAAATGTCTGTCGTCTTCATGTCATCGAGGGTAAATTCCGGTACAATAATTATTTGCGATATACATCAAGATGAATGTTACGTATATGGAAGCTTGGGGATGTCATGGACAATCTGTGGACGTTTGCCAAGCCCATATCTTAGAAAAACGATTCCTGTAAAATGATGCGGGAATCGAACCCGCAACCTTCTTGTGACCAGTGAGACGCTGTAATCATCGATTTACCTAGACTCCAGGGCAAGCTAGGATGTAAATTTGACTTACGTCCTGCCTACATCACAGCCGCGATATCTAAATGACTATCGACAACCCGTGTTCGTAAATTTTTTAACCGTTCCAAATTCTGTAACGTATTCATTTCCCTGTCAGCAATGTAAAACACTTTGTTATACTACAAAATTAATGAGACCAAAAAAGTTTGTTAGAGTTAGGTTTTGGTTAGTACTACAGTACATAAAAAATACATAAATACATTTGGCTGCGCCTCGTATTTCCACTATGTTGTCATCTTGAAGTGACGTCTTTGACGCTTATACCACAAAAGAGAGACGTAAAAGCAGTTATCTGCTTAGTGGTTGAAGTTATGTCACAACGGAGGAAACTGTTCAATTCTTCCTTAAGTTTGAAATAAGCATCTATTGAAACTTTTGGAAAACAGGTTTTTGAGGTTCAAAAAAATCAATCAAAAATAAAAAAAATCCCTCCGTGTATCGATAAAAGGTAGTTTCCTGAGCAAAACAACCCCAAAAATGTTGATTATATGAGGCCTTGGTGACTATTCCAATTTTAGAAATGGTCGTGTTGAAAAAGCGAAAAAAGACGGGTAAGCTTAAAGTAGATATAAATAGTCGTTACTGCTGTGAATATTGGTTTAAATGTGCCTGATTAGGGTTACTTTGGAAGCTGATTATTCAGCATGAGTATTGTGAACTGAATTAAAAGAGGACTGGTAGAGATGCATTTGAACTACAAATTTTGGGCTCAGCCGGTCACACTGGTAAAATTAAATGCCTAAGATCATGGCTTCGTCTTTATTTGAGCGATGAGAAGAGTACAAGACATTCAAAGGCTTACTAAATCGGCCTGGCGTCTGCATGTTGGTAAATATGGGCCAATACTGGGGGCAAATATGGGGCGCAAAAACTTCATTTTCCATCATTTGGTTCACACTGCAGATCCTACACCGCAGGGGCCTGGGAAACACACTTAGATTTATATGGAAGTGTCTCAATTTGGGTCGGTGCAAATTGGTTTGGTTAAAGAACTGGTTCAATTTGTGCGTCCTGAAATAACGAAACTCGTAATCACGATAATCACAGTAGTGACAGACTTTACTCGTCCCTTGAAGGCGGTTATTTCGCACATTACTTCATTATAAAAAGACTAGGTTTGGGATTCATTGGATGAGGATGTGGTTTTGGTTAAAATAGAGTGCTGCGTAGGCACCGTTGAAATCTTACTGAAATGATCGGAAAGGTCTGAGTAGTGCCGAAATGTGAAGAGTAGTTTTTTAACGTTTCGAGCGAAGGCCCTTCGTCAGAGAAATGGTTGGAGGATCGAAAAACACGGAATATATATATATGTGAAAATGGTCATGTCTTTCCTTCACGTAAAAATTGAAAACAGACTCAAGTGTCCGACGCGCAGGACATTGAGCGTTAAAGAGTTAATTAAGGACAATGTTTTTCGCTATGTGCACGTAAGAGCTTGGATCGCTTTCGGCGATCTGTTCTTAAATTACCTCGAAAATAAACGTGTATTTTTTCAATAGGAACTTATGGAAGAGAATAACGATTTACGGGAATTGCTTAAACATACTGAAGATGAGTTGGTGAATCTTCTAAATAAAGAAAATGAAGATATCGGCACCGATTCCAGGGTAAAATGCACTTTTGTTCTTTTCAGCTATATTGCAGCAGAGTGAGAATACATTACATCAAGAAGCGTTCTCCGACAAATAACATCGTGTAAATTCAATATTTGAGTAATAAGACAAGACGAAACTGGTCATTGTGATATTTCGACTTTATTTCAAGGTGATTGTCAAATCCTCACCCTCACGCTCACCCTCACCCTATAGGTACTTACCTGTAGTTTCGGTACTTCCAACACGCAGACCGCACGATATACGTGGGGATCCGTTATATCAATATAAACCAACAGAAAATCGTTCTAATCACAACTGAAGTAATTAATAGATGAGCAAAGGCCGATTACCTGTGCCGTATACACTGGTATAAAGAAAGAAGTAATAGTTCAAACACGAGTTTGAATGTTTCATCAGGGGTTCCAAACACGAGTTTTTTCGTTGTTTTCGAGAGTTTGGAGTCCCCTGATGAAACACGATAAACGAGTGTTTGAACTAGCTTCTCAAACGAGTATTCCCATTGATTTGTTGCATATTTGTTTATTGTTCTGAATATGTAAATTAAGAAATGCGATCCAGATCACTATTGATTTTCCTAAAGGTTTTCATTGGTTATCAAAATGCATGCATGTGATGTGGTATACGTTCATGGATTGGTTACTGTAATTCAAAAATTATTGAGTTTGAGAAAGGTTAGTGAATCGCGAAAGCAGTGTGAAAACACTGCTCTCAATGAGAGAATATTGTATTGCGGTTGGAATAATGCTCTCGTTGTATTGACTATATGAATTGTATTTAAGTTGTTTTACATTGAAAAGAGGGAGCTAAGGAGTCTTGCCACCGAGTGTTCTTCCACGTATCCCCAGCCCTCCTGACCTATGACGTTTACTTTATAAATTTACCCGCATATAGTTAGCTATCTGTTGTCATGTTAATATACCTTGTGAAAAAATGGTTGCCAATATAGTTCTGTATTATGTGCATTTAAGCTAGCCTAACAAACCTTGGATTACTCATTGAAAAGAATTTTCTCGCAAGAACGTAGCTAGTTACGCCAATTTAAATGCACATAAAACAATGTTTTATTGTTTTCAATCATTACAAAAAGTAAAGTCTGCTGTAAAGAGCGTCAACTAAGTGTTTTAATATTTTAACAGACAGCAATTCAAATCAAAGAAACGATATTTATGTATGAGGTGTTTAACTACTGGAATAATTGTTGCCGGTTTGATTAATTTCATGTGTGGATGGATCATCTGTTTTTACGTTTTAAGTCGTTTTTAACATTTGCAAGGAAGTGCCAGGTTGGGCGATCTATTAACGAGACATCAACCTTATGAATAATTTTATGCGGTTGATAAGTAGATATCAACCTCATGAATAAGTTTATGAAGTTGACTCGTTATTTATCAACTTCTTGAGAACAAAAGAAACCTCACCAATGGTGATATGAGACATATAATATCACTTCTCACGCAGGATGAGGGAGGCAGTGACGATGATTCCGTATCTGTCAGCAGTCTTTCTGGAGGACACTTCCAAATGCCTCTTGACTTCGTTCGTGAAGGTACGCTCTGAAAATGAACTAGTTCAGAAAAATATTATTGACTAATGAGATGACTACATGTTATAGGTCCATGGCTAATAAACCATGCCTAGGCCTACTTTTGACTATTTAATGTGACTGATTTTCCAGGGATTGAAAAAAGCATTCGAGAAAAATGGAAAATGTTAAAGGAAAAGATGGAAAATTGTAAAAAAGGTAATGGATATATGTATGCAATGTAGTAAATTTATTTGCTATACGATTTATAAAATATGTTGAGGTGCCTTTACTAGGTACATGTTAATTGTGGAAGATGACGTGAATTGTAAGATCCCAAAACTGAGTTCTTTTTCAAGCTCCAAAACGTGACAATTGATAAAATTTCCTGAAAATAGTTCATGCAGCATGATTTGTGACTTTGCTGTTTACTAAAAGATCACGATCATGCGGTTAACGTTAAACTTTTAACTCATGCATACATGTGACGTAACAGAAGAACAACAGAACAAAAAAGAGAACAAATCAAAAACTAAAAGATAACAAAGAACAAAAGAAAAAACCAGATATTAAAGGTTTGATATGGTGAAAGGGGGAGTCACCTTTTCATTCTGGCTGTTTTTCGTAGTTGTTTTCCTATTTGCTGGCAAATAATTTTCAAAACCGCGTGATTTTAACTGCATAAATAAAGTGATTAAAAAAATCGTTTAAAAGATATTTGATAAGCCTTAATTTGCCATTCATTTATAGAAGACAACAAGGAAACAGTAGTTACCACTGACAACGATAAAATTCAGAAACTGTTGATGGAATTAGATAAATATAAATATATTGTAATGCAACAAGAAGAACATATTCAGGTAAGCATATATGCCGTACATCACTTTTATGGGGTGAAATTGGGATAAAACGGCAATGTAAACGACACGTAAGAAAAATATCTTGCGTAATTGAAATTTTATTATCCCTAATGTATAGTAGAATGGTGTTAATGGTCGTCTGTTGGCGCTATGGAATGCCCTTTGATGCAAATGGTTGCGTATGTACGCTAATGAATGTCGATTGAATAAAATGAATGTATTTTTGTGTTAACGAATTTGAGGTTGACGTTAATGATAGTATATTTTCTGCTAATGAACAGCAAAAGGTGTAATAAATAGCAAACGATGTTAAACACATGAGCGGGTGAAGAGTAAAGATAGTAATGACAATTTATGATGAAGCACCCGGAATTTTTCTATCGTCTTTTATCAAACCAGGCGCAGAATACAGAGAACAGCAAGAGCAGAAAATTAACACTCGTTAGTTGGAACGCGAATTATAACATGAACAAAGACCCCTCACAAACATCTCACATGCAATTTCACATGTGAAAATAATATTTCTTGTGTGAGTTGTTTCAAGTCCATATGTATAATGAAAATTTCATACGTGAAAGTAATTTTCATAGGTGAACCTTCCATTTCATATGTGAAATACATATTTCAAACACCAAGATTTCCCCTTTTAAAATTTGAACCAATTCATTTCAGTTGTGAATTAAGTATTTCATATTTGAGAATGTCCCCATTTCATATGTGGAATAAAAATTTCACATGTGAAATGACATGTGAAATTTTCGTAAGGGATGTAAAACACGTCATTCGGACATGAGTGATTTAGATTGAACACATTGCTCTGAAGAAAGGTTTAAATGACCGAAAAGCGAACAATAGGCCTGGTGGATTGAACAGCGTACGGTTACGTGCCACTTCAATGAAATAATGATTTTGATTCATATTTGTAGAAACTTCAAGATGATGTAAGCAACGCTGGACGAGCGGACTTTCTGGTATGATTAACGTACCATGCTCCTCCGACACACTAACATAATGACTCGTTAGAATCTCAAATACCCTAATTCGTTTCTAGAATGATTCACTCATTGTCGCCGAAAAAGAGAAGATAGAGGAAGAAAAGAAGTTATTTAAAAACGAAAAGAAAGCGTTTGACGAAGAGAGAAAGAGGTTTACAGAGGCTGCTATAAAGTTAGGACGCGAGGTAGGTATAACACCATTATCTCCAGATCTTTGTTGTGTTGGTAACGTTTGATTGATGTAATTGGTCAATAGGCGTTTTGGTCTGTTCTCTACATTTTATTTTAATATATATTGTGAGAAAAAGGTAGCGTGAGCCCCCAACTGTAAACACTAATTATAAGACTAGAGCGTGGGGTGGTAGACATGGGAAACTGGTCATAAGTTTACCAGTTGTATTTAAAAGCTATCCTCATTTAGCCATTTGTTTCGTAAACTCCTGTGTCTTACCTCAGAGTTTGAATGATGATATTATCAAATCAGTATACCCTCCGGCCTCAAATTGCTCTACTCTTTATAAGTCTATTAAAAATAAAAGAAAATCTCAGAAGAATGGGTAAAAGAGACGAGAGTTATAATTCGTGCCCTGTGGTATTTGTAGGAGACATTTCAAGCTGACAATTTAAAGAAAGCTGGAGCCATTACGCATATCCCCGAAAAACAATAACGGAGAGAGACGTAGGGTTACCGTCGCCAGGGGTCGTTTAACCCTAATCCAAACCATGACCCTAATCCTAACCCTAATCTTAAGCCTAATCTTAACCCTAAACCTAATCCGAACCCTAATTCTTTTCCGACTTCCCCCTAGAAAGAAGATATTCTCCTGTTTAAGTACATTTTCAGAATTGATGCTATTCATCTTTTTGGGAGTGAGACTGTTGCAATAACATCGAACGGACAGAAGAAAATTTTAAAAAACGTTGCACAAATCTTACGAAGTCTTTTCACTGTGTCTCTTAGCTGTTCCCCAGCCATGCAGCTGTTTGATTTGTGTGGATTTACTGGTAGCTTTTTTTTTAATGTGAAGGCAGCAAAAGTAATTGTAGCTTTAAAAAATGACTGTTGGCGATTCTTTGCAGATTTGTTTTGTTTTGACGGTATTCTAACAGATATTAATCATTATAGAGAGAACGTTTTGATGACGAGAGGGCATTGTTTTTAAAGCAACAGTTGTTAAATTCCTCGCTTAGTCCAAAGAATGTATCATCTTGTACTTGCTCGACCACTTCACCTGAGAAGTTAAAAGGAAGGACAAAAAGTAAGCTCCGAAATTTTAAGATTATCTAACTTCTCTGTGCTTAGTGCCCTAAAAAATACAATTTCCCTCCTATTTTATAGCTGAAGATATCGACTGGAGAACTCCGAAATTTCAAACGCAAACACCTGTATTTTTGCCTGCTTTAAGAACTGAAGATGTTGAAGCACCTGTTAAGGGAGATTTATCGGTGCCAAGTACGGAGGATTTATATAAGGCTTTGGCTTTGAAAACAAATCGGGCTTATGTTTCTGATGAGTATGTTCCATTATTTATTTCATGTAGTATGTTGCTAAAATTTAATCTAAACTGTACTCAATTCCGTGTTATGATTAATCCATACAATGCGCAAAATAGCTAGGAAAGATTTTTAACGTTAATACCTCACTTTGTAAATACGAAAAGAAAGTAAGAAAAATTTGCAATTTTCCTGACGCTCTGTGTGGCGAGTTGTTTCTGGTGTGGATATAAACAAAAAAAGCCCATTAATATCTAATGTTATAAATATGATAGTGCACTTCGAATTCTCGTGATCTTGTTCATTGGTTTGTGCGCGTTCATGTGGAACGTGAAAAAAATAAGTTCAAGTTCCGAGTTCCAAGAACCATCGTTGCAACACAACCTGATTTAAACCTGGTTTCCATGTAATCGCTACGATTGCTGTGCTCGTTATGATCGCTCAAAAAAATTAACTCAGCGATCGCAGCGATCATTTGGAAACCGTGAACTTGGCGATCGTAACGATTTCCATATGATCGCTGCGATCGCTGAGTTAATGTTTTTGAGCAATCACAACAATAACAACGATCACAACGATTAAATTGAAACCAGGCTTAAGTCTTGTCCCAGAACTTGTAAGGGCAGTGAATAGTTAACTCTTTGCAACCTATCTGGTACAGCATTACTTGAAAAATTTTGCTTTCATTTATTCTGATACAGTTTTTATTTGATCAAACATGATGCGATTCGCTAACACAGCATTGTCCTTATTTGATGTCTTGTTACCCCAAAAGATACAATAAGATCAGCTGATATCTGGTTCTAATAGTAACAAATTAAGATCACTTGAGAGAAATCAACCCTTAAACCCTCAAGTTTCCCTTTAGATGAGTGTCTAAAGTAAATCTTTTATGTGAGGTTATTTCGTCAGGTTGTGATGTCATCATCACGATATGGAAAATGACAAATCCTTTGAATTTTCGAATACTTTTAAGTTATCTCATTCTTTAAATTGTAATTACAATCTCGACTGTCTTCCTTGAAAAAAGCTACATGGATTTTAGGAATCTTTAAAAAGTGCCTGTCATATCGGATTTTTTTGTATTAAAAGTGCCTTTTAAATACACTAAAATCTTTGCAACTTTATTAAAATCGATCACTGAATCGCAAACATACTTTTTCGTAGCCGCTCTGGTTCAAATGACTTCCAGAAATACGGCGTAATGCTAATGATTGCGAAAGTCAGAGTTTTCAAGTTTTTTTGATGAGGTTAGTGTGACGTTTACCATATAACGTCACCAAGCGAGAATACTTTGGTCGCATTTCGCGCGTGCCATGTTTATTCCTCAAACCATTATTTCCAACTAAAATAATTGACTACTTTAGATGAACTGTTCCTAAAAATTGTATCGTAGCAGTGGAATATGTCTGAATAGCCTCAAAGTATGTCCGTGATTTTTCTTCAAAACATGTCCTTGATTGTTCCTCAAAGCATGTCCCTGATTTTTTCTTAATTTGCTAACGAAATAGCATTTCATGTCCGTGTCCTGAGCTAGGACACGTTCATTCTTCAGACAAAGCTTCTTAAAAGAAATATTTTATCAATTCGGTCAGAATATTGTGATAAAATCGACTCATTCAGGATTATATTTGTTGCCTTCTGAACAATCCGCCCTGAACACTTCATATATTTTCTTGTTTTATATGTAGAACGCCAAGAAGATCGTGGAGTCGTCGTAGTCGTCGATCAAGTTCGCCTAGCAGTCAAAATTCAGAAAATATTGATGACCAAATCGATGTAATTAATGAGAACAATTTAACAGGGAGAAAGTCAAAAAGAATCGGTGAACATGCTCATAACATCAAGAAAGCTCTTCTAAAGCAACATAACTTGGACATTGCTTTACATTCAACTAAAGTACCGTAACTATATCAAAATTAGGTAACAATTTTTGCGAAAGTATTGTCAAAACTATTAAATGTAGTCCTGATTAGGAATCTACAGTAACTTTACATACTCTTAAAACCTAATTAAAAATGCCTCTAATTTTATTACCAAGTGCTGTTTCAGTTTCGGAAATGAATAGTCGTTGCAGTGCTTCACTCCAGGGAGTACTCCGGAGTAAACTGCTAAATGAGATTGGCCCTAAATAAACTATAAAACTATGGCATAATTACGCAGAATGAAGGTTGTTATATTGGCTGATGGAATGTTTGAAAGTTTTTTGTACTTTATAAAACATTCAGATGATTCGGATATTTCTTTTTCAACAACCGCATCTTGCTGAGAACTTTTAGTTTTAATATACGTTTTTTTCATGAGACTTCTAAACCCTTCACCTTCCAGAGGTCTTTCTTAGCTAAATAAACTAATCTGAATAAACTCCTGAAGTGCCACTATGTAACGTCAGCAATGAAAGAATTAAACGAGAGCTTGTATTGATAAAAAAAGAATCTTTGATAATTTATGATACCTGAGTAATAGTGTATAATCTGATATTCAAACACCAGTTTAATGAAAATAATGGCAATAGAAGGGGTTTTTTTTAATAATAACTTATTTAAACGCGGTACTATTTCACCTGTACAGATTTAAATATGTACTAAAGATATGGTGTTCTTCCAACAGTCCGTGTGTCCTTATATATATATATATATATATAATTTAAAATAATTAAGCAATTTCATTCATTGTCAGTAAAAATAGCTAGTTGATTGTCTCTCCTTGTTGCAAGATTCAATTTGTTCAGACGATCAGTGGAGCGTATTTTAGAATCATCTCTTGTTATTATTCTAGCAGCCCTATTTTGTAAACGTTAAAGTTTAGAGGAGGGGTTTTTCACAATTAATAAAAATATGGTTGTATAATTGACTTGTATACTATGAGTAATGTGTGACATTAGCGTAGCCAAGGAGGGGACACCCCCCTTTTCGTCCTGACTAGGTCTGTCAGTACATCTAGTGCATTTGTCAGTACATTCAGCTTGTCTGTCACGGACTCCATTTGGTTTCGAATTACAAAATATAAAATTGTTAAAAGCTCCGGCGAAGGTTAAGTATGGGAAGGGCGTTCAATACAAAATGTTCGTTAGGAATTCTGTTCTTTTTTAACGGATAAAAATGATAGATCCGATCGACCCTCAGGACAAAGTGGTTGTGGTAGCGGTGATGACCGAAAAAGAAGGTATGCTAGTTGACATCATGGCTCACGTGATGTGCGCACTTTTGCGTTAAATCATTTTCAAAATTTGATACTATTATACCAGCAAGAGTTGGCAGAATAGAAATCATTTATTCCTTTTTCGCTGAAAGAAGCTCCAGTAAGATGATACTGTAAACTTAGAATGCACATAATACAGCAATGTATTTATGGTTTTGTGATCCAACTTACTATACTTTTTCAGTGCTGCAATGAACTCTTAAGTCTTATTTAGGTAACTCAATCCTCATTAAAAATTGTTATGGAAAGATTAAGAGTTGTAATGCCCTGTATTTACAGTTCATTTAGAATAGGATAAAAACAAATAATTTGGGATTTTAGTTTGCTTTTTGTTTATTCCATTAATTTCAGTAGTTACTGTGGTTACAATTCTTGAAAAAACTAAAAAAGTGCAAGAATTTGATTGTCTAGGGCTTGTGATAAAGTGCAGTAAAATGTTTTATACAGTAAATGCCAGCAAGAGTTGGGTGTTGGTTGCAATGGTTTGTAGAGAGTTATGTTAGGATAGATGAATGATCTTCAAGCTCTGTACTCAGAAGATGATTTCTGAGCCCCAGACGGGGATCGAACCCGCAACCTTCTGATGACCGGTGAGACGCTCTAACCATTGAGCTACCGACACTCAGATGGTGAGCTAAGGTGCAAATTCGATACATTTGTGCGACCTAAGCGGAAGCCACTATATATCAATAATGATTAAAGCAGTTTTTAATGTTTGAGAAACGTGAGAGCTTGGATATATTAAGGTAGATGAACGATCTTCAGGCTCGATACTCAGAAAATGATTTCTGAGCCCCAGACGGGGATCGAACCCGCAACCTGATGACCGGTAAGACGCTCTAACCATTGAGCTATCGAGACTCAGATGGTGAGCTAAGGTGCAAATTCGATACATTTGTGCGACCTAAGCGGAAGCCACTATATATCAATAATGATTAAAGCAGTTTTTAATGTTTGAGAAACGTGAGAGCTTGGATATATTAAGGTAGATGAACGATCCTCAAGCTCGATACTCAGAAAATGATTTCTGAGCCCCAGACGGGGATCGAACCTGCAACCTTCTGATGACCGGTGAGACGCTCTAACCATTGAGCTACCGAGACTCAGATGGTGAGCTAAGGTGCAATATATGGTTAGAGCGTCTCACCGGTCATCAGAAGGTTGCGGTTTCAATCCCCGTCTGGGGCTCAGAAATCATTTTCTGAGTACAGAGCTTGAAGATCATTCATCTATCTTAACATATATCCAAGCTCTCAAATTTCTAAAATCATAAACTAGAGAGTTATGCCTTACCCTAAATTCTATATACATCAAATGTATACTTTGGGAAGTATGTGTTCAGGAAAATGACTAGTTTTCCATTGAAAAGTATTCTGATTTTGATTTATTCATGCACGAGTAAATAACTGTCAAAAATGCAGGAAATAATGTTTTAGACGTTCTAATAACTCAAAATTTTCCGGGGGAGCATGTCCCCGAACCCCACTAAGTTTCAGTGCTCTAGTGCCCCAGTCAGATGTTAGCCTAGATCCGCCCCTGATACTTGATGTCTTGTTACTGTTGTTAATTATTTTTAGTATTTGATTGATGAATCAGTGAAGAGAGACTTTGTGCTTGCGTTTATTAAATTGATACATTCGTGCGACTAAAATATTTCTCTGCTCTCGATTTGGTTCCTTAATTATATTTGTCGGTACGTTGCTAACATCTTGTCGGTACGTTAGTCTAAAAATTTCCCCTCCCCCCCCATTTTCAAATTCCTGGCTACGCAACTGATGTGTGAGGAGCAACGAGGTCCCTAATGCGCCTTAGAACTGCCAAACCAGCAATCACCTTGTCAATTGTTTGGTCAACTTGCTCACACCAGGTTTGTGCCACATTAATATAGAAGCCAAAGGATTTACTAGATTTAACTCTTTGGATTCCCAATCCTCCAGAAATTATATTTGGATTGTTAGGGAGACCTCTGTTTGGATCCAATTTTCATGAATTCTGTTTTGGTTATATTTAGCTTAAAGATAATTTATTTTCTACCATCCATTTTGGCATGTTATCTAAGTGTTCAATTGAGGTTTCAATTATGTCGTCAATGTGTGCAGATGAAGTACTAATTTGAGTATCATGTGCAAAAAGGTCCGACCGTGCCGATGTGAGGCAATCAGGTAAGTCATTGATGCAGATAAATAATAATAATGAACCTAGGACTGAGCCTTGAGGTATACCAGTTTCTGTGATACTTGGATTAGAGGGTTCACTGCTTACCACGAAGTAATTCGACAAATATAACAAACCAGTTTTGAGCAAGTTCTTTCATGCCGTGGCAATGTAATCTTTTAAGAATGCTGTGATCAAGTGTATCAAAGACCAGGCTTTCAAGTCCAGAAATACTCCATTAAATTTATTATCAATGCTCCAACTCCAACGGTTAATGATTTCGAGTACTAAGGCAACTAGTGTGGAGGGTAAGAGTCTGAAACCATGCAGGGATTATTAAGACCAGTTTCAGCAAAGTAGCTGTACAGTAGATTTTGCACTAGTTTTTCCATTACTTTTACGATTACCGGGATTACTCATATAAGTCGATAGTTCTGCATGTCATTCTTTTTACCAGTTTTTAAAACTGGACTTACTTCGCTAACCTTTCAGTCGTTGGCAAAAATTCATATCCTTGATGGTCAGTTAAATATCTTAGTGAGAGTTGATGCGATTTTAGATGCGGCCATTTTTATTATTTTTTTTTTTGATGATCCGTATTTCAGGAGAAAATCAGGCGGAATGCTTTTGAAACTTTCTCATGAATCACGCATACTAGTCACCGATTCTATAAGGTCTATTTCACACCAGCAACATGACGGCATAAGAACGTAAACATGTCGTTATAAAGAAAATATAATTTGTTTCCTCATGTCATTATTTCCATTTTATTATGCTTCGATTACGTCGTTACGTTGCCTTGTTCACACTATTGACATATTGACGTAGGCCAAATGTCATCTGCTTTCGCGTCTCAAAAACCTGTCTCATTCATAACGGACGACTCAAAAGCCGAGGATGGATGGCAAAAGCTGAGCGGAGAACTCCGTATCAAAAATCACTTCGAAAATGGTGCTCTAAATGTAAACGGAACGCCAGTCCGGTAAATTTTGTATCGGCACGCAGACCTATCCTTTAAAATCTAAACGTAGCACAGGATGGCCGAAATCAAGTTCCGTGCTTACATTAATGGCCGTCATGCGCACATTGTTTTCATTTTTTTATTTTATTTTATTTAGTTTTTTAATTTGCAGCAACCAAAGTTTTAATTCGCACTAACGGAACTTTTAATTCGTAACAATAAAACTTTGAACTTAAAGTTGCAATTTCTACCAGCCAAACTCTTAATGATTCTGAGATAAAGAAAGTTTTAGTTTGCAGAAATCATGTTTTTATCTTACTTCAATCGTTTTATTTGCGGCAAATTTATAAGACGTCCAGCAACTTTTCAATTTGAAGCGAGTCCTCTGTGGGCCATCGTATTACACCCCTTTTGCTGTTCATTGCCAGAAAGTATACTATCATTAGCACCAATCTCAAACTCATTAATGCAAAAATACATTCATTTTATTCAATCGACATCCATTAACAGAGATACGCAACCATCCGCATCAATGTAGAATGGTGTTAATGGTCGTCTGTTGGCGCTATGGAATGCCCTTTGATGCAAATGGTTGCGTATCTACGCTAATGAATATCGATGGAATAAAATGAATACATTTTTGCGTTAATGAGTTTGAGTTTAAACGTTAATGAAAGTATATTTTCTGGTAATAAACAGCAAAAGGTGTAGTGCTCCAACAAAAATATGTTCGCAACCTCTCTTCCAAATTGCTTACCATATTCATCCATATGATCAACTGTGATGTGTTAAACAATACTGAATACAGTATATTGAGTAGGGGCCAGTGCTATAACGTAGACCATCCATTGAAACTGACTGAACTGAGGCCCTCAGGGGGTTTCAGGGTCGCAAGGCATGCTGGTGTATCAACATGCTGGCTGTCAACATGGCCGATGGTTGGAGGGACAGAAATACAATAAGGACAATCGGGGACAAAAAGTAATGGAAATTATAAACCTTAGAGAAAGATAGTAGTACTTTTGAGGAACTTTCATTTATAAGATGTCTGTAGAAAATAGGTACAGGCGTAAGAAGACTTTTAAATCTAATGAAAGAAGTGAACTCGTGGAAGCGTCAAATGCTGCCGCTTGCAAGCAAGATGAAGTAACTACCTTAAACGTTCGGCGTTCGTCGAGGAAACCGAAACCGAAGAGGCATGACAATGAAGGTAATGTGTCCACTGGGCCGGAAGAAACAGAAAAGCCAAGTGGAGAGGGAGGCGCTGATGCCAAAATGACATTCGCTGGGGTAGAATCAGGTGAAATTTTCCTTGGAACTGGTATTAGACGTGAGACAAGAAAAACGTATCAAAATTATCTTGAAAAGCTTGGTTACAACACAGACTTCTCGAAAATTTCTCCTGCCGATTCCCCTACACATCCTATAAAAGCCAAGGCAGGATCAAGTCGGAAAACCATTAATAAACAATCAAAAACTGAAGAAAAAGCTGCTACTAAACGGTCACGTGACTCCCAAAATGAGAAGTCGCTATCAGTTGAAGAGAAAACTGTAATGACTAAAATCAGAGCTTCTGCAAGGACTCCTAAACCTAGAAGAACTTTTGCTTTGCTAGAAGATGATGCTACAGCTCATTCCAAAGACACCAGTGATACCTGTAAACCTGGTAGGATTGTGCAAAATGCATTTGATTCTCCAGATTTAAGTTCAGAAACAGAAGTGAAATTGCCAAGAGTTGTAAAAACTCAGAAGTCATCATCAGATAAAGGTAATCAGGAGCAGCGTCTACTGAAAGGTCAAAAACAGATGGCTTCTGCAAGACAAGAAGTATTAACAACAGCCCCTTTGAGTAAACATGACATTGATGAGGCAGAGGTATTGTCAGATGCTGACGATTCTAGTCATCCAAGGACATCTACTAGGATAAGAATTCCAAAACGCAAGTTCTCATTGATAGAAGAAGTCCCACCCACTGAAATGAAAAAACAAAAGATAATGTCACCTGAACATTGTGGTGATATTGAAGTCTGTAAAGACAATAAAGTTTTGGAACCTAATAATACCAGCATGCAAAGTCCATCTTCACTGGTTGTTAAAAGATCTGATACCAGGAAGCAAAGGGCAAGCAGAAGAAAAGGGAATCTGAATGAGAGCAGATTGAGTCCTAGTAAAGAAAAAGAAAAGCACATTGGCAAAAAAATGGAAGTAAGTAACAACAGCCATTCTGAGATTGAAAATAAGCCTGGAAGTGGAAGATCCAAACAAAAAATTGTAAAGGAACCAATTATTAAGAAATTAAAAGTATTAAAAGAAACACCTGTTGTTGGAAAAAGTAAAAAAATCAAGAAGAATAAGGACATTAAGAATGAAGATGTAAGCTCACAAAAGAATACAGTAAGAAAGGAAGACAATGATAATTTAAAGAAGGGCAAAATGCAAAATGAAGGTAAGGAAACAAAGAATGATAGCAAGGAACACATTGTGTTAAAACTTACAATACCACATGGATCTCCAAGAAGTGAAGAAAAAGAAAAGATGCATGACAAACAACACCATAAGCATCATCACCATCATAGACACAAGAAAGAAAAGAAAGACAGGTACAAGATTTTTCTTAACTTTATAAGTACAGTAGAACCTGAGTTTTACAACATCCCTTTTTACAGCCACCTGTCACATACGACACGTTTTTCTGCCACGGATGATTTGTAGTTAAAATATACCTGCCGTGAGCGACCACCTGTCTAATGTGAACAGCAACCACTTTTTAACGGTCAAAATAAGAAATTTTACCTGTCACGAGTGACCACTGCAAATTAAAATTGCTGACCGCCCTACTTGTGCTGAACCTGATTGATGAATTAAGTTTGGCAGAAGATCAGCATCCTCTTCAACTGAACCTAATAGGTACAGCAGATTTAATTTGATCGATCATAATTAAGTTTCATGAGTTAAGTTCACCACTTGAATCAATGCCGCTCCATAATCGCTTGAACTGTCTTGGCAAAGAGAATACAGGAAGCAAGAAAAACTATGCACTTACTGATTCAATCTAGTTTTGATCACTTCCCTGCAGTTATACTTATACTGTTGTGAATTTCTTTCTGAACGAGTTAGGAAATTGAAGTAGTTCAGGCTGACCAATTTCTTTTCACTTAATAAGTAGATGAACTTAAGCAAATTCTTGTGTGATTCTTAGTTGAATAAAGTAATTGTCAATGAAATTTGGGTTTGCTTGTTCAATCATAATAATGTGCATTTTGCTTAAATTTATGCATTTTCCAGAAGTTGCACATGCAAATATGGCTGCCACTACTTCACATCACTACCTGCAACCACCTGGCATTTACAACCACTTTTGCCTGGCAAAAGAGGTGGTTGTAAAACTCTACTGTAGCCATGAAAACAATTTATTGGTGACAGGTTTTCAAAGAGACAGTCTTGTGATTGTGATCTTCAGTCAAACCTCTATTACTGTAAGCGCTTCTCTCTTAAATGCTCAGCCTTTATTAAGCAGTCACTTAACAAATTCCCATAGATCCTCCTTCATACATTACTGTAAACATAACCTCTATTAACAAGTGACCTTGATTGAGCAGATGCAGTCACCATTTAGACTTCCCATGTGGTATATTTTTTTGTATTTCACTTCTGTTAAATGGTCACAAAATTAAGCTACATGGCCTTGTACATTTATTTGGTGTTGAATATGATGATAAAACTGTTATGGGTGTGATAAAGCAAATGGTTTGAACCCAGTTGTCATGTGTTGAAGGTCATCAAGGTTAGAATAGTCTTTGAAAAAGACTGTTGGTAACTGATGTTTTGACAGCCTCAGCTGCATTCACCCTCAGAGTGGAAGAAAGAGTTGACCATTCAGTTTGCAGAAACACCAGTCACCAACAGTCTTTCTCAAGACTACCCTAACCTGGATGATCTACACATGTTAGTGATGTGGTGTACAGCAAAGATACTTGTCTTATGAATATATTAAAATCTGATAGATGATCCTACATGTACAATTATTATTTTGTGTTACTGTTCTTGTTAACAATAAATGTATATCACATGATAAATTTACATTCCAGTTTAATTTTAGCCATGCTGTGTTGTTTTACATGCTAAATTTTTGATTACATCTATTGAGTGGCCAACCTCTTTTAAGAAGTCAATTGGTTATATCCCGAGGGTGAATGTTCAATAGAGATTTGATTGTAGAACTGTTCTCATTTTGTTAATAAATTAAAATGAACAATGTGTGTTTTCTATGTTGAGCATTTGATTGCTTGTCATTTCTTATGTGGTCAGGACGTGAATTATGGAGTCAAAAAGCTTTACAAAAAAGGTGGCATGCAAATTGACCCAACTGGCAGCTTAGACAATATTTTATGTTGTTTTACTGATTCCATTACTTAACTATAAGCAGTATTTAGTTTCTGTATTGTTACTAAAAGATTATTTACACCTACAAACAGGTTTATTTTTAAGATCACTGCAAGTTTGTGTGTATGTGATTGAAGCTCTTTACTGTGCTTTTCAGCTGAGTTCAGCTATTGTGATTTTGTTGTTAAGTTTTCAGTTCAAAAAACTGGAAACATCTTCACAACTCACAAAACTGGATGGGCAGATGAGCAACAGAAATAGCAAAGTTCCTGTTCCAGTCTTTCACTTGCTATTTCCCATGTACATGTACCTGTAACAATTTTTAATTTGTCAAATCTGGCAATCAGGTCAGCTGGTCAGCTTGTCTCTGTTACCTTATTTGAATAAATATGAAAAAGACATAAAAGATTTAAAATGATAGTTTTTTTGATACTTTTTATGCTTCTTATTTTCCCGTTTCTGCAACTGTGAGCTGCTAATTCATACTCAGGGGATACAACAGCTGTTTGACTCTAAGACATTTTTCATTTGAGTTTTGTTAGTGTAGGATAATCATGAGGATAATTCTTGCATAAATAGGACATTCAGTAAACACTTGATGGTATTGCTTACATCTATGTCATGCACATGTGATGTAATTTATTTGAGCTTATTAATAGTTCCATTTTTTCCTTCAGTGAAAGTGATGTAAACAAGAAGATTAAATCAGAACACAAAGGTAACATTACTGTGTATCAAGAAAATTGCAATGAGGATATAGTGGAACCAGAAACTGAAGTCAAGACAAAGAAGAAGAAAAAAAAGGTGAGAGACAGTAAAGAAGAAAGTTCAGAATCCTTTTCTGATAGCACAGCCATCCCACATGTTAAACTGGTTATAAAAAAGAGTCCTGTGAAACCAAAAGATGTTAAAGTTATGATAAATGATGACTCTTCCAAGACATCGATACCTTCCATACCTACCCAAGATAGTGATAAACAGAATGGTCAAAGTGGCAAGTCAGATTTAAAAGTTGAAACACCAACAACAGAACATAAACCATCAACCAAGAGTCCAAGAAAGGTAGGGCTGGAATACAATAAAAACATAATGTGGAATCACCATTGTAAAACTAGTTGATGAATGTTAAAAACATTTTTGCAAAGCAATTTTTTTTCCAAACCAGATCATGAGCATATTCCTGTCAGAAAGTTACTTTAACTCTTTTCTGTCCAGGTTACAGGTAATCATCTGTTATTTTGCTCTGTGGTATGTCTACCAAAGGGAGCCATCTTTACAGGAAAGAGTTAATGTAATAGTAATTTATTTCCTTAAAGCATATGGTAGAGTTGAGAAATGATTCCCATTTGTACAGGTGATGTAACCATGGTAGAACGGTGCAATGTTGTTTACCCAACTTTTTGGTAGATTTTTTTCAGGGAATTTTGAAAGAATTTCTTCTTGTTAACATAATTTGTAAGTGAAAAACTGGGGTACATCACTAATCTCTTCATTATTGGTCCCTTCAAGAAACTGTGAGGTCTATTTGTGAAAGCTACTTTGCATTCCATGCATGTTGAGATGTCAAAAATATACTTTAAGCTGTAGACTAATAACTTATGGGTTGAGTTACATAAAGGATATGTCATAGGTTTAGCACTGCCATTCAAGTTTGTATGTGTTTTTTGTCTTTGGAGACAAAAGGCCCCTGTACAGTAATTATGTACTTGGGTGAAGAACAAGGGTATATATTGGCACTACTCCAAGTGAACAAACCCATACCTGACAAGTAGAGAAAAACTCTACTTGACCATGGCTGGGATTTGAATCCTTTTTTGCATTGAACTAATTACCTAAAGGTTGCAAGTTTGAATCCCAGCTGAGGTCAAGTGGAGTTTTTGTCTACTTGTCCAGTGTGGGTTTGTTTACTTGGAGCAGCACCAATGCATATCCTTGTCTTTACAGTACTTGTCTTGAAAATCCAGTTGCTTTAAAATTTGAAGTCTTCCTGGTACCAATGATTACACTTTCCACTGTAGGTTTCCATCTGTAATTATAGCCAGTGTTCTTGTAATTGAAACTTTAATTCACTGTTCCTTATATGATTGTTCAATATACCTTAGTACACTTGGGTTCACTATTCAATTTCAATGCTTATTTTTGTGCTGTTTTTCCATGCACATTTGGTATTACATACATACACAGCTGGTGCACAATCTTTTAAGCTATATGGTTGGTACAGTGTGAAGAAGAGTGGTCCAAGTCTTGGCACCTGTGGCACACCATTATGAAGTGGGCATGGTGATATAGTGCTATTAATTTGTAATCTCCCTTTATTCCATATATATTGAGCTTACTGAGCAGTAGCTTATTATTATTATTAATAATAGTAATAATAATAGTAATTTTTCCTGAACCCATGTTGATCAACTGTGAACTTGTGGCCAGCAAAGATAATGATGTTGAATACTCCTCCCTGAAATCAGATTACTCTGCAATATGATTTTTTAGAGAGTAGTGTATCTTAATGATAACTAATTTCTCAAACTAGGAGACTGCATGAACATGAACTGAGAGCCATAGCCTCACTCAAGGCGTTCTTCCCTCAAATTTCAATGTTTCCCCAGACTTTCTCTTGGAAAACATTGAGGATCTTCAAATCAAAGTAAACTATGAATTTGACTAATCATTATGACTTGCCATTGAGTGTTTACAGTAACTCTTTCCTATCCAAATCCTTTGTTTTCGCAAGTAAAATGGCCCGGCATTAGTCAGAGTTAGATAATAGATCCATCCAGATAGAAAAGATTTAATGTTCTTATGATGATGACCACTGTGGATAAAAATGTTTCTCTGATTTTGATGGTTTTGTTCAGTCTTGCCCTGGTGTTTCTGTCTTTTCCATTGAAAACTTTGATCATAAATTTCTGTCCAGTATTTACATTTTAGCTTACCGCGTTTTAGTCGCAGGCGGTCTTCAAAAAAAGTTGTAACCATTGAATTAACATCACTTTAACTATCATTTTATTAGGCAATTAAGAAAGATGTAAAGTTCAAGACAGTTTCAGCTTATTCTCTCTTTACTAAGAGCAGAAGAAAGAACCTACTGGAACGAGAACCTGATTTGGGTGAGTGCTGACAGTGATGTGGTAGGTACAGTATGCCGTGATATGAAAATAAGAGCCCAGCTTTGAGTTGGGCTCTTATTTTCATATTACGACTTCGTTTTCCGCCCGGTAAATCGCTGGTAACTATTAGGTACAGTATGTATAATTAATGTTGATTCTTGTATGTGTACCCCAAAGTTGGTGTGTTCCCATAAATCCTAACTACGTCCCTGAATTTGGTTGAATAATCGTAAGTGTATTTAATTTGCCATGAAGACAATACTGTATTAACAGAAGAGTATTTCATCTGCATATTAAACAAATCATTACGTGTAAGGTAAAAATTGAAGCATGGAAGAGGTGCAAACTTCATTCTTTATGACGTCAAGGATTCTTTACGTAAAGGAAAGTTAAGTTTTATCCCATGTGCACTTTATAGAACTTGAAGACTATTTTTAGGTATATTTGATGACTGAAAATTTATCTTCACATAAAACAGTGGATCAATCGAATTTGTAAATACTAAAAATCCATTGAAAACAATTATTTTGACTTTACATGATAATGAATGTAGCTTTGATTGTTTGGATTTATAGTATAAATAAAAAAAACCTTGATTACAATCAAGAATTTTGATAATAATACATTTAATATTCAGAGTTACCTGGGTCTTCCGTTTACAGCATAACAAAATCCGATCCTGTGAGTACTGTATGCAATGTAGCAAATGGAAAACTTTTGGATACCTGTCAATATGCACTGTAAGACCCAGTTCAAACGTCGAACTTTACATGTGCCAAATCTAATGTTAATAAGCAAGATCCTTTATTCGAACTTTTTGCATTTAATTCGGCTTGTGAAAAGCTGAGCGTTCGAACTGAACTATTTAAATCAGACCTTGTGTTGTTATTCGTATCCTTTGAGGAATTAAATTGATCAGATGAAGCCACACCTGCAAGAAAGAATCCGAGTACAATACTATAAATGTAACCTTTTTATTTAAGTTTCAAACGTTGGGTGTACTACAAGAACAGTTCGTTTGATGGAATTCTTTCCATTTTAGTTGTTACTCAGTTTCTGAAACGCAGTCCTGAGGGTTTGCCATTGAATTATTTATTTGAGGAAGTTGATCGTCCAGGTTAGTGTAGTCTTGAGAAAGACTGTTGGTTGAAGTGACTGACGTTTCGACAGCCTTAGCGGCGGTCTGAAGATGACCGCCGCTAAGGCTGTCGAAACGTCAGTCACTTCAACCAACAGTCTTTCTCAAGACTACACTAACCTGGACGATCAACTTCCTCAAACATGTCACGATTCTCCCAGGTTCAAACCATTTACTTTAATTATTTATTTCACGGATAAATTTACGTTTACTTTAAATTTTAGACTTTGCCAATACTAGCCGAAAACTTGCCGAAATGTGGAAGGAATTACCACTTGAAGACAAAGAAGTGAGTGGTTTTAAATTTGAGAAATACGTGGACATCCTTCACGTCCTCTTAAAATTTAGTCCTTAATGCTTATCTTCTGTCTAACTGTTTCGTTTGTCCTAGTATTGGCGATGCAAAGCAAAAGCGATTCGAAAGCCTAGCAGTGAAGAACACAGGGGAAATAAAGGAAGCAGCTTGGGAAGAAAGGGCCGACAGGACTTCGCGAATGTTGTACATTCTAAAGACTCTGATTACATCCATTCCTCCGGGACAGATCCTGTTGACATGGCAGCATACCTTAAATTACTAGGGGAGTCCTTATGCTCGATAGGAATTTGTTTAAAAAGACAGGTGAACAACCGTAATTATACTTCAAAGTAATTGGGTCGGGAAATGGGTCTACAATGTGTATTGATGTAAAAATAGAATACTCCCTATACGGTGTTAAATTACGTAAAAAGTTCGAAGGTTGCCAACTGCCGTGACCACAAAGAATTCTAACGTTTCGAGCACAACGGTTTTAAATTACGTCTCACTTTCTGGCGAATGGTCTTTGCTCGAAACGTTAGAATTCTTTCCAATCAGTTACGGCAGTTACCAACCTTTGAAATTTTTACGTTATAAAGGCTATTTCCTGTCTTAAATTTATGTTTTCTTGGTATTGTATATTGTTCTGAGGACCAAAATCAATTTAATATTTTCAGGATCAGATGGAAGTTCATGGCAGTCTCTCGGTTTTGCTGGATACTGCTCTCTGTTCAATTGTCCCGTTATTCTGTCTCACCTCACAATTGCCTGAAATGGCAGGATGTCCTCCTGAAACTCAGGTAATCAATCTCAGCTATTTAATAATTGACATAAGTACCGGTACGTTAACCGTAGTATATATTCTTAAAATCACAGAAAAGAAAATACGCTAGAGTTTTTTGCTCATTTTTTCCATTTCGTAGGCGGAAATATTGGACAACCTGGCATACATAATACCTGGCCTGTGATGAAAGGTTTTCTTAATATACATTGACTTTTTTAACCAGCTATCAATTTCTCGGGGGTTTGTTTTTAGCAATAATAGTGTACATTGTACAATAGGAACATTGCTTAACAGTTATTCGGTGGTCAATGTACTATTTCAAAGAACGTGTCAGACTTTTCGCTTGTCTTGACTTACTAGGTCTGTAACTCCAGACTCAGTCAATAAAAATACTGGCAAACTTCGTATAGTGACGTTTAACTTGAAATATCATGCTCTCCGGACTGTTTTTAATAACTATGCAACAACTTCGCCTCCTGTTGCTGCCTGTTGTTGCAATTACAGTATATAGAAGTACAAGAAATTTTGGCAAATATCAGCTTGGCATGTGATGTTGAAGAGGTGAGGAATGCTGGGGAGTGTAGCCAACTCGGTAGATTAGCTGAGAACCAAATAGAGTCCAAATTTCCCGAAAGGTAATATAGTTGATATTCAAAGTGAAAACTGTGATTAAAGGTCCGCGAAAATCCACATCAAATGCCCTCCTGCGGGTCATTAAGTCTCAGAAGAGAGTTTCATGGTTATCAGTTTAGTTCCACATCTCTGTTACATAATACCTTGTCATGAGAAGTGACACGAAGAATCGTGGCTGCCAGTGTCCTTTCTTGTGTCCATTGCGTGATACGAACCAGTAGTTGGGATACCATGATGTTTTATCCCTTCAGGGGAATGATTTTCCGGTTACTTGTCCTCCAGGGATTGAAAAGTCCCTTTGAGTTGAACAATCTACTTGGACTGGCATATACATTAGCGTCGAGGGGGGGGGTAGGGGGAGTACCCGCTCCGGGGCCCGGGCCCAGAAAGTAGGCCCCCAAAATTTTTAACACGCTTCACCTTGATTTTTTTCAAGTAAATACGGATGCATATCTAAAATAATATTTCTCTGTGACGAACTGACGATGAAGTATTTTCTGCCACGTAAATAGTGGTTTTACGTTTCTCAAGCCAACTTGTCAATCAGCATTGCTATTTTGTGTGGGAATATGCGATCTAGCCGCAAGAGAACACTTTGTTTATAAAGGTTCAAATTTCAAGGTTGCGTCCGCATCCAACAGACAAAGAAGTCAAAATCAAATCAGGAAGACATAAACGGCTTTATGAACCTTTTTTACTTTATCACTGTTGTTTTGCATTGAATTTATGATACTTTTTAGGTTGTTGTTTATTCAAATATACAAAATTGAAACAAAACAAATGTAGCGAACTGACTGTGTAGTGTGTAGTCTAAATTAAATTAGACATAACTCGGCGCAATCTGTCGCCATGTCTGGATATTAAATTTAATTTGTTCCTACAAGTCACAACCGGCTTCAGAGCTTTCATACAACAATGTAATCGATGTGATCAGTGATTATTGTGTGATGTCCTCTTACCAACATAAATCCGGTGCCCAAAAAAGGCGAGAGAAGCAGCAACACGTGAATGAAGAAAAGAGAGGCTCTCGTACATTATGAGAGGCTATATTATTTGCTTTTTGTACTTTTAGTACTTCACTTTTTGTAGAACGTAACGTACAAACGTATTTTAGGTGAATAAATTCGTAAATATTAGGTGAAGAGATTTTTTTACATCTGTAATCTAATGAAAATGCGATGGCTTCCATTTAGTTATTTACTTCACGATAACACCGTTAAAACTAAAAATATTGGAGGCTTGGAGGGGCTCGCATTCAAATTTTGACCCTGGGCCCGCTTTGGCTCTCGACAGCGTTGGGCATATAACTAACCAAACTCCCGTAACCTTAACCACTGACAAACTTTCTCGTGAACGCTCGTAACATCTGTGGTTGTCACCATGTATTTTTATATGTTTTTGAGTTTTACGTTACAGAAGCATAAGATCTAAAGTCCGCTGGGTTATCTTAAAGTATCCCCGAGGAGCACGCCTTCCCTGACTTAAATGGAGGCTTTGAAAGTCAGTTTTACACACCAATATGTATTATAGTCAGCAAATATTTGGAGAGAAGCACGTATTTGGCATCACGTTCAGTAGTTTCCCATACAAAAGTTAAAAATTTCATGAAAAATGCCTGTCCAAAAAAGCTTTTTAACAGCTGAATAAGCCCATTTCTACATAAAATAATTTCGCCTTACTGTGTCGGTTTCATAGTTCCCAAACGTATCGTTTATTTTGTCATTGCCATTTATTGGCCAGCATTTCCTTAAAATCCGCACTCGGCTAAATGGACATCTTCCTTCTGTTTACCCACAAATTAGTCTACGATGTCCTGCTCACCCATCTCTTTGTCGTTTCCATTTCTCTACCTTTAAGCATGTGACTTCTAGTCGTCTGAGGTGGCTTGTTGTTTTCACTGTAGTTTTAAGTTGTCGTTGCTGTGGAGCTTCGTATGTCGGCGAATCATGCCAATTTTTTGCACCCGAGAGTTTCTGACCACATGGGGATTTCGGCACTTACAGGAAAAAGACCACTGAAACGCCTCTCATCGGTGTTCTTACGTACCTTCGTGACACTGGATACCCCGTTTATTTGAACAGTTTAAAAGTCCTTCATCTTGCCTTCTTGAGTCTGTACTTTCACTATAGTCTACTGATAAATAAACTCAAACCTTCCCTCAATGGAAATATCGGTTCTACTTCTCTATTTGTTCTCACTGACGGGTTTACTCTGTATATAACCTAAGTTCTTAGTTCTTATTGGTTAATCGATTTAGATTCACGCTTGTAATTATACATTTAGACCGGTAATTATCATGTAACTTATTCTCTGTAGATGTGGCGTGTTTAGAAACGAAACGTAAGTAGTCATTAAATATTTCTGTGCTTCTTCGTGTGAATGGGTCTTCGCATATTTTTTTCAGCTAGACGTTGATATCTGTTGTGAGATTGCGCTTCCTGCCAGGCGAATCAATAGCCGACCAACTTAAGTTGGTTATATTTCACAGTACTCCTCTGAAAAACACTTTGGTGTTGTGGATATGCAGAATAAATATCAGCATTATCATTATCATCATCGTCATTATTATAATTATTATTTTGTTGTCACTAAGCCTTATATTTAGGTGGAATTTGTTTTTTTCTGTTCCGGATATTGTCACTAATCGGAACTTTACGTGGCCAACACCCGTTCTTGTTCACTCATCAAACATGCAGCTGATGGTTCTCAGACTTTCTGGGCGGGATAAAACTTGTACTGTTTTACTCAGGCAAACGCCGGGTGATTTTACTCATCAAGGAAGGAGGTCCCGCTGTGAAAGGTTTATAAGGGTTATAACCGCTTTGGTCATGCAATAAGGTTAGCCTGATACGTATTTCAGGATTGCTTAAGTGGGGCTGAACCGTTAAAAGTAGCATTTTATAACGGATACTTCGCGTGTGTACAGGATTTTAGCCTATAGCGGCAATTGCGTGGAAATACTTCCCAGAACTGTACGTACTTACAAGTTTGTCGTGAATGTTAATTTTTGTTGGCCAAAATGCTGAAAATGATCATTTAGAGATTTGAAAATTTCATGCGATTTTAGAGAGCATGTGCCCAAGTATTCCAAGGGGACCAACTTCACAGATTTGCACACTTTTGTGAACAGTCTAAATACTTTCAAATCTACTTTCAGGAATACGTAAAACAAAACCTTGAAATACGTTTGATTGGACTTTGCTTCTTCCAAAGACAAAGACTTAGTGGGTTTTTTAGGAATATTTTTTCGGTACATGAGCTCATCATTTCCTTAGCCCCCCTATCAATTCAAATTCTTGGGCGGGGTTGAGACCTTTCTTACCATATGTAAATCCAAACATGTATCATGCACATTGTTCTCTCTTGCTGATTATGTTTTTCAGAGACGCAACTTTTTCACTCCAGCGACGAGCCGCTGCCTCTCTGGTCCCGGTGGCCATTGACCTCCTTACTGTTTAGAGTGACGTTTCACTGACCGGTTATCATTTATTTTCGCGACTGGAGACTTCGGTTGACGAGTGAAATCGTCCGGTGTTAACCACAGTAAAATAGTTGAGTACTTGTTTTCAATCAGGAAAGGGTTAGTTAACCTACTTAAAGTGACTTTCTGCAGTTTCTGTATTTACGTGCTTCAAGTAAATATAGTCTTCATTTATGCGCATTTCAATCGTTTAAATGATTAGATTAATATTGAGTATATGTGACGATGGTAGAATCTAGTTTGTCAGTAGTTTGAAAAAATATAAAACAAAACACGCTCCTAATTACAGCATCTTGAAGACTGAAGATTCGAGTTAAAACAAGACGATAAAGTGAACTGGTGATATTTTGTTTTTGTGACAAAGTCAAAGTAATTTTGTCTGATGATGACATTGTAATCCTATATTATTATGGTAACAATGTTAGAACTTTATCGTGTTATTTTAAGTACTCCAGTGAATGTTTAAAAATTGCTGTCAGCATATCCAATGCACTTAAGAACACTGACCGTACCAAAATATTGAAAAAATATTATTGGAAATTGGCCAGATTATTTTGCAGTAAAGTTTGCGGATCTTTTAAAAGTTTTGTTTCATGAAAAACTTTTGAAATTAAGATATTTTGTAGAGTAACACGTAGGGCTGCCGAGAGCCAAGATGGGTCCAGGGGAAGGTATTGATGACTTGCAATCAATCCCTTAGGATTCAAAAGACAATGATACGGCGGCCGTGTTGGTTCCACATACAATGGAAGTTAAAGAGACTCCTTAGTGAAAGTGCATCCAAGATGGCTGCTATGATGTCACGTGCAAGCCACCTATGGTCGCGGAGAGCCTAAAGTTTTCTGACGTCAGAGACGGCGGGGATTTGAAAATAATTTTTACACGCATTAATTTTGTATTAGTGATATTTATGGCTTTATATCTTACATCATTAAAGAAAATTAGCTGATTAGCGTGGCACGGCCGGCAACGGGCTCCTTTCGTGGCGCGGGCCCCGGGGCAGTTGCCCCAGCTACCCCAACCCTCTCGGCGGTCCTGGTAACACTTCATTTACCAAGATCTAAAAGAATTTACCGAATACATCCAACAAATCAGTAAAATTACTATCTATCTAATGCATTCCGAATGATTTGCAATGATTAGTATCCTGTTAAAATTACTGTTAAAATCACCGTTAGTTACCACAAGCAAGTTATCTTTTCAATCGATTTTCATTCATGCACACAATAGGTTCTTAGTTTAACATCTACAGTGGCAGTCAAAAGTAGTTAATAGTTTTTTTGAGGACGCATTTTTTGGCATAATTTTTTTATTCAATGGGCCGTTTTGGTTCATTCTTTTTTTGAATGACACGCCATTACCCCTGCTACAAGGCTACTGCAGTGTATGAATGTAAAAACGACAAAACTAAGAACTATAATCAAAAATCTAAAAATGCGAAATGCCACCCCCTTCTCGCAAATTAAAAATCACTATCACTTTAGCGTAAACTACAAATAATAGCAGGGAATTAGTGAAGTCACCAAAAATATCTTGTCCCACAATTTTGACGAACTCAATGCAATATATAACAGCCTTAGAAATACAAGACAAATCCTGTATACCAGACGACTGAATTCAATATTTTGGGGAAGATTATACAATCCTAGTTTGGCTTCTGGACAACAAAATTCAAACATGGCCATCTCAGCTGGTTCACCACGATGATCTGCGTGCTGGCAGGCATCTTCGAGATAACGAAAAAGAAGAATTTCGCCAGATGAAACAAGATGGGTACAAGAATAAAGACATTGCCTCACAATTTAAGGTCAGTGTTCGTACTATTCAGCGAATAAATGTCTTCGGCCTCTTGGAGGAGAAAGAGAAGAAAAGGGCAAAGAAACCGCGGACAACTGAAGCACAGAGAGCTGTTGCCAGGCCTCTTCTTGCTGAAGGATACAGCCAAACTAAAGTGGTGTCAAGAACCAATATGTCTCAAGCTTCTGTATGTAATGCGAAGAGAAGGTTTGAGGACCCTGGTAGTGATCGTAACCGTAAGTGCACAGGCCGGCCAAGACTATCCAACCCGCGTGATGATCTTTTCATCGAACGGAGATCTCTTAAAGATCGCTTTAAGCCTGCTACAAAGCTAAAAGTGGACTGGGAAGACTTAGGCGTTCATGCCAGTGTCAGTACTATTCGCCATCGCCTTTGTGGTGCTAACCTGATGGGGCGTGTCGCTTGGAAAAAGCCAATGCTCACGCCTGTCCACAGACGCCGCCGACTAGCATTCGCAAGAAAATACTAGCACTGGACTGAAAAGAAGTAGGAACGGGTTCTTTGGACAGACGAATACCCATTTAGCATCTTCGGGCAATGTGGAAAAACATGTTCGCAGACGTCCTCGTGAGGAATTCAATGCGGAATGTCTGACACCAACAGTAAAGCATGGTGGAGGAAAGATTCAGGTTTGGGCCTGTTTCACTGCCAACGGTGTTGGGCATATTCACCGTATTAAAGGCATCATGGATCAGAATGTATACAAGCAAATTTTAGTGCACCATATGCGGCCATCACTAATGCAGTTTGAAGGAAAAGATCACGTAATACTTCAACAAGACAATGATCCGAAAGTCAAACATACCGCAAAATCAGTGGAAAAGTACATCGAACATGCTGGGTACGTAGTCCTCAAAGGCTGGCCATCACAGTCCCCCGACCTTAATCCGATTGAAAATCTTTGGCAGGAACTGAAAACCAGACTTCATCATGCCCGATCCCAGCCCTCAAACAAAGACGAGCTGTTTGCGCTTCCGAAACGCGAACGGGAGGCTTTTCCTCAACAGATGCTGAGAAACTTGGTCCATTCAATGCCTAGACGTATTGAAGCAGTTATCAAGGCAAAGGGTGGTCACACCAAGTATTAGGGAACTTTTAAATGTTGTGTGGTCTGAAAAGGCGGTAAACCATTTGAATTTAAAAAGAATTATTCACTTCAAATAATATTAATGTGTTCTCATGTTGTAATAAGTCATCGAGTATTATATGAGCAAAACGTAAATGACATAGAACGCGCATATTTTGCAGGGAGGGGGTGACATTTCACATTTTCAGATTTTTGATTATAGTTCTTAGTTATGTCATTTTTACATTTTAGATTAACTGGAATAGTATCAAGGCCACTGGCCTTGTTAATATGCAAATTATTAATAATCTCAATGATCTCAGATGGTGATAATTGTGTTAATTCGAAAGTTGAGTTTGTTTGTTTAACAAAATTTCTGAAATTAGTATTTGGTGATGGAATGGAATGCTGATTGAAAGCATTTGCAATATCGAATGGATTTCGCAATGTAGCTTCATTTACCTCCAACTTAGTAGATTCAACACGAGATCTATTGTTCTTGGACAGGAGAGAATTTATTCCCTTCCAAGTTCTACGCGTATCGCTGGAATTCATAGAAAAGAAATTACTGTAATAATGAGACTTATTGTATTTTATAGATTTATTTACATGATTCCTGGCAATCTTGTAAGCTGTCCAGTCGGATTCTGCGTTTTGTATGATTGCAGTTCGCTTCAATCGGTCTCTCTCATACATCAGATTTTTTATTTCGGAGGTTAACCACGGGGTAGATGAGTTCTTAAGACGTTTCGACTTTGTAGGAATGTGCCAGTCAGCTATTTCTTAAAACATGGTTTTCCAAAGCTGCCATGCTTTATGGGTCCTTATAAGACTCAACTTGATTATAAGATTCAATTTGATCTCCTAAATCTTAGAACTTTTGGCTTAACCGAAGGCGTTACAAGCTTTCTGCCGCCATATATTAAACTATGGTCGCTTAGACCGATATGTGACACACCGGGTGTATTGAATTTACTAGGTTCATTTGTTAAAAAAAGGTCTATTAAAGTAGAAGTGGTTCTTGTCACTCGGGTGTGTTCATTAATAAGCTGAGAGTATTGATATAACTCACAAAGTTCAAGTAATTTTGTAGTATATCCATCCGGAGAGGCAGTTGCAACATTACAATTAAAATCTCCTAGAACGTGCGACTCAATATTTAGTGCTTCAATTTTTTCAAGAATAGCTTCGAAATCTACAAAGAGATTAATAGAGGAGTTTGGTGGCCTATACCAGGTACTAACCAGAAATGGCTTCGTCTTTGGTTTTCTAATTTCCACACAAATATAGGCATAGTGAAGTTTTATTGAATCTAACGTTTCGGCGCAACGTGCAAAATCATCAGAGAATGAATGGTTATGTTACATCATCAGGTTGACTTTATATACTTGACTTTATATAGTGTGCCATATCATGATTCTTCGCCCCTGGAAATGATTTAACGACAACGCGATGCCTCACCACTTTACCCAATTCCCAACCACGCTGATTTTTGATCATTGAATCGCCAATGATTACCGTTGTACGCTGTGGCCGTATTTCTTTGGTTGGAGATGCGATTGGTGTCTTTGAAGTCTTCCTAACTTTAGTCTTTTTTATCTCAACGTTTTTCCTAGCTGATTCTGTTGTTTTGTCACTTTTGTGGTTTACGGCAGCGGTCCCCAACCCTCGGGCCGCGGCCCGGTACCGGTCCGTGGGTCATTTGGTACCGGGCCGCACAGAAAGGATAAATAACTTACGTTATTTCCGTTTTATCTATTATCTGAGTCTGAACAATGTTTTATTTTGAAAAATGACTCTTGACGCATGTCAAGACGCTTATCTCGGTCACGTGATACGTTAATGCTAGAATTAAACCCACAAGCTAGCAAAATGAGCAAAAAACAGACGTCTCTTGAAAGCTTCTTTGGGAAGGGGAAAAGGCCCAGTGAGGAGACAGAAGAAGAGCCTTCAACCTTAAAAGTACGTTCGAGAAAACAACTCTGCCAGTGTTCTGGATAAAAGTCATGGCTGAATACCCTGAGATTGCCACGACAGCACTGAAAACCCTGTTGCTATTTCCAACATCCTATCTGTGTGAAGCGGGGTTTTCTGCAGTGACAGCAACCAAAACAAAATTACGGAATAGACTGGACATAAGCAACACACTTCGGGTGTCATTGTCTTCTATTACTCCTAGATGGGACCGTCTCGTTGCAGACAAACAAGCGCAGGGCTCCCATTGATGTAGCGTTATGGTGAGTTAAATTTTTCATGCACTTTATATTCGTTTTTGTGGTGTGTGTGTGTGTGTGTGTCTTATTTTGAAGGCATGTTTAACGTTGCCATAGGGACCAGCGAGCATTAGGGGAGAGAGATGTTATTCGTGTTATGTTGTTGGCGCGATGTTACAAAGACACTGCTAATAAAGTTGCATATGAGTACACAGTGGATTCACGTTTATTATTATATTTACAATATACCACAGTTTTTATGCCGTCGTATCATTTTATTTTGTTGTATTTATCCGCCACACCTTAAAGGCCGGTCCGTGAAAATATTGTCTAATATTAAACCGGTCCGTGGCCCAAAAAAAGGTTGGGGACCGCTGGTTTACGGGGTATTCTTCTGCACGATCTTCTTCGATATCAATTTCAAGAGGACCAAAGCGGTTTTGGATCTCAGAGTGGTTGATTGATTTTTCAAGTCTTTCTGTTGCCTTGCCCCGCTTTTAGATTTTTGTTTCTTTACCTCGAGAAATTCATTAGAATTTTGTTCGGATTCTTGATGGTTCTGGTTTTGCATAAGAATGCACAACGCAAGCCTTAGTGAGTCCCTTTCTTGTTCTGCTGCTTTAGCGCGATCCTCTAGGGGATGTATTGTCTGTTCTTGTTTGTGACATTTCTCCTTCAAAGACATTATTTGTATTTCTTCAGTAGATTTTCACTAACCTTTATAGTGTCAAAACGTGATTTCGTTCGGGCAATTTCGATTGAATTAGCTTCTATTTGCCTTTGGAGAATCACTAATTCCATTTTCAATCCCTCGATATCTGCTACAAGACTCCTGTTCATGGAGCACACTCCATTGACGTTGTTTATCGGAGTTAATGGACTTTGATTTCGCCCGTTATCTTCATCTAAAATGGTTGCTTCGATTATCACTTTTGACTTCTCAGGCTTTACCAATAACACACTGGGACTCTGATTTATTGCCTCAGGGTCGGAGGCAGTAGCGGTCGACAAAGCAGAATTCTTTAATATTTCCGATGAGGTTAACAGATTTTCACGGGTAGATTCGGTAGCTAGTTCTGTCTCAATCTTGTTTATGAGTTTACATTTAAGGTCATCGCCATCCTTTCCCTGGAATATCAGTGTGTTCTGTTTTCGTAAGTACCAGGTTATAGTGATAGTTTTGTTCGTGGCTTTGAACTTTTTTACATTTCCGCCTGGAGAAGTCCACTTTCCTTGAAGGCCAAGAGATTCTCTAATGTATTTCTTTCAACCATTAAAATCTCCTTCCCATTTAAGACGTTTGCCGTCATAATTTAGGCTTTTAACATCCTTGTGGTCACCGTCACAAGTTGGGTTATCAATTCCTTTAACATCTGCGAATGCACCCTCAAGATTTTCCTCGCTAGAGGCCATTATACAGGTAGCTCTCTCCTCTGCCAACAAAAACGACGAAAAAACAACTTGATATAGGTTACTCTTTGTTTTAGCTGGGACAGTTTTTATTCTTCGGGTCATCCTCTTCCCTGAGCCAAGTTTTTATCTGTCAAGTCACACGGATCTCGTGAAATCAATTTGTGGAATACGTGTTTAACTGACAAGAGCCTCGAACAATTATTACTCGTATGTCATTTTAGAAACACGGGCCGCGGTCAGTGAATGTCCAGTAATCATTGTTACCACAAAAATAAATCTTTTGACTTGCATCTGTCACCACACGAAATGTGATTGGCTCCTGAATATAGAAGGGCAAGTTATACTCATTCGAGATGTAGTATGACTTGTCATCCGTTTCCGTCGACCAAGGCGCGATAATCCCTTGTTTTTCATTGTGAAAACGGCTTGCATTTTTAACTCGTTTAACTTCGAACGGACTGTTTTCACTGCGCTTCCCGGAGTTTTGTCGCCTTAACTAGTCAAACTTGTCCTAGTGAAAACACAGCCTTTATTACTTCGATTACAATCTCGCGATAGTCTCACCTTGTGATCAACTCAAATTTTGAGTTTCAAGATATCAATATTGTTCGGAGTATGCTTTATTTCATACTTTTTCAAGTTGTCGGCTAGTTGTGGTTTTTGGTGAAAGGGTTGACACCGCAGACAAGATGCAACACTGCACGCGATATTGCTTAAAATGCTGAATGGGGAATGTACAGGGAGAACATTTGTAAGTATGACGAAATTTCAGAAAATAATCCTCAAAGCTATAGTTGAGTGAACGCCTGACCATAAAAGTATCTGAGCTTTATTTTTTTCCTAAACTGGTCACTATAACTCTAATCCTAACGTGGCCCGTTGGCTATAAATCTCATGTACATGTAGGTTTATGCCAATAAATAATTTCCTCAACGTTGCATGCAATGTTGCACCATATGTTACCGACTTTACTCAAGTATGCCTTCTTACAATTTCTTACCGCCAAAAAAGCCAAATGGGATTTTTCGTGTTTCTATTGCTTGATCTAAACACTTAGGATGTTCGGAGACAAGAAAAACTGAGAAGTTCTCATTTTTGTCACTCGCTTCTTACGTCGTACGATATCCTGCGCGAACCAACATTTAGTGCAACTATAGGGGGGAGTTGGGCGATTACAAAACCAGCCCTTATTGTGAGACCTCTTACATGTGACCTGTTTTGAACTGATGTTTATAATATCGACTTCGATACATACACCACTTGGATGAAAATTAATTTCTTTCTGGGAATTTGACTTTGAGACAAGGAGCCAAGAATTTGTTAACTTCATAATTTTACTCGTGTTGATATTCTTCTTTTAAATCCGAAATGGCAAAGTTTCTCGTCTTAATTTTTTTCCAGCGCAGTACTCTATTATATGAAATACATTTAAGAGAAAGCAAATATCGAAAAAGAAAGCCATCTTTTAACTTAAGATTTAAGTTAACGAAAGATGAAACTGTGAAATAGTGATATTTCGATTTTATTGCAAAATCATCTTCAGACTAAGTGAACTAACATAAGCGGACCTAAGGTTTATATATACATGTGAAAGTGATTACATCATTGATGAAGAATTCTTCATCAATGATGTAATCACTTTCACATGTATATATAAACCTTAGGTCCGCTTATGTTAGTTCACTTAGTCTGAAGATGATTTTGCAATAAAATCGAAATATCACTATTTCACAGTTTCATCTTTCGTTAACTTAAATCTTAAGTTAAAAGATGGCTTTCTTTTTCGGAATTTGCTTTCTCTTATATTTTTTGAAGTTGTCGGCTGGTCATGGTTTTTGAAATACATTTATTATCTAGGTATTGATTTACATCTTGAGTCTGCTCACTATATTTAGGTGGTGTCGTTCGGCTTTGTTCATTTCTTTCGCGTGAAAGATAAAAATTTATAAAGTAAAGTGAAAATTTTTCACAGTTTCAGGAGTCATCATCAGCAACATATGACAGGCAGACAAGTGGATGAGAAATCAGAAGTTGAACTAGGGTGACCTAAAGCTCCAACAGGCACCTTGTTATAACCACAAGGACGGATTTATATGAACACCTTTTGTCTTCTACGGCACTCAGGAGTCACTAACAGTTCGTTTTCCTTTCTTATCTCTACGAGTTTGCTCATAAACTTTTAGTTCATCAACAGACATTGGAGGTTTCTAATGAAAATAAATAAACAATATTAAGAAAATTGAGACTTATCCAAAGAAAAAAGACGTAAGATTTCAATTCACTCTCTCTTCCTGACATTCAAATACGATATCCTGCTCATTATAAAGACACCTTTAAACAATCTTTACAGTACTTCTGCCTATCAAGGCTGGGTAACAGTTGTGCATGGTTATCAGGAGCTGCCAAACATCTTGGTTGTGCCCCTGTAAGGAAAGTCTCATCACTAAACATTTATATATAAATGTATATGAATTTAATTTGCTTGCCTTATTTATGAGTAACTTACATTCAGTCATTGAGAAGCTAACGTCAAAATAATTAACCTGCTCAGTAATAATTCAAAATTCCTTAAAAGGGCCGTCGCCCAGTCTAGTTTTGCAAATAAACCACATAGATCTGGCTTGGAAATTAAGATTTTAAGTCACTAGTACTAAATTGCAAGTGGGAAAATTATGAGAAAGGAGAACAGCAGTCAGCACTAACAAAACTTAGGACTTCCGAACTGATGGAGAACACTACATGAACAAAGACAAAAATTGCACCATATCCCTCAAGTTCATGTGTCTGTTTGAGCTTTTGTTCCAGATCAGTTTTAGTGATACATTTTTTATGTAATGGTGATTATTCACAAATTATAAGTTTAAGAATAAGTTTATGAAGAATAAACAGTCTGTTTCATAGCATTTTAAAAGAATATTTCTCAAGAAAGCCGCAGCAAAATATTGCCTGTGAAAAATCTTCTGTTATCAAAATAGCACATTTCAGCAATAACTACTGGCAATTTTGCAAGTGGAAAGCAGTTACATTAAGCCCTGCAGATATACCTATACCCACACCTTGTGGAATATTAGTTCACTGGTCCATACTCAGTGTTCAGGTTTTCAAGCAACTTTAATCAAGTAATCTCAGTGTTGAAAAATGTGATAAAAAATTCAATGTCTCTTCTGATATTTTTCTATAATCCCCATTTCCATTTTATGTCACACATTCAATCAATGCCCATATGTCTTTAGAAAAATTAGAAGTCTTTTCAAATTAAAAGACAAAAATGTACATCTGTCTGTTTTTTTTTACAAAGGCACTGTCCACGTGCAGCCACATACATTGGTGAGACTGCAAAAACCATGCACAATTCCAAGTGGGCATGACATTTAAATAAGTTTCCAAATCACTTTTTTGTTTGGAAAGCTTTAATTACCTTTTTTAAGTGAACAGCAATCAGGGCTGGCTTTAGGAACTGCAGGACCCAATTGGGAACATTTTTGGTGGGGTCCCAGGTTCACAGCCAAGGTCTGTAGAATCATAGAGATGAAAATACAGTCTATTATAGACTTTATATCTCTGTGGTAGAATGGAAAGCAATCAAAATGTGTGCTTAAAAAGTGCATGTGAGTTAATCGATCAAATTGATCTAAGCTATATTATAATATAAAATTGCATACATGTAAATGTACAAGTAAACAAACAAAATGTGGAGGTCACCTTTGAAAAGTACATAGTTACAAAACTACTAGTTTTAGTCACTGTGAAATGATTTATTAAAAATATTAATTTTATTTCTTGTTTAGAAAAAAAACATTCAAAATGAAATTATGAAATTATATATATATATATATAATAAACTTCTAATAATTGAAGCACTCCACATTAAGTTTAATAAACCTGACCTTAATTCTGGGTTTAAAGCTAGCAAAGAACTCAACCTTTTTATTTAGATATTATGCACACTTGTTATCTGTTAGCCTGATACTTCTATTGTTCACGCTCAACTGCTTTATTCATGGTGGTGAGAATTTCTAATTAATTAGCATCTTAGCATCTCAACATCTCAGCATGTAAATAGTGATTACCGGTAGTGTTTACTAATTACGTCTCAATGATGTTATCACACCTCCTGTATATAGACTCTGGCATGTTATAGTAATATCATTCTGTCTGAAGATGACTTTGAAATAAAGTCGAAATATCACAGTTTCAACAATCTTGAGTTTTCAAGATGACATTATTCTTCGGAATATGTTTTATTTTATACTTTTTGAAGTTGTCGGTTGGTCATGGTTTTTAAACCATAATCCGTTTATTGCTTTACAACGTAGCAGAAACACACATAACATACATATATACATACACACATAATTAATTAACATATTATTTAATTCAAGTACAGTAAAAAAAACTTCAAAATATAAACAGTACAAACAAACACTACTGACTTTTTAAGAATTCAGAAGAAAATCATAATCGTTGGTGTTCTCTGAAAAACCTGCAATGTGGTGTTAGGTGTGTAATGTGTCACAATGTGTTGTTGTGTGTACTTGACAAGACTAGAGTAGATTACACTAATGTGGGGCTGCCTTAGGTGTGGGGCCCAATTGGGAGCAAATGGTCCAATTGGCTTAAAGCCAGCCCTGACAGCACTAGTCTTTAAAGTCTGGGTGTTTTTGCTGATTACATGTCTCACAAAGTTCATCAATTTTATCTAGTCAACTATTTTAACATTGGATCTCATGGCAGACTTTCATGAAGTGGACTGGAATGTAGCTGTTGCTACATGTTGCCAAAAACAGCAATGTCACCAGATTTCCTGGCAGATGACTGATTACAGTGATTTTCAGTCACCAGATGAGTGATTGAAAATGAATTTCAGTCTCTAGTACAGTGATTTTCAATCACCAGATTTCCTGGCAGATGACTGATTGCAGTGATAAATTACACAATTATGCCCATGAATTAGATTAGATGAATACCTTCATAGAAATAACTAGGTAGAAATGTTAGAGCTAATTCTCACCTTAAAAGTGAATTAAACATGTTTTTAAAATTTTTCGGCACTGTAGTGACTTGTTACATTGAAATAGCACAGATTTCAGTCAATCAGAATCAAGAAATTTTTCTTGTTTATTACTAATAAGTAAATAAATAAAATGGTTGTACCTTTCTTTTCATCCTGTTTGGTAGGAAAGGATATGTTTTGAATATAAGTAGATAAAAATGTCGACAATCTCTGACTCAAACGTTTTCTCTGTTAAGATAACCACTTGAGCTACTTAGGGTAATATGTGACAGTAGTTATAATTACTGATAACCATTCAATTTTTACTCTTTACCTTTCACCTTGTGATAAAATATGGACCATTTTATCTTCCAGGGTGCACAGATTTTGTTTGACTGATTGACAACAGCCTAAATTCCTCATTTAAAATTTCCTCACAAATATCTTTTCTTGTACCACAGAGTTGGCAGGCTTGCTTAACATTTTTTGCACTTGAAACTGCAGGGAAATTTTTTTCCTTTTCTTTTCTTCTACAGAAACTTTTTTCAAATATTTGCTACCCCAGCTCAAAAGTAAACTGGTTCATCCCTACATCAAATTCTAAACTCCTAACGGCACACACTTTTTTGCTGAGAAACAGATATATGGTGAAATTGATATGATAACTTACTTTCCCTTTTTCCTCAGGAGGATAAATCTCTATCTAAAATAAACAAGATAAAAAATAAAAACATAACTGTAGTTGGATAACACATGATGATTAACAGTAAAATTGGCTAGATAAGTTAACAACTGCACAACAAACTAATTACCAACCAGCAAGATCGTGCTTACCATTCGTTTCTGCACGTATTCTTCATAAAAATTTGGCATGTTAAAATAATAAAATACAGCGACAGGAAAGAAGACATAAATGGTCATCTGAGATAAAAATGATAATTTAGAAAGGTTTAATTTTGATTGAAAAAAAAACAAAAAAAGAAGAAACAAGGTAAATGTCACGACACTATCCTCTCACCCGTAATAGTTCTATCTTTGAGCCCATTCTCTTAAGCTTATGAAGATGATATCAAAAAGATTACAACGAGATAAAAATTATTAACTGTCCCAGCCAGTAAGAACTTCGTGCACTTGTCAAACTTCAGTTCATGGGCCACGGTCGCGGAAAATACATTTGTGAAGACTGGTAACTAGTCAGCCGCACTCGGCCTCTGTGACTCGGCCTTCCCAGAAAAATAACTGATGCCGTATTTTTCTGAACAAACGGCAATGGTCTGGGCGTTTATGAAATGTTCACACTTTTAAGGTATTAATGTGAGTTTATTGGCATGACCTAGATTTAGAAGATATTGCTAAAGCAGTATGTTTACATTAATTATACAAACACTATTTTTAAGTTCGGATATTTCACTTATGCATGAGTTTATCCTTAAGTTTTCTTTGTATTTGCTTGGGGGAAGGGGGTGTTTATTCCAGTAAAGGCGTTCATTCGAACGGGAGCGCTTATTCAGAAAAATATGGTACTTTCAATGAACATGTTTTGATTGGTGATTTATACGCTTAGATACCAACGACGGTCTGCGGGGCGGATTTAGGTGGAAGCGCCCCCTCTTTTTGATTAGTTGTCATGTGACTTTTGGCTTGGTTACAAAACACAAGCATTAAATATGTTGACCACCAAAAAGATTGATGATTATTTTCAAAGAGAATCGGAACAAACAACAAAAGAAAAGAGAGAATGAGTTGAAGAAATTCTGATTTAAAAAAAACGGGAAGACAGTGGCATAAAAATTTTTCCACTAAAACGCCATACACTGGTATGAATCCGTAAAAAAGTTTTGCGCCCCTCATTTCTCAAAATTCTGGATGCTCCCCTGGTATGCCATGAGAATATTCAAAAAAAATTGCCACGTAAAATGTAGCATTGTAATGGTTTTCGGTATATTTCTACATTTTTTTCATAGCTATATAAAATTGCATCTGAAACTACAAGCTGATTTATTGAAAACTGGTGATTTATAGTCCGGGTCTAAATTCATGACTTTGGCGTGAAACGCCACGGGAGTTCCACGTGTTTGTTAATGAGAACACTGCTTTCTATTAACTATGGACAAACATTGCAATACAACAACCTTCCAACTAATGATAGTTGCCTCCAAAAGGTGCTCTTGGAGAACGTTATAAGGCTCCTGCGTTATAGTTAAAGAGAAATACAAATATAAATGAATAATTTTTACTCTCATTTTGGGCATTAAGTTTAAGGTGGTCTTACAGAAAGAAAATTTTTTTTTGATATTTGAAATAATGAAAATCTACCTATATTATGTTGTTTAGGGGGGTTACCCAACTATAAAAATAATTTTTTTGGTAAAATGTTTCCATGATAACTGAGATACACCACCTCCCATAGAGAAAAGAGGGTACATTTGTAAACATAATAACTAGTCAACAAATGATGGTAGAAATCTGGAATAACTTTTAATTTGTAACTCATAGCAATGCCTAGGGTATGAACTAGAATCATTTCTCTACTATATACAGTATGGCTATAATCAACATTAAACTTTTCGAATGCCGAGAATGTGTACAATTGTGTCACTAAAACCTTCATTATTTTGTGACAATTGAACAGAATTCAATTCTTTTAGTTCATCCCCAAGAGCAAGGTATGTACTATAAGCCCTGAAAGTTTGATAAGGATAGCTTGAATGCTCTTTGAGATATCTTGCATGAAATATCAGTAATCAGGCCATTTTGACGAATTGAGAAAAACAGCCTTAGAGTTAAAGTTTTCAATTATTTCAGTAATAATAGCACATATAGAACAATATACAGTTGAATAAAGTTAACAAACTCTTTAAAAGGTTCTTGCCTCATAGGTTGCAATTTGTTCTTTGTCAGCTTTTTCCATTCCTTCCTCAAAGTACTTTCCTGGCACCATAGCCATCTTATTCAGAATATTTACTGAAGCTTAGGAACCAATGCTGAAATGTGCTACTACATCATACACACCAAGTTGCAGAACATCAGCTCCAATGAAAACATTCTTCCGCAGCCTGTTCCAAATGATTCCATTCTAGGCTTCACTTTGATTTTGGGTTTTCCCATCCAAACATTTCTCCTAAGGTTCATCCTTACTTAGCCTAGCATAGACAGGTTTTATCTTTGCTATAATAATGTCATGAATACGAGAGCAATGAATACGAGCTTATTACCACTGCCAAGATTGGTTTGTGTTTCACACATAGCTGCATATAAGCCACCATTTTACTGGGAAAAATAGCTTTACTATGGCACAAGAGACCGAAATTCTTTCTGCCCTTCAGCAAGCACAGAAAACGAAAATCATATCAAATGTAGTATGATTCAAACGTTCAGTCATTGAGGCGTAAGGGACCGATCGTTTAATACGTCCTAAGGAGGCCGTTGGTTTTGGAGGGGTGTGAACAATTCTTGAACACGCTGCATTTTGGGGGGTAACATTTTACCTTGTACGAAAGGTGTGGGGGGGTACAATTTTTTAAGACATACCAACAGGCAATCTAAAAACACTTGAGACGTTAATGTAATTGAAACGAATCCTCATTTCAAAAGCAAAAAATCAAAAATAAAAACGAAAAAGAAATGTTTCCAAGGACTTCATAGTAAATCCTATGTAACCAACTCTTAAACCTAGGGCCTTCTCAACCGTTCACAAAACAGTTGAGCAATAACAACCTAGTGGCCATAACTAATAAAACTAAAGTGCGAAAGAGGGAAAAATAGAATATTTTAACCTGGTCAGGGGCGGGGGATACATTTTTAGAATTATTATTGCAAATTGTGTGTACAATTTTTCTTTGTAATAATTTGGAATACGATTTCAATACACTAGTCTGTTTTGAAAACCACCGGTTCCCTGAAAAGTTTTTGCTGACTTAGAGTAGACCCAGCTGCCATTTTGGCGACGGAATTCGAACTTTGTCCGAATCCGTCCAAATATTGTTTCAATAACTATTTCAAGTGTTCAATGTTTATGGACAACTATTGCGGACTTTTTAACAAGGATTCAATTAGTTCAAGAATGCTTTGATTCAAGACAGTTTCTATATTTCCTTGTCCAAGAGTCCAAGACCTTCTACAAACCTATTATTCCACCATGTCCAAATTTCAAAATTAACGTCTACATGATATACTAGCAAAATTGCCACCTTCAGACGGTTGGAATCGAAATATTCCACACGAGTAGTGCAACATGAACTTTGTCACAGGACTGACGATTCGAGATATCCTCAACTTCTTCAACAACTTCAACGTATATTGACTGTATTTTCATAGCTGAATTGATAACATCTGACATGTTTAATCAGGCTGATAAGTTAATATAGCAGTTTAATTCAATTGTTAATTATGAAAAAAATAAAATTCTAAATTTTTCTTCCAATTTCCTTTCGTGTGACAAAATTTCCTTCCATTTTTTTACAAACATTTCCTTCTCCAAGCCAAAATTTCCTTTTGCGTTCGGAAGGATATTTTCCTCCAAGCGGAAGTACAGGTTATGTAGAAGTACATGTTGAGATGAGGCAACTCAATCATGCGCTTTTGGTTTTGTGAGATGCCCAGGCTACACTCGATGAGCTGAAAGTAGTGTCATGTTCCGCTTTTTGAAAAATGGCCACTCATTTTATTAAAGAATCCTGTGCAACACATTGAACTCTAAAAGGACTGGAACAATACCTGCAAGCTGAATTGTGAAGCCAACGTGGAGGCTGACATGACAAGGTCAATTTCCAGGTCACTCCACTCCCCTGCGTGATAAAACACGACCTATTGCGAAAAACTTAACCTAAAATTCTGTTTCTTTTCTGGCAATTTTCTTTTTTACCTTAAGAAAGTAGAGAACAATACGTCAAGGAGTGTGTATTTATCAGAATTAACCGTCCATAAGAAAGTAGAGATTTAATAGAACTTTTTCGATGTGCCCGGTTCAAAGCAAATAGAATTCGCGTTGATTTCTTAAAAATTTTATCAAGGAGAGAGTTCAACCTGAAAATGTCACGAGTCTGTCCGATGAAGAGCTTGTTCTAATAACTAAGGTTCGTCTAGCTGTTTCGACTGTGAGAGATTTGCGTGATTTGCGCAAAAATACTTCAGAAGACAAAGTTGGAGAAGTGAATTGTTCATCTACTTCTTTTGGTAGCCAATCAATGTCTGGAGAAATGCTTCAAGAAAATCTCTGTTGAAGGGTATGTGAGGAGTAACTAAGGGGACTGTGACTAGGGTTGATCGAATGAGAAAATGTTTATCAAAGAAACTCAACATTTTCAGGTAGAATTCTCTCCTCGATAAATTTTAAAGAAATCGACTCGAGCCCAATATGTTTCAGTATGACCTCCAATTTTATGTATGCCACATCACGTGCCATATATGAGCGGAGCCTGGTACTTGTTTCGAGCCTTGTCATCACTCCAACAAAAAAGTAACTCTAAGCGTAACGGAGTTTACAGATGACGATGAGATCACATCACATGAATGAACTACGTTACATAATAATGCAAACACACAAAATGGAGTAACCACATAATAATGGAACCGCATAATGTGACGGACCTTTATCCCATCATACAACGTAGCATCACATGTGGAAGTAACCACATGATAGAACCTATCTGACTGCTGCACAATCTCCAGAACGAGTAAAGAACAAACAAAATAGGTGTTTCTCCCAGTGTGGCTTGCAAATGAAGTAGGAAATTTTTGTCAAAAATTTAGCATGCTGCTACTGTTTTTCCAATACGTTCGCAAAAAAGGAAACGGTGTTTCTTTGAACAGTATATAAATTTTGCTACCCTCATAATCAACAAGTTTCTAACCATGGAACCTTTTAAATGTTCAAGGCGAACCTCCAGAGGAAATATAGAATAAAACAACAATGAAACTCATGGAAGAACATACAATCGCATTCTGTTCGATGATTAACTGAAAACGGGCTAACCATTACAATCTAACTTATCTAAAGATAAAAAAGGGTCAGTAGGTTGTTTCAAAACAACTTCAATTTCATAGTTACTCCATCTTACTGTCTAACTTTCAACTGTACCGTTAATTTTTGCACAGATGTACACAGTCAAACATAAATCATAAATTGATATTCCCATAATGAACATTTTCCTTTTATATTATCTTCCCCAAGTCGCACCTTTCGCTTTTCTTTCGTCTGGCCTGTCCTCAAACTTCTTACCACGTTGTTAAAAAGACTGTTAAAATACAGTTGTTCTTTAGACCTTATAAAGACAAAGCCAAGAGGTTGACTGAATGGTAAAATTACACTTTAAGACAGTTTTACAGTTTAACTTACAAAGAAAATTCTTAGAATTCAGTTTATATTGTTTTCACTTTGATTTATAGAGTTGGGTCGACTATCATCAGCTGAAAGCTGTTTCTCATTTTTTTCTGCCTCTGTATGTCCCTCATTATCGACATCATCCTTTTTTTTCTCGGAACCATTTTCTGTCGTTTCAGCAGATTCCTCTGACTCTTCAGAAGTTTGATGATTAGATTTTCGGTCTTTTTTCAGGGCTTGAATTCGCCTGTCGATGGCAGTGTACAACTGTAAAGCATCTCTGGCTGGAGCCTACAAAAACATAATGAACACAAAAGTCACTTTCAACTTTCCTGGAGCAAAAGCCCGCATTATGTTGACGACATGACGTCGTATTTTATCGACGCAATAGTTAATATGAAAATACATATTCAAACTAGGTCAAACTTCGTATACCAATGAGGCAACAATCAGACAAAACTGAAAAGTAAACTGGACAAGACAATTTTAATTTATTACATTTAATCGTTTTCAGTTCTAACGAAACTTACTACAATCGAGGCGCGTAAGAGCGCATGCATTAACCCAAATAAAGAGTGCAAACGTTTTATATGACACAGACTTATCTATAACGACGTAATTATAAAAATAAAATGGGGTTAAGTGTATTTTTAAATTCAAGCGAATCATATAATTCAGCAACTAACCATGATGAGATACAATTGAATATTCCCATCCTCCATCGCTGATACGCGAATCGCTCTTTCCGATGCTTTCTCAATCACCATCTCTGGCCATAACTTCGTGTTAAGAACCAATCTTAAGTTTCCTTGGGTTCTCGCAACTTTTAGAAATGAAAATGATATACACCTATTACAAAGCTCAGTAGATTTTAAGGAAAGAAATGTTAAGCTTTCGGTAAAGGACAAGCAAGTTCACATACTAAACCCAGCTTAGTAAAAATTCTTCACAAATTGCAAATGTAAAAACAAAAGGAAATGTTTCAAGAATAACGATACTACCATTAAGTCATGGAGGACAAAATCCGCTCGCCCGGGCAACCGAAAATCATGTTTCTAAGAGCTCAAATGTGGAAAGAAAATTTCAAACACGTAAAATGCCTCTAAAAATACGACACTATATCCAAAACTACTCCAAAAAATATGACCGTTAATGTCACCCAATAATCTCAGCTGCGCTTAAGAAGGCCGGAATAACGATGACAGGCTGAAGAAAGAAACTTTGCTTTTAATGACAGAAAATGTAAAAAGTTGGATACAAACCTAGTCTTGAGTGAAAAGTCCCTTCTGAGTTCAACTGGCAATGATCATTCAGTTTTAAAATGACTCTTCCCCTTCCCAACCAAGAATGAGTTTCTGTGCAAAATACGAACAGGCGGCAGTTGACCTGGGGTAGGGAAAGCAATGTATTGATTAGTAAAGCCCTTGCCAAAGGAATGCAACATCATCCAACATTGTTGAATTCAACTTTGTTGGATGATGTTGGGCTGCGTGGCCAAACGAATGTAACATGTTGTGCGGTGCTAGACTCGAATTGTGGACATTAGGGATCTGAGACGAATAATGATCTCATATTCTTAAGACAGAGATCACTTGCTGTGCGTGCGCGAATGCAAAAATGTTGAACTGCGCGGCCAAACGAGTGCAACTCTGTTGTTCACACACGAGAACAAAAAAATTTTGAACGATGTCGCATCAAATGTTTGATGGAAATCAAACTTCGTTCAACATCATTCCACATCAAGCAACATGATGCAACATGATGCAGCATGGTGGCCAAACGAGTTCAACATGTTGCATTCAACAATATTGAACGTTGTTGAATCGCGATGTTGCATTCGTTTGGCCAGGGCTGAAGCATTGATGGGTACACTTGACTCGATGGAAATTTGAGTAATGTTTGCCCAAAGGAGGAAAGCAGCTGCCATCAAGATTTAGCTCTGGAGGGAACTGCAGAGTATTTGGCCGACAGTCGAATGCTTTGGCTATTACTCTAGCGAAAGCAATGGAAATATCGCCCAGCATTTTGACGGATATGTTACACTAGGCCGTAGAAACGTTGTGAACACTTTTAATGGTAAGACGTTCACTCGACTAATGGTCCCTTAGTCAGTTAGGTAATTTTAATAATAATAATAATAATAATAATAATAATAATAATAATAATAATAATAATAACTCTTTATTTACCGAGGATATAACAAGTAAAGCATAGCTTTTTTCCGACTTGGTCCTCTTAACAGTAATATATATAAATCTTTACAATCATAATAAATAATAATAAAACGTCATTATGATATTGGTAAGTTAAAATGATAAAATACTTGCGTAGAGGAACAATGTGTCAATAACTGAGATGTTAAAAAAAAACCAAAAAACAAAAAAAAAAACCAACAATACGTGTATTTACAAATGTATTACATTAGTAGAGTCTAATGTTCTTGTATGTCCTGGGCATGACATTAAACTGCATCCGATGGTGAGTCTCCAATCTGGGAAGACTGGAGTTCTGGGGAAAGTGGAGTGGCCCCTTAATCACCATCACTCCCAGGTCCACTCTGACCCGGAGTGGTAGCACCTGCCTAGGGTGCCAGCTATGGCTCAAATAGTCCCACTGCCTTGTGGGTGGCTTTGAATAGTCTAAGGCTAAGGGAGTAAACCCAGACAGATAATCAGGAGTCGGAGTCCCGTAGGCAGCCTAGCGGCAAATCCTGTCGCTATCCTGGCAACTCCTGCGACACAGCAGAAACCAGTACGTAATGGCCACGTCATTCCTCCTGGCCTCTTCTGTTGTGTGGAGAGGGGAGGCATGCTGAGTGGGCTACAACTTGCCTTCCATGAACCTCAGCCCCGGCTAGCATCCGTTTTTGGATGCTAAAACCCATGGTCAATTTGACCGAAGGAGGCCAACAACAACAACGTTCTTGAGCTCCCTACTTCCATTTAATTTTTTCTTAAAAAATTTCTTAGAGAATCTTTTAAAGCTTGAGAGGCTCGTAAGGGTGGTGGCAGCATCGGGATACTTGTTCCATAGGGAAGTGGCTACAAAGGCAAATCTTCGTTTCCCAGCATTGATTCTTGCCTTTGGCATACATAACTTATTATTTGCCGTATATCTTGTCGAATATCGGTGCATAGGCTTTGACAAAAGTTTAGTCAGGCAAGGTTGATCCACTGGGCGATTTGTGGTAGCCAGGATGTCATTGACATTTTCAGTAAAAATGGAAAGGTTATGTCACATTTCACAATTCATGAGATGAAGTCGAAGCCAAGATTGGCAAAGTGAAATATGCGCTTAAGACTTTTTAAACTTCTGACCTGCAAAACATTCTTCTCATCCTCTTCTCCAGTCATAACATGCACTTCTGCAAGATTTTGTCTATGAGGTGAATGTTCACTTTCATATTTTTCTGCAGCAGCAGCAATCGAACTCTGGGATGTTTCAGTGTCAACGAGTGTTTCGTTTCCTTTATCAGCCAACTCAGCCAACGACTTGGGACTATCAGCTGGAATAAAAAAGGCGGAAATTCTTCACTTTAGTTCAGAAAGAAGTGAAAGAAAGATGATCAAACGGACATTGCAGTTATAATCAAACAAACCCAAGCATATCATCTAAAAATATGACTTTAAGGAGACAGCGAAATCATAGGAAATATTTCAACTTTAAAAAGATTTTAAGCCAAAGCACTTACAAGCATTCAGCACAAGAGGATATTAGACATGTTTGCTTATCGTTATAGTAAAACGAAATAGCACTTTATTAAGAGGAAATAATGAATTCTGGAATGTACGTCTTAGGATTCTGAATTATGAGGTTGAATCTTATTACAAAGAAAATTAAGGTGCCAACCTTCTTTTGAGACCTTAGAGAATCCATCTGCGATGTTATTACTTGAAGATTCAACCTAATCAAAAAAAAATTTGAAAATTAAAATAAAGACCAAAACTGTTACAAAGTACCAAAGGGTCTAACCCAGGGGTGGGCAACCTTTCAGGAGAGTGGGCCAGATCCGTCAAACTTTTTCTCTTCAAGCGGGCCAAAGGTAATATGAAAAACATCGACGATAGTCTAATAATGATAATAATGATGAAATTTCAAAGCAGTTACAATGTATTATGTAACTATGGTTAAACTAAACTAAACAAAGCTTACACTAATCAGTAATAAATCTAAAATATTTTACACTGCAAGGAAGTTAACAAAGAATGGTAATATTTAAAAAACTAAAAACTAACTGTTTGGACTTGGACGATGATCCTTGCCAAAGAAATAAACATTTTTATAATATGATTCTATCATCTCGCGGGCCACAAAAATTCCCTTCGCGGGCCGGATCCTGGCCCGCGGGCCGTAGGTTGCCTACCCCTGGTCTAACCGTTATAAATTTGGCACGCGCGTGTAACCTTCAGTTCCGTAATACAACCTAGCATAAATGACATATTGACGTTAATTTTGTAACATTCTCCTTTGACTTACATTAACACGTTCCTTGAGATTCTGGCCAAATACAAAATTACCTTTGGATTCCCAGGAAGATGATGCGCTTAAGGAATAGAACATTTGCAATTTAATACAGTAGACTTAACAAGGGAAATAGTTCACTACTCCAACCCAAGAGAATAGTTTAGACAGTCTCTGCAAAGTGATACCATGACATTTGTAAAATTTAAAAGAAGCAGAGCTCACACTATTTGATATACTATTCTCTCGTTTTTTGCTGGAGCATTACCTTTAAACTTTTTTCCACATCGACTCAGAGCTGCCTAAGTAGCACTTCATTTTTGATAACACTAAAAAGGTCGCTTCTCTGGCTGTGTTCCATCATTTACGTTATCCTACAAACCTAATGGGCCTGAAACTTCAACTCGTTTTTACATGATGAACAGACTTTAAAAAGACTGCTTTACACTCATTCACAACTATGTCTTTGCAATACATTAGCCGACTTGTGCTTTCCCTTAAAGTGACAATGAAGTCAAAAGATAAGTTCGGAAGAAAACCCCCTAGTTTGAAAGACCTTTTTAAATTCGAAGGATTTGCTTTTACAGCTCTCCTATCCCTTACCTCGTTCTTCAGATATTAGGTATTTGCTTGATATGCAAATAATAGTTTGTGTACGTCACATAGAATAATAACTTGCTGTAAAATTAGGAATATCGTACAGGTTATCAAATAAAGTCACTTGAAATTGTGCATTTGGGTGTATTTGTCCCATAACATTGAACATAGAAAATTCGAATGATTTCATTGAATACCATGATTAACCCTTTAATGCACGAATTTTCTTCTTTGTTCTCTCTTTGTTTTTCCTTTGTTCTCCGAGTGCTCCTTTTGTTCTTCAGTGTCCGATGTATGGGAAACTGGGCGTTAAAGGGTTAAAAACAGAAACTAGATCTGTTTTTCTTGTTGAGAAATTTCCCGAAGACATGAGTTTTCAAAAGTACATGACATCCATGCAATGGAAGTCAAAAGCTACAGTTACTACAGAATGCTCCTTCAGTAATGAAGATGCAGAAGCCCAAGTAGAATTGAATAGATATATTGTTAACTTTGCAAGACGTCAGCACTGCATGTTGTACAAAAACGTCTGTAATACCCATGTCAGTAATATTACCTGTACTCGGATGGCAAATATTATTGTACCTGTTTCCTCCAAGAAATTGTTGAAAATAGTTTTCCGATCGCATTTCTACGTTTGATGGTGTGGGAGTATCAATAAGATGCGGACGAGATAACAAAGTTGAACTCTCAGAAGAACTGCTATTATTTGAGGATTCTCCATGAGTCTATAGAGAAGAGAAAGAATGCACGTTTTAGCACATACTTCGTGTCGTACAATCAATCCGAGTGTTCTCCACGAGCTCACTTACAGGCTAAGAAGATCGAAACCTTGGGAGGAAAAATAACAAAGAACGCAACGAGTTACGTGATTACCGTAATTACAATACTTCTACCGGAAAGATAGAAGAAATCAGAAAAAAAATCTTTACAATTGGGTATAGGACTTCCACACTTTCATTCACAAGAGTTATAACTTTGCCATGATGAATCTTCCAAGTGACTGAAGGTTGACAATACAGGACTAAACCCTCGGACACATTCAACGCACAACGCAACGCCTTAACCATACGTTGTAACGCTTGAAAATTAGCTTCATATTGTTTGAACGATATCTTTCACGCGTTACGCCATACGCTGCAACGTTCAGTGTAAGAGATACCATTAAAATAATGTCGTGTCAACTTCCACACGTTGCGGCGTACGCGGACAGTTCTTCACAAAATGGCCTAAAAGTATTAATGCTGATACTTGAAATTATTATGTAACTGAAATATTCAGAAATTTTATTAAAAAAATTACTTATCGCGCTATATTGTAAAAAACTTTATACAGTGTTATCGAAGACCACAACAACCGACTACGAAGTAATTATTAGAGACAGACTAGAAGGAGGAAAAGACCCTTTGCTTAGAGAACCGAGTTATCGGTTGACGACCATCAGATGACAGCAGTTTGTCCTGATCACCACATACATCTCTTTCCGAGGTACCATTTACTGCCAGAAAATTGGAGCTGCGGTGGGCAGTCTGGTCTCGTTAACTGTAACCAAATAGTATATGGAATGGTTTGAGTAAAAAGTGCCAACCATATGACGTCATCTCAGTAAATGTACCAATGAGAGTCAGCCAGCTATATATAGTCATATATTTAGTCATATATATATATATATATATATATATATATATATATATATATAGTCAGCCATCTCCGAAACTTCTGGCCATGACAAAGATTCTATAAAAATAAAACTCAAGGATATCGCTCTCACGATCCGATTAAAACAACAATGAAACGAGAAACCAAAGTTCGAGCATTCCTTCGAAAACTAAAGAAGGCCAATGCGATATCTGACGAGCAGTTCGAGAAAATAGCCCCCACAGGATCTCAACCAGGTATATTATATGGACTGCCTAAGATTCATAAAGCTAACGTACCACTTCGACCTATTCTCCCAGCAATAGGAACTCATTCATTCAACCTAGCTAAGTTTCTAGTTTCGCTTCTCCATCCTATTTCTTTAAGTTCTTATGTAATTATTAATTCGTTTTCCTTTATTCAAGAACTGTTCTCCTTAGACCTTAATACCGACGATTTAATTATGGCCAGTTTTGATGTTACGTCTTTAATTACTAATATTCCTCTTGATGAAACCATACAGATTATTCTTGACCAGCTATTTTCTACCAACCGTCTTTTTCAAGGCTTTTCGCGCAAAGAACTAAAAGACCTCTTGAATTTAACAGTAAAGGATTGTCATTTCGTTTTCAATAGTAAACATTACGACCAAATCGATGATGTTGCTTGTAAAGTGACGAAACGTTAGTTCCTCATTAAAGTATCTTTCAAAGTATCCTGATATGTTTATTTGAGATATGGGCTTCTTCAAAATTATATGCTGGGCAATAATCTTCATTACTAGACTTCGATATCCGCCTGGTATCTCGATTGTCTAAATCCTAATCAACCGTTTTGTCAGAAGTTTTTAGACTTTGAGTTGGCACTTGTAGTTGACGAAATTCGACGAAATTCAATTTGGTAATATTTTATAACGTCTGAGAAGTGAATAGTAATTAGTTTAATTAATTAGTTTAAATAATTAGTTTTAGAAAAGAGTCAGGTAGAGAATCCAGTCGTTATTGCGGCCAGTACTTTGAGTTAGTTGTGTAACTCCCTTAACTTTCAGTTTTTCCTCACGAACCCTCAACAGTAGTCTTAAATGAAAATTTACCGGGGAAAAACTGGAATTTTTGATTTTTAGGGGAAAGATCTATAGTTAACCTAATTGTACCAGTAACGCTTTCACTGCCGTCTTTTTAGTTAAGTGAATTATTTATAGTATCTAAAGAAGAACTGATGAGGTTTCAGCCTGAACTCAGTGAGATTAGGCGTTTTGAAACCACGAAGAGCTTTTCGTTTTATTTTGGCGACACAATTTAAGTGAACTAATGTTCATTGAGTACTTATAAATCTTGGAAATTCGACTAGTGACGTACTATTGCCTCAGGTTTATATTTGCACAATTCTTCAGTTTTTCAAGATATTACATGGATATTCAAAAAGTTACTAATAACTCACGAGGAAACTACAAAGGAAAATCGTAACCTTATCGTATCTTTAAATATGGAAAAGACAAGCTCGTTTTTCGCGTCAAATTTGTCCAGGTCTGAAAACATTACTATCTACGCTTACTTCGTCAATTAGTGTTTACAGCGGGTAGTTTTGGAAGCCATTCAAAAACCTCAGTGTGTGATTGATTGGATCTAAAACACTTGGCAGTCGCTTCCTATTTCATGTCTGATTAGGAACACACACTCGCTTTTTTCAAACAGCTCCTAAAGGTTTTTTTAAACTTGGCGACGCTCAGCATGTATAAGATTTCAGTATGTATAAGTACGGGATAGCTTTGCTTATATAACAGTCCTGCATTGTGATGTCAGAAAAACATCTTGAAGTAGCTAACATCAGTCCTATTTAACATAGTATTAAGTATTCTACGTAATATAGAATGGTATAATTCATTGTACATTTTCTTTGCACGATTTTATTTAGTTATGTCATTCTTATTAGATAAGTGACCTTAATGTCTGAAGTTGTACCGATGAACGTTTTAATCAAGAGCTGAAAATCTGAAAAGCAACTAAACAGCCTGCATAATCAAGGATTTATTTTGCAAAATTCAGTCACCTTTGCTGATTTGTCATCTTGTTCATCAGTCCGCTTATTTTCTCCATTATCTGCCAATATGAAAACAAATAAACAGTCACTCATTAAGCTAATTTAAAACCATTAAAATTATCACCATGTATATTCGTTATTATAACATTACATTTGGACATGACAAGACATGACATGACCTCACCTCATCTTTCCCACTGATCTCTAGAGAAGACTGGATCAAGCATCCCACGTTCAGAAAATGAAGCCGGAAGTGGATTGCGGCGGCCATCGCAAAGGGACCAACTTTGCAACTTCTGTATGGTCCGTATAGGTCTTCTGTTGTTAAGCTGTCTTTCGACCTTCGAAGTCGTTCCATTTTGCCATAGAGAGGTTCAGGAAATAATTTTGAAAGTGCTGGGCAAAAAGATTTACAACGACTTTGATTCCTTAGTAATGGTGCGGGTCAAATTTCGCTGGCTTCATTTTCTGGGCCTTTCAAACAGTAGGAAGCTCGATCCAGTTTTCTCTAGAGATTAGTGATCTTACCTCACCCACCTCACGTAACGTTACGTAACGTCATATCACGTCCTGTCCCGACAATTCAAGTTACATCAAGTCTCTCACTACACGAAAAACTTATTAACCGAGTAACAGGTTTTCATGGCCAAACTGTCTTGCCTGTGGTATTCAAGAAGATAGCGAGATTCGAAACACTGAAATCTGCATGAAAAGACCACAGTGAGGTAATTTTGCCGTAGAGACCACGCAAACCATGTAAGTTAGGTTTTCACTAAATGACCCAGCTTTTGCAGCTTTTATTTTAGTTTTGCTAAATAATGCGAGGTCAAAGACACGTTTACATCCAAATTTTACATACCAGACATATTAGAATATCTGAAGAACAAGCATTACTTTCGCTATGACTTAAACAGTTTACAAAATAAGAGCAGCTTAGTTTCCAGTTCTTTTAATACGTACTGTACTCTACCGTACTTTAATACAGTACTTTTAATATGGATTCCTTCGAGATGCCATATCACACACTCAAAAGGAACGTTTTTTCTGGTATCAAAACCCCTTGAAGTTCGTTAAAGAAACTCGCCTATCTCTTCGTTTTCCAACAAACGTCTCAGTGTTGGACGGTGCAGGTACGAGAGTCTCAGTTGAGTTGAGGGTAGGGTACTCGATTCTCAGCAATTTCTCATTTTGACTGTTAATTGTCAGTTCTTTAATGGGACTTTTGGCTAACAGTCAACTTTTTTACTCGTTCTAGTGACAATAAAACCGACTAGTCAATTAAAAACTAAGTTTCAGGCTTTTTGACAAGCTTTAAAAATCGTCAACCTTATTCGTATTCCAAAACCATTATCAACCGGCAGTTTGAAAAAAAAACATAAAATAGAATATGATCCGAACAATAACATCTCGTAAGCTGAAGATATAAGTTAAATTAAGACAATAGAGTGAATAAGTATGAATAAATGATTCATCTATTGTCTTAATTGAAGTAGAATTTCCAGTTTTCGAGATATTATTATTCGAATTATGTTTTGTTTTATATTTGTAATTATTCTCAAGTGATATAACGGAACCGTGGGCTAGGAGTTGTTCCGTACAAGTATTTTTACTTTCATGCAATGTTTCCAACCTGTTTACCCAGGTGTTCGTCAAAGCAATTGCCAACAGTTCGTGGGCTCTCGTCATATAAAATCTAAAAGATTCATCTAAGAAAACCAAGCCCAAGTGAAATTACTTTTGCCGTTTATATAACGAGGGACGATGAACTGTTGGCAGTTGCCCGGATGAAGGTCTGAGACAACAGGTCGAAAGTATAGCATGAAATAATTTAAGCGGTGCATCCGCATACCATCCATTGTTATTTCAGTAGGTTATGAGAACTGGTGGAATAGTAGCCCAGTACCTCAAAGATGCAAATTCAAATCCCCCACAGGTCAACACAGTTTTTCGGTGTAAAGGATAATCATGAAATGATCTCTTCATTTTAGCAAAAGAACGATTCGGGAATGAAAACATATACCAAATACCTGTAATTTGTGGAATCCTCATGTCTAGGATTGAAGCCCAAGCTTCAATCCTATTAATTGAAAACAAATACTGGCAGACCCCAGATTAACGACGTCTTACTCATTGCACATCTTATGTGATAAGAAGAAAGTAATCCCAAAAAGCCGTCGAGCATTTAAATTGAATGCTTCGAGCATACTGTTCCCAGATGACTCTACAGTTCAAATGGCAGAGCAGTGGTCGCTCAAATGCCAGTTCAAATCCCGGTAAACTTCACATAGCTTTTCAAGATGGCTTTTGCAAAATACATCTGGACATGGAATTTTTCTTTCAATGTCACCATTAAAAATGTTCTGAAATACATTCGACATTCGAAACACTGTGCGACCAGACAAATGAGCGTTAAGTGATTGCGAAAATCTTCCGGGTACTCAAATTACCGTAATAAAAAATACGAGCATACTGATCCCATTTGATTTGACATCTCAGCAGGTAGAGAAACGGTCCGATTAAGTGGAATGTAAATGTTTAGAAAAACTGAAGTAAAGGCAAGAAAAATCTATTACAGAAGTGAAGCCAAAGCACACATGCTGGTTGTACGTTTTCGTTCTTGCACAATTATAGCATTCTAGTGCAACATAAATACAATCATGCATTCCAGTGTAAAATAAGTTAATATTCAGTCATTAAATACCACGTACAGTAGTTGCCTTCTCTTGCAACAGACTTCTTTTTGCTATTTACTTAGATTTTATTACTAACTAGAACTTACCTAAGTTGCCTTCTCTTGCGACAGACTTTTTTTTGCTATTTACTTAGATTTTTTTGCTAACTAGAACTTGAATCGATAAATTTAAATTATTTCTTGCCTATACTTTATCGTTAGTTAAATCTTCATTGTGGCATGTGGCGACATCAGAGGAAGTCTGTTTTGTTGATCAGTTAACATGGAGTTTCCAGAAATTACGATATAATTTTCGTCGAGATGCGAACTTTTCATGACAAACATAAGCGATAGAAGAATAAGGTTTAGGGAATGACGTTTGGATGCCATCTTAACATCAATATCAAGCTCTAGTGATGAAGGTTCAGGCGCGTAGATTCATAAACAATAAATGACTTACGACATGTGGCTAATGAGAAGATAAAAGGTGGCTAAGGAGAAGATAAAAGGTGGCTAATGAGAAGATAAAAGGTGGCTAATGAGAAGATAAAAGGTGGCTAATGAGAAGATAAAAGGTGGTTAGGCGGTAAAGCAAAGCTAACTACAAATGACAGTGACAATTTAAAAGGAAATCGTTAAAGCTTTTGTCACTGTTATCTGTTCTTAGCTTCGCCTTAACTCCTGTAATTCTACGCCCTAGTAGCTTCATCACTAGTACTTAATAATGATGATTAAGTGACATCGAAACGCTGTTCAATAAACCTTATTTTTCAGTCGCCTACGTTTGTGATAAAATGTATTTCAGGAATTTACTTCATGCAAACTTTTTAAGATTTAACTATGGTCAACATTGTGAGTGTCTTTACACATAAAATATAAAATTTTTCTAAATTAAGTCCAACCTACCATGTTGCCTGGCATTTGTAAGTTTATCAGCAATAGCTGATAATGCTGATGGGCGTAGCACATTAGGACCTTTCAGTTCTCAAAAAATACAAATGACACCTTTGTTAGCCATATTTATAAGGCATTGAAACGTGGAAACATAAATTACATGTACTAACAACTAGAAAAGACAACTCGAAAAGGAAGACATTACCAGGACTTTCTGTCTTCAACAACTTCTTAGGAATATAAGAAAAATCTGTTGATGATTAAATGTAAGAACAACACATTATAATCTCAGATAAAGTTAATACAATTATGACAAAGTGGATTAGACTTAAGGAATTAATCAAAACGCTAAAAATTACCTGGACAGCTGAATTCTGTTGAATCTTCGTCTGAATCTGCAGATCTCTAGGAATTTTGGGAAATTAATCTATTTTTTGTGTCGACTTCTGCAACATTTGGCTGTTTATACAGTACACAGCAATTACCACGCTTAATAATTACACTGCACTACACATGTCGTAGAGAAAACTTTGGTTCTGGGAAAGGTAAAGGTAGTGTCTTGACAACTCCTTTCAGACAATTAGAGTATAGTAAGCTGTTCTCCCTAAAGGTCTAATAAGGGGCAAACTTCATGGGTCCAATGTTACTAAGGGATGACACTGGAGTACCCGGAAACCTGCGATGTTTGGTTTGAATCAAACTGGGCAATACTCTTCTCTCATATGATCAAGTTAACTTTAACTAAACAACTGTATGGGGCCCAGTGAACTCTATTTATATATGGCAACTGGACTGCCAACTCCCAGTCATTGGCCGGGCAAAAACTGAAGCCAAGTGAAATTTTGTACGTCAGTTTCAGTCCTCTTGTCGGTCTTGTACGTCAGTACAAGTCCTTTACACGACTTTCATCTTCAGTTTTTGATTGGTTCAAAAACTGATGTGTTCAGGCGAAATATTACTGGACGAATTGTACATAATCGAGAACATAAAACGACTCAAAATTACTGTGTGGTTTATGGAGCGTGCCAAATTGTCTGAAGATGGTAAACTAACTTTAAAAAGAGGACGCGCACTTAGTAGTTTCCTATACTAAATTTTCGAGGACGTTTTATTAGGTTTCTCGTTAGTTTGGTAATTTATTTTCGCGAAAAATATGTGCAATAACACCGTTTGATTTTGTTACAAAGTCATTTACAAATTGGGCTGACCCGAGGATACTGCTGAGCTTTCTCAGACACTGCAGAACTTATACATTGAATAGTCAATTCATCAGACAGGGAAACTTTGCAGGAGGCCTTACGTTGTGTTCCTCTCTTTCTTAATTTCATCTTCGAGTCTCTTTCATGCTTAGTTGGTCATAATACACCTTTTGCTGTTAACCCGAAACTACATTCATTTTATTCAATCGACATTCATTAGTGTAGATACGCAACCATTTGCATTGAAGGGCATTCTATAGCGCCAACATACGACCATTAACACCATTCTAGTGATTCTACTATACATTAGGGATAATAAACTTTCAATTACGCAAGAGAAATATCTTGCCTAAGTATGGCGAGAAAATTTTATAACATGAAGGTAGTGAAGGTGCAGACGAGACTACGTTTAAAAGATAAAGAAATAAAACTATTAAAATTTGTAAACAAACCAATGAACGTGGGTTTCCGATAAGCAGAGGCTGAAAGACGTTTGTACGGTCAATTAAACGTTCAAGAAGGAAGAATAGAATTATTCTCTACCTCAATACAAAACATATTTCAATGTGGTGAGTTAAGGTAGTCTCGAAAGGGCCAAGCAGAGTACAGTTGAACGTTTTTAGCTGATTAACACCATTCCACTATACATTAAGGAGAATAAAATTTCAATTACGCCAGATATTTCTCAGGTCTGTTGCAGGGTCGACTTCAGGTTATATTGAATACCAAAATGTATAAAAGACAAGGGAATAAAACTGTCAAAATTCGTTCATAAAATGAATTCGGTTAGACAGTTTGAACCTATTATTTCGCCAATATGTCGACTGCTTTGTCATGTACACCTTTTGCTGTTCATTTCCAGAAAATATACTATCATTAACGCCAATCTCAAACTCATTAACGCAAAAATACATTCATTTTATTCAATCGACATTCACTAGCGTAGATACACAACCATTCGCATCAAAGAGCATTCTATAGCGCCAACAGACGACTGCTAACACCATTCCACTATACATGAGGGATAATAAAATTTCAATTACGCAAGAGAAATATCTTGCCTTTTATTATCCCTAATGTACAGTAGAATGGTGTAACCATTAGTGTAGCCAGGGGGGGGAGCAGTTGCCCCTCCACTTTTCGTCCTGACTAGGTCTGACGGTACATCCAGTACCTTTGTCGGCACATTTAAGCCTCTCTGTCGCGGATTCCGTTTGCGTTTGAATTATCAAATTAAAAAATTGTTAGATAAGCTCCGACGAAAGTTAAGTACGGGAAAGACGTTTAGTACAAAATGTTCCTAAGAAATTCTGTTTTGTTGTTTTTTAACCGACAAAAATGACAGGTCCCGTCAACCCTCAGGACAAAGTGGTTGTGGTAGCGGTGATAACCGAAAAAGAAGATACGTTGGTATATATCATAGCTCACGTGATGTGCGCACTTTTCCGAATCATTTTCGAAGTTTAATACCATTACAGCAGCCAAAGCTAGCAAAATAGAAATAATTTATTCTTTTATCGAATTTCAAGTTTCTCATGCCCTCGATTTGGTTAACTTTGATTTTTCCTTAATTATATTTGTCGGTACATTGCTAACATCTTGTCGGTACATCGCTAACATCTTGTCGGCACATTTGTCTAAAATCTCCCCTGCCCCTCCACTTTCAAATTCCTGGCTACGCGACGGTCGTCTGTTGGCGCTATAGAATGCCCTTCCATGAAAATGGTTGCGTATCTACTCTAGTGAATGTCCAATGGATAAAATTAATGTATTTTTGCGTTAATGAGTTCGAGGTTGGCGTTAATGACAGTATTTTTCTGGTAATGAATAGCAAAAGGTGTAAAATGCTCTGCTGACCACGTTTCTGCTCTGCTGAAACCTTTCAGAACTGTCTTAACTCACAACATTGAATTACACAAGGTAGTTGTCCAGTCTGTTGCAGGGGTTATGTGCTTTCATGCAGTACAGTACTGCCATGTATTGTAAATTTGATTGCAAAAAATGTTTTGTTTAAGGCGTAAAAGTTGATGTGTTAGCAAAGTGCTTTGAACTAAAGTTGGTTAACAGCTTGAAATATACATGTCAGGAAAAGTGTGGTATGATGAGAACATTTTATAATATCAGTTTAGTGAAGGTGCAAACGAGACTACGTTAAAAAGATAAGGGAATAAAACTATCAAAATTTGTAAACAAACTGGGGAATGTAGGCTTCCGATAAACAGACGTTGAAAGCCCTTTGTGCGATCAATTAAGACGTTCAGGAATAGATGAATAGAATTATTCTCTATCTCACCACAAAACAAATTTCAATGTTGTGAGTGAAGATGGTCTTGAAAGAGCTCAGCCGAACTGAACGTGGTCAGCTGAGGGAAAAATAGCAAAACAGTCATCGACGTATTGACGAAATAAGAGGTTCGAATTGTCTAACCGAATTCAGTTTACAAACATTTTGGGATTCCATATAACTTTAAGTCGATTTTGCAACAGATCGGAGAAGTATCTTGCGTAATTAAAATGTTATCATCCCTAATGTATAGTAGAATGGTGTTAATGGTCGTCTGTTGTCGCTATAGAATGCCCTTTGATGCAAATGGTTGTGCAATGAATGTCACTTTCTATGAAAAAAAAATTTAATTGAAAGTGACAAAAGCATTAATGAATGTCGATTTAATAAAATGAATGTTGTTGGGTTAAGTCTGAGGCCGGCGTTAATGATAGGATATTTTCTGGTAATGAGCAGCAAATGGTGTTATGAGAAAACACCAGAGGAAAAATCCACGTGAATCAAATGTAATGCAGTCGCAAACATACGGTATCGCTTATTCATCTTGCGCAAAGGCCTATGGTATACAGTGGCAACGATAGGCTCTCTAAAATTACGTTTTCGTTCTAAATTATTTTGCTTTTCTATTTTTATTCTCTCTTTTCTTTTTACATAATATTATTTTTTGTTATCTCTTCCATTTATCCTTTACCCTATTTATCGTGAATTTATGCATGGCAAACGATAGGCCACCATAAACCAGAACTGACATACGAAATTGCCCTCCATGGGTGAACACCTTGGCTTCACATTTCACGCCCTGTTAGCATTCCAAATATAGAAATACAGTTCACTGATGGGGCCTGAATCAACCCTTAGTCACAGAGATGAGGGATGCACACATTACAACTATGGCACCAGCACCCCCAGTTCTTCAGATAATAATCTGAATACCCCATAAAACTGATACATCATAAAACTGGCAGTTCTTTTGATAAAATCTGGATACCCCAGAAACCTGAAAGTGTTATTTAATGTAATGCATAAATTACATATTTTACTTTTGATATTATATCACAATATATTGTACCACATGGATAATATATGATTAAATCAGAAAATATCAAGTTAAGCTCTATCCATGCTCAGAAATTGTTTGAGAGAAATTTTCATTATCCACAGTCATTTGAAATTAATGATGGGGATGTTTACATTGGCCATGCCTGAGATGTCTATGACTAAATCTGTGCCTTGGTTTTCAGTCATGATATTTACACAACTGTTGAATTTTTCATGATAACTGAGTACCATTCTAATATTTGGTTATGGTTGTCGCCTAGTGATTGACCGATCATGCCACAATCGGAAATTACCGATTACCGATTGTTCCAAGCCATAATCGGTCCGATTCCGATTCCGATTATCAAAACGAGTCCAATGACGTCATTCATTCTGCACGCAAACCTGGCGTAAACAACTTTAAATGGCTTCCTTGGCTAAAAACTTGTAAGAAAACACAATTCCTTCACATGGTAAAATAATTTTTAACCCACTGCTAAGTTAGTAGCTTTGCATAAGAGACTTGTACACGCTTCAACTTGTTAGCAGGAGAAATAGCAAAATACTTTTAACAGGTTTTTGGTTTTTTTTTTAAAGAGTAATTTTCTGGCCAGACTCGCTGACGCCTTGTCATCTGGCGCGACACAAGCAATCAATAACAACAGCACAGCTAGAGCCTTCAGTGTTCCAGTGCTAGCCGACGTGCAACTTGCAGACGTTTTGAAAAGACTTGGATAAAGGAAACAACAAATCTTTATTTCCGGTTGTGTTGAGCAGTGAAGGAAATATTTCCTACTCACACAATAGTAATGTCTTAAATACCAATTTGTATTTATTTAAAAGAAAGCCATTCATCTAGAAATCTGTCGAAGAATTTTCAGCAGACATCTGAAGGTTGCTCAAGCCGAACTGACGATCAACATCCGATTATTTTTGTAATTTTATCTATTTCACATTGGATTATAAGATTGTGTGACTGACTGGTGATAGACAAATACGAGCGCACATCTCGCTGCTGACCGTAGAAGAAACTGATGAAAACGATACCAATTTGGCAACTTCTGAAGAGTTGTTTTATTTCCATATTAATCGGTTATAATCGGGAAATACAGGAACTTTAACCGATTCCGATTGTCTACCGATAACGCAATAATCGGTCCGATTCCGATTCCGATTATCGGTCAATCACTATTGTCGCCCCCTAAATATACACATCATAATGGTAAATTAATTGGTGTACTGGTAATAAAGATAAACTAGGCACACTCCTTAGTCAGTATAAAAACTTAATTTTGGAAGCTCTAATTTATTATCACTTTTTCAAGAGTTGAAAGTATGATTGCAATTTAAATTGAGCTCTCTCAATGGAGTAGATTTCATCAAGAGAAGTATTAGAAGACCAACCAACACATTGAATATTTTCCCAAACTACCCATGAGATCAAAGTCTGTTTTGCCCATTCCACCCATTCAATATGTATTGTGGCATATAACATGTTCCAAATTAGTTAATTTCACAACAAAAAATAAAACTCACTATTTTTTATCTTATTTATGAAATATCTGTTTTGTTTTGTTTTTTTCAACATTCAAAAAGAGTAACATATTATTTGCCGCTATGAACAGCATATACTGTATAAAGTATTTTCCCTTTAAAAACCTGTCATATACCAGTATAAAACTATGCAAGAAATATTCAGAACAAGTAGGAGGTTTTCTATATAATAGTACAGTATGCTCTAGCATGCATGTAACACAACCTAGCATACTGATAACATACAGTACTGTAGATTAGCACTATATATTTAATATTTATTTATTAATATGCTATCAATAATTTATTAATATTTAATATTTATTATATATTTATTTAGTACCACTTATTAAAGCATGAGACTAGAATATTGTGTACTTGTAGCCAGTCCTATAATGTATATGTAATTTTTTATAATTAACTGATTACTTGTAACTGTTTATGTTTTCATTGAACTGTAACCACAATTTGTTACCTACTTTCAAAGTACATTTAGTAAAATGTTACTATCAAGTAAAATATCATAGAGTAATCCAGTAACTTGAATTCATTACTTTTCTGGCTGCATCTAACCTAGATTAAAAGTTACTGAACTTAAAGCAAGGTATATTAAGTGTTTGAACAAAAGTGTCCTTCAGGTGCCATAAAAAGCAAGTGTTAGTGCTTATGGACTACACCCTTTAAGATTAAATTCAAACAAGTCAGAAAAGTTCTAGAGGTTGGTGTAGACAAGCAATCAAAGGCTATAAACTAACCAGTTGTGATTGACCAATTAGTCATGGATTAATTAACTCAACAACTTAATAGCTAAAGTATACCTCAGAAAATAACTCAAAAAGTAATTTGTACATGTAATGCTTACTTTCATGAAAAAGTAACTTGTACACATGTATGTATCTGTGGTCAGCTACTTCTCTGAAAATGTAACTAAGCATTGAACTTGTCAATCCAATCAGGTATGAATAAAAAGAAATTGTTACACTTCTGCTTTGTAGTTTATGTGATGATTAGTTGCATAAAAAAAAATGTTTACTTACCTTCAGTGCTGAAGACGCATAATTGAGAAAGTCAATGCCACATTCACCCTGCTCATCTAGTAAAATGCATAAGTTTACAGAACATTTTACTTCCAATAAAACAGCATTCTGTCAGCAAGCATTTAAGGTATGAAATAAATGGGAGTGTTTTAGACTATAGTCAATTACTTTCATATTAAATAAAACAATTGTACGAATACTAGATTAAATTAGAATGCTTTTTTGCTCATTTTAGTTTACTGGAAGTCCTTCAATTACGGCAGTTCATTCAGGTTATTACAACTCTACTTACACAGAATCAACACAGTTTCAGACAGAATTTTTACCTTCCTTTTCTGATTTGTCACTCTCATCATCTTCAGATTTCTAGACAAATTTCATAGAATGTCCTACATTTGAGCCACAGTTACAGTACACATACAATTATTTACTTGCACAGGCAATGCAATTTTTTGCATTACAAGTACATTTACAGTGCAAGGCTGAAAAGCCATGATGAAAATGCAGCCACTATTGCACAGGCTATTTGACAGTTTTAATAAGCATTTCTATTATTAAAATAATCATAAGTTCAGCATGGGCTGTACTGTATCTATCTGTGAAAGAAGTAACACAAGCACAAAATATCTGTAAAATGGGGGCAACTATCTACTCTTACAGTACCATAATCACAATAGCACAGGAATTTTGATATAGAACATTGGTGCAAAATGATTCTGAAATAGAATCAAAACACTGCACCTCAGAGATAAGTGTTAAGTTGTTACAAGAATCCTTCATGCCTTTAAAATGGATTAAATAGGCATAATGTTCCCAGTTGACTCACTTGCTCAACTTGTAGAACAGTGGTCTGGAGATCTGTATATCCCATTAGCAGTGCACACTGTAGGTTAATCATAAAATTTCTCACATTCATGGATAAACATTTTCAACCATACAACACCATGCTATTTAATAAGCACATATTCAAACAGTTTGTTTGCTGATAAGAAAAGTCACATTAAAAAAAGCATCAAGAGAAAGATGCCAGGTGTTACAACAGGGCTTTCCATTCATATTTTCATCATGTTCATGCTGTTTACAAGATGAAAAGAAAAAATGGATGCAATACATAAGTATGGTAATAGATATTCTGCTAGGTTGGCATATACCAGTTTTTACTGATAAAAACATCTTGTACTGGAAAAAATTTGAAGTTGCCAGTTTCTTATATGGATAAATTTTGTTTTTCTGGATAAGATTTTATTTGGCTGTGCTTTAATTATTATAGATTACAGTCATACATTGTCACAGCATATTAAGCCATAATGGTTTATCTAGCTTTAATGCCAGAGTTGACCATTTTCTCTTGAGTTTAAAATGACACCACAAAATTGGTGAATAAATAAGTATTGATGATGTGTACTGTGACCTAATGTAAATATACATTGAATATATAATTGAAAACAATCCACTATATTAATAGCAATTGATATATGTACTTTTCCAGTAAAATATGTGAATTAGAAACTTTATTCACCAAGCATTACAGTACAGTTGTGCTAACAATGAAAGTGTAATGGGATTGCATGACAGTTTTCTATGTTAACAATGCCTCATAAAGTGTATGGACTGTACATGTCATGGGTCTGTCCTGATGAAAAAAAAATTCATACTGGTACAGAGTACCATCAAATGTAAAGACTAGTGGAATCTCTGGGTAATACACAGAATCATGGTGAAACCTTATTGAAAAACATACTGTAACTAAAGATTTTGACCATCATACACAATGGACAGCAACCACAATGCTAATATGTTCATTATACATTTTGTTCACCAGTTGAGGTTCAGTAATTTATTATTAAAACCTGTCCTCACCATTTAATTTATTTTGCTTCAGCAGTATAGTTGCCAAAGCCTTTTGATTATTAACTAGTTTGTCTCCACAAATTAGTAAGTTGGGAATTTTTTTCTTTCCGTTTTTTTTTTTTTTTGGCCTTTTTCTGAAATTCAGAGGAGCGTGATCAAGTTAATGTAAATCCCTTTCCAATGACATTAATTTCAGCATTCTTCACCAAGTGTGTTGCCAGTACTAAAAAACCGCTGTTTTACTGTACACCAACATATATTAAATCGAAATCTGAGGAAATTGTCTCAACTTCTTTGTCCAAGATATCAACACCAGCCGAGCTGCGTTGAAAATTACTATATTGTTTAAATGTATAATCTCTGTTTTACACTCCTTACCTTTACTCTTTCAGACATACCACTTCCAAAAACAAATTTCGGGGGAGCAACCACTGATGCTGTAGTATTTGTAGAAGCTAATTAAAACAAACGGGATAAAAATCCACAATCAAACCCGAAAGCACAGTCAGTCAAACGCCTACATGTATACATATTTAAGTAACTAAAACCATTAAAACGTATCTTAAGACCTTTCTATTTACCTTTCGAAAACGTATCGCTTGATGTGGAAGAATTTACTACATAAAAACCGAGAAAACATTAGATATAAACAAAAAAAACCCGTACTGAGTGAAGGGAATAAGTAATGCAGAAGTTCGACGAATTTGAGTACCTTCCGCCATCTTTTCTGTTGTTTCATTCACAGTCCACTCGCGCCAGATCTTACAATTCCATGGATTTTACCCACTGACGTTATATGTAGGTCGTTGATTTTACCCAGAGACCGCAAATTCTAGGATGGATTCTGGTCGTGGAAATTGTAATTTTCGTTGACCAGGGATAAAAGAAATTTTCTTAAGCAATTTCTTTTGATATGCACTAAATTATTCATAGTTTAAAAAACCTTGACCAGCCGACAACTTCAAAAAATATAAGAGAAAGCAAATTCCGAAAAAGAAAGCCATCTTTTAACTTAAGATTTAAGTTAATGAAAGATGAAACTGTGAAATAGTGATATTTCGATTTTATTGCAAAATCATCTTCAGACTAAGTGAACTAACATAAGCGGACCTAAGGTTTATATATACATGTGAAAGTGATTACATCATCGATGAAGAATTGAGGAAACGCCTACTCTATTTACAATGATTGATTGTGTCAGTAAGTGACAAGTGTTGACGCCTAGGGATGAAATGACAAGATGTCGAAGAATAAATTATGTATAAACTAAAAGGAACTAATTAAAGAGTGAGAGTTCTTTGGTGGCTTTAAGACCAGAGTTTAATTGCGGCTTAAGATATTTAATATGTAGAGCTTCCATAAATAAAAGTTGATTAGGATTAATAGAATAATTAGAGTAAAGGATCTTATAGTTGTTAAGAATGAGATTGTGCATGGATGAAGTAGCGTCAAAAGAAAAAGGAATATCGTTTAGTCTGTCATATTGTTTGCATAGGTCAACAATGAAATGTGCGTTTTCACATTGAAGAAAGTGTTGTGCAACTGCACTAGTGTTATGTTGAGTGGCATGTTCAGATAGACGTTTTTGTAAGCAACGGTCGGTCTTTCCAATGTAAGATTTGGCGCAACCAGGGCATGTAATCTGGTAAATGACATTGTTTCGAGACAAATCTGGAATTTTGTCTTTATTAGAAATAAAATATGAGACCTTTTTAGTGTTGTATAAGACAATAAACTTGACAGGTTGTTTCAAACAGCGACGGATTTTCTTTAATCAGGAATTTAAAAGATTTTCACCGTGACTTCCCAAAATCTTTTAAATTCCTGATTAAAGAAAATCCGTCGCTGTTTGAAACAACCTGTCAAGTTTATTGTCTTATACAACACTAAAAAGGTCTCATATTTTATTTCTAATAAAGACAAAATTCCAGATTTGTCTCGAAACAATGTCATTTACCAGATTACATGCCCTGGTTGCGCCAAATCTTACATTGGAAAGACCGACCGTTGCTTACAAAAACGTCTATCTGAACATGCCACTCAACATAACACTAGTGCAGTTGCACAACACTTTCTTCAATGTGAAAACGCACATTTCATTGTTGACCTATGCAAACAATATGACAGACTAAACGATATTCCTTTTTCTTTTGACGCTACTTCATCCATGCACAATCTCATTCTTAACAACTATAAGATCCTTTACTCTAATTATTCTATTAATCCTAATCAACTTTTATTTATGGAAGCTCTACATATTAAATATCTTAAGCCGCAATTAAACTCTGGTCTTAAAGCCACCAAAGAACTCTCACTCTTTAATTAGTTCCTTTTAGTTTATACATAATTTATTCTTCGACATCTTGTCATTTCATCCCTAGGCGTCAACACTTGTCACTTACTGACACAATCAATCATTGTAAATAGAGTAGGCGTTTCCTCAATTCTTCATCGATGATGTAATCACTTTCACATGTATATATATAAACCTTAGGTCCGCTTATGTTAGTTCACTTAGTCTGAAGATGATTTTGCAATAAAATCGAAATATTACTATTTCACAGTTTCATCTTTCATTAACTTAAATCTTAAGTTAAAAGATGGCTTTCTTTTTCGGAATTTGCTTTCTCTTATATTCATAGTTTGCCTGGCAAAAATTAAAGAAAATTCAAGGTTTTCTCGTAAGAGGAAATTTTGGGTTAATGTGCACAGCGGCCTTCATATCCGCCACATACGGTTTCAAAATTTTATCCCGAGTCCATTATTCCATTTTATTAGAGTCCAATGGTACATAGCATGCTTCAGAGCATTACGGTCGATGGAACGAGTTAACAGCTGACACTTACAATGATGGATTTAAAACGCGTATCACAATATTGCATTTTAAGGCCTGGCCAGGATTAGTTGCGGGAACGTCATGTCTTGGGCCTTCGGCTGGAAAACGAACTTACAACTCTACGAATCTAGTGAGGTGCTCATCTAAACTAGATACGAAGGCTGTTGTTGAAGGCTTGGCCATGAATTCTGCATTTAACCTTTGAAGGTTAAACTCGATTTCTTTTGTTCGTTGCTCTTTCACTGTTTTCGCTTTGTTCTTTCACTTGTTATTTTGTTCTTGATGTCCTGTATACAGGACGCTGACCCTTAAAGTGTTAATAACGGTTATAATACCGGTAAGATAATAGATATATTCCAAGAATATTTGGCATTTGTACTCGATTACACAACATGTATTAAAGATGAATGAAATTTTTCGAGTATATCGAAAATTAGAATCGGGCTGTTGCATCCGGTGCTATCAGATTTTACCAGTCCCTCTATGAAAAATAAGTTCAGATTGATTCGGGTCACAATTAAGCTACTTGAATATATTTCAAAAAGCTGTATCACTAAACAAAAGTGCGCTTACAGAAAATGTCATTAGCCCTTGAAGAATCATCAAAATTTGATGAGCTAATACAAGAACTTGAGGTCAATGGATCCATATAAAATCCCATTTCCCAATTTTTTCAGAAAAGTGTACGAAATTGTGGTGCAACCGGAACAAGATGCAGTTCTTGATACCCAGAAATAAATTAAAGCCAATATACTGGCTGATGTAACAGGATACTACTGGTCATTTAAAGACAAACTTTCGTAGCTTCCTGAGGTAAAATAAATAACTAACTTGTTCTTGAAGTCCTCATGATCGCGGATGCTTGATATTACACATGATTTGCACCAAGAATTGTGAAGCAAATAAATTGCGAAGCACTTGAATTGTGAAGTGCAAACGGCGTGTCCGTGACTTTCTCTGTTTGACCGGAATGAAAAGCCAAACCGAAGACAAAGTTATCCAAATACCAAGTTTGTAGTCAGTAGCAGAAAGTCCATTTTCACAAGCAGTGGCCTAGCGAGGGTGGGCGAAGGGGGCGGTTGCCCCAGGCGGCACATTTTTGGCGGGCGGCACTTTTAGGTTGGAGCGGCACTTAGGGTTTCATATTTGAATCGCAATGGAGCTTCCTGTTTACAAGTTACAACTATGATAATAATTTTCCGATTTTGGCATTTAGCTTTTGCCTGACAGCTCTTAAAAACGTAAATAATATAACAGAATTTAAACCATGCGCGTGATTCAAAGTTAATGATCACTGATGACAATGTTATAAATTAACTGAGAAGCTTATCAAAACGTATCTCAGGTCCACAATGACGCAGTCTAGGATAAGCAACCTAGCTATTCTCTCCATCGAACGTGAACTGGCTAATTCTATCGATTTTGACAAGGAAGGCCAGAAATATCAGGACGTGCTTTCAATAGTTTACTTTGCTGTTGGTTATTTAATCCAGCAATCAACTGCAATAACATTGAATAGATAATAAAAAATAGCTTTATTTAGAAAGGTTTTGTTGACATTTCTTAAGTTTCCTTTCCTGGACATGTAAACATATTGTGTTAAGAACGTATGCAGTATAGGTCGTGTAACAATCAAAAGTAAGTTGTAACAATCAAATAGCAATTTTTTGTCCTCTTTTTTGCGAATATGTTCCGAAATTTTTTTAGGAAGCCACGCCCACGGGCCACGGAATATGCCGGAGGGCGGCATTTTGGGAATTCGCCCCCAGTGGAGCTTCTGCTCACTACGCCACTGTTCACAAGTTCAACTTATGATGGGCCGAGGGCTAAAACATACCTCCCTACAAAACCACCGGCTCTAAAATTCCAAGCGTTGGTTAAAATACAGGATATCCCGAAGAAACAGACGGAGAAACAAATGCAGCATTACAACAAGGGTTGCGGAAAAGAGCTTCTGTCACTTTCCATGAGAAACAAAGAGACGCTAGGTTGAAAGCGCGGTCACCGAGATCGTATTACGCGCTTCCCAAACATCCTAATGAGTATTTAGTAATGCCCTTAGATTGTACACAACCTTCATAAATATATTTTTCTTGTAAAAACGGCGGACACAGCGCTTTATTTTACATTACTTTTTAATAAATCAATGCCAAATGGAAAGATCCCGCCGCAGTATATTGTCAGGTCAAAAGGTTAAGCAGAAAAAGTCCCAGCGTAAGTTGGAAATGCCGTGACAGTTTGATGAATAGTGGCGTATCTTGGAATTTTGTTGGTGGGGGGACTTTACCTTTGGTGAGCAATGCCTTTTCGTATCGGAAGTCGTTAAAGCATGCTACTGTACATATTCCAGGCGTGGAAAAGTGACATTGTGATATTAGCATGTAATTATAAAAAGCCAAAAGGGCTAAGCCAGATTTCCACTAGTTTAACAGGCAAAAAATGAAGCATGACAACATACACAAGAATAGCTAGCACCTCAATGATATTGAACTTTGTACTTCCTTGGTTCAAATGGGTTAATTTGCCGTGAAAATGCTAACTGCGCTTGCATACGTCGTCGTGCTTATTCCGACGTCACCAGAAACACAAAAATTCTTGGTGTTAAAAAGGATTTGTTGGTTAGCATGTTTGATTTATCAGCGATGAGAGGGCACTAGCATCTGGATCCGCGTGTGATGATGAAAGTTTTCGTGTGAACTGACGTCATTTTCAATGTTTAAACTTACCCACTCCATGAAGACCATCATTCAAGACGTTATCCACAGGTAACTTTAATCAATATTCTTTGCTTGTTATGAGTTATATTTTGACTGGAGGAGCTACAAGTAATTGGAATAGTGATTGAATAGAAACTTCTGTTGAAGGCACCCCCTCGGCCCTCTCCAACGCACCCTAAACTCTACTAAATGAGGTACTTCAGTAGAAACAACTGTTTATAGTGCTTTTTGTTTTTATTACTCAAAATGTAATTGAAAGTTAAAACAGGCGCTTCTGAGCCTTGACAGATGATGCAAAGTCGTCAATTAACGACGAGAAATCGAGACATTGGTTTAACATTTTGTCGAGCTTTGCAAAATATTATTTAATCCGTTTTTTAATTCATAGCATATAAAACAATTTATTTTTGGCAGGTTTCAATACTTCAATTTTCAACAGCATTCAAACACTTTTATTAATCGGTGCCATGATTTAAAATGAACAGACAAATAAATAGAAAAGCCTTATTAGAGCGCTATTTTAAATTAAACGAGCTAGTTTCAACTTTCAAGCCTGCCAATAACAATACCAGCATACCAACCACAAACAATTGCACTACTCAAGATTACCGGACACTTTGAAATTGAGAGTTGATTGGCTTGCAGGTCGAAAACATTCCAAAATATATAACTTCACAAATTATTGGTTAAAATATGCATATCCCTAGGTACAATCAATATAAGGTGTCAGTTATGTAAATATGTTAATTGTATTATGTTCAAATGTTGTTGGAGTAACTAAGTATATACAGTCATTTCTATACAGTCAGCAAATGTCTTTGATGCATGACATCGAGTTGCTTCACTGCATCCAGTTAGATCAAGAAATTCCAAGTTTTTCGAGCCGTCTTTGAGAGAAGCCAGGCCCAAATCTGATATCAGATGACAGTTCCGAACACACAATTTTTTAAGAACTTTCAGATGTCGCGTTATGTGCTGAAGAGAGGTGTCTGTTATTTTTTTACAATCAGATATGTCTAAAAAGACAACGTTTGGCAATTTGGTTGCAATTTCTCGGACGTCATCATCCGTGACCCGATAGCAGCCATTTAATCTTAAAGTTTCTAGAGTATGAAGATGACAAATGCTTGTTATTTCTCCGCTTGATACCCGTGTGCAAGAGGTGAGGTCTAAGTCTCTAACGAAGGGGAAAACGTCCCTAGTCTTTAACGTGTCAAACCATCCCAATGGTAGCAGCGAGTGACTTAGACACAGTTTGTTAATGCTACCAGGAAGTGATCCAACGTCAATGTTCTTCAAATCACAATATGACAAAGTCAAACTAGACAAATGAGGAGCTCTTTTCTTGATTTCTCCAAGAAGAGGAGTTGATAAATTGTCCAATTTCTTTGTCGTAGTAAGGTAACCTTTAATATGAACTTCCTGTGAGTGCTCTGAAATCCTTCTGTTGATAATCTTCCACATGTTTCGTAGATTATAATGATAAGGGCGCAAATCCAAAATCTTCCACAGACTTGGATCGTTTGCGTAGGTATGCCATAAACGACAAACTCTAGAAGTTAAGCAAAGTGATTTAAGATCCAAATAACCAAAAATGGTAAGTAGGATGTTTGGTGGAATCTGCAAAATTGAAGTTTCCTTATGAACGTGGGACATGTTTGAGCACGATAACTACTACCGACAAAATAGCGATCAGCGGTATCACAATAAATATAGATAAATACTTAGTGTAGGTCTAGTGTTGTGGATTATACATTCATAAGGGACCCTTGTACAGTACCACGGATCTCAATTACACGATACAATTGTCGTATACAATTTTTCATTCTGGTGAATCCAATTAACTCACTGTCTTATGGACGTATCGCTATTAGAGAGTCAATCGAAGGGAGGAATTGTGAATTGTACATTTGAGACAATGCAACATTAGGGCTGATTGCATGGAGAATTTCAGCCCGGTCAACCGGGCTGAAATTTCCCCCCGGCCTTTCGATAAAACACTTGAAAAACGTTTCAGCCTGGTTTGAATTGCCCGGGTTGAAATTTTCAGCCCAGTTGACTGGGCTATAGAATCCCACGTAATCGCATGAAAACATTTCAGCCCGGGCTGAAGAGACGATTGACGCACGTGAGATGTCAATTGCCAAAGCGACAAAGATTACCGAGAAATTCTCTTTCTGTTTTCAGTTCCGATTTCAGTTTCAGCCGGGGCTGAAATATTTCATGTAATCGGGAGGTTTTCAACCCTGTCTGCCGGGCTGAGTTTCAGCCCAGGCTGAAATTTTCTCATGTAATCAGCCCCTAAGAAACGACTATTTTCGCGGCGACGACGTCAAAGTGAGTGATCAAGTGGATGGTAAGAGTCCGGCGTTGTTCCCGTCTAAATATTAAACATAGCAAAATGTTCAATTACAACGTCTATGAAAGTGTTTGAACATTTGTTTCGTTCTGACCGTGTCACGGACTCACGGTTTCGATGTATGGCAAAGTAAGACCATTTTTTTTATTTTGGATTTATCGAACAACTTTTGTTGGAAGTAGAATACGCAATAATGCAACATAAAGTTTCGATTTTATCATAACCTGAGCTTGCATCGCCTTAATAGTCTAAACATACAAGTTTTGGATAATTTGTTTTCCGGAAAATATCCAAACTCCGAAGACAATAGAAAACAAATAAAGAACCTAGTCCAAACTATTTTATCTCCGTGCCCATCGTCATTGTTCGATAAGGTTGACAACCGACATTATACGAGCATAATTTTTCAAAGTAAACAAACATTTTGATTTTTTCTCCAGCAAAGGAACAAGAAAAGGACTTATAATACTAACCGAAAAGTAAACTAATCAAGAAATGCTCTTTAGATCCAAAAAAATAAATATTTTACTCACGTTCTAGAGACGATAACAAAACATTTATTTTGACATTGACGCAGAAGTACCACAGGGAATCACTGACCTACCATATTCCATATGCCTGGACAGCGGATTCTGCTCAAAAAGTGTCCTAAAAAGGGTGGCTTCAGCAGAGTTCCTTCAGCCCCGTCTCGCACCTTGAAAAGATGAATAGCATCAATTGACAAAACGAGGCAAAAAGAAGAGTATCATCTATTTAAGGGAAATGAAGGCTCACACATACGATAGGTTGTTCCTGAAGTGATATAGTTGCGAAACTTGTAGGGGTAGACGGTGGATAATTCTTAAAGTTCTTTTTAAACAAGGTGAAACGTAGGTTTACTGTCGCAGAGGCAGTGGCGTAGCTACACCCGGGCCTACCCTGGCCTGTGCCTGGGTGAAATATTGATAGACATCCGGATCTATGTCGACAAAAAGAATTTGTTTATAATTTGGCGTTGTTTTGATGCTTAATTTCTCCTACGTGGGATGATATCATCGCCTTCACATCAGGTATAGATATAAGCTGAAAACTCATTTCTCAACAGTTAGCAGACGTTTGCACCTGAAGAGTAGTCTGCCGAAATGCATAGTGCTTCTTTTTAGTATTTATTTTCTTACTCTGTGTGGTTTTCTCTAGTTGTTTTCAGATATTGTCGAGTATAACCATTCACTATAGTTAATACGTTTTTTAAAGCGATACTGAAATTTGTCATCACGACAAAATCTTTGTTTCATTACTTAAAGAGTTCTTAATTCACAACTTGAATTAATTTTGGTAGTTATAAATGAACTTTTGATTCGTTGTTTATGAGTACTTCATTTTCTGCATGAACGAAAGCTTTTTTTTGGGAAACAACTTTCATGTAGCAAAGGTAGACTAGTTCCGAAAAGTGGTTTTTCAGCAAATCCCGACTTTGAGGGAAATTGAATTGACCGAGTTCGATTGGAATCGATTTAGAACGATCATGGTGAAGGCAGCGGAAGGAGTGTGTGGGAGGTGCAAGATAGGAAAGAATGTTAGTAGGGACGAATGGTGGTGGGCAGGTGAAGTGCAAGATGCAGTGAGAATGAAAAGGGAAGCCTTGAAAGAAGTAGAGTTTCATTTATCAGATCAAGCGAGAGAAAGGTAAAAGCAGGCGAAGATCGCAGCAAAGAGGGCCGTAAGGCAAGCTAAGGAAGGAGCGAATCATGACTTGTATGAAGAGCTGAAGACCCAACTATGGGTGGCCAGGAAGAAAATTTACAAGAAAGCGAAAATGAGAAAGAACGGTCAGTAGGATGTAGTAGCATCACCATTCGTCAATAGTATGAATGTAATACTGCAAGTGCAAGGTTCGGCAGTGAAAGCGAGGTGGTACAAGTACTTTTCAACTCTGCTTAACGAGGGGATCCCTTTCACAGCAGTACTGCCAGCAGCAGTACAAAATGACCAGGCATAGCCGGATATCTCAATCTAAAGGAAAATGAAATGTGGTAAAGCAGCTGGTCCAGACGAGGTTACTCTTGAGATGGTGTTAGAAATAGGAAGAGAAGGTATAAAGTAGCTCCATCAAATACTACAGGCAATATGGAAAAAGAAGCGGATTCCGGATGACTGGCTTGAATCGTCCTTGGCACCTATTCTCAAGAACAAGGGTAATATACACGAATCTGGTAACTATAGAGGCATTAAACTGCTGGCACAGATGAGGAAGTGCAGGGAGAGAATCCTGGACGCTCGCATAAAGGATTGGGTTGAGCCACTATTGGGGAAAGGGCAGTTTGGATTTAGGAAGGGCCAAGGCACAACCGACCCCCTTATGGAGCAAAAGTTAAAATTTAATCAAAACATTTTCCGGGGATTCGTGGGTATAGAGAAGACGTATCGTAAGTTCAACGGCAGGATTATTCCACCTGTGTTGAGACTTTATGGTATCCCAGAGGAATTGATTAGTATGGTGATGGCTATGTACAGAACACCCAAGACAATGATACGAACATGCTTCGGAACATCAGACGCATTTCAGGTGAAAGTCGGTTTATACCAGGGATCCGTGTTGAGCCCACTAATTTTTATCATTGTATTAGATTATATCAGCAAAAAGATTATGTACGCCGATGACATAGCCCAAGGATTGGACACCGAGAAAGATCTGCAGTCAGCACGCACGGCCGGATATGAACAGCATTATGAAACATGGAATGAAGACGTAAGTAAAACGAAGAAAGAGCCACCGCCACATATAACAATTGGTGTAGATGGTCAACAATTGATGCAAGCCTCGGCCTTCAAGTACCTAAGCAGCTGGCTGCGCGAGGGAGGAGATTTAGAACTGGAAGTACAGACAAGAATATAAGGCATTGGGAACGCGTGGAGGAAAGTGAGCGGAGTTATTTACGACAGAAAAATATCAATCAGGCTAAATGTAATAGACAATAGAGCTTGGTGTAATAGACAATGATTAGGACAGTTTGTATGGAGCGAAGACATGGGCCATCAAGGAACAGCAAGTGATAAAGGGAATGGTCGCTAAGATGAGATGCTTGAGTGCAATCAGAGGAGTGACACGAAGAGACAGGATGAGAAGTAATATTTCAAGTACGAGTTGGTGTTCTTCCTCCGATTTCTAGATACCGAGAAATGAGTTAAAAACGAGGCAAAGCCAAGTTTTTTTAACGAGTTTCGAAGTATCTAGAAATCGGTGGAAGAACACTAAACGAGTGTTTGAAATTACTTGTCAAACAAACCAGTATTTTAGGAGAAAATCCAGCCGAAAGTTGGAAAAATTCAGCTGTAATCTTCCTGCAATTTCTAAATACTGATTAATTATGTATTTCTTTTGGTTTTTCTCCGTGAATTATTGATGAGTTTGAGAAATGAAGATAAACGGCAGGAGACGAACGTTAGACAATTGAAGGATAAGGTACAGGAGAGTACACTGAGATGGTATGCGCCTGTGAAGAGACGGAATGAGGATAACATGATAAGATGGGCCGCAGAAAGAGTGGAGAAGGGTAGAAGACCGAGAGGGAGGCCGAGAAAGAGATGGATGGATTGTGTGAAGGAGGACGGAAAAGTGATGGATTTGGACCCGATCGCGGATAGAGTAAGACGGAATACGATAACGAAAAGACCCGACCCCCCGTGAGGGGACTAACGGGAAGATGATGATGATAAAATAACAAATGGATTCCTGTGTTTGGATAATGTCATACAAACACTTGGGATGTTACTCGACTTTCGAAAACCTGAAAACACTCGCCTATCGGCTCGTGTTTTTTTACGCTTTTTCAAATCTCTGAACATCCCATCTCCACTCTGGTGATTTTAGTTGAGTGATGCGACGAAACGTTAGTGCACCTAATAAAACTTTGTTTTTATCTTTATTATGGCTTTATTCCGCGTTTTGTGCTGGGCACTCATATTTATCCTAAAATTATGATTTCCGCCTGGCTCCTCCCTTGCTACAATATCCAAACACGGGAATCCATTTGGTATTTCTTAAATCCAAACATTGTTTCGGTAGATGAACGATCTTCAAGCTCGATACTCAGAAAATGATTTCTGAGCCCCAGGCAGGGATCGAACCCGCAACCTTCTGATGACCGGTTAGACGCTCTAACCATTGAGCTACCGAGACTCAGATGGTGAGCTAAGGTGCAATCGAGCTTGAAGATCGTTCATCTACCTTAACATATCCAAGCTCTCATGTTTCTCAAATATCAAACATTGTTTCGTTCCGTAAAACTGATATCCCGCAAAAATTTCTTAACGTGGTGATGTAGGTTGACCGTCCCCATGGGTGATTCAAACGTAATCCTAACCCCAATCCATACCCTAATCCTAACCCTAACCCTAATCCTAATCCTAACCCCAACCCTAATCCTAATCCTAATCGTGGTATTTATCTTTTCGGGTTAGACTGTTAAGTAATTCCATTTTGTGTTATAAAACATTATAACTCGGTTACTTGAAGTATAAAGCCCATGACCACCATTTGTAATTGGAAGTCATCTTTGCGGATATTATAGTGTTCATTAGCTCTTGTTTCTTTATGGTAACGATTGAATTTTATGTAAGACCATGAGTATTGTTTTAAGACGTTCTTGTGGTTATCTTGTTGATCATGAGCAAGCCATTAACTTAACTTGTGGATCGCTGCCCTTTGAAAGCCGACGGTCTATTTTTGGAATATTTCAACCTTATAATGCAAGGAAAATTAGAACATCGGTTTTCACGACAAACTGCGAGTCGAATAATTCATCAACAAAATTAGAGACTAGTTCGTGTGGGACTGAAAGTGATAAATCCAAGAAGGTAGATGCTCTGAGTGTTTTATTTATGAATATCGTGATATTCTTTCACTCTTTCCGGTCCGATATGTCTCGCCTTGACGAGTAAAATCGTCTTGCTGAGAAAAATCAAAGTCGAACTCGGACCGAAGAGGGTTAATGCGCGAGCCCAACCTCACGCTTCAATAGACGCTTTACGTTCACTGAATTTGTAGATCTCGATGTAACTCTTTCGTTTGGCTCATTCTAATGAATTGTCGTCATGGGAATTCATTTACACGGAAATAGTTATGATCTTCAAACGTATGCTGTAGCAATTACAGACGACTAAAAACACGTTGAAGCAAAAGCAGTATAGCTGATGGCTCAAACAAATACTTGCACGAATTTTATGTGTTATGCAGTACCAGAGAAAGAACGGGCGGGCATTAAGTGGCTATGTTCATCAACTTTGGGCCATCCATAAAACCAAAAACATTAAATGGCTGGTGTAAAAATATCGAGTCAGTCTGTTATACTGATTGATGGAGTGCTTCTACGTCATCTTTAGTTAACATTGATAAAGTGTTTGGTGCACCAGACTGGTGCCTCCATTTCCTTTTTACTGCCACTGGTCTCTTGAAATCGAGAGGGTCAGGTCATTGTAGACCCAGATGATGATAATTAGAGTAAAATAATATTGTGTGAATAATTGGTCATATTCTTTATTTTTGCTAGGCACAAGGAAGGGGGTGCCCCAATGTTTTTATCATGTTATCTTTGATCAACATTAACCAAAATTTTAAAAAAAAATGATGATTTAACTTGCTTATCCTGGGAATGAATTATTCAATTATTTGTTAAGGCCATTTTTATAAAGAAAAATATTCACTCACTTTCACTGTACATAATCACATGTATTGTTTTCCTCTAACAGATTGTTGAATATATCTGACTCAAGTCCATGAGAAAAGAGACTGAAATACTTAGTTCAGAGATGTGAATACACCCTGCATGTATAATGTTCAGTTTACTATAAGATTCATGTTATATGACTTATCCAAAGAAGACAAACACCCTATATAACATGTGGGCAAAGTGCAGCCTGTTAAACAATTTTCTGTGGCTCACCATGTAGTTCCCATATATATACAAAACATTACACTGATTACAGTGTACTTAAGAAAGAAGTCCCTTGGACATCTCCATTGTATCTTTGGGCAAATAATAAAATACTATCCAAAAAAAAAGTTCAGTATCTTGTTGATTAACTCATGCAGTTTCTTACAAGTTTTCCCTGCCTGCTTTTCTGTTGGTCAGTGCATGTATACAGCATGTCAAAGGTATCTATTTATATCATGCCTTCCTCAATTGGCTAAAGGTGCATGCTTGTTCACAGATGTGAATACACCCTATTGTGATTTATAATATAAGCATTACCGAGATTATATGTACGTGGACTTATAAAAAAGTATATATACATGCAGGGTGTGAATTACTGGTCCAAAACAACTTTGCAACTTTTTTCAAAAAATATAATTTAGCATTCACCCTCACCTCAAAAAATTTTTTTGAATTATAATAGATTCTGATCCCAATCTTTTAGACCAAGCTCAATGCAAACTGTTCTTGCTTAAAATGAATGAGAGTGTGTTACATTTTGCAATAATGTGTTACCGTACAGGTAAAATGTCAATACAGAAAGGTGAGATATCACCAAGCAGTATTTAGGTGAGACTTTTTACTGAGCTTTTAGATAAAACATTGCAAAATAACTCATTGGGAGAAACTTTTTTGGAGTACATGTGTAGTGTTAGTGGCTATTAGCAACAATAGAGATGAATTTTTTATCAAGTCACATGAAAGACAATCAAGGACATGGCTGGTTTGAATTTGTAATTTATTGGACAACAAATCACATTGTCGCCAGACAAGTTGTGTGATAAATATTACTCAGTGCTACTGTTAAAGAATTGTGTTAGAGTTGAAGTTCTGTTTGGTATAAAGTTGATTCTATCTACTAAGTTTTTTCAAGCTAAGTATGCTCTTAACTTTGAAAAATCATTGTGTGTAACATGCAATTTGCTTTAAAAATCATCATAGTGTTGATTGAAGCATCAACAAAACAGTGTGGTAATTGTATTGTTATTAGCATCATTGAAAACTAACTTTGCTAAATAAGCTCTGCAGTTTTTAGAAAAAGTGCTTAAAGTTTGCAGAATTTTTTCAATTTTCTTTGCAATTTGTGGTTTGTGAAGTGTGAATTCAGACTTTGACATGGACATATAGAAGTCTCATTTTAATTATTTTTAGTTATAATAATTGTCTTATAATCATAATTATATAATAAATGTATATATATGATAGATAAGGAGGAATGATTGAGCATTTGATTTAAAACACAGGTGCTGGTGGTGTACAGGTAGCCATGTTTCTCACTACAGACTGTGACTAAGGTTTGAGTTAGCCTTTGTCCAGTTTTCTTATTAAAGTTACATTGGTCACAAGTTAGAAGAGTTGTCCAGTTTGACTCTGCCTAGCATTGCACATTTTCTCTGGGTTCTCTGGTATTCTCCTGTAGTAACATTAGACCCATAAAGGGTAGCTGTCCCTGGACTTCCAGGGAGAACAGCTTGGCTAGGTGGTAGGGTTATCTTGCATAAATAAATACACTTAATTTGTTGTGGCCTGTGGAGTGGGTTTGAAATATTGTGGTCCTTATGAGGAATTTCTCACCCACATTCATCCTATGGGATTGTTGTATTTCAAACATGTTTTTATTATGCAACCTTGCCTTGGTAATCTGTATACCCCCCACACATTTACTGTACCTGCCTTGGATTTCATTGCACCTTCATGTCAATTTATATACCCAAAGTGCAGCATTGAGAATTTTCTTGGTGCTAAATGCTTCATATCTAATTGGGGAAGTTTTATTGAATGTTTTAATTTAATATTTCTTTTTCAACAGAAGAAAAAACGAAAAAGGAAACAGTCACTGAACATTGGAGAAGTAAATGCATTAGAGTATCATGAAAAGGTCAGTCTAAACATGTTTCAATTTAAGATCAAAATATTTATTAATTCATCACATGAAGTATAATAGTAAATTAACTTATTTAGTGCCAGGGCTCATCCCCCTGATGAGTAAAAGCATCTGGCATTAGCCAGAGTAAAATGATAGAGTGTGCTCTTGCCTCTTAATGGGTTAAATACTCTATATTTAAGTGGTTTTTGGTCCTGTGATTTACCTGTAGTGTTTTACCTGTGACATGATTTAGAATAGATTACTTTATAGGACATTAGATAAGGGAAAAGATTGAAACTGGATTAGATGTTTTAACCAAGTTTAGTCAGTGGACAGACTATTTTCAACCTAGTAACTCACAAGGACCAGAAGGTAAATACTTTGTCAAAATGTTTACTTTAAACACTTCCTCAAAAAGAAATAATAGTTAACTTTATTGATCTATTCTATGCTTCTTCAGGACTTCAGCCCTGAAAAGAGTGTTTGTTCAGGCAGAAGCCTTAGTGGCTAGTCCAGGGGTCTAAACTCATGTAATCCCAAAGTCTAAATTCACCTCCCCTCTAGCATACCGGTATGTGAACCTTCACCATGGACACCTACCAAACTCATTTTCCACCAACTCTTGGCAGATTCATAGCTTAGACCCCCCTTTTCAAAACCCTTGTGTACATCACTGTGCATTTTGACTACATCAGACAGAAAAGAAATTAATAATTTAATTTACATGAGTAATAAATTAATTTTGGGTGGGCTTGCAGAACCCTGTGATTAAATAGGCTTGCAGTTAACAGGCTGACAATTTGCAAATAATTTTCAGTGATGGATCCAAGAGGAACATAATGTTTCAATGCTCCCTCTTGTGTCCGGACAGCAGTTTTTTGTGAGGTCTTGAATGGCATTCCTTGAAAAACTCAAGTAGTTTCATATACCATAACAATAGTAATGTGAATAAAGATATCAAACTAACACTAATTTGGCGGCGTTCTTGAGGTTATACACTATCTAAAATATAGAAAACAAGCTTCTTGACGTTTCGAGCGAAGGCCCTTTGTCCCGAGATTAGTAGCATGGAATGTTGATTTGGTATAAGTGTAATGACAAAAGAAAAATTAAGTAAAAGAAAATCATACCGGTATATTAAATGGTGTAAATGTAATTCTTAGTGCACACAAAGTGCAGGAAATACTAATTACTGGAAGAGACCATTAAACTTTTCTGGAGGATCAAAAAATAACGTTGACTTTATTTTGATTGCTTACTTATTGTTCTTAGCCACGTGAGACAAAATAGTTTTTAACCATTTTCCGCAAGTCTATATTTCTCATTGATAGGAAAAAAGGCCTGCGATCTTCGGCCTTGGTCGTTCTTGGGACCAAAATATGTTTTTGTATACTGACCTAGCCGTTTTGTATCTTGGGAAAAACTCTACACTTTGCCGACTATTCGTCGTCGGGATTTTACGTGGAAGATAAGACAGCGGTTAAAGCACCTCGAAAGTTTGAAATCTAGTCTCCATGAGAGGCTTTTTGAGTGTTATAAGAAGGTGATCTGTCTCAAAAAATGGCTTGATAAATTGACTTACAGTCATCCGCGCGTTTTGCTTTAAAATGCTACGAATGATTTATTAAAATGGTAACTTAATGTCTTTCACATTTTGGCTATTGATTTTCCGGGCGGAAAACGTAGACGTAATATAAAAATGAGAGCCCAGCTCATGATTTTTATGTGGAGAGGCAAAATGACAGAAATAGAACACAAAGTATTTAAAACAACTTTACTAACGTTTCGTTGCGGACGTGCAACATCTTCAGAGTGACTAATTACAAATGTGACTAAAACCTATATATCTATTTACACGTGATGATAAGTTACATGAGAGCTAAACAATAGGATTAAAGTGACAAGATGTAGGGTAACAAGATGTAGGGTGACAGGTAATGGAGATGAAATGAAATGAAGTGAAAAGAGGACCGCGTAGAACTAAAATAAAGAAAGGGGTATGGATGAGATGTTTTCGTTGAGAGAGGGTCTAAATTTCGATATAAGTAAGCTCTCTCGTAGGAGGAGAGAGCTTACTTATATCGAAATATGACAAAGGTTCGCTGTCCGCCTTCCGAAACTTCCAACGCGTTGATCTCAAGCTGGGCAAAGCGAAACTCGACTTGCTGTTTCTACTGAGTTGTAAGAAGAGAAATGTTATCCCTAAGTTTCTGTGGTTCAAAGTTGCTAACAGGAAACTGAGAAGATCTTTGGCATACTATCAAAGTCAAAAGAAACTTTTGGACGAAGAAATATCACAGAAAAGATCAAGAATACGTGTTTTGACAACCCAAGCAGCCGCTGCCTATTCTCACCTCTCATCGTTTGTAAGAACTATAGACCTCATTCATTTAAAATCCGTCTCCGACAAAGAGAACACCAGGATAATTGAGAAACATCAAAAAGTCCAAGAAAAAAAGTTACTCCGCCTTTGCTGCTCATCTTCCTCCTCTGAATCTGTTAATCCTGATGACGTTATTTTTAATTATTCAAACCGCGTGCTTACACCTGAAGAGAAGAATATCTTAGCCAAAGGACTCAACTTCTTACTCCCACAAAATAAACTCGACTATTGTGACTTTCTTCTGCCCTTCGAGTATCTACACCGACAGCTCAAACGTGAAACTATTTGCAAGGACTCCGGTTTTGACGATGATTTTTTTAAGACAAAACTTAAAGACATTGCTCTGTCAGGCTACCGAAATTATTCACCACCCAACTTCTTGTTAACAAGGGAAGACTATCAGCTTCTCAAGAATCTAAAAGATGACCACAACATTATCATCATGAAATCTGACAAGGGAAACGGGATCGTCGTGGTCAACAAGGACGACTATCTCTCCAAGATGCATGACGTTTTGGCCGATACAACCAAATTCAAACCGCTGTCATCCGACCTATTCAAACATACCATCAACCAGGAGAACCAACTTCGAAGCTTTCTCCGTAACCTCAAGAAAGATAATGTTATATCCAAAGAAACTTATGAACATTTAGCTCCCTCTGGCTCTCAACCAGGTATCATGTACGGTTTACCTAAAGTGCATAAGATTAATTTGCCTTTCAGACCTATCCTTTCCGCCATTCGCACTCACACATACAACCTATCTAAATTTCTTGTTTCTTCCCTTACTCCCCTTCTTTCGAGTCCTTTCATGATAAACGATACTTTTTCCTTTCTTGAAGAATTACGTAGTTTTAATTTTGATACAGATAAAGTTTTCATGGCTAGCTTCGATGTTAATTCTCTTTTCACTAACGTTCCGCTTGACGAAACAATAGACATCATAGTTAACAAGGCTTTTAACAATTCCGCACTTTACAATGGTTTCTCTGCGTCGCAATTTCGTAAACTCTTATGCCTTTCAGTTAAAAATTGTTTTTTCTTATTCAATAACCGTCTTTACGAACAGATTGATGGTGTGGCCATGGGCTTCGTTGTAAGGTGACAGAAGAAAACCCATGCGAACGTTCATGGCTATGAAACAATCAATGTGGCGGTTAAATTTGATAGAATTTGGTCAAAAAAAGACCACAGTACCAGTTTTGGATCTGGATTTGTCATGTCTGTGGATATCGGACACGTAATTGACAATAACTTCAAGTTAAAGATAAGCTGGGCTTGTAACAACTGGAGACCTTATCCCTGTTCAGATGAATACAAGGACTGGTATGGCAGTCATAAGGATCGTTGTTCGAAGAACGTCGATTGGAGTAGTGGAAACGCGGAGGTTGCAGCTACCTGAGATTTGTGTAAACGTTCTCTGGAATTCAACATGCGCTGCAATTACATGGTTTGTGATGGTGTTCCTAAGGCGTATACAGCTGTGTGGGATATTTATGGATGTTGTGATGATTGTAAAATGTCTTTTAGAATGGATAGAAAGAGCAATGCCTGCAAAGAATGGATAAAAACAGAGACCTATATTACATGGAAAAAAAGATATGAAGAGTAATGTACGGTTAGTGGTCTTGTGGTAAAGCTGCACAAGTATCTGCGTGTTATGTTCAAAAAAACACTTGATACAGCTCTTCAGGAGTTGAAAAAGGAAACAACTGGTAAATTAGCGGGTGAAACGGCAGTTGGATGAAAATATCATAGACCTTAAGACAAAACAATTGATAAAAAGTCAGGAGTACTATGGTAGAGCTATCCATAACAATGTAAATAGAAATACGAAGTGAAAAAAAGAAAGTGATGAAAGCATTACATAGATGCAGCGTGCAGTTTGTACTGTACTTCGCTACTGTGTAGTGTTCCCAGATCCAAGGATTAGATTCAAGTTTTGCCCTCAGAGACAAGATTCTTGGATATATGAGAATAAAAAAGGAAGTTGAACCAAAGGTACATTACCTTGATTCTGTTTTCTTGGAGTTACTTCAACCTGTATTTACAAGACTAGGCGAACGATATGTCAATGCTTATTTAGTGTTTTACTAAACAGAAGTACTGTGATGAACGGTCTTTCATCATACTTTTCAAGCTGCCTTCATCTTACAAAACGCGCGAAAATTAAAACAAGGAAAAAGATAAATATCTGAAACCATTAAAAATTGTTTTTAGGAAAGACACGTTACGTTTTGTGTGATTCGTCGAGTTTGTGTTTGTTAATGCTGTGAAGTAACCATTATTGACTAAGGGCCAATTAAGTCTTATTATGTGATAAAAACTACAAGACAAACCCACTATGCAATCTTCAGTAAAACATCATGTTACATATCATCTTTGAAACCCTTAACATGTTCCTAAACCATTATTTCATATGCATTAATTAATCTTAAGCTTTCGGAAAGATGTAGCGAACTGTATATGAAACTGTTTTCAATCTCTGAATTGGTAAATCTGTCTAACGTAACCTCTTCTTTTAGATACCAGCAATTTTCTTCGAGCCGCTTCAGACTGCAATGAACTCCTTTCGGTCATCAATAACAAAAAGTTCAAAGAACACTCCTCTACATTACACGCAGGTATTGGTTTTGAAAATAACTCCAGCTTACATTTGTTTACAAAAGCTGTCGTAACGTCATCCGTGCTTTCTTTTGTTAGTTGAAGATGTTTCATACCAGGTATCTGATGTGGTCAACCGAACAGTATACAACGAAAAGAAGACTTCTATGCTAATATCAGTCTCTGCGGCAAAATATATTCTTCCTGCCCGAAGCAAGTTCTTTTTATCAGACATAATTCACTTGAGGAGTTTTGCGAAAGCATCAGGTCTGATACGGATGGTTTGGTTTGTTAATCTGTCTGTCTGTCTGTTTTCCTACCTGGTTATCTGTTTATCTTTCTCTCTGTCTGCCTGTTTGTTTGTTTTTGACGTATGGCTGCAGCATCTGAGGAACCGTGACATAAATTTAATAGCTTGACTTTTGTACCAGTAAGTTAGGATTTCAAACATACACTGAACTTCTTTAAGAAGTATTTAAGCTTGAACTTGAATTTAAAAAAGAAAACATTTGGCATTTCTGGGACCACTTCGTGTATTAATTCTGAAGACAGTGCCAGAATTAAAAGCGGATTAATAGATCATGTAAGATCATTTGATTTTCCGTAAGTCCTGGAATTGCGTTCAGATATCCGGAAAACGTGGATAAAAGGCTATTTTTTAAATTTAGAGACCTAGACAGAACTTAGAACTCATCGGTTTGACAGATGAAGCCTTACGTTGAGAAATAACACATTTTTTAAATGCTGGTCAATTGACTGTAACAGATATCCATCGCATTAAGGATTAATGACTTCAATCTGACAGAATTCTATCAGATTTAAAATTTCCTAATTTTTAAGTGAATGAAACTGTGATAATTTGTGTCTTGCTTTTATTAATATGTAGATTATTAAAATCAGACCATAACACCTGTAAAACTTTGTTCTTCAATTTTGATCTAAGAGTGAATGTCACGTTAAAAGTCTGCTGTTTTTATTTGTTATTAGGATGTCATAAATATGATTTGATTGTTATTGACCCCCCGTGGGAAAATAAGTCCGTGAAAAGAGGAGCAAAGTAAGTCAATAGTAATTACTTATTACATTTTGTTGATGACTTTTTGTTATGTATTACTCGCTTTACAATTGTTTGCTTCCTCATGAATACGATTCATTGAATTACGACATTCGTCAACATCGACAACGCGACATTCGCGAAGAAATCACAAGCAAAATTCCGCTCTTAACCGATAACTGGATGAGGCAACATTACCGTGTAGATGACCCTTAAGCTGCTTATATGGTAGTAATGTAGCGATACATCCAACTGTCAGTTTATCGCGATAGTAAGATCACAATAGTCGATGTATCGATATTAAATCAAACTAGCGATAACTATCGCAATAATTTGGTGAACTATCAATAGTATTGATAGTTTCTGTACCTTTTTCTTCGACAAAAAATAAAATTTGTCTAGATCACTGATTCGTTTATAGTTTGTATCTAAATTTATCTCTAAATTTAGGTGTCATTTGAGCATTTATTTTATATTCCTCCATAGAATATTTTCAGATTTTATCAACAGATATTTCATGTCTTGAACTTAATTTTAAAGCCTTTTGTTTAAATTTGTGGAAACTGTGGGACATGAATACCCCTACAAACCTTCCAATACTATGTAACTAGTTGCATCACTATCACAATACTATCGCAATAGCATATCAACTATTGCAATACAATTATACAGGCGACTAACTAGGATTATATTACAATCAGTGAAACTAAAAAATGACCAACAAGGTAAAGAAAGGAGAAGCCACGACACATTGCGAAAGTAAAAGATCAATTAAATAAAATCCATTGCCAGCCGACAATTTGAAAAAATATAAGACAAAACATAATCCGAAAATAGACATCTTGTGAAAAACTCAAGTTATGAGCTTAGGAACAAGACAAAAGTTAGGTGACAATATTTCGACTTCATTTCAAAGCCTTCGTCAGATCGTGTGATTACACACAGTATATACGATCCTTTAGTAGTTGCAACGAATAGGTTACATCATCAGTAGGAATACACTAAATTTACAGAATAATTAATGAGCTGGCAACATAGTAGGAAGACGCATCCGAGAAACTAGCATAGTAAGAAATTAATTAGGGAAATAAAGTCAATTCTTTGGTGACTTTTAAGCCAACATTAAATTGTGGTATGTTGTATTCAGTGTAAAGAGATTCAAGAATAAAAATTGTGTTAGGAGAATAGGACCTACAGGTTAGAAGGATTTTGAAGTTATTAAAAACAAGATATTTAATATCTGAAGTGTTATGAAATTATTTAATTAATAATTATTAATTATTCTGTAAGTATATTCCTACTGATGATGTAACCTATTTGCAATCATTTAAGGATCGTATATACTGTGTGTAATTAAATGATCTCACGAAGGCTTTGAAATAAAATCGAAACATTATCATTATACTTTCTTCTTGTTCCTCAGCTCGTATCTTGAGTTATCTACAAAATGTTTATTTTCAGGTTATGTTTTATCAATTAAATAAAACAAGATGAAAAAGATTTTAATTAGAACAGAGACAAAGGAGTGGAACTAAGGTTTGTATTTAGTGAAGGGTTAAGTTTGCGAATAAGTAGGCTTTCTCTGACAAGAAATTCGGAACTTGAAGGACTTATAGAAAGAATACGAAAGTCGTTTAAAGAAGCGGAACGGCCAGTTTCAGAGAGGTGAGAAAGTATGCTTGAAGGAGAAGGATTGGTAAATTTCTTTCCCTTCAAAGGAGAGATCAAATTATTCTTAAAACTTATCAATTCATAGCGCCTTTATTTTGTGTAATATGCTGGACATTACTCTGTATACTTTGCTGAAGGTGATATTAGTTTGAAAACAATGCTGAAAGTTGTTTCCGTCTTGTTAATTGAGGTTAACAAGTATATTTATGGTATTCAAATGAAATGATGTTTTTCAGATACTCTTCTCTTCCTCTTTGGGAAATCAAAAAGTTGCCGATTTCTGATTTAGCTGCCAACTTGGCACTGGTTATCGTATGGGTGACAAATAAACAAAAATACCGTAAATTTGTGCTTGAAGAACTTTTTCCAAACTGGTCTTGTAAACATGTTGGAGAATGGCACTGGGTGAAGGTAATTTTGAGTTATTAACTATACATTATACAGTGGCGTAGGAACGATGAAAATACTTTGGCTAGGTTTCGGCTTTTTTTTCATTGCTAAAGTGTTAGTACTAGTTGCTCGAATTTTTCCACAAGGGTGGTTGTCCTAGGTAACTAAAATGGTCGGAAATGCTTGAAAGACTAATAACAAAAAACAACTACAGACACTATTCATCGACTAGTTGAAGTATATAAATTAGATGGCGTCGAGGAAATGACGACGAGCTGCGTAAAAGGTGCAAGGCCCCTTTCTAATTTTCTCCCCACAGTTTTCATAACTTGATGTTTGAGAAACGTGAGAGCTTGGATATATTAAGGTAGATGAACGATCTTCAAGCTCAGAAAATGATTTCTGAGCCCCAGACGGGGATTGAACCCGCAACCTTCTGATGACCGGTTAGACGCTCTAACCATTGTTTGATGTTTTCTCAAACATCAAACTACTTCAATCATTATTAATATATAGTGGCTTCCGCTTAGGTCGCAAATATATATCGAATTTGCACCTTAGCTCACCATCTGAGTCTCGGTAGCTCAATGGTTAGAGCGTCTAACCGGTCATCAGAAGGTTGCGGGTTCGATCCCCGCCTAGGGCTCAGAAATCATTTTCTGAGTATCGAGCTTGAAGATCGTTCATCTACCTTAGTTTTCATAACTTTGGAATAAAAAAATGTTTTCAAAGCATAGCATCTATTTATAATCTTTCGTTTAAACGATGAATGATGAATTAATATTGTTTGAAAAATTTCCTGACCAGAATGCGAACGTTATCCTCATTGTTTTTGAACTTGCTAAAATGCGTGAAGTTATGCCTGCATAATATGCCAAAGCCTAAATGCAGCTGGAATTTGCATCAAATTGTAAAATTTTTAAATGATTTAAGAACTATCGGAAGAATAGAGATTTGCTTACTCAATAATTATGTGACCTCCCACGTGGCCGCTGTATCTTTGTCTTTTAAATCGTAAGAAAGTGATTGATATCCAGCCACGGGATGTTGGCAGGGTACTTCCGGGTAACGTGAAAAGTGAATATGTGGTTAGTTCAGGTCTTGAGCTCTGAAATTCAATTTATTAACGTCAAATCTTTAAGACTAGTCAGAATAGACGACATGCTCGAACTCATTGTAGGAAACGAGAAATTTTCCTGAAAAATTTCGTGTTAAGAAATTCAAGTTTCATTCAAGTCAAATCTGGTGGACACTTACGCCAATATGTTTACTTGCTTATGTCAAATCTTTACTTGCTTATGTCAAATCTTTACTTGCTTATGTCAAATCTTTACTTGCTTATGTCAAATCTTTATTTGCTTATGTCAAATCTTTACTTGCTTATGTCAGTCGGTTTTGCCAAAATGACCTCACCTTTTTCTTCTCAAGCATCAACATTTTGCTTTTCTTGTTTATATTCTCTACGAAGGCGATATGCATGTCTTTTTTTCAATGAAATATGGAAGAAAAAAATTCTCTGATGTTTAACAATCACATACCTGCGCCTCAATCTCTTCTATTCCGCAGACAAAGATACTGCGGTCTTGATGATTCTTCATACAGTAACAGTTAGTAATATTCTTTTCTGACATGATGTCTCGTGCGAACCAAGAACTGAAGGGATTATACAAATACCTTTGTCCAAATAGTTGGGAAGAAAAAAGAAGTAAACACTGAGTAGTGTGTTGCAGACTAGTGGGAGGGTAAGCATATCCGAGCAGCTGATCCACTCTCTCTACCCCTGAGTAGGGGTTTTGATTTTCACATCCAGGTGAATCCTAAATTCCCAGGTTAGGATGACTTGACTGGATTCGTTACCAGTCTTCTTTCTATTTTAACTTAGCGTTGACTGTTAGAGGTGTAATATTTTTGCTACTTTTTGTGATGGAAATAATGCATATTTAATGTTTTGTTGTTTATAATGTTTGCAATTCATTGGAACCAAAGACAAGCTGGAACATACTTCTGAAGAAAGTTCTTATTTCTCTTTCATTTTTAACTCGTGAAGGCCATTAACAAGTTATTTAAATGGGACGATTTGTAATGTATGGATCGCTCAGCTGTAAACTTTAATTCAATATGCCGCTGACCACGACTCATCACTCATCCAACAGCTCAACTTACATCGCTGTTCAACCCTTAATTCCCCTTCTGGATGGATACCCTTTGCATAATAAACCATTATAATTCTATTATCACAAAATCATTCATTGTCTGTCTGTTGCTACCACTGTCTTGCCGCAGTAACTCTTTCAGTGAAATATTTTTTGCTTGGAGCATTTCTTATTCATGAGTTGGTACCTGGTAGCCTTTGATTGCTCAAGAGCTATTTAAGATGTATTTAATATGTAAAACTTGGTCATTGTCTCTAGAGATTTTAAAGATCCACATTTTGAGTTGATTATTTTGTTTAATGTTCAAACCAAAGACCAAAATTGATATGTAACTGTACAATGACATTACATCTTCAGATCATTTTATGTTTTCTTGCAGACAGTGCCGTGCCGAAGAAGGGGCCGCTGGAACGCTTGCCCCGGGCGAAAAATTTTACGGGACAACTTCTCCAAAAGCAAAAATTTGACGTTTTCGGTCCTTTTCAACAGTAGATTACAAAATATTTTGCAAAGCTCAACAAAATGTCAAATCAATGTTTCAACTTCTCATCGGTACTTGACGGCATTGCAGCTGTCTGGACTCGAAAGTGCCTATTTTAAACTTTCAATTATATTTTGAGTTAAAAAAACCCAAAAAGCACAAAGAACACTTGTTTCTACAGAAGTGCCTCGATTAGTTGTATACCGATAGCACCAGAATACAATTATTATAATATGAGGAACTTGGGAAGCGTTAGAGAGGATCGAGGGGATGCCGTCAACAGAATTTGCCGCGGGCGAATTACATCCTTGGTAGGGCTCTGCCTGCAGAAGATATGAAAGGAAGAAAACACGTATTAAACAGAAGCACCACTGGTTAAATACGCTGCAATAGGAAATCAATACTCTAACCTGGGAAAGATTTCGCCATGATCTCGTGCTCTTTAGTTGGGACTATTGACAGTAAAATGACTGCTCTCCCGGGGGTCAGGGAAAACATTAATAAGTAAATATTGCGAATCTATTATCGCTAACAATCTTCTAATGTTACTTTTACCGTCGTTATGTCTATGATGTTGTTTGTTCTGACCGAATCCATTTTCATTGCCTTTCGTTGGTGTTTATATAAAATAAAACTTTTAAAAGGAGAGGTCATTGTACTGTGCGAAGCCCAGTTTTCTATAAGCGATTAACTTAATTCTTGAATAGGTTAACCTTTTGTTACAAAATTCTGGAATATGTTGCATAGGAAAGGAGTTCTGTTGACAGACTTTAGATCAATTCAGAAATTTGTTATTCTACGAAGTTTCAACTCAAACAGCCGAACGTAAAAATGGAAATAATGATAGCAGATACAATAATGCATATACGTATACATATAATTATACAATACAGTTCAGAACGGTACAATTCAGAATAGTTAGATACAGTACTGTGCAGTCCAGTACAGTGAAATACAGTAGAGTAAAGTATAATGCAGTAAAATACGCAACACAGTAGCTTACAATACGATACGAAACAATACAATACAATACAATAGCAATACAGTAGAAATCAATGCAATGCATTGCATTAAAGTACAATACAATACGATACGATACAATGCACTACACTACAATGCAATGCGATATATTACAATGATATATATTAGGAGCTTTTAGGGACATGAATGTGAACTGAATATAATTTTAAAAATCTGAATTAGAATCTTTATGTAACAAGACGCCCGATAGGCGTTCACTCTGGCTACCGATTGCCCCCTTCGTTTTAACGATCAGGATGAACGACTCTATTTTCATCAAAGGCTTCTATGATGTTCGGATCGAGTAGACTGAGCTTCAATAACAAACATGCGGAATTCAAGCGGTCAAGACGAAGGTTAAGTTATCACGGTTGTTTATCCGGGTTTTCTTCTCCCGTTTTACACATTGTACTCCGATACGGCTGATTTTTGACAACTTTTCGATTAGGAAACATTTGTTTCGCCAAGTTTTCGTTAAAAATCTTCCCTAGCCTGTCAATGGCCGGCTTCCCTTATACATCTGCTGAATACAACTACCAAAATGCCTTTCGAAATCTTGTTTGTAATGTTAATCGTAGCAATTGTCTTTCCATTCCCTTGGTCAATTCAATGTTTGCTTAAAAATGAAAAAACCACAAAGTGTGCTAGTAGTTGTATTCAGCTGACATAATCAGGGGAAGCGGCCATTGGATCAAAATGTCACAGGGGAGTCGCGCGTAAAAAACCAGACATCGGAATAGCTCGAGGGACAACTCGATCAAAATCGATTTAAGATTTTGAGCGAAGGTCTAAGTATGAGATCATCTAAAAAATAAATGCATAGCTAAAATCGCAGACTATAACTAGAGAAGTCACTTGAAAAACCTAGCTGTACTTGATCAAAATCAGATGTTCAAAACAACTCGCTAAATCGAACGTGCAAAATGTCTGACAATCACTCAAGGCCTCCTGGGAGATATTACGTAATTCGTGACTCCGAAAAAAACCAAAAAAACAACAAAGAAACGCAGCCGAAGCCTAGACTCTGGAAACGTGAACGCGGCCGAAACCTAGACTCTCCGAAACCTATTACTCTGTTACTTATGGTAGCCAGAATAATTAAAATAAAACTGAATTTAATAGCAGTTAAAAATTAAATAGCCCATGAATAAACGAATGAATGAATGAATAATAAATAAATAAATAAATAAATAAACCAACAAGTGAAGTGTTCGTGCATGTACGTGAATGTATGTATACATGTCTTCCTTCACTACCAAATTGTTTAAAAATTAACTCCATGCACCTTATCGAGAGATAAGTATTCTAAGCAAATTCTATATATTACCTGTATTAGTGAAGGCAATGTGAACACATTGTTTGAAATCATTCATTAGAAAATATACGAGGTAAATACTACGAGATGAAGTTTTGAGTAAATAGAACAAGGCTGTATGAAGTAAAACAATTGTTTGATTTTTAATCTGATGAAAAACTCTTTAAAACAACTGTTTAAATTTGTTCCTTCGCCATGGTATTTGCCTTACTTTTTTAAACTCAGCTACTTGTAGTTCAGGAAAGACAGTTTCACGGAATCCGAATCCCTGAGCATGGCTCATGTTTTTCTTCTTGCCCCCTGTTTTAGGTGACGAGAAATGGGGAGATGGTGTATGACTTGGACTCAACTCACAAAAAGCCTTACGAGCCATTATTAATTGGACGATTTGATGAAAGAATTAAACCTTGTGAACGCAGGACAATAGATAAGACTGGACCCGAGGAATTTAATAACAGAACTGATGAAATGACAATTTATCCTGGCTTGGAGGGAAAAAATCAAGGCAAAGTTAAAGTATCTTTAGAAAACGTAAGGGAAACCAAGGACAAGGGCCAACAAAGCGACTTTGAGAGAATTTTGCCGCAGCATCAAATCATATGTAGCGTACCATGCTCTTTCCACTCCAGAAAACCTCCACTAAACGGTAAGACATGCCAAATTTGTAGACAAGAATTTCTAATTGGTTTTTCAGCTGAGGAAGTTTTATATCAATTTTCATCTTCAAGTTGAAGTTTGCCAACAGGCATAATTGTTCTATATTTGTATCTTGACTGATAGTGATCTTTTTTAGACATTCATAATACTTGTTTTAAAAAGGTTCGATTGGTAGTATAGCGCTAATGCACTCAATCACGCGAGACTCAAATAACAAAGGTCATAACGGCCATGTTGGTAACCTAACAAAAGAAGTTGATCAAAATTCATTTGTTAAGGTACACCAGCGTAGTGGCTATGACGCCAAGTGTATACGCTCTACACGGACTGGTGGGACATACTAAAACATTAATGTAAATTATTAAAAGGAATTTCGAGAAAACGTTGATCTTGTACAGGATTTAATACTTTATTTTATTTTTAGATATTTTTAATGAATATTTACCGGATAATGCAAAATGCATTGAATTGTTTGCTCGTAGTCTTCTTGCAGACTGGACTAGTTGGGGAAACGAGGTAAGATCTTTATTAAGTTGGGAAGTTAGCCTTGTGAATGACATGCAAGTGCGATATTTTATCCGAAACTATTTTAAAAAGTGAGGCGATAATAATCGTTTCTTCTTCCTTTCCAGGCTTTAAAGTATCAACATCTAGATTACTTTCGAAGAAGAAATAGATAAGATCTTATTTCAGCTAATATTACTTTAACATTATAGGTCTTTGACCTCGAGTCATAGACATCAGGTCGTTGTTTTTATTTTTGTTACGTTCGTATATTTTCATAGATAACCATTCTCTGTCGATACAATGCTCCGGCAGCATTTTTCATTGCATAATAACTTTGATGTAATTTACATTTCTTTTGGATCGAAACCCTTACGAGTTGTGGTGACATTCACTGTCCACCACAGTTTCGTGTTTGGTTTGCTAAGGTTACTGTACCATTGCCAACAAGGAGGTGATGAATGAGTCTTCATTATTATTTGTAGTAAGAGATAGTTCATCCATTTAGTAATTTTCTTTTTTTTCTTTTTATGATTTGTTAAAATGTCCAGTCCAACTATGTACCACCATAGGTACCACTAGCGTTAAACAACCGAGATCTTACATACCCAACATGTCTTTGTCTCACGTCACGTCGAAGAAAAACGTGACTCATGCAGTCACTGACTGGAAAACCCAACTACATTTTCTAGCGCGTTATTTCTGGGCAAGCCTTCTTCTGGCCAATTGTTGATACGTGTATGTGTTAACTGTGTTTGCACTGACAACTTGCTCGTTAGGCAAAGGGCAAAGCTGTACATTAACTCCCTAAATCATGACGGAAATTAAGACATTAGTGCGTAAGCTAGAAGTCGAGTTACCTCAAATTTGAAAGCGTGACTTGTTTGACTGCTTGTTTTACTTCAAATTTGCATACATCTGGTATTAAGGTATAAAATGACTACCAGGTGTCAATTTGAGATTTTCTCCTCAGGCGTTGATGTAGTTACTTTGATACTGGGGATGTGTGTGCGATCAAGTTTCGTACGTTTTTTCTGTTGGTTTTTTGGGTGTTGAAGTCTGCACAATCTGACCTTAGGTTAAGGCAAAGTCAAAGCACTACTTCGTACACAAACATGCAAAACATTTGGTGACAAAACTGCTTGATTATTTTGGTCAGTTTTGACACCCATTTCGAATATGTTTAGTCGTTCCGATTTTACAATCCCACAACCAGATTAAATTTGGGATAAAAGGAGAAAAGTTTGAGTAATTCTTCACGTAAGTAATTCAAGAATCGTTCTTTAGTGACACCCTTGGCCAGTCTTGAGTTGGTGGAACATTGGCTCTTTCTACACCAACTTGCTCAGATTTGAAATTATCCTTAGGGGATCACAAAAGTTCTTGCGTGTCTTCACACAAACAAGATTTGGTCGAAAAGCCGAATTTACCAAGGGCAAGGCAAATAAACAGTTTTTGTAAACTCTTTCCAGGGGCTTTTTATTTGAGATGGGATGATTCCCGAGATCAAGAACTTACCAATTGAACACGGGGAGCTTAAGTGCTGTTATTTGGCTGTCGGAACAGCTTAAAGTTAGGTTTAATTACCTTTTACGGCAGTAGAAAGTTTTCGTGACACGAGTTAGTCTGGCTCACATAATCAGCCCGTTAGAAGTGTCTAATAGTCAGTACTTATGCCAACGTAATGTTGTAGGAATAAAGCAATAGGATTTATGGCATGACTTTTTCAAGGTGAATGAGCATCTGCGTGTTTCTCTTGGACTGATCCGTTGTTATATCGCACCAGATAACTCATAGGAGACGAGCAACCCAAATTCAAATGTATAAAGGACATTTAAAGTTGTGAACATGTGGTGACTGAAAAGAAATAAACCTCAAATATTTAGATCATGCAGTTTTCGTTTTGACAGTTTGGGACTGTTCCCGCCTCTTTGGCTGAACTGTGTGTTCTTATTATCGACTCATTCAACACCAATTAAATTGTAATAACTTCTTTTTTATGAAAGATTGACAAATAATTTAAATTACAAGGCAACTTCGCGAGGTTCATCGCACGAAACGTTTGGTACTAGTTCCAGTTACGTACAATTCTATAAGGAAAATGTGAAGGTTGTGCACTATTTCAGTACCTAACAATCACCTCTCTTTTCTTAAAGTTTAACGGACCACACAAGCTGCAAATATTTACCATGTCGCAAATTTAATTAAATTGTATCGGGGAACTTGCACGTACGTATTGTGGAAAATAGCAACTTATACGATGTTTCCTGGTTCTGTTTGTCAGTTACTTGAATAGGTCGTGTATCTTGTCTGACCTTCAGGCTTTAGATGACTTCTGAGCATTCTTTAAAAGACTCTAAACAGTCGGAGCGTTAGTTCAGTCCTATTTTAGTCCATTACGTTCTTTACCTTGAAGCTATGCCAGAGAACATCAGTATACCGCCAAAATGCAACAGGGGCCAGTTTTAGCACCAAGCGGTAATTGGGTAGATTAACGTTAATTAGGTGATTCAGGCCGCCAAATCACCGACTGCAGACAAACACGATGTGTATATTTTAATGTGATGGTTTATTTGTTCCGAATTACAAAGCGGAAAGTGCTATAAACAAATTGAACCCTTATAATGCTAAACATTCGGTATATATTATTCAGCATGGTTTTTATTTTCCCTTCAACCGCCAAACTTGCACTTGTTCTCTGCATGTCGTGTTCACTCATTTGTACTTGGTGTAACAGATGGACCATTTGGATCGGCTCTATATGGCAGGAGGGTATGTTCATTTTAAAATAAAGGTGAATCTGGATGCGTCGTGATCTTCAGATAATTTACTCTGTCCGCAAAATATGTCGAGGACTTGAAATTTGTGTTTTTAAACCCTGACATTGTTGGCCTTCCGCTTGCCAAAAGAGTAAACCCACATCCCATGCATTTTAGTTAAATCCTGATAATTCTGTAATCTATTGTTCATAAACTCAACGCCTTTTGTGTCTAAAGTATAAACAGGTCGTTGTTTTAATTTAATTTGATCCTTCTAAGCCTGTGAAAGTGCTAAACGCTTTATATTAGGAATTTTGTTGCTTGATACATTAAACATGTGACTTGCACTTGTAAAAGCGCAACCAAACAATTAATGAACTTGGAGAAAATTGACCCGAAACCGCTCTTCAGACTTTCATTTCTCGCACGTCTTCTTCTTGCATCTTAAAATATCCAGTTGATAAACATAACACAAAAAACTATAAAAAAAGATAAGACTGTTTGTGTATAGACCTCCCAGGTATGCAATAATAAAAGGCTCTTTGAAGAAAGGCAATTAACTGGGTAATTGCACTTTTAAAACAAGCTGACATCGATTAACAATAATCGCCAATGTCTGAGGATGATTGGTAGATAGGATGGCAACGTAAACAACTCCAGTTATTAAGGGACATTATCTTGATATTTTATCTAATGGTCGACATTTCCCGGCACTTACTGACGCAAACGGCGCCAGGCGGGACTGTAAAAGCTTGTGAACAATTCTCCAAGCTTTATCAGATCTTCACGATAGAATGCAGAACCAATAACAAAAGAATTTGTTAAGTGATTCATTTGTCAGGTATATCTGCAAAGGTTTGGAAGAGATACGTGAATACCCTTTTAATGTCGCAAACTAATGCATTCCTAGCGAAGAGTAAATACACTGAAATGGTCAGTGGGAAGAGCATAACGGAAGCTAAGACATACTGTACCTCAATTGCAGCAGCGAACTGCGCGAACTACGAACTCTCAACAACGTCTCCCTGGAGCTCATTTTCATATTCAACTCCTTCTCCGCCAGATATTATATCTGATTATTATCGTTTGGGGGAAAGCAAGCAAGTTCCCTTGAATCGTTTGCCATTCAGTCGCAGCTATCACGAAGAACCACGTCAAAACAAAATGGCAAGGAGAATGTTTACGAACACACGGGAACGTTGGAGGCAGAAAAACGTGAATCATGCATTCGGAGAACTGCGAAAACTTTTGCCAACGTATCCGTACGATAAGAAGCTCTCGAAAAATGAAATCTTAAGGCTTGCTATGAGATATATCCAATTCCTGGATAAACTCTTGCATGACATGGATGCGATGGACAGCGAATATTTGAGTGCAAGATGGGACAAACAATTCCCTTACAGCTCACACTATGGTATCGAGTACATGCAAACGTCTTCAAGTTGTAATGCAAACGTCGAATATGAACCTTTTAATACACAAGGTCAGTCATAAAACAAGCTGTCGATGATGAAGATAAACATAACAAGACAATTGCCATGCTAAAATCTAAACAAGTTGGTCGTATCAACCGTGTCAGATAGCTGATAATATTTTGCAGTGCCTTTGGACGTAATGAAAGTAGGTAAATTAGATTACTCCGATAACTGAACAACGAAGCAGTCATTAGCCTGCGACATTTTGGGATAAAGGCTGCTTATTAGAGAAAAGAAGTCTTTGAATTTGAGGGAGTAACTTTGTGAACTTCAAGTTTAGCTCGGCGCAGTGAAGAAGTTACGAATAACATGAACGAGGTTAAACTGTACCCTTCATCTACAATCTTTCTAAGTTTTACGCATTTCAGTCATCATTCGACATTCATTGGCATCAACATTTAGAATTAGCCGTCAAACAGCATTATACAGATTTACCCTCTCGATATGCGCATGTGGTTTTCCGATAAAATCTCGCAAACTATGTCACACTTGTGCAAGTGCCTTTTCCATCAACGTCATGTGATAGCCTTCACGTAGTTCGTCGAATCACAGAAGCAACAAACTCATTTTTTTGAATGACCAAAGAAGTTGATGGGGCAAGTTACTGTTGACGACCTTGTTGCGCCATTGCTAACCGCTCTAATGTGACCCGAGAAAGTGGTTTGTAGTTAGTTTGGATGACTTGCCTGATGTTTCGCTGCTTAGTGATTATGACTGTATTTAATTTCACGAACGTCAGGGAACTGTCGACGTGTTACATAATATAAAACAGACCGACTCATTGAAAGGGAGGAGGTATTTCTTCCCTCAGACCTGGTCTTTCTTACAAGAAACAAATACAGATACCAAACGATCTTAAATAACTGATTTTCAAGAGCATTTATTTGGTATTTGATCGAAATACTTCATCTCTTGTTTTCAATGTGGGGTATGAAAATTACGGAAGGGTAAATTCACATCCTTTCTGAATGTAGTCCTTGAAGTCACGTATGCTGGTATGGATTAACGGACGTAACTTTTCGGTGGCTTTCTTTTATTCGGGTAAAACCTGTCTACCTGCCGGGTCTCAATAGTTCCCAGATTTATCCACTCTTTATAAGCTGCGAGTTTGCAGCTTGCTCATGCTTATCAACTGTGTCAGCGGTGTTCAGGCCTCAGCAGACAGTGAGTCCGGTGTGGCCCATCGAACCTTATTTTCTGACTCGTTGTGAGGTTTTGAAAAGGGCAACGGCAGATCTGCACTAACAAAATTCGAGGTTTTTGCGGTTATAACTGGGATGCAAACTACTGAATTGAGGGGATGTTTTTGATCCTAAGTAAATTGTTTCAATTTGGTATACTGCCATCGCAATAAATAGTCAGCCGTGCGCCGATGGAGTTGCTGCCACTAAACTTTGTGAAAGTTCGGGAAAATTAATTGTACTGTTTGATTTAGTCGGCATATCACAAATGTTTGCTACCATGAAAAGGGATGGACAAATTTTTAAGCCAGTCTGGAAGCGGTCAGGGAGCGAAGCGATGTGAATTTCTTGACAGATAAAAATACAAACTGCATTATTGCGTTTCCATACCCAAAACAATTACCTGTTTCTTTTTTCTAAGATCATGACTGCTTTAACTGCAAACCACAAAACTTTTATTTGCCTTCAAATACCGCTCTTTCTGTCACATACGTCTCCTTTCCTCCTACTTTTTACTGCATATTTAAGTTTCCTCCCAACGCCTCCATTTTTGCATCAGAAACCTCTATATTCCCACCCCACACTTGTTTTTTTGTTTTGTTTTGGAATTTTTTTTTTATTCTACGTGTCCCCATTTTCATTCGTTATTCTGTACATATCTCTTGCTTTTCTGTTTCTAATCTCATTTTTGTCTTAATTATCTGTTTTATTTTTGCCCTAATTATCTGTTTTATACGAACGCATACCTCTGTTATTTCCACTACAGCCGTTCTTAACGGAAGACCTTCTCCACATGCCCACAGGTTAGTGGTTTATTCACTTTTGCTTATTCTTTACTCTCTAATCAATCACCCTTCTCTCGCCAATCATCTCATACCTTGATGCGAACGGGTGAAACGGCTTTTAAGCAGTTATGCTTTGCGAAACAAGATCCATCGCGGACTTTCGACACGCGAACATGTTATTCAACAAAACGTTACTCAAGTCCTTGGCAACCTAATCTCCGTCTGGAGGTTGGAAAATATTTTTCTGCCATTAAAGGAATGATTTGGCGTGCTCCATTGCGTTATGGATGCACTCGGGAGGTTGGGAGAGCAACTTCCCAAGTGCATCCATAACTAAATGGAGCACGCCAAATCATGAACCATTTCTTTTATAACATAGAATCAGACAGAAAATAACGGAAAACAAGCTTTATTTCACTGATTAAAAACTGCTTTCTCCTTACGTAAGCTAATAAACTTTTTGATTGGCCGCTTGAACATGGGGTGATCCTCAAGGCCTCGAGCAACATATTTGATTGGTCGCTTTTCAAAGGGTTTTCCCTCTCTTTATTCCCGTGCTTCATCGAGTGATGGAGCACGCATAGCAGCCAATCAGAAGCGGCGTTGTATTACATCTATGTTATAATACGAATTGGTGAATGTCTGCGATCCTCCGCAGGCACCAAATACACACAGTGACCACTTATTACGGAAGGAAGGAAATAAGTTTGGAATGAATGATTGAAGAAAGGAAGGAAGGAAGTGTGAAACGGGTGAAACGGCTTCGTCATCGGAGAAGAAACAAGGTGGCATCCGAGTAAGGAATATAAGAGCCCAGCAAATTGCTTTAAACATCATCACGGAAACATATTATTTTAGGAATATTTAATAACTAACGTTTCGTTACATGTTTCGTAACACCTTCAGAATGAATAATTACAGAGCGTATCGGCATTTTTATAGCTAGACTATTTACAAAATAGAAATAAAAAAATAAAATAAATAAAAAAATAAGTAGTCTAGCTATAAAAATACCGATACGCTCTGTAATTATTCACTCTGAAGATGTTACGAAACATGTAACGAAACGTTAGTTATTAAATATTCCTAAAATAATATGTTTCTGTGATGTTGTTTAAAGCAATTTGCTGGGCTCTTATATTCCTTACTTGGATTCGATTTCCACCTGGTCTTTCATTAGCAAAGATAAGATGGCGCTGATACAGTCGATAAAGATTAATTCTGGAGGTATTGTTAACATCAAAGCTTTTAACCAAGAGGATTCGTGTATTTACGTTTTAGTAACTGAAAAATCAAAATCCGATGCATAAATCTGTTAGCTTGTCATGAAAGATGAGTTGGGGCCCATTTACACGTCGTAAACAATTGCTCTTATGATGTATCCAATTAAGTCGTTGGCTTCTTTAGGTTTATTGCTGCATCATCAGCGAATCGGTAACGGGAATTGTGATTTTGCGACTACATAATATCCCAGGACGAACAATAGTATACTACAATCGTATCATGTAAACGGGCTTTTAAGTAAGCCCAGGCAAGAACCTTGTGTTTGTTGTCTGAGGGCAAAACCATGATAGCCAACTTGGCATACAATTATACGGGATCATTAAATCTCTACTATAAAATGAAATTCACCTTAGTTAATGGACATAGGTTCATGCATATTTCTTCCAGTGTTTTCGATGTTGCAAGGAAATTTTGAATAACTTGGGGTACGACATTGAACTGAGGTAAACTAGATTTTACATAAATTTATAAGCTTTAAATCTGCAGCAGTTCAGAACCATCCCATATTCTGGTTCTTGTATTAATAGATTATGTTCAGGATTCCAGCTTAAACCTCATCTTTTTTTGTCATGGAGTATATGCCATCGCAAACGAATTCACGTGATTTGACAGGTCAACACCGTAAACCCTCATGATTACATTCCGGACTCGTGTTTACATTAACTCTCTCTATTTAATGCACAGTTGTTTAAATGTGACATAGAAATCATGGTACTGGACCATGGAATTTTTCACAGCCACAAATTCCAAGGTCAGTTCACGTGTTGTCATGTTGACACGTGAAGTCACAGCGGTAGTCTCTTACCGGCTAAACGCGACATTCCTTTTAAGCAATCCTACTGCGGTGGGCAACTGAGAGCAAAATATATCGTAATCAGGGACGGCGGAGCGGAATTACGAGTGGGGGGGCTTGAGATAAAAATACAGCATTTTGTATGCTTCTCTGGGAAGTTGCACAACAAGTGTTTTAAAGCGTAGTTGTTTCAACATTACATTTGGAAAAAAGTGGGGGGGCTACAGCCCCTGCAGCCCCCCCGGCTCTGCCGTCCTCGGTAATAAACGTGTTGTTTGAAGTTGCGTGCAATAGAAAAAATTTATGAGATACGAAGTCTGTGCTACCCATAAAACGCGAACAGTGAGGAAGATACTACAATCAGAAGTCTAATTTACTTTGCTGTTATGTAAAATTTGAATCCAATCATTGTTTTATTTTCTATGGTGACTCTAGTATTTACTGGGGTGCAACCAAGGCGGTGAAGCAATGGGTTCAATTGCTCCTATTGGAGGGAAAACTCGGTTAAGATGGAAAAATTTAGCAAATTTATTTACAGAAATTAAAAATGGGTCAATTGTTGCCATCGGACCTTGAATTAATTAGGCTATCGCAGAATCAAATAGCGTGCCTAACCCTCTGAAACGTCTGCGGTTAGTCGGAGTCTGCCAAAATGCACTCTAACCCAGAAAATCGTGTCTCGTTTTAAAAATCTGAGCCATGAATTGCGATTTTGGAACATTTTAAAGGCAATTAAATAGCAAATATTTCCGGTTTGACCTCCAGCCATTCGAAGCGCCATCTTCTCTCGGTCCCCTTTTGGAAGTCTGTTATATCTGGAAATCTATTTTGGAAAAGTATTTACCCGAGATTGTGACATATCAGCCAAATTAGAGGGTTTCAAGCAGTTAACGCATTGATAATAACAGCAGGCAATCCCATACGTATCTCTTAGCCATAAGCGGACCAATAGGGTCCTATATGAACCTATGTTTGTTCTGAGTTTTCATCCATAACAAATCAACATATCAAGTGGCCAAGCTAAATTTTAAGATTTTTGGTTGCACGATTGTTAAAAAAAGGACCAAACAAGCGAGTAAAAAGAGCCCTCACCTCTGGTCCTCCCCTGTACCCCCTTAAGGGACAGTGATTTCACCCGAGTGAGCAGAGACTATGTAGTCCAACCCAACCGGTCCACCCGCACTTAGGCTTTTAGGTTGGGGGGGTTGCGTTACTTTTTGTTATATACTCGCAGAACAGTCCAGTTGTCTTTCATGCGGGAGACTTCTCCGTCTTCCATGAACATGTTACGCAGAATCGCATACTACGTGGATTGACGTAAATACCTCAAAAATAATCGGCCGCTATAGAATTAATGTGGTTGTTAACCCAAAAATTTGCGAAAATTTTGCAAATTTCTTACAATTTTTTAAGTTCCTGAATTGAAGTATTACTGTTTCTTCACCCCCTCAACTTATTTTTACAATATTTCTATAGTTTGCTTCAATATATTAATTTATCTAGAAAGGTTTCATAAACTTTACCATAGCAACCGTAACAGACGATATCGTTTACTTTGGTTACTATGACCTTTTTGAACTGGTCATCTACAGGATTTTAAATTTTTTCCTCAATTTCAAACATTTGAAACATCAAAATGAAATTATAAAAGGAATGTAATCAACCGAGGCCAAGTTACTACTGTCTAAAATAATTCTTTTATTAGAATTGTTTAAGCTTTCGTCGATCTACGACAGCAGAAACTAAAATGTTCTGCGAGAGCGTAGGATTATATATACAATTCTAGAATATGAATAAATTACGAAATGTGGCGTAATAAACTTTGTACGTGTAATCAAAATGAAATATTTTGGTGGCAACTGGAGTAGAAATTCGACTGACGGAACTAGAGAAGACACACAAAACGCGGGAGCGAATTGTGCCAGAACCGTGCGAGTGATGTCCCTCACGGTTTCAAGTGTCATTCGCGAGAGACGCTAGAACGGCGCCAAGACGTAGTTGTCTGTTGAGTAATCAATCCGTCTAAATAAGGTTCCACTTTAATGTTGTGGCTGACTCCAGGGACATCATGTAAAGTCTGAGTGATAGTCGATCTGCCCATGGCTTTTCAAAGAACCGAGAAGTCGAAACAATTCCATATTTTGGCGTTGTTGTTATTCGGGTGGAGGTCGCATCAGTGAATCGACGGAGACCTGAAGTTTAGCGTCGCCAGTTTAAAACATTTTTTAAAAAATTTACACTGGCATATCATTGAGATATGCTGGAAGATCTTGCATAGGCTATGTCTGGCATTTTGGTTTTGACCCCGAATTAGAGTTAGTATAAGTTACCTGATTTTTTTGAAATGGGGGAAGGTCCATGCCGAATTCAAATGCATTTGTCTTACTGTGACTATTGGTAAACGTAGTTCACTTTCCTCCTCAATTTTATGTGCTTAACTTAGCAGCAAATGAGCTGGAAACATTTTTCAATGTTTAAGCTTGATTTTCTCAAAGTGAAGGAATTATACTGGCCCAAATTTGTGGAAAGTCTAGTATTAAGGGAATTTGATGGATTGTCATCATTTTTGGACAACTGGTGTGTCTTATAATGGTTTATGCAATAAATAGACAGTTTTTCAAAATTTGCAACAGTTCCTTTGTTACCATGGAAACAGTGAATATTTTCAATTTTGATAAGAGATTATGAGGAAATGAAAATCTGTCTACTTGTTGCACACCCCATGCCATGTGAATTATTTTCACCAAGTTTGGAGTTGATATCTATTTTTTGACACATTGCTTCCTCAAACTCTTGTTTATATTTATTAATTGTATGTTACCATGGCAGTCTTGAAGTTTAAGCTACCTCTATCAAGTTCAAAAACATTGTAATAACTAGTACTACCTTCTTGCAAAGTTTTATGGTGATTAATTAAATTGTTGGGAAACTAGAGCAATTACAATGTTTTGGATAATTTAGGGATAACTACCATCTTAATGACCCTATTCGTAAAACTAGTGATTCAAGATTAGCTTTACACATAGTAACTGTAAATACGTCCTGGTTTTAACTATAGTATATAGTTACTCTACAAGATCGTCTCATCATCTTAGATAACCTTCAGATATTTATTTCTGGTAATATTCGAAGACGTTAATGAAAAACACGTTTCGTACGTAACTATCGCTACCCTTTATGTAATCCCTTTGGTACTAATGACATATACAGTAGATCGTTTCGTATTAAATAATTCAAAGAATAATATTTTAACATTTTATTAATACTTATAGTATTAAATTATAAAATTAATGATATTTTATTTTTGATATAGTTTATTTTATAATTTAAGAGGTCTGTAAGAACCGACCACTGACCTTCAGTGTGAAAAATAACCTTCCATCATATATTTGTCACTTATTTGGCTTCGTTAAGGGATTATGAGATCGCTCTTGGAATTTTTCAACATGGGCATTTTATCGAAATTTTCAACGTTTTGTTGTTCGCCGATATGACAGTCATTTTAACTTTCGTCTGCGTGGAATTGACACTTCTGTATGCCTCTAGCATACGGTTTTCCTGAGAGATTATATGATAATTAATGAAGTATAAACGAAAAGTCTCTAAAGATCGATCTCCAATCCTAGTGGGTTTGAAATACTTTTTACTTAGACGTAAAATGAAGATGAGAGCCCAGCTCAAAATTCGGAGATGTAATGTCATCACATTCAGGAATAGACAGAAACACACGAATAAAGTTTAATTGAAGTTCACTGACGTTTCGTTGCCGACGCGCAACATTTTCAAAGTAATTACAGATGGAAATATTAAGATATTTATAATTACAAAAGGTATCATATTAGGATTGAAGCCAATGAGAATAAGGAAGGTGAAAGATGAGACGAGACAAGTAGAGGAAGGAGAGAATTAAAATAAGGCAAGCGGAACGGAAGTGATGTGTTCATTAAGAGAAGGTTTATGTTTATTGATGAGGAGACTTTCTCTGATAAGTAATTCAAAGGGTGAATTGCAAGAGGAAAGAATAGAGAAGTCATGAAAGGAGATGGAGTGGCTAGTTTGGGTTGGATGTGTAAGAATGCTAGAACGTGAAGGATGTGAAACTTTCTTGCCTGTCAAAGGCGAAATTCCCATGTGTTCTGAAATACGCGTGTGTAGTAGACGGCGTGTTTGCCCAATATACAACGCTGCGCAGCATTGACACTTAAATTCATAAACTACATGCGATTTCAGAAACTTGGGAACAGGGTCTTTGAACTGGAAGAATGTAGAAAGACGTTTACCAGGTTTTAATACGACACGAAGGTCTATTTGAGGAAAGCAGGAAGAAACAAGTTTGATGAGCTTGGTTCGGATTTGTAAAGAATGGGCACCGGTAAAAGGGAGGCAGAAATAGACAACACGTTTAGGGACAGTGATATTGTTAATGGGAGGAGAAAAGATCTTGTCGAGGAAAATACTTAGGCAGCCGTCAAAAAGAGCGACGGGGTAACCATCGTTAACAAAAAATTCTTTAAGTTTAAGGACCTCAGAATGAAATATATGATAGGATGAGCATATTCTAATATATCGGTTGAGCAATGAGTAGGTAAGACCACGTTTGAACGATAATGGGATAAAACTATCAAAGTTGGTAAAAAGTGCTGTAAAAGTGGGTTTTCGATAAACAGAAGTAGAGAAGCCATCAATTCGATTAATTGAAACGTCTAAGAAAGGTAAACACCCGTTAACCTCGGACTCACTAGTAAATTTAATGTTACGGTGTTTAGAATTTAAGTAATTAAGAAAAGGTTGAACGTGGTCTTGGGATTTGAAGATAATAAAACAATCATCAACATATCGTCGGAAATGAAGAGGTTTAAATTCAGGAGGGCAATTGTCTAACCAGGTGCGTTCGTGAAAAGATAAAAAAATATTAGCAAACAGTGGACCAAGGGGGGATCCCATGGCAACACCGTCCACCTGTTCGTAAAGGTGGCCATTTATATGAGCCTACTTCGACCGTTTCCGGTACAGACTTCACCTTCATAAGTACCTTAATTTAGAATAATGTTTCCCAAAACTGGCACCATTAATAAACTGTCTGTTTCAGAATCATCCTCAGAGATACATGAACAGAAAATTTTCATGATAATCTGACACTGCCGAAGTCAACTGAAAAATATTGACTCGAGCGGGATTTGAACTCGCACCTTCGGGATACCGGTCCTCCTCTCTACCTGTTGAGTTATAGAGTCCACAGGGATTGGAGGCGAGTTTTTTTATCCAACTTAAGCGCACAAGATATTCTCGGGACAATTTAACGCGAGGGTGAAGTCTGCAGGGGAAAAGGTCGAAGCAGGCCCATATAACCAGTAAAACGTATTTCAAACACACCAAGATTGGAGATCAATCTTTCAAGGTACGAGTTCAAATCCCACTCGAGTCAACATTTTCAGTTAACTTCGGCAGTGTCGGGTTATGATGAAAATTTTCTGTTAATCAATAATGGTGAGTTACATTCTTATCAAAAAATATTTTTGGGGAGTTGATCAGTGTATATTTTAATGGTGGTCTAAAGTTTACTATTTCGGATATCTGGAGGATTTGTATTCAAATATCAATGTACCCACTTCTACTGATCTTCGTGGTCGTGAACAGTTATACAGGTTATGTGAAGAAAATATTCTTGTGAATTCTAGGGTCTAATAATCCATAAACTGATAAACTTCTTTCGTCTTTCAAGAAATATTATTGTAAACGTTATGTGCAAATGTCGCATAAACCTCTGCCGCCTACCACGAAATATTGTGAACCCTTGGTACAAACGACAGGGGCGGATCTAGGATTCTTTAATTGATGCTAGTCAAAAATTCAACAAAAACCCAGAAGGTGGGGATCAGACTGCAGATACTTCTGTTATTTTTGTTTACAATTTTCAAAGGCAGCCTTACACACTGCCGATGCCATTGTCTTGGCTCATACGTGCACAAGTGTTTCATTCTAGTGTTGACCAGTTCCAGGCATAACTTTCCTTTTACAATTGAAACCGGTGTTAGTCCAATTACCTACTGTAAGTAATAAAATTGTAAGCAGTTTTAAAAGTGAACTTAAAGTAAACTAATGTTAAACGCTTATACAGTGTAAACATTTCACTTGACTGGAAAAATTTTAAATAAAAGGCTAAAAAAGTTTTTTTGACCTAGAAATATAAAAACCGACGACGTCTCGATGTCGGCTGAACATCATTTGATCATTATCAAGTCAAATTAATTTAAGCTAAGACGATAGTTCAGTAAGAAGCCCACGAAAGGATATTTCATAATACACCACGCGAAAAACCTAAACAAGCCGCAATAAGGCTGTCAAAAACGTAAAATATAGAAGCTCTAAAGTTTAACTTTACACATAAGGGTCTAAGTGGGAGTCTTCGACTAATCATTTTATTAACAATTCACAAAAGGCTGATCATGCCTGGCAAACGTGAAGAGTGCAAATATTTACTAACGAGTGATGTGAATGGGTGCTAGCGTCTGCACGAGGACGATTTTAAAATGAAGTTGGACGATCTCAGTAATACAATATGTCTTTCCACCAACCTTCAACTATTTCAGCATTCCAGCATATCCGACCATCCTCAAATTTAACTTCCACCTCGATACTTTTCATCGTTTCTTCTGCGTCTCTCTTTATTGATACATTCTTTCTTCATTTCATTTTGCCATGCTCTTATCCATCGACTTCTGACGTTGCTTTGTGACAAACCAATCTAAGCTTTGTTTCTTGGTAAACATCTTGGAAACTTTTCAGACCTCTTCCTCCGGCATCTCTCTAGAAGAACAATCTTTCGTTACTACTTTTCTTTCCATGAAATAACCATCTCGTTAAGATTCTGTAAATCATCATGTCGCCTTTTACTAAATTACATACATTCATAACATATCCAGGCACTGGAATTACTCTACAGTTTATTGCCTTTACCAAGTTGTTATCATACAATTGTAATTTGACAAGCTGGTTCATCCTCTTTTCCATTTCCTTTTTCACTTGTTCTATTACTCTTTTCACATTGATCGTCTCTCCTTGTTCGCATACTAGCAACTTGTATACCTCACTTTGTTCTGGATCGAGTGCTTTCATCCTTTCAGTTAAAACTTCTAACCTGATTCTTTTAGGTCTTAGGGTTAAACTTTCAGGTCGTCAATAAATAATCCATCTGTATCCTCCAATAGCATTGCCAATGGGACTTCACTCAACCAAAATCCTGCTGGAGAGAAACTGTCTCGTTGAAGGAGTCCTTTCTTCATTTTGATCCATCTTCTAGGGTACATTTTGTCTCTATAACTGTTCTCTAATTTAGTTTCCCATCTTGACACCATTGTTTCAATTAAATGTAGAACTATCTTTGGTAATCCCATCCACTGATAGACTCTTAACATCCAGTCATGCCCCGCCATACTGTATGCCTTCTGGTAATCATAAAAAGCTACAGTGAGATTCCTCTTGTAGCTGCACACTTTTTCCATACTACAATTGTCTGTTAACAATTGATCTAAATTTCCCAGTGCTCCTTCACAAGTCCCCATCATCTTCTTATCCTGTATGTTATGACATTTAGCATGGTTCTTCATATACGTGACCAACATGAAGGTAAAAATTTTGTTTGAGGCGTTCAGACATATAATTGATCTGTAGTTCTTCTCAGAGGTAAGGTTCCTTGACTTTGGTAGTAACATTGTTCTTTCAATCGTCAACCACCTGGTCATCCTTTCAGGATTTTCTATCCATTTCTTCATACTGTTGCATGATGCTTTCCATACTTTAGTCAACTTTTTCCACCAAAAGCTGGGGATTCCGTCAATACCAGGTGCTAACCAAGTTTTTCTTTTTTTGAATAACTTTAGTAGATTTTCCTTCATCGATTTGAAACTCATCTACCCTGTCAACCTTTTGTGTAAGCTTTCGTTCAATCTTTACTATGGAATTCCACAAACTTTTCTGTATCTAGTATTTCACCTTGTCTATCGTCTGTTTTATCTACATTGGGGTTAGAACACTCCTATATCTCTCTGAAGCGAATGGGTATCCCTTCTTCATGTCTCCTTAAGGATCAATCTGTCAAGCTTTGCTTTATTGTACCTCAATTCATCAAACCATTTCTCTTTAAATTGCTTTTCGTCTTATCCTTCGTTTATACATCTCATTTGCCAACCTTGCAATATTTTGTCCTGGCTCTTTAATCTTTTTCCTCAATCTTTTGATACTACAGGTTTCTCTGTCCTTGCTCTTCTTCATCTTCGTCTTTATTCCTAGCCATTCCTCTACGGTCTTTCCCTTGGTATACGCTGCATCACTTATATCATTCATGTTGTCTGTATCTTATAGGCGCTAGGGAAAAATTTTATTAGCATTCCTAAACACTTCATCCTTTACTTTAGTTTTCAACTTTACTAGTTTCACTCTTTTCCTCAATGTGTTCGTCTGTGTTTGCTTCTAGTTTGCTTAACTGTTCCTTAAATATTTGAGAAAGCTGATTTTATTCCTCAGTACTTTCTTCTTCTATTGTTTCATGACAATCATTACCTTCATCATCCAGTGATTGCCTTTGATCTTGGTCTCTATCCTGTTCATTAACGAACTTTCTTTGCTGCCTGTCTATATCATTATTTTTCAGTTCTTGTCTTCCTTCTTGTTGTATCACATTTCATGTCATCACTGGGTTTACATTGGATCTCGCTGCGTTATCTCTTAAACACTGTGCTGTCATATTCCTATGTTCTGGATATTCTTCGGCCCAAACTTCCTTCATTCTTTTCATGAATTATCTTCCTTTGTTTCTCTCTAATCTGTCTAACATGACTAATTTGATTTCATCTGATTTGTCCACTGAAGTTTCAATACGTCTACTTCCCTTTCTATATGTTCGCTTCCTTTTCCAACGCCTTTTATTCTCTTAACCAAATCTATCACTAACAGTTCTCTTATAAATCTGTTTGCATTATCTCTTAAGTTCTGTTTTGTCACTCGTTTCCTTTGTGGAAATTCCTCATCTCGTCGTGTTTTTACTCACGACACAAATCCACACTTTCCTTCTATCTTTTCTTTATCCGTCAAAACCAGTCTTACTTTCTCTTTGAACGTCGAAACTGTACCACAACTATGATTTTCTGTATTTCGAGAGTTCCCATTTGAGTCAGCGACTATTTGTGTTGCTACTGTTTGACTCTGGGGCAGCGGGGCTGTCTTGGTAATTATTGTTGATTTTGGCATCGATTACCATCATCCATACTTTCAATAAAATTACTCATTGATTTGAATACAATGCACGGGTGTGAAGTCCATCCTGGGTTATCAGGTAAAGGTTATTACGGACAAGAGTCACCACTTCCTATCAGATATCATTTACGACCTCATAACTCAGAGACCATCCACTCCGATAGACACGATTAACATCTCGAGTTGTGGGTTAATTTTTTTCATCGAACCACCACTATATGGGTTGCCAGCCAAGGATAAAGAGCCCATCTGCCCTGGTTTAACATCGGAGTTTTCTCCTCCTAGATGAACTACCATCCAAGGCTAACGAACTCCACCTACCCGAAGCATCTTGTTTTAAAGCGTAACCCAAGTGATTCAGCAACTTAAGCTATCCGTGAGGCATTATTACCTACAGGTTTATTGATGAATCGGAGTCAATTTGTTTTAATTTTCTAGGAGAACGTATGATAATATACTGTGTTTTATTCAGAAGTTCGGCCTAATTTATTTGTAGACATCGAATCAGAAATATTTACTCAATCTAAAATTAATGTCCATGAAATCAAATTGATATGGTTATTTGTTACTTAATACATCATACAATTCCTTGGACCATCTTTTTGGACTGGAGTAACTTTACAAATTTTCCAGTCATTTGGGAAAGTAGTAGTACCAGTTGCCATAGATTTTAGCCAGTGCAAAATTTGGCTTTAGCAATTTGCCGAGATAAATTTGAATGAAATATTTATTGAAGGGTTTTGGGAACTTCTGTTTTAATTTCTTCGTTATTGTCACCTTGAACTTGCTTGGCATGCACTGATTCAGAATGTTTAAGTAAATTATGATGATACCGTACGGTATCTTTATCATTCTATTCTTTTTCCAGTCATCTTCTGCTTTTGTTTTGGTTGGGTTTTTTTTCCTTTAGATGATTGTTTTGCCATTTATCTTTTAAGAGTTGCTTTGTTATCCAAGGGGTTGGTTCCTATAAATTTCTTATTTTGCGTTTCTTAGTTGAGCATATTTGTCAATAATTTGTAAATGTTTTTCCAAACAGGCCATGCTTCATTTGTATCTTTGCACCGATCTAAGTTTAATGTGGCTGTAAAGATTTTAATTACGTCATTTTTGAAAAGCCTCTTCATTAGAATCATTGAATACACGAAATTAAACTATGTTTGAATTACCTTTCAAAGTAGAAAATATATGAATACCACATAAATCATGTCGTGATCTTTAAGTAATAGATACAATATGAGCGCCCGATATCTGTATGAGATTTACAAGGCAAGAAGTAAATCCTGTATAGATCGGTCGCCATTGTATCTTTCTTAAAATTCGAATACATTTAAATGGCCATGTTTACCGGCTATTTTAAAGTTTCAGTAAATTTTAACGTTAAGAATCAAAGAGAAAAGTTCATAATTCTAATTAGTTTTCTGTATCCGATTTACAGTATACTAATTTATTAGGAGCCAATTTCTTTTGTGTTTTCTTTGTGAATTATTAATGAGTTTTTAATTGCTATTTTTGTGTCTCCAGTGCAACAATATTTTCAGGTTTATCGGTGTAGAAATGGTCTGTCAGAAAGACTTAGTATTTCTTGTTACCTCTGTTGCTTCGTCTGTTATTTGAATATACTGATAAATATTTGTGACAATTATTGAATTTGTAAGATTTTATTTGGAAGCAGGTGGTACCACTAGCAAAGAGGTCGCTGTTTGTATCTTTTGTGACAATGCTTTCTTTCTCTTTAGCACAAATAATCTGCAAGAGTTTTAAAATATTTTAAGCTTTCAATCGGCGAATTCGGTGTCCTGTACTATGTGCTAATAAGTAAAACTTTTCATTATATTTAGCTATTTCTACTTTGTATCTATGGCCTTATGGTCTATGGCTTATTACTTGGACATCTACTGGCACAAGCCCATAATAGGCTTCCTTTCGTAAATGGTATTTGCCATTTATAACGGTCAATGTCATCCTAATGTTTTTGGTCCCCCAAGTGCACCCTCATGATCCTCACTAAATGATGAGATTTTTTTTAATTCGCTGTTTTAGCTAGTGTTAAGCGAGCTTGCAAACCTAATGTAGTAGTTAGTATAACCAAGAGCGATTGGCAGAGATAGGGTTCGAATCGGTGGCAAAATCGCGTTGTTTTTCTACTTACTTTATTTTGTTTGCACGATCAAAGTGTTTTTTTTTTTTTTACTCTGCAGTGTTTTATTTTCTTCGAGCTTTCGTATAGTCAAAATGTTAAAATTAGAGTAATAAGACGACTAGTGGTCAAGTTAGGGTATAAGCGAGGCAGAAAACCCGCTACTGGGACGGTTGGGTTAGGGTTTCAGTTTAGGTAAGGTGACCCAGATAATCCGTCGTTGAATTTAAAGTCAAGGAAAGAAAACAGGTAAAAGATTTTGAGCCTGTTTCTGGTTGATGTGATTTAATAGAGTTAGGGTGCTAAGGATACACTTGGGGATGGTGAGAACATCAAGATGGCATCGACCGTTAAAAATGGCATCGACAGTTATAAATGGCATTGACCGCTTACGAAATGGAAAACTGCCATGCCGCCCGTGATAATAGCAATAGTAATAGTAACAGTAATAATAATGGTAAAAGTAATGGTAATATCAATAGCAATAGCAACAGCAATTGTAATAAAAATAGTAATAGTAATAGTAATAGTAATAGTAATACTAATAGCAGTAGTAATATTAATAGTAATAGTAATATTAATAGTAATACTAATAACAATAGCAATAGCTATAGTAATGGTAAAAACAGCAAGAGTAAGAGTAAGAGTAATACTATCCTGTCGATTCCTTGCACGGAAAATGTCCCAAAAGAATCCTTTAACTTTTCACTGCATGTATTCTTATTACGGAATAGGCTCATGAGAACGTCCCCTAAAAATACTTTCTGTAATCTAGAGACGGTAAATCAGAGATGACCTGAAAAATCTTCCATCTTGTGTGAAGCTGTTAACAGATTATATAGACGTACTAGGATAGAAATAAATAGTGCGAACATTGTCGGAAGTGGTTTAACGAATACGGCATCTGTTTAAGACATCATAAATGAACTAAGAAATCAACTGTAAGTTGTTTGTTTGTTATGAAACATGAAACTTCCCGAAAAATGTTGGTCAATTATCTTTCAAGTGAAGTGAAGTCAAGCGAAGTGGCCGCAATACTTACATAGAGTATCTGCTAGATACTTCAGACAGCCTTGTGTAAGTTAAGGGGTGCAATTTCTGTTTTGCTTAAAATTTATGTTGTATTAATAAACAATCATGATGTAGACATACCTACAGTACAAATTAGGACTTTCGACAAAAGTGAACACAAGAAACTAACGACCATATATTCAAAACTCATGGCAATTTACAGATGCAATCAAATTTATTTCAAGCAACATTCTTTAAGGAATAAAAATTTTTACAAGAGTACATCAAACCTGCATCCGTTGCTAGACAAATATTTATCTTAAGCATTATACAGACAAGTGAGATGTGAAATTATTCTTGCGCATTATCGCTTAATTCATTTGCAATATTTCTTTATTCAGTTTTCTATACTTGCTTTCTTCGAAAACTGCAAAAATACTCTTCCATGAACTTGTAATCTCAAGTAATGTTCTTTAGCATCCTGTAATATTACTTTGCCATTAATCCATAGGATAATTCATATGGAATGCACCAGCTGTAGATGCTTACAAACCACTGATCGCTCACCACTGTTTTTACTAGTACAGAAAAGAATCAAGCATTATAAATCACACTTTTAGCTGAAAGATAACCCTCATGTTCCAAGTATAACGAAAAATAAGTTGACAAATAACCAGTGATTTACAGCTAAGTATACCCATTAAGTTATCAAAACACACGTTTTGTTAATCCATCAATCATTCATTAAGTTTTAAAATGTGTCCTTTGGGTATGTTAGTTGTAGGTGAAGGGCTGACGTCCAGCTCTTGAAGAGTGTTGTTCAGTAAACTTATATACCTCACAGCTAGTCGCAAGATCTGGCATTTTGAAAGCTTTTTATCCGGTGGATGTGTGGGCAAAATTTCTCGCAGTTTCCCAAAAGCCATGTTAACGTTATCATGGCGGGCGCGTTCCTTCCTTTTAGTTGTCCTTGCGCAATCTTTGAGGATGAAGTCCTTTGACTTCCCTTGCGGTCGAAACTTTGTCCTGCCGGTCGAATTTTCTCCACGTTTCACAGAGAACCGGCTAGTGGAGTGGAGCTGTTCACAAACTTCATTCTTGGAGGAGTTGTTTGGCGGAAATTGTCCTAAATAACGGTGATGAAGACTCCAACCTATTGAGACATCAATACCGCATGTAGTAACAACGTTCATATCCTCTTCTGTAATTTTTCTCTTGTACAAATCTTCGGAGTGCAGAGGAAGAATTCTTTTGAAGCAATTGTGGATGTAGCTACAGGCGATAATAGGAAGATTGACGTCTTTCGGTACACGATAGAAGCCAAGTTTGACTGAGATGTTTCGGGAAGAACGTCGAACCAGTGATTGATAAAAAGAGAATTAAGCTGCTGTAAATCCGATATATTTTGTCAATCAATTGGCGTTTCTTTAGAAGATCGTCCATTTTCTGATACAGATCTACTTCATAACTGCATCGACGACGCTTATCAAAAAAACCTTTCACTCTGCTCATCAGTTTAATGTATTCTGTATCCTTTGGCAACGAGTAAAGCAATTAAGTGGTGGGTGGTCCAGGTGGCGAGTGACTGAAAGAGACTAAATCCTATCGTAAAAATTCGAAATGCATTCCCCTACAGATTCTAAGGGGAAAGACTCAGTACTATATTGTTACCGTTTCACGAATACGAGTAGGAAGTTGCGCAGCCAATATTTTCGAATCTTTTATATTTCGCCACAGCTTGGCGATAAGGCGAAGGTAAAACACTACATTATAAAATTGGCATTGGGGTCCCAGATATTTTACAGATAGGAGAAGACGAGCAACTGTGGAGTGCAATTCTGCTGAGTGGTTTGCAAGTTGCTCTTTTTGGGTATTTTTAAGATTTTAAAGTGTTTAGAAGACCATTTTTAATATTCAACCGTTAAAAATTAGCATTAGAGTGGACCCCTGATACGTGCAGTGTCATGGGATATTACAGGAATTAGACCAAACTAATGAAATGTCGCCAGGATAGTTTTAAACTAGCCAATAAAACTAACTTAAAAACTGTGAAACTGCTTAGTATGCAAATCATTTTTATCGCCGAATTTCATGGCTTAATAAAACCGAAGGAAGTCTTCGCATTTGGAAGCCCAGATTAGAAGGCACGTTAGAAGCCATGCTGAGATGAGGCACGTGCTTCATGTTTCCATGTGATTGTGGCGTGGTTTCTCGGTGATGCGACATTGTCAGAAACTTGTGCAGTGTAATTGTAATCGTTGTAAAATTACAAGTGGTATTACATGATTATAGTCATAAATTAAAATTATTTACTGTAAATAAAAGAATAATAATGATGATAAACTACAGAAGATATGCGATTAGGTATATACATAACTAAAACTCAAGAGACGCCCTCTGACTAAAAGTGTCCACCAGAGAAAAAGTATGAGAGTTCTGATAGACATTCTGGTTTTACGGATATATCAGTACAAATTATAGACTATACGGACACGAGAGATCCCACAGGAAGAAAAGGATTTTGGAATAATAAACTTAATTGTGTTGCTCCTTTGGGACTTAATACTATGCACATTTAAGAGCAAATTGATTCGTATTGGAATATAAATTTATACCGATCTCTACTCTACTCTCGATCTTGTAATATATATATGTATGTTATATATATATATATGTATGTAAATAAATATGTAATAATATGTATGTATATAAAATGTATGTAATATATAATGTAATTGTATATATGTAATATATATGTATTACATACATGTAATATATAATGTAATAATATATATGTATGTAATAAATATGTAATATATATATATATATATATATATATATATATGTATGTATGTAATATATATATGTATGTAATATATATATGTATGTAATATATATATATATATATATATATATATATATATGTACCACAAGTGTGGGACATTTGAGTTGCCAATATAATATAGGCTTTTCCATGCTGCTCATCAGCACTACACTGATGAGGCCCAGTAGGCCGAAACGGTTCCGTCTGTAGTTATATATATGTATATTTATATATAGATAGATAAGTGATAAGTGAGATTTTATTAAAAATCGTACGAAGAGAGTGCTCAATACCAGAGTAGAGCGAATTACAATGGCAAGACAAGGTAAACTTGGGTTACTTCATAAAGATTTACTACAAATTTGTTTCGTATGGCAAGCTGTGCCTGCCACACTCGTCAGGTAGTGATCGCTTGTGATATAGTTGCCTAGGAGACTTGATAGTGTCTATAGAGATTACGTCATGCAATAATAATGCGGGGTGAATTAACAAATATTACAGAGCAAGTGTTTTTTTCTATGTCTACAAGTTGTGATTCCAGAAACGAACTAATCACAACTTGTAGACATAGAAAAAAACACTTGCTCTGTAATATTTGTTAATTCACCCCGCATTATTATTGCATGACGTAATCTCTATAGACACTATCAAGTCTCCTAGGCAACTATATCACAAGCGATCACTACCTGACGAGTGTGGCAGGCACAGCTTGCCATACGAAACAAATTTGTAGTAAATCTTTATGAAGTAACCCAAGTTTACCTTGTCTTGCTATTAGTTAGATAACACTCTATGGCCTTTTGGTTCATATTGAGCACTCTACAGAATGAGTCATGTCGCTAGCGAATTTGCGCACGCTCACTAGTCTCTAGTTAGAGCACTCTGGCATGGCTTAGATGTACCACATGTGTGAGACATTTGAGTTATATATATATATAACTCAAATATAATATAATATATATATATATACAGTAGTGGAATTAAGTTTTGTCATCCCCAAGACAATATACTGTAACATGTTGTTTGAATGTCAGACAAGCTGTTCTCTGCAGAAAAACGTAGAAGTCTTAACAATGTTGATGATTGCAATTATTTATTACCACTGTCAGTTACATTCAACATGTTATGCAACAATTTTCCGAGAGAAATTCTACCTCATACTTTGTATGCCCACCCCTAGCTTTGATTACAGCATCAATTCGTCTGGGCATAGAGTGCACCAAGTTTTGGCAAGTAGATGCTGATATTTTCCCCCAATGATGAGAAACCATTTCCTACAAATCATCTAAATTTGTGGGTTTCTTATTCTCAATTTTTTTGCCAAGCTCATGCCAGAGATTTTCGATTGGGCTCAGATCTGGACTCTGAACTGGCCAATCCATGACATTGACGTTATTGTCTCTCAAACAGATCATGCATTTCTTAACCTTGTGGCAAGGGGCATTATCCTCCTGAAAAATGAAGTTGTTATCATTGCCAAAAAAATCCCTAGCGGATGGTAGCATTGTACTGTAAAGAACGTCAATGTATTGGTCTTGCCGCATGGAGCCCTTCACACGATGGAGTTTTCCAACCCCTGAAGCTGTCATGCATCCCCACACCATGATGCTTCCTCCTCCAAACTTGACAGTGGGCAAGATACAGTCCGGATGAAACCTTTTGTACTTGCGACGTCTAATGTAAGCACGTTTGGAGAGTTGAAATGTAGATTCATCACTCCAGATGACCCTTACCCATTGTTCTGCTGTCCAATGGCAATGTTCTTTAGCCCAAGCCAACCGCTTTGGTTTGTGTACAGTATTGAGCAGGAACTTCTTGGCAGCTATCCTGCCATTAAGACCCATTGTTTGAAGCCTCTTCCTAATGGTTCTTGGGTGAAGATGGACATTGCACTCTTCCGCCATTCTCCTTTTTAGATCTACTGATGTTAGGGCTCTGTACTTCAGGCTCATACTCTTCAGATGACGATCATCTCTTGAAGTAGTCTTCCTTCTGGCCCCAGTTCTTGGGAGATTTTTGACTGACCCCGTTTCCTTAAATTTCCGTAACACTCTGGATACTGTTCACATAACAACACCAACTTTTTTAGCAATTTTGGCCATAGATACTCTTTGTTGATGCATCACCACCATCCATAATCCCTGTTCTTTAGTGCAATTTCTTCTTTTAACCATGGCTAGTAGATTGTTAGGTTCATGTAGAGGTGGGATTTCTTTCTATCAGATCATCACATTGTGCACATAGACATTTTAAGGGTGTTATACTGAAGTAATATTGTGGGATGTGCTCAAAAATATTGCACAGATATATTGCAATAGTCAGACATGACCTTAATATGTCATAACACCATACATTGTCACAGGGATGACAAAACTTAATTCCACCACTGTATATGTAGATAATAATAATAATTATTATATATATATAATTGTAGTTATATCGACTATTTCACGAGTGCTCAATATCCTTACAGACAGAGCAGTGTATTGATAGCTAAAGGGTTGTCCGTTGTTACCAATAGTTTCACGCCTTTTGGCGATCTTCATTGTTGTCTGAAGATCGCCAAAAGACGTGAAACTATTTGTAACAACGAACAACCTTTAGCTATCAATATATATATATATATATATATATATATTGTCTCAAAAATGTTGTATACGTGTTTATGTGTATGTATATATGTATATACGTATATGTGTATATATGTATATATGTATATATGTATATATGTATAAACGTATACTTAGCATAATTATTAATTTATCGAAATGGTTCAGAGATGTAAGTGTAACTTTTGCTTAGAGGAAAAACTACTCACTAAGGTGGTCTTACACACAAAAAAACCGATTTTGAGTGAAATCTACGAAATTGCAAAAGTTGGAGAAATACAATCTTTAAACCCTTCTTAATCTTGTTTGTATAATTTTTTTGCCCAGAAATACCTAAAAAACCAAGAAATCCAGCATTTTCCAGAATTATTGCTCCATATTTCCCTTAGCAACGCCCCTAGCAACGAGAATTTTGCTTTCATTAAAACCGTCCTACATTTGAATTATCCATGTTTATCACCCGTACCATTATTGAAATAAACTGAAAACTTTAACTTTAAGGCTGTTTTTCTCAATTCGTCAAAATGGCCTGATTACTGATATTTCATGCAAGATATCTCAAAAAGCATTCAAGCTATCCTTATCAATCTTTCAGGGCTTATAGTACATGCCTTGCTCTTGGGGATGAACTAAAAGAATTGAATTCTGTCAATTGTCACAAAATAATGAGGGTTTTAGTGACACAATTTTACACATTCTCGGCATTCGAAAAGTTTAATGTTGATTATAGCCATACTGTATATAGTAGAGAAATAATTCTAGTTCATACTTTAGGCATTGCTCTGAGTTGCAAATTAAAAGTCATTCCAGATTTCTACCATCATTTGTTGTCTAGTTATCATGTTTACAAATGTATCCTCTTTTGTTCATGGGAGGTAGTGTATCTCGGTTACCATGGAAACAATTTACCAAAAAAAAAATTTTTATAGTTGGGTAACCTCCCTAAACAACATAATATAGGTAGATTTTCATTTTATTTCAAATATCAAAAAAAATTTTCTTTGTGCAAGACCACTTTAAGAAAGCCGACAAGACAAAACGCCGCTGCCAAGACAAATTTCACTAGGAGAGAAAAAGCCGGAAAAACAAGACGTGACGACTGCTCCCACGCCTACTTTAACATCCAGCCTGACGCTGTAAAAAGAACAGACGAAGCAAATCTTACGAGTTGCCTGAGGATTGCCTCGTCCATGAAACTCTGAGTAGCGATGAACACATTTTATGTATATGTATATGTATATGTATATGTGTTGGATAAGGTTATATAAAGTTGTTAATAGTACTAGGCGTAGTGACAATCTGAAATCGGACTCGGGTTACACTGACAATGCTTGTAATTAGATCAGGGTGTAAATTCGTTCTGAGAGGAGTGTGACAAAAAGCTCGGGGCTTGCCTGACGAACATCATCAGTTGTAGGAACAAGTCGGAAATTATATGGTTAAAAGGATAGATACAGTCTCGTCGATTGCGCTCTAAGTAAATCGGGAACCAGAGCAGAATCATCGAGGGTTCTGCAACAATATGTATATATGTATATGTATGTGTATTTGTATATGTATATGTATATGTATATGTATATATATATGTGTGTGTGTGTATGAGTAAATTTCATCTTACTAAGTGTAGATGTTTGTAAGCTTGGATATATATGATGAAAAGTTTGTTCTCAAGCTTTATCTCAGAAAATTTCTGAGTTCCCCAACGGGAATCGAACCCGTGTCTCCCGATTGCCGAGACACGGATTCGATTCCCGTTGGGGAACTCAGAAATTTTCTGAGATAAAGCTTGAGAACAAACTTTTCATCGTATATATATATATATATATATATATATATATATATATAAATGTCAAAAACCAGCTCCTCAAATAGTCAACCCACATATAAAACATTAATTATTCAAAAACTGTTGACGTTATTTAAAAACTTTTAAAAAACAATATTTCAGGGCACAGCCCCTTCTTCAGACACTTACAACCAATAACAGGAGTCTATCAACATCCTATGATCAGGCTATATACGCTGGTTCACACGTAAGCATAAACATAAGGACAAAACAAAAGGCAAAACAAAGGAATGAAGTCAAGCCGGCGACATAAGGATCGTCGTAATCATAAGCATAAGATCATAGTCGAAGCATAAGCCGAAAGTCGATGAAAAAACGAAAGAAAGAAAAATTCTTGTTTTGTCTTCGCAAGTCCTAGAGGAGATGTCATGCTTTGTTTTCGTATTAAGTTTGTCCTTATGCTTATGTTGCTGGTCCAGGCCTAAGCAATGCCCACCGCTGGGGTAGCAGTTCATCACAATTTATGGAATATTATTTTATCGAAATGCTTAAAACTAATCTAGTTTCTTCAATGCCGTCGCTGTACTAGATTGCTTAAACTCTATAATATTACGATGATATTGTGATGAATTCTGAATGTTGTTTTTACACTTCCGAAACTCTTCTCTGCAGTTCTGGTCAGTTTTGAAACATTTAAACCACCAAAGCGTTCTTCCAACTCTGTGCCAAACGGAGCTGTGAAACCGTCGAAATGCTCTCAACGACACACTAACTAGAAGTAGGACAGCGTTGGAAATGCTCTTGGGATGGCAAATTATTCATTCTTTTGTTTTGAATGAAAAATTCAATTGTAAGACCACGTTTCCGTAGACGTTGCCGTCGTGACTGCATAAACTCACTAATGAGAATATGTATACTTGCAATGGCGTAGCCAGGGTTTATGGTCGGGGGGGAGCTAATGAGATAAATAAATTATAATTGTAGAATTCTTAAAATTATTCAATCTGGAAGTTTGAACACTTAACCACTATATATCATAATCTAAAACCCAGTAAGTCGCAAAAGAATGTGTGATGTTAATCCATGCCACAAGTGGCATAACGCGGAGGCCCTTCGGCTTATAACATAATGTGGCCTTCCGAGTGAAGAGAGCAAGCCCTGGGCTGGGGGTCTGGTAGGACACTCAGTGAGGAGGGTCTAGGAGGTGAAACTCCTGGTGGAGATCCAGGGGGCGAAGCGGCAGAGTGATTTTAGCATTTTAAAAGCTCTAAGAATCGATTTGAGAGACATATTGATATCATCACAGCCAGTGGCGGATTAACCAGTAGGCACTATAGGCGCGTGCTTAGGGCCCACGAAGACCAGGGGCCCACGAAGGTGTTTGTCTATGTGGCTATGTTTTATTTTTTATGTTAGAATGAGATAACTAAGTACAGACACATCTATCCTTAAGGTATTCGTACTTGATGGCTTGACTGGGGTAAACTACTACAAGTACACCTTTTGTTTTTCATCACCAAAAAATATAATATCATTAACGCCAACCTCAAACTCGTTAACGCAAAACGACATTCATTTTATTCAATCGACATTCATTAACGCTACTGTGGCATTCAATTACCATTTTTGCATGGAAAGTGACATTCATTAATTTAGTGTAGATACGCAACCATTTGTATCAAAGGGCGTTCTATAGCGGCAACAGACGACTATTAACACCATTCTAGTATAGTTTGGGGATAATAAAATTTCAATTGGGCAAGATATTTCTCCGGTCTGTTGGAGGGTCGAGTTAAGGTTTTACCGAATTCGGACATGTATAAGAGATAAGGGAATAAAACTATCAAAATTCGTACATAAACTGATTTCGGTTAGATCGTTCGAACCTCTTTTATTTCGCCAATATGTCCATGACTGTTTTGCCATTTTTCGCTCAGCCAACCGTGCTCTGTGTTTGGCTGAGACCTTTCAAGACTATCTTAACTCACAACATTAAAATATTTTTTGTAGTGGGATAGTGTTGCACTTTTCTACCTGGCGTGACAAGGTAGTTGTGCTTCTGCTGGTTCCAAACGCAAACGGGGACTGTATCTTTCAGTAAGTATAGAAACTTTCAATCACAACTCTTCTTAAATTCCTTTATTGCAATTACATCTTTACATCCACGATTATCAACTGACTCCAAAGTTACAAGACTTCACTTTTTTACCTTTTGGCGTCGCCCGGAAGCTCCAACTCACATTGTGCTTTGTTCACTTGACGTAAACAACATGCTATAGTCCTATTAGATTACAAGCCCTGAATAAACCATTGTCAACAATTAAGGATACAGCTAAATTGTTAGAGTTTAAAGTCCAACAATAAGGTAATTCAATAACAGTCCTGATTACCCTACAATCAACCAAATAGAATATTTACAAAATATTCGACACAGATAGAGAATAATTCTATTCTATCTTTCTTGAACGTCTTAATTGATCGCACATACGGCTTTCAATCTCCGTTCATCGCAAGCCCACGTTCATCGGTTTGTTTCTAAATTTTGATATTATCATTCCCTTACCTTTTAAACGAGGTTTTGTCTGCACTTTCACTTAACTGATATCACAAAATGTTATTATCATACGACATTTTTCCTGACAAGTATAATTTGAAGCTGATAACCAACTTTAGTTCACAGCACTTGGCTAACACACATCAACTTTTACATCTTAGACAAAACATATTTTGCAATCAAAGCTTATAAAACACGGCAGTACTGGACTGCATGAAAGCCTTGATCGGGAAGGTTTATTTAGCCGCAAAACATTTTTTTCCCTGGAACGCGAAAGTCGATGTGTTAACAAAGTGTTGTGAACTAAAATGCATGTTAAGATTCAATTTTGTCCCAGCAATAGACTGGACAACTGTCTTTAGTTACGTAATTCAATACTGTGAGTTAAGACAGTTCTGAAAGGGCTCAGCAGAGCAGAACGTGGTAAGTAGTGCATTTTACATAAACAAACCGGTGAACGTGGGCTTCAGATAAACGGAGATTGAAAACCGTGTGTGTGATCAATCAAGACGTTCAAGAAAGGTAGAATAGAACTATTCTCTATCCCATTACAAAAAATATTTTAATGTTGTTAGTTAAGATAGTCTTGAAAGGTCTCAGCCAAACACATAAAGCGCGGTTGGCTGAGCGAAAAATGGCAAAACAGTCATGGACATATTGGCGAAATAAAAGAGGTTCGAACGATCTAACCGAAATCAGTTTATGTACGAATTTTGATAGTTTTATTCCCTTATCTCTTATACATGTCCGAATTCGGTAAAACCTTAACTCGACCCTCCAACAGACCGGAGAAATATCTTGCCCAATTGAAATTTTATTATCCCCAAACTATACTAGAATGGTGTTAATAGTCGTCTGTTGCCGCTATAGAACGCCCTTTGATACAAATGGTTGCGTATCTACACTAAATTAATGAATGTCACTTTCTATGCAAAAATGGTAATTGAATCCCACAGAAGCGTTAATGAATGTCGATTGAATAAAATGAATGTCGTTTTGCGTTAACGAGTTTGAGGTTGGCGTTAATGTTATACAGTTGAACCTGTATATAACGGCCACCCTCGGGACTTTGAAAAGTGGCCGCTTAATACAGGTGGCCGCTTAATACAGGATGACCGAAAATACTCCATGAGGGGCTACTTGGTTGTGGCCAAATTTCACCAACACCTCATTCAAGAAAAGAATAAGACAAGCAGTACTATTTCAAACAATTTGTATGATAAATAAAACATTTAAATGAAAGGTACTAATAACGATAGAATATATAAACTTAATGTCTTAAGGGAAAACAATTCTTTGCTTAACATACAATGTTTCTGTGACATGATATACACCTCACAGGTTCGTAAGTAATAAAAGGCAATAATTACTGCAACGTTAAAAAGTCAGACAAATATGTCTGGCGTTTCGGCTTTTGAAGCTTTTGTTTATAGAGCAAGTCGTTGACTGTCGACATTGCCAGCGACAGTTCTTGGTATCCGTTATACTGCGCAAAAGCCCATAATCGTTCCGCATGTTCTATTGCATCTGCCAGTGACTTGATTTCTGGCTCTTCGTTATTCTCCTGGACGTCTTCATCTTCCATTGCATCAATGTCCTCTTTATCTGTGTCATCATGCTGATTTAGGGCATGGTCTCGAGCCACCTGCCTCCAGTTTGGATCTGCAGAATCTATCAGTGGTTGACAAACCTCCAGATCATCTTCCTCAGCAATGTATTCTTCTGTTGTGCACGAGGCGTCAAGCCTATACAGCAAGGCACTGAGTTCTTGAAGATCCTCGCCTTCAAACGGATCGTCGTCAACATCCTCTGAATCAGGATAAAGCCCTATCTTCTTAAAGCACTTGGTGATTGTCGTATCGGATACCTCGTCCCAAGCCTGTTTGCCCCACTCAATCGCCATCAACAAATTAACTGATTTTACAATCTCAGATGCGCTGCTAGAACTCGTTGCTTTTCCGCATATATAACGCAACAGTCGTTTCTTATAATGGATCTTCCAATTGGCAATTATTCCAGCGTCCAGTGGCTGTGTCTTTGAGGTCGTATTCTTTGGAAGAAAGACAATCTTTATATTCGAAAATTTATCCTGGAGGCTTTCTGGATGGCATGGCGCGTTATCCATAAATAATGAAATGTTTCTTTTCTGTCGTTTCAAACGCCGGTTGAGTTTTGACAGTACTTCACTCATAATTTCAGTGTTCATCCAGGCCTTTGGATTGGCAAAATACTGGCAGTTGCATGGACTTTTCTTGTTTTCTACCTTCTTGAAGCATCTCGGTTTTTGTGATTTACCAATCACAATGGGCTGTTCCTTTCCACCAGCGGCGTTCACAAAGAAGGCCCAGGTGTTCCTCTGTTTATCACCAGTGCATTTCTTCCCCTTGTCGCTTAGGCTTTTTGCCGGCAAGCCTCGCCAAAAACTGCCTGTTTCGTCCATATTCCATACGTCACATGGATTCCAGCCTCTAGTGATTTCACGGGCTCGCTCTTTCCAGCTCTCTACTGTGCTTGGGTTAACTCCACCTTCCTCACCCGACACTGTCATATTGCAGATATTGTGCTGGCGTTTAAATGATTCAAGCCATCCATTAGAAGCAGCAAAGCCAGTGATTTCAAGCTTCTCGGCAATAATCTGCGCCTCCTCTTGAAGCATGGGTCCTGAGACAGGTATATTGGAACTCCTACAGCAATTGTACCAGTCCCATAAGGCCTTGTTAACATCATCGAACTTTCCAGTGCGAAATCGCTTTAGATTTGTTTGTGGTCCATCGAGTGTTTCAAAAGAAGTTAGGAGTGATTCCTTATTTTGTAGAATCGTTTGAGCTTGCGTCCGCCCGATTTCAAACTTTTTGGCAATTTTACGAGCTCCAAAACTAGGTTTAGCCTTTGGGAATTGAATAACGTCGACTTTCTCGCTGAGAGAAAGACATTTACGCATAGTAATCACAGACTGCGCCTTGAGCAGTATTGTTTGGGTTCAGCTAAATATTAGAACACATTTGTCGCCTTTTTGACAGCTACATCACAAGCGGAAGCTTTGAATGATACTCTGTTGTCGCTACACTGTTACAATTCTGTCTGAAATTAAAATGTCTATGGAACTTTCTCACGTAGATTCTTATATTCGCGGGTACCATGCATGCATAGGTATTTGGGAGCCGAAGGTCGATGAGTTGCTTGAACTGAAACGAGAGCCGCAAAATAACGACAATTACGAAGTGACTGGTCATGTCCCTAAGTTGATGGCATTATGGCCAACCAAATTTTTGAAACGGCCAACAAACAGCGGAAAAGTTGTTGTAAAGGGCAAGCGCGTTAGCAGAGGTGGAGGTTATGGCCTGGAAATCCATGCAAGTATACGTTTGAAGGCGATTCATTTTCAATCAAATGGCTGAAGAACAACCTAGCTAAAGAGAAGTTTCGAGTAGAGAATAGCGACACTGAACTGCATGCTAACAATCAATAAATGTTATACAGTGTAGTTATATAGAAAATGTTTTGTTTGCTCACAATGTTGAAAGATCACTTGAACAGAATAAAGTCCATATAAAATGTGATATATGTGTTTACCTAAATATTTTCGGGTTTCATTTCGAGGGTGGCCGCTTAGTACAGGTAAAAATAATAACAAAAGACAGACATGGGAGAGGCAAACTGTGGCCGCGGCCGCTTAATACAGGTGGCCGCTTAATACAGGTGACAAATATAGTATTTCTATAGAAAAAAAATCGGGACTTTGAAAACTGGCCGCTTAATACAGGGCCGTTATATACAGGTTCAACTGTATTTTCTGGTAATGAACAGCGAAAGGTGTAAATTACGAAGACTTTCCTAACGAATTGTGGGTATGACGTCACTTCATCAACTGAGTGCAGAATAGCCTCACCCCAGTGAACTGAGTTCACTGCCTCACCCTTGTTCAGCTACTTCGTCATTACGTTTTCAATCATCAACGATAGATACGTAAAATTGACCAACAGAAGGCACTTAAAGCTTTTTTGGATCATGTCGCTGCCGACCGAAAGTCGTCTTAGGGCGGCATTATTGATAATCGTGGTAATTCATGTCCAACAGCAAGGTTAGTTTATTGAATACTCATTTCACAGAAACTGCAGTTAATATCGATTTATCTCGTACCAGCATGACTTCCGGTCAGTGTACAAGCTGTGAATTCTGCTTTATTCAGATATTACTGATTTGATTTGATTCCTGTTAGGCATAAAGTTATCGATACAATAAAATGTTGAGCTTGCCTTATATTCATATCTTTATTGTACAACTGACCTAGTTCTGAAAATTTTCAACCATGACGCCAACTTTGTCAGAATGTGCTGGCATTCTTACGGGTTCTGCCTGAACGTTGGTTTACTTCGAAGTCTTGACGTGGAGCTTCATATATACCGTCCAAGGATGTCTTTTATAACGTTACGTGTACATTAACTTGCGCAATGAGAAATTATGCAAACATTGGAATGAGCTTTATAAGTGTCTTGAGCTTTGCCATGTTAGAATGCTTTCCTTTTTAACGCAAGCGACGGAACTAATATATACTTTTTGTCAAAGCAATCCAGAATCCATTCTGCCAACAAGCTAGCCAGGTAGGCTTTTTGGTTTAAATTCCTTGCTCATCCTCATTAATTTTAAGTAGTTTATGGTTTTGAACAATAAAAGCCGACCACCAGCAAAGAATTAAATTATCACAAACATGACCCCCATGCTGATTTGGACTAAATAGCATAAATGTTCACTGGATTTTCGCAAACATTAACTCTCGTTAATACCCATGTAATCTCAATTGTAAATTGGCTTTGGCATTGAAGTCTGTGTCGACGTTTCTTCACAGGGAGCCCAACTATGACGCCTTTCATGGTCTTCTAGGTGTTTTATATTCTGATAATTCAACTAGGTCACAGAATAGAGAATTAACCAGAAGTCCTACTCAGTGTCGGTACCTTTGATATACATGTCCTCGCGCATGCCGCCTCGCGCACGCAGGAAGTTGAACGGCCGCCATGTTCTTAAAGGGTATAACTGAGTCATTTTTGGAGGAAAACAATATGGAGTAGTTCAGTTCGAAGGGATCTGGCAAATTTTGGACGTCGGACGGCGATTCTACGACCGAGACCGGTTAAAGCGAAGGCAAACTGACTGTTTTTGTTAAAAAAATTCCGAATACTACGCTAAAACTGATCACAATTAGGCAGTTTAACAATCCTTGTCTCTCGGTGATTCACCACATTAATAGTCCGTCTAGTAATCTGAAATTTATTCAAATAATTTGAACTACATTTGCGCTGCATTTTTTCAATCACACGACAATTTCTATTGACTAGAACAGTTTTTAAAAGTTACCTAACTGCCGTTTTTATATGTGTTAAACGTTTGACTTGAAACGATTAAAGCTCGCTGGATGTGTGCATACACCGCATTACATTCTTAGGAGCTAGGAAACCTTTGAAGCTACAGTAAATCAGTTAAAGAACATCTATCTATAAAACTATTTATCCCTTTCAGTAAAGATTGAATCATCTTTTAATAACTTAAAAGAGCTTCGGGAGAAGTAACCGACCCCAGTGAAGATTGATAATGTACATACGGTACGTAGACTTTGGCCCACAGTTTCAACTCAGAATTTATGCGTATGTATTTGTTTGTAATGCTTGAAAAGGCCTAAACTTTAATCATCAACAGCATACAGTGCATAATTTAAGTTAAATAATTTGGTTAAATGAGGTGAAAATCTACATGTATAGTATGTAAATAACCAACTATTATGGCAGTTGTAATTTATATATTTTATTCTAGCATAATAGGTGTGTTCATTAAAGTACCCATCCAAAATACACTTGGGCACCTAGTGTAAACATTGTCTAAGACTGTCTATTAACCCACTCAGGTGCAAGGGTGCATCAGGGCTCATCACTTAGGTGAACAAAATTGTTTGCTGTTAGCCAGAATAAAACAGTAAAGTGTGCCCTTGCCCCTCAATGGGTTAAACATGCTATGGGTAAGACCATGCAAGCATTGGCAACAACTTCCTTTGACATCTTACTCTATAATAATAAAATTTATTTTAAGAATGACAGCTTTCTGTCTTACAATAACTTACAGTAAGAAAAATAAGAAATTAAAAAAAAAAATAATAACAGGACTTGGTTTGTGGGAAGTGTACAAAATTTTATTAAATTTACAACCCCACCAGCAACTTCAATGTATGTCTATTTAACAGTGGGTGGCAATGATCCTCTAGAAATGCTGTTCATTATTGGAATTCAGAAAACTACTTATTCAGGTTTCCCAGTCTTTGCCATTGTATTATAATACAATTTCAATTTTAGAAATAATTTATATTATAAGTATAGCAACCATATAGCTAATAAAAAATCATTTTTGCCATTATAAAGTGTCCCTGAAAGGCACTTCCATGTTTTAAATGTTTCCTTCTACAGTTTGAATTTTCATCAGAAGGTAATCCTCTGTGTGCTTGCATCATACTGGGATAATCTGAATGACCTTGTAGTTGAGATATGAATGTAAATAAGCTATAAGACACCAAAGAATAAGCTGGCCAAAGCTATAATTCTCCAAATGAAATCCAGCCTTCTCCTCCACATTGACTAAAACATTGTAAGTTTGAAACAGGCACATTGAAACAGGACTTTCACCATCTGTGACCATGTCACTGTACAAAGGAAAAGTTATAAAAAAACCAGTCCATAAAAAAACTTCATATTCTGAATTTTCCTAGTATTAATATTAAACAGGGTTTGTATTGATGAAAGATCACAAAATTCCAGGAGTTTTCCAGGGTAGCAACACTACTTTTCCAGGACCTGACCCCTAGTTTTCTTCTTTAGCATAAAGAACAAGAATGTACAGATTCCTTATGACAACAGTACAACATTATTTTGTTGGTTTCAATATAAGAATTAAGCAATTATGAATTCAAGACTCAATTCGATTTGGATTTGACAGAAAAGTAAGGACAAAAGCAAAGAAATCTACTTTGTCAATGAAAAAAGGAATTTTTGTCAATGTACGAATTGGCAGCTCTGGTTTGTCTACTGTCAAATTCTTTACAAAATTCCAGGAGATTTACAGGAGTACCCAGAAAACAGCGGTTTTTCCAGGAGTTTTCCAGGGCCCTGAAAAGAAATCGCAAAATTCCAGCAGTACTGCGAACCCTGATTCAAGCAATATAAGATTTGGAAAAAGGACACGTAGAGAATAAAGGGGTTTCTCAAATTTTGAGGATTTTGGTTGTATTAAATCATAGTAGTTTTCCCAAAGGCTAATTTGACAGTACATAATTAAATATGCTTAACTAACCCCTTGCTGACGGGATCGTTTTCGAACGATGCAAACTTTAGCATTTTGCTTTGCTTAACGCCCAAAGATTATACTCGTAAAAGGGAGACCCACTGATCATTATATCGAGATCAGTGGGGAGACCAGTCACATGAAAGTATTAACTGTACTAAGGGCTGAAAGCGACTGAGGCGCCGGTAAACACAAGCTAAATTGTACTCGAAAAAATCGTTTAAACGTCATCAAACTAACAAAAAAATAATCGCTTACTTCCTCTTCAATAGATTCAAAAATGTAATGAAAATCGTCCACCTAGTTTTCCAAATACAGCAGTTTTAGTGAGCCAACTTTGGTTTTCGCCATATTGTTTCTAGTTGAAATGCGCTGAGTATCACTGATCTGAAAAATAGGACTGGATAGAGCATCTATTGTTCAAAAAGTGAAGCCGGAAGTCAACCGTGGCGGCCATATTGGAGTGACCATTTTTCAAGGTGCGCCGTATATTTTGTGTAGGTTAGATCGAAGAAATTGGAGAACTTTCAACGTGTGTAGGTTCTTGGCGTTTAATTGTCAAATTTTATGTGAAAACATGCCGAGGAGAGACAACAGCCTTTAAAATTGTCCAATGATAAATAATCGACTATTGGTGACAAAGCTAGCATGATCTCAACCAAAAGCAGGATGGAGCTGAGGTCTTCAGGCTTTGAAGACAACAAACTTGCATACATATTTACAGGTTTGTCTGTCCTGTGTACATTGAAGTAACTCTTGAGCTATTGCCACTGAGACTGAGCAGCTACCTTCTCATCTTCAGATGCTTTATAATAAAGTGTAGAATTTACTCAATTATAAGGGAAATATCTTTAATAAACAAACAACTTCGCATGATCCTTTCGCTCGCTTGGCTCGTAGCTTAACAGTTTTAATCCGCTGACCAGGTTATAATTTGTCCCTACAAGGCTCCCCCCAGTGCGGTAACGTATTGGGACATTTACCGTACGACCAGAGCGTGTCATCAACGGGGGTGCTGGTGGGAGCACGGAAGAGGGCGGTTGAACTGTCTCGGTAGGGACATGTGTCTTAGGATGTTGGGTTAGCGCGCTGGGAAAAGTGTTGTCCATTATCTTCTCCATGAAAGCTGGCTTAAGTCTGTCAATGGACACCGTGTCGTGACGTCCATTTTTATTTACCGTGAAGAACTTGTCATTGCGTTTAATGACAGGGAATGGGCCGTCGTAGGGTCGCTGCAGTGGACCTTTGACTGCATCCCATCTTACGAAGACATGTGTAGCTTGTTGTAATGTCCTTGGCACGTAAGACAAGCGCGACCCGTGGTTTTGTGAAGGAACTGGACGTTGTCGGTGCATTATATCTTGCAGCCGGCCAAGGAATGAAGAACTGTCGACCTCTTTGGTTTGAGAGTCGTTGAAAAATTCACCTGGGAGGTGGAGGGTGGTTCCATAGACTAACTCAGCCGGGCAGCATTCAAGATCCTCTTCGAGGGCGGTCCGGATTCCAAGCATAACGATGGGTAATTCGTCCCACCAGTTTGAGCCAGCCAGACGAGCTTTCAAGGATGTCTTCAATTGACGATGAAAACGCTCAACGATGCGGTTAGATTGTGGATGGTAGGCCGTGGTGCGATTGCGTTTGATCCCGAGGAGAAGCATGAGGGATGCCCAGAGGTTAGATTCGAATTGACGATCACGATCCGACATAATGCTCCTAGGCACGCCAAACCTTGAGATCCAACCATGCAACAGAGCACGTGCACAACTCTCCGCAGTCATGACGATTATCGGTATAGCCTCTGTCCACCGGGTGTATCGATCAATGCAAGTAAAGAGATAGCTGAACCCATGGGATGGAAGAAGTGGGCCAACAATGTCAACATGGATCGCATCAAAGCGATGGTCGGGAATATCAAACTGCTGGAAAGGCGCTTTAGTATGTCGGGCAAGCATTACAGGTCCGAGTCCACCGTCGGACGTCACGATTGAGTCCATTCCATACAAACCGGGCGCTGATGAGCTTACAGGCGGAGCGGGTGCCTGGATGGGCAAGATTGTGGAGCAAGTTGAAGATCTCCCGACGAAATGGCTCTGGAACTACTGGTCGAAGAGTACCCTGCGATGAGTCACAGAGGAGGATAAGGTTGTCATCACCCTCGAGGCTCACGTCCACTAACTTTAAATTGGTTACGCCAGTTTTGAGGCGCTGGGTCTCTTGGTCGTCAGCTTGTGCTCGAGCCATTGCACGAAAATCAAGCTCAGTTTAGGTGGTTGAATTAATTTGAATTCTGGAAAATGCGTCGGCCACAGCATTATTCTTGCCGTGGACATGTCGAAGGTCGGTCGTGAACTCAGAAATAAAGGCTAACTGTCTAATTTGGCGCGGAGAGCGTTGCGTGGAATCACTGGAGATTGCAAAAGCCAATGGTTTGTGATCAGTGTAGACATGGAAGACGCGGCCTTCGAGAAACCAGCGGAAATGGCGTATGGCTAAGTAAACACCAAGTAGTTCTCGATCAAACGTATTGTAACGCGTTTCCGCCGGTTGTAACTTACGAGAGAAGAAGGCAATGGGGCGCCACTCATGGTCGATAAATTGCTCTAGGACGGTTCCCACAACAAAATTGGAGGCGTCAGACGTAATGCTAGTTGGCACATTGCATTGCGGATGAACCAATAATGTTGCACTGGCTAAAGCTGACTTGCAAAATTGAAATGCTTCATCGCATTCTGGAGTCCAAATACATTCTGGCGAGGATAATAGTCTGTGCAAGGGATGTAACTTGCCAGCACAATGAGGGATAAAGCGATGATAAAAGTCAACCATACCGAGGAACTCGCGTAACCTCTTCTTGTCAACTGGTTGAGGAAAATCATGAACTGCTTGGATGCGGGACACGAGCGGAGAAATCCCCTGGACCTTGATGTAGTGGCCTAAGAATGATAGCTGTGAACGTCCTAGCTCACACTTCTTAGGGTTAATGACCAAGCCATATCGCTCTAATCGCTGAAAAAGCTGGCGCAGATGGTGGCGGTGTTGGTCGGGAGTGGTGCTAAAAACCAGGATGTCGTCGATGAATACAAACACGAAGTCGAGGTCACGACAGACTTCGTCCATGAATCGTTGGAATGTCTGTGCGGCATTACGTAGTCCATATGGCATACGTTTGAATTCAAAAAGGGCGAATGGTGTGACGACGGCTGTTTTAGGGACATCCTCGGGAGCAACTGGAATTTGGTGATACGCCCGGACAAGGTCAATTTTCGAGAATATTTTACAACCTGCGAGGCGAGCGGAAAAGTCCTGCACATGAGGCACTGGGTATCGGTCTGGTTTGGTTGCTGCATTAAGGGCTCGATAGTCACCACAGGGGCGCCAGTCACCGTTAGACTTTGGGACCATATGAAGTGGGGATGCCCAGTTGCTTGACGATTTGCACACGGTGTGAGAAGACAGCATCTGATCAAACTCCGTTTTGGCAGCTGCAAACTTTTCAGGGGAAAGTCGTCGGACTTTCGCAAAAGTTGGTGGACCGGTCGTGATAATATGGTGCTGAACATTGTGCTTGACCTCTGGATCAGTAATGCATGGTTTACAGACAGAGGGAAACTCAGCAAAAATACTATCGAACTCATTGGTGGGTTGGGCTAGTGATATACGATTAAGGGAAAGTGGTCGGAATAGAGAAGTTTGTGCAGGAACGGTTACGGATGTTGCTGCATCGACGAGACACGAATTGGAAAGGTCAACCAGGATCCGAAAATGTCTCAAGAAATCAGCGCCTAAAATAGGTTGATTAACGTCCGCAATGAGAAAAGACCATTTGAGCTGCCGGTGGAGACCGAGGTCCAGGCAAAGTTCACGCTTGCCATAGGTATGAATAGTTGAATTGTTAGCCGCCGTAAGAGAAACACCTTCTCTTCGGTATCGTTTGTCCCGTGGAGTAGCTGGGTAAACACTGACCTCTGCACCAGTATCAACCAAAAATCGGGTTTTCGATTGTTTATCGATGACATATAACAGGCGGCTTGAAGGACCCCCGGCCACGTGCGCCTCTACTTGTGGCCAGGCTTGTCGTTTCCCTAAAAGGTGCAGGGTGGACGACATTTGGAAGCCTAGGCACCAAATCGGGTGTGATACCAACAGATATCTTTCTTGGCAAATTCTTGGCCACCAGAAGGTGTCTGAGCTCTAGTGTCTAGCAGCTTGAGTACTTTATTGAGGTCAGCTCTGATCGATGAGATCTCTGCAGATTCGGGTGTTTCAATTTGGGTCACTGATGGGTGTGTTTCGGTTAACTAAATCATTCCATCTGCGATCAAGACTAAGTCGGCGAGGGGTTTGTCAGGGTGGGATAGCAGTCTGATCTGGACGTTGGAAGGTAGTCGTTGTAGAAAAAGCTCATGTAAAAGCTCGTTTTCGGGGGTACCATGTAGCTGTTGTAGGCGTCGGAGCAGTTGAGATGGCTTCCTATCTCCCAATTCTTCAGTATGCAATAGTTGTTGGATTTTTCGACGTTTGGAAACGGAAACTCGCTTGGTGAGTGTCTCTTTTAGTACGTCGAACGGATTTGTAGCGGGAGGTGTAAGAATTAGATCACGAACTTCAGTGGCTGCATCAGGCAATAAGGCAGCGACCACATGAGCGAATTTTGTACCTTGTGATGTGATATTCTTCACCATAGATTGAGCTTCTACTTTTCGTGAATTGAGCTTCACCATAAATTGAGCTACCACAGTTCGGGGTCGGAGGCCAAAATGGCGGAATTTTAACTGCCACGACGTTCGTAGCGGCCGTAGGTGGCGAAGCTTCATTCGAGGCACTCGACGAAGAAGAGGTCTCCATAATCTTGAAGTAAATACGGGGTCACCAATGTAGAATTTACTCAATTATAAGGGAAATATCTTTAATAAACAAACACAACTTTGCATGATCCTTTCGCTCGCTTGGCTCGTAGCTTAACAGTTTTAGTCCGCTGATCAGGTTATAATTTGTCCCTACAAAAGAAACAGCGCATATTAATAACAAATCAACAGTGCATAATACTAACAAAGCAGTGTATAATAATAACAAAGAAATGCAAATTAATAACTAGACATTGCATGATCATGATGAACTTGGGAATAATAATAACGAAAAACTGTATAATAATGAACCGGTAGATAATAACGAAATATAATAGTTTTGACGGTAATGACACCCCATACTTACCAGTGAAATGTCCGTGAAAATTTTCTTTTTAACCTGGATTCTTCATCGTCAGATCCCTCACTACCACTTTGGGATGTGTTGTCGTTTCCTTTCACATTTTTTCTTCGTTTACTACAGCCCTACATACGAGTTTCCTCATTTTCATAATAGCCTTACAACAACGTTACCGAGAAAGTGGTCACTCCAATATGGCGCAAATCGAATTTTGCGGGCTTCATTTTCACCCGCACTACAACCACAGAATAAGAAACTGACCAGAAGTATCACTTGGGTCGGAACCTCTGAAGTTTTTGTCCTCGCGCATGTCGTGCCGCGCATCTTGGCCGCCATGTTGGCAGCCAGATAACTCCGGACAGGTCAACAACAAAAATAATGGCGAAAAGCGGGTTCTGATCATTTGAACTGCTGTATCTCAAACGTTTTGCGGCCGATTTTTGCTTTACGGCTGGTACGTCTACAAGAAAGGTATGTTAGCAATATCGTTGTACTTTTAAGGTAATTTACTAAATAGAAAACGGATAATTCTTCATTATCTTTCACGGATCACCGCGTCAGCCACTTGCATGATACTCGTCGGACGAGCGACGTTTGCTTGAGTATTCTCGCTGTTAAGGATGAAATGTCGAAAGCAGATTTCACATTTATAACAACTGTGATGGGGTAAACTCATTTCCTTAATCATAATAAGACTGCTTTAATTCCTTAAATTAGAACTCCAACTTGCTTTAACACTTGGCCTCTGTCAACACACATCTGTATTGAATATGTTTCGAATAACTCCACTGTTTTGATTCAGTGCAAAGGTTTATGTATTTTATATTCCTAAATTTCCAAGCAGCTTTTTCATAATAAACAAAAATAATTCTCAGTTTTATTTAAAATGTTCTCACGATTGTCTGTCTGGCAATAGTGCAACCACGAAGGGTTTTCTGAACATGCTTCCAAATTGCTTGTCTTAATTTATGCCCTGAAAAAATTGTACCTTATATCTTATGCATATAAACTTACATTTGTCCCTAATCTATGTATTGGTTAACACCAGGGCTGGAATACTTTGCAAGTAGTGCAACTGCAACTGAAATATTATTCAATGTTGCTCATGTTTGTGCTGACATTTTTCTCTTTTATCACTAGGTTTGATAAGAGGGATTTAACATTAGAAAAAAATCGTTGCCAAGTAGGAATGTCTGTTTCCAAATTGGGGCAGGAAGTTTTCTTCCATCTGCAAAGTTTAGTTATTGTTATATATTTTGTTAAACAAAAAAGCTGATTTAAAAAACAATATACTGTGGCTACAGTGAATTAACCTGAATCTCTTCCTTTTTACTTTTCTTTTAATATGTAAATTTTCCCTACATTATGCTGATTACATTTAGCACTTGTTACCAATGATGTCCTGCCTGAGTTCTTGTGCCTGTCCTTTCTTATGAAGAAGAAAGTGTCAATCTTTAGTAAAGTGAGCAGTTATTTCTGTGCAGAAACTGCAGCAGAAATAACTGTACATCCAGGGGTTGTAGCTACAGTACAGTGGGTCATTTTTCATTATTCTAATGACCAGCCTAGTTCTTCATTCATTTTTACTATCTAGCTTTATTTTTGTAGAATTTTACATATAAATCTACTTGAAGGCATAATCACAAAAAGATGTGAAAACAAACTCACAGGATAGCTTCACATAAAAAGCTGATAGGCCACTTTCAAATTAATTTTTCTTTTACTGATTCCGATCCTGCATATAACATGTTTTGCATGCACAGCAATGACAGAGAAGTGGATACCTATCTAAGTTCACAATTTCCACACAACATTGAAATCTTTCAAGCCCCTGCCATGCTACAGGAAGGCATACACCAGATATTTTTAAGAATTATTAGAATCACGTTGGGAAGCATGCAGTAGATCACTACAGATGCCTTTAAAAATGCATGTTCAAGTTTGTTACAATCTACTGAAAATCAATATGGACTCACACAATCATTGAATTTCATGTTTAAAGAACTGTGACGACTTTTTAAATTAAATATTGCAATATGTAATTTGTATTGTCATCCCTTTCTTCAGTGCATAAACCTTGCTTCTTTCAAGCAGCCTCCTCATGGAGAGGTTCAAAACACCAGACCAGAGTTATCAACTAAAAATTACAATAACAACAAATCAATGCCATACGTTTTTTCTGAATAACTCTATTTATAATCCTCGGTTGAAGTGAAGACAAGACATGAGTACCAGTTTGACGTTCAAATTGGTTTAAGACAAGGATGAGCCAAGGTATTACATGTAAAATGCTATCTCGATTAGTCGCTTTCACATTTAAAGTTCAATCTAAAAATTACTCCTTCCACAAATCAATTGTGAAGTTTAAATGTGCATTGAAGTCTGCGGAGCGGTAAACATTTTGAGGCACATTTTTGTCTATCTTTAGGCAAGAAATACAAAATCGTATATGTACGAAGGCTCAAAACATATCTTTCTTTGATTTTGAAATTATTTAAAAACTAAAACCAAGGTGACACGCAATCAGCAAGCTAGAATTGGTATCAGCACGAAAATATAGCTACAATGAACACGTAAAAACTGAAATTAATTAGGGCACGAGTGTGCTACAAGCCGATTTCGAGTGTGAAATACGAGTAAACAAGTAAGCGAACAAATGACCACTCCTAACTAAATGAATATGTCACGGAAAATTTATTTATACACCTTTTAATTATGATAAAATTGATCTCTTACCTTTCCTCTGGGACATATCAAAGTAAAACGGAAATCGTCCAAATACTTTTCCAGATAAAGCCGTTTTAGTGATCCAAGCTGGTTTTTCGCCATTATGTTCCTTGTTCCCTGGCTGGAGTTATCTGGCTGCCAACATGGCGGATCCCGGACATGCGCACTGGAAAACAAGGACACATTTCACCCCCGAGTGAGACTTCTGGTCAGCTTCTTATTCTGTGCTCGAACCCTGGATTGCTCGATCCAGTTCTATTTTTCAGATCAGTGGCTGAGTATACCCTCCAGGAACATGGCGGATGCGGACATGCGCAGTTAAAAAAATGGGACAAGTTTACTCGCGAGTGGGACTTCTGGTTAATTCTTTATTCTGTGGCTAGGTGCTATGGAAATTACTTCGCCAGCGTTTTATTTAACCTCGCAGATAGCTGAGCCCGTGGCGCTTCTCAATAGTTTGTTGCCGTGCAAATAGCAACGCGCGGTAATTTAAAACTCCAAACAGGTGTTTTTTCTGGGCCACTTGAAAGCGCGTGACGTAGACTGAAAGCTGAGACGACAGAACATGAAGTGCGTGTTTAGTGTGGTAGTAATATGAACTCGAAGAAGTTGTTAGCTGGTGGAAAACTACGGTGGCCCACAAGTATCACGGGAAAAACTTTTGAAAACAACGCAAACATTAAGTTTTACACGGCCCGTAAGTATCACGGCAAAAGTTTGTGGAAACATCACGGCGGAAGTAAATTTCACGGCGAAATGCTGTTTCTTCTAAACAGAAACTTTTCATGATAATCTGACACTGCCGAAGTCAACTGATTGTCCTATACATTTATTTTTTAAGGATTTAATGATATGTTACAACATTCTTGATCATTGGGGCTCCTAACCCTATCCCTAGATCAGGTTCTCTAGGCTATGAACTATTCAATTAATTTAATTACCACACGAATCCTTATCTGACATGTGTTGTCAGTCAAATTATATGTCTTGCAGCAAGCTGTCTTGCTCTAAACACCTATTTGGTCGCAAGAAGGATTATAAAATATACAGTAATAAATATTGAAAAGTTCAGCACAAATTTCGTCCAAACGTCAATAATGATTGAAAGATTAACAGCCTTGGGCTTTTGTGTATGCATACATTCTAACAACAGCATATTTATAAATAGTTCTACTTCAGGTCAAAGAAAATTCAGACAAGCATATGGTTAACCTTTGCCTAGGTAGGGGACATCTATATTCTCTTTGATACCCATGACCTCCAGTAGTCTTGATCCTGATATTTAGCTTTGGCAATTTGTCACGAACAATAATCATCAAGAGCTGCACAAATTTGCATAATGATGCTTGAGAAGTATCTCAAGATTTCATAATTCCCATACGTCCTCAGAATTCTGGTGGCAAACAGTAATAATCGCATCCTTAAGCATCTCCAAGTTATTTAGCCTTAGTATCATTACAAATATACGAACAAAATTGTGCTATTCAAACAAAACAACCAGCATGGCTAAGGGCGGATATTTTTGTTTGATGGTAATCGACAATGGCAAATTCCGTCTCTACATGGAGATGTTTGCTTTCGGACTTTTCGCCTTCTGTTTCCTTTTCTCGGTATCTACTTTTATAAATAGTTAACAAACGTTTTACTTCATTAAACCCCATTTATGATAAAAATAAAAGTAAACTTGAATGTCTACTTAGATAAATTCATCCATGTTTCCACAAAGCAATACTCGGCCTTCCAAATCAATTTCCGCCGTGAAATTTACTTCCGCCGTGAGAACTTTTGCCGTGATGTTTCCACAAACTTTTGCTGTGATACTTACGGGCCGTGTCAAACTTAATGTTTGCGTTGTTTTCAAAAGTTTTTGCCGTGATACTTGTGGGCCACCGTAGAAAACACGTTGTGATAAATCTCGCTTGTTATACCGCACAGCGTGTTCTGTCGTCTCAGCTTTCAGGATTCGTTATCAATTGAAAAATTAATTGGGTTCTTAAGCTACCGAATATACCGGGCAAACCATTTCTACCGAAGTAAATGTCAGAGTCATTTCCAAGATCGCATAAAGGCTATGGCAACTATATTTACTTTTAAATTACTTAATTAATAGAGGAGGTTACCTGTGGAGAAGAATGATTGATAACTTGGACAAAATTGAAAAGAAACACTTAATCCACTACAAGATGTGTTAGGAATTTTTTGTTCAGTTTTGTTTGGATTACCCATCATTCTTCTTGTGGGGTAAACTCCTAGGCAACCTTAAAATAGCTAACGTAGTCTAAGGAAAAAAATATGTCAGCCCAGCTCATAAAGCGGGATCGATTCAGGTACGGTTTAACAAATGATAAATTTTAACTGGGCAATCAGGGTGTAAAAATGTAGTAAGTTGAAAGTGTTGGGCTCGTGCTTGTTACGTCGAAGTCGCAATAAATGTTGCCTTGTCAGGTCGCGACTTCAAAGTATCGACTTATACAGTGGCGTTGCTAGGGTTAATTTTTAGGGGAGGGGCCAAAATTGTAGCATACCGTATTTCCTCTAATATACGCCTAGCCTCAATTACACGCCACCCTCTAATAGACGCCGCATCAATTTATATAGAAATGACAATAAACGCCTTCCTCCAATACACGCCCCCTCTAGTAAACGCCCCCCTCCAAAAGCGGCGTTTTATTAGAATAATTGAAGGAAAATAAGACAATATAAAACGTTATACATAAAAAAATTTTTAAAAATCTTGTAGATACATGTGTAAAAAATATTCATTTGATGGATTCACAATTAACTTTTGTATTAAAATATGGAGTCTTTCTGCTGTCCTCACTCTTTTGCTCGTATTTGAAGTCGAAGTGTAGCAGTTTTTCTTTCCTCATCTTTAATTCTTCGTGCAGAGTTATTGCTATTGATTTCTTTGTTGTAAGAGCGATAAATAGGACTGGAACTACCAGTCCAACTTCCCGTTTGCGTTTCCCGGTGACTTTTAGTTCCAAACAGTTGCCCTTATCTGCTTCAAGAAAGTAGTGTATTAGACTGGACAATTCAATGGGAACGTGACCCACAAGAAGATCATTTTCATGTTGATAAACTCCAATAGCATGTTTGTCGATTTCCAAAACTTCCTGTCGATTATCAGGTTTTGCAATCAGCCTTTCCCCGTTCGTTGGTGTCCAAACGTTGTTGTAAACATGGTGCCCACGTATATTAGTTTCAAAGTTAATTTGATAAAAAAGCTGAAACTGAATCGAATAGTTTGTCCTTGCCATAACTTTGAGGTTTGAGAAATAATCATTCAATGTGGCTTCGAAGTGCTAATTTCGCACCAAACGGAAATCGTGTGTCGTATATGTGATGTGTTCACACTAAAGCGTCGTGTGTCGTCTCCAGATCATATTGCTTGAAAATGTGTTTAAAGCATCTATTATACTGTTAAGTGGTGAAGTTTGGAGGATCTGGTAATGGAGAAAAATTGGAAAGCGTCTTGCCCACAAGGCGACAAAAGAAGAGCGTACACTGTGGAGTTTAAAACGACGGTTGTCAACTATGCGCAAGCTAATTCCGGACGAAGTGCTGCCAAGAAATTTAACGTGGACGAGAGAAGAGTTAGAGAATGGCGTCAACAGTTTGAAGCACTATCGGAGATAAAGAAAAAATCTGGTGGGGCAAAAAAGATGCGACTCGAGGGTGGAGGCAGAAAAATAACAAATTTAGACCTGGAGGAAGATGTTTTAAACTGGATTCACGAGCGTCGTGCCAATATGTTGAGAGTTTCTCGCAAACTTATTATGAGAAAAGCAAAAGCAATTCACGATGAAAGCGTTGGCAATGATCCTGCCGCTCAAACAAGTTTTGTTGACAGTCGTGGTTGGCTTGAAAAATTTATGAAAAGAAACTGCCTTTCCCTGCCAAGAAAAACCACAACTGCTCAAAAAGATCCATCTCATATGATCGACAAATTGGTGGCATATTTGCTACAAATTCGAAGATTATCTCGTCAATTTAATTACGATTCTAGCTCTATTATAGCCATGGATGAGACTGCTGTTTGGGCAGATATGGTATCTCCGAACACAGTTGACGTTACTGGGACAAAGGCCATTCCATTAAAAACCACGGGGAATGAGAAAGTCAGAGTTTCTGTTTGTTTGACAGCCAAAGCCGACGGCACAAAATTGAAGCCTTTTATAGTGTTTGGTGGTGCTAAGCGTGAGAGCAAGGCGCTAAATGACGAATTTAAAGCTCGTTTCTGTGTTGCTTCATCAGCGAATGCCTGGATGAACGAAGAACTGACTATACAGTTTGTTAACTCGGTAATTGGAAAGTTTGCATTTCGTCGTCGCTTGCTTGCATGGGACTCGTTCGAATGCCATACAACAAATGAAGTGAGGAAGACTCTCAAAATGGCCAAAGTAGATTCTGTTGTGGTCCCAGGGGGCTGTACGAAGTACATCCATGCTCCAGACGTTTCATGGAATAAGCCATTCAAAGGACATCTGACTGATTGTTACGACGAATGGCTAAATAATGGTGTTCACGATACACACCTGGTGGAAACATGAAGCCACCGCCAAGACGCAAAGTTGTCGAATGGGTTCTGGGATCTTGGGATGCCCTATCTGAAGATTTAATTAAGAAGTCTTTCAAAAGCTGTGGTCTAAATCTCAAGACAGATGGAAGTGAAGACGAGATAGTTCACTGCTTTAAATCAGGCTCACCCTGCGCAGCTGGTTTGTCCTTTTTGAATAACCAAACAGCAATGCTTGATGACACATCGCTGCAGATAAACCCGTTTGAAATCACCGATTCGAACAGGGAAGAAGCAGCTGAATCTTTTCACCTTCTCGATGAAGATAAAGACGAAGATGATTAGGATGTTGAATTTTAAGTTTAGAGTTTCTAAGTTTCTTTGTTTACGATCCCCAAGTATTGCCTTCTTTGATGAATATTAAATATTTTGAACCAATTTATGTGACTTTCAAGATTTGCCTCTAGAATGAGACTGCTACCATTGTAGTAATTTGATTCTTCATAAAAGCAAGAGTCATTTTAAATTTGCCCTGTTTTTAGATGTTAAGCCTTGCATGCGAACTTTGTAGTGGAACACTTAAATTGTCATACTTTTGCCCCAGAGCTTGTTAAGAGTTTGATTGCAAAATAGACGCCTCCCTCTTTTACACGCCTCCCTCCAATACACGCCGCACCAAATTTCTTCAAAAGTTAATACACGCCCCCGGCGTACATTAGAGGAAATACGGTACCCTGAGATTCTACAGCGTTTCAATGATGAAATTTATCCAGTGCGCATTTCTGTACGAAAGTCGTTGATCAAAGTGGCAACTTACGAAATTTATGGCCAGGCCCCCCATTTCATACCATAAATTTCGTAAGCGCGATCTTGGAAATGACTCTGACATTTAATTTGGTAGAAATGGTTTGCCCGGTATATTTGGTGGCTTAAGAACGCAATTAATTTTTCAATTGACAACACTTAGTATGGATTTTGTTTGATGACAAATTAAACACATATAACTTAAAGAGAACTGTTACTAAGCAATAATTAATATGATTATGAGATGCTTTGTTGACTTCATGAATCACGACAGCCGGCATCAAACATTAACACTTTACCAGAAGAATTTGACGAGCATAACGGCTTAAATTCCATTCGGGTCTATCAACCTTAATGATCTCAGGTTACTTTAAATTGTTTGGAAGCGGAAATCTTTGTTTTACCTGTATAATGCAATTCTTTTTGAAGTAATTTCCTCAATTTCAACACCTCCACATAGTCAAGCCAACCCAATAATTTCAGAGTTATCGATATGGTTACACCGAAATATATAGTCTCAGTGTATTAATTAGATAACGGTAATTTGAAGCGTTCATTGCATGGCCTCCATCGAGCGGCATTGGGCACATTTTCATAAATCATCACGAAGCATGAACGTTGCTGTAGTGCCATGCTGCTCAAATAACGGCCCGCGGGCCGGATCAGGCCCTTGAGGAAGTCTACTTTACCAAGGAAAACGTCAAAGTAGTTAAGTGAAAATCATTTAGCCGAATTCAGCAGAGTCACTACATAGGACACAATTCATAGGCTGCAGTGCAGCTTGAACTCTGATATCAAGGCAGCTGCACCAGCACAAGAACTAACATCTCCCTTACAGTTTTGGACCTCACCAACAACCAGAGAGAGTTCCCCAACGCTTGCTAAACTTGCTATAACTGTTTTGACTATCTTTGGATCTACTTACCTCTGTGAATCTATGTTCTCAAATATGAATCACATCAAGAACGAACACAGAACATCATTGACTAACAATCATCTCAGATCTATTGAGAGTGGCAAACCACGATAAAATAACTCAAGATGACTTCAATGCTATTATAGCAACCAAAAATGTGTTTCACACTTCTCATTGACTTATTAGTCTTATTGTGTTATTCATTATTCTGATGCTTGTACCTAAAAAAAGCCGAATATTACAAAATTTCGATACAATGATACATTAACATTCATATGAGGTTTGTTACTTTTATACTTGAACTGATGATGAGGTTGTCTGGCCCTCGAAAAAACCCCACTTCCTTGTCTGGCCCTCGAGAAAAAACATTTGAGCAGCCCGGGTGTACACTATTAACAATCAGACATTCATAAAAAGGGGATACCCAAGCTTACCCCTTTATCAGGGGCCTCTAAAACAAAGTTTAAAGCCTAATTATTTTATTCATTACCTGAGAGCATTCTTTGTAGATTACTGGCAATAAATGGTATCATGGGTTTGTCTATTTCGTACTCTAAGAAAAATGGATTGACTAGCTTGGCAATAGATACAAAACAAAGCAGCTTGACAATAATGAGTGGATCTTTGGTACATGATGTTACAGTGTCATATGATGTTGGGTACACTTTTCTCAGTAACCTTCTTCACATAGGCTTTGATATGAGGCCAGATTTCAACAGCCCTCTTGGCTACTCGCACATTTTCTGCCCAGTGATGAGGACAAAATTTTAATGGAAACTCGGCAGATCCTGTGGCTGTCACATAATCCTCTTGTCTTGCTGGTGTATCCTTGAACAACCTGTACAAGCTCAGCAAAAGCTTGCAATTGGCCAAGTAGGTGCATCAGAGCGATCTTTAAATGTTCCATGCACTATAGGTAGCCCACAGCTTCCAACAATGATTAATGATTTCCCTGTTTCATTAGTTAACTTGGACTGCATTTCCCTGTGAAATTTCCAATTTACATTTGGTCCATCCATGGATATTTGCAAGAGCTTATTCTTATCCATGCCTTCTGTTCAGGAATCAAAGTGTTCCACCATATCATCAGCAGTAGCATGACCCATAAAACGTGATCCATAGTAACAAGTCTTCACCTTCATAATTTGTAATAAATGAATTATGTAAGAGGGCTTATTTTTGGGACAGGGATAGGTATGGCTTATAATGGGAAGGACTTTGCATCTAAGATGTGCAGTGTGGGCTTATATTATGCTTGTATTGTAGTTTAAAGCATATTAATAATTGAAAAAAAAATATATGTACGTACCTGTGCCTCATCACCCCACAACCTACAATGAATATCCATTTGGTTATTGTGTCTTCTTATTAAGACTCTCGTCAAACAGGAGGACATAGCTGTGTTGATCACGAAGTGTATTCTTTAGTAGCTGTTTGAAGTGTGGTGCAATACCAAAGTTGCAAAGATATGCACACTTTTTCTCTCCACATGAGAACTGTTTAGCTATTTCTGAATCACGAAACATCTCAGCAAATAGCTGTTGCATGTCACTGCAAGAACGAAATGAGTAATGAGATTTCAGGGCGCGATTTAACGGCCTACATGTTTCTGAAAAAAAATTTGTAGTCCAAGATTTTAGTCACTTAACGTTGAGAAAACACTATTGATTGAACATTTCTGCATTATGAAAGACTAACAAACAAAAGGAGACCTCAAAAAAGCGATCTCATAATATCAGATATACAAGACCACGTTAAATGCAATAATATCCAATAAAAAAGGTAATGTTTATTTGAACAACTCTTTTCTCTTTTTAATGTTTCAAGGAAAATTTTTCAGTGAGTCCAAACTTACATTATTTTGTGTAGGCCAAGAAAAATCCTTAAATCATTCCCTGGATTTTACCACCTTCAGGGTCTATAGTATTTCTGCACGAAGGCACTCATTACGTGTAAAAACCGATCCGATTGTTCCTGCTGTCGGATTCTCCTGATTCTTAGTGGTGGTTTCAAATCTTTCAGCCACCTTCGCCTTCGATTTCTGAAGAAGAAAATTATCCATCGATGACCCAGCTGCTTTGGCCTGCGTTTTTACGAAGTTCTTGTGCTTTGACCCATCTCTGTGACTGTGAACTGCTGCTTCGCCCATATTAGAAATATCGAATATTTTAACACAAATCGAACAACTAGCATTGTGTTTATTCACATCTTCTTCCAATCAACTACTGTACTCACAGTTTTTCCTGCCATATTTGGTTAAACATGCACTTCCCTTTGGGCATTTCCAAAACAAAAACTCACGGGCAAAAGCATCTGCACGTTCATGTTTTTGTCAAATTCACTGGCACAGGTGGCACTGGTTTGGATCAACCCCTGGTAGTCTTTATTCAAACGGCTGATATTGTTATGACGATTTTGACGATTATCGAATGATGTAATCGACATATTTTGCAAAGCGCCTTTTTGTTGTTTTTTGTTGCCTCCTTTTTGAACTTTTGAACGCCTCTCTCCAATAAACACTCCCTCAACTCATAAAAATATTTAATAAACGCCCCCTCCAATAAACGCCTCCTTCCTATAAACGTCCCCCTTCCAAGAAACGTGCCCTAGTAAACCAAATGGGCCCGTTTGTGAAATTGTGAAATCTTTGAAAACCTGCGTGCTTAACCTTTCAGTCGACGGATCTGAAGATCATTTCATTCACTGTTTCAAGGAAGGACAGCCGTGTGAGACAGGAGCGAGACAGCTCCAGTCTCAACTTTCAGTCCTGCAAGAATACCTTAGACCCGATCCTTTCAAGGTCATCGCAGATTCGGATTTTGAGGACGTAGATGACGAACTTATTTTTTAGTATGATGCGATGATATAGAAATTGAGTGAAAATTTCATTGTAGAATTGTGTGAAAATTTATTTGTTTTTAATCGCTCATTTTGATGTTGAGAGTGCAGTGAACAAACTTTCCATCTTTTATTACTAACGATGATGACGGTGAAATTGACATTGTGTGAACATTTGCGTGAATTTCGTGTGAACATTTTCTATTTTTGAAGTTGCAATATTAAATTTTGAAATAAACGCCCCTCTCTAATAAACGCTTCTCTCTAATAAACCCCTCCCTTTAGAGCTCAAATTTTTAATAAACGCCCAGGGCGTCTATTGGAATAAATACGCTAACGAGCAAGGGTACTGAACGAAGCGAAGTTTCTTTTTTATTTTTCTATTTTCTGTTAATGTTACATTTTATTAAAGAATTATTTAAACTGTAACGTGGAGTACAGATATACATGCTCCCATAAAGCTTCGTACAGTAAGAGTGATTATGCGCCTTGGGTAAATGAACAAATCATAGAAGGAATACTTCATTGTGACTATCTCAAAAAGAAAGTTGTTAAAACGAAATCAAAATACTTACATCAGCCATACATTGTATAAGAGGGATCGAAACCAGGTCAATAAGCTGATAAGAAATGCAAAGAAAACTTATTACAAAACCACTATAGATAATTATAAAGGAAATCCTAGACAAATGTGGAAAAACATAAATCAACTTATTGGCAGGGTTTCGAAAACTACGTATATACTGTAGAAGTACTTCTAGACGATAGTCTTCAAATTCGATTGAATCTTTAAAAAACCGCTGCCTTTCTCTCCGATCCGTGCTGAAATATTTAACGTCGAGTTTCTCCAGAAGCGACTACGCCCACGTTGTAGAATTCCTTTCCGTTGTAAAACTTTGCCAGTCTTGGATACTTACCGAAGGGATTCTTGAACATCTCAGGAAGTTCCGACTCGGCCATTACCATGTGCTTTGAGACCTTTATTTGTACAGGGAAGGCAAATGCATACCCGCTGGGAATCTCAACTGCCGTGAAGATCCAGTTCTACCCCTTGTTTCGATTTCTATGTTTACTCATGTCAACAAGGTCCATCTGTATTTGCTCGCCGAGATAGTCCAGTAGCGTTTTCCTGAAATTCGTTTTTTAACAATCGCCATGTATCTCTTGTACGTATCGTTAGCCAACAACTATTCTTTGACGTCTTTCCTCCTTACTTTAATTCAATCCGTCTTCAATCACTTTACACTAAAGCCTCTCAGTTAACTGATAACCGCTTTTCGGATTGTAATAAAAGTCCCTCAAGCCCTGTCTCGATCCATAAGATATGTAGAATATAGAAATCAAGAAGTATATTTCCCATATTTACAGCAATCCCGTCCTGATCTAAAACGCGGAACTTAAGCCGATTAACAACCTCTTAGTTAACGGATATACCCTTACTTTCAGATTGTCAAGGCTCTGAACACGACCTTTGAGCGACTGGTGACTGGTAATGGGTATTAACTTCAACAAAACATTTGTTTTCCCCCCTTGGATGTCAAAGTTGCTATACATGTCCTTGACGTTTAGTGTGATTTGAATGTATCTCAAACCGAAGTTAACGTTGACAGGTTTCGGACTTACGGTAACGTTGAGAGTAGACACCACTTCATACGATCTGAACCCAATCAATGGACCCATCGAATCGATTGTTATTTTCATGTCACTCAGAATCCTAAAGGTCCCATCGAACCCATTATGCTCTAAATAAGCCCACCTCATGTCTTAAACCTTTCCTGTAATAACTCAAAAGCCCAATACCTCGAAGTGTCAAATTTCAGACATTTCCTTAGAGAATAGTACCTGTTTATTAAAAGACGTAAAAAGCTGTTACTTTAGTGCACCATGTATTTTGACTGGAGTGTTAGGTAAAGTCGTTAAGAAGGATCTAATGTACGTTCCCAGGGCGGATCCAGAATTTTGGAAAAGGGAGGCGCAAAATATTTCTTACAAATTCATGCCAATACGTAGCGTTATCGTGAAAGAATTTTTATGCTACTGTCGTTTCCGTTGTTTTTTCAATTCCAATTTCTTGTACTCACCCAATAGTTTCTTTGTTGTTTGTCCCGATTCTCTGAAAATAATCTTCAATCTTTTAAGTCGTCAACATGTTTAATGTTTGTATTTTGTAACCGATCAAAACGTCACATGACAACTGATCAAAAAATGGTGGGAACGCCTCCGATGCACCCCCGCCTAAACCTGGCCCTGCTTCCCCTAGATAGTTTTGAAATTTTATAGTCTTTAAAGGCCCTTTTACGTTTTCTGGTCATCAAAATGTGAGTACTACTTTGTCTTAACATTCAAGGAAAAATCTCTTTTTGTATATATCCGGCTTTAAATTTTCTTACTAAGGAAAATGTAATTCCGATAAAATGAATGCCGTTTTCCTCTTGCTCTCCTTATAAAGAAGCTTTTACAATAAAATAAGATTTTGATGATAATAAATTAAAAATCAATTCCTCCTTCAATGAACAGGTCTAAGACATCTGAAGGAAAAGATGGCTAAACACGAGCTTTTCTTCGCTGGTTTTCATCAGGCCCACAGAGAGGCAACAGGAGGCCCTGGGCAAAGTGGTCATTCAGCCCCCCCCCCAATATTCAGATTATGGCCTATATGCCAAAAAGAGTTTCATTCGGGACTAAGGCCTTTAAGGCATTTTGAGGAATTCTTAAGAATAAGGCCCTTACAATCTGAGGCGCCTCAGAGTACGAGGCCCTGGGGCAATCTGCCTCCCTTGCCCCCCCTCTCTGCTGGCCTGGTTTTTATTCAGAAAATGAATTAATAAGAATAATTAAATCCATAAATTATGGACGAAATGCTCAAGTATTCAAAAAATGATTTAATTACAATATTAACTCTGTTTCAATACACAATGTAGATAAGATTGTACATAAAATTATATTTTCTTTTTGTAGTATGCCTAGGAAATCATTTTAGATTTGAAGCGGTAGTGCGTATGACAAAGACAGGTAAGAAAGATAATTAAGAAATCCAATATATCAGTCAATTAAATGGTAAAAAAATACTGGTTTCGGTGTGGGGATAGCTTAAAGATTTCGGACGGCGGAAGGATAAAACTGGAAGATAGTGTGATTTGAAGAGTGACTGAAAGTGTGATTGACAAACTAATCGTGGTACAAATTTAACATATGTTTTTACAATGTTTTCACATGACTCAAATATAACAATGCACAGGTGGATGATCGATTCTGTGCCTATTTCCGAAATTGCATAATATTATTGTGTTAGTTCTGCATTGTTGGAAATATATCTTTTGGACAACAGTCAATTTTGGATCTCAAAATAGCATTAAGTTAATCTATCGTTGGGAGATACCCCCTCCCGACTTAGTTTAAGAGTGGACTTCAACCTGCACCTATATTCCTGGTAATTCAAAGAGCATCTTGCCTATATCTATGTCTATGTCTATGTCTATGTCTATGTCTACGTCTGTCTGTCTGTCTGTCTGTCTGTCTGTCTGTCTATATATCTATCTATCTATCTATCTAAATATATGTATTATCAAAGGACATGAGAATTTTCTTGGTGGCTAAAAAAAAGACGGCATCAACTGCCCAACTCCAAAGGACATATTTCTTCGGAAGGTTCCAATGCTGTCTCAATTGGCAGTCTCACTCACATGCCTAGTTAATCTGTAACTCTGTATAAAATATTTGCGCTTAGGGTGAGTATAACTGGTGAGTATAACTAAGCGAAATTTTGCACACGGAAATTTTGCATGGAAAGCAAATTGATTGACAGATTTATAAAGAGTTTTTGGCTAGACTGCAGTTTAGCGTACACCAGTGCATCGCTGACCGGTCAGTCACGGTTGTATTAGTGTACGCTAAACGGCAGTTGTACCGAGTTCTTCTGTCGGGAAAGTGAAGTTTTCTCAATAGAGGCAACCCATGCGGATCGAATTGTTGGTGCCAGCCGAAGCGACCTTGACTATCGAAGCTGAATTCAAAAAATGCTTTATTTCTACCAATTTGCATTACACTTACACGCTGCACTACGAGACGTAGGTGTTTGAATCGAACTTCAGACCCTTTAAACTAAATGTTGCATCGTAAATCCTCTGGGAATTTTTACATGGGAGTTGACTTGCATGTCTATTCTTCATCGAATGTGTGAACGAGTATTTGCAAAACACGAGGTCTGAAAATGGAGAGGCAAGATGCAATTCATCTGAATCTTACAGTCGTGTGTCAATCTAGCAAGACTAAAGACGATTCTTAAAGTGGCCAACGTCTACCAATGTTTGAAAGTGTGAAGGAGCTCAGACACTCAGCGAATTTTGGATGGAATTTTACGTCTCAACTTGCCGCAAAATACACTCTTAGATCTCATATTACTTAGTGATAAATTTGGGATTTTCAATGCCTGGGATCTAAGCAAGTCCATATATATCAGTCAAAATGTTTGATATTCTTACCGGACGAAGTTGTGGTTCAAGGAACGCGACACGATCCCGACTACCAGGTAATTGTCCCTTGGACGAGTTCACATATAAAGGCCCCATGTTGCAAAGGGTACAAAAAGCTTGGGGCGGGCGCGGTTTTTCCTTAATAAACAACACGTTTGAGGTTTTCAGTCGTTTGTAACGTTCAAAAAGTGGAATTTTTTTGGTTGTACAGACCCAAACAACTAAATATCAAAAGGGAGTAATATATCAACAATTTTCTGACTGTTCTGTCGCGCTTTGGTTACAAACATTTTCGTACAGCAGCAGAAAACGACATACGGGTATGGTGACTTCTTCAGAATGACCTTGTCTTCTTAGGAGGATTTCCTGCCACTTCGAGGGCTGAATCAAGGTGGAAAAAAAGTTGAAGTGGTTGCTAAAGCTTTTAGGGCTTTCGAGCTAGGTGTTCTGGCTCGCCCGCACATTTTGGGATTCGATAGCTTTCTTTCCTCGTCGGCGATATGTTATATGCTTAGCCTTCACCACAAGCCACTCCAACAAAAACCGAAAGACGCTCGTATTTCACAGTCCAGTACAAAATCGAACGTCAGATTCTTAAATGAACTGGTAGAATTGAAATGACAGGTAAACGGTGGAGTCATCTCGGTCTCTTTTCTCATCCTCAGGAGCGGTGGCGGTTGACGTTGATGAGACAGACTGACTCGAATGGCTTTCTGTTGACGCGCGATCAGGTTTCCTTCGCTTTTTAGGCAAGCCGTGTGTTATTCAGAGCTATCTCCGGACACTGGGTTCTCCTTCGTCCGTTTACCGTCAATAAAATTACTAGAATGTACCATCATGCAAGGCTCTGGTTTGAGATCTTCTCGACCTTAAGCATGACTTTCTTCAGAGTTCCGACAAGGCTTTGTCTATAGGCCAGCGATGCCATGTCATCTCCGAGACATGAGATCGTTTAGCAACCAAATCTGGAACCCTTTGTCGATATTACAACCACAACACACCATCGATTCTTCTTGCCCATGGTATACAAACTCTCATCCAAAAAAATGCAATTGCGCCAGTAAAATCTTTATAGATATATGGATAATTACAATTAATTGCGCTTGTAAACAAGAGAAAAACATAAGGTTGGCCGCGCTCGCCCTTACCTCTTTGCTCCTCTTGCAACATGGCGCCCATAACTGTGAACTCGTCCAATGAAACCCCACGACTTAAGCCGTTTGTTTCGTAATTACAACTGTCGACAATCGACGAACGCTTGCAGAAAACTTTCAGTTTCATCGACTCAGTTACTTTCAGTTTTAGTCCTCAAAAGAATAACTACCGATTATCCAGTATATCCAAAACCTGTAGCAAAACGCTATTCGAAGCATTTGTTGACAGAAGTTAAAACCAAGTACAAGGCGATGCTCAGCTAAATGACATGGTTGAAATGGTGAGAGAACACGCTACGCGATTGGTTATCTTAATTTTTCACAGCTGAAGCTTTACCTCCTGTTGCTGACTGTTGCTCCCGCCAAATAATGCTGTACATTCATTTGCCAGTAACACTTCATTGTGGCTGAAAATCCTCAGCAACAGGCTATTTTTATTATCAGCTGTTGCTCCCGCCATTTCTTCGATGTGGCACTAAACTTTCCGGCAATGATGTTAGATTTTCTTGCGGGCTGCGCTTGTTTTTAGGGACTCTCGTGCTGTCCGGCAATCCAACTATGCGGGAAAGTATGAATTATACCCATAACTATCGAAGAAAAGCCGAGATTTTAGTGTTTTTACCGGCCAAGTAAGCAAGATTTTGCTTTTTCCATCAATTACTGGGGAAGCAAAGTCATGCGGCAATCAAGAGCTCATTCTTAATTTATTTTTGGCCCGAAAATCTGACTGTAGTTTTAGCAACAGTCGCAACAGTCTGGATCCGCGCTTGGATCTACGATTACTCTTCTCCGTATGATAGTCCGTTTAGCAGCGTACAAAATCAGTAGCCTTTCATACCAGTGCTTATGAAAGAGTGCGTAGACGTAAATCACTCCGTAAAACTCCACTAAAAATGGACTAAATGGTGCAACATCAGTTTCACACTTGTCAAAGTTTGCCTCGTAAAATATTCACCCACTATATTGTATTTTTTTTCCATGGATTCAAACCTTGGCGCCAAATTTTCCCCGGATCAAATCTTCCGCAACCAACCTGTTTGGAATCATCCATGTAATCACTCAGTAAAACTCAATCAGTCCAGGCTGTTTAACCAGGCCAGCCCGCTCCACGTAATCGGCCCCCTAATGAGCTGTTTATATGGGAGGCGAGCCAACCCAGTAAGCGGGATATCCCGGTAAGTGAGACGGTTTTTGCCTCGCCTTTATATGGTCAATTTGATCCTGGCTGCTACACTGGCGGTTAAAAAGAATGGATCATGTTAGGATTTATGTTACTTTCTGCTTACATAGGCAGACAAGAAGCACATCGTACACCAACAGCCGTCAGGGTTATAGTAATGAATGTTTTGGATAGATTGAGATGTGTCCCATAATATTTGTAGAGATATTCTGTTTTTAAAGTATTTTATAGCATACGCTAAATGAATTTCAAGTCTTATAAGAAAGGGTTGTTGGCCTGTCACAAATTGGAAGATACGAAATAATGGGTCCAAAGCAAAGAATCAGTTTGGGAGATCGAGGAAAAGTGCTGGCACTGTCCAAAGAAGGCTACACACAGCGTGAAATTGCTGCTCGTGTGGATTGTACTCAAAGCAGTGTCAGTGAAATCCTCAAGAAGAAGACACTCACTGGTAGTGTGAAAGATGGCAAGATCCCTGAACGGAAACGAAAGACATCTGAGAGGGAGGACAGGCTCATGGTAAGGAAAAGCAAGTCAAATCACTACAAGACTGCACCGCAAATAAAAGCTGAGATGCTAATTGAACATGGTGCCAATATTCTCGGTTTCCACCACCCAAAGAAGGCTTAAAGAGGCTAGTCTAAAGGGCTACAAGTCCAGAAAGAAGCCCAGGCTTACTGCTCGCCATAAGAAGTCTCGATTACAGTTTGCACAAGCACACAAAGATTGGACGGCTGAACAGTGGTCCCAAGTTATCTTCAGCGATGAATCAAGGTTTCTTCTTCATAGGAGTGATGGGCGTATGTATGTCAGAAGAATGGCTGGCGAAGAACTAAAGGAAAGCTGCATTCAGACAACTGTCAAACATGGAGGTGGTCGCATCATGGTATGGGGCTGCATCAATGCAAGAGGAGTTGGCTGTCTTTCTACGATAGATGGAAAACTCAATGGAGAACGATACATTGATCTCCTAGAAAATTCGCTTATTCCAACCACACACATGCTGACCATACCAGATGGTTGGATATTCCAGCATGACAATGCAATATGTCACACCTCCGGCCTTGTCAAAGGATGGGTTAAGGAAGAAGACAACTTTTATGGAATGGCCAGCACAGTCACCCGATCTCAACCCTATTGAGAATCTATGGGACCAACTTAAGACAATGGTCCAAGAGCAAAACCCTACCAATGTCACAGAACTTTGGAGTGCTGTAAAAGCTGCATGACAAGGCTTCCCATTAGATAAGCTAATTATTTTAATAAATAGCATGCCTCGAAAGTGTAAAGTAGTGATCAAACCTGGTGGAGTAGCCACTAAATATTAAGATTTGTTTTCTGTTTGTTTTTGGTGTAATTACTTGTCATGATAAGGTTTGTTACAATGATTATGGCGTCATTATCTTTAGCCTCTGTGTGATCGATTCTTTTTGACCGCCAGTGTAGGATTATTTACGTTGAAATTTGGCGCGGAAACAACTGTAGCACATGCGCATTCCCAAAAAATCATCCCAGTAAGTGGGCCAGCCCAGCTAGCAGGTGTTCACATGGAAAATTTTCATCCCGCCCACCGAGATCTCGCCACTTCACAAGTGAGATCTCGCTTACCGGGCTGGCCTGTTTGTCCATGTAAACGGAATGAAAAATTAACAACAAAACGGTAATGAGGCGAGATCTCGCTTAACGGGCTAGCTCGCCCCCCATATAAGCAACCCCTTAAGCTTCTTTTCAAATTTTTCCGATGCTTGACCAAGGGACGTGTTGTTTAATCCTGTCACCAAGTCTCTGTGTCGTTCTACCTACATAGCAAGAGCCGCACTCGCATTCATATTAATAAATAAAATAACTTGACAAAAAAGTGGGTATTGACTCTTTTGGAGTTGGCGGTAGGATGGTTCTTGTCGAAAAAATGCATCTGAATCTACTAGCCACGAAAGTGTTTTCATTTGTTAACTTAAGCTCTTTTTCAAATTTTTTTGATCCCTGACCAATCCATGGAAGTTTGAAATAAATCGGGCATTTACTTGGTCCAAAAGTCTGTTCCTTAATACCCTTGTTATCATCAATGACCTTATCCAATAATCGCTCCAGGTATCCATTCGCAAGAAATATTGATTTTAGTTCTTTCATATCACTCACGAGAAATTTTTCTGAGGATATCTTTCTTGTTCGATCGACTAAACATTTGACAAGGGATAGCTTTTGTTGTCTGGAACTAAATGAATCAAAATGAGTGTAAAGACCTGTAAAAGTGGATTTACGGTAAACACTGGTCAAAACATAGCCATCACCCTTGTGAACTAAGACGTCTAGAAAAGCCAGTTTGTTACCTTTTTCCAATTCACGAGTGAATCTTAGGAACGAATGGAGAGAATTAAGTAAGCTAAAAAATGAAGTTGCTGTTTTGTCACTGTGGAAAGTAGCAAAAGTGTCATCGACGTAGCGTTTATACCAGCTAGGTAAATAATCGCTATTGCTCTGGAACAGTTTAGATTCGTAATATCCAACAAATATATTGGCTAATACTGCACCTAATGGGAACCCATAAGGCCCGCGGAGTAGTTTTCAAAGTGGGAGGGGGAGAGAACTAAATAGATCCCAGTTCGACCAGCGCCAAAGGAGTGTGAAACCTCTTGGGGCGGTGTCCCACGCACTTCCCAGAGAAATCTTTTATTTTTTAAAGCTAGAAGATTCTACATCCTGGATTTTGAGGGACATTTTAACAAAAACCATGAAGATCATAAGCAGGGTCAAGTCATGATTTTTAGTCCATTTCATCTTTATACATGACAATACAAAAAGGTCTTTTAACCTTTTTAGTTGTTATTAACCACGATCGAGCGGTGAACTGCAAAAATTAATGTGTTATACATGTGCAATAGTCGTCAATCCTGACTTTCTATCCAGCAGAGAAAATTTCAAGAAAATTCTTGCGATGCCAAAGTAAACCAAACCTGAGTTCAAGACTTTAAAAACATTGTAGAACTCTAGACTGACAGATTTTGTAGCGAGAATTTATCCAACTAGAGAATCTCAGCTCGCAAAACGAATGTTGCAGTTGAAACCTACGGTAAGTTATCATCACATTCGGGAAATGTATTCAATAAGACAAGTTATTTAATAATTATTTACCGAAGTGAAGGTAAATATCTAGACTATTCACCCACACTGAGGTGAATAATTGTTTTACCATATACCTCGGATAATTGTTTTAGAAAAGGTCTGCCAGCAGCTGCAACATTTTCAACTTTTAACTGCACTAAAAAGTAGGGGGCTAAAGTCACACACACACAAAACAAAGAAATCGAATCAAATAAAAGACGAATTTTATGAAAAGGTTCGTTCCACAGGCTCTGAAAGACCCAGAATGTATGTGTTACCTAAAATACACAAGGATGGAACTCCATTACGACCCATTCTTTCCATGATAAAATCATCCTAGCACAGTTTAGCTAAAGAGCTATAGATACAGTTACAACCAGTTCTCGAGTAATACTCCTCACGTACCTTAAAAGATACATTTACATTTGCCCGAGAATTGAGGGAATTACACTTTACTAATCCTAACATGATCATGTGCTCGTTCGACATCTTCAGTCTTTTTACTAACATGCCATTAGATGAGATGATCGGACATTGAACCACCATCGATCTCAAGAGATGGATTTCAAGAATTAATGATCACGGCAGGGCCGCCGAGAGTAGGGGGGCAGGGGGGCAACTTGCCTCGGGCTGCCTACTTGATAGGGGCCCCCTAAAATGTTTGAGCTTTACGTTTTTGACGTAACAAAGATTACAGACAATGACATAACAGACAGCAATTGGGTTAGAGCAATGGTTACTGTCCTCAAAATGTAGGGAAACAGCGTTTCAGAGCGTCGGAGCCCCAAAAGGAAGACGGGGGTCCCTAACGCAAATTTTGTAAAGGCCCTCTTCAGCTCCATAATTACGTCACTGGTTTATTATTTACATATATGAGGTCATAAAGGGCCCAAATCGATATTTTGGGCCCCTGGCCCCACAAAACCTCTCGGCGGCCCTGGATCACGGTAACAAAGGGTGTTGAGTTTAGTTTTGGCGATACGATGTACCAACAAATTGATGGAGTAGCTATGGGTTCCCCATTAGGTGCAGTATTAGCCAATATATTTGTTGGATATTACGAATCTAAACTGTTCCAGAGCAATAGCGATTATTTACCTAGCTGGTATAAACGCTACGTCGATGACACTTTTGCTACTTTCCACAGTGACAAAACAGCAACTTCATTTTTTAGCTTACTTAATTCTCTCCATTCGTCCCTAAGATTCACTCGTGAATTGGAAAAAGGTAACAAACTGGCTTTTCTAGACGTCTTAGTTCACAAGGGTGATGGCTATGTTTTGACCAGTGTTTACCGTAAATCCACTTTTACAGGTCTTTACACTCATTTTGATTCATTTAGTTCCAGACAACAAAAGCTATCCCTTGTCAAATGTTTAGTCGATCGAACAAGAAAGATATCCTCAGAAAAATTTCTCGTGAGTGATATGAAAGAACTAAAATCAATATTTCTTGCGAATGGATACCTGGAGCGATTATTGGATAAGGTCATTGATGATAACAAGGGTATTAAGGAACAGACTTTTGGACCAAGTAAATGCCCGATTTATTTCAAACTTCCATGGATTGGTCAGGGATCAAAAAAATTTGAAAAAGAGCTTAAGTTAACAAATGAAAACACTTTCGTGGCTAGTAGATTCAGATGCATTTTTTCGACAAGAACCATCCTACCGCCAACTCCAAAAGAGTCAATACCCACTTTTTTGTCAAGTTATTTTATTTATTAATATGAATGCGAGTGCGGCTCTTGCTATGTAGGTAGAACGACACAGAGACTTGGTGACAGGATTAAACAACACGTCCCTAGGGCTATCCGCAATAATAATAACGCTTTCCGTTGTCGTTCCGATTCGGTGGTTGCCTGTGACTCAGCCATATCACGTCACCTCCTGTCTAATGATCACTGCCGTGATTCCTATTCAGACGCTAAATTTAGTATTTTGTCTAAATGCCGTTCCGAGATATGTCCTTGCGAGATATGTCATTTGTGGAATCTACAAGAAGAGGAAGGAAAGACGAAAGGGAGGGAACGAAAAAACTGAGGGGAAGGAAGGGAGGGAAGATGGAGGGAGGAAAGGAGGAAGGGCGGGAGAGAGGAAGGGATAGAGTGTCGAAGGGTAGGAAAGAGGAAGGAGAGGGAAGAAGGAAGGGAGGAAGAGCTTTGAAGGATGGGGAAGGGAGAAAAAAACAGAATAGAAGGACGGAGGGAGTAATGGGGGTAGGAAATGTGCGAAAACAATCAAGTTCCGAAGGTTGTCTTTGGGCATGATTCAACAAAATACCATGAAGTCTTTAGACAAGCAACAACTGACTCATGTGAGACCAGAGATCCAAAAAACAAAAAGTAAACTTCTCATGCAACTAGTCAGGCGATCAGCTCAGATTATGTCCATGACTTATGAATTTATATTATGTCCATGTCCTATTTTAGGCTTATGAAGCCGATATTAATTACTTTGCATCCACTGGTAACTAGACACACATGGGTTGAGGTCACGACTCCTGCAAACTGCCTCCAGTTCCCACTCATTAAAACGACTGATATCAATTTCAAGATAGAAGGGCCAGATTCCGGCCGAAACCCAGTAACTTGCTAATGGCAGTGGATCTCTGTTATATGTTGCAGCATACTTTTCCAATTTCGAATTTCCTCTAACACAACCCAATGGACAAATAAAACTAGCTGTTTAAAAGTAGTGAGATTTGAAGATCTCTTTTTCACTTTTTTTCCTTTTTCGCTCAAGAAATTACCTGTGATGACCAGCCCTGCAGTGTTAATGCTTATTGTGAAGATAATACAAATAATAAGGCAAAAAGATACAATTGTACTTGTAAACCAGGATTTTTTGGAGATGGATTCATATGTTACCGTAAGTATTACTATCCGTATATACAAAGCTCATCCAAAAATTAGTTAATTCACATTCTGATAGACTTTCAATCTTTTCGAGTTTAATTAAATTTTCACTGACTCAGTTCCTATATCTAATAATTAACATTACTGTACGGTACTTCAAATTAGACGTATACGCGTTTAACATCGTCAATCGAGTGTCTGCATGAACAAACTAATCCATGACAATATTCTTATCTCTTTGATAATGCCGACTTCTTGTGCTTGTAAACGGTATCTAAGGCTAGATGTCTGATTAAGTTCTTCTTTCAATAAATGTGTCTAAAATTAGTCCATTAAAGGAATGCAGTAAAGGTAACTTGACTAATTGTGATTGTCCGGGTTTTTACTATAACCAAAAACTGATCCGTCTTGCGTTCACGTCTCTTCACTTAATCACTCAAACCTCTTACGCCTATACATTTATGAATTACTCTATTGCAGTAAAAAAGGAAATGATTTAAACCCGGGAGAATTGGTACATGTTGGTTATGATAGACCGTCCAGTTTAGTGTAGTCTTGAGAGAGATCGTTGGTGACTGACGTTTCGACGGCCTCAGCGGCGCCGATCATGATCCGCCGCTGAGGCCGTCGAAACGTCAGTCACCAACGATCTCTCTCAGGACTACGCAAACCTGGACGGTCTATCATCACCAACTTGTACCAATTCTTCCGGGTTCAAATATGAATAACTCTTTATACTGTATTTACATAATTATAAAAGAATAAAAAAGATACTTTCGCATCTACGATCATCATTATCATCATCTTCATCATCCACAACTTCATTTAAGCTTTTAGTATTCAAGCAAGACACTCGAGTACAATACTCAGCTCGTGTATCATTCGAGTGACGTTTTTGAGCTCTCATAATTGAGCTCAGTCATTAAACTTTCGCTCTTTAGTGCCTAATGGTTGTAATTTGTTATGATGCATTTGAGAATCTGGAAAAGATCAGAGCTATTTCGGGGTCTGATATCGCAACCATACTTTTGTTGAAGTTAAATGTTTTTAAATTTTTTGCTGGTACTCGACAACTCAAACTACTCGAGTAGTTGCCTGCTCAAAAGTGGGAATACACTGTTTCATACAAACATAATGATATATTTAACACAACATTCTTTAGGTACTTCACAGTTGTAACTCCATGTGTTCACCTCGTTGCATCGCATTGCACCGTGGCGTTGCCACGTGACTGTATAAGATGTGAACAGGGGTGTTAACGTATTGTAACATTCCCTCCTCTAACAATAAAGAACTAAGGACAAATATAAAATTTCTTACTTAAATTAATGTTTTAAATGTATTTTCATCTCAATAGTTTCCTTCACACAATAGAGCATTTGTTCATCAAAGCCAAGTCGTTTCGGTGGAGTTATTGATGATCACAGACGTGATTGATAAGATTCGGTGGAATTACTCTCGAGTTCTTGAAGAATATCATTTGTCGGAAGATCTGTAACTGGGACATCTTTTTGACCATCCGGGCATGTGGGTTCAGATGGTGTCTTATCAGGTATACCAACTGGTAAATTTGCAAACTGCTCATCCATCGCCAGTAGGTCGTGACGATTTCTTCTTCGTACCGTCCCTTTTTCTGTTTCCTCTATGAACGAACTCGGCCAGTGTGCGCGCTATCTTGATCACTTATGCTTTCAAAGGCCATGTGTTATTTTCTCGGACACGACCAGTTGTTCCGTTGAGAATTCCCGGAAGATCTTTGGCTGTACGATTATACAGTAATATACCTTTTGCTGTTCATTACCAGAAAATATACTATCGTTAAAGTCAACTTGAAATTCATTAACGCGAAAATACATTTATTTACGCTTCTGTCACGTTCATTTAAAATTTTTGCATAAAATGTAACATTAGCACCGATAAGCATCCATTTGCATGAAATCGCATTCAATAGTGCCGACAGCCCACCATTAACACCATTCTACCATACATTAGGGAGAATGAAATTTCAATTACGCACGACGTTTCACTTTGTCCAGTCTGTTGCTTGATGTTACATGCATGAATTCCCAAGAAATTGCAAACTTTTTAAACTCAGTACTTTAGAACTGAGGCCCGTTGTCGGAGATTACTGTTTGTTGTATTTCGTGACGCGCAAATATCGCCAATTCGCATTGGAAATAATCGTGGAACCGTAGGTGTTGTTTAAGCTGCATACTTTGCGATCATTCGAAAAGTAGTCAACAATAACCAGGCAATTCTTGCTCTTTTAGGTAAATAGGTCGACGCCCACTTTCCACCACGGTTCCATTGGGCTTTCGTGCAGAAAAAGTGGCCCCTTTTGTTGATGTGGTTGATTTTCAAGGCAAGCACTACAACATGCGACCATCTGCACAATTTCGGCATTGATCCTTGGCCAAAATACTGTCTGTCGAGCTCTTGCTTTGCACTTTTCAACGCCCAAGTGTCCTTAATGAAACTTCTCCTTTATCTTTGTTCGCATAGTTGAAGGAATGATTACATGATCTTCGTTAAAAAACATTCCCAAGTGCGGATCCAGACTGTCGCATATGTCGCTCAAGCAACAGTCAGATTTTCAGATACACAGTTTATGAATTTAAGAAATTGCACAATACAGGAATCATAGCAGTTCCCTTCGAATGAATTTGCAATAGACGCACTAAAGTATTCTGCTATAACCTGCAACATGACCCGTGCGACATAAAATCACGTTATTATTCACCAAGGCCTTCGTTGTTTACTTTAATATTTCATCAAAGAGATATTACTAGTAATATTAGTATCGTATTTCACAGTCCCACACTGTACACGCAAGCTACACGTGATGCTCACTGTCGCTAAGATTTTGCGTGAGCTACAGTGCTTCATTCTAAGCCAATCAAACTTAAGTTGACTATCGCTAAAAAATGGCGGGAGCGACAGTGATTAGAGTCAAGCCAATCAGATGTCTACTTGACTATCGCTGAGATGTGGCGGGACCGACAGTGGGTTCGCTCAGCCAATTAGGTGTTTAGTCGACTGTAGCTCAGCTATAAAGGAAGCAACAGTCAACCACGACTGTCATCTGAGACGAGCGATATTATAACGTTTATTTCCGTTATCTTCTGCTACGTCGCTTTCATTTTACTTGGAATTTGGATAGTAAATTTATATTTGAGCGAGCCTAATTTATTACGAAGCTGCCACTGAAATTCTATTCATCACGAGTGACCAGCTCCTGGTTGAGTTACATTCAGAACTTTTCGTTTGTCCATAAACGCAACGAATTTTTAAAAAGCGAACTAACTATACAGTGATATCTTGGTGGTTGGGCAATTATGTTTGACGGGCCAGCTCGCCTTCCATCTAAACAGTCGTACTTCACGTTGTAAAGGATGTGAAATTGACCTTCTTGATTCTGAAAATTAAAGTTTGATTTTCTTGTCCAAACTAACCTGTTTTGTGTTAAAAATGAACTGACCATTGTGCTAACTGCAATATCATATGACGTCACAAACTGCAATGTCACAAGACGTCACAAACTGGCGTCACGCGACGTCACAAATTACGACTTCACATTACCAAGCGATAGTCAGATTTCCAGCTGGATCCGCGCCTGATGCCATTTGATTTCTCTACGATTACTATGCCGTTGACCCAATCCATCGAGTTGTCGACCTTTTCAATTACTTCAAGTGATACCATTCTATTTAGTGGGGCTTTCAACCTATTTTTCAAAATAAATGGGACTCTTCAAGCAGGCTGCACTACGAGCTTAACGGCAGGATCTATATTTGTACAATAGTCGCCAGGTAAACAACCAATGTCTCCACAAATATCTTTGTAGTGAGTAAGAAGATCTGAATAACATTCATCAACTTCTACTTTCAAAACGAATGTGATTAAATTGAGATTTTCACATGTTTCCATGCAGTCCCAGCAAAGGAGTCAATTTCGTTGGAACTACGATAAATTGCACTGGGTAACTTTTGTTGGACCCGTTGGAGACTCAGACGATGTACTGTCCTTTAGCCGGAATGCTTCCACCGTCATAAGCTGTGAGGTTGATTTTAGTGTAATGCAACCGAGGTTTATTTTTATTATAAATATCTTCGGAAGAACATTCAATTGGGTGCCTGACTCCAGCATAAATGAGATAAGAGTTCCACAAGTGTGTAATGTTGCCATCCATCGATCTGACTCTGTGGACTGACAAAGCTCTACTGAATTGAAACTTCCTCTTCTTGAGGGTTGTTGCAAACGCAGGCTTATGGTTATGACATCATATGCTTTTTGTTGTTGGCGTTGACACCTAACAATTTGAATGACGATTCCTCATCTTCACCGCTGCTTGATGAACTCAAATAATTTTGTTCAGTTACTTGAGACACAGGTCTCGATCGGCAAACTGAAGCAAAGTGGTTTATTTTATTACATTTTTTGCAACGGCGCTTGAGTGCCGGACATTTACCAAAGTCGTGCTCACTTGCACATTATTTGCAGTCTTTAACAATCTATCCCTGATTTTGAATTCCTTTTAGTATTGACCCCGTAGATAAACTAAGTGTATTATCAGACGACGACTTTTTATTGACGAGATCAATGTTCGTTTCATGTTCAAGACACCCTTCATTTCTTTCTTTTGCATTTTAAGGTCTGCTACCCGACATATTTGTATGGCTTTATCAAGAGACAATTCAGTCTCTTGTAGTAAACGTTCTTGCACTTTCTTTCTCGACATACCAAGATCGACTTTATCTCTGATCAAACTGTTCTTAAGATCGCCAAATTCACGATGTTCGCTTCGAGACTCCATTTCAGTAACATATTCGTCAATCAGTTGTCCTTCATCTTGATTTTATGCGAAGAACCTGTACCTGATGTAGGTGATGTTTTTCTTCGGAAACATGTACTCCACAAATTTCTTCAGGATTACGTCTAGCTTCTTTGAGTCCTCTTCATTGTCAGACGTAAAGGTGCAATATACGTCCCTTGCTTTTTTGTCGTTTTGACTTCATTTGATTTGTCACGAACTTCGGTAGCTGTCAAATATAAATTGAACTCTCTTTTCCATTTGTTCCAGTTTTCACTAAGATTCCCATTAAAACTTGGCTCCTTAGGAGGAGGAAATTTTCCAGCCATATCGGGCATAAAAAATGTAGAACTAGAAATACATGTACGCAACAAACCCTCGCCTCCCTTTCGATATATCTCTCGAGAATCCGAATAACGTGGATAATTTTTCAAAACTATCAAAAAGACAAATCGTCCTTACTATAACTACAAGAGGGAATGCAATATAAGAAAAACACAACATTTGGCCACGAATATTAACCACCCAAACTGGGAATTATTTTATATTTAATCCGCACGTCGTCATACCCTCGCCCACCGCGCGAAGCGCGGTGCGAGGGTACTAATCTAAACGTGCGTAGAGTCCTGTTACACGCGTGGTGACTAGGGAGAAAATTTTCGCTTTGTGTCTGTATGTTTCTATATATATATAACTAGAAATACGTGCACGCTACAACCCCTCGCCCACCTTTCCAATATATCTCTTGAGAATCCAAGTAATAATGATAATTTTTCAAAATTCTCAAAAAGACAAATCCTCCTGACTATAACTGGAAGAGGACATGCAATAAAAAAAATCCACATAGAATTTGGCCGCAAATAAACAACAATCCAAACTGGAAATTATTTTATACTTAAACTCCTTATAGTCATATTTACGTTTAAAATTTCAATTCTGCTTTATTAAAACAAAAAGTTCGGTGAGAATAACGTTCAACGGCTTAACAACTGTTAAGATGTCCATCCTTAGAATTAAATTATTAAACAACGAATGATAGGCTCAATACCCTGAATTATTTGCGGGTTTATGGTAATTCGTGTCGTTTTCCAATTAGACTTGTCTCTCATTTGGCCTTAAAGAGAGATTGTTTTATTAGATGACTAGACTTTCCGTCTTAAAATTGGAGCATTCTCATGGGTTATCAAACGGATACCAGCATTACGGACAGGTCATGATTGAATATTTTTCTGACACTTTTTTGACCTAAAAAAATTGATAAATTATACGTTACCTCAAAGTTGGTTACAAATGTCTTTAAGATCTGCTATGATAAAGGTTTATGCTAAGTATTCATCCAGAAATACAAGACTTCGGTGACGAAGATGAAACGAATTACGAAACCGACGAAGTAAACAAAGAAAACATGAACGAATTCTGCAGTTTTAACGCTGACCAAAATTCGAAAAATGCAATACATAAAACAAAATAAGACAAGCAAGCCTTGTGCAAGTTTTGTCGAAAGAAGAACGAGAAGAGGGAAGTAAAAGACGTACTTTTTCCAAGGCAAAACATCAATAAAAAAGAAAAATGACGTATAAACCTGAAACTCTTCCGTATTTTCAACTAAGTATTCAGTGACACCTCAACAAGAAGGGTTCAACGGTAAATTTACACAAAGACGACTTTAAACTTTCCTGAGAGGGCGTAAAATCCTGATGAAAGCATTACCGGTCGAATACAGTAAAGGTCATCATACACAAATCACTCTTGAAGTGAGAAAGACTGAAGCGGACAACTGTTTTGCCGAAGAATAATCTGGTGACCAAAAACAAGTAGCTTTGCAGTGAGTTACCTGGTGGCTGTTTACCTTGCATTTTTGTTTCGAGCCAAAAATACATCCTAACGTCTTCAATGGGGTGACATTTCATAGCGAAAAAAATCCTGATTGAGGCAATGAGATTTTATTGTGGAAAGCGGAGAAAGCATCCAAAGACTGCCATGGCCTCAACAACTCTTCTAAATGACAAGTGTTCGATCCCACTTCCCAAACAATTGACCATACTGCAAAATGTTCAAAAATAATCGTCGTACAGAGATAAATGAACCTGAATCTTCACTCTACTTTACCAATAAACACCAGCAAAATTCAAGCGATAATATTTCGTACAAGAAGTCTCCCTCAGGGAAGAATGAAGTCGGGAAGCTACTTTTGAATGCTGCTCAAAACAATCCGTTCCGCACAGAACTTGTATTTCAAAGCTACTCGATTCAGACGTACCTGTGATTGTGTAGCTCAGGTAAGTGGTTACCAGAACGTGAAACGTCCCGAGATTTATACAAATCGGTATCTATCCAACTTCAGCAAAGAATGTCATTTTAATACACTTAGTCGCTTAGAAATGTCCTGACAGCAACCGAGTTCCCATACGTCTTTTGTTCACATTTATCAGGAAGGACCAAGACAAAGTGTTGTTGCAAAAAGTGAACAGTTGGCAAATGCATATTCCAAAGAGCTAACTTTGAGAACTGCTCTTTCAAGTCATAAATTGTCTAGTTACTGAGGTGGCCCTTAAAAGCGAAACCAGCCGCAGGCACCAAGAAAGCCATTTCCTTTGCCGGCCTTAAATCATTTACTGGCTTCAGTGTTCACATACTGTAAACAACTTGCGAGAGATCCATACAAGGGAAAAAAGAACAAAACCAAATCGATTTGCTTCAATATGGTACCTAAGTATGGTTTGGTCAACAACATACCTCTCCCCGAGCTTGCACACGGCATTTTTGAGTGACCGGAATCCATGTGTATATATATATATATATATACATATATATATACATATATATATATATATACATATATATATACATATATATATAAAGATACATACACAAAGAGAAAATTTTTCTCCCTAGTCACCACGCGTGTAACAGGACTTCACGCACGTCAAGATTAGTACCCTCGCACGGCGCTTCGCCCGGTGGGTGAGGGGGTAAAAAAGTGTGAACCAACTCATTAAATATGCCAAACACCAATTTTGTCCTGATAAAATTAATGAAAACAATTCCTATACCTAAGGAAATGCAGAAAAATGTTAGTATAATCTGTGGCCGTTTGTGAAGTGGCCCAAAAATTGCACCAAAACCAACTATAAGTCAATAACAGTTGCGTAATAAGCAATGAAAACAAAACCTCTGATATTAAATTCATATTTTTCTAATACTAGTCGTTAGTTTGCTACAGCTTTTCCAGAAACACTGAAATTTCACTAAATACATGTATCCCTTTAGTAATGAGTTTCAATTTTCAACTTTTTTAGGTAAGCAATCCTTAAAACTAATTTTACAGCGAATCCAAAAAGGCCAGTGATCATTGTAACACTTCTGCTAAACTCTTAATAGATTCGACACCAGTTGTTAGTCGTTTTCTTTGAAAGGTTTCCATATTTCTCTGTCCGATGTTATGTTCCTGATGAATGGTAACAAAATTTGAATCAGGAAATAAGAGCAATTAGGGCGCTAGTTTTTATCAGACGGCGGCCATAAGTATCACGGCAAAGGTTTAAAACAAGCTAGATATTTATGCCATTTTCGACTTTTTAAAGACAACATCAATTTGAAAATCACACCAAGAGTTTATTAACTTCGACAAAGTTTCAAAACTGTGTTTATAGACAGGGTTTCAAGTCAACGACAAAAGTTTCCACTCCATAGCATAAGTTTCAAATTCATGGTAAAAGATTCAAATTCTCGATAGAAGTATGGCAATATGGTTTATTTTACGTGTTGGAATTTCGGACTTCTCTGCATTCAATTACAGGTTGATATTTCAAGCTTTCTGAAGTACTTGTTTCAGGTAGTTAATGATATTAATATTAGATCTTTATTGAGGATACCAACATCACATAATTGCATTACAGAAAAGTACTCAGTGATAATAATATAAGAAACAAACCAATGCAAACAATAACAACGTTATAAAATAAAAAAATTAACAAAGTTAAGTTAAAAAGTACAATAAAATCTGTAGTTAAAATTAAATTTCCATCTAACATTGGCCTCAGACGAACCACGGTTAAATATAAAGCTAACTTGGGCGCTTTACTCAGAGAAATATCCAAAGTGTTCCATACATCTGCACCAAAATTTTAAGTTATCCAAAGTCCCTATCTTCTAGAAGCAGCTTATTTACGAATATTGTTTCTTCATCAAGCATTATAATTATGAAAATGACTAGTGAAAGAATATGGAAAATAAAGGAAAAAAGTCACTGACACCATTGTATGTAAAAATAGTATGGTTGACGATGATTGACTCACGGGGCTTATCGACCACGTTTCTTGGCCAGTTCCCGTAATTCGATAACATAACAACACTTGTCTAGATTATTTGATTTTGGGTGCTGTACAAGTGTTGCTCAAAGATGGTATTCGTCTTGGGATTGTAAAAGGCTTCGTAGATATTAGGGGCCGAATGGCACGAGAGTGGCACGAGGTCAGACCGATACGAGTTGAGGTCGCTCTCCATACAAATATTTGTTTTAGTTTACTTGAAACTGGTTCGAAAAATAAGCTCGGACCACTCTCACTCATTTCGGATGTTGGACCTACACGACTGAGTTTAGACCGGTTCAAACTCGGACCTGTACAAAGCTTTCTTCACGAAAACGCGAAATCTCTCCTGATCAACCACTGATGTGACGAACACGAAAAGCATTGTTGCTGGGAATTAACGAAAAGTCGGAATGTGGTCAGAGATATTTGCAAGAACATGGCTTTAGTTTCATTCCGCTGTAATGTAAACACTTAAAAAATTTTCACTTTGACAACGGTGTAAATTCGTGTCGGTGTCACAGGGATTTCGCTATACTCAAAAATTTCGCGCCCCCTTTCGTCCAGTATTATCGTCCTCCCATTGGGGATTTTGTCCTCCTTTTCTTTTTTACTCCGCTTGCATGAAATCGTGTGTATTCGAAGAGCCTTCGTCAATGATCCTTTATTTTAAGCCGGCCCTAGGTACGAGGTAAGAGGGAGAAAAATTCCTGTGACACCAGTCTCAGGTAATCCCTCTCTTAAAGACTCCAGCATGTCAGTTTCAGCACACGCAAGTATAATTAACTTCGACAGCATTTTCTCAATCAGTTGTAAACAGCATCGAACATTGCACTTTCTCAGTTTCTTGTCCCATCCAGCAGTATTTAGGTAAAGGCAAAATTCTTGGATCCATCGTCGCCATTTATCAGTGAAGTTTCTCTCGAATGACAGTACAGGCGCAGATCCACAAGGGGGCGTACACACGTGTCGCGACATTTTACATGTTCATTCTAGATCTAGCGCTCACTCAAATTTACTTAGCAACAAAAAAGCGCCCCGACATTTCCGACGTCCTGGACTTACCGCTAATGTATTTGACACAACGTAACGTTCACACACACACACTCGTGTGAGAAATTCAATTGGTTTATCATTTAATGAATAGTGGATACTGGTTAATATTAACTGTGGGATGTACCATCCTAAACATATCGAACACCCATCTAAGGGTTGTACTCCAATTCCAAATTTTGCAATTTTAACACGGTAAAATACATTGGAAGTTTTATCCATAGAACATTTCTATTCTTCTATAGTGTATTTGAAAATAATTATATAAAAAGGTTGCAAGCATCTTCAGAGACAAATGCTAATTTGCTTAAATAGCGTAATGTACAGACAAATAATCCCAAACCTCTTGATGTGCTCTAGTGCATGAATTACCAACACCTAGGTCGGGTTTTGTATCTATCAATATATAGCAGTCGGCCTCCTCAACTGATGAGAATTAGACTAAGCAAAGAGTAACGTTACCCAGAGGCTCTTACACTGTCATTTATTATGTGGTAATAGTTGGAAATGCATTATTTTTCAGAATTTTTAAAATTCAATAATTTTCCGGGAAAGTATGTCCTCAAACGACTTTGAACAGAGAGTTTTGCTTGGAATTTTAATCTATTTTTTCTCTCATTATTGTCAAATTAATTTTGACAGCTCAGTTGGTGTAGTATAAACGAGTCACTACTGTCTAAAAAGGTGGTAAGATAATATGTATACTGGCAGTGCTGCCCCCATTTTGTCTCGCTCCCCAAAATTTGTTTTGCCTCTTAGATGTAGCCCCACTCGAGCACCCCAGTTACGCCATCGTCGTCTCATAGATACCATTAATGAAATTGTTGCATAGATATTATTATTAAATTAATAAACGAATACTTTTTAACTTATTCTTTATTGTCTTTTTGTTCAGTTGCGTTTGTGTAATTGAGTTATACTTTACAGAGACGCCGTGCTACAGTTCTCCTTGTTTAAACAATGGGATTTGTTCTAACGGTACGGCAGAGGAGCCTTTCTACTGTGCCTGCCCAATAGGATACAAAGGAAAGAGGTGTGAGAAAACAGGTATTATTCAATATATTTTGGTCATAATTGTTGAATAAATAAGATAAATGTCTTAAAGATAAAAAAAAAAAAAAATTCGAGATGATTGTAAAATAGTTTTAGAAAGAGGTATTCCAAGCACAGATAGAGAAAGGAAAATCAACCATAACTGGGAACCTACCGGAAATGACGTAAACTTAATTCTACTTTCACATTATCTAGGTTATAATTTAGTGGTATACGTTGGAATAACATAAATCGAAACTATGAAAAAAGTGGTTCACGTTTTATTGAAAACAAGTAGGGAAACGTAAAAGTTTTGGATTAAACTTGCACAACGTATTTAATATTTGATCGTTCGTGGGCATTTGCACGAGGTGTATGCCAGAATTCTAAGCATGATTCACAACCGTCAGAGGGGGCGGCTGTCCTCCTGTTCCCCTCCAATGGATATGCTACTGGATATTAATCAATTTTATTGGTGTGGGAATCTTCATGGGCATGAATACGGAGTGGCTATGGGCATAGAAATGTTTAAAATACTCGATAATGACATCAGAGCACGTGCATCGGAAAAAAAAATGAACATAATCATATGCACAGATTGGATAGTAGCGAGCATAAGTTACGACACGAGCTACGAAAGGACATGGATATGGGCACGTGAACAAAGGTTAGACTTCTCTCCATTAGCACTTAGACGCATACAAAATCAATTAAATAAATGGAAACAATTACAAATAGAGGAGACTAAACAAATAGCCACGTGATCAACTCTTCCTGACAGGGTCAGTTTTCTATTACTTTAATCTGGCCAACGCCAGACGATTTTACTCGTCAAGAAGAAAGGTCCTGCTGGGAAATGGTTAATAAGTATAAATAATGTCAGAAGACGGCATAGAAGTTCTCCTGGCTTTCTTTTTACTCTTCGTGATACAGGTCTAAATTTTGCTGACATATTACTCAAATACGGACGAAAAAACTCTAGGTCTTTGAACAATTAAAGCACGTTAACATATTCAAAACATTCCGGGCCCTCTTCATGACAAAAGGTTTTCAGGTTCATATGAGACGAGGTATACTTTCGTTCAAGTCCAACACTTATGGACTTGAACGATTGTCGCCAATCTGTAAGATAGTGGAATGACCATGACGCAGCAATACTGATGGAATGTTTTGCTTGGTTTATAGTTTCGTAATTAGAAAGTTAAGTTTGGCTTGCCTAGTGTCTAAAAATAGAAATAGGTAAACTCTTCGGAGAATGCAATTGAAACTCACAATTTACAGGGTTGCATCGGCGTTAGTTTGGGCCAACAGGGTAGTTGATAAAAGTTTGGGTAGGGTAGTGCAATTGGTTCCCTCAAAACCTGGCCATGTTCAAGAAGAAAAATCTTTAATTTTGCTTCCTTATTTATTACAGAATGTCTGATTTGACTACCATTTTAAGACATTTAACTAAAAACAAATAAATGAAAATATCACCCATTATATATCATTTTAAATTTCATTTCGACAAAGGGCCTTCGCTCGAAACCTTAGTATCATTCTCTCGTAAAGTTTTCGTAAAGTTACTTTCAAATTTAATTAGGTCTGTTGTAATATTTCAAAAGTGTCATGATAAATATCAAGAATGAAATCAATCAAAATTTGGAAGAGACCTTTATTCCAAAAAATTAAAAAAATCATTTCAACATTGGCTGTAGAAGAATCTTCACTCGTAAACAAATGTAAGGAATTTGACTTTCCAAACGTCAGAAGAATTATTTTCTTAAGAACAAGAAATTAAATCATCAGTGAAAACATTATAGGTCTATATTGTTAATTTTTCGCTCAACACCGCGTGAGACGATAAGACAAACTATTTGGATATGAGACAAAAAAACAGCAGTTGGTTTTGTCTTTGTATTAAAAAGCAAGTGAATAACTACGTGTCTCTCGGAGTAGTTAAAAACATGTTAAGAATGTATAATATAAGTTCGACTGAGGATTGAGAAACCACTGCGAAGAACTGTTTAAAAAACATGTAATAAAGCAGAATGCTTGATTAACGGGCACATATTTCTCATAGAAATGGATCCTTGCTACTCTACCATAATCTATTTCAGTTTTTGCTGAAAGGGTAAAGGTGAATTACGTGTTTTTAAATTCTTTTTAAAGGAATTTTTGCGTTTAAAGATTCGTTTATGGTGTTCCAATTTTTGGGTCCGAAGATTCTGATATTAAACATTCCATGATCTGTTCGAGCTAGGGGTAAAGTCATCCTAGATGCTAACTGTGATGCTTCATGTTGGTTGAGTTGAAGATTGTCCTTGCCGAAATGAACATAAATAACGCGTAGTAAATATTAACGACGTCTGGAAATTATAGCAAATTGAGTTTTTTGAGAAGAGGAGGGGTATGTGGTGAAAAATCCGAAAATATGATACCACGTATAACTTTCTTTTGTAGGGGATGGTTATATTAGTGCTTCCCATTGTCAAAACGCCGTATATAAAAGAGAATAAATGAGAAATTTCGAGAGAAATAAAAGTGTGTGGGTAATTACAAAGTTACGAAGCTGTAGTAAAGTACCAATTCCTCCGGAGATTTTCTTGGAGAACTCATGTACACATTAATCCTTCCAATTTAATTTGCAGTCAATAAGTAATAGATACAATACGAGCGGCCAAACTGCGGCCGACTTAATTTCATACAGTTCTGACCGAATACTGTATCTTTCTTAAAATACGAATACATTTAAATGGCCATGTTTACCGGCTATTTTGGAGTTGCAGAAAATTTTAACAGAGAAAATCAATAGGAAAAGTCTATAATTCTAATAAGTATTCTGTATCCGATTTACAGCATTAATTAATTAGGAGCTAACTTTTTTTGCGTTTTCATCGTGAATTATTAATGAGTATTTCAAGAATATTTAAATATTCAATTGTTTTTTTCTCTGAAAACCTTAAGTTAATTTTAGAATTTTATTGAATGATTAGCTGTCTTTTTGGGTGGATGAAAAGGAACAAAATTAGATTTATCAATATTTAGTGATAGTTTATTGGCACATAACCTTTCAATAACATTGCATAACTGATTATTCAAATTTAATTCTAAGCATTGACGACTTCTATATGCGAACGAAATCAATTTTTGTCATCTTCAACTACATGAGTATCTATTTCAGAGGCAGAGTTATTAAATAATTCTCACATAATTAAAATAGCATAGTAGACTTTGTTGCCTTGATGAACACAAACGTGGTTTAGGATATGGTTATGGACACGTGACCATGGATTAGGATACGAGCGCATGTTATGGCATGGGTATGGGCACGTGAGTATGGGTAGGAATACGAGCATAGGTTATGAATAAGTGAGCATGAATAAGGATAAGAACGCTAGTTATGAATGGATATGGACACGTGAGGATGGTTTAGGAAATCGGTATGGGCGGATGAGCATGCTTTAAAGCATGAGTATGGAAACACAAGCATGGGGTTAGGATAAGAGCATGGGTAAGGACATGGGTATGGGCACGCAAGTGTGAGGTTAGGACACTAACATAGATTAGGACGTGGAATGGAAATGAAAAGGTAGAGGTACAACTCAAAGGCTCATTATGCTCATGCTGACCAGGAACTAACACAGGCACATGTAAAAGTATACTAATAAGAATGTATCGATTATTCAAAACGAGGTCATTGCCAGATTTGCTAAGCAATCATCAAAGTCTTCGGAAAATTCACAATATATTCAGGCCCGTAGCCAAGGGGGGGGGGGCATTAGGGGATTTTGCCTCCCAAAGAGAATTTGTGCCCCCCAAAGAAATTTGAAATATTTATTACTGCTTGTCGTAAGTTCTTAGGGCTAGGGATTGCTTTAGAATCGATTTACTGTGATATTTTATATACCATTCAGTGGATGCATTTTGATTTATTTCGGATTGTGATCAGGGTTCAAAGGATTCACGGCCTATTGACCTTAACAAATTATTAGCTTATTGCATTGCAACATCGCGTTGCAGAAATCATGGAGGTCATAAAACTTGGAAACGCGGCCAGCTTGTTCCATCCGACATATTAATGTTGAAACTAACAAGAGTTAGCTGAAAGTTACGACTATTCGGGAAAACGTCGATACATCCATTAAATCGTCGATAAATATCTAATTGTCGAAAAATTTTTTAACCTCGTAAAGTCAGTTTTGGCTCTTGAAAATATCTTTCCGTGTATTCAGAAATCACAGTAAGAGTCGTGCATCGTATTTGTTTACTCTTGCCAAGATCGATCGGCCACAGAGGAGATCAATGTTGCAAAAGCGCCAACCATAGTTAATAATGCTAGCATTTGAAAGAAAACGAACCACGGAACTTAATCTGAAACGTTTGCGTTATTTTTCGACTAAACCTGTTTGAATACAATTGTTTTAATTGACTAAAATAATCTTTCCTTCTTTCACACTTGGATTGCAAATTTAATTACTTTCTTGTCAGTAAACTTGAGTTGCGTCCAAAGTTTTGAGCCCCCACCTTCATAATGTATTGCCCCTCCTAGCATGACAGGCTGGCTACGGACCTGAATATATTGAAAAAAAGTTTGAGATAATCAAACCTGAAGTGACTACATATTCGCTATGGAAAAAAATTGTCACCGAATTTCTCCAGTTATTGACCGACCTGATATATATCATAATATATCATGTTGCATATTATGTGAAACAACTTCAACAAAGATCTGGTTATTTTTATTTTTTTTACTTAATTTTTATTTTCAGTTATTCCATTTGGCAAACCAGTTCCTGACCGTTTTTGCAAGAATGATGGAAGCTGTATTTATGGGAATGACAAACAAATATCTTGCAAATGTATTGAGGGTTTCTCAGGAGAAAGATGCCAGGAAACAGGTAACTTTACAAACGCTTTATATACAGACCTTCATGTCAAATAGCATACAAGTTATGTTTAAGAATAAGAGCAACAGGGCAAACATGTTTTCATAAGTTAAAGGAATGGAGGAATATCTTCATAAGATGGAAAAACAGGAGAAGTACAATCGTAAGGTGAAAGAATGGAAGAAAATGATAGATGGCAGATTCATAGATGCTTTATTAAAACACTACATGGCAGCCAAAGGCTAAGTTGCGCAGATTTTACAACAATACAATAACCGTATAAAACGACAAGATATGTTTACATTGATATATATTTATAATACATACTAGAGCTTCACCGCCAACGAGCTATGTAAACTTTAAAGAAAATACAAAAATTATTTTAGATTAAAATACAAGTTATATTTACATGACGAGGGAATAAAAGTGTTTTCAAATCGATTAGTTTGTATAAAAGGAAGATCATAATAGAGAAAATATTAATGAGGTGACATGTTCGATTTCGAGTTGAATGGAGTATTCCACTATTACGAGTGGGGATATTGCTCCCCTCGGACGAATGAAAACCAGCAAACAAAAAGACACTAAACTGGAGTTATAATTGGTTTTATAATTTGGCGTGCAACTCAACAAAATGTATAGTGAACCAAGCGTAATTGCATAGTAAGTGCCGTAAGCATTTCTGTGAATAATTTTTCAATGTAATGAAGGAATTATTCTGTACCATTTATAATCCATCATTAAAATCGCAAGGATTAATTAAAATAATATATAGTAACTTCTGATTTATGAATAATTGGCTGCGGCTAGTGAAGCGAGAGTGACAACAGCAAAATCGAAGGTTTATTTTCTCTGAAAAAAGGGAAAATTTTTCCTACCAGCTTTTATCTTCATTAGCATTCTTTACGTCTGTCATCGTAATAGTGTCTGCTTGGTTCACTCTTTAACGTGTACGGTGTACATTCAAAAATAATCACGTTCTGCATGGTGCCTTGTGTTTTCTAGTATGTACTAATTCACGTTTTTAGCCACTTTTCACTCACAACGACAGGAGTGAAACTTTCACTGTGAAAGCTCAAATAATGACTACGAGACGTGAACCACTTAGGGGGGAAAAGTTTCTAGTGCCCTTGAACAAACAAGGATGATTTTAATATAGAAATCGATGTGATACGGCGCATGCCTGTTCGCGGTTAGCACATCTTAGTATAAAAATATTATGACAGTTAAGCGTTTATTGGTATTTTATGTGTGAATTAATGTCAGCACGTTCATGGCTTTCCTCTGAAATCTGGGATAAATACAATTTCGTACATTTTTCAAAAGAGCTTAAATTTTGACGCAATTTTAAAAACACGACTTCGTATTAATCTCGCATTGCAGTAAAAACCATGAAATTACGATGAAATTGTGAAATGTGAAGATAGCGATTGCTGTTGTTGACAGTTGTGAAACTGAAATACCGACTTTATCAAGAAAGTCATTGAAACTGATGTCGAACCATTGTAAGATTAAGCGTTGAGCAATCTAGGATAGGATAGACATAAATGTAACAAATTCTTTCGATATTTATTTAAAATTAAGAACTTCTAGAACAATAAATTGTGATATCTTGGTACCAAGACCTGCTACAAGTCCCAATGCCTTGGCAAACCTATAGGTTATTACCTATAGGTTATTACCCTTAAACAATGGCATATACAGCTTGTAAAACGTGCAACTTAAGACCACTAGACTTCTTGAAATGTAGTATTGAAAAACAGGGAATAACATTTTAGGTGCTTGAAAATTCCAAAGTTTTCTTGGACACCATGACCCAGACCTCGAAAAACTGCATCCTGGAAAAAATGTCACATTTTCAGGGGTACTTCTAGACTTCTTCCTCTTCAATTATTGATTTTGAAGGACACAACACCACAACTGCACCACAGCGACATAAACAAGACCTACTAAAGTCTTAATCGATCCCTCGATTTCAAAATAGGTTACGGGATCGTATCAAATAATGTTTTTTATGCATAAAGGAAGAACTAAAAATTCAAACCACCAAAGAAAAGAATTGGAAAGTTTTGATCAGAATACATACTATGATGTATTTAAAAAGGTCAGCCTTATGTGCATAATGGAGTTTTCAAACCTGAGCCCTCTGTTTCATACAAAGAATTAACTTGCTGCGAATGAATTAGATTTTTAAGACAAAAAAAAAATACCATGGCGCACTAAAACTTTTTTAAGAAGTGACTGCGATTTAATATTTAATATTATTTAATAATACGTAATATTTAATATTATTTAATAATAAGTTCATTATGTTTTGTAGGTTTAAATTGTGCAAAACACCCATGTAAAAATGGTGGAGTGTGCCAAAAAACGTCTTCAAAACCATTCTTCTACTGCAAATGTCAAGAAGGATACACCGGAGTACTTTGCCAAGACAAGCGCAATGGTAAGTACTGCATAGGTAGATATAAGAAAACATTGACAGGCAAAGTATATACTGTTCAACAAAGGCCCTGGTCAAACGCCATACTTTCCATGAGCCACACTAAATTACAATCTGGATCAATCAAAATTAAGTTCACTTGTTGTGTTAAACGTGGATCGTCATTCAGTAAGAACCAAAATGCAGCACGAAATAAACCGAAAGATCGGTGATGTCAGTGGAAACATACATTTTCGTCACTATTATGAAAATGCTGGAGGACTTTTGAAATGGTCGGCGACTGATGTTATAATGTTTGTGCATGTACAAGAACTTCTCCAGGTTCACAATATACGTAGAACTGATCTATTTGAGTGTGTGTATGAAATAACTAAACAGTTAATAATAACGACCTATTCTCAATGCTACCCCCGTTATAATTTTCCGATAGCATCTAAGGATGATTGCTACTAAGTCCATAACAACTCTTTATACCCAGGCTCGTATTCACATAATAGTATCGACAAACCTGTCCGGCTTGGTTTTGATACTGAATTATCTTGGTATGTGTGTAAATTGAGGTTATCCGGCGTCCAAAGTGATGCCGCCTCATTAAATATTCACTGGCTGAGGCGTCAGCCTCAGGCTCTTTGACCGTCCCCTAACCCTAACCCTAACCCTCATTAGTATTCACCACTAAGGGAACGCTTAATCCTACCCCTACCTTCACCCAAACCCTCACCCAGCCCTCCCTAATCCTACATCCTGCCTTTCAATGGTTCTCCTGTTCTTCCTTCCGATTGTTCTCCTGAGCTCTTGCTGAAGGTGAAATCCGACAATCTCCGAACTCTCAGCATTGACGTCATGTGGGTATTACATCATAATTAAAACCCAGCCATTCAACAAGACCAATCATATACGTATAAAATAAACTCTGTAAACTCTATACCTCCCGATGTTCGTCAAGAATTGTATTAATATAATAAGATAAAGTATCTTGATTGATCTCTACATCATTTCGCCTTAGTTCGTCGTAAATAACGTCCATTTGGCCAAGATCCACTCTGCGCATACGCTTTTTAAGTTTTTATGTCCCACAATGAGCACGATGAAGCTAGACTATGGTTATATAAATATTTGCATTTTATGTCTATACCATTTGCCAGTGAACTCGATTTCCATACTTGGAATGCTAACTCCTAATCATTTGCCCGGGCAAAAAGTGAAGCCAAGATGGCTACCCATGGAGGGAAATTTATACGTCAGTTTCAGTTCTCTTGGCAGTCTTGTATGTCAGCTTCAGTCCCTTGCACTACTTCAAGCTTCGGTTTTTTTGGTTCGACTTCGAAGACATGCACAATCAAGGAAAAAATATGCAGACGAAACATTACTGGACACAATCTAACTCAATCGAGTATTTAAAAGGATTCGTTATTGCCTTGTGGCCTAAGAAGTGTACTAAATTGTCTAAGGATGGTAATGGTAACGGTAAAAAGAGGAAGTGGATTTAGTAATTTCCTGAAGTAATTTTTCGAAGCCGTTTAGTCAGGCTTCTTGATAGTTCGGTAATTCATTTTGGAGAAAATATGTAACCTATAACTCGGTTTGATTTTGTCGAAATATATTGAAATTATTAACTCGTTTCTGATTTCCAGATATGGAAATCGAGTTCTCTGGATTGGTCTTGTTCAGTGGCCGTGTTTTAATTAAATGTAATACCCACATAAAATCAATGCTGAGAGTTCGGAGGAGCGTCGACAAAAAGTCGGAGAACACGTTCGGAGGACGGAGAAGAAATAATAAAGCCAAGCAAAAAACACGCAAAATAGGCATATTAAAGGTTTATAACGTAATTCTAACGTTTCGTTGCTGCACGCAACATCCTCAGAGAATGAATAACATATTACAAGGTGATGATATATAATAGTATGTTACATGATATGTAACATACCATTGGCGTATAGATATTGGCGTAAGAACGGAAGTGGGAAGGACAAAAGGAAACAGCAGACTGAGATGTAGTGGAAAGGTCGAGAAACGAAAGGTCTTAAAATAAAGAAAGTGGAAAAGAGCCCATGTTGGCATTAAACGATGGATTGAGTTTGCGGATAAGCAGACTTTCTCTGACGAGAAGTTGAGAGTTGAAGGAAGAAGAAGACAAGATGGTGAAGTCATCAGGCGAGACAGGGTGTCCAGTGTCACAATGATGTGACAGGATGCTAGCCGGAGGAGGATTGACTCGTTTTTTGCCAGTAAGTGCAGAAATGCCCAAGTGCTCTGAGATTCGTGTGTGGAGAAGCCGACTCGTCTGACCGACATACAACGAACTACAACGTTGACACTTAAAACGGTAAACGACACGAGATCTCAAGGCCCTGGGAATCCTGTCCTTAAAGACAAAAAAGTGAGACAATCGGAGAGAAGGACGTAAAACAAAGCGGATGTTAATGTGAGGGAAAGCACTGGAGCATAACTTCCAAATCTGAGTGCGAATTTGGAGGCTATGTTGACCAGTGTAGGGAAGACAAAAGTAAACGATTTTCTTGGGGGCGAGGGAAACTTTGGGGGAGGGTGAGAAAATCTTATCAAGAAACCGGCGAATGCATGTGTCTATGAATGAATTAGGATAACCATTAAGTAAAAGCGTTTTGTTAAGATTTTGAAGATGCGAGTCAAAAATAAAATAAGAGCAAATACTAAAATAGCGATTAAGAAGGGAAGATATTAATCCTGTTTTGTAAACAGAAGGAATAAAACTATTGTTGTTACTGGCTTTTTTGTCATACTACACAAGATTGAAACGCTTATCTCAAACATGCGAATTTCAAAATGTAGATCGTGAAATCAAGTCACAAATCATTTTGCATTTTTCCTCGTCAAAGTTAAGCCGTACCGCCGTCAACGAACCAAAAATCACCCTACAGCAACTACTAGACTATAGCAAAACCCTAGAACTAACAAGTGTTCAAGCAGAAAGCATTGAAAAGCAGGAAGTAAATAACCTAAGTAGACAGAGAAACACCGGAAGTGCAACACCTAAGCCCAAAAATCAAAATAAACATTTCACTCCACTAAAGAAAAAGCCACCCAGAAAGGAAACTTTCTCTACGAAATGTGGTTGTCGCGGTAGACAATATCCACACACAGGCGGACGTACAACATTCCCAGCACATCAAAAAGAATGCCATAAATGCGGAAGAGTGGGATACTTTCAATCAGTATTTCGTGGCAAGGAACAAGTAAGAAAAACGCAAAAAGCGCAACGAAAATCACAACGAAAAGTGGACACCCTTCAGAGTAACAGCTCCAGTGAAGACGAAAATACCTTCTCTATGAAAGTCCATAGTGTGAGTAACCGTGACGCTAAGCACCCATTATTCAAAGTTCAGATCTGTTGCAAATGGATCACTGTAATGGCGGATTCTGGTCCCAGTGTCAACATCCTTGATGAACAAAATTTCTTGGAAATAAAACATCGCCCCAATTTACAGACCACATCCACCAGAGTCTACCCATATAAATCAGAGAAACCACTCAAAATTCTTGGAAAATTTGACACACCTATCAAAACCGAACATGGCATGAAATCACACGAGACTATCTATGTTACCGAAGGAGCCAGAGGATCCGTGCTCAGTTGGCGCACTTCTCAGAAGTTGGACCTTACTTCCATCTCTCACCATCAATAATAAACCCAAAGTTGAGCAACTCGTTCACGAATACAGCGACCTGTTCTCCGGTTTAGGAAGGCTCAAGGACTACCAGGTCAAATTGCACATTGATGAAACCGTCCAGCCATCAGTCCAACCCCACCAACGTATACCATTCCACGTTCGTAAACAGTTAGAAGAACAACTCAAACGCGATGAAAATAACGGTGTGATAGAGCAAGTAGAAGGCCCTACACCTTGGGCTTCCCCCGTGGTTGTACCACCAAATCCCAAGCAACCGGGTAATATCAGAATGTGCGTGGACATGCGCCGAGCCAACAAAGCAGTCCAGTGCGAAAGGCACGTCACACCAACTATGAAAGAAATTGTAAACTTTTTGAATGGTGCAACATACTTCAGTAAGTTAGACTTCAATCAAGGATACAATCAACTCGAACTTGCTCCAGGGGTCCCGTTACATCACCACATTTAGCACCCATGTTAGATTACGGAGATACACACGTCTCAATTTCGGAATCTCTTGCGCCGCCGAAATCTTTCGAAAGGCCATTCAAGAAACCCTTCGTGGCATTAAGGGAACTAACAATATAAGTGATGACATCCTTGTTTTCGGAAAGACAGAAGAGGAATATGATGAAGCCTTGAAAGAAACCTTCCAACGACTGAGAGAGAAAGGTCTTACCCTTCATCGAGACAAATCCATCTTTTCACACAGCGACCTAGAATTCTTCGTACATTTGTTTTCTGGTAATGGAATCTCTGCAGACCCGAAGAAGATTGAGGCAATCATCAACCTCCAAGCACCATCCAATGCGAAAGAGATGCGGAGTTTACTTGGTATGTACAATTACTGTTCTCGATTTATTCAAGGCTATGCAACTTTGGTTCAACCCCTACGCGAGTTAACCCAGAAAGATACACCCTGGAGTTGGAACCAGAAACATGACCATGCACTAGAACAACTTAAAGAAGCATTTGCAAACGTTTCAGCTACAGCATATTTTAAACCTGAACTAGACTCCGAGATAAACGTAGGTGCAAGCCCCGTAGGACTCTTGCCCAAACTAACTCAAGCACAGGTGAAAAGCACATCATTGCGTACGCGAGAAGATCTTTCACAGAAGTGGAGAAAAGATATAGTCAGACTGAACGCACAGCCCTTGCAGTTATATGGGGGATGTGAATATTTTCACATTTACATCTATGGAAAGCCTGTCGTGGTGAATACCGACCACAAACCACTCATTGCAATTCTCAACAACCCAAGATCGAAACCACCAGCACGCATCGAAAGATGGACCCTGCGTTTACAACCTTACCAGGCAACAATCGTCCACAAGAAAGGAGAAGAAAATCCGGCCTACTTCATGTCTGCACTTCCTCAACCAGCTACAAAAACGACCAGTCGACAAGAGAAAGTAGCAGAAGAGTTCGTAGATTACATCGTCCATAACTCAGTGCCCAAGTCTTTGCAGTTGGAAAGAGTCGCAACAGCCACCAAGTAAGTTACAACTTTGCAAGACGTTACCAAAGCCATACAAACAGTTAACTGGCACGAAGCATCCCTACAGCCTGGCATTGACCATTCTGCCTTTAAAACCATGGAACAAGTAAAAGGTGAGCTAACCGTCTGCTCACCATCAAACGTAATTCTTAGAGAAACCAGGATTGTGATTCCTAAGTCGTTGCAAACCTCCGTAGTGAACCTTGCTCATGAAGGACATCAGGTAATGGCCAAGACAAAATCCTTACTACGCGAGAAAGTATGGTTCCACGGCATAGGTTTGCTAGTAGAAGACTTGGTAAAATCCTGCGTAGCCTGTCAAGCAACAACACTAGAGGCTAAACGTGAATGTCTTCAAATGTCACCTCTTCCCAAATCACCATGGCAAGAACTCAGTGTTGACTTTTAAGAGTTATCCCCCGGAGGATATCTTTTTGTCACTATAGACGATTATTCCAGATGCCCAGTTGTTGACATCGTCCAAACCTTATCATCTCGAGTACTCCGTTCAGACAACGGCCCACCGTTCAATGGGAAGGATTTCCAGCAGTTTGCGAGCATCCTTGACTTTAAACACTGCAAAGTGATTCCTCTGTGGCCACGTGCAAACGGCGAAGTGGAACACTTCTTGCGGACAATCAAAGAAACTATAAAAACTGCCAAAGTAGAAAACCGTGATTGGAAAGAAGAGCTCTGTAATTTACTCAGAAGCTATAGGGCAATACTACACGCCTCCACAGGAAAACCTCCAGTCACCGTTCTTTTCAATCGTCCATTGCCCACTAAACTACCCGAAGCGCCAGTTCGTCAAGAAGATCCGGCAGAGATAAAAGAACAAGACAGTCAATCAAAGCAAAAGATGAAAAAATTTGCAGATATGAAAGCGTACGTGAAACCTTCAAATATCACAGAAGGAGACAACGTTCTCGTGAGACGTGACCCATCCCCAAAGAAATCAGTGACACCATATGATCCAAGACCATACGCGGTAACCCAACGGAAAGGAAGCATGATAACAGCCAAACACGAGGAAAAAAAATAACAAGAAATTCGTCCTTTTTCAAAATAGTCAACCCAGACGTAAACCATCCGAAAGCCCAAACGGATGAAGACGACTTAGAGTTTGACAACACTACCCAAGATCCACCAAATAATACCGCTGTGGACACCCAAGCAAGTGAAAGTCCTATACGATGCTATCCGCTGAGAAACGCAAGAAAAACGCCTGAATATCTCATAGACATGTCCAATTTACAATATCATAGTCTAACTCATAAACAATATAAAGGAAAAAAAAAACATGAGAACTCGTTAGAACTTTATTAATTACTTTCAGTAATTATTTATTTACGTTGAGGAAGAATGTAGTGTTCTCTAATTTATTAATACTGCAAGCCCCCCCCGTTCACGGTATTTTACTGTCACGTAATCAATATTGCATCATCGTGAATAAAGGATTCGGAAGACGTGCGAACGTTACACCCCATCGACAAGAGCTCGGAAATACAATCGGGATCGTGACGTAGAAATACTAATGAGGTTGAAGGGCAGGGGGTAGGGTTAGAAAGGGCTGGGTGAGGGGTTTCGGGGGTTGGGTGAGGGTAGGTGTAGGGTTAAGCCAGTGAACTCGATTTCCATATTTGGAATAACTGGCCAAAGAAATGTGAAGCCAAAATGGCCGCCAATAGAGGGTCATTTTGTACGTCAGTTTTAGTCCCTACGCGATCTTGCACGCGAGTTTTAGTCTCCCACGTGACATTTTACACTCTTCTGAAGAGTTTTCTGTGAAAATACGCACAAAACATGTCTTCAAAAATTAAATCAGTTTTAGAATTTCAAATATATTTCGACAAAGTCAAACCGAGTTACAGGTTATATATTTTCACGAAAATAAATTACCAAACTGACGAGAAACCTGATAAAACGGTCTCGAAAAAATTACTTTAGCAAACTACAAAGTGCACGTTCTCTTTTTACCGTCAATTTACCATCTTTAGACCATTTAGCACACTTCTTAGGCCACATGGCAATAATGAATCATTTCAAATACTCAAATATATCAAACTGATCCAGTAACGTTACGTCTGAGTACTTTTTCTGTGGCTGTGAATGTTTTCGAAGCCGAACCAAAGAAAAACTGAAGATTAAAGTCGTGTAAAGAACTGGAACTGAAGTACAAGACCGCGAAGAGGACTGAAACTGACGTACAAAATTTCCCTCCATGGGCAGCCATCTTGGCTTCACTTTTTGCCTCAGCAAATGACTGGGAGTTAGCATTCCAGATATAGAGATTTAGTTCACTGGGTTAGGCATTCCCTTAGCGGTGAATACTAATGAGGGTTAGGGTTAGGGTTAGGGGACGGTCAAGGAGCCTGAGACTGACGCCTCAGCCAGTGAATATTTAATAAGGCGGCATCCCTTTGGACGCCGGATTGTGAGTATTGCTACTTTCAGGTCTTCTCTTTTTTGACGGTTGGTTTATCCATCTTGCGTTCTGATAATACATGATCGTGCGGTTAATGCCTTTGCAATAACAGTGGCGGGTATCGTCTGTTTTCTTTGACGTATTTGGAGACGTTCATGAGGTTTCGGAGGAGGGAGTGTTCTTGAGGGTCTGTCACAATTATATTTCCGCTCATCCCTGTTCCTTTGTAGATGGCGAAAAGCATCTGTGTCTATGCTAAATTTCAGGTGGTTTGACAATATTAAGATCTTCCTGCGTCTAGTTCTGCTCATCAACAGCTGGCTTGGTTTTTCTTTACAAGTGAGTTTGTATATTCAACAAGACCATGTAAGGGTCCATCGCTTTTTTGAGTATTGTCTGCGTTACGTACTGCCTTTTCACTTATTCCATTGGATTGTGCGTATGTAGGACTTGTTGTAGTGACTTTGAATCCGCTGTCTTTGGCGAACTGTTGCTGTATGGCATGTTGTCTGCATCGATGCCTTCAGCTCATCTGTCAGGTTTATATATACTTTTATTAATAATCATCAAGAAGAAGGAAGTTCTTTCATTGATATTCGAGGATGTCGGAGTCAAGTTTCTACCAATCGATGGTCGTTCGGGTATCTGGTGTGACTGCACCGGCTCTCTTTGGTTTGTTGATCTGCAAGTGAGACATACAACCCACTTGTCAATGAGACGTTCAATGTCAGTTGACATACCAAGCCAATAAATGATAGTTCATGTACGGACTTTTCATTTTGCTATTACCCGGTGGCTTTCATGGATTATGTTGAGTTTTTTTTTAGCTTCCGCTATTACTAGCATTCCCAGTATCGAGTATGTTGCCTGGAAGCATTTTGTTGTTTCGCTAACCTGACTTGATTGTATTGGCCAAGATCTTTAGTCTCATCAGTGCTTGTTGCTCTCTTTAGTTTGATCAGTTTTCTGGACGGGGATTGGTAGGTTTTCTTCAAGATTGCCTGTGTATCATAACTTCACCGTTTTTATGCTACACAGTCACTGTTGCAGGTCGATCTCGAGACTCAGGAAGGAAAAATCTTGCCAGCATTGTAAGGATGTTTTCTTGGAAAATATCGAACTTTTTGTTGATATTTCGGGAGTCGGAGTCGTAGACGCTGTATTCTTGGAAGGGTTTGTGAAAGAGCTTTCTTCATAATGAGCTCTAATGGTTCTTATGATCACTTTGGACGTCAATTTCTTTGCTATTTGTACAACAGCGTAACCTTTCGAAACCGATTACTATAGCTAAGAGTTCCTTTTCAATTTCATCGTAATGTACTTCAGCCTTTGTTGAGGATCTCGATGTGTAGGCAACGGGATGTGTTTCGTGTAAGAGACATGCTCCTGAAACATCTTGAGATACGTCCACTTGTAAGGCAGTAGGCTGGTCTACATCATAAAATTTTAGAACTAGCTGTTGCGTGCTTTTGTTCAAACTATGTTCATGCTGATGGCAGTGGGAGATTAGGCACTATAGGCAGTGGGAGATTAGGCACTATAGTGGGAGATTAGGCACTATAGGCAGTGGGAGAATAGGCACTATAGGCACGTGCTTAGGGCCCACGAAGACCAGGGGCCTACGAAGGTGTTTGTCTATGTGGCCATGTCTTGTTTTTTATTTTAGAATGAGATAACTAAGTACAGACACATTTATCCTTGAGGGATTCGTACTTGATAGCTTGCAAGTCTTACATGCGTTTTGACTGGGGTAAACTACTACAAGTAAAGACTATACGAGTATTCAAACAGAGCTCAAAGGAATGAAAGGATTCTTAATGTTTTTCCGAGAGAAATACGAAAGAAAGACTGTTTTCCCGAATAACTAAACATTACCTTTTACGATTTTTCAAACTTTGACGAAAACAGGACGACGTACTTTTGATCGACGGTCAAATAATACGTCTAAATGACTGAATTCTTAATTCTATTCTTTCTGTTATTAATTATTATTAATTCTGTGTTTCTATTATTTTACTCTGGCTAACGCCAGACGATTTTACTCGTCAAAGGGAGAGCTCCCCTCCTAGAAAGAATTAAGTATTCCATTATTCATTATACTAATATATATATTTATGTAAATGTTTTTAAACAGAGAATCTAACAAAAAAATGCACAAACATGTTAAAAGGAATGAGACCGAGAAAACTGCGTGGGTGAGCCGTGACTGACCCTGATCGATTAACCTGGTGGCCATATTGGCTTTCTTCTTTTTTGCCACTTGATGATAGGAATTGGCGGCTACAGTGTAGTTTAGCGGACGCACCTGGATGCTGACCAGTATATTGCTGGCTCAATAGTCAAGTAAAGTGTGATTTAGCAGGAAAATTTTAAGAGACACAACCCAAAGAAAAATAGGTTAATTAAAATATTATATTGACATGTATTTAGTTCGGGTTAGGGTTAGGATTATGGTTAGTGATATCTGTTGACTAAGGCCATTTCACGTTCGAATGTGGTCACGGCTGCATTTTAATTTCCCGCAGAAAGTTCATAGATGTTAGTGAGCCGACTGCAAAGGTCAGCGGCCTGGTGCGTCCGCTAAACTGCACTTGTACCGAATTGGCTATTTGGCTTAGCGTGAAATCGATCCATAAAGACGTAAAATGCATTATGAACTTAAAATGCATTATGCATGAACAAGATTTTCCGCACGATCAATTTCCTTTACTTATCTTTTTCTCCGAATTGAAACGTATCAAGGACCAGCAGAGCTCAACCATGGGTCAGTCGTGTTTGTTGCCATCCTCCTATCTATAGAGTCAGATTTGATGCGTTCGATTCCAGTTAATGATAAGATTAGTTCTTTTGCCATATAGAAAATATACATAGTAAAACTGTAGAATGAACATTATTGTGCTGTAATCCGACCTTCCTGTGGGTAATATTACTAATATTCACTAATGTACGTGTTACTTGGGGCAGACTAGTACTGTAGTACTGTTTTGCTTGTTAAGATTGTTCTTGACTTCTTGAATAACTTTACCGATTCATTCATGTAATTTCTGTTCACATTCAATATAGCTATAAAAATCTTATCGATGACATTTAAAACTGAAGCCCTAAAAAGAGAACGGATCTAGCTGGGATCTTTAGGGCTCACGAAATTGCCCTGTGCCTAGGGCCCACGAATGTTTTAATCCGCCACTGGTTCACTGTTGCAAGCCAACTATGCATCTTTCTTTAGCAGTACTCTTAGAGACGCTGTAATCTGTGCTAAGTTTTAGACCATGCCCGTATGAGCCGTTAAAGGTTTGCTTATTATCGCAGACATGGTATGTCTATAATTGCTTTAACCTTGGTTTTGTCTGGCTTGAAACCATCAACTGAGCACGTACTAGATATACTTCCCAGGTATTTTATTTCCTTCACACGGAGTTGAATTTTGTTCTTGTTCAAATTTAGTTGAATTTCAGTTAAGTTGTTCGTTGTCTTTGCCAGCAATTGTGAAATATATCATCATGCACTGCTAGAAAACCATCAATAAGTCCGAAATGATTTTCAGTCATCTTCTGTGTGATGTACTCATAGCAAATGCCGAAGGATATCCTGTTAAACTTGTAACTTCCGAAAGGTGTATTGGAATGAGGACTGTTCGTCGAGTTTTTTATGCCAATAATAACTAGTCGATATAAGAAGACATCTCACCGCTTAGTTTGCTGGTGATCCGACCGACCAAGTGGAGGAAGATGGGATACATGGTCATACAGTTCCAACATAACAGCCAGTACTTGATCAAGTTCACCCTTACCAGTACCCCCTAGTGCGTATATGGTTTAAACCATTTCTCTGGGTTAGATGAGCGAAGATCCCTTACCTTTGTTTGGTAGTAAGCGGCTTTGGCTCTGGATATAAGAATAGATAACTTTTTGCAGATAAACTTACAGGCCGTTTTATCTCAACGAGTAAACGCTACTTGTCTTGCTTTGATCTGAGTTTTAATATAGCCCGTTATTCAAGCTTTATTCGAGGGATGCATAAGAACTGATCTTAATAGCATACATTCATCTAAAACATCTAAGAAAATAGAATTGAATGTTTCCAGCTTTAGGCCAATATCTTCTGCAGAAAATATTGCGTCCCAATCTGCATTCATAATCCAAGAACTCATATCGCTGAATTTACCAGCCTTTACTATTGTAACGATTTTGGACACAGGCGAAATCTTTTGACGTGTTTTCGGCTTCAGAAACAGAGACTGTTGATCCGACCGACCAAGTAGAGGAAGGTGGGATACATGGTCATACAATTCCGACATAAAGGAAGAAACAAACTCGTTCCATTTCATATTGTACAAGACAATATGAAATGGAACGAGCATGTTAGCCAAATCGTTAAAAAGGCAGGGAAAAGACTCTATATGGTAAGGCTTTTAAAACGATCAAATGCTAACATAAATATTTTGATCACTGTGTATACTACATTTCGTGAAAACTCGTGATCTCGTGAAAACTCGTGATCTCGTGAAACCAGCAACCTTGTTGAGCAGTGTCTCACCATGTTACAGAGAGAAAACAGTCAACTGAAGCAAGAAAATGAGGCCCTGAGGGGCAGAATTAACACCGTTTCATACATTGTGGCTGACTTGAACACCAAAATTAAAGATATCGAAAATGAAAAATCTTGTTTACTCACTGCCATTAAGCTCATACATGACTATTACGGAAAGGTATGCGAGAACGTCGAACCATCCAACGCCGTCGAGAGCCAAAGCGGGCCCCGGGTCAAAATTTGAATGCGGGCCCCTCCAAGCCTCCAACATTTTTAGTTCTAACGGCGTTATCGTGAAGTAAATAACTAAATGGAAGCCATCATATTTTCATTAGATTAAAGATGTAAAAAAATCTCTTCACCTAATATTTATGAATTTATTCACCTAAAATACGTTTCTATGTTACGTTCTACAAAAAGTGAAGTACTAAAAGTACAAAAAGCAAATAATATAGCTTCCGATAATGTACGAGAGCCTCTCTTTTCTTCATTCACGTGTTGCTGCTTCTCTCGCCTTTTTTGGCCCCCGAATTTATGTTGGTAAGAGGACATCACACAATAATCACTGATCACATCGATCACATTGTTGTATGAAAGCTCTGAAGTCGGAAGAGACTTGTAGAAACAAATTAAATATAATATCCAGTCAGGGCGACAGATTGCGCTGAGTTATGTCTAATTTAATTTAGACTACACACTACACAGTCGGTTTTCGCTACATTTGTTTTGTTTCAATTTTGTATATTTGAATAAACAACAACTAAAAAGTATCATAAATTCAAAGCAAAACAACAGTGATAAAGTAAAAAAGGCTTACAAAGCCGTTTATGTCTTCCTGATTTGATTTTGACTTCTTTGTCTGTTGGATGCGGATGCAACCTTTAAATTTGAACCTTTATAAACAAACAAAGTGTTCTCTTGCGGCTAGATCGCATATTCCCACACAAAATAGCAATGCTGATTGACAAGTTGGCTTGAGAAACTTAAAACCGCTATTTACATGGCAGAAAATACTTCATCGTCAATTCGTCACAGAGAAATATTATTTTAGAAATGCATTCGTATTTACTTGAAAAAAAAATCAAAGTAAAGCGTGTTAAAAATTTTGGGGGCCAACTTTCTGGGCCCCAGAAAGTTTTCAGGCACTCGCCCTATCCCCCCTCTCGACGCTAATGGAACCATCTCATAAATTTACGAACAATTATGCTGTACGCGAATCGCAGAAGAAATAAGTAAATGAATTAAACTGTGAACAGAACCAAGCAAATCAATGGCACACTGTAAATCAACCAACTGGTAAAGGCAAAAGAAATAGCGTCATAGCGCCTGCTGTCGAAGTTATCAATAGATATGAAATTCTCGGTAAGCTTTCTCTAGACGAAGAGAAAACGCAGCAAAATATCCAACCGATAAAAGGCAGACAAGATTCAAAACAGAAACAGAAGTATACAACAACAAACGATTCCACGACCAACTCTATCAAGCAGACTTACGATCAATGTTCTTCCCCACCTATTCGCAGCAATATAACCATTACTGACGATTCTATGCTCAGAAGACTTAATCCCACCAGACTGCGTAAAAACCTGATGAGAAGCGTAAATGTCAAAACCTTTCCTGGAGCTCGTTTGACAGATATTGAGCATTACATTAAACCTACGTTAGAATCTCACCAGAATACATTGTTATCCATGCTGGAACAAATGACCTGAAGAACAAGTCGACCCAAATCCTTACAGAAGATATTTGTGCCCTTGGAGAACAAATCGTTAGCTGTCTGCCTAACACTAAAGTAGTCGTACCCCAACTAATTACTAGGACAGATGACCTTAGCCTTTCAGTGAAGGTTAAAGAGGTAAACATGAACATATCTAAATTGTGCACCGAGAGAAAATAGAGTGTAATATCTCATGAAAACATTAGAAGTAACCACTTAAACTCTTATGGTCTACACCTAACAAAAGCAAGGTCAGCTATTATGGCTAGGAATTTTATTAAGTTTTTTTAAAAGTTTAAATCAGCATTGACATACTAATCTCATATTTCCTGAAGTACACAGCTCCACGACAAATAACGAAAACACAGCTTTGTTATCACACACTACTAATTATCCTAGACTTAAGGGTTTCAGAATTGGACACTTGAATGTCACTAGTTTGATAAAACGCATGGATGAACTTAAAGCTTACCTGTCTGAACATCAATTATTTGAAATCCTTACTATTAATGAAACAAGACTGGACAGTAAAATTAATTCTGGCACAGTTGAGATCCGTGGCTATGATATAGTCCGTCATGATGGAAATAGCAGTGGAGGTTGAGTGGCAATTTATGTCCGAGACATAATACTTTATGTTAGGCGCGACGATTTGCTTGTAGACGAGTTAGAAGCAATTTGTCTTGAAATCAAAAAAACTAAATGTAAACCCTTTTTAATAGCCACTAGATACCGCCCACCCAATTCATCGGTAGAGACGTTTGATAAATTCGAGAATTTTCTCTATTTAGCTGAAAATGAGAATATGGACTTAATTATCACCGGCGATTTCAACTGTGATCTACTTGCTACAAAATCGGACATACACAAGAAGAAATTTACAGACCTTGATATTTACCAATTGCAACAGCATATTAAGACATCGACGAGATCAACATTAAAGACCAGCACATTAATCGACCTAATAATCATTAAAATCGAAGACACTAAAATCATCGATAGTGGAGTCATCGAACTGGGCATCAGCGATCACGACCTCGTGTACATGTGCCGCAAAATTAGCCTTCCGAAGTAGAGGCCGAAAACTGTTGAGACGAGGCAATTTAAACACTTCGATTCCGTTGCTTTTCAGAATGACCTTCGTGAAGCATTTACCACGTCTACCTTCCCCTCAGACCCGAATATTATGTGGGAAGAGTGGAAGACTACATTCTTGAAAATTGCAAGTTTTCATGCTCCCATCAGGACTCGTAAAGTAAAAAGTACCCACACTCCTTGGTTAACCGATGATATTAAAAAGCTTGGTTATCGTAGAGATTATCTTAGAAAGAAAGCAATTAAACTTAATTCGCCCAATTATCACGATGCCAATAAGATGTGTAGAAACCATGTCAACAAACTTACCAGAAAAGAAAAAAGTTAGTATTGCAACACCAAGTTAAAAAAGTGCAGTAATAGCAAGGAGTGTTGGCAGGCAATAAATAAATTATTAAATAAGCAATCCAAATCAACAATGATCAACGAGATTAAGGTTAATGGATCAAACGTGACTGGCGACAAAAATGTTGCTGAAGAGTTCATTAACTATTTCTGTTCAATTGGACCAGAATTAGCAAACAATATTTCTCCCCCTAGCATTGATCCATTCAGTTACGTGACATTTGAATTTCATGATATATCAAATGAAGAATTAATCTGTGTAATTCAAAGCTTGAAAATGAGTAAATCACCGGGTGTCGATAAAATTTCTGTTAAATTACTTAAAGAAACTGGTAATACGATAATATCCACAATTGTTTACTTGTTTAACTTATCTTTACGTACTGGGGTTTTTCCAGATGATTGGAAATTTGCCAAAGTCACCCCAATTTACAAATAGGGCGAAAAATCAGACTGTAAAAATTACCGACCTATATCGATAATTTCTGTTGTCGCCAACGTATTTGAGAAAATTGTTTATCAACAGATGACGGTTTATTTGGACGTAAACAATATCATTTCAGCAAACCAATTAGGCCTTCGATCTCGCCACTCGACTGGAACCGCACTTCTTAATTGTACAAATCAGTGGCTCGTGAATATGGATAACAGGCTTATTAATGGCTTTCTCTTTCTAGATCTTAAAAAAAATAATTTGACACTGTTGACCACAATATACTTTTATCAAAAATACAGCTCTATGTAATACGAGGGACAGCACATAAATGGTTTCAATCCTATGCAAAGGACAGAAAACAAATATGTAAAGTTAACCAGACAATGTCGAGTGCTAAACCTATTCACTCTGGCGTACCACCGGAGACAAACCTTGGCCGTATACTTTTCCTCCTTTATATAAATGATCTTCCAAATTGTCTTACTACAACAAGTGCTACAATATTCGCAGACTACCAGTTTATCACGTGTTCAAACTAAAAACGTCCTTGGAATCATTATAGATGACCAACTTAAATGGCATGAACATAATGCCAAATAATGTAAAACCATATCTTCACGCATTGGATTATTAAGAAGAGTAAGAGATCTTGTTACACACGATGTCTTAGTAACAATGTACAACTCACTCGTTCTGCTACACTTCAATTATTGTTCTACGGTGTGGCATGATTCTAGCCTTGATCATATTAATAAACTCCACAAATTACAAAAAAGAACTTCACTTGTGATAACAAGGTCTAACTATGACGAATAGTCATCCCAAATTTAACTAACACTAACGTAAGTAAGTAGGTATTGTAAAATAAGTATATTGTGTAGTGTAATTGGTGTTAATTTTGTAGTAGAAGTAATTATAATATGTAAAATTTTTACCGCTTCTAGCGAAAACACACGGCCCTTTGAAAACCAGATTTATGCTGAAAGGTTACCTTGTTTAAACAAATACAAATACAAATACTACCGTTATAAGGCCTGTTATTGAATATGCTTGTCAGGTTTGGCATTTTAACATTCAAGATTATTTGAGCGACGACATTGAAAAGGTTCAAAGACGTGCATTAAGAATTATGCTACCATGGTTAAGTTATAGAGAGGCCCAGAACTCTACGGATATACCTTTACTTAAAGTGCGCCGCGAAAAATTGTGCGAACAATTTTTTTACAACATGAGTAATGATAAGTTAAGTGAATTTTTGATTAGTAAAGCTTCATTTGGTTAAAACATGAGACCGAGATGTAAATATAGCAATTATATATGTAAGACTGACCGTTTTAGAAAATCATTTTTACCACAAATTATTTTAAAGGAAAATAGTAAATAATTATCTCTGTAATATTTTACTTTGTAACGTTACTGGTGTAATTTAACCTTATGGTTACAAAATCGGTTCTATTATTAAACAACATTACATTATAAGCATTTCCAATCGAAATTACCGTATTTGGAACAGTTTCTGATAGCCAAGATTCAGTTATTGAGACCACTGATGGATTGTTAACAGTTACAACCCCGACTAATATATCCACTTTATTTGTTAAGTGGCATACATTCGATAGACAGACGGATGGGACAGTGTTTTATTTTTTTGGAGCATAGCAAGGTATAGATACCAAATTATTTAAATTCCTACATTTAAAAAGGGGACCGTTGTGAGTGTCTGATGCGGGCGGTGAGTAATTTTCACGGGAATGTAGTGTTCTAAGTTGTGTCCTCTTTTAGTGGCAAGTATTCGGTTTGGGATATTTTCATTTTCAATTTTTCCATTTTATTTTTCAATAAGCGCGTCATCAATTGAGTATAAGCTATAGCTCCTAGGTTCATTAGCCACGTTTATGATCGCGTTATGTGACGAACAAATTCCAGATACTTCAACCAACTGCTGGTCTGGTTGTACGTAGGTTGTTCCCGAAAAAAATCCTGCCTGTACATTTTGTGGTTTGATCTATTGAACGATCTTGTGGGATATTGTCGCTGTTGATGAATCACTTGGTTGTTGGTGTATTCCCCCCGAGATGATTTCTAACTCTACGCCCTACGGTCTACTCTGTCGCACGACCGTGTTAACTGTAGTCGCTGTAGATAGGTCGCTTTATTGGCGGTAAATCGATCCCGATGGAAATCCTGGCTTTGCATCTTCTGCTTTGCTCTATTGGACAATCTTTTAAACTGTTGTCGCAGTTGACGATTCACCCTATTGCTGGTGACATGACTTGGTGAGTCCTGTGCAAATGATCTCTGAGTTGTTCTACTGGGTGATCTTCTTAGATTAGATGTTAATACAGATAAACAGAGAGTGAAATTTCTCATACTGTTTTTTCCTATAATCTTGCATTTGCCCGGCAATTGATTTACTGTAACTATAACCGATGTTAGACTCTTTCGAATGAAAGATGAACTTGGTTTCGAAGACAGCCTATCGGCTTGGGGTAGGTAGACATATCAGAGCGCGAATTTGTACTAATCGTTGAATAAATTATGTCATGCTGTTTCTTCTTGTAGTCTTGCATCTGTTCAGCAAATGATTTATTACAACGAGTATTTAACTCCTTCTTTGACGAACTTAATTTTGAAGACGAACTATCAACTAGAGGGCAAGAGAGCACATTAATTAATACGTGAACTCAAATTATTCGATGTCATTGAACCAGAACCTTGTCCTTTGAGGACTGAATCATTGATAATGTCTTCGATTTTATTGTGAATAGATCTTACTAATGCGGATAAATTTTCTGTAATATTCGGCTCTTTCTTGAGAATCGTATTTAATTCTCTCCATATCACGTTCTAGGGATAAAACAGTCTTCGAGATAACTGCAATTTGGCTTCGACAAGGTCGATTTAGGTCATGATCAACATAATGCTATCGGCCTCTTCGCGAAGTTTTTTTATCTTGGTAGTTCTTTAAGTTATTTGATCTTTTGTGAAATTCTTGGCGGATTTTAGGCATCATTGCTTCATTTGCTTTGATTCTGGCTTCTGCTATAGCTAAATCCAACTTGATTCCTTCGGTATTTGTTAAGAACTCATCCCACCGGCAGGAGCGTACAATCCTTCTGTCTTCACCCGAGGCATATCCACATGTATTCAGGCAATAGTTATCGCCAACAAACCGGCGACAGCAAGGTTCGTACAATGCATCCCTTACTTTCACCCTCACATGCCAGATATTTCTTTGTTCTTCCACCAAGATATCACGACTCTATCACTCGTAAATTGTTTCTTCCCTCCATAAGGCAAAGTCCATGATGTTTGATTTATCCTTAACGAAATTCTTCAAAGATTGATAGTCCCGCTACAAGATAACTTTAAATTTGACGTAGCCGAAGTCATTCTACCGTTGACGCCTGATGTACTTGCTGAACGGTCTTAAAACAAGTGACCTTTTGTATAATACTTTTTACCTTGTAATTGATTGTAAATCCGTTGTATTTTAATTTCTAACTTAAGATGGATGCGATTAAATTATTATTATTGCCTTATCCTTACAGTGCACATAAATTTCCACTGGGAAATGATCTTAGTATAAATTAGATATCAAGAAAAGTCTTTTGCCCTTAGGTATCTAAAACTTTTCGAATGATTCTCACCGTTCCTAATAAAGTTACTTTCTGCAGGAGGTGTGTACAACAATTAGTATCAACGTGTTCCAGCCATTTTCTATGATTCATTCCAATTGTTCCCAGGGGTTATCACCGTTATAATTTTTAGTTCTCTGAGATTTCGCAATCGTTTTAGTTCTCGTCTCAAATCTTGATACACATCAATCTTCTCCATTTTTTTCACAATGCTTGTGTCGAAGGAACAAGTAATATCTATCAATAGACATGACCGCGTAGCTTTGTTCACTACAACTATATCTGGTCTATTATGATCCAGCTTGTTGTCCGTTTGTATCGGAAAGACCCATAATAAGTTGACTTCATCTGTTTCAATCACTTTTTCAGGTGTATGCTTATACCATGATTCCTCGCAGGAAATACCGGCCTTCTTGCATAATTTCCAATGTATCACTTTTGCTACTTGATCATGTCTCCATCCCTTGTAATACCTTTGCGACAATTTTTGGCACTCTGTTGTTATATGTGCCACGGTTTCCTCTGCACTGCCACAAATCCTGCAACTATTTGCTACGTTCTCTTTATACACTGAATGTCTTATTGAATTGGTTGTGATTGCTTGCTCTTGAGCTGCAAATACTGTGCTCCCTGTTTCTTTCTTCAATCCTGCATAACGAAACCACTCCCGATTGTTTTCTTTATCCATATCATCCTTTACTGCTGTTGTAAACCGCCCGTGGAGTGCTTTCTCATGCCACTTTCGTTGGTGGTCTTCTTTATTCTCTTTCCTTAAACTGCTCCCGTCTCTGACTCCTTCGATGTTAACCACTCCCTCCCCTACGATTTGTCTCGCCATCTCATCTTGCCGTCCATTCACGTGCAATGCCAAATTATTTCTTTCCGCCTCAACACACTTTTCAATTCCAATAAGTGCTCTCCCTGCGTTTTTTCTAGTGAAGTACAGTCTATGTACGTCACTCCTTGGGTGTAATGCACCATATATTTCTCAAGGGTTTTCCTGTCTAATGCCTTCAGCTCCTCATCCGTACAACCGATTATCCCAGCTCCGTGCTGCATCAATGACACCCCCCAGGAGTTAATTGCTAGAATAATATTCCTTCCATTCAACTTTGACTCAAGGATCTTCTTTGTCCTTCGCAAATATTCTTTCTGAATTAATACCTTAATTTGCTGTTGCATTATCTGGTCAATCTCTAGCATACCCAGATATCTGTATCCTTCATCATCGATAGTTTTTATGCTTTCCCCATTTAGCAGCTGTATACCGTCAGATGTTACCACTTTCCCTCCTTTTAATTATCACCACACCACATTTCTTTACTCCAAACTCCATTCGTATATCTTGGATGAATAGAAATACCGTCCTGATCAGAGAGTCAACTTCCTTACTAGATTTTCCAAAGAGTTTGAGTTCATCCATGAAGAATAGATGATTCATCTTTGGGTTTTCTTTACCATAATGATATCCAGCTTTACAGCTTCTTAACAACAAGGTCGTGGGTGTCATGTATATAACAAACAATAGTGGTAACGGACTATCACCCTGGAATAATCCTCTCTCGATTTTTTCCTCCCCTAACTCTTGGTTTCCAGCTATTAACTTGATTCTCCAAAGCGGCATGGTTTTTTGGACGAATGACCGAATATTGCTGACAACTCCAGTCATTTCCAGGCATTCAGTAGTCCACGAATGTGGAATCATATCTTAAGCCTTGCGGTAGTCAATCCATGCCACTGCAAGGTTAGCACGTCTCCTTTTGCAATTCCTCAGGATGGTCTTATCTATCATTAACTGATCTTTTGTGTCATGAAATTTTCTTTTACAACCCTTTTGTTCATCTGGGAATATTGCTTGATCTTCCATACGTCGTTACATTTCATCTCCAATTATTCCAGTAAGCACTGTCCAAAACACGGGTAAACATGTAATCAGTCTACAATAATGACAACTACAATGCTACATGACTCACCTTTCATTCATCAACCGTCCGTCCGGTTACCATCCATTTGGATGTTTCCCTAGAGCTCACTATGTCACCAAGTTGCACAGCAAAATTCTTGCATAAAGCGCGGACAAGCTCTTTATCCAGAAACCCTGTATCCCATCTAGACCCAGGACCTTCCAATTGGATGTTTTGCTTAGCTGTTGCTTAACTCTTGTTAAGCATTCTTTCATCGATCGTGATATTTTGTTGGCCATGATGTCGAGTTTTCAACTGATATTTCATTCCTTTTTTTACCATTCAGCATCTTTGTTATGTTCCACCGGGTTTGCCCACATTGATTCCCAAAATTCTCATGCCTCTGTTACGTCGGGGGCAGCCGATGAGCGATTTGTTTTTCCCTCTATCTCGCTATAAAATCTCCTTTGATTTTCTTCAAATAACCTGTTCTATCTGAACTGTTTTGTTCGATTTTCATATCGCGTTATTTTTGCTGCCTTTACCGTTACCCTTTGTTTCAACTCCTCAATCACCGTTGTAATCCCTTTTTCGTTCACTTTATACTTTCTTACGAGATAAGCCATTTCTTTATCATACCTTCTAATTTCATTTTTTTCCCTTTCAAGCTTGCTAATAACTTTCCTTGCCTCTTTGATGTCTCGTTCTATTCTCTTCTTCCACCAGGGCTCTTTTATCTCTCTCATTTCTCTTTCTCTGAAATCCAGATTTTTTGCAATGTACCATGTTATCGCTACCATAACGATACCCTCTCACAATCGGGTTACTTTTGAATTTGCAGTACGTTACCAATCTATTCCCTTCCTTTCTCCGCTTCCTTCTAGCAGTAGGATGATTACGACCGGTTCCACGCTGCTGGGCCATGGAGTTCCTGCCGGTCGAAGCACTTTCACCATAAGTTCCAGTACCACTCACACCGTTACGAGTTTCAATTAAATTTTCTATTCACTCATTAGAGGTCAGTGGTTTCAGGTGTCACCACCACCAGTGTTTTATTTGTTCCACCAACACTAGAGGGGTTGTCGGCCAAGACTCACGAGTCCCCACCACCCGTGTGGTACTTTTATTACTGATTCCTAGACTAGGTGGACTGCCGGCCAAGGCTAACGGGCCCCACCTAACCGGGTGTATATTTGGAATTTTCCATGTCATAGGCGGGCTGTCGGCCAAGACTATTTAGTTCCACCAACAAAATACATTTGCGTTTTCATACACCAATAATTCATCAGAGAACTACTGATCAGAATTGTGAATTAAGGCCAGAGTACAGTGGTATACCCAAACTCATGGCCGGGAAAGAAACTGATTTCACTTAGTTAAATATCTGTACAAGCTTTTCTGTAAGCCTTAAAAAACCACATATTACTAGAAAGCTTACAATCTACAAATATTAAAAATCCACTTCAAATGATACCATGGAGCAATATAACCTAACACCAGCCAGCTAAAAAGGGCTCATAGTGTGAATTACCTATTCTTACGTTGAAAATTATGCCTGTCCACAGTTTGCCAGTGATTGCATTCTGATGGTATTTTTTTAAGTAAATAGATTAATGTTTTAAGCAATGGATTTTTCAAAATTTCGAATATGTCGGCTACACGGCTTGTCTGAAGTTGAATGAACAAAATCATATCAATATGTGTTAATAACATTTAGAATATGACCTCTATGACAAAATCTATCGCTTAAAACAGAGAACTCTGAGATTGATCATTGGTGAAAATTTCCGTCAATTAAAACAAATTGTTCTCGAGATATCATTTTTCAAACTTGAAAAACGTGTTTTTGGAGAAAAAACGCTTTAAAGCTAATAAACAAAATTAAAGATCACCTAAGCCAAAATTATCCGTTATAGCAGTGTTTGAAATGGGAATGAGGGTATCGGAGCAAGAATACAAAACGTGGAAATACATCGTATATCCTCGGGGTGTTACTCCAGCGATATGAAGAGTCCCATTTGCGAGAGACGTTCTAATGGCGCTAAGACGTAGTTGTCTGTTGAGGCGTCAATCCCATCGAAATAAGGCTCCACTTTAATGTTGTGGCTGACTTAAGGGACATAAAGCAAAGTCCGAGAGACAGTCAATCTACAGGTGGCTTTTCAAAGGAGTGAGAAGTCGTAACAATGCCATGTTTTGGCGTTGTTGTTATTCGAGTGGAGGTCGCATCAGTGAACCGACGGAGACCTATGCTAAAGCATAGCTAGATCAAAACACTTTTTGAAAAAGTTAGATTGGCATATCATTGGACAGATATGTTGGAAAATCTTTCGCTTAGGCTGTGTTTGGCATTTTGGTTTTGGCCCCGACTTCTCGTCACTATAGGTTCCCTGATTTTTGAAGTGAGGATAGATCCATGTCGAATTTTCAAAAAGTGTACCCACAATCCAATTCAAATGTAGTTTTTCAGGGTGGTGTATGGAGCTCAACCCGACTGGTTGACTGAGCTTACTTAAATTCAATTAAGCACAATCACAGCACTATCACAACTCAGGAAAATAAATGAGCGAGTCTCAAAAAGGTCGGCTTCGTCCAACGCTTGATTAACACCGAAACGCTGTAACTCCTCCCGCTCAACAAGTGTCTTCTTTTGCCTTGTCGATTTCAAATTTTGGACTTGGCTTGATGTAAGCACACTCGGTTCTTGAAATAACGCCTTCTCTGTACAAATAAAGCCCCAAAATCGGGTACAAAAGTCAACTGCATAATGAGAAGAACAACGTTATAAAGAAATTAAAATTGGAGAGAACACTTAGGGTCGTAAAACATTCATTAACCCCAACAGTTCAATGCGTCGTAAGGTTAGTATTGATACAGATATGACATGACACGAAAATGGAGGCCACTACGTTCTTATGACACTTGTTCAAACTTGACAATTGCTGTTCAAAAAAGCCAGTTGACTCACTTTACCTTAACTTTCCACAAAATATCAAATTACATGATAAAACTGGCGAGTTAGTACAATTAAGGTCCAATTTTGCATCAACATTTCAGTCAGGTTTTCCATCTGTTCAATTAATATTAACTATTGCATGGCACAAAATCAATTAAAAGTATCTGATACAATTTTGCCCCATGAACTGCAGTTTTTAACTTCCAAGAGGTCTATAATTCCTTAAAAACCGAATGAGTAATTTTTTTTTAAATGGCTCACGCCAGTGGTGTAGTCCTGGAACTTTAACAAGGGGGGCTCACCAACACAGTGTCCTGAACATCAGGGGAGGTCCGAAAAAATAATAAAATTGAAAAATGCTATTTTTTTTATTTTTGGTAACAGTAATTATGTAATTAAAATTTAACAATGTTTCTGTGTTTGTAAAAGGTAAAATATTAGGAATACAATCGCTACCATCAGTACTTGGGCGGCACATATTATGGCCGACTAGAAATTACTGAAATCATTCTTGTTGGAAATGACTGAATATCTTTTCATAAATTTCACAGAACATTCAAACATGATTAAACAATCTGCAAAAAAATATAAAGGGGGGCTCAGCACCCCCAAATTGCCATGGAATTTTAATAAGGGGGGCTCAGCTCCCCTGAGCTCCCCCTCCACTACACCCCTGGCTCACGCACATCCAAACAGTCAACAAGGAACAAAAAACAGCTTCCAACACTTCAATGAAAGCCTATATACAGTTGAGTCCCGATAACTCGAACCCTCGATAACTCGAAGCTCGCGCTAACTTGAACCAAAATCAATTTCCCCCCGACTTGCTTCATACTGCTACTGTGATTTTAACCTCGGAAACTCGAACCCTCGATAACTTGAACATCTTGCCATCTCGAAGTGAAATTGTTCTCCCTTCGGGTTATCCCCTTTATAATTTTCCCCTCGATAACTTGAACCTCATTTGTGTGACGATGTCAAAACGTAATTCAGAACATTTAATTTACTTTGAATTAAAATGAGCAGTATGCATTCATATTAAAGTGTCTAATTGACCATTGTGTCAAGTTCTTTACTGTCTTGGTATTAGGTGTACATAAAACGTATTTTGTTGTTTTGTTGGCAAAGTATTGTTTTGTTTGCACTCTTTCTCTTAAATAAACCTGAACCAAATGCACTCCGTATAAATAGTAACAAAGCATGTAAACAAAACACATTTTATTCCCCGATTTTCGTTCATTTGATGACATCTCCCGATAACTCGAACCTTTTTCGATTTCCTCGAAGGTTCAAGTTATCGGGAGTCAACTGTATGTGATTTCTGAAAGAAACAAAAATTGATATTTGGATTAATTTTCAGGTGGACTCTCCCCTTAATCAGTTATGATTCTTTGACGATATCCCAAGTAGCTTAACGATACTTCTTGAAATCACAATTATGATGAGTTCATTATGAAAACCTATATTTTTGGAATAAATTACTGAACTTACTTTAATGTATCCAATCGTTTTTGCGAAAAGTATTGTTGCTGCCTTTTTGTTTCATTTTTCGTTTAACTATCAAATTTCACGGTCAAAAATGTGCATACACTCCGGGTAATTGATATAAGTCATGATTTCCACACTTTTCGATCTTAACTTACATTTACAATTTTTTTATTGATCGCCCACCTCTTTCATAAATATCGAAGAACTTCACAAGTTTAAAGCTCGCTCGATGTGAATTACTTCTCTAAAAATTTAGTTTTTGCATGTTTTTCTCCTATTTCAGAATTATGTCTCAATGATGGAAAATTTGAGCAAGTAAAAGATGAGAACAAATGTGTGGTTCAATCTTGTAACTGTCTTCCGGAATTTAAGGGACCAAAGTGTGCTGAAAAAGGTAGGCCAAGAACAAGAACGTTAATGAATTTACGTTAAGTACATTTTGCAAACTCATGAATGCGTATTTTTCATCTTTCAACTTTATGTCGTAGTCTCCTCACCCCCCGGCCGCGCAAAGCGTGGTGCGTAGTACTAGTTGAAGTCCTAGTCAATTCTTCGTTCCGCTGACAATTTTTGTTCTGAACGTTCCTAAAAATTTAATGATGTCCAGCCTGTCGCGACGATTGTCGAAACTAACGTCCAAAACGATTTATTTAAAGATCTCTGAAAATCACGGATTTGCTTGATAAAAACACTCAACATGTTATTGCCGTATACGTGCCAGTGGTGTTATTGTGAAACAATAGCCCAAACGAAGGAGCACAACTAATACAATATTTAATCAAGGCACACACTAACTTTATTATAATGGACAGATTTGTTCTTGTTTCTTAAGCTGTTGAGGGCCATTATCGATATATATTTTATTTTAAGCATAGGAATTAGAAAAAAAAAAGATGTTTTTACGCAAATGGTGACCAGCCTGTAAATTATAAAAAATTATTATATGTTGGTGTAATACGTAACATAAGTGTCGGAAGGTGCAACTGACTGTGGGGCCACAAATTGAGCAGTCTGGGGCTTGCTTCCCAATCTAGACGTGAGGTGGATTGTGGGCCAGATTTTAGAATGAAAATAGGAGCAATATTGTTTCCCAAAAAAAAATTCAAAAACAGCGTTGCCTCCATCAGTTGTAGTGTTTTTCTTCATTTTTTGGCTGCACAACCTGCAAACACATCACCAATTTCAGCTATTTTTGCGAGGCTTACGTAATGGAACCCAGGGCTTTTCGTATATTTTCGATTCTAATTTGGGAAAAAGTTATAGAAATGACAAAGCTTTACTCAAACTATCTATTCATGATTTTGATTTTATTTTCGCTTAGGAAAGTTGTGGGGGTACGAGCCCCCTGTGCCCTAACGGTTGCTACACCTATGTGTGAGTGGCCAAACGTTCGAAGACGTTGCAGTATTTATTTGCAAATACATAAGTCCCTTGTATAACTGACTTTTCGCATAATATTCTTTGCTATTGTTTTCTTCTCTTCTAAGTTTGTTCTTAATTTTTCTCTTCTTGGTTCGCATTACAATTTCCATTAAGCAAGAACTACAAATTCACATCATCGGAGTTATTTTTTTCATTCTTTTGCTTCAAAAGTTGTTCATCGTACACTGTTCCCCAGTTCTCTCAAGTGGACTGCCGAGGTACAAGGGTTTGAAAGGGGTTGGCGGTATAAAATTCTCCGTAATTTATTAGTTACAATTGTTAATCTTTATCGCCTTATTATGATTTTTGGCTAAGACTCAACTGTTTTCGATTTCCAGTTATAATAAGGGTGATTTCTTTATAACAATAAATTTTAGGTAATTTGATGGAAGGTGGGCGAGGCCGCGAGGGGTGAATGCATATTCGTATGATATAACCAGTTATCATATTCAGCAATTTTTCTATGTTCCGTCGCAGGATGTTTGCTACTAATCTCCTGCTTTATGTTAATAAGTATCTTGAAAATAACGTGCAGAATTTGAATTTCATAAGAGAAATACAAGGCTCCGCTGAATTAGGACAGCAAAGAAAAGCAACTAGGGAAGACATCATATACCTTTAGTCAAAAATCCAATAATGGGTATATATTTATAGGCATTTCCCGATTGTGCTCCCAAAACCATGAAAAGTTGCTACCAAAAACACCAAAAAATGCTAGAAAGTTGCCAAAAATTCAAAAAGTTGCTGCCTTAAAACTCGGAGTTTCTACTACCTGTCATCGAAATTGTACAATATTTTCACACAGTACTTTATGAACGTGATGTTTTACGTTTCCTTTGTTGTCCTTAATAACTAGGGAAAACTAATTTTTCGTCCATAATTATTTGAAACAGGAACAAAAAATGATTTATTTCAGTATAATTACATTTGTTCACTTCAACTGAAATGTAACGTATAACAATCATAACTTGAAGAGTTTGTCTACACAAAGTCCAACAAACTTGAATCATGACACAAGCTTCAAGATAGTCTTCAAGAGCCCTTTCTTGTTGGGAGCTAAAAGCATTTGTCAAAAGACTAAAAGCTCTTTCTGCAGATGCAGAACTTGGCTGAATCAACAAAAGTGTGTTGACAAGAGAGGCCCAGTGCGGAAGGGTCTCCTTGTGGGAAGCCCACCAGGTCAACTTATCATTTTCACATGTGACTGTGACCCCATCAGCTGCAGCAAGATACAATGGAAGCTCTTGTGCCAGATCAACAATTGTGCCGTCAGTGATAAAAGGGAAATTCCTTAACTCTTGCAGTGATGCTGCTGTCGGATTCAAGTTTTGCACTTTAATAGGGCAGGAAAGACGTGCAGCTTTGAATGCTCGCACAATTCCATAAAACTGGCCACTAAACCTTACTTGATAAAACTGGAGACCTGGTTGTATACAAGACTTTGCCTGTGCGACTAACTTCGTGCACAGCGCATCATCGCCATTAGCAATTTGCCGAGCAACAGCCAATGTGTTAGGATAACTGTCAACTGCTACAGCCCTGGAAACAGCGGAAAGCCTTTCATAGCAGGTGAAAATCAGTGGCCCATTTACTTCCAGGTAATACGTGGCATTTACAAAATGCACCCCTGCATCAATGAGTGCAACCAACTCCAAGCGTAAGGTTTGGCAGCTTTGGGAATCGTTGAATATTTCTAGCAGATGTTGGCGATTAGAAGGACAGATTTCTTCATTCTCACGAAGAAATGGCTCGACAAAACCAAAGTAATTCACCACTTGGTTAAGCACATCCCATTTGTTTCACCAAAGCGACTCACTGAGTATACGAATAGACTGCCCTGTTTTCTCCTTCCAAACAAGCCGTGCGTTGTAGCTGTGAGAGAACATTCCTATGCAATAGCGAGCAAAACGATCAAGGATTTGAAATTGAAAATGATTGCCAACATTGTCTACTGTGTGTGAGAAGCACACAACATCCAAGAGCTTTCGAAAAAAGAACATTAGCTGTCTCAAGGCAGTGCCATTTACGGATGCACCATCTCTCATTTCCCCAATTAACACATTAGGACCAAGTTTATAGTCCACAGCCAGGCAGGACAGTAGTCTTTGAGCCAATGCCTCTCCTGTCAGTGCCTTTGTAAGGATTTCCAGGCGTATTACACGTTGAGTTTGAGAAACGTTCTCCTGAACATAGCAAATTATGATAACAAGGGCTTCACCCAATCTAGCAGTACCATCAAAGATTATAGATGCCTGTTTTACATCTTTGAGTTCTTCCAGGAGTCTGTTCTTTTCTTTTTCTAGTATTGCTGGAATTTACTCACCTAGGTGGCCGCTGCTGCTTAGCCTCTCTCCATGTTTTTCCAGCAATGGTCAAAGAACATCAACCTTTGCGAGTGGTATTCCAGCATTGAGAAAAGATTCAACTACTTCAAAGCGAAACAGTAGCATTTCTGCGGGCAAACATGACCCAACTGCATTTTCTTTCTTGTCTCTCCTCTGCAGACATTCCATTATCGTCTGGCTTTCTGATTTGCTCTTTGCAATATCAGAAATTCCTTTCTTGTGCTTCACTGATGGTACATTGTTAGTGATAGAACTTTTTTTAGAGGTAAATTCGCTGCAAGCATTACAACATAATCTTCTGTCCACTACAGCAAAATGATGGTTTGGGAAATACTTCAATCAATACCAACCAGTTGTCTTTTCGCTTACGGTATTGACGGTAGTTTTACTTCCCCTTTGCTTATATTTTCCTTTATTAACTGGACGTTTTCGCTTTCGACAATTAGCAGCTTTTGCAGGAGCTTTAAGACTTGCACCAGCATTTACTGCTGCTACTAGAATTGGATGATCTTCTTGGTCTACTTCGTTTTCAGAGGATTCCTCTGATTGGTCTTGTTGTTCGTCCATCCGTAAGTCATAATCAAATTTCTATTTTCAGAAATTAATATTATGAGAGCGCCATTTTGGAATATTTTCGACAGAAGAACAGGTGACCCAAGCAAGAGAGGTCCGAAATCGGATTTGATGACAAATTTCATTAGATATTTTAGTTTTTTACTATCAAATTTGTCCATTTATGCATTTAACCTACATTTTGCTAAAAAGTTGCTCCCAAAATCAAAAAGTTGCTGCCAAAATCAAAAAGTTGTTTGAGGTTGCTGGAAGAGGAAAAAGTTGCTCAAATCGCCATGTTGCTCAGAAGTTGCCGAGCACAATCGGAAAATGCCTATATATTTACAATTACACCCGAAAGATGTAGCTCGTTATTCAAACATAAATTTACAAGAGGTCTCCCTTGACGAATAAAATCGTCTGACGTTAGCCAGAGTAAAATAGTAGACTACTCGTCGTCTGTCAAAAAAGGGTTAAACAAAAGTAAACTACAGCTCAACATAAATCAAGAAGCAATTTCTCAGCAGGTTCTCACTACAAAATGTCATAACGGTCTTGTAAATTTAAGCAATCCTTTGCCACTTTTATCAAAGAACGAATGCTTCAAACAACATATATACGGTGCCATCAAAATAGAGATTAGTTATCTAAAAGGACAGTTCATGGAATAAAGCATCAAGAAAACGAAAAAACAATTTGGTGTAGTTCACGATATTCCCCTCGCCCACCGGGCGAAGCGCGGTGCGAGGGTACTAATCTCGACGTGCGTGGAGTCCTGTTACACGCGTGGTGACTAGGGAGAAAAATTTTTGCTTTGTGTATGTATGTTTCTATATACAGTAGGAGTCAAAAGTATGAGTCCATTTCTCTTAGTGCTGTCTTCTGGAAGATGCAGTTCATCCCAGGGCCTTGCCAGTGTTGGAGGCTGGACGCATGGGCATTGTTACATGTATGTAAGTCCCACATTTACTTCCTTACTTTTTCTTTTTATCAAGTGAAGATATAGAATAAGACTAGAAATACGTGCACGCAACAACCCCTCGCCCACCCTTCCAATATATCTCTTGAGAATCCAAGTAACAATGATAATTTTTCAAAATTCTCAAAAAGACAAATCCTTCTGAAAAAAAAGAAAAACCCACACAGAATTTCGCCGCAAATAAACAACAATCTTAACTGGAAATTATTTTATATTTAAACTCCTTATAGTCATATTTACGTTTAAAATTTCAATTCTGCTTTATTAAAACAAAAAGTTTGATGAGAATAACGTTCAACGGCTTAACAAATGGTAAGATGTCCATCCTTACAATTAAATTATTAAACAACGCATGGTAGGATCAATACCCTGAATTATTTGCGGGTTTATGGTAATTCGTGTCGTTTTCCAATTAGACTTGTCTCTCATTTGGCCTTAAAGAAAGATTGTTTTATTAGATGACCAGACTTTCCGTCTTAAAAGTGGAGCATTCTCATAGGTTATCAAAGGGATACCGGCATTACGGACAGCTCATGATTGAATATTTTTCTGACATTTTTTTGACTTAAAAAATTGATAAATTATACGTTACCTCAAAGTTGGTTACAAATGTCTTTAAGATCTGCTATGATAAGGGTTTATGCTAAGTATTCATCCGGACGTACAAGACTTTGGTGACGAAGATGAAACGAATTGCGAAATCGACGAAGTAAACAAGGAAAACATGAACGAATTCTGCAGTTTTATCGCTGACCAAAAATCGGAAAATACAAAACATAAAACAAAATACGACAAGCAAACCTTGTGCAAGTTTTGTCAAAAGAAGAATGAGAAGACGGAAGTAAAAGACGTACTTTTTCCAAGGCAAAACATCAATAAAAAAGAAAAATGGCGTATAAACCCGCAACTCTTGCGTATTTTCAACTAAGCATTCAGTGGCACCTCAACACAAAGGGTTCAAAGGTACATTTACACAACGACGACTTTAAACTTTCTTGAGAGGTTTTAAAATCCTGATGAAAGCATTACCGATCAAACACGGTAAAGGTCATCATGCAAAACTCACTCTTGAAGTGAGAAGGAGTGAAGCGGCCAACTGTTTTGCAGCGAGTTACCTGGTGGCTGTTTACCTAACATTTTTGTTTCGAGCCAAAAATGCATCCTAACGTCTTCAATGGGGTGACATTTCATAACGAAAAAATTCCTGATTGAGGCAATGAAATCTCTGTGTGGAAAGCGGAGAAAGCATCCAAAGACTGTCATGGTGTGGACAACTCTTCAGGACGATGAGTGTGCTACCCCACTTCTCAAACATTTGACCATGAACGCTGTCCAGTTAAATACTGCAAAATGTTCAAAAGTAATCGTCCTACAGAGATTAATGAACCAGAATCTTCATTCTACTTTACCAATAAACACCAGGAAAATCCAAGCGATAATATTTGGTACAAGGAGTCTCCCTTAGGGAAGAATGAAGTCGGGAAGCTACTTTTCAAAGCTGCTCAAATCAATTCCGTTCCTCGCAGAACTTGTATTTCAAAGCTACTCGATTCAGACGTACCTGTGATTGTGTAGCTCAGGTAAGTGGTCAGCAGAACGTGAAAAGTCAAAAGATTTATACAAATCGGTCTATTCAATTTCAGCGAAGAATGTCGTTTTAATACACTTAGTCGCTTAGGAAATGTCCTGACAGCCAGCGAATTCCCTTACGTCTTTTGTTCATATAAATCAGAAAGAACCAAGACAATCCGTTGCTGCAAAGAGTGAACAGCTGGCAAATGCATACTCCAAGGAGCTAACTTTGAGAACTGCTCTTTCAAGTTATAAATTGTCCAGTTACTGAGGTGGCCCTCAAAAGCGAAACCAGCCGCAGGCACCAAGAAAGCCATTTTGTTTGCCGGTCTTAAATCATTTACTGGCTTCAGTATTCAAACAATGTAAACAACTTGCGAGAGGTCCATGCAAGGGAAAAAAGAACGAGACCAAATCGATTTGCTTCAATACGGTACCTAAGTATGGTTTGGTCAACAACATACCACTCCCCGAGCTTGCACACGGCATTTTTGAGTGACCGGAATCCATGGATATATACATATATATATACATATATATATATATATATATATATATATATATATATAACTACATATATAATATAACTACATATATAATATTATATATATATAACTATATATAACTATATATAAACATACATACACAAAGCGAAAATTTTTCTCCCTAGTCACCACCCGTGTAACAGGACTCCACGCACGTCGAGATTAGTACCCTCGCACCGCGCTTCGCCCGGTGGGCGAAGGGATTTACATATAGTGGCTTCTGCTTAGCTCACCACCTGAGTCTTGGCAGGTCAATGGTTAGAACGTCTCACCGGTCATCAGAAGGTTGCGGGTTCGATCCCCGTCTGGGTTCAGAAATCGTTTTTCTGAGGCTAGAGTTTGACGAACGGGAGGCGTGCCCCCAGCCATGATCATTCCAAGTCCGTCGGTACATCTGAGTAAACCGTCGTTGCATAATGGCGAAATAGCCAAGGAATATTCTTCCTTCTTTATTGTCCAGTAACAAACATTTTTACACGAAATTCCCCCTAATTACTTAAAAAAGTTCTGGCGATTTCTACTTGAGTTTTTCGAGTTACTTATTGATTTACTTCAACGACATAGATTATTAAAGTTGCTATTTTGAACTCATCCTAATATTGTCTCGCTTTTGTTATAATGTTTCTGAATGAACTGTAGAATTGGAAATTTGAAAAAAAAAGAAGAGAGTAAAGCACTGTGTCCATGAAATTAATAGACACAGTACTAACGTAGACTACAAGAGCACTTTTTATATAGTTTGTTAATACATCTTCGATTATGTGTCCCCGCAACAGCGCGGACCTGGTTACGCCACAGATCCTCAAACTGAACAATTATAGCAACAGGTAACGCTGGTGACTGATGGGTTTATCCGCAAAGATAAAATCAATGACTGTTCCAGAAGCCCATTGCAGAGGGTACCAACCCTTGGCCACAAATTCATGGTTGGCATGACTCTAGCACCCTTTGCTAGAAACACCACAGGTTCTAATTCAGGGATGTCTTCTGAAGCGATCTTTTAGACATGGAATTGTGGATGAATGACATGCAGTGAACTGATACACTATGAGCAACTGGATGCTTAAGTTTAGTCAGTTGTTCATGATAGTAATTTGCAACTTGCTCATTGCTAAAGAAAAGTCTGGTAGCATCTTCAAGTTCAGGCAAATCAGGGATGTCTGATGGCTGACGGGTCAATGGTAATTTCCAGTCATCAACTGTAGACTCAGTTTCAGGGAGTCGCAACAATAAATCTCTGGGGTTGACTTGTTCAAAACTCATACCTTGAACTCGTTGATTGACGGTGAGCTTAACCATTCAGTCAAAAATATTGTAAGTTTGATACCTTTGCTTACAAGTGGCAGTTGATGGTTTAACATGAAAAAGAGGCTTATGTACTACACGTGGTAACTGACCTGGGTCAACAATTAAAATTAGAGATTTTCCTTTTTTAACTTTGTTGTTGAATGCTGTTTCTTGCTTGCAACGCTTATATATCCAGCGAAAAGTAACTTGACTAAGTATAGATTATTCATCAATGAGAATATAGTCAAGTCCATTCAAACTTTCTTGTAATCTACGCGGGCTTTGGCATTGATTATTTTTTTATCCCATGCTCCAATGAGTATTTTCAACAACGACTGAGTGTATAGTGATGCTTGATATATGTATATTATAAGCTGCCTAGCCGGTTGTTGCAGTAACCACACGTTTACGTTGCAAAAAGTTGCGAATAGCATTGATAAGACAACTATTACCACTACCTGCTTTACCAGTAATAACAACTTATTATTAACCGAGACCGCGGTCATTTAGGTAAAATATCAGACCAGGGTCTTGACTATACGGACCGAACCCACAGCGCGAGTTTCGTTCATAAAAGACCTTGATCTTATATTTTCCAGTAGTGATCAATCGGACAAGGTTAATAAGGTTTATTAAATGGCTTTTTTTTTTAAACGAAAATATACTGATGAGAATATATTACATGCGTTCAGCGTAACCAAGAGTCGTCAAGCGCTTATGAATGCACAGAACCCAAAGAAAGATGGTCTTTAAGCAGAAAAGAAGACGAATAAATAGAAAAGCCCGAAACCGTTGAAAAAAACAAGCACTATAAATTTCCTGATGCAGCTTTAATTTGCACCGGTCTATTACGGAAAAATAATGACTTCCAATCAGTGTCTCGGTCAATCAATATGCACCATTTCGTCGGAAGTAGTGCTCGCCATGTAATAATGACTACTTGTTAAGTCAAATTAGCGTATGAAGGGGTTCGTTTTTGAAGTCACTTAAAAACTCGCAGAATGTGCTTTATCGGATCTAAAGCACTTAGATATCTCCTCGTGTTGTAAATCTGATTAAGCATTCCAAATCACTTTTTAAATATTACTTGAAAATATTACACGAAATGTAGCACCGAATATTTCCACAAATGTTTGGGAGTGGTGTTGGTTTTTCTATATAATATTCATGAAGTCCATTTTAATAAATACCTTCTATTCTTTTGTAGAGTTCAACTGCAGTTTACTACCCTGCAGAAATGGGGGAAGCTGTGTTCAGGAGAGCGGGATTTTCGTCAAGTGTGTGTGCAAGAAAGGATTTGGTGGAGTTCTTTGTCAAGAAAGAGGTACGTACGGGACGAAGGATTTCTTTCTTTGAATAGTTTTAAGGGTTCATTTGAATCCCTCAAAATATACCTGGTGAAATATTTTGGTTAAAAAATACAACTGTTTTATAATTAAAAGGTTTAGTAAAAAAAAAACAAAAACAAACAAAACATTAGGCGCAACCACTAGTAATAATTTTTTGCACAAACATTTTAATTCGCTTTATTGCAAAATCATCAAAGTGCATATATACAGAGTGATTGTGATACTCAGCTATATAGTCTATAATTATATGAATATTCTCTTGCTAACGTCATTTGGCTCTTCTGCTAATCTCAGAGTTATTTCAATAGTTTAACTTATCATGTATGTTCGTTAAATTTGGAATTTTGTTACCACTCCGGTATGTTTTAACGGAATAGTTCGTTCATATTTTAGGTCAGGTTTAAGCATGTGAAATGAGTTCCTTTTCTTTTATTTCTCTAAGAAGTCTTTTAATTGTTCCACTGATTATTATAATCTTGAAGTGTGCTGGTTGTCACAGCTTTTCAAATGATTACTAAAGTTTTTGTGCCTGTATTCTTGACGTCGAATTTGTTCTTCGTGCAACGTTAAGCCGCTGTTACACGAGATATTTGTCTCGCGATTACCATCCTGGCGTATGCAATATTGAACAATCCAACAACAGTCTACGCAACTAGATTCCTGCTTATTATCAGTGAATTCTATTTACGATACTCGAAATGCTAATTCCCAGTTATTAGTCGGACAAAAAGTGAAGCCAGTATCACCGCCCATGGAGGGTAATTTTGTACGTCAGTTTCAGTCCTCTTCGCAGTCTAATTGTACGTCAGTTCCAGTCCTTTAAACGATTTTAATCTTCAGTTTTTGTTCAGTTCGGCTGCGAAAACATCCGCAACTATAGAAGAAGTGTTCAGACGAAATATTAATGGATGAATGAACATAATCGAGTATTTAAAAGGATTCGTTATTGCCGCGTGGCCTAAGAAGCGTGGTAGATGGTCTAAAGACGGTAAACTAACGGTAAAAAGAGGATGTGCGCTTAGAAGTTTCCTAAAGTAATTTTCCTTACCATTTTATCAGATTTTTCGTTTAGTAATTTGTTTTCTTAAAAATGTTTGTAACTCAGGTTCATTTTGTCGAAATATATTTGAAGCTGTTAAACTCGTTCCTCTCTTTTGAAGAGCTATTTTGAGTGTATTCTCGTAGCAAACTCTTCTGGAAAGTGTAAAGTGTTGCGTAACAGATTAAAACTGATCTACAAGATCGCGTAGGGGGCTGGAACTGACGTACAAAGTCGTCGTCTATGATGGACCACCTTGGTTTCACATTTCATTGGCCAGTTAGCATTCCAGTTATAGAAATAGGGTTCACTGTTTATGATTCGCTGCAGTATATCCTCGAGGCCCTCGTGCCAGTAATGCATACATCAGGACGACAATCACGAGGTACAAAATCACACGTGTAATAACACTTTTATGGGCTGATTACATGGGAAAATTTTATTCTGGGCTGAAATTCAGCCCGACTGACCGAGTTAAAAAATAGCCTCAATTACATGGTATATTTCAGCCCGGGTTTACGGAAACTGAAAGAAAATCCATACAGAAATTTCTTGGTAGCCTTTGTTGATTAGGGAATTTGCATCTTCCCAAGTATGTCAATCCTCTTTTCAGCCCAGGTTGAAATGTTTTTGTGCTGTTACATGGGATTTTCAAGCCCGGTCAACCGGGCTGAAAGATTTCATCCCGCCTAGCTCAAACCGGGGGAAACTTTCTTCATGTAATCGCTCCGTTTTTCCTGTATTTTATCAGAAGGCCGGGATTAAATCTCAGCTCGGGTAGGCGGGCTGAAATTTCAGCTGGGGCTAAGACTCGATATGTAGTCGGCCTCTTACCCACTTTTTTAAGTTCTTCTGTTTGTCCATCATAAAACCTTTAGCAATTTTGACAGATTGTCCTGTAAAGTAAGTCCCTTGCTTTACAGTTTATTTTTAATCATTCATAGGTAGAAATCAGGGACACTATTGCCAACAAACATGCGCATTGGTTCCTTAACAGACAATTTTGAGATGACGGCTTCATATAGATTTGATAGGGCAAAATCTTCATCGCACATTTTTTATTATATATCATTTAAAATTCCTACAAGTGTACATCTACAACATTAGTAAATATCGTGAGGCATAAGCATTTATCATCGTTACAAATTCTGTGTCAACTCGTCAAGACTAAATAGGTTTCCGAGACCCTTATAATCACACCCCTTACTCCATGCTTCATGTTTGTTAAATCTCCAAGATTTGGCGAAGTATGCTTCTCTGAGCCTCGAATTTGGCACTGCCTGGTTGGTATGTCTGACGGTTGAACGTCTGAACGCCATCGGAAAGGATCATACTTTGCTTTATATCTGTTTGAAGGTATTCCACGCCTTCAAACAAGTTTCCAAATGTCTGAAAATGTATGATTTTCGCGCATCAGAATATAAGTAAATTAATCCATCAGGCGACAATATAATAGCGAACTTGGCGTAAACCAGCAAAACATCTCTAACTACGGTTTTGTGTTAAAATTTAACAAGAAAAAAGCTTTTGCTAGTAAATTTCTTTAAATTGACTAAATTTTATAATTTCATGATATCTGTTCCACCAGTTGGGTCATCATATTTTTATTCGCAATTGGACTTGTCTGTTGAAAGCCCACTATGCTGGTCAATAAAGCGTTCAGAAATTGGGGCCCGAAATTAACTCTATTTGGCCCGGCAAAGGAAGGAAGGGGATGGCAGAAAGTGATCACGCTGAATTCGAGCACACATAACTACTTAACGGAATATGAATTGTAACTAAATTTTGTGACTTTTCATGAAACGTATTGGTGTACGTGTTTATGTTTTTATTTACTTACTATGGCGATTCACATTCCATGACAACAGTTTTCTGAAAGGCAGGTCTCTTTAAGTTAATATATTCTCTCCATTATCTTAGCATTATAACTGTATTTAAAACAGCACAAAGGCATAAGAATAGACAAAACTAGCTGCGGTTGGTTTGTATTAAAGGACATCATGCATCATGCATCCCGTTCTGAACTTGCCAAGGATACTTGTGCTACCGCTTTTGGTCTGTCAGCTTGGCTTAGCAGCCATGAGAGCGGTCTTGACCGTCTCAACAAATTGGTCAATAATGATAAACCATCAAACTTGATTATCCAAACGAGGTGTAATAAAATGGCATCCACAACATAATATCAAATTGCTCAAGAAACGATGGATCTACGGTTGCGGGCACGGAAACAACTACCAAAAGGAAAAATTGCAGTCTCGAGCGCGGTTAACAATTTGTTCAGAGACTGGAGGTAGAAACGTTCTATTCATTAATCAAACCCTTCGCCAGTTTTGTCGTATGGATAATAAAATTTTAATTAGGCAAGATATTTCTCTAGTGTAATTGAAATTTTACTATCCCTAATGTATAGTAGAATGGTGTTAATGGTCGTCTGTTGGCGCTATAGAATGCCTTCAATGCAAATAGTTGCGTTTCTACGCAAGTGAATGTCGATTGAATAAAATGAATGTATTTTCGCGTTAATGAGTTTGAGGTTGGCGTTGATGATAGTATGTTTTCTGATAATGAACAGCAAAAGATGCACTTCACTCCCTTGCTTATTCGTCTCTCACCCAAGATCATTTGTTAGTAAATCAGACGAACTGTCCGCCATTGCAAAAAACTTTTCCTCAGATGTCCTAGCGATTACAGAGACATGGTTGTCAGTAAATGTCAGCGACACTGCTATTGACCTAGCTGGTTTCTCTCTTTAGAGGCATGATCGTTCCGACAGAAGACGGGGCGGCGGAGTTTGTGCCTATGTGAATGAACGTTTACGTTTTTTACATCTTAAAGAGTACGAGACCCTTCAACTTGAGACCTTATGGCTTTTGCTAAAACCTCAACGTCTACCTCGAGGCATGAACTTCATTATCCTGGTAATAGTGTACCCCTTTCCTGGGAGTGACGACAATGCCCTTTTTAAACATCTGTCTGAAAACTTTGATCGCGTTCTCTCTCTTCATCTAGGAGCTGGAATTGTTTTAGCGGGTGACTTTAATCAATTCAGACATAGTCAGCTATGTAATTCTTTTGACCTGAAACAAGTGGTCAAAGATACTACAGGTAGTAAAAACATCCTGGAGAAAATTTTTACCAACACCTCTAAATTCTATAATCGTTCAGAGGTGCTTGCCTAGATAGGACTTTCGGATCACAACCCTGTTGCGTTCATACTCTCCAATCAAGTAGGTTCTCAGGATTAAGATCCGTCCGTTTAGTAAGACATACTCAACCTGCCAATCGCCACGCTTTCGGTGTTCGTATCTCCAACGTAAAGTGGTCCCCACTTTATCTCATGCGATCCTGCGAGGATCAGTTCAAGGTCTTCTCTTCTGTTGTCAATTGTACTGTCGAGGAGTGCCTGCCACTTAGGCGGATGTTTTTTTTGGATTAAAAATTTCTTTCTGGATTACTCCAGAAATAAAAGTTCTAATTTCCAAGTGACAGGCGGCTTGGTCAGCAGAAAATAACATGATGTTTAGATTTTATCGGAATAAAATCAATGTGCTCTGCAAGAAAGCTCGTTCCTTCTATTAAAGCCAAAACATCGCTGACGTCCAACAGTATAACCCTCGAATGTGGTCATTTGTCAAACGTATGCCTGGCCTTTCTTCCACTAAAAATTTCACTACTCTGACCCATGATGGTCAACATTATTCCGATGCGGCTCTGCCAACGAGTTTCATGACAAGTTCAGTTATTGCAGTTGGATCTTCTCTCTCTTCTTTGGACTGGTCACCTTTTCCCGTATACGAAGTTTCGTCTGATTTCTACATTTCCGTAGATGAAGTTGAAAAGGAGTTTCGCTTCTCTAAGATTCATTCATCCTCTGGTCCCGACGAGATTTCTGCATGGCTTCTTCGCAAGAATGTTTCTGCATTTTGCCGTCCTTTGTGTTCCATCTTTAACGCGTCTGTCCGCTAAGGACACATACCGTCGTTGTGGAAATCAGCCAATGTGACTCCAATTGTCAGCCAAAAGTCTCCTGTACTAGATGTAGATTCAGATTTCAGGCCAATTTCTCTTGACGCGAGAATGACGCGAGTGCTCTTTGGGATTTAGTGTTCCGAGCGTTAAATAGAAAGCCACGAAGGCAAAGCCTGAGTTGTTTTCTGTTTAATGTGAGGGACACTAAATCCCATAGACAAGGCCCACGGAGTGGATTTCAAAGTGGGGGCGGGGGACTAAATGGATCCCAGTTTGACCTGCGCCAAAGGAATGTGAAACCTCTAGGGGCGGTGTCCCACGCACGTCCCAGAGAAATCTTTTATTTTTTGAAGCAAGAAGATTCTATATAGTGGACTTTGAGAGACATTTTAACAAAAACCATGAAGATCATAAGCAGGGTCAAATCATGATTTTTAGTCCATTTCATCTTTTTACATGACAATACAAAAAGGTCGTTTAGCCGTATTTGTTGTTATTAACCACGATCGAGCAGTGAACTGCAAAAATTAATGTGTTATACACGTGCAATAGTCGGCAATCCTGACTTTCTATCCAGCAGAGAAAATTTCACGAATTTCTTACAATGCCAAAGTAAACCAAGCCTGAGTTCAAACCGAGCCTGAGTTCAAGAATTTAAAATCATTGTAGAACTCTAGACTGACAGATTTTGCAGCGAGAATTTATCTAACTGGAGAATCTCAACGTACAAAACATATGTTGCAGTTGAAACCTACGATAAATTAACATCACATTCAGGAAATGTATTCAATAAGACAGGTTATTGTTGAATATCCTAGTACAGATGAAGCGCCAGCTTACTATAGCTTGCAACTAGTGACGTTCCTATTGAGCGAATATTAAAATTGAATACGTCTTACCGAGTACTCTGAAGATTCCTCTTGCTTAGAAAAGGTCTGCCAGTGGCTGCAACATTTTCAAACTTTCTTATCTTTTAACTGCACCGAAAAGTGGGGGGAGCTAAAGCTCCCCCCCCCCCGCCCCTTCCCTTGCGCGGGCCCTGCTAGAGCACGATTGTCATTCTCTAAGCATCTTAGAAAATGGGCAAAGACGCATGCTGCATGGCTGCACGTGCTCATTTTTTAATCAGTCATCAGTAAATTGGTAATAAGTAATCATCTGTTGAGTTATCGCAAGTGTATCGTTTGATTTTTGAGAAGCTTTCGACAGTGTTTACGATTGGATTTTCGAAGGCGAAGATGCTGAAGGCGAAGGTGGCCACGCAGTACTTGTTACGAAGTGAGCCTATTGATTTATCAGATTACACTGGTAGAAATTAGTGAGGAAAAACAAAGCAAAAAGATCCGGTTTCGGACGGCAATACAAGTCGAAGAAACAAGGCAAAGAGAAAAGAAAAAAAATCCCAAAAAAGAAGCTCGTGAAAGCGCTGAATGGGCAGTGAATTTATTTGAAGCTTGGGCGCGATACTGGAATACTCAAATTATTACGCTTGGTGAAGAGTATCCATCTGTTTCTGTTGATTTAAAGATTGAGTATTAGTGCGAGGGAAGTTGGCTTACAAGATTTATACTAGAAGGCATTAAAACAGATGTTATACACTATATCCTACCAATTGTGAGCACCAAACATGTTGTTGAGTACAAGAACACTCGCTTGAGGTTTCATTTTGAGTAACGATTTACAAGTTCATCTCACCAATTTGGCATACATTGTGAGAGATTGGACGGGATCATTAATTTGAAGTTGAAGTAATAAGAGATTGTTCAAAAGTTGCGTTTGTCATGTTTGAGCTTTAAAATATATAAGTTAACTTCATAAACATATAATTTTTATTAAATTTATCACAGTTTAGAAGTCTGCAATCTGATTAGCATTTTTTAAGTTAGGCATTAGTATTCCCTATTTAGGTTTAACTAATAAGGTTTTAAAGGAAAACAGTTGGCCTTATTAGTATTCTCTATGCAGGGAATACTGAGTGGAGGCCTTTTTCTTTAACCCCGCATTTTCCCTGCGCCTCATACCCACACCGCTTTGACCGACCAACACATTATGGAAAATAGAGATCTGTATTTCTGGACGCTGATTGGTCGAGTGTGTTTGACCATTTTCTAATTGCGTGTTAGAGAATAATTCAATTCTTGGACGTTTTAATTGACTGCACAATGGCTTTTCAGCCTGTTTATCGGAAGCCCACTTTCACAGGTTTATTTACGAATTTTGATAGCTTTATTCCCTAATCTTTTACAAATATGGTCTGAGGATCCCGTTTACTAAAAATTCGCTCAATCCCCAAAACTCTCCGCATATTTCGGTTTGACCCACTTTGCGACGTTTTTTAGCTTGCCCGTGGCTGGATGTCACCTCAGCCAAGTAGTAACGAGATTTTTTTCCCCTCCCGACCAAGTTTTCATACTATAAACTTTAGCAGTTGATAGTAGCAAAGGTATCAAGATGACGCTCTAGCTGAAGATAATATTCAAAAATTTTCATCACAGTGGATAAAAGATTTTAAAGATACAAAAAACAATCAAGAGATCGGCACTTCAGATAATTGCTTCTAAATTTGTGATATATCCACACATAAGCTTCTTAAGAAGGGGGTCACCCTTGTTGCTGACCAAGGGCCCAGGATCAAAAAATGGGAACCTATCTTCGCCGGAAAAAAAAGATGCTCAGGGGAAGGCATATACAGGATTTTCCTAAGGTATTCACAGTGGCCAAGGTGGATTTAAAGGACTTTGAAGGGTCCCATTAATGCACTTTTTGGACATAGACTGGTACTACCTGGTGCAACATACAGTGTAATTGATTAATTCCAAAGCCCATACTGTAAACTGGACCATAATTACAGCTTGTTTAAGTTTCTGACCATTAATTTTAGAGCTTTATTTTAGGCTGATTTTCCTCTTCCATCAGCTGTTTCGAGCCTATAATGGTAGGGTAGAAAATGCTTGATCCGGCTTTGGTCGCCAGAGTAAATGCACAGAAGGCCTTATTTGTGGCTTGAAAGCCCGAAACAGTGGCTTATTCTTGAGGTATCCCTCGATCAAGTAGAGAATAAGTTACTCATTTTCTCTATCTTGATAATGCCTTGATAATGTCCATGGTAACTTTCTCTTTACAATATCACTGTGCAAGTTATGTTACAGTAAAAGCTTCGAGAACAACAAAAAAGTTATAACTCCGTTTAATTGCTTTTAAATTGATATGGTATATCGCAACCTTTTCTTTCAAGGCCTATTTCTTATGCAAGGTTTCAAATTATAGCGGTATATTAGTATGTAATTACTTACGCATGCTGCATGATATTTGCCATTGTAATTACAGAGTCGATTAATTGTCTCTTTTTCATTGCAGAGTACCAGTCCTACCTAAACTTTCCAAGAATCCATTTTGCCGGAACGTTTCAGGCAGATGTATCAACCGTTAATAACGACAAATTAAACTACGACACGCAAAACTTTGTTCCTTCGGATACTCGGGGTTCGAGAGGAGGTTGGAACCCAACTGGCAGTGGTAACTGGCGGTTTGTCGATGTTAGTGTCACAAGAGTTTGCTACCCAGCTGGATATTGCAGATACAAGAAGATCCACGATTCCATTATCGATGCCAAAGTAAAAGGTAACAAAATTACCTCTTGATAGATGTCACATACAGATTTCAATACCTGACGTAAAAACTTCACTGTTTGGTAAACCTCCCAGGCCCACAAATAAGGCATTCAAAATTGGTCCAGCAGGGGTTGGATAACTAGAAAACGGATTGTCACATTTTTTATCATTATTCCATGCCTTTTTCGAAATATAGACTAAGGGGCAAAGGTCCTCCTGGTCCTGCATTGCACCCCCCTACAATTTTCCTTCTTACAGTGATGTACCAGGGAAAAGGGCATGACTTTATTTCAAATCTGACTTAAATGACATTACACTTCTTGACAGTTAGTTTTGAAGTCCGAAAAATATAGTAAATGAGAGAAAATATGATTAATCTGCACTGCGAAAGCGTAAATCGAAAAATTGAGTTGACCTGAACACGAATGTTTGCGTTACCGGACTATTGATTTTTTCATTCAAACTGTATACTGTCGAATGGGCACAGTATGCTTTGTATATAATAACTCCAACGAAATGTTCGAGAGATTCTCGCAACAACTTATCGCTTATCCGTGTGGGTGTGCAGGGTTTCGATTCTACTTCTAAATTTTTCCCCAGGTTAACATGAAGGGAGAATTCCACCCCTGTGGTTGAGGCCAGCTTTAATAGAATAGATCAAGACGTACTCAATCTGTCGGCAGACGTTTAATGTAACATTTTATACTTAATCGGCAATGATTGACATTATAAGTGCTCGAGAACGACCACTGCACTTCAGAGTTGAGTAAGAAAGAATTTCGACGCAATTGTTTCGACTTGGCTTCGCTTGAACAACGTTTGATTTGAATGTCGGAAAATCCAAGTTAAGTTACCGGATATTGTGAATCAAACTGTTTAAAGATAAAATATAAGGAAAGTAAGCACATTCATCTAGATATAAAAAATGCCTTCCTTCGACGGCCCAATCAACATGTACACCGCTGATGCAGCGTACATGACCCTTAACATGCTTAAGGACTTAAACGATGATACCAACTTTATTTGAGGCAGCTAACAAATTTGTGGGTGATCTATAGCGCCAGCATTCTATTGGCAAGATAGTTCTCTTCGGTAATTGAAATTTTATTATCCGTAATGTATAGTAGAATGGTGTTAATGGTCGTCTGTTGGCGGTATAGAATACCCTTTGATGCAAATGGTTGTGTATGTACGCTAGTGAATGTCGATTAAATAAAATGAGTGTGTTTTTGCGTTAATGAGTTTGAGGTTGGCGTTAATGATAGTATATTTTCTGGTAACGAACAGCAAAAGGTGTCCTACAGGTTGATGCCTCCATGAAGGGCCTGGGAGCCTGTCTACTTCAAGACAACTAACCAATATCTTTTGCAAGCAAGGCCCTAACAAATGTGGATACAAGATATGCCAACATGGAAAGAGATTTACTTGCAGTCGTTTATGGACGTGAAAGTTTTCGTACATATCTTTATGGCCGCAGTTTCAGAATGGAGTCAGATCATAAGCCATTAGAGGCTATCCATCTAAAGAATCTCATCGCAGCACTCCCAAGGCTCCAGAGAATGCTGCTTCGGTTACAACCTCGTAATTTGGAAATAATATTTTGGTCTGGTAAGGAAATGATGGTTGCAGATGCATTATCAACATTATCACCAGAGGAAACAAATCCCGTCGAAGATATGAACGTGGAAATACGTGAGATCGCCCTGTGTTTTGCAGACAAGGTGATTAAGCAAATTGAAGAAGAAACGACTAAAGATTCCGAGTTAACAGCTCTAAAGGAGGTAATATATGCAGGATAGGCTACCACAATTAAAAATTTGCCAGGTCTGTTGAGACCTTACTGGAACTAACGAGATGAACTGTCTTATAATGACGGCATTTTATTAAAGGTTCCAGAATCATAATTCCACAAGTCCTGCAGAAAGGAATATTGTCTAAGCTTCATGCAGTGCATCAGGGAGTGGAGAAAATGAGGTTAAGAGCTAGGGTTACAGTATTTTGGAGGGATCCTAACAAGGAAATCGAAGAAACTGCCAAGCAATGTTGGAGCTGTCAAGAACTCACTTGTAAGCAAACTAAGGAACCACGGATTCCAAGCGAAGTCCCACCGCGAGCATGGCATACAGTTGGTAACGACTTATTTCATTTTGACAATAGTGACTATTTGATTATTGCTGATTATTTTTCCAATTATCTGTTTATCAGGAAGGTACCTAAGGGCAACAGCTCCAGTCAAATGATTGTGGAATTGACCAAGCAAACATTTCGGGAACAAGGAATTCCCATGGTGGTAAGATCAGATAATGGCCCACAATATGATGGACAAGCGTATAAGCAGTTTTCGAAGGAGTATGGTTTTCAGGATGTTACAAGTTCTCCGTACTATCCTTGTAGTTATGGATTTATAGAGAGTCAAGTTAAAATAGTTAAGACGTTATTGGAGAAAGCTAAGAAGACCCACGAGGATATTGAGATGGCCTTATTATGCCTAAGAGCCACGCCCATAGACAATGAATAGCCGTCACCTGCCGAGCTACTTTTCGGGCGGGTAATTCAAGATAACATTCCAAGAATATTGGATTCAGGTGTGGTAGGGGAGCAAATTGTTTAATGGCTAAGAACTAAGCAAAGGAAACAGAAGCGTTATTGTGATCAGCATACGAAGAGGCTTTCAAGCTTGATAGCGGGCCAGAAAGTGTTCCTCCAATATCAAAGTAACCAATATTGGGAACCAGCAACAATCAAATGGGAATTAGAGGTTCCGCGCTCATATGATGTTGAAACACCAGCCGGTACGACGTTGAGACGAAATCGGATACACATAAGGCCTAGGCAAGAGCGTGACGAAGAGAGAGAAGTGGCATATGATACAATACCTCCTCCTAGAGAGGTCCCTACGTTGAATAGTCCGTATGTGACTCGTAGTGGTCGAATTAGTAAGATGCCAAAGCGACTAGATTTATAACTATAGAACGTTGAGAAATTACATGTATTAGAATTATTCTATTAATAAATGGTGGAACTTATTAAGAGAACATTTGTAGCAATTATTTTAGTAAAGACTATCAGACAACTTTATTAGTAAGAATTTATAAAGAAGAATATTGTTCTAATGAGAAAATGCATATGCGTTAGAACAAATTTTTGCTGTAATAAATCTGGAATTTTAAGTAATCTAATAGGAAAAGGGGATGTCAGTAATACTATGTAAAGTAAAATTATGTACATAAATTACAAAGACTGTCTAAATAGGACCATGTGTGAGAGATTAGACTATTCGAATAAAGTTATCAAGACAACGCAACACCAACTAACTTAGGACAAAGTTTTTGTTTGTCCATTGTAACATTTACAGTCGCAGCGATTTTCACAGAGGAGTTGCATTTTGTCATTCCATCTTTTCTTCGGTTTGATCTCCCTATTTTTTCTTCGAGTACAATATCTTGGAATGTTTGAGCTGACAACCACCTTCACCACAAGGTGGTGCACTGCAAGATTGGGAATTGTGCCCACTATTCATGGGAAGTAGGCAATTGAAGTAGCATTTAGCAGTAGATACTTCCTTCCATCTTTCATCAACATCCTTAGATAATGCAGCTTTACATTGATAGCTAGTGTGATTCTTGGCATCACAAAATATGTATGGTAATTTGTCACCTTGGCCAACTGGGCTCTACAGATGATATACCAGGTCTTCCATCTTGCACTCTTTCCTGTTTCTTGCCTGTTGACTGTCCATGCCTGTTGTTACCCTTGTTTTTCTTGTGATCACTGTCTTGAACTTGGGCACTCATAGTTGCTTCCCAGCCGTTGTAATTTCACTGTCATAAAATTCAAAATAATCTAGTTTCACAGTTTTCTTAGACTTCAGTATTTCCTCATAGCAATAAATTTCATAAACTTCATAAAGCAGTAAAAAAGAACCAAAGATAGACAACTTCTGAAGGTTAGAAAAGATTTAATTTAGAAACGTTTCGATTTAGGACCTTCAGTCAAACTGAAGAAGGTTCTAGACCCAATGTTTTTAAATTAAATGTTTTTTAATTGTCAAAAGTTGTCCATCTTTAGTTCTTTTTTGCTGTTTTAAATCTCGACTGAGCAGTTTCCAAACTGGTCCACTAGGAATCTCTGGGAGATCCTTCATGGCGAATAACTCTTCGTTGGTCCAGGAGGTAATATATATATACATATATATATACAGAAGTATCACATAATTTTCCAAAATATCCCACTCCTAAACAAAAGAAACGAACTGCTGTCAAACTGCCGTCACATCAACAAATTCCTCCTCCGCAACTATAAAGACACACCGCCGGACAATTAACAAATTCCTCAAATTCCTGAGGGATGACGCCACCGCGCCTTGAAGAGCATAAAAGGGACAACGTAGTTAAATGTAATTAGTCGTCTGATGATCGCGTAAGCGTGAAACACCGTGTAATGACAGTTGCTCAAAGCTATAACTAAATAGACTATATATATATATATATATATATATACATAGGTGTTGATTTCTTGGCAAAAAAGTGCTCAATACAGGTAGTAGAGCAATATTCATTTATTTAATAATTTATGATTTAACAACTACGTCGTTACACAAATATATATATTATGCATATAATATACATAACATATACATATACAGTAAATTATATTTATCGGCAATACAGAAGAATTAACCTTGGAAAACCATTTTTTCACGGCTGAACGTTAATTTGATTAATCGAGAACAGGAACACTCGTCAGTACAGTAGAGCAGATATTTAGGTCAAGTAAATCCATCAGACGACACTAATATTTTAAATAGAAACAACCAAAGGGTTGTTTCCTGCCAAAAATATATAAAAGCAGGAAACTGACGTTACGAGCGAAGGCCTTCGAAGGGCCTTCGCTCGAAACGTCACTTTCCCGCTTTTATATATTTTTTGGCAGCACACAACCCTTTGGCTGTTTATATTTGATAAACAACTGCCAACTCAGCACTCCTTTTATACTACTGTCAGTTGACATTAATTTTTTCCCCGATACTACGAAACGTTTACCCAGAAATGAATGGTTAAGGAAGTAGCTTGCGATTTTCCTAAGATTTTAATTTCTATGTTTTTCAAAATTTAGATGGTAATTATGGAGCCAGTGCCAAGTTAGTGGATATCGATCCAGAAGCACAAGTTGTTTCTGAAATATGGGGGTTATCAGTAGAAGTGGATGGTTTCTTTAAAGGTGATTTTCAACGCACATCATTTCAGTACATGTGGGAAAAAATGCCAGGAGCACCTGGAGTCACGAAATTTGGGGCAACTTATCGAAGTGTGCTGACAAATGTACAATTTGGTTCTAACTTAGAGAAATCGAGGATCGCACGAGATTTTCATGACTCAATAGGCGTTAATCAGAAACTGTCAATTTGTTTCCATCTTGATATGTTCAATGGTGATGGAAAAACAAATAACTTTACATTTGGAAGAATTGTAGGTTCTATTGGTATCACCGGATACAATTCTCCACCGTATTTTATTTACGGACGAATGCTGAAACCTCTGCCTGGTGTTCGAGATTTAACATTTACTCCCTTTGTTGTTAAAGAAGATCAAAACAAACTGTTCATCGATTTGGGGAACAGCTTGGGTATCGACAGATACGGAGATATTCTTAAATCAGTCGGACGATTTAGTATAGGACTGGTAAAGGACAAAAGTGATAATCAGCCAACTTGTCTCGACAATATCACGTGGATAGATGAGATATATTATAAAGAGTGGGGTGGATACAAGTTTACATCTGGGATATACACTATAATGTCATTTTCTCGAAAGACCGAAGAAGAATTGAGGAGACACCAAGTTATAATAGCAAAGGTAATCTTTTAATTGTGGTATCAGCAAGGCACGAAACTGTATGCCAGCTTACTTATCTACTTGCCTACTTTAGAATCTGATCCAGCTTTGAACAAAATGCGAGTTGTGCAGTAATCTACCTTATAAAATTCATTAAGAATCCATGAGGAAAAAAACCATAACCAGTACGTGCTTTATCGGATCCAAAACACTCGGCTGTCGCCTCGTGTTTTATATCCGATAAAGCACTCCTGCTTGTTTTGTAAATAGTACATAAAGATGGGGTGCCCTACAGCATTCTGCACATTTTCATTCCCGAAGACGGCATATTCGGAAGCTTCCAGAAAATAGACCAAGCAAGTTAAGGTAGCCCCTACTGTTTTGCTTAGTTGAAAATGTTATTGAAACAAGTCTGCAATAAGGTGACTCCCTGGGATAATTTTTGGTTGGCCATTAGTACCTAAATATGGAAAGAGTTTTTTAAAAACCGTAAACTTTATTGCAAAAAAAATCCATTTTGGCAACCTCCCTTATTATGTTTCTATGTAATTCTTCAATGAATTATCTATCCTGGCTACAGTTTTGAGAAAAATTTACCCAAGAAAAGCGAGGAGAGTGTGGTTGTGTCATAACGTTGATAATCATGAAAATATGCCAAAGTTACTACGCTATTGTTACCATAGTACCAATAGAAAATTATACAATTTGACAGATGTGTTACGTTTATGATACTTCTTCCAAAATCAGGCATTCTCCGTACTGAAAGTATAGTTATTTTGGGTTCATGTGCAGTTGACAGGATGCACCTGAATTTATTACGTAATGTCGGAATCAACTCACCAAAAGCAAACCCTAGTCCTAAACCTAACCCTAATCCCAACCCCATACTTTAATCCTTACCCTAACAGGTCAGCGGTTTGTCTGCATCCACTAAAGCCTAAACTGCAATCTAACCGCTATTTTAAAGATGGAAATACCCATAAATGAAGACAGTACTGGCAGCGTATAAAAGTGAAAAACAGTAGGGAACCACCTTAAGGAGTACTGATGCTAATAACTGAATATTTTTTATTTAGTTATGATCTTCAAGTGCCTGTTTTTCCTCCTTTTGCTGTTCAATACCAGAAAATATACTATCATTGACGCCAACGCCACACTCATTACCACGCAAATACATTCATTTTATTGAATCGACATTCATCTACGCTTTTGTCACGTTCATTTAAAATTTTTCTATGGATAGTAACATTTATTGGCATATATACACGACCATTTGCATCAAAAGGCATTCAGTAACGCCAATAGACGACCATTAACACCATTCCACTATACATTAGAGAGAATAAAATTTCAATTACGTAACACAGTTGTCAAGTCTGTTGCAAGGTCGATTTATATTTATGTGGGATTCCGACGCGTTTAAAAGGTAAGGGAATAAAACTATCAAAATTCGTAAATAAACTGAATTCGTTCGGACAGTTCAAGCATCTTTTATTTCAGCAATATGTCGATGACTGCTTTGTCATTAATCACTCTGAGATACATATTTTGGCTTCCGCTTAGATCGCAAGTATGTCGAACTTCCACCTTAGCTCACAATCTGAGTCTTGGTTGCTCAATGGTTAGAGTGTCTCACCGGTTATCAGGTTACGGGTTCGATCTTCGTCTGGGGCTCAGAAATTGTTTTTCTGAGGATACAGCTTGACGATCGTTCATCTATCATTCAATTAATCGCTCTGTTAACCGCGTTCAGCTCTGCTCAGTCCTTTTCAGGACTATCTTAATCTTTTAACGGTTAATTATTTTTTTGTTGTTTGTTCGCTCTTTGTTTTTCCTTTGTTTTCTCACTGGTTCTTTTGTTCTTGGGTATTCGATATATCGGACATTGGGCGTTAAATGATTAACTCATGACATCGAAATTTGATGTTTTCTCTTGAGTTGGAAAGTAGTTCCATTATTCCTGTCTTGGAGGTCTTAATTGATCGCACAAACGGGTTTTCAACCTCTGTTTATCGGAAGCCCACGTTCAACACCAGTTTATTTAGGAATTTTGATAGTTCTATTCCATAATCTTTTAAACGTGGTCTTGTCTACGCGCCAAACGGTTATTTTAAAATTTGCTCTTCATACCACATTTATCCAGGCATGTATATTTCAACGTCTAAAACAAAAATAATTTCGCAATCAAAGCTTGCAGCACGCGGCAGTACTACATGAAAGGTTTAACTGCGAAGCTTTGATGGCGAAACAGTTTTTTCTGAGACGTGAAAGTTGATGTGTGTCAACAAAGTAATTTGAACATAAGTTCGTTAACAGATTGAAATATACATGTTAGGATTCCATATGACCTTAAATCGACCCTGCAATAGATGGACAAACGTTGTGCGTAATTGAAATTTTATTGTCCCTAATGTATAGTAAAAAGGCGTTAATGATCGTCTGTTGGCACATACAAATGGTTACTTTTCGATGCTAATGAATGTTATTTTTTATGCAAACATTTAAAAGTAATAGATACAATATGAGCGACCGATCTGTATGCGATACAAAGAATACATTTAAATGGCCATGTTTATCGGTTATTTTGAAGTTTCAGTAAATTTTAACGTAGAAAATCGAAGGGAAAAGTTCATAATTCTAATTAGTATTCTCTATCCGATTTACACAATACTAATCAGGAGCCAAAATCTAAGTGTGTTGTCTTCGTGAATTATTGAGCTTTTATAGAACATTACTAAAGCCTAAATGAATGTCTATTCTATAAAATGAACGTATTTTCGCATTAATGAATTTGAGTATGGCGTTAATGATAGTATATTTTCTGATAATGAACAGCAAAAGGTGTAATTATATACTTCAAATACAAATAATTATCGTCATAGCAACGTGACGGCAGCTTCTGGTATATGCATCTAATTTGTATCAGAGTCCTTGCAATTCTTAATTTAAGCCGATGACCCATCTTTTGTTTTTCATACGTCAGTTGAACTGGCCAATCTGTAACTGTGATGACAATTTGACAAAAAAAGGTGTGGCTCCAAAATCTTCCATGCTACAGTCTCCCTTTACAATGAGATTATGACCTCGAAATTTCTGAGGTTTTAGTTGACGAAAGCAAGCCCAAGTCAACGGTCATGTTAAGTTAAATCATCTTATTGTTTCAGTGAAAACTAATTGGTGTTAATTGCTTTTTCAAATTATCATGGAAAACTGTGCAGACTCATTGCTTTTGGCAAAAAGCTCGATCTTATTGCGTTAGTTGCCGCTACTCGATGTCTTGAGAAAAACTCATGTTTTTTTGTTTTGTTTTTTTTTCCCGTCGAAGTGAGATTTCCAAACGTGCGTGGGCCGCTGCATGTGCCACTTATTACGCTACGTTAACCAGTTCTGCTACTTGCTGCTTGCCTACTTCATAACACGCCAACATGTCTACCTGTTCCCTAGCTCGCTTACCCACTTTCCTACTTTAACTGTCGACCCACTTATTTCTCCATTCATTTGTTCATGAGCTGGCTTCTTCGTCATTGTCATCGACCAATTTTATAGAAAATGTAGAATATTAGCTGCTTGAATATCCATTCACGTGCGTAGTAGCACGTGTTAATTATAAACCTTTAACTCATAACGGGCTTTATACTTGAGTAACTACAGGAGCTTTTTCTTTGTCCTTGAAGTAAATTCGCTCATCTCAGGACCTCACCCGGCGTACACAAGACGTAAAACATGACTAAGAGCCAAATAAAAGTGTAATAAAAAATCAGTACTACAAAAAATATAGCGACGACCCATATACCACCTACTTTATTCACTCACCCGTAATGGCACCAGCATGAAGACATACCGTGCGCTGATTGAATCTAATGTAAGATGCACTGACGTTCTTTTTAATTTTACGATAGATAACTGACACAGGAGGCTGCGACGAAGTAGTTTTGGCGGAAGATGAATATGGTATCAACATTCATCCAAAGTCGCGATGGGTATTTCGCACTGAATATGATAAAGTTGTGAATGCTTTGTTGTTTGTCACAGTTTTTGGCCAGACTCCTGGAGACAACAATATAACAATAAGGATCGAAGAATCAAAATGTATCTTAGATCCAAGCGAAAGAAATCCAAAGTTAATAACAGAAGTTAAACCGTTGGGGAATGGCACCTACGAAGTTACTATACATCCTTCTGATCCTAAAAATATTCGAAAATACATAGATGGACAAATGTACGCAATGGAGTATGTTTACAATGACTGCAGACTGGAAACTGATTCGCTTGTTGCCTTGAACCAAGCTATATTTCTCCTAGTTTGGAACAGATTTGATCAACCTAAAAATGCCACATGGTTAGGACATATTAGTCCAATTTTCCAACAATATGCAAACTTGTATCCAGTGATGAAAATAAATTTTATGGATCTTGGTAACTACTACGATGTAATTGAAGCAGAAAACAAAAAGCATATCTTAAATACCATGCAGCTTGATCGGAATGATCCGAACTACATGCCTGTTACTCGAGATTTGTCCCCAAATAAAACCGATATGATCACGAAATGGTTAAGCGCCGACAAGCCGGCCTTAGGGGTAACGAGGCTGGGAATAACCGTGGACACATTAAAATATCTATTACAGACAGCATTGCAATTGGAACATGCAACCATCCCGCCATACTTAACTGGATTCCTTTCCATCAAACCAGGCCGGAATCGGGAGGTAAAAGATTTACTACACAGTATTATGATCGATGAAATGTTTCATATGGCTCAGGTGTCAAACATTTTGAATGCTGTTGAAGGTAACCCGGATTTATTGCGTCCTGATTTTGTACTACCATATCCTAGTTATCTACCCGGAGGAATACAACCCAATGTAGCAATTACTATTGACAAAATTTCAATAATACAAATTCAAGATGTCTACATGGCCATTGAAAAACCTTTTCATGAACTGGAAGAACACGGTTTATTGAAGATTATCAACATCATCGAAGAAAACATTTATGGCAATAAGTACTCGCAAGAAGCCTCCAGGTCATCAAAGTGTTCTGAAAAACACTTCAATATCGATTACCGTGGGTGCCGAAATGAAGTGAGACAGTCCTACGAAAGTATGTTAAGAAGAGAGGATATCAAAACTACTTATAACACCATCGGGCAGTTGTATCAAGCAATCATTCTGGTTCTAGTGGAACTTACAAATTGCGGGCAAAGAAATGATATCTTTTCAACAAAGAAAACCCAGCTTTTAGGCACTCCTAGATTGATAAATGTGACTGACTTCAAAACGGCCTTGGAAGCCATAAAGATTATAGTAGAGCAAGGTGAAGGGGCTTCTCCGTGCAACCCACTAATGGGTCAAGACAGCTCAAAAATATCCCATTTCTTCAAATTTTCATCTATTGTTCACAAGCGGTTTGTCAAGGCGTTTACTCCAAAAGAGATGGACAATTTGAGGAAAAACAGAGATAACGTTACGTTACATGGACCAAAAGTCGTTGATTACCTCGATATAGATACGGTAATTAAAATATCTGTAGAGTTTTTTCCAGTTATATCTATACGTAGGGTCTACGTTGGTTGACAGCTTTCGGAATGCCCGGTTCAATTCGTAGCAGAAGGTCAGCTATTGGTCAACCCAAAGTTATTTAATGCAGAGTTGGTAAAGTTATAAGTTGTAATGATGCAAATTAGGAGCGCAGGAAACAATGGACCAGAAGGCTTTGTCCCCCAAATCCAGATTGGTAGGCCAAGATATCTTTTACTCTTCCCTCAAAAAATTTAGACTTTGTGAGAAGAAAATTGGTTGGCTTTATTTTATCTAAATAAGCGGTATTTTAACTCTTAAGACCTTAACTATCCAAATATCCACATTTCAGCATTTTTGGGATTCAATTTAATTCACACGTCTAGAAGTTGCCATTTCCCAAAGACCCAATATTTTGAACGAAGTTTGCATTTAATAACTAAATGGACATATTTTTACTGTCTTTATAACTCTGGAATCCTTCCAAAACCCCCTTTAAAATCGAAATTTTGTATTGGCAAGCATCAAATAGTGGCACTTAGCCAAAAATGTCGCACACTGTCTACCACAAAATGTCGTCCTTTCAAGCTATGCACCTATGCCGGGCTTTCCCGTATGGGAAGCCCATCAAGATTGACGTGACAAAAAATTTTGCGAGACATATATAGTCGGTCACTACAGGAGAAATGATTTAAATAAGAAAATCCCCGACATACCTTAGAGAATACCGTAAAGTTCCCAAAGTAACGAGGCTCGTTACTTTTGGATTTAACAGTCTTCTCTATCGTTACTTTCGGGGAGTCACTACTTATAAGTCCTTTTTGAGGTCAGTGTATCTCGCTTACGATAATTTTGCATAGAGAAGGACGTGTAATTCCACCACGTGGAAATTAAGAATTAGAAATTTAAATTTAGAAAAATACAGTTTTCTCGAAATTGTGGGATGAGGGGGTTGTCATATAGAAGCTATCAAAAATTTATCGACAATATACTATTTTCTTAAGAAATGCCATGGTAGTTACAGCTTCACTGGAAGTGATCTGCCTTTTTACGAAGATGGTGTCTGGCCAATTGTACAAAATCCTCAGATGTCAAAGTACAAGGAGGGAAGTCGAGCATATATCTTGGCGAGATCCTTCAACCAAATGTATTCCAGATTACTACATACCTTACAGAGCGTATTTGACGGAAACACAGATCTGTTTGGCGATGCAATGGGACTTATGAAGACCTTGACAGTTTATGGCAATAGACTGGTGCAAACACCAATTGACGAAAATGGAAATCCAGAAATTGGTCCAAATGCTGGTCCAACATACACTATGGACTAACAATAAGAACGCCCTTAACCAACCAATATGTATAAGCTGTTTCATGTTTACCATGAATAATTGTTTTTCTGCGAGTTTTTAGTACATTTAATCAAATTTTGGGCAATTTAACAATTATATTTCTCAGTTTAATGTACTGTCCATTGCGTAATTGTGTAAGTGGTCGTTTTGGCAGCAATGTAATCAAACAAAATAAACGAGTTTTATAGAATGGGATGTTTACAATTTTATTTTTGGTAAAATAAATGGGTTTGCTATTCATTGATTCAATAGGATGAACATACCTATTTAGCTTACGTTAGGGACACTTTCACTGCAATTTAATATACGTAAAAAACCAGCGGAAAAACCGATATCATCGGAACGTTAATAGTTTCTCAACCTCGCAGGTTGCAAAATAAGCTCAGCGTCAGACTTTTTCTACTCGCCAAACTGGCGCCTAACACGGAAAAAGCGTTCGCCCACTATAAAACTTGCTCACATCGGGCGGGCAGGCGGGTGTTTATTTGCACCTATGCCTTTAAACGAACCCGGGCTAGCTGTCAACCCTGGTCGAGTTGTTAGCCCGGGTAGACGCTCCGGCGACATTTTCACGAGCCCAGGTTAAGAAGGAAAAAGTCAGCCCGGGTTGACCGGCTTCCCTCGACTCTCCTGTCTAGCAGCGTTGTGCTTCAAAAAATTCGCATTATTGTCACCCCAAACCAATTGTCTTTCTTTGTCTTCGCAAAACATTATCAGCGATTTTTTTGCTCGGAATGTCGACCTGGGCCGATTTAACGTCGTATTCACATTACGAAATTGACTTGTTCTACCTGGGTCAACCCGGGTCTCGAGGAGGTTGATCTTAGTTAGTTCATAGTCCGGGTCATGCGTGTAAACTCTATCAATAATTTGTTCGTAGACAGGTCGACGGCCAGGTTAGCAAGCTGATCCGAGTTGAAAGCCAACCCGGGCTCGTATAAAGGAACCCTGAGTTGGTCTGCAACGCTTCACTCAGTCATAGTAGTCTAGGCTTGTCCTTAATATACTTAATGGGGAGGTAGTTCGGTAGCGTGAAGCTTTTTCCACATGTCCAAAGTCGAAATATTACTGAAATTTGGAAGTCCGGAGGTTGCTGACCAGGATGAAACGAGGAAACACAACCTGGACATTCTTTTATCACGATCAGTTATAAGTACAATATTAAGTTGGATACAAGAATATGCTATGACAATACTTCGATGAGGTAGGACTAAAATGCCCACGCGGAATTATCACTGGATGGTAATGGAAATTCACGCTATTTTGAATGGAAAATATCGCTGTATCACCACCGGCCAAACAACTATATCCCACTGAAGTTATAAAAAGCTTAAACCTGTATTCAAGTAAGCCATTTCAAATATTTAAAGGATGAAACATCTAATTCGAAGAATTAATGCATCACGAGACTTGATATTCAAGTAAGAACAAGACTAAATGTGTGTGGTGATATTTCAAGTCTATTTCCATAACTTAGAAATACGTAAGTTTGGGCTCAAATATTTAAGACAGGATTAAGTGCTATGCTTCAACCATTTATATTTTTCATATTCACGATATATTTAAGCTGAGTAGTGCATAAAACAACGTAAATACATTCATTTATGATTAGTTTAGGCATAGGCGTACGGGCCCTAATCATTTTGGGGGGGCAGAGACGATCTGCCCGAATCGCTCTGCTCGAATGTTTAGTTAGAAAAAACTTAAGAATAAGAATTACATACAGCACACGGTATATATATGGCAACCTGAATGCACACTAATATCCAAACTCTTGTTCATCGTCACCGATTTTTGAAAATTTTTCTGTTTTAATCACGCTTAGAAATTTATTTTTCCCAATTCTACCTGAGCTATTTGCCCGAATCTGGTCCTCTCCAAACTTCTTGGGGGGGGGGGGCAGTTGCCCCCCTGCTCCCCGCCCGTACGCCTATGAGTTTAGGTTAACGTCAAGCGTTTCAGCATTATAGGTTAACTTCTTAAGATCCTAAATGCAGTCACTTCCCAGATGTTTGAAGTTCCTGTAGTTTCTTGAATTAGATATCAACATTTTCTTCTACTTTTCATTTGTTGTTAAAGGCTGGGCTGTATTTACCAGGATCACATTTTAGGATAGATAGAATACAGTAAAATTGTTCAAGCATGTAAAAAAAAGTTTTCAAACTGATTCTTTAAAACAATTGTGACTGCCGTTTTTACAACGCTGTTGTAAGAAGCCAAAATAACAGTTTCTATACCATCGCTTTCCATTTGAAGATTTCACACAGACCAATTTTTGAAGATTCTCAATGCCAATTACATATACACAAAATGTTGACACGTGTCAAACCTTTGTGCAGCTTCATAGGTATTAATGCCCCCACCCACATGCCGCAATTATCCGATGCGATTCCTCACTCTGGCTTACGACTTTTTAAGACACTAAAGTTTTTTAGGAGAACAAGTTCTTCTCAAGTAAGTTCTTAAGCTGGCAATTCCTGCTTCCTCTTTGCTCGCGAATATTGCAATACGTCGCTAAATGAGCCTTTTCAAATCATTCTGTGTCATATCGACTTACGAAAGATAAATGGCAATAAAGTGACTATATCGTATGTACAATGTACGAGATAAACGCAGGCCACTTGCACAAATAAGTCACGTGACCTTAACCCTCTCATTATAACAAATCAGTAGTTATGAGCATAAGGCATATTGGGTGGAGATTTGATTATAATTTTCATAACTTGCACGGCTAAGAGAAACGGTTCACATTTGGTGGTGGACCAGAATGAATTCCTTTACCCATGGGAAAACCCCGTTTAAGGTAACTTTTTCACTCGCTCAAGCTACAAGAAACAGGGAAAAAGATATTTTCATCCTGTCCATGCTAAATTTTTTTTCTGGAATGATAACAGTTTAGGAAGGTTAAAATACCATTTGTTTTTGGTCGCCATGTCGGATAAAAGTTCATGTCAAAAACAAAATCTTGTTGCGCAAAATCCTTAATATTTCTACGAAAACTTGCATAAATAACATTAAAATCTTCTGTTATCGTTTTCTTGTGGGTGAGTTGAGTAACAAATTGCTTATCAATGAGATTTTTCTCAAAGCTAGTGTCAATCTTGCACGCACGGAATCTGAGGGCGTAGACGCCAAGGAACGCTGGGTCAGGGCATAAGAGAGTCACTGCAAGTCCTGAAGACCCAGACAACTGCATTATACATTACCCCATCTGCGTTTTCTCAGGCTCTAATTCCATGCATGCTATTTTCAAGGCATCGAATTCATTTGACGTCCTATGATCCATGCACTTGCATTGTTTCTTATTGCGTCTAACAGCCTAGTTAGACATTGTGATGCAGATCTTGATGGTTAGCAATCTGTTCTCTCCTTGATTATTCTCCAAGCGTGTCTGGTGATCGACTTAACTTGTTAAAACTGGCTAATGAGTAATGAAGAATAAGTTAACGAAATTTTTCAGCATTAAAGGAAAAACTTTGATGTTGTACTGTTTATAGAGATTGGTGCTGGTGAGGAATTCAGAGAATTACGATTACTAATTATCATTAACAATCTGCAATCACGAATAGCTTGGAGAAAAATGACATGAGCAAAATACTATATTTCCGTCATTTAATTGAAAGTCGGTATATGATATTATATGTTATATGTCATATGGTATATGTTATTATGAATTAATATATTTATTTATATAATTATGAATTTCTAAAGAACATGAAAATTTATAAAGCCCATAACCTTTATCCACCCCACCTTCCTAATTAGCCCCCAGTCTAGAAACACTGATACATTTACTGCGAAAAATTTCGGATGCGTTTAATTTCGGACAAAAATTTGTCCGAAAATAAAATGGTCCGAAAATTTTAGGCGTCCGAAATTCTTAGTGCCTTATAAAATGTTCTTTTTCTCTAAATATGACAAATTTACACAAGTAAAAAATTTAGACAAGGTTTAATAAGACTGAGACAATTATGGCAATGTGATAATATGCTCAATTTCTATTTAATACTTGAACGTGGCATGAAAGCGTACACGTTTCAGGATATAGCAAATGGTCACTCCTCTCAGAAAAATAAGAATAAAAAAGGGAGAAAGTGCCGCTGCTCGTTGAAAATTTGGGGAATAGTACGCGAGGGAAATCGCCAGACAAGAAGAAAAAGGAGGTGGAAGCCTACGTCATAGACGTAAAAACGTAATTGTCCGCGTTGAAGCCAATCCATGCACTATGGCTACTTGGCTTGTGCGATCGCTCACGAAATGAGCCCAAGATGGTTGAGCGAGAGTTTGAAATAACTAAAGTTCAAGAAGCGATTCTTGTTGAACTTGAGCCTGATAGAACGGCATAACGGCAAGCAGTATACTTTTATTCATCTATTATGTTGTGATTTGACGTTAATCAAAATACATCAAAAATATTTTAAATATTGAGCTTTTAGTGTTTGTCTTCAAGAGCAGGTTATATAAATTGTGAGTGTATAGCAGTATTCATATTAAACTAAGATGTCACATATTACATTAGTTGTCGCAATTTACATTACTAGCAACGCTAAACTAACACTCATTTGTTGCGTTAGCGTTTATCCAAACTTATATCAGATTCAAATAATCATTTCTTTATTACTGCCCGATATTTTGTCCGAAATGAAAAACTACGTATCCGTAAATTTTGCATCCGAATTAAATCGTCCGAAATTTTTCAGTCCGACATTTTTTGCGCTTAATGTGAAAAAAAGTATCCGGGGCGTTAAGTAGGGGAAATACAGTACTGTGATTTTTCAGCGGCGAACGGTCGTTTATTTGCCGATCACGAAAGCATTAATCCTTCGCCCACCGGGGATTGTATATATATATAGCCATGTATGGATAATTTTGAAGGCACACGATTTTTAGACTTATATCCATCCCTACGTTGTTTGTCAGAATTATATCATGCCCTTTGTTTGAAACTTCCAGACAAAAACAACTTTTAAACAAACTTACTTTCAAGGGATATCAAGATTGTTTTGGGGATTAAGTGCACTTTAATATCGCAACCCCAAGCCGTTCATCATGAGAAGTTTATTACTGCACTTACTCCATTTTTGTTCAAGGACTACTATGAAAATGATGCAAGACCGAATATACGACAGGTCTATCCTTAAGACAAATAAAACGCCCAAACCGAGGAAATACCATGGAGACAGGTTTCGTTCCGATTACATCATATACGTACACTACCACCACCACAGACGCTTGATTGTCCAACACTAAGTTCTGTACACGCCAAACTCGTCTTGCTGTTCAAGTAACACAGTCCAAAGATCGATGATTTACTTTCTCTTCTTTTCTTTCTGATATCTATTGATTTCTCCCCTCCTTCTCTTATTGATAGGATTACGAGGATCAAAGATTTCGTATGTGTCTTCGTCGCGAACATTAGCATCCTTTACTTTACGTTCTTGGTTTTCAAACACAAGCTTGTGATGTAACCTAACATCAGTAAAATAACAGCAGAATAACTTTTCTTTTGAAGACTTTAAGAAGAATATATTTTAGACAAGAAATTCTACCTGGTCTTTTTACTTCTTCCTCTCCATTTATTCATTCATTTGTTCGTTCGTTCATTCGTTCTTTCATTCATTCACTCATTCATTAATTCATTCGTTCTATCGATCGTTAATTCGTTCGTTCATTCATTTTCTGCCTGTCTGCCTTTCAGGCCTATCGATTGACAAAAATGTGGAAATATAAGTAGAAAACAAATATGACTAATACAAATCGCATCTAGCTTAGTTTAGCTAACACATGTTGGAATCGCTGATTCTCTAGTCGTGGAATAAAAGTTATCTCAATCTTCCGATAAACTTTCGTTTCAATGCAAACAAGACAGTCATACCAAGACATATCATCGACGTCTTCATCATCATCGCCCCAGATGTCATTCAGCTGATTGTCACCAGATTTATCTTCTGTATTTTCCAACTTAGTTTGAAAAGCTGACAAAAGTTTCATCGTCTAAAAGGAGAAGCACACATCAGTAAATAGCAGTCGACGAGTATCTGACGATTAGTCACCGAGCTCCCGCTAAGTATAAACCAAGATTGAAGCGTCTAATTGTAATATATCAGTAAATTATCAGGAGTGATTATTCTGGAGAAACAAATAATGGAAAAACAGATTCCACCACCACCAAAAGGCTAGGTTTGGCTCTTAAATGAGCAAATTTCTTATACCTTACCTACGAGAGGTTTACTTCAAATTAGATCCAAAATTAGATTCTTTCTTTTTATTTGCTTCTTCGTCCACCAATCGAGATACGCTGATTTTGAAATCGTTGGAAATGTAACGATCGTCTCACGAGATAAGTGAATCACTACTACCGATGGGAACCGACCTATTTGTCCCCCACCTACTTTGAGCAACCTATGACCGATCTAGTGGGGTTTTGGAAGACCTGGGAAATTTTTTACAACTGGGAAGCCGTAGTCGAGTGCGAATTTTCAGCTACCAATTAAAAAATGCTATTTATGGAGAACCATGAAGTGGAACCATATGGTGAATAAAAAAAATAGAAGTTTAAACACAGTTTTTAAATACGTAGATACCATGGTGAATGGTAATTTAAGATAAAGTAGGAGAAGATGAAGAGTAATATACGCTTACAGAGGTATACACAGTTACCAAAGACTGTTGGATAGTTTAGTTCTTAACAGAACTGTTTGAAACTTAAAGAGGTAATATTCTACGTAAAGAATACGCCTAAAGAATCAGAAAAAAGCACGATGCATTTCGGCAGACCACTTATCAAGTGCTATACGTCTGCTAGCTAAAGAGAAAGAAATGTTTCTTTCTTTCTCTTTAGCTAGCAGACGTATAGCACTTGATAAGTGGTCTGCCGAAATGCATCGTGCTTTTTTCTGATTCTTTAGGCGTATTCTTTACGTAGAATATTACCTCTTTAAGTTTCAAACAGTTCTGTTAAGAACTAAACTATCCAACAGTCTTTGGTAACTGTGTATACCTCTGTAAGCGTATATTACTCTTCATCTTCTCCTACTTTATCTTAAATTACCATTCACCATGGTATCTACGTATTTAAAAACTGTGTTTAAATTTGTTACCACGACAAAATCGCTGTTTTATCAAAAATAGAAGTGTGAAAACGGGAGTGGTAGTTGAAATTCGTTTCGTACTACCCCTATGTTCCTTCTTATGAAGATAAGATGCCTAGTGATGGTTTCAATATAATTGAATAATTAATTTATTTTTGATTGATTTCTGTTGGTTTTTCATATATTCCATTGCTTCGGATAGTGGTATTTGACTATATCTCTTTGATACTTTGACTTTTTTGTCACCTTCACGATATTGTATTTCTAGTTTTTTGTTCTTTTCGTCATTTTTGATTGCGACCATTTTTTCTATTCTATTTAACAGATCTTCCTCTTTTTCTATTTTAAAACTGTATTCTATTTCTGGGGTTTTTTTTTATCTCTTCATTGCCTCGTTTATTAAGTACTTTATTACCATGTTTTTTGGCGTAATCATTTGTGTTTCTTTTCTATCTTTTCTAATTTGTGTTTATTTTCGCACGGGCAATCTATGACTAGTGATATTTTAGGATTTTTGTCTTTATTTTTGTATACTATAGATTTGGTGTCAGATAAGTGCTCTTTTAGTCTGGTTTCTATGGTCTTTATCGTAGATCCAATGTAAATGGTTCCGTCATCAAATTCTATTTTATAAATCTTACCTTTTTGATATTCTGTGTGCCCTATTGAAACTACTTCATGTTTGTTCTTAGAATTGTACGTATATTTTGCATTCAAGTTTTCTGCATGCATGTATTTGAATTTCGTTGTCCTACTTAATGCTGTATATAATTGTTTCTTGTTCATGGCCTCTGTATCAACAATGTTATAGTGTTGGTCTATCTCTGCTCACTAATATTTGTAGACTGTCATACAGAATGCTAGATTAAACTTCTTTCTGAAGTCATCCAAAGAGAACTTTTGGTCATTTTCTTTAATTATGACTCCATTTGTGTTGATTTCTTTCACAGTGAACTGTTGAGAGTTAAACATACTACGGTCCTTCATATTGTCTATACGTATCACAGGAGTATCTGCACAGACTTTATATTCTTCTTTAGATCCATTGTAGGAGAAGTTGATTTTAAGGTGGTTCTTACCTTCGCAAAATGCATCTGAACACATTTTATTGATCTCCTTTCTAGTGCTATTGAAGTAGGATATATTGACAAATGTGTCTGTATAGTTGGCCAATTTTTGGTTCAAGCGACCGGTCTGTAGGAAGTTAGTCAGCATATGAAAAGTTATCTTGTCATATCTAGCACTCTCTTCAATATATTTAAGTTCAATAGTATTAGGACACATCTCCAATATAGCAGGACTCTTTGTATAGTCATACTTTAATCTACTGCTGCCTTCAACAGGATCACATTGGTTTGCATCTCCATATAGGTTAACTTTCAAATTGTTTACTAGGTAACTGTGATAAATCAAAGTGATCCATTTCTTTGGAACCATAGAGAATTCGTCTATAAATACATCCTTATTGGCTAATAGTTTGAGGTTTTCTGCATCTGATACAAATTCATTAAAGTAACTATCAAATGTATGTACTTTATTTTTCAGGATATCGTCAACTCTACTTCTAATGTCATCCACAGCCTTGTTCGTGAAGCTGAATATAATAGGATTTTTACTTTCTTTGGCATCATTTATCAGTTTTGTAGTTTTGCCACATCCAGCACCTCCTGTTATTAAGATTTCTTTTCCAGGTTCTATTATATAGTCATCTAAGTCGATATTCTTTCTATAAGATCTGTCATTCATAGAAGGGGTCTCCCCTACCTTTTGATACACTTTACCAATCATACCAGAAGTAAATTTTTGTTGTTTGTCTTTAATTGGGTATTCTTTGTTTGGATTTTCACAGTAGACAGCATCTGTATTGTATCCATGTATTACAGTATGCTTATCACAAGCTTCTTCTATAACTTCCAAAAGCTTCATAATGGATCCCGAAATCACGTGTCTATTAATTGAGCAGTTCTCTGTCATTCTTCTTTTAATATCTATTTTGCGGATTAGAAAGAAATCATCTTCCTTATGGATACTCACTTTCTCATTATTTTCAAGAGCCTCAGTCCAAACAGCACAAGCAGTATCATAACTAGTGGAAGTAAAACCTTTGCAACTTTTATCATATTTCGTTCCTAAGTATCCAGTAAATTGGTTTGCCAACTTTTTAGCAGTGGATTCGTCAAAATTGTCAAACATATTTGATGTACCCTTTGAATACATCATGTTTGATCGACTTAACAGTTACTAGTTGCAGTTTTATATCTTGGAGTGTTATAAATTTCTTTTTGAGTAGGTAGTCAATCAGATTTCTTCCATAAAATCCAGCTTCTATTGTTATTGGGTCATTATTTAGTGTTCTATACTTCTTTATGAGTGCTTCATTGATATAGTATTCACCTGTCTTTAGTTTCCCATCAAATATTCTGATTTTATTGTGTATATTATATAATGGGATATCATGTTCGTTAGTGAGTAGCACTGATGGGTAGCCTTTTGCAATATCTAAACCAGTTAGTTCCGCTTTTTCATCATCCTTGTTGAATTCTTTATGGAATGTATGCTGCAGTGCCTTTGGTAGTAGTCATCAATGATTAATATTGTTTGTTTGTTATAATCAGAACTTTTTAAATGCCCATAAAGTTGTTTAAACAGATTTACTGCTATTGAAGTCAGACATCTACTGGATATTTTTCAAAAAGCTTATCACAAATATTTTTTCTCAGTTCATAGTCATTATTTACGGAAAACCATATTTTTCAAATCAGGAGTTATGAATCCATCAATTTGGTTCCTTCCATCACAGTGGAAATACTCTACATAAGTTTGTGCCATTTGCATGGTCTCTACCATCATATCTTTACCACTGTGTCCATCAGGAAGCACAATCAGATAGTTTTCATAATCCTTTGTTTTATCAGAATTTGCAAATAAAGCACATTTTTTGGAGTGATTAATAATATCATAATAGTCTTATTTCGTTTTACAGATTTCTATTTTATCCTCATTTTGTTTTGAATTCCAATTTATTAGATCTAAGTGGTTTAATAATGGAGATCCTTTTGTAATCTTAGTTATTAGGTTTTCATTCAATATTGGAAAACAGTGATCATCTTTGCATATAAAACACAGACGAACGGTCTTTCCATTGCTTCTAGGTGCTGGAGAGGACACAAACTTGTTATAGAAGGGGTCCAAAGCATATATAGACACATAAGTGTGACAGTTATTCCTCCAGTCTAATAATTCTCTAGTTGAGGGCCTTTTGGCATATTTATCAAACACATATTTGTTGATTTCTTCAGTAAGGGAGGTTTTAGTGTATCTTTTGAATCCATTTTCCCCCTTACAAGCTTCATAAATATATTCCAGCACACAGGTGCCCTTATTCTGAGTTATTATTTTGTAATTGTTGCATTTGTCAACAAGAGCGCTCATAAGTCAAGTGTCTCCCATACGAATGTCAGCCATATTTAGCTTCCGGAGTTTTGTAATCACTCCACCAATACTTACGACATGTTCACCCGATTGTGGACTGAATCTATCGTCTTTTAGCAACATGTACATTAAAAACTGGTATTTATCACGTATTGATAATCCTATTGGCATTTTATCTTCATATGGTCCAAATGTTATTTTCCTATCCTGTATAGATATAGGTGCACTATCGTCCCTGATTACAGCGTCTACTGTGACTGAAACACTTTCCCAGTAATTTCTCACTGGTCCTATTCGATTTTTAAATAAGTTGACAAATTTGGATCCTCGAGTAAACCTTGCCTTACGCTTTTCTATTAGAAGATCCATCTCATGATTTCTGGCATCAAAGAATGTCAAATCGATTTCAGGTAATTTAATCGTATTACTACTTTTCTTCTCCACTTTTTGATCCATGAAGTGTGACATTTCATCTACTTTTCGCAGTGTTTCCTGCCATACCTTCTCTCTTCTCTGCATCTCACATAAGGCTCTATTATAGGTTGCTTTTAGTACATAGTTACCTGTTAAAGGGTTTACGAAACGTTTGGGTTCCTTAATAACTCTTTGTACGTTCTTTCTTTTCAAACCAGATCTTTTTGCAATATAAATGTTCTATATACTATATAATATGGTATATACAAAAAATTCTTTAAGTCAAAACGCATGAAAAAAAAAAGTGATGTCATTAAATATTTTGAACACATTATTGTATCTTCTTTTCAATGTTTCTTATATGTTTTCTACTTTTTAAGTGTTTGCTTTTACTTGCCATATGATAAATGTGATCACAAACGCTGCAATGAAATGGGTTATTCTCCATACATTTTTTCACATATTTTTTGTCCACTTGTTTTCTCTCTTTATCAGTGAAATATTTCTTGGGTCTTCAGGGACCACGTTTTGGTTTTTCAATATTATTTGTTTGAGTCATAACACTATATATTATAATGTTATATAAAATAATGTTTAAGTGAAAATAATTTTTAGGTGAAATAAACGATAATTATTCCTGATCACTTTTTTGATCTTCTCTATAGTTCTCATCAACATGACGATATAATTTTTGAAGATCTTCTTCACTCGTACCCAATTCATGTCTGTATTTTTCAGCTATTTTGCTTAGATAAAAAAATAGAATCGTTTTATAATAATGTCCATTTGGTTGTAAATTAATATCTAAAGAAATGTGAGAATAATCATATTTATGTGGTAATTCCAGACGATATAGTTAATAATTGATTTCATCAAAGACTTTACAATGTGTTTCATTCCAAAAATATTGTACACTATAGCTTCTTGCCATGTGATATTCAATTGCTTGTTTATATTTTTGGGGTGCTTCAATCACTGAATTAAATAATTTGTCTAGCTCTTCTGAATGTTGGTTTGAAGAGTCATGTAATCGTATATTCCATAAGGGTCTGATCACACGTGGAATATAATCTTCTGTGTGATTCATATTTTCTATATACTATACATACATAAAATAATTTTAAGCTATTAATCTGAAGAATCTCCCTCTTAATTGTTTTCCATTTGATTTAAAGTATTCTCATATTCTTCACATTCATCATTCAAACAATCACCAACTTCATATTTATAATCTTTACAAAGACCAATTTACTCACGGAGTACATAATAACATTCAAGCGCTTTTTTACCTTCCTCTACTATTTTATAAAGTTCGTCCAGTCTTTTTGCATTAGGGTGTGAAGAGTCACGTAACTTTTCGTAATTATCCGGATCAGTTGTAATGAACCAGCCCATATTTTCTACATACCATATATACAGAAAATTATTTTTTAAATGATCTTTTCCATCTTAAATAATACTTGCACTTGCAGTTTTTATCCCACCCTAAAATCGGGTAAACTCTACCAAATAGTCTGTCATCAAACAGTTTTGCTGTGTACTGCTGTGAACCAGGTCTTTTGGTATCTTTATTAGTATTGCATTGATCCTACTAGAAAGTCTTATAATGTAGTAGTCAGACCTGGATATATTTTTCTTTATCAATCCATATTTTATCAATACATCAACAACTAAAATGAAGTCTTCAAAAACATATCGAACATGGATTTTATGAACGTATTTCTCTATACTGTTTCTTATATTTCGACTTCTAATATATATTGACTTCTTTCTACACATACATATATTATCAATCCATTCATTGATCACCAAAGTATCACCAACTCTACCACATTTATCACATATGTAATTACCATCTATTATCTTCATCTCTAATTTACATTTCTTGCAACAGTTTTCAGGATATTGTTTCTTTTTACCTTTTTCTCTATTATAAAGAGCCGGTAAATCATCTATATTTTCAACTATTTCTTCAAATTTGAAACCATAACAAAGAGCTTCTAATGCATCCATTGGTTTTATATATTAACATACATCACGTTTTAAATATATGTACAAACTATATATCCTGTTCCAACACCAACTACACCAATAGTGATATACTGATATTCTTTCATTTCATTACTTGGATGATAAAAATCATTTAATTGAGGCTCCTTGTTGAATGTTTGTCCATTATATTTTATTGATTGAACCTGTCTTAACTGGGCAAGAGCTCTGTTTGTATCCTCGATGTCAATATTAGCATCTGCTAACTGTTGTCTTAATTGCTGTATTCTATCATGATTTTATTTCATTATCACAAAAATGACGTAAAAATATGTGCGTAAAGTCCAGGTTCCTTGATGAAAATGGTGTTTGATCGAACATTTAATGGGGGGCATTGAATCAGTGCCCCTTTTAAGTCCTTATATTCCGTCTTATAATCTTTATCAACGTGATCGCGAATCGCATTTCTAGGACACTCATACCCCAATAATGTGGCGATCTCTTTACCCTTGAACCAGATATTCTGCTTATTATCGATAAGCATCAAGGGATATATTCAAATCTTTGTTATCAAATTTCTTGACTGTTAATGACATATTATACACTGTTATATAATATGACTTCATATATTTTTATTCCGATTTGAAAGGTTTTCTTCTGTAATAGACTTACCATGGTATTGACCATCATTACCTGTGTTTCCATAGTATTATCATTAGATAACAATATATTCTTCTTGACTCTCATTTTTTCATCGTCTGGAATATTGTATTCGATAACATCTCTCCTGTTTTTATACTTCAAAATGGTTGCTATTTCAAACGCTCTGAACCATAAATCACCATTATGTTTATAAACATTTAAAGTTATCCCGAGAAACTCGTTCGTCACAGTTTTTAAATGCTCCATATATATTTATTTATATTTTGTGTTTTAATCGAATGTATCAAGATGATTATTCTGTGCTTTTATTTTTACACTCCTTTCAATTTCGACGTTTTTGGGCTTTGGTTTTGTACCCTCCTCTTTGATAGTTTCTAGTCTTTTGGTCTCTCTTTCATAATCTTTTCTTGTATAATAGAGTGATCCAATAGCTACTGCTGTTCCTAAAAAGCCAAATAATAATCCATAATTGATTTCAAATCCAGAACTATCATTCTCGGACTCTATTTTCTCACGCATCTTTCTCTCTTTTGCAGCCTTGGAAATAGCAGCCAAACGTTTACCAGTCTCTACTCTCTTAGGATCTTTTTCCTTTTTTACTTTTGTTATTTTAGGTGCAGTCGTCGTCTCTTCAATCGGTGCTGTCGTTTCTTGACTCATCTATATGGTAATGTATATTTTATTTACAGATCATCTGTGAAGAGTCTACAAGACACCTGTGAGATCGTCTGCAAGTCAACCACCATCTTTTTTATCACTTGGAATTGGTTTATCATTTAAATGTATTCTATTGATATCATCTAGAACACTGTCTATCCCTATTGTTGCCTTTTTACAACAGCGAACAAATTCTCTGATTCTTTTAAGCAGATTCCTTAATTTAGGATTCATTATATATTACATTATATATCATTTCTTGTTTTTCCTACTGTATAAATACATGAATGAACCACTAATTATTAAATATAAATGATCGCTAATGAAAATTAAACCTTTACCGGAGGCTTCTTCTAAATCAGTCCACGGTATGACATCTCTTTTTTCTGCAGGTGCTAATTTTTCTGCTTTCCTTTATTTATGTTTAGCATCGCGTACAGCATCTGATCCACTTCGCTTTAGTCCAAGAGATAAACCAGTTACTAGAGTAATTATTGTTAATCTAATTGCGGTTGCTATTCCTGACCGTTTTAATATTTTATCTAGTTCTATTTTTCTCCAATTATCATAATGGTGTCTTATATCGCTTACTATTTGATTTGATTCGTTTGGATCAGCTATAACTCCTTCGGTTGTCTTAAATATTCTGACTGGACGGACTTTTACATCATTTTCATTATAAGAAGGCACTCCATAATATTCAATTTCGTAATTTGATACAAGATCATATACGCTTAATGTGTTTTTTAGTAGAGAAATCTTGTTTTTCCATTAGATAATTAATAAATCTCGGATTAACACAATCTTTCTCCATTAATATAACATCTTTAATAAATAAACCTATATTTCTGGCTTCATTTACGCGATCTCCGAATAACTTTTTTAATGGATCTAAATGATTAATATCAATATCCACTCTGCCTCTATTTTTTAACAAATCTATATTATCTATTAAGTCATTCTCACCTAATCCACCACCGAAATCTGACTCCTCTTCTTCCTGCAGTTGTTCTTCTTGTCTCCTTGTATTATCAAGATCTTGTATCTCATATTTTTCAGATATTATAATTTAGAGTATATTTTATCATATATTTTACTCATTCCATTGACAGGTGGGCATAAATCAGTAACAATATCATCGATTATTTTTAGATCACTCAGTAATATCGATTCATCATATGTCATACCACGCAAATATGACTTTAACTGTGCCAGAATTTTTTGATATTATGTGTAAGCGAATCTACACATATCTGTCTTGGTGCTGATATTACTTTTTGATAAATATCCTTGGATTAAAATACCCGGTCCACTAATACATCCTAAAATAATAGGATTCAAAGTGATACCACCAGCTATAGTACCAGATACTGTTAACCCTAAACTTACCATATTCAGAGACAGATTTACTTTCTTCAGTTTCTTGTACTTCCATTTATAACACGTGTATAGCTTATGGTAGTACACGTACCATTGTTTAAGTTTCATAATCTCTACATCTGGTAAATCCTCGCTGACGTGATTAAAATTGATACTGTTTTTCTTCATACATATTAGACTATATTTAATAGTCAAAATCATCATGGTTAATATCAAACCAATTGCAAAGTACGTGATGATGTAGCAGAATGTCTTTTTCAGCTATCAATTTATCTTTGTATAAAGCAAAAATGCTATATCACCATCCAGAGGGGCGACACCATTTGAATTTAGGTCACCTAATGTCATCTGTGTTGAACCAGTCGTACGTTTACTCTCAAAATTAGCAAGAATCTTACTATTACAATATGCTGAGCTGTTATTACCAGCTGGTGTTGTATAGTTATCCCAATGTACTGATAAGCATATCCATTTGTTTATCTCTCCAGCACCTGCGTTCGTCTTATAAGCACCTATAAGATATTTACGTGTAACAGGGTTGCTACCAATAACATTGAAATTATTTTTATCACCCGACACGATTAATTCACTATTTGGACTGAAAGATAAAAATTTATCATATCCTTCATTATCATGTCCAAAGAGACCGTTCCTCACCCAACAGTTATTCGCAAAAAAAGATTTTAGTCTATATACGATGAAGATATTAACAATATCCTTTGATCTACTAGTTGGATTTAAATTGATATCACTAACCATACGTTTTGATCCGTCAAACTTTAGAAAATATCTATAATTAATTCTTTCAGATTTCGTACTAAATGTAAGTTGTAAATTTGTGGTGTTTTGAGCAGCATCATTACCTTGAATTGCCTGATCTACTACTTCAGATACTTTCCTTGCTGTGGTGTCATAAATCAACTCACTACTGTTTATCCCTCTATCAAAACTATATATAGAAGAACTATATTTTTCAAAATACTCCCATAGAAGAGTTTCAGATAGTTGTTTTCTGAAGTCAGTTATTGTTACAAACTTATCGTCTGTATATTTCTTTCTAATAAGCTGATCATCAAAAATAGGATCAGGATTTCCTCTAATGGCCCATAGACTCATATTTATATCACCCTTCATAGTTCCTCCTGATAGAGTTTTTCTTCGACATCAGATTTCAATTCTTCTATGTCATTTTTTGTCTAATCTTCATGGCCGTAGAATAAACTCATGTCTATATTATATGATATATTTTGTTATTAAATACGTTGTTATTCCTGATATGGTTAATATTGAAATTAATTCAGTATTATGGTCATCGTTTTTACTGACACTGATTGGCTTTTTTTCTTGTTTGGACTTATTATTAGTCTCTGTAGTATCTGGTTTTTTATCTAAAGTATCAAGATGATGTGTTGGAGCTTGTTCCTGATGCACCTTTTTTGGTTGAGAATGTGGAACCTCATAAAAATTGACATTTTTGTTTAATCCGAATTTCATACTTTCATCTGATACTTTTAGCTTGTTGTTATATCCTACTATTGGTTTTTCTAATATTATTAGATTACTAGGTATCAACCATAGAGTCGGACTAATGGCCATATTAAGAACTACATTAGTTGATGTAACTGCCTGATTCATATTGTTTATCCATGTTGATGTTTCATAGTTTATAATAGAATCTTCTAAAATCTATCTAAAAACTTTTTGTGTCTCTAATGCAGATGCTCTAAAACCATAAATACTTTGTTTTGTCCTAGCTTGAGCACCATGTACACTGTAAATATATGCCTCAATCGATTGATTTAGTAGTTCGGTACCATTTAGCCGTTAAACCATCTGATATCTTAAGAACGAATTTCTTGTAGTCATTTTTCAAATCACGGATAAAACCAACACCGGGTCCATGAAGTTTTGTAAATTTACTCGTATCCACGTCTTGTCCTAAATATTCATTCTTATAACCCGAAACTTTTTGCCATGTCCATTTTGGTGCGTGATCTTTTAGGAAATTGGCATTATATTTATTCATTATGTACTGAACTTTATTATCAGGTAATGATTTGAATTCTTGCGTTATTCTTCTTACTGTAAAGTATAGATGAAATCTCATAAGTGATGTAATTTGTTTAGAGACTTCTGGTTTGAAAGTTAAGTGCTCTACAGATATGCCTGATGCATAAGTTGCTATCCATGTTCCTACTAAAGATTGAAAATAAGGCTCTTTAAGATTCCACTCAGCATTGTTTTTAGTAGTTATATTTGCTGGAGGAAGATTACTCATGAAATAGTCTGTGTTATTTATATATACTTTAAATTGGTTTATTGGGTAAGTTAACACATATGAGCACAGGAAAAACCTGCCACCTGTGCCTCACCGAAAAATTCCACATAATTTTCCGACAAAAATGCGACTTACTAAACAAAAGAAGCGAAATCCTTTCAAACTGCCGACACAAAAACAAATTCCTTTTAGCGAACTTCAAAGCTATACCGCCGGACAATTAAGAGATAATGGGCGAACACGTCATCGCGTGGTCACACTATTAATTCCCTCGCCCACCGCGCGAAGCGCGGTGCGAGGGCACTAATCTTGACGTGCGTGGAGTCCTGTTACACGCGTGGTGATTACTAGGGAGAAAAATTTTCGCTTTGTGTATGTATCTTTCTATATATATATATATATATATATATATATATATATATATATATATGTCCATGGGTTCCGGTCACCCAAAAATGTCGTGTGCATGCTCGGGGACTGGTATGTTGTTGAACAAACCGTACTTAGGTACCGTATTGAAGAAAATCGATTTGGTCTCGTTACATTTTCCTTTGTATGGATCTCTCGCAAGTTGTTTACATTATTTGAACACTGAAGCCAGTAAATGATTTAAGACCGGCAAACAAAATGGCTTTCTTGGTGCCTGCAGCTGGTTTCGCCACCTCAGTAACTGGACAATTTATGACTTGACAGAGCAGTTCTCAAAGTTAGCTCCTTGGAATATGCATTTGCCATCTGTTCACTTTTTGCAGCAACGCTTTGTCTTGGTTCTTTCCGATTTATATAAACAAAAGACGTAAGGAAACTCGCTTGCTGTCAGGACATTTCCTAAGCGACTAAGTGTATTAAAACGACATTCTTCGCTGAAGTTGAATAGATGTCGATTAGTATAAATCTTGGGACTTTTCACGTTCTGGTAACCACTTACCTGAGCTGCACAATCACAGGTAAGTTTGAATTGAGTAGCTTTGAAGTACAAGTTTTGCGAACGGAATTGTTTTGAGCAGCTTTCAAAAGTAGCTTCCCGACTTCATTCTTCCCTAAGGGAGACTTCTTGTACGAAATATTACCGCCTGGATTTTGCTGGTGTTTATTGGTGAGGTAGAATAAAGATTCTGGTTCATTCATCTCTGTACGACGATTATTTTTGAACGTTCTGCAGTACTTAAGCGGACAGCGTTCATGGTCAATTGTTTGAGAAGTGGGATAGAACACTCGTCATCCAGAAGAGTTGTCCACGCCATGACAGTCTTTGGATGGTTTCTCCGCTTTCCACCCAAGATTTCATTGCCTCAATCAGGATTTTTTTTGCGTTGAAATGTCACCCCATTGAAGACATTAAGATGTATTTTTGGCTGGAAATAAAAATGCAAGGTAAACAGCCACCAGGTACTCGCTGCAAAGCTACTTGTTTTTGGTCACCAAATTATCCTTCGGCAAAACAGTTGTCCGCTTCACTCTTTCTCACTTCAAGAGTGATTTGTGCATGATGACCTTTACCGTATTCGATCGGTAATGCTTTCATTAGGATTTTAAAACTTCTCAAAAAAGTTTAAGGCCGTCTGTGTGTAAATTTACTGTTGAACCCTTTGTGTTGAGGTGCCACTGAATGCTTAGTTGAAAATACGCAAGAGTTGCAGGTTTATATGCCATTTTTCTTTTTAATTGACGTTTTGCCTTGGAAAATATACGTCTTTTACTTCCGTCTTCTCGTTCTTCTTTCGACAAAACTTGCACAAGGTTTGCTTGTCGTATTTTGTTTTATGTTTTGTATTTTCTGATATTTGGTCAGCGATAAAACTGCAGAACTCGTTCATGTTTTCTTTGTTTACTTCGTCGATTTCGTAATTCGTTTCATCTTCGTCACCAAAGTCTTGTACTTCCGGATGAATACTTAGCATAAACCTTTATCATAGCAGATCTTAAAGACATTTGTGACCAACTTTGAGGTAATGTATAATTTATCAATTTTTTAAGTTAAAAAAATGTCAGAAAAATATTCAATCATGAGCTGTCCGTAATGCTGGTATCCGTTTAATAATCTGAGAATGCTCCACTTTTAAGACGGAAAGTCTGTTTTGATTGTTTATTTGCGGCCAAATTCTGTGTGGATTTTTTTTTATTGCATGTCCTCTTCCAGTTATAGTCAGGAGGATTTGTCTTTTTGAGAATTTTGAAAACTTATCATTGTTACCGAAGTCTTGTACTTCCGGATGAATACTTAGCATAAACCCTTATCACAGCAGATCTTAAAGACATTTGTAACCAACTTTGAGGTAATGTATAATTTATCAATTTTTTAAGTCAAAAAAATGTCAGAAAAATGTTCAATCATGAGCTGTCCGTAATGCTGCTATCCGTTTGATAACCTATGAGAATGCTCCACTTTTAAGACGGAAAGTCTGGTCATTTTATAAAACAATCTTTCTTCAAGGCAAAATGAGTGACAAGTCTAATTGGAAAACGACACGAATTACCATAAACCCGCAAATAATTCAGGGTATTGAGCCTATCATTCGTTGTTTAATAATCTAATTCTAAGGATGGACATCTTACCAGTTGTTAAGCCGTTGAACGTTATTCTCACCGAACTTTTTGTTTTAATAAAGTAGAATTGAAATTTTAAAAGTAAATTTGACTATAAATTGGTAAAGATCATTTGATAAATAATTTGATAAAGATTATTCAACAATTTCACAACAATATTGTCTTACAAAGGTATCGATCTAGTAGAAGTGAATACATCAAAAAGTATTCCATCAAAAAGACTCCATCAAAATACACCAGAAGCTGAGGAATTCAACGAGTTATTAAATAAACTATTCGATGAAAACAGAAAAATAATTGAAGAAACATCAAAAGAAACCAAAATATCGAAAGAAAAAGTTGAAAAAATAATGTCAGAAAGCAAACCCAAACACAAGAACAAATCAGGGAGATGGTCATAGGAAAAAATAAATACTATAAGAAACCAGAGCCTGGACAAAAAGTAGAATCTCTAAGAAGAGAATTAAGAAATATTCCTCAAAGTGTATTCAACAATGATGGTAGTGACGATATAATTTTACCAGACATACCAAAAGAATAGACGAAATAGTTTCAGATTCAGTGGAAAAAATACATACTAGACTAGAAGATAAAGCCACCTCAATAGAAGCATTAACCATAACTGACCAAGAATTAAGATAAGCATCAATGTTTTTAAACCCAACCGGTTCTGTAGACGAAAAGATAGATTTACTAGAAACACAAGGCAAATATTTCAGATTAGAAGCATTGAAAGAGCCCGACCCTAGAAGAGAACAACTCTATAAAAATATAAGTGAAACCGCATATTTAAAAGCTGATTACATAAGATTAACAGAAAAGGATGAACAACCAGAAAACAATGAAGCTAAAGAAATAATCGAAGAAACAGCAGATGATAATGAATCAATAAACGATTTGAAAAGACTAGAACGATTCAAAGAGTGGGCAAAAGAGAACTTACTTGGTGTAAGCGCTTTGGCAATCTCTATCGCTGGTATTATAACAACAATCATTGTGGGCGCCAGAAAAGCATTAATAAAAGGTGCTAAAGCCACTAGTAAATTCGTTAAGGCTGTCTATAACCTGGGAAAGAAACTTGGAGCATTATTAGCACCAATATTAAATGTCATCGCTCAAGCATTGTCATGAGGTGCTAAAGGTCTTGTATGGTTGGCTTCTAATTTATGGGTTCTAGCACTTGCTTCTGCATGGTTTGTATATGACCAATACAAAGAGCGGAGGAAGAAATAAAATATACCTCTATATACACACAAATGAACATAACATATTCAGATAAAGTTTAAAAAAATTCATATTCATTTAATATATAAATGAACCTTGAATGTGATATTTGTTTAACCAATGAAGTGAAAAGTTTATCGCAATTAAACTGTAATCATTTATTCCACTCTGATTGTATCGATAAATGATTGCAACAAAAAGATATGTATCCATTATGTAGAGCAGAATTCAATAATTTCAATGAAATAGAAAAAATAGAATCTAAATTCGAAATAGAAATCGATAAAATAGAACTAGAATGCATCATAAAAAGAGAAGGAAAAAAAATAATGAAATAAAAAAATTGAAAATTAAAGTAGATGGTTTACAATCAAAAGAGAAATCAATAAAATCTACATCAATATATACACAAATGAATAGAACTGAGAATGAGTTAGAACCTGGATTTAGACGAAGTCATATGAGCTCTATCAAGGGTGATAGAACTAGACATGTGATCACAATGAACTCTAACAAAGCATCACCTGGCGAAGAGCTATATATTGAAATTCCCAAACTTAAACCAGACAGGTAGATGAACGATCTTCAAGCTCGATACTCAGAAAATGATTTCTGAGGCCCTGATACCTTAATATATCCAAGCTCTCATGTTTCTCAAACATCAAACTGCTTCAATCATTATTAATATATAGTGGCTTCCGCTTAGGTCGCACATATATATCGAATTTGCACCTTAGCTCACCATCTGAGTCTCGGTAGCTCAATGGTTAGAGCGTCTAACCGGTCATCAGAAGGTTGCGGGTTCGATCCCCGTCTGGGGCTCAGAAATCATTTTCTGAGTATCGAGCTTGAAGATCGTTCATCTACCTTAATATATCCAAGCTCTCATGTTTCTCAAACATCAAACTGCTTAAACCAGACAGTTGTTTGGTTCCTGGGTCATTACACTTACTTTTCGATTTGAAAATCAGCAACACTAAAACTCGTTTCCTAAAAAATCTTTCCAAACTTCTGCAAAAACGATTCCAAATCAGGCTGGCTGGTCAAACAGTTTACGATAATAATGGTGAAAGTTTATACAGCGTTCATAAGGACCTTTACAAAACGAAAATTCAAAGGGATAATATGATTCAATATGGTATTGCATCTGAGAATCTTAGAAAGCTAATAAGTAAAGACGACTCTGGAGCAACAAGTGGAGATGCAACAAAGGTATCTGAAAAACTTATGTTTGATATTTATGGTACAAAGCAGAAGATATGTTTGGATAGAATTATATCAGACCATGGTTTATATGCTCCATTCCAAACGAATAACAATTTCAGATACATCATAACATTACCTCAATCTAGTGAAATTCTAGTGGCACAAACAGGTCAGACTGCTGGAACTTATTCTTTGGAAAACCTTGAGATGGAATATTAAAAACGAATCTATTGCCAGAAGTGTTTCATCACTTTATGGCTCTGGTCGTTCTCTATCATATGAGCATCTAACTCTTATGAAGACTGTAGTATGAGCTGCTGCATCAACTTTAATTAATGAAAATATTAATATTCCTTGAAAGTCTATGAAGGCAGTCGTTCTTTTGTTTACCAAAACATCTAGAACGGATAGTGAGGAGTTCATAAATCCGAATATCACCAGTGTAAAGGTAACAATTGAAGGAGTACCAAATCAAGTATATTCATAAGGAATTCCAAAATCTCATTTCTATGATGAGGCTAAAAGACTATTAGGAAACAAGATGGAAAAAGATGAATTCACGACACCACAGAAGTTCTACAAGGACAAGTTTGCTCTTGTTATTGATCTGAGGTCAAATGAAGAGTTGGAAAATACAGGACATGGTAAAAAGATTGTAAACACCCAAAACGGTATCCTACTGGAGATCAAAAAGACTGCCCACTCAGGAAACATCTACTGTAACATCTTTGTAGTATCTGATGGACTGGTTAATTTCTCAAACAATGATCTCCAAAGTATCCAATACTAATTGTAATGTAATATATACAGATGGAAACACCTTTTAACATGATCATATGCGGTATGACTAACTGTGGAAAGACATTTTATTTGTTAAATATGCTGGAAACTCAATTTAATAAACATTTTGATTATATCCTTTTAATCTGTCCTACATTCTCATGGAATAAAACATATCAAGAGTGGAAATATATCAAAGATTCTGATTTGTTTGCCATAGAGTGTGATCAGGACAAAGTAGACGAAGTACTACATATTGTACAGGAAATCTTTAAAGGGACCAATAGTTTGATTATATTGGATGATAGTGCAAGTAGTCAGGATGTCAAAAATAGAACAAGTGAGTTAGTTAAATTAGCTTTTTCAGCTAGGCATTATAGCTTGTCAACAATTGTTATAACCCAGCAATTAACAAGTACATCTAAGCCTTATAGAGACAATGTAGCTAGAGTAATCACTTTTTATAACCCAGATGAGGACGATATGAATGTAATCTTTAGAAGGTACTTAGGTCAAGTACTAAAAGTGATAGGAAAACAATAATTGAAAAACTAAAGAATACTAAATACGCAACACTGGAAATCAATTTAAGCCATCCCTATGATCATAAAATAAATACACCGCAAAAATGAAATATGTGCAAATATATAATGCCAAGACGCAAGAATACAAAACCTGAAACCATTGATGAGTTATTCGAAGAAGTTAGAACCGCAGAAAATATTGTAGATGAGGAAATCAACAGTTCATTCAGTGATAATCAAAAACCTGAAAACGTAAAACCAGAAAAGGTTGAACCGAAATCTGATAACACTGATTATGAAAAAAAGAGAGATGAACTTTTAAAACTGGCTGAAAATAGAGATTTGGATAAATCTGTTGCTTATACTGTATAAAGAAAGCCATTCAGAAGGTCATCAATAAACTATACACTGGATATGAAAGAAAACGTATGGAAAAGGCGAATGATTTCTTAACTGATCTATTAATAAGTAAATTTGCCAACGCTTTGGGAGGTTTCGATGCAATCGAGTCACCAGATGTATTGTCAAAAGAATTACAAAAAGATGAATTGTTAAAAAGAGATGTTTACTCATTAGTCGAGAAAATAACACCATTTGTTCCATTCCTTGGGATTTTATCAGGAGGGATTACAACAGCAAAGCATGTATACGACCATAAAAGTAAAAAACAGGAAGAAGAGCCTAAAGAATAGGTTTTTTGTATTCATCTATTAAAATGGGTATTACCCGAGACGCTGACCTTCTGACATCTGGGTGTTTAACACAATAGATAACATACCAAACATCCCTAACAACTAGCCCTGCCAAAAGTATTTTTTTGTTGACATTGATCTATTCAAATCTTTAGGGGTGTTTGGTATGCATTGGAGCGGGGAATCCCCGTCTTAAATTAAAAATTACCATATGGTTTCACTTCATAAGGAAAAAATGGAGTAGGCGTTTTCACACTATTTTTTTTATTTACCATAAGGTTCCACTTCATGGTTCTCCATAAATAGCATTTTTTAATTGGTAGCTAAAAATTCGCACTCGACTACGGCTCCCCAGTTGTAAAAAATTTCCCAGGTCTTCCAAAACCCCCCTAAATCGGCCATAGGTCGCACAGAATAGGTGGGGGACAAATAGGTCGGTTCCCATCGGTAGTATCACTCTATCATCTATTCCGACATTTCATTAAAATATATTACAAAACAGGAATGCCACTTCTCTGATACACAAGCAAACGAACACAATGATTAGAAAAGGGGAATGCACACTGATAATCTGTATTAGACCTTTGTATTCCTTCATTGATGTAGCGACAGCATTGTGGTACCTTGGCGCTGATTTTATTAATGGACATATTGTCAAGCTATTTATTAAGAAAAGCTTTCCGAGTCTCTGGGATCTATTAGGCGTGCCACTGGTTGCACGCCAATCATTTTATTGACTAAGAACGTCGCTGAACCATATGCCTAACACCCTCGGCTTAGAATTCAACAACGTGTGAATGTTGTTCGCGCAATCTGGTTAATAGTGATTTGTCGCCGATGCCGAGATCAAACGGAAACACTTTGCCTCAGGCGCTTGGAGTATGGCAGATGGAAGTCGCCGTCGATGCCATTTAGAACGGTCGATGCCATTTGTAACGGTCAATGCCATCTTGATGTTCTCGCCATCCCCAAGTGTATCCTTAACACCCTAACTCTATTAAGTCGCATCAACCAGACACAGGCTCAAAATTTTTTACCTGTTTTCATTCCTTGACTTTAAATTCAACGACGGATTATCTGGGTCACCTTACCCAAACCGAAATCCTAACCTAATCGTCCCAGTAGTGGGTTTCCTGCCTCGCTTACACCCTAACTTGATCACTAGTCGTCTTATTACTCTAATTTTAACATTTTGACTATACGAAAGCTCAATACTGGCTTTCGCCCAAGTATCATGTACGGTTTACCTAAAATTCAAAACCATAAGGTAGGTAGGTAGGTAGGTAGGTAAAACTTTATTTAAACACGCTAGCCTCGATCAATATAATATGCTGCTTTTCATGAGGCGCGTCACACATTAACTATATACAAACTGAACTACATACAAGTTAAATATAAGCAAAGATTAAACTATATAAAGATTAAACTATGTAAAGATTAAAAAAATAAAATTAAAAATTGGTTCGATCCAATAACAATTACGTCTGGCGTACTTTCTTTTTAAAAGAAAAAAGAGTTTCAGACTTTTTAAAATCTTCAGGAAGATGATTCCACTGCATTGCACCACTATATCGAAAGCTTTTCTTCAGAAATTCACTATTAGGCTTAGGTAAGAGTAGATCTGTATCACTACTACGTAAATTATAATCATTCTGAATTGTATTTCTTTTACAGAAAAGTTCATTTAGATTAGGGGACAGTGTGGTTATTAAGTATTTTGTACATCAATATCAGTTTGTTCTCTAACCGTTTCACATCAAGTGTTTGCCAACCGAGAGCGTCCTGGACATCGGCCGATCTAACATCGTAACTGAGTCCAGAAATCACTCTAGCTGCACGACATTGAAACTTTTGTAATTTATCTTGAAGTGTTTTACCACAATTATCCCACAGAGGGGAGCAATAATCGAAATAAGGTTGAACCAGTGCTTTATAAATTGTTTGCAGAGTTGCAGGTGGAACGTAGGGCTTTATACGCCTCATAGCTCCAATTCCTGCACTCACTTTTCTGCATATTGTCTCGATATGTTCACCCCAAGTTAATTTTTCATCAATATCCACCCCTAAACATGTATATTTACTGGTTCGAAAAATAGGGGTATTGTTCATAAGTACTGGTGTATTTCCAACTTTATTTGTAAGATTATGAGATGACCCAACAAACATCACCTTTGTTTTGGTGGGATGGTGTTGGAGTTTATTTTCCAAAACCCACATCTGAATATTATTTAAGTCACTATTTAAATTCTGAATTAATGTCTCAATATCTTCTGAAGAAGACGAAATTTGTGTATCATCTGCATAGAGACATGGAGTTGTGTTTTTCAGATAATCAGGCATGTCATTTACGTAAAGTAAAAATAACAATGGTCCCAATATTGAGCCCTGCGGAATGCCGCATCTTATTTTCTTTGGTGAAGATGTATGGCCATTCACTAGACATACTTGCTCTCTATTCGTTAGGTAAGACTCAAACCATCTTAATTCGGTGTCTTGTATTCCAAATTGATTATTAAGCTTTCTCAATAAAATATCATGATTGACAGAGTCAAACGCTTTACGAATATCCAAAAATACAACTCCATTTATTTTTCCTTTATCCATGTCACTTAGCCATTGGTCACACATCTGGATAAGTGCGCCCACGGTTCCATGTTTTGGTCGAAATCCTGATTGAAATTTTGATAATAAAGAGTTGTCATTCAGATATTTATATATTTGAGTAAAAACTTCTCTTTCAAATATTTTACTTATTATGAGTAGAATCGAAATTGGTCGGTAATTTTCACATTTTTTTCGGTCCTCTGCTTTATAGATCGGAGAAATTCGTGCTAATTTCCAATCGTTTATGTAAATACCTAGGTTAAGGGACTGCCTAAATATAACAGTCAACGATGGCGCAATGATGTGTGATACCGCTTTGAGAGCTTTTACCGGTATGTTATCCATACCGATTGCTTTAGAAGCTTTGAGATTTCGAAGACGAAAGGCAACACTGCTCACACTCATATCAGAAAAATAAAAACGAGTCCCGGGGCAATGATCATAAGAGATTGGGTCATCACCCCATATGTAGGTCATAACGCTCCTCTAAGACCCATACTCTCTTCCTTTCGCTCCCACTTTCTTAACATTGCTAAGTACCTTGTTTCCTTGCTTCGCCCTTAATCTGTTAGTCCCTTCACTGTTCAAGACAGTTTTTCGTTCGTTCAGGAAATACTCAGATTAAGTTTCAATAAAGATGAATTGCTTATGGCTAGTTTCGGCATTACCTCCCTATTTACTAATATTCCCTTCGATGAAACCATCGAGATCATCATCCAAAAGTTTTTTTCAGCAATTTCAGGCACCGCTCTTTTCCACGGACTCTCTGTTTCAGAATTTCGAAAGGTTTTAAATTTAGCGGCGAATTTATCTTCAAAGGTGAAATTTATGAACAGGTAGACGGTGTCGCCATGGGATCTTCCCTGGGACCTGTATTTGCGAATATTTTTCTTATCCATTATGAATGTTTGGCTTAGGGACTGCCCTTCCGAGTTCAAACTATTGTTTTGCCGACGATATGTTGACGACTGTTTTATTTTGTTTCGATCTTCTAACCATGCTCTTCCCTTCCTAAATTATTTAAACTCCAGGCATCCTAAAATAACTTTTACGCTTGAAAAAGAGATGAATAATACTCTTCCTTTTCTGGATATTAATATTCAACTTTCCGGTGGTTGCTTTTCAACATCCGTCTACCGCAAACCAACTTTTACTGGTCTTTTGACTTCTTTCGATTTCTTTATTCCTTTTTCGTAAAAAAAAAGTTTAATTTTTTCATTACTCAACCGTTGTTTTAATACCTGCTCTTCATACATATTATTTCATGCTAAGCTTGAAAAAGTCAAAAGAATCTTTATGAAAAATGGTTGTCCTGAAAATTTTATTGACGGTTGCTTTGCTTCCTTTCTTGACAAAGTTTTAATAAGTTGCCCAATATTATCACTGCCCCAAACGTATTGTTTATTTCTCTTGACTATTCACCGGACTGAACTTTACTCAAACTCAGTCACAACTTAAGAAACTTCCCTCATCTGCTTATCCCAACATTAACGTTCGTTTTGTCGCTCGACCTTCACTAAGTTTTTCCCAACTTTTTTCCTTTTAAAGACAAAGTTCCTCGTCGTCTGAGATCTCATGTTGTATATTATTGTAAGTGTCGAAGCTGCGGAGCTTCGTATGACGGTAAGACTTGCCGACAGCTGCACACACGAGTCTCAGACCACATGGGATTATCGGCTTTAACCGGCAAGAAACGCAAACACCCTCTCCATACCAGCATACTCTCTCACCACCTTGACTCAGGACACCCCGTTTCCTTTGACGACTTCACGATAATTTCTTCCTGCTCTTCTGAAACTTAACTCCTCTTACGCAAAAGTCTACTTATTACCAAGCTAAAACCTTTTCTTAACTCCAATATAAGCTCTATACCTTTCTCGCTATTTTAATTTTGTCCATTCTGTATCTTACTCTCTGTTTGTATACCTGTAATAGTTAACTTTATCTTGCACTCCTGTTGGTCTATACGATACACTATAATTATATACCCAGGCGTCTGCCAAAATGTTAACCATTCTCTGAAGATGTTGTGATGTTACAACGAAACGTTAGATCTTGCTATTTATTAAATCTTATGAATCGATTTTATTGTGTCCATGGCTATTCCTAAAATACTATGCTGCGCTTTAATCTTCATTATAAAGCTCAAAGAAAAGAAAATACTGCAGAGTATAAAAAAAGGAAAAACACTTTGATCGTGCAAACAAAATAAAATAAGTAGAAAAACGACGCAATTTTGCCACGGATTCGAACCCACTATCTGCCAATCACTCTTGGTTGCACTAACCATTACAGTAGGTTTGTAGGCTCGGTTGACTCTAGTTAAAATTGGGAATTTAAAAAACATCTCATCATTTAGCGAGAATCATGAGGGTACATTCGGGGAACCAAAAACATTATGATGGCATCGACCGTTCTAAATGGTAAAGACCGTTTACGAAAGGCAAAATAGCGTCGCTATCACTTTAACGATGTTACTGTTTAATGGAAACACATATTATGTCATTTAATAAACTGATTAGAGATTGCTGCTTTTATAAATTACCATATGACTACCTGTTCTTCACGACCAGTTCCTTTTTTCTTTATTCGTTCATTTTTTTTCTGCAAATATTCCTTTCTTTCTTGACGAAATTCCGTGACAGAACCTGCTCTTTCATCTTAGAAAAAAACTTTAAATTAAATTGCACACGAGTTCGCCGTTTTAGGTAAAGCGATGGGGGTCAGTACACGTGAAGTAATTACACCTTTTGCTGTTCATTGCCAGAAAACATACTATCGTTAACACCAACTTCAAGTTCATTAACGCAAAAATATATTCATTTCAACAAATTGATACTCCTTAACGCTTTTGTCACGTTCATCTAAAGTTTTTTTTTGCATAGAAAGGGACATTCATTAGCGTAGACACGCAACCATTTGCATCAAAGGTAATTCTATAGCGACAACAGACGACCATTAACACTATTTCACTACACATTAGGGAAAATAAAATTTCATCTACGCAAAATATTCCTCCCGTCTGTTGCAGAGTCCATTTAAGGTTATATAGGATCCCAAAACGTATAAAAGTTAAGGGAATAGAACTATCCCAATTTGCACATAAACTGAATTCGGTTAGGCAGTTCGAACCTCTCTTATTTCGCCAATATGTTGATAACTGTTTTGCCATTTTTCGCTTAGCCGACCACGTTCTATTTGTTCGGCTGAGCCCTTTCAAGACTATCTTAACTCACAACATTGAAATATGTTTTGTAGTGGGATAGAGAATAGTTCTATTCTATCTTTCTTGAACGTCTTAATTGATCGCACACACGGCTTTCAACTTCTGTTTATCGGAGGCCCATGTTTACCGGTTTGTTTATAAATTTTGATAGTTTCATTCTCTTATCTTTTAAACGTGGTTTCGTCTGTATCTTCGCTTAACTGATATAAAATTTTCTCATCATACCACAATTTTCCTGACAAGTATAATTTCAAGCTGTTGACCAATTTTAGTTCACAGCACTTAGCTAACACATATCAACGTTTACATCTTAGACAAAACATATTTTGCAATCAAAGCTTACAATACACGGCAGAACTGGACGGTATGAAAGCATTGATCGCGAAGCTTTATTTAGCCGCAAAACAGTTTTTTTTTTTTTTTGTTTTTTTTTCTGGGACGTGAAAGTTGATACGTGTTAACAAAGTGCTTTGAACTAAAATATATAATATAATATAATATAATATAATATAATATAATATAATATAATTTATATAGCGCTATTTCTCGAAGCTCAATAGCGCTTTACAAGTTTGTTAAAAAGTTAATGAATAAGAATTTACAATAATACTAATACTAGTATTAAGAATATTACAAAAGGTATTCTGTAATTATAGTGTTTACGTACAATATAAACAATAAATATAATCAATACTAAGAACAGCAGGAATGTTAGTTAAAGGCTTCCTTATATAATAGTGTCATTAATCTCGTTTTAAAAACATCTAATGACGGACTAAGCCTTACACCCTCAGGCAGAGCATTCCATAATCTTAGGGCGGCAGATTGAAAAGATCTTTCGCCGTAACTTTTAAGATTCGCTTTAGATGGTTTGAGAAAATGTTTTGATGCTGATCTAAGTTGTCTGGTTGAATTATAGCGGTGGAGAAGGTCACTTAAATACTTTGAGGCCATTTCTTTCAGTGCTTTGTATGTTAGCAATAATCGATAGAACATTATGGCATTTACACTCGACCGCTAACTGTTAAGTTGATAATTTTTCAAGGAGGAAAATCTCGAGTGTGTAGATATTTTTAAGACTCATCCGGGACCTGTTGCGAAAAATGCAACTTTGGGCCATCTGGCTGGGAATCGCGACCTCGCGAATCTAGTGCGATGCTCTGCCAACTGAGCTACGGAGGCCGTTGCCGAGAGCATGGCCACGAGTTCAGTATATATAATGGTGGTAATGTCGATTAAGTGAAGGGTATATTCGACAGAACATTACGGCAGAGCATCGCACTAGATTCGCGAGGTCGCGGGTTCGATTCCCAGCCGGATGGCCCAAAGTTGCATTTTTCGCAACAGGTCCCGGTTGAGTCTTAAAAATATCTACACACTCGAAATTTTCCTCCTTGAAAAATTATCAACTTAACAGTTAGCAATAATACCTTATAAATAATACATTTTTTACTGGTAACCAGTCTAGATCTCTAGGTACTGGTGTTATATGTTCGTACGTACGAGTTCGAGTTACCAGGCGCGCTGATGAATTTTGCACACATTGTAGCCAATCTAAAACATATTTTGGTAAACCATAAAGTAGTGAGTACATGTTAAGATTCCAAAATACATGTTAAGATTCCATTTTGACCCTGCAATAGACTGGGCAACTGTCTTCAGTTGCATAATTCAATGTTGTGAGTTAAGACAGTTCTGAAAAGGCTCAGCAGAGCAGAACGTAGTCAGTAGAACATTTTACATAAAAAACAGTCATCGAGATATTGGCGAAATAAAAAAAGGTTCGAACTGTCTAACCGAATTCAGTTTATATACAAATTATGAATTTATATTTTATACATTTCGGGATTCCATATAACCTTAAATCGACCCTGCAACAGATCGGAGAAATATCCTGCGTAATTGAAATTTTATTCTTCCAAATGTATATAAGAATGGTGTTAATGGTCGTCTGTTGTCACTATAGAATGCCCTTTGATGCAAATGGTTGCGTATTTACGCCAATGAATGTTACTATGCATGCAAAAAAAAAAGGTTAACTGAGAAGTAACATAAGCTTTAATGAATGTCGATTGAATAAAATGAATTATATCATTATATCATATATAAAATATACTATCATAAAAGGCGTCAGAGTTGGGCTCCTCGTGATTCCACCAGCAAAAACAAAAACCAATCCAAAACAACGCAATAAATAAATTAATTTTACTCAGGATTATAATCAAGGCAAATCATGAATGAACCAGGGACAAACCAAGAACAATCCGAAAACGAGTTTTACCATCTGGACGAAATTTACTAACCTAATAATGACAACAACGGAAATGCCGGTGGGGTTTTCAACAGGATCTTAGGTGCGTCGAGCCCGATCTGATATTTTCTGATAGTGGCCGAACTCTCTGACATAGCACGCAACGTTTTATCGAGGTGCTTTATTTCATTCGGAACTATTATGAAAATCAAGTACACTGTACTATTTCCTTCTTCTAGGCGATCCTCATGCATTTCTTCGGTTCTACTTCACATTTGCTTAAACAAGATTTTAATACCACGATGGCCTCCGTTTCTATTTTTCTCAAGGGGAGATTTAATCCCTAAATTGCCTCATCAGCATGCATACTTTTGCTAATTTTCCCTCATTAACATGAATAAGGGAACATCAAAAGGACACTGTTTTACGCGACAGTGCCATTCCCTTCCCGAAAGTCGAATGATAATGCTTTTAAATTTAAGCATTTAACAACTCATTTTATACAAGGGCTGGCACCCACCATGAACAATACTAACATCCCAAAAAGAATTTCAAACAGTACGTATTAAAATTTCGTCAGTAATCATGGTACTACAAACTAATACCATGACATGTAGGAAAACGAGTGATTAAATTCCCCTCAATCCTCGGGAGGTTTGTAACCTCCCTAGTCCTCCGGGGACATTTAATCACTAATTTCCCTCATGTCATGGTATTTCTTATAATAATCAAAGTGGATAAGGTTCATATATTTTCCTCTGGAAGAGCGAATATTGAAAGTATCCACCAACTTATGAACCAGTGAAATCGCAGGATTCCTTTATTCGGACCTCTCAGCCCTACGGCCATGGTCTTGTCTAAAACCACACACGAGTGAACACGAATGAACACGAGTAGAAAACGACTGAACACGAGTGAACACGGATGCATGGAACACGAGTAAAACTTTGAAAAAATAAAGAACCAAATTTAACTTTAATTAAATAACTTCTCGTTCATGATTTTGCTTTAATATTGCACAATGGGTCCTTTGGAGCTTGGCAATAAACACTTGGCATAACAATATCTGGAGGGCAAGAGAAATCTGTTGTGTTGTCTGTTTGGTTTGAAAATCTCACTGTTCTCCATGCCCTCAAGTTTTTCATTAGTTTAATTTATTTTTGGCTAGTTGCAAAGGGCTTATTCTCCTCCCTTCAATGCTTCTTTGCACAAACTACAAAGAATACACAAAGACGCGACAACCTTTTCTGGAATTATTTTACGATTCAATCGCAATTATATTTGGTGCAACTGTGACGTACAACTCAAATATGACCACTTCAATTAAATTCGTCTCATTCGCATCATCCGTCTGAGTCTCAACGGATAATTCGACGAAAACCCGTATCCAAGTTAAACTTGAGCATACGTTCAAAGAGCCAGTGAACTTATGCTTCAACAGGACGCAAAAAGTTTACGTACTCTTTGTATGAAGTGTTCACGTGCTTCGTGTATGCTCAGAGTACGTCGAAATAAAAAGCATAAAAGTGGCTTTTAGCGCGTGAAATGATTTTAAGAGATAAGCGATGAAAAAAAAAAAGTTCAGGAGGTGAAGCTAGTATGGTAACTAACATTTGCTCGTACAAAATTAACTCTTTCCCAGCGGGATAAGACCCCTATTACTGTACTATGGCTGTCGCCAGACAATTTTATTCGTCAAAGGGAGAGCTGCCGCCGGGAGAGTTAAAACGAAGTCTTTTCTAAGGAATTATTTAACATTAAGTTTCAGTTTTTTTGATTATTTCACTCGTGATTCACTTATGCTCGCTCATGTGCAGTTTTAAACAAGACCTACGGCCATGCAAAATTTATTACACTGTAGTTCGGTCCATCTCAAAAATGAAGTATTTTAATTGGTTTGTCAGCGGTCGGAAACCTGTAGTACGCAAGCTCTTGGATTTTTTTCTTACCCCCTGTTTGACTAAAATGCCTCACCTTTATATTCAACAAAACATTTTTTCGACTTACATTACCATTACATAATTTGTTTTTATTGGCTGGTTAGTGCAAATGGCTGCCAGATACCTTGTAGCTTTCAGCCACTTCACTTCATTTCGGCCACTACACTCACATTTGAGGCAATTGGAGAATCCTAACATTATGCATGTTCCCAACGAATATGTTTGGAGTTTAGCAAATTTGAGATTGTTACAGTCTAGTGTAATTTGGGCCAGGAAATAAAAATGCTGATATATAGCACAACACTCTGATATCTTCACCCTCTCAATTCCTTAAGAAACATCGACCCAGAGAAAGCTACTTATTACAGTCCTAATCCTCTCTTCTATCACTGTGGACCTAGACACGCCTTAAACACCCACCTTTTTGTTCTTCGTATTTTATATCATCGCCTTCTTCATGTTTCTTCTTTTTTCCTTCTCTCAGTTCTCGTTGAAGTCGTTTTGATTCTTTACGAAGTTCTTTCCTGGAAAATTTACGACGGCATATCAATTGGTATATTTCTTCGAATATTTATTTTCGATACTTGACAGTTTCGATGTGTAAATACTATTACTCAACAAAGGTCTCGTTTATAATAGCCCTCGTTGTATGCTGTATTTAACGGTGTATCTTTTTGGTATTTTATCGACCATTGCCTACTGTAGACTGTAAACTCCTTTAGGATTCCTTTTTAGAATATGGCATAAGTGACCACGCACTATTTTATGTCAAGAAAAGCTAGTTTGGATAATTAGGACGCAATGCATGATGGTTTCGTTGCATCCTTTTTCTCAATGTTAATATAGTCAGTTATGTTTCTTTCGAGTCCAATTGTATGGCAAAATGCCATCGATATTTTGACAAAACACTTTTCTAACTACAGTAGGACTGGATTAACCCTTTCCTGCTCAAATGTCCAAATTATTATTTTTCCGTGGCTAAGGCCACACAATTTTCCTTAACGAAGGGAGACATCTTGCAATGGGAGTGGGTTAAATAATTGCACGGTCAGACATGTGTAATGGCATTGATGGTATTGAATACTGATGTTCGATATTACTAGAAATAAAAGTATTGCTTTTGGCGCAGAGAAGAGTTGAGTTTTGCATGGACTTTCAGCATTGGGAGAAAAACATTTTTAATGTGAATCTGTTTCGGTCTGAATAATAGAAGAATGCACCAGATATTAAGTAGGGCCGTATCACTACCAACTCAACGAGATGACGATGAAATCTTCGATAAAAAGTTCAATGAAATGTACAATGACTAGGTATTCACTAACAATAACGAAAGCGATCTAGTTGTCTGAGTCGTCGTGGCCTTGACTTAAATTGTCAAGGAAGCGCAACACTTGCTAGAAACTTAATACGCCATGTTGGTAAATCGTCGTTGAAGTCAGTCAAAGGTGACACCTGGGTGATAACCGTTTACTAATGGTAAGAAGTAAGTGTCATTAACCAAAGGTTTCAGATTTGCCTCATTAATTATTGCTAACCAGCAGAAGCATATAAGCGTTTCCCCCAGGATTTAAGAAAGGCAGCCTTCATGCAGTAAACCAAGACATTTAGACCAAGTCAAGGGCACTTTCTTCAAGTCAAAGGCGCCTGAATGACAACAAACCAGCAGAAGTACAGTTGGGGATCGTTAACCAGCTATTAGCAGCCAACAAAGTCCGCCAGGAGCAAAGTTACTGTGATTCATTTATGTCATAGTGGTACACAAGCATTCTCGAAGGCGGGTATTGCCAGTCACTACTCTGAAGCTGCCTGGGGAAAACACAATATTTATTAGCTTCATGTACTACGTGTATGTTGGTTTCCGTCACACTGACCTTAGTCATCATGCAATAATATTTGCTGCGCGGGAAGTTCCAATACTTACGGATTTCAAGCAAAAGGTTATAACTTCTCGTAATTATTGCAGATTTGCTTCAGCCGATTCCGCAAAAGATGTAAGAACTATTGACTGGAAACTATCGAACCAGTTTTACAATCCAAAGAAGGATCTATTCTTATTCTTTGTAAATAAACACGTTGCCTTAATAGGGTGAGGGCAAAAAAATCACCAAAGATAACTAGTAAATTAAGCCATAAATGTATTCAAAAAGCAACATTATAAAATAAAATAAAGTAAAATAAAATAAAATGACTACTCAGACGAAGGATAAAAGCCTAGAAATTTTGAAATTGAAAAAGATGAAAAATTGTTCATCCTCTTATTTTAATAAGCAAATTGAGAATGATCCATGAAATTCAAAAGTAATTTGGAAATTATTATTTGGAATAATTATTCCATTACGTGTACTAAGACGACATAAGGCAATAGGTCTTTATTTGAAATGGATAAAATTTCTGAATTCATGATTAACCAGTTGGCTTATGTTGGATATGACCTGGATTTAACATCATTTGAAAATTATATTTTCCTTGTAGATTAGAGTTTTTAAATCAAACTTGCGAAAGTTGTAGATATTCGAAAATTACTCATTAGCCTAACGCTTAATCAAGCGACTGATTTAAATAATATTACGGCCAATGACACACGATTGCTGCTTTAGTAATTTCCAACTCTTTATGCGATATTTTTTGATAAATATGTTAAAAGAAAATTATACTGAGTCAAAATATTCCAAGATCTTCCATTGCTACAAAGGTGACGAGAGCGATTCCGAAAATAACTACAGACCTACTGATGTAACGCCAGCAGGAGCAAAGGGTATTTGGACGGATGGCGATTTTTAGCTATGAGGTTATTTGAAAATGACCGAACTGACAAAATGGCTGTTTGACGGACATCCTTCCATCCTTCATTGCCTTTCTTTTCCGTCCCTTTCCCCTTCCTTTCTTTTCCTTTCCTTTCCTTTTTCCCCATTTCCTTTCCTCCCCTTTCTTTCCCTTTCCTTTCCCTTTCCTTTCTTTCCCTTTCTTTTCATTTCCTTTTTCCCTTTTCCTTTCCTTTTTTCCCTTTCTTTTCTTTCCCTTTCCTTCTCTTTCTTTCCTTTCCCTTCCTTCCTTATCTTTCCCTTTCCTTTCTTACCCCTTCCTCCATTCCTCTTTCTTTTCCTCCAGTTCCTCTGTCACTTTTTCCACCCTTCTTGCTGCCCTTCCAACGACTCTTCCTTCGACTTCTTGTTCTGCCCTTCCCTCCCTATGTTCAGGCCTTTCTATCCCCTCTTCTAACCTGTCTCGCCTCTAACCCTCCACTTACACATTTACACAATCAGTAGCTCAACAATCGTGTCAGGATTATGATACCTCCTATCAGATCGTTCATCCGCGCTATTGTCATCTTCCTCGCCTTTGAACTCCTCTAGTTCAGGCCTGGGATTTTTCAATTTGTTCCGTACATCTTCTGCGATCTTCTTATCATCACCACGACTGACATCCTTAAATTCGCAAAAATAGTTTGATCACACACCACCACTTTGCAGGTAAACTATTCTTTGACTAACTACACTTGATTTTTTGTCTGATTTGTCAACACAAGAATTTACGTGTTACAGAAATCAAAGTGTCTGATAAGATGTCTTACCGAAGCAACAGTTGTCGTGTCAACAGCGGGCACAGAGCTTAGTTTTGGATCATTTAAGATGTCATGGCTACTTTTAATTTTTAAGTCCTTAAACAAAATAACATCAATTAATTTAAAATTGAAGTAATGATGAAGCAGATCTGTACATACGATGGCACGTTTCGAGGGAAAGATTTTAGTTTAACAAGCAGTAGCAGCACGGACGGGGTGCCAGGGGACAGTTTTCCACCCTGAAAATTGACTGGGGAAAATTGGATTTGTCATGAAATTTCCCAACCGAAACCAGTCAACAATATTCACAACAGCCATCGATTAGGCCTAGCGCGGCACTACATTAGGACGTTACGAAACTACAGAGATGATGTCCTCCTAGGTGTATGAGGGCGCAAGGCAAGACAGATAGTATGGGGTGGGCAGAGGGGAATTGCCCCTTAGTGGGTACTAAAATAAGGGGCGCCAAATTGCGACGGCGTAAAAACTTTTTATACATAAAAATTAAAAATTAAGAATGTGCAAAGGTGGTCAAAATAATGTTAACTCCAAAGACTAAATACGTTTTCATTGTCAACGTTTCGACTAACTTGTAGTCATCGTCATCCAGACAGTTGAATTCATATTTCAATTCCAACTTAAACTGTAGCTCGTGATCAAAATGAATGCAGTCTTATGCTGAAACACCACTATGTCGTCAGATAGAGAACATCTAAGCGACGTTCTCAGTGTAATTGCATTGTCTTGCCATATCACGGATGGTACCTTTGTCACTTTCAAGCAAAGGTTTAACAAACGGCATTTTTTTTCCACTCCGTTATACTTTTATGGACCAGCATTCCATGTTATTACAGAATCACAGTAATTCTCGGACACGAGGACTATTTATAGAGGGGAATTTCAGTTTCTTTCCGCAAGGTACCTACTGTAGTTATACCATTGTGTGTGGAAAATGAATAGACTAAAGTGGGTTATGTAACAAACCATCATGAAAACATGTTCAAGTCAGTGGCGGATTTTCCCATACTTTCGGCACTGACACTATTTGTGACAAACTATGGAGAGCGGCTAACCTGACATAACGTCACACAAGGTAAAATTTCATACGAAGTAGGATTAGATCACGTTACGTATGGGTTATGTGGATGAACAAGAGTGGAGAATGGGGTCAAAGCAGTCCCCTTGGCGTAACTACATGTAAATACACGAAACGTTTGAAATACTTCAAGAATGATCCCCACATATACGGAGACCTCTTTGTAACTGTTACGATCCTTCTTGATGTGAAGTGGGATAAGATTTCTCATAATCAGTCAACGGTTTACAGCATATTATTTCCAATAACTGCGGCAGAGTTATGAACAAAAATCACGAAACATTATGAATGGGGCAAACTAACGATAACTCAACGTGGCGTTATGTAGTGCAACGTCATGTGACCAAATGACGCTATATGAAGAATATTAGTTGAATCGTACTATTTTATGGGACATTTACGTGTCACTTGCTGGACAGAATCCCTAAGAAGTCAGGCCAGGTTTTTCAAGTACGTCCTCTTAAAATAGCGTGAACACTGGCACAACAATAGGGTTGGCCAGAGGGCCTGTGCTTCTCCCAAACAATGTGAGCTACTCCAAGGGCCACCCCCAACTGATAGAGTAATGCACACTCAACCATCATCAAATGAGACATGACAAGTAAAATCATCTGGCGTTAGCCCGAGTAAATCAAAAAGCCGGGTGTGGATCGAAAAGAATTAAAGCCTCCCACACTTACTGTTCCAGTTACACCATTGAACGTCAACTAGCTATGGTGTTTAAGGCAAGTGATTTTTGCAGAATCATGTGGTAGTCTAAAAGAGGAGCGTTTCCTTGTCATGACATTAGCGTACCCCTCCAGCTAATTCATTTATTCAAACCTAACAGAAAGACACACATTTCACATTGCATGTTTGTCACGTTTGCGATGGACGTACGGTGGCATGATGATATACAGCCAGCATCTTACCAAGGGCGCACCGTGAGGAGTGGGATGAAGATAACCCTCCCCCTCCAATTAGTGTGGATCGGTTCGTAAAACCGAGAGTAGGAAAACCATGACGGCTTGGCAAATATAGTAAAAAATTATTCCGTTACTCGGTAAATCAGGCCTGGTATAGAGGCTTGGTTGGTCGATAAAAGAGGCCAAAGTTTCCAACATACCCTCGTCCTCCCCATATACCTAATATGGTAGCGGTTGCACTGCTTGTTTCACATTCCTTGGGAGACGTGATAATTGCGGTCGGAAGTTAAAAAAAAAGTTATGGGGCTTTAATTAAGATATGGCATTGGTCAAGTGTCAGCATTTAAAAAAATCAATGGAAAGTATTTTGTGGTACAAGACCACTGTTATTTCTCAGTCAACAACAATGTCAACAACACATATTCTAGTACTTCAGTCCAGAATTGTGCGTTAGTTCCAGTTTCCCGTGCGATATGACATCCAACTATGACATAGCGCTAAGCGTGACGTGGCTAAGCAACAGAGCAGGATAAAGTATTTTCTTCCTGGTAGCAAAATCAAAGAGTAACAATTTCTAGCAAATCATAATAAATAACTTCAATTGACTATCTTGGCTGAATTGCTATGACTTGATCAAAAATGAAAATACTATGTAAAGCTTAATTTCTGATTTAAATTCAAAAAATTTTTCCCAAGAATCATCTTAAAAAAAAAAGTATGCCAAGAATTTTTATGTAAAACCTCCATGACGGCGGCTATGCTGGCTCTGTCGGACATTTTCCACCGCTGCTTAGTAGTACTTAATCCAACCAAATGACGCTACACGGCGCGACTTTTAACTATGTTTTTTATGAATATAGTGGCCTCAACGAAATGTCACTAAAAATTGTACACAAATGGGGTGTCGTAGGTGTTGATGTTTTGCCTAACATTGGTACGTTAAAAATGTCGCCCTGTGTAACATCACTTTAACGTACAGTAACATCGCGAAATAACGAAACAAAACCTTTGTCAAGGCGTCTACTTGTTCTTCGTCCCCTTCAGCTTCCTCCCCAAACGACAGCAAACTGAAATTTCTAGGGTTTTTAGAGAGAAAAATAAAGAATGAGATATGAGGAATGAGAAATAAGGAGAAAACAAGGAACCAGAAATGAGTGAATAAAATATAACAATCATAATGATAATCATAACCATAATCAAATTCATAATCATAATTATAATAATAATGATATACTGATAACGATAATGGAAATGATAATGTTACTCCTTCAGCGTTCCTCAATATGAACTCTTTAAATTAGGGCTACGGGAGAACAAAAGTTACTTTTTGTAAAAACTTCTTTTTGCTGTTTTTCAATAGTTTAAGCGTACTTTGTCCCTTTCGCTTTTTTTTCTGTCTTGTTTAACATTTCCTTTTCCACTGGTATTCTCTTTTCCCGTGGCACAATATCCTCATACGGATTTGACAAAACCTGAAGTCACACATATAAAACCAATGTTAGGTAAGTATACTTTAATCGCAATTTTTGAATCACGAACCACCACAATAAAATGCGAGTTACTCTACCTCTGTTTTGTAGATTTTTGGAGGGTAAATGGGATAGTCATTGTGATCGACCTCTAAATTCTCCATTTCTAGCATATTGTAGATCGTATTTCCAGTAACCTGTAAAAGAAGTCACGCCTTTTAAAATTACATCCTGAATTTGACACGATATCTGTGAAGTTATGGCTTGTATCTTAATTAAAATTTGCCAGCAAAATATCTGTCGGACACGGACTTTGTCCAGCCTACTTACAAAATTGCCCAATCTAAAGAGGAAAGCCATTCGACATTCTGTCCGACCCTATTGAAATTGAGCTTATAATTTGACCGATCTGAGCCTATTGATGCCTTTCGGACCAAACTTGGTCCGATGTAAAAGAAATGAGCCACAGACAATTTTACAATTCATTTTATTCTCTTTAGTGAACTGGAAGTTGTTCCCCACGATTATGAGCACCGAAATATTAATCTTAACAAGCTAAAGATCTAAAAAAAACCTGTATTCATATAGTAACACTGCTAATAAGGAATATCAGTGTCCAGCATAAAATTTTTAATAAACCAATTTGCTATATTTCGACTAGAAGATTCAGTTTCTGTGCGTTTTGGTGTTTTTAATTGAAAAAAATTTCCTTTGGGGTCACGTTGCAACTTCACGTTCAGAAGAATAAACTCTTTCTTTGACTCTGTCCAGGGTTGAACCCCTGTAAATATCCGCACTATCCACCGATATGTGTGATATCTTCTGTGAAGACTGATACACTAATTTTTGTTCCCGTTTTTGAGCTCTCTGTTACAACAGCCTCGTTAATGTGAGAATTTCTGAACGAAAACAGGAAGACATTTGTTGAAAAATGCTTGTCGCTTCTTGACAATCTAGGATTTAAGTATTTATGTACAACATGAAGCAAACCCGAAACATCAATGTTAATATTCCCGTATCTTGTTGTGTACTCAAATCTTGGGCTTAAAGATGTCAGTATTTTTTGGTATTCATTTTATCCGTTACTTTTTGAGGCCATCAGTTTTGCCTGAATGTGCTGTCAGTATCCCCAGACATTCTAAGACTGTGCAGCAACTCATAGTGCAAGGAAAGAACTGTTCCCTTGTGTGATTAATAATAAACCAGAATTTTACTGTAAAAGATATTTACTTTTCCAAAAATTGTATGTTTTCCATTTAATTCATCTGCGCGTCCAAGAGTGAAGAAGAACTGACTCCGATTGTCATCTTTACCAGCATTTGCCATGGCTACCAAACCTCGTCTGACAAACCTTAATCTCTGGTGTATCTCATCCTAGAATAATTTCACAAGTGAAGAAAAGGTGATATAACAAGTATATTTTATGTGATCCATATTTAGATAAGCAAAACACCTGAACATGAATGAAATATATATATATATTGCTTGATAGAGAGATTACTTTGAATGGTTGTCCATAAATGGATTCTCCCCCTTCAAGTGAGAAAAAAACAACAAACAGGATTGGTCAGCAGTACCACTGTTAAAAATACAATAATGAACATCAAAGAATGTTAAGATAAATTATACTGATGTATAACAAACTGTAAGTTCATAAAAGAAACATTAGCCTAATGATATTCATTTTCTGTTTTGGTATAAGTCTTGAATATCTCATTCAGTGCTTCTACAGTATCACATAACACCTCCTCTGCAAAATTAGATGCAATTTTGCATTTATATTTTTCAATCTTGCATGTATTTTAAACTGGAGGCCAGAATAGTTTATTTCAGTTTTGTCCATCCACACTATTTTTCAGTGAATTCTTTCTTCTTTCTCTTTGTTTTATTTACACTCATACGTGTTTTTATAACTAGCCATACAATATCTGTTCTGCTTTTCCTTTGATACAATACTGATGAAGGATCTTCAAAAGCCCTGTCAGCAACCATTTTTCTTTTGCCTGGTGTTGATTTGTATAGATTTGAACATATGCAATAATGCTGCTACCTGTATCAGGCCACCACAAAACATGATTTAAAATAGAAAACATTTCAAAATAAAAACACATGAAACAAACTTCACCTCATACTTTAAAGTTTACTTTAAATGTATTTACAATATACTGTACTACCGAAAGTACTGTATGGTTTAGTCAGTCTATTTTAAATTGAATGTAATACTTTTTCATAATTTATAAATGAATTTTTACTTTTATTTCTTAAAGCAAGAATTGTCTTTTTCATTTTACCTGTGCCTGTGCCAGTGGGATCTCCTCCTTGAATGCAAAACCCTAGTAAACATAAAATTAATAATATTTTAATAATAACAATTTAAAATTTTCAGCCTAATGACAAAAATGTCTATGGATATTGTCTTGAAATTTAGCTATACTATATATAATGACCAGTATACCTTTTTTTACAATTAATACACGAGAATTGCATTGAACAGAAACTTTCTTAAAAACACACTAATATTTTGCTGTTAGAGCCCATATAAGCTGGGAATATCAGTAAAAATAGCAGAACCAATAAATTTTTTTTTGGGAGGGGTGAGCCTTTGCCCACCCAGGCCCCACCCTCATGCTGCCACTGTTTAGCACCAGTTGACTGGTATGTGTACATGACTGTAAACCTGTCCACTAGTTCCTCATAAGCCCAAACAATTGTCAGAGTTGCCAACATTTTACCAACACTGTTAGTACAAAGTGAATCAAATAAACACAGGTATATTGGTTGGAAAATATAAATAGCTCCAGGTATCTGACTGTATTTCATTCCAAAAAGTGTATGAGGTAGAAAACAAAATCCAGTTTGAAAAATAGCATAATAAAGACTAATTCCAAAACCATCTTCAACACTAATCCCATTTTATAGTACCTTTACTTACCTTCTAGGGAATTCCAATAATCATGATGTACAATAATTATAATATGCTCATACCGTGGTTGTTTTAAATTTAATTATGCTTATTACATAATAGCCTGGACATTTGACATTTTTGATGCATAATGAAAAGAAATACGTTATTCAAATGAGGCAGACAGACTTTTTAGTTTTGGGCAAATTTTGAGCTTATAACTGTTGCTTTTATTTTTTGTAATTGACTCAAGCATGGTAGACTTTTTTCCTAGTATTTATTGCATTTACAGGCTGAAACTGAAATACAGGATTTATTGATCTTTCTCACCAGGGCATACTGACTTCATTACATAATCAAATAAAATATGAAGTAAAACAAAATGTGCAAATAACAAGGATAAAAGTCACCAAGAAGAAAAATAGCACTTTCACTAACTTATGTTATACTCCACAAACATTAAACTTGTATATACCTTTAACAATTCGATGGAAAATGGTGTTATCATAATAACCCTCTAGGCAAAGTTGCACAAAATTACGGCAAGCTTTTGGAGCTTCTTTTGACCATAACTCAATGTCAATATCCCCAACACTCGTGCTTAGGAGGACCTAACAAAATAACGCCATTAAGATTGTCGATCAAAATATATACAGAAATTACTGAATACTACATTCTTAACAAATTCATTGCTACGGCACTGTAGCACTGACTTGATCCACTCATGTTGATCTATATAGTGCTTTTATTATCATATCAACTTATGATGTAATTCATTCAGTGACAAATGCCCTTCAAGCCTGGTTTAACTAATTGCCATGTAGGTGAAACAGTAGATTTGACTGGATTAGTTTAGACTGTAAATTACAACTTGCACCATCTTCGTGATTTACCTTTCCCTTGGTGGGTGGTTCCTGAATATAAATATTACTCATATTCTATCGGGCAGCTCCACAGTTTTATGTGGTTTCTGTGATTAGGTCATAAGAAAATATATCAATGGCACTAGCTATCATTGTAGTGCTTTTCCAAATTGCTTTTGTTGATCGCGATATCCCATGTAAAGATGTTATTAAGTCCAGCGGTTTTCCACAACACTACACATCACATTGCCATCCTATCAAATGTATTCAGTCACGAAGTTCAGACGTAAACAATACACGTAGTAGTCGAACTACATAAAATAACACATGGTGAAACATGGCGGCGTGTCGGGGGAGGAGACCTATAATGTTGCTGATTCGCAGAAATCCGCTGCCTGTTCATCAAAAAAAGGTATACGTTGACTGATCACGATGGTTATTAGATAAAAACCAATTGTCATTTATAATGTTGGTAAGAGAGGCGACTCGGTGGTGCGAGCTGAGGGTCAAAATTGTCATCCTAGGGGCCACTCACACTGACAGAGTAATGTGATCTTTCAGTCCTGTCGAATTAGACATCTCCACAATTAATGGTGTACAAGATGACATACTGTATTATTTTAAGTTTCTGAGACACACCTCAAGCCAATACTAAATTAGCCCCATCATCAGGGATAAACTATGATAATTCAATGGGGAACAACTGCACATGTGCCTGTGGTTCCGTATGGGTAAAGATTTTCTGCCCTTCTTTTATTGTAGAGAAATATGTTTATGAAGATCAGAAAAGCTACATGGATTGACTTGTAAAATTTGAAAATTTTCTAGGATGTTCCTTGGTCCCTAGTTTAGTAGGTCCCCTTTCCTGTTGAAGACCTCACCCTTGCATACCTCTGTTTAGTAACTATACATATAGCTGTGCAGTACCAATGATGGCCAAACAAATTTAAGCTTCAGCATCAACTTTAAAGAACAGCATGTTTAGTTGAAATATGCTAACAATAGTACTACTGTTTATGATTTTAGAAATTTGAGAGCTTGTATATATGTTAAGATAGATGAATGATCTTCAAGCTCTGTACTCAGAAAATGATTTCTGAGCCCCAGATGGGGATCGAACCTGCAACCTTCTGATGACTGGTGAGATGCTCTAACCATTGAGCTACCAAGACTCAGATGGTGAGCTAAGGTGCAAGTTCAATATCTAAGTGGAAGCCACTATATATTAATAATGATGAAGGCAGTTTATGATTTTAGAAATTTGAGAGCTTAGATATATGTTAAGATAGATGAATGATCTTCAAGCTCTGTACTCAGAAAATGATTTCTGAGCCCCAGATGGGGATTGAACCCACAACCTTCTGATGACCAGTGAGACACTCTAACCATTGAGCTACCAAGACTCAGATGGTGAGCTAAGGTGCAAGTTAATAATTGGATCATTGTTTTATATCTTTTTTATTTTACTGTAGATCTGTCATACCTCTTGCCATATTGCCCAGTGTTCAAGAGAACTTCTGAAAAAGGTTGATCTCATTTTAAACTAAAGCCTAATATATTATAACTTTATTGAAATCTGTTGATCAGCTAATCAAAATCAATTTATGTGACTATATTTTTATTTATTGATAGGATAATTTGTGTTTTATTAAAGAAAGGTGGCTTCACAAGACAGGTACTGTATAGTAATTCAAATCAGGCACAATTGTTTCTGATAAAGACAAAGTGAAGAATGGAAGAATTTTTATGGCAAGATAAGATTTCAACAAATAATTTATAACAGATTCCAGATATTATACCACTACAGTGGAACTCTGCTATAATGGGCTTTGATATAATGCATGACATGGTATAATGCAGTTGATTCATGGACCCCAAAGTTCTCATTACCAGTCCTCTGCACAAGTTAATGTTACACATGTTAAACCTTGTTGCCAAAACTATGTTGAAAAGGGTTGAAAAAGCGAACAAAAATTTGTTGTTCTGATTTATTGATTAAAAATAATATTTTAGAGCTCTAATACTGTGTGGTTTTTTCTTAACAGCATGTGACAACATATTCTGTAATTTGATTGTGGGGTTTGTTTAACTTTGGCTTGGATTAGAGGTGTGTTTTGTCATAATGTGCTTCACTTATACCACAGTCTCCACAATGGACCCTGTGAACCACATTATAGTGGGGTTCCACTGTAGTGTTTGAAAAGATCAAAATATTGAGTTAGTCAAGTCATCAGTAACAGAATTTTATAGCAACTCCACTGTGATTGGATGAAATGAAAAAATTCTGAATAATGAAAAGCCGCTACTCTGGATACAAATTCTTGGTAGAACACTGTGTGTTAAAGCTGAGTTTTTTAAAATATCTATTGCAAGAACAAAATATAATTGTTAGACATTGTCTTGTGACTTGGCAGCTGTATAGTGGTGTTGCTAAGAGGTTGATAGGGGGGGTGCATACCTCTGGGTGCAAGGTGAGGGAGGCACAAATTAATTACCTGTATGTATATTGAGAAGATGGTGCAACATGAACTAATAATCGTGAGCTAACAATTATTCTTTATGTAGATATCCATTATGCAAAATCTGAGATAATTGATCATGTGAAATACATCCACTTGAATTTTGCTTATTCAAAAATTTTTAATTCATGTTTACATTACTACTATTTTCTTTCTAATATTCTTTCCATAGTACAAAGTGGAAATGTAACTCTGTGTTAACTAATGTGTGTACCTTGATTCAAATGAAGAGTTTGGGTCCAGTTATCATTGTCATGCACATCAGGTTGACAACCATCACTTGGGAAATTCTAGTTTCAAATTATGTATAAATTACCCAGCATCAGAGTTTGTATTGATTTAAGTTTATATTGATTTAATGTAATGAGCATTATTTTGCAATGATAATTTAGCTGTGGTTTATGATTAGCCCAGTTGTTGGCAAGATTCATTTCTCAACAAGGTATTTGCTACAGTATTAGGTATAACATGTAATCTTTTAGTACAGATGATGTACAAGGATGCAAATGAGAAACAGGAAGCTTAGGTTTGTTGGCAATTGAAAAGAAGCAACCAAGAGTAATAAGCTGTTATTGTGTAGGGCCTATGGAGAACAATGACAGTAAAAACAGAATGTGAAAATAAAAACAAAAAAAAGAAAGAAAGAAAAAATTACTAGCTTAACATAAAAGTGCTAACAGTATTGTTCATAGTTTTGTGTTTTATTAAAATATTCAGGAAAAAAAACAGCTAACAGTTTTTGGAATTTGCTTAAAATATTCAGTGTTAAAGTATTTTTTTAAAAGTACTTTTATTAATGTACAGTATATTATTCAACCATTAGGCAGATTAGGGCATTTATTTAACTTACCAAAAATTTAGATTGTAAATTCCCTGTAGTTAAGTGCAAAATATTTCCATTTCCTCAATGGTTGGAAGGCATGCTACATGAAGACACGATCTTGCTCCCTGACAGTGGCGTAACTGGCGTTCTTTTTTTTTTTTTGTCTTTTTTGTGGGGAGGGGGGGAGAAAACCTAATTTTCCCGACAAACTTTATAACATTATGTTTAAGATTGATTATCCTTGGAAATATCTATTGTCCTCAACCTCTACGATGTTATATGTAATATTTTATAAACGAGGGCGGGTGTTTTACCAGGGGTTACAAACACGAGAGAACAATAAAAATCACGAGGCGGTAAACCGAGTGATTTTCACCATTGTTTCTCTTTTGTAAAACACGATAGAAAAATGAAAATCACGAGGCCTTAGGCCGAGTGATTTTTATTGTTCTCGAGTGTTTTACAAACGCTGGAGAACAATGAAAATGACGAGGAGGTATGCCGAGTGCTTTTTATTGTTCTCGAATATTTGTAAACTCTGGTAAAAGACGAGACACACGTTCATGACATAGCCTCTCAATCGTCTAGTTTTGAATTTATAACTAATTTATAATTAAATATTTTTATAAAAATATTTCATCTTTTTATAAATTTATAATTAAACTCCCAAAGTTCTCTCGATTGCAGCGTATCTGGTATTCCACGTCCCACAAAATGAGACCTATTACTAGCGCATTGTAAACAAATGAACGCGGTCAGCGTCCTGCTTCATTTTGTTTTGCACTAGTGAACTCAATTTCCATTGAGTCCATCGCTTTGTACAAAAAGAGCACGCAGCTGAGCCGTCTGGCTCACAAAATCCGATAGAAGGTATATTGCTTTGAATACCGAGACCGTAAGCAATATAAATAATTTGTTGAAAAGAACTTTAATAAAACCTAGCTAGCAAAATACGAAATAACGATTTCGGTTGTTCCCGACTGAGCAAATTCTTCCGACGAAATTTTTCGTTGGGGGCAAGTCAACCCCCGCCCCCCACCAATTACGCTACTGCTCCCTGGCACCAGAAAGCCTTGCTACACTACAACTACTATAGGCCATTTTCTATCTACCTTGACCTGACATTTGACTGAACCAAATGGTATCCTTTAGACTCTGCAGTGACAAAGTTTACCGACTTACAGATATAGCCTCATCTTTCATTAAATTTGCATTAATTTTATGCAAGACATCCAGTTTAAAACAAGATAATTTGCCTCAGAAACTGCACTATTTTCCAAATAATCCGCTTTTATCAGCATTTTTGAGTTATTGTGTTGTGTAACTGATGGAGGGGTCAACACACTGAAATCAACGCATTTTTGAAAGAAATTAAATCTATAAGACAGCACCCTTATTAATGAGCCATGAAATCTACAGTAAGTGGAGAATGATCATCTTATAACCTCTTAGCTGTAAGTTAAGACTCTATTTAATATGAATATTTATTTCTGTAATATTTGATTACAGAAATAAATATGCATAAAGAGCAGTGACGGGTTAGGAGACAGTTTAGAGAGTTAGCTATAAAAAATTTTCAATGTAAAAATTTAATATCATTGTTTAATTGTGCAACATTGACTGCAGTTAATGAACAGAGGTCCGCGCGTCTGCCATCCACCTATTTTGGACATCTGTTATAATTATAATTACATTTTTAAGTGGTATAACGTGCAAACAAGGCCAAGGGTCTTTCCTGCATCGTTTTGACTTTTCCCCCTCGTTTGCTTGCCTTTTAAGCAAATAAATATTTACCTGTGGACTCACCAATAATAACAGATATTTAATCCCAACTCCATACCTGACGTTCATTATAATTATTCCGGCAGGTAATTTGCTTCAGCTGTGAAGATTTTCCAACAATCGCATAAAGTTTTTCGAGATTCAGTTGTAATGATACATGTATAACTTTTATGTAATTCAATGCACAAAGTTTGCGTGTAATGACTTAAGAAAATCATATACAAATGTACCTTTAAACGTGCACCTAAAAGTTATTTCCTTGAGAGAAATTGCCACTCGTTGTCCTTCGTTTCTTGAATTGTTTGGTTCTAACGTTCGCTGCGACTGCGGAATCTCGTCTGGGGTGGAAATTTGAAATTTCATTATTGAGCTTTAGGGTCTCTTTTTTCTCAATGTCGTAAAAAGTTTGAGTGGATACAGACGTTCATCAGGTCTTTAAAGGTGTTCGTTAGCTGTATTCAGCTGTACGGCGTGAATGACTTAATTTTTCTCCCGGTATACCTCTTCCACGATAGCCAGAGACCATTGTGGTTATTTGATTTTACAATGACTACGTCTCTTGTCTTCGATTGGAACAAGCTCGTTTTGTTCATCAGGTTGTGTGTCCCTCACTAAAGGCCGTAGGATATTCACTCCTCCATCGGTTCCACAGACTGTTTCACAATTTCTGCTGTGCAGTACAAGGCTTTTTTGCGCGTTTCCGGAGATCATTTTCTGTGATTCTCCACAACTTTTCTTCCGGCAGGTCGTTTTCAACTTTAGAAAAGAAAATTGACAGGAATTCGTGTGGGTAATTGGATGCCGTTGTCCAAATAGCCTAGTGGTCGTCCATACAGTTGTCGTAACAGACCACTCTGAGCTGTCCCTTGTGGCAATCAGTCGTAAAAACTGCAAGGAGGTTGTCAGTTCTACCTTGGTGAATAGTTCTTGGAACTCAATAAAAGTTGGAACTCAAAAAAGGTGAAGGGCAGGATGTATGCTTTTCTTTTTCGTGACTTGGTCAGCCGATAGCACGTTCGACTAGCAAAGTCAGTCCCAATGACCTTAACAGTTGCTGTCCCTTCGGTAGGGTTGTATGGCAATCATTCAGGAGGTGGCTTTGTTATCGAAAGGCCTCTGAAGGGCTGGCGTCCTGAAAATTCTAATACAACATATTTTACTGTTTGTCTGCATCCAGTAAGTTTCGCGCACTGCGGCCATATTTAGTAACATTCCCCGTGCAGTGTCACGATGTGAATTTGCTGTACGAGCTTCCTGGTGAAAAGGCTGTTGGGTGGTAGGCACCTTGTGTGTTCTCCTTGAATCCTTCCCTGGTATTTGAGTCAAATACGAGGTGAAGGCTGTGGTGGGTCAGTTCGTTGTGAAGCGTCTGGGACTTTTGTTTTTGGACTCTCGTTATCTATCAACATCGTGCGCCGTACAGGTCCTACTCCCCAGAGGTACTTTTCATTGTTTGTTTCTACCTGCGAGGCTTGAGATGTCTTTGTTACCAGGGACTTCGGTCAATCACTAAGGCTCCTAAACCATACCTGATGAAGCAAATGTTTTCGAGTGTCAGTATCGCATATTTTAAGACCCAACGGTGACTAATTGCGAGAAGGGCAACTTTTGGGATCCTGGCTGGGAATAGAACCCGCGATCCGGCGAATCAAGTGCAGCGTTCTACCAACTGAGCTACGAGGGCTGTTGCAACGACAGCCTGGTCACGAATTCTATATTTATTATGGGGATAGTGTCGGTGAAGAGAAAGGGTATATTCAACGAATATTAAGCGTTATTATCAAAGCCCATTTGGTCCGTTCCAGCTAATTCCAGTTTTGGCACCTGATCCCCTCGACTTGCAAGATCTGCTGGATTATCTATCGCTGGTACATGTCTTCACTGTATTTCCGGACGACGACTTATCTTCTTCACCCGTTTCACAACGTTTCAGTTTACCAACATTGTTTAACAGCATTGTGCTAATCTAATATTTCAAGCATCGCTAACACTCATTACATGGTTCACAGTTATAGGCACTGACGAGCTCTGATCTGAGTACGGTTACTACTTACTAGTCTCTTCCATATCCGTGACTTTGGCCTAGTCTCCGGCAATGCATATCGTTCAAACTTCTTAATTTAGCATATGTGATCCAAAAGCCACGCTCCAATGCTAAAGTATCTATAGAATCAGAGTGTGATTGTCCATAGCCATGTATACATTTCTGTTTCTTAATACAATCTACTATTTTTTTCTGTTGTTTAGTTGTTTTGTATAAGTTAAGTCAATTCTTATTATCGGATCCTGGGGAAGGCATTAAAGAAGTGACCATAAAGAAATGGTATGTTAATTTTGTCGGCATTAATTTCTTCTGCTATCGTGGCAATAAATGAGCAAATTAAACGTTTTCGTTAATCTGATAATACTGTGATACCATGATCATCTCGGATTCTTTTGTTCTCCGAGGACGTTTAAATCGCAATTCCCCCCTTTGCTCATACAAGAGGGAAATTTTGCTGTTGTCTACGAAATTTCACTCATGAAAATGTGACGGAAAATTATAAGAAAAATAACCTTTTCTACTTCTCTTACAGCTTAAGTCTCACAAAATTTTCCCTGGCGATTACAGTTTTGCGAAGTCATACCGTGACTCCAGCTAAAATTGTAATGCAGGTGAAATCATAAACGGTCCAGGGCCACTCCTCTACAAAGGGTTGGGGCGCTTTCCATTTGAACATTTCAACAGTCAGTCTTGTCAATTTTGAAAAGGAACAGGTTAACTTTCAGTACACAGGCAAGCCTATGTGGACAATCTGGGCTTGAATGTACCCAGTGGAGTGACCAGAGTAAAACAAGTGGGGGGTCCTGGGGATCCATGTTGGTCAGACAAATAGATACTGCAAGGTGCGAAAATTTCTTAGTCTTACCCTCTTCAAACTATCTCTAAATTTTGTCCAGAGAGCTTTATAGCCACTTCCAGGCCTATGTAGGATTCTAACTTTTCAAGAAAGACTATAATGTCCCTATCTGGACGTATTCTTTTCATATTTGAGCGATTCTGGGTTGTCCATATTTCTGAAAAGTGAGGGGTCCAGACCCCTCATCCTCCACGTGGCGTCACCACTGAATGTACGGGATAGGCCATTCTGGCCATACATTTCCCTGTGATCGATTTCTCTCCTTGGAGTAAACCTGTTACTTTTCAAAACTGACTGGATTGACGGGTCTTAATTGTGAAAATGGAAAGCGCCCATGAAATGTTGATCCCAAGCGTAAGTTAGAATGCTATAGACTGTAGGCTGATCTATACGGAACGATTGTAGCATTCGATTGTACGTCTTAATGTATATGATTCAGTAATAAGAGTCATCAGGGCGCATTACAACATTCGCGAACGAATAGTAAGTAGGGATACTTCACGTAAGGCATAATCACATACGCCATGAGAAGAATCGTATGCGGTAATCGCATCGTGTGGATGAGCCTCAATGCGGATTTCGTGTCTGTGTATAAGGACGTAATATTTGAATAGTATTTTCAATGGTCCAATCGTCTCGTGAATGAATGAAAATGAACTCGTCGTTAAGGCTAATTAAAGAAAAGAAAGATACAATGCAAAAGAATGTGGTTCGTAAAAACCACCTGATTACTTGTGTGGTGAGTACATTTTATAGCTTACCACTACACCACAGTTATGCCGACTTTGTAAAACTGAGGAAAACATTTGTATTTAAAACACTGGGTAAATCCGCTCAGATCGGAACATTGCTGTTATTCTAAGCCCTTTCTCTATTTTGTCGAAAAACAGTATTTTTACAAATTTTCAGAGATTAACTTTTAAAGAAAAAAATTTAAAACATATCAACCGTCCACTTGAGCGTTTTTAGTTTTCTCTCTTTATGCCGTTGTTTAGAAATTTGCCCAAGACCTGAGTCTGCTCAAAGATCTTCTTTGAAGTTAGGCATTCGAATGGGCGAAAAAAAAAATTCCAAGCATATTAGCAATATTAAAGATTCAACCTGAATCCGCCATAGATCCCCCTACTTGATGTGATCCCCAGAATGTAGGTGGACTGCTGGAAGAATCTGTCGATTCCTAAGTGAAAGACCTGATTCAACCGCTTATCAAGCTGCTAACTTGTTACTGCAAAGGCGACCTTTTGCTGTTTTAGGAGATTATACCGTATTGGCATTAAGTAATGATGTATTATTTTTTAGGTTTGTTCAATCTGGTGATAAGGTGAAGCAATTTGATGATCTTTGTGAAGCCGAAAGTGATAAGGTTTTAATTATTTTTGCTATGTTATGGTTATATGATCATAAAAATATTTTCAATTCATGGCAACAAATTTTTGTCTTGAAATGCATTGCGTACCTTCATGTTTTGGATTAAATTTATTGGATTGGATTGCATTGCATTACATTGTATGGTATTATTTTGTATCATGTTGTTGTGCTGTATTGTACAGGTTGTGAGTTGCTGCGCAATGTGTTGTGTGGTTGAGTTCGTGAAATGTCGTATTTTGTCATGTTGCGCCGTGTCGTCCCGTGACGTGACTTGACGTGTTGTGACGTATCATGTCGTGTCGTATTGTGTTGTGTTCTTTCGCACTGCACTGTGTCGCGGCGTTGTGTTTGAATGGGTCGTGTAGTTGTGTTATATTTATTTTAACATGTCATATCGTATTGTATCATGTCAGTGTATGCTGTTGCACAATTGCATTGTATATTGCTCATTTATGTAATAATGATTTCTCGTATATGCTTTGCTCGTATTAGGTGGCTTTGTTGATCAAATTTAGTAATATTGACAATATTCACGTAGATATAACATTACGATAACAGTAACACTGATAATAGCAGTAATCCAAAGAGTAACAGTAACTGTACAGTACAGTTACGACAACGGTAACAGTAATAGGAATAGCGAGAGCAATAGTGACAGCAACAGTAAGAGTAGCAGTATCATTAACATTGGAAGTAACAGTAGCAACAATATCCAGCAAAGAAACTGTTTATGTGGTCTCGGCATGCCAGGACATACCGATCAACCGAGATTATCCAGGGGTTATTTGCATTATAAAAGAGTCATGTGCAGTATAAAGAGCTGAAAGAGCGAGAAACTATACAAGATGGAGATGGAGAAACAAAAAGTAATATTCATGCATTGCTAATGGTTCATGTTATTTTGTTCAACATGTTATTTCAGCTACATAATTTATTTTTTTTCTTATACAGTATATATAAGAACACAAAGTGACTTTTTTTTTCATCGTCTCTCAAGGCTTCAAATGCTTTCCCGTCGCTTCGGAGGCCATCTTGAATCGTTTATAGCATGCGCAGTTCAGTCAATTTCATCCCAGTTAACCGGGATATCCCGCCTTTTCACGGACGAAAACTATTCCCGTCTTGCAGGGATCCTCGTAGTGCGAGATATCCCGGCTAACCGCAATCATATAAAGAGGCACTAAATAGATAAGGAAACAAGAATTGCTTTGGATCTGTTTTGTTAGTATTGCCAACATCTAGATATTTTGCTGTATTTCGTCCAATTAGGCATTTAGCTATTCACATTGGCAAATCTACAAAGCATGCACAACATGAAAGTGTTTTTATGTTTGTAACTAGGAAATCTCACTGGTGTATAAGCAACTACCTGCTTTAAACCATGGTTTTTGCTCACGCTAGAAATATCAAGATTTAAAGTTACCATTCAAGTATGGTACAATAACGGTCAAGATGCCGATTATAAGTAAATGAGTATATAAATAAATTTATACAAGAAAAAAAACGAGAGAGTGTTACTTATTTTAAAGGTCTGATGGTTTAATTTTAGAATAAGGTTTTCACCGTGATTTTCTCCTTGTTTGATTTTGAAGGCAACATTGACAATAACAAGCCCTTTTGACGGTTTTATTAAGACGATATATTGCGAGGAAGAGTCAGTCGCTTTAGTTGGTAAACCGTTGGTTGACTTTGAGACTTCTGAAGGTTAGTGATTTTTGCATGAGAAAACACAGGGTTTCGAATTCAATTTGAAATGAATTTGCGCGAGTGTGTTTCTCAAGCCGCCTAAAATTGTGTGAGTCTATAGGGCAAACACGATTTGGGCTCTTTGAAAAACGAACGAGTCTAATTCTAAACTGATTAGGAGATCGTTTGATTACCTATTAAAATAGCTGGATACACAAGTGAAGTTCTACCCACAAAATGTGAATAAATACGTTCTGGTGTGAATGAAACAGAAGTTGAATGGCAGAAAAACATTAGAAAAGCGTTCAAGATTTGCCCTTGCAATTGCTATTTGGAACCAATTCCTTTTGTGCTTTTTTATGAATTATTAAGTTTCCGAAGTTACATTAAATTACGCGTCGTTTAAGGACGTTTTGTTAAAACCCAGCAAGTAATTCAAAATCCTGTTTGTATCTTGTAAACAAAAAGAACTGTTTGACGTCGAGTTACAAAATTCGTGTTAAACGACTACTATAGAATAAATATCTAATCCAAAAATTCCAAACCGTGATAAAGAAGCCCAGTGTTGTGTTAGCAGTGTTGAACAGCGTGTAAAAAGCCAAAAGGGTAAGGAACATCCGGAACTTAGACAGGTAAATACTGATACACGTGCCAACGAAGGACCTTCCCGCAGCTTCTTAAAGATGTTCACTTCTTAGGACGACGCTAATTGTTCACGCAAGTAGGCACGTTTTGCGAGATTCAAAAAAGAATGGTCAAAGTGCCGGGATTTTAACGGGATTTTCCCAATATGACTTGCATTGCCACAATTCCCGACGACTTGCCGTTACACAATAACTATTACAAACAATATACTTGTGGGCTCTTGGTGATATCGTGGACGATATGTGGACGTTAGTCAAGCTCATACGCTCAGAGAAACCATTTCTGAACCCCAGACGGGGATCAAACCTTAACCATGTGATGACCGATGAGACACTAACTATTCAGCTGTCGAGTTTCAGATGGAGAGCCAAGGTGCTCGTTCAATATTCGCACTGCCTATGTGGCAGCACGTTATGCTTAGGTTATCGATTCAGACAAATGTTACATGCAATGTACCAGTGGAAGTTTGGTGATATATGGGACGGTGTGTGGACGTTCGTTTATTATATTCGATAACATTACTAGCATATCATGGCTGCAGCATAGGCAGCGCATACGTTGAATCTTTACCGTAGCTCGCCATCTGAGTTAAGGTAGCTCAATGGTTAGAACGTTGCACCAGTTGGAGGATTATGGGTTGATCCCCGTCTGGGGCTCAGAAATCATCCTCCTGAAGGCATGAAGTAAATGGTTTGAACCTGGGAGAATCGTAACATGTTTGAGGAAGTTGATCGTCCAGGTTAGTGTAGTCTTGAGAAAGACTGTTGATTGAAGTGACTGACGTTTCGACAGCCTTAGCAGCGGTCATCTTCAGAGTCAAAAGGAGAGTAAATGTCAGGTTCGCCTGTATTTGTATCTGGCTCGTGCGTGATAAGTGGGCGGTCGTATTAGTCATGGAGGTGTGATATTTGGCGAGAAGCAATGGGTGTGGTTGTGTAGGCGTTAATTATCAGTTTGTCGAAGTGTAAGTCTATTGGCTGCTCGCACGTTTGACTTTGTGAATTAGTCGTTTGCAAGGTCCCAGTAATTGTTGTGATCGGTTTAATGGATTTTGTTCTAAGTTCGTATACCAGCTTTCTAGTGTGAGTCGCTGTTTGTAGTTGGTGCTGTACGTAATGCATTTTGCCGATTCCCAGTCAATGTTGTGTTTGGTTTGTCGGTTGTTTTCTGTCCTTAACGTTAGTCAGTACATGTCGTAAAGTTGTGATCGGTTTGTGCGCTACTCGTATGTTGTATGGTCGTAAGATACGCGAGATAATCTCAGACGTACCTTTTATGTAGGGTATCGTTGCTGTAGTTGTTGTCGGACTGGGAATCGACAACCGCACGAAAGACAAGGTGCAGTTTACAAAATTAATTGCTCCGACTGCCAAGCCACTTATATAGGTGAGACTAGCAGAAACTTAAATATACGACTAACAGAACACAAACGAGCGACAAAAAACGGAGACAAAACCAACCACATTGCCGAACACCACCGACAAACCAAACACAACATTGACTGGGAATCGGCAAAATGCATTACGTACAGCACCAACTACAAACAGCGACTCACACTAGAAAGCTGGTATACGAACTTAGAACAAAATCCATTAAACCGATCACAACAATTACCGGGACCTTACAAACGACTAATTCACAAAGTCAAACGTGCGAGCAGCCAATAGACTTACACTTCGACAAACTGATAATTAACGCCTACACAACCACACCCATTGCTTCTCGCCAAATATCACACCTCCATGACTAATACGACCGCCCACTTATCACGCACGAGCCAGATACAAATACAGGCGAACCTGACATTTACTCTCCTTTTGACTCTGAAGATGACCGCTGCTAAGGCTGTCGAAACGTCAGTCACTTCAACCAACAGTCTTTCTCAAGACTACACTAACCTGAAGGCATGAACTTGAAGAACATCCACATATCCGTAATATAATTACTAGTATATCGTGGTTGCCGCATAGCCAGCACATTGTTAAACACGCACCTCAACTGGCCATCTTGATTGTCAATTGCTGAATGGCTCGAACGTCTTTTCGTGTTTAGGAAAAGATACTGCTTCGGTCCCCGTCTAGAGCTCGTGATGTGCATTTCCGAGGGATCGAACTTGACGAACTTGCACTTATCGTTCACTTATCGTTCACGTTGTATCTGTTGGCGCTACCCTGTTTTAAATTACTGAATCCACCTCCGTAACATTGTGCAACATGATTACTCGTATTGATAGTTTTCCAGTTATAATCAGGCCTTAAAGTGTTGCCATCATAATTTTTTAATTTCGTCATACCTATTGGCCGTTAATTTTTCTGTTTGCTTGTCCAAACCCAGCAATAAAAACATTTGAGCGGCTTTCCCATTGAGAAAGTCAAACAAAGGAGTAAGATCATTGGCCAGCTATCAAAAGCGTAGCTGTGCGTCCGAAAACTGCGCTAGGAAGTCGTAGAAACGGCAAAATAAAGTGATGTTTAACTAGCTCGTATAAAGGTATTATTCTACATTAAACTTCCTCAGAGAAATTTGTGTTTACGCGCCTTCTAATTAATATTACTATTGTGTGCATAGTCATTTGGATATTCTGAGACCAAACCCCCGTTTGCCTTGTAAAAGTTTTGGTACTGTTGCTGCTAATTTTTTTGCTACGACGCTGGTGATTTTCACAGTGTAAACGGTGGGGACTTCTTAAATTTTGGTACCCGTGCCTTAAAATTTAGCCGTGCCGAAGACCTCGGTATATGTAGGTCTCGGCACGGCAAATCAGTCGTGCCGTGCCAAAATGTTGCAGTGTAAACCGGGTTTAAGGGTTACAGAGGATTAACCAATCTGACCGCATCTATGACAAGCAATACAACGTTGAATATTCATGTGACGCAAACAGAAGAACGTTTTGTGCATGCCTGTTGTGTTCTTTCATTTGCGTACAATTAGGTGATGAGAGTACAACTGTACCAGAAGAGGACCAGAGTGTGGGTGAAATGTCGAAAGATTCTCATTCAAGACAGCCAACACCTGAAATAAATGAAAAACATTCCAACCAAACAAATCAAGTTGCTTACAAACAATTAGCCACTCCGGCTGTTCGTAAAATGGCAATGAAAATGAATGTGAGTTTAATGTGTATGTGTCATCTTTGCCACTATAGTTATACAGGTTAGAGAGTTTAACAGCAGAACTGAAAACAATCGTCTAACACGCGGGATGTTGCAAAACTGGGTGACATGCGAAAAAAAGTACGAGCCACCAGGCGAATATTAGTTAACTTTTTGGAAGTCGAGCTACATCCCACGTGTGTGCAAGGTCGCAGTATACAAACTAACAAACAAACAAATAAGAAGAGAAAAGAACTAACGAGCTACATGAACTTCACTAAACTTCTGCGGGAAATGGTGGAGACTCCAGCCAAACAAATCAAGTTGCTTACAAACAATTAGCGTTTACGTCTACAATACTTTTTAATGTATTTCATGATACTGTTCCAATATTTATAATACAATCATGGACATACCATTAGGAGCAACTACTGAGAGTTTTAGTAATTGCAACCACAAGGAACGTACATTAACTGGCGCCGCTAGATAACTGGCATTTTTTTTTTCTTTTGAAAAATGTATGCTATTTTGAAGTGTATAATAAACCTTTTAACAGTATGAAGTTATCACGCTATATGAAGTTAATTCTTGGACTCGTTCTTTTAGGTCATATTCGTGTCTTCGTGTTTCGTCCTCCACAAATTGTACATTGAACACAGAATCATTTCTTCATTTTATACTTTGAAATTTCGGTTACCTGTCACAGAACTTAGTGACGGCAATATCCTCATGAGCTAGTGTTTCATTTAAGAATTGGTGTGGATTGCTGATTGGTTTTCGCTTTTGAGAGGTGTCGACAGTCATAGGAAAGGGGTGTATTTAGGAAGGTTTGTTATCCACTCTATCCATTTCAATGTGACCAACAAAAAACTGTGATGACCCGGAAATTTTCTGAGACCTCGTAATCGGTCAACCATTTCTTGTGCAGCAATTAATCAAGGTAATAGAGGAAATTATCGAGCTCAAAGGTCTGTCGTAAGTTTTCAATACACACATGACGACTTCATCTTTGTTAATTCTTCAACTGTTAAGTTATTCGACTAGGTTCTTAAAATATATATTGTAAATGGACAAAAATATTTTTTTGTAGGTAAACTTACAAGATGTTATTGGAACAGGAAAAGATGGAAGGATATTAAAAGACGATATAGTGCAATTTATTAAAAAAGATGAAACTGATCAAGAAGGTAAAACCATAGTGTTTAGACATGCACTAACCTGTGTTACAGTCCTAACTTGATGACAAATAAGGTATGTGAATGCTCGCGAAATTCCTTGTCCCTCACCCCTGGGTTATGTGTTGAATTAGCTGGAAATGGCTCTAATGGACAATATCTTTGTGAACTAAAATAACACAAATACCTAAAATTCCGCTGAAAACCAAGTATGTTTGAACTATAGCAAAACATTTATCGACCATCACATTTTTGATAATTATGTTGGCCAAATAACCAACCCCAAACTGAAACCAAGCATCAAACTACTTTTGAACTCCCTGTAGAAATATGTCACTTGACAACGAAAATATTTGACCAACTTATTTGACCGCGAACTAAGTTACTTTGTGCCGATTCAGATTGTTATTTTATAATTTTAAACCTGAATGGTTTTAATGAAAGGATGTACGTGTGTGTGTGGGCAGCGGCGTAGACTATAGGAGGTGCGGGAGGTGTGACACTCTCCTAAAGTTTGCAAAAAGTAGAAAATTCGGGCAAAACATAGATAGCAATTCGGCAAAATTTGGTGAAGTAAAGTAGGTTAAAATCCCTTTTGATTACTAGTTTATATTTAATTTACGTATTGGGGCTGAGGATGCGACTGTACACCATACATGGCGTGAATGCGCGTCAGATTAAATTCGCGCAAATTTTGAAAGTATACGGTGTTCGGGCAAATTTAACTGAACACTACATCCCCCCCCATTTAAAATGGGTCAACTACGCCCCTGTGTGTGGGAAATAAATTGCAAGACAGGGCTCGACAACTTTTCATTTGTTGCGACTGCTTCATCTTAATATAGCTGTAAACGTTCTCTAGGACAATGGAACATAATCTTGCCAAAACTAATAAAAGATTGACATATTTTAAAGACGTTGATGAAAAATTAACGATAACGACAATTTCTGGGTGGAGCACATATATCCCGCGCTACTGGTGCCTTGTGCGATAGACGTGTAGACCCAAACCACTCAATGATTATTTACTTTCGCTTTGCACACGCGCACGATGTAATTGAACATAATCCTCCAATTTTGGATTATTATTTCCCAAGAAGCGTGAGACTTCGTTTATACGTGCAAAAAAACCCTGACCCTAACCCCAACCTTACTTGTTATTGAGTCAGGCTAAACATGTGATAGTAAGCTCAACTTTTATGATTCACTGTCTTAGTGTACAGTGTGGTTGTATACAGTGCAGTATTGTTTGTCCTTAACTGTAATGGTGGTGTTTGAGAGTGCCTTTGAAGTCAGAGTTATTAAAAATCCTTCACAACTGGATTTTAACCTAACCAACTTCTTATGAGCAAATAAAATATATCCAATGCACAAGTTTTTTGGTTGTCCAAAAGGGCTTTCGCCCACTATGTCTACGTGGATAACTATGAAATGGACAGTAAATTAATCGACTGAATAGCTTTATCAGCGGGTTTCACTAAATTTTGAAATAAGCGTCCAAAGAGTGAAAATCGACAGCTGTGTCTTTCCAAAGAACCAAGAGCCGCGCCCCTCTTGGGGGTCCAATGATATGCATCTTTTGGCAATTTTTTAAAATTTGAATCTATATTATGCATTTTCTGGCTTCTGAACAAAAAGTTTTATTTACATATGCTGTATATTTTGAAGAAAACTGCTTGAAGTGCTTTAGCATAGAAAAAGAGGCATTTGAAAAGGGTAGTTTCGTAGGTCGATCAACAACTCAGTCACTCTGGTCTCGTACTCTTGTGTTACTCTAGCGTGCAACTCGCAGAAGGACAAAAAGAGACATGAGATTGGGATTTATGGTTTTCCCATTCATTGAGAAAGACATTTTCAAATGAATTTTTACTATAGACAAAAGAAGATTTTTATACAAGATTTCGAGCAGCTACAAAACTGCTGAATTAGAACTGCTTACCTCAAGTGATCTTTTGATATTCAAATCTACGCACAATCAGAGTTACGGACAGAATAGTCGGCTGGTAAGGACCAGATGAGCGGTGGAAAACCGCCGCTAGCCAACTTCTCATGAGAGCTCTTCTTTATCCAAGCATCATCCAGGCTATGAACTGACCGTTTTGTTTTAAAAATCAACATTGGATAATAAAATGCATTAAATACAGGTAAACAGGTTCTTCAGCTTGCCGTGATCAATCGCCCATCGTTATTAAATAGCCTTGTAAACCCTTGCATGTAACTTCTACCAACAAATCTGGATTACAACTTCAGAGTTGCGACCTTCATCAGATTGAATAATAAATGAAAATTTGTGTCAAAGAAACAGGCTGGAAACCTTATTATTTTCCTTTAATTAGAAGTATTTGGGTAATTCAGTTTGGGTGATCCTTTATCAGTTTAAACTGATCAAACTTAAGAGGTATAAGTGTACGTATATTCATCCAAAGTTGATTGCTTTGTGTAATCAGCCTCTTCGTATTTCCGTTACAAGAAAGTCGATAGCTTTTTCCCCAAAACCTCAGAGTAACGTTAAAAAACCCTGACTTTTAGTGGAAGAATTCTCAGGTTCTTGTTTCAAAAAGCGGGTGAAATAGCAGGATATTTTTTCAGGTAGCCATCCTAACACAATTCTGTTTATAGTCACCGGGCAACACTTGGTTGACACTTAAAATACAACGTTTTCAATTGCTCTATTTTTCAGATGCTACCGAATTACCCGTAGAAGAAGTGCCACCGTTGTCTGACTATACTCCTGTTAAAGAACCCACTCTCCCTCGCAGTCCTGTAACCACCTTATCCCAACCTCCATCATCGCCTCCTTTGGTCGAAGAAAGAACTGAGAAAATTACAGGATTCAAAAAAGCGATGGTGAAAACAATGTCAGATGCTTTGAAAATACCACATTTCGGTTACAGTGATGAAGTTCTTTTGAACAAACTTATTAGGTAACTGAATGTAACAAATCACATGAAATTTGGCAAAGCAGAGTTTACATCTAGTCGTCTGGCGTTGCTTCACTTTAGCAGTGTGTAGTATTATGTCACAGTGATACAGATTTTATTGATTAACTCACAGAGTGGTAAACGATATCCTGGGGCACATAGATTTATGCAAAATGCTACTTCTAAATACAGATATATTGGGACTTTTAGGCGTTCCTAAAGAATGAGTTGTGTAGGAAGACTTAGGGTTGACCCAGACATGATTTTTTGCAATAGTTTTACCATGTAGGTGTGTGTTCTCTATTTCGTCACTATGCTTACCGCACACACATCAGAACATCTTATATCTTTCAAAAACTAACCATGACATTATACGAAATGAATACAGTTTCAGAGAGAATGCAAGAGAACTGGCTATTAGTAGAGGAATAAAGTTATCTTTCATGCCGATGTTCATCAAAGCCACATCTATGGCTCTCAAACATTATCCCATATTAAACAGCTCTGTGGATGAAACGTGCGAAAATATTACCTATAAAGTATGTACACTTCCTGTTTTTCTTCAATTACTGTTTTTCATGTATCGTCTTGTTGAAACGGGATTCATCAGAACAGGCTTGAATGTCGATGCTGCTATGAAGTCCCAAGTCAACGAGACGAGAGTTTTGCCATCTATTCGTTATCGCACTGCTTACCCCAAATTGTCCAACGTGTACCCCACATATTTGCTTGGTTGTTTATTCATTCACTCGTTCGTTCGTTCGTTCGTTCATTCATAAATTTATTTATTTATTTATTTATTTATTCAGTTATTCATTTGTTTATTCATTCATTTAATTACCCATAGTTGGTTATTCAGATGACAAATATACAACAGAATCACTAAAACATTTACAATACAAACTAACTTAATTACCATGAGTAAATTATAAACAAACAAAATTATCATAATAGTCTAAACAGTCTATTATCATAATAAGCCTATTGCCCCTCGCTAGAAACGTTAATAGTTTATTTCTTCTCCCAACTTTCGGCAGTTCGCTGACCCATTCGGCTTTTTACACGTCGTTCAACACAGCCAAATCAGTACTCTACTTTTTTATTATGATATTATGATGACAGACTGAACGCTGGACAACAACGAAAAATACCGCTTAGCAAGGACATCATGCAAAGATAGATCAAACACCCTGAAAAGTGAAACTTGTGCAAATGTATTTTAGACTTGAACGTTGCCTGAGACGAAGATTGACTTATGTCTGGAGGCAAACTATTCGACAATATTGTTCCTCTGTAACTAAAACGTCTTTTATAATAATCGGTTCCGTGAAAGCGGTACTGCTACAGTAATTTCTTTTCTGCTTTGCTTAAGTTGTAGGACGTCCGCTCGGTTGATTAATATAGAGCTTAAATGCTCGAGATTTCCATCATTTTGAGCTTTTAAATGGAATTGTCAATCATCACTGGTCTTATTTTGAGATCAGTGGTCAATCATGCACTGATAATCTAGTAAATTTCATTTCAAACGATAGATCAGTTTGTCTGTGCGAGGGAAAATTCACTGATTTAAATCACGTACACCTTCAGAAAAATCACAAAGAAAAAAAAAATCAAAATCAAAATCCCAAAAAAATCGTTGTTGGCAACTTGGCATCATTACTTGAGAAAGCGACTGTGTGTGCAGGCACTGCAGGGCGATTTTGGAGTTGTAGAGTTTGGGGGGAAACCTTATGTTGCCGTTTACCCCCAAGCTGCGCTGCAATAATGAAGCTGAAGCCGTATTAACATGTTGTACACAATAAGGAGTGTTTCGCGAGGAACTGAGCACCTAATCCGCGAGTTTGTACTTATTCCAGAGGTAATTTGAACTTTAGACGTCAAGTTCATATGGCAGTCCTAGATCATATTCTGGTCTATTTTCCCAACGGAAACTTGTTTCCCAAAGATTTTCATTTATGACGAAGTCCAGACTTTCTGGAACATAGGACAGCCTCTGTCTCGAGCCAGTTAATAGAAATTCAGTTTTTGTCATATTTAATGTGAGCTTATTGGTACCCAGCAAACCGTGAATGTTGCTCGAATCAAAATTAATGCGTTCATTTATATCGTTTAGTCAATGCTAGCGTGTGTCGTGCTAGTGTTGTCGTCATACATTCTTGGCCTGGAGTAAGTCAATTATTAGCTAGATCACTTATACATGAAACGAATAAGAGAGAGCGAAAATGGTTCCCTCCGCTCCTATCCAGTGTCTTTGACAATGTATAGTTGTTCACAATGCATTTCTTTGTATGTATGCTAACCTTAAACATGACCCGGTCAATCCATTGTATTCTGGAATGGATTGTTGGAAATCACAGGTTGCTGTTTTGAAGGCGTTATTGGGATCCGGGGACACAACTGCATTGTACAACAGGGTGATGGCATCGTGACCTGACCTAAAAGAATGAAGACTCTGGGAACGAGACTGTGATCAGGCAAAAACGAAAAGGATTAAAGTCAATAAAAATGTTATTGCAATTTGTGTAGCTAAAAATGCTTGGACCTTTTCCCAGTGTTGAGATGATTAAATAGACAGTTGTGACCATTGAACTCCGAAGAGCGAGAATTAACTGACCGAGTTTAACAATTCACTAAATTTCGATCGTACGAGCCGAGTACGAATACGAGTGTTCAAAAAAAGGTCACTCGTGTGTTCGTTGAAGGCCGTGTGTTTGCACTTGTTCCGAAGACAGAGTATTGAAATATATAAAGGTCAAGGATACAGGATAACGAAAATGGGAAATACTTCCGTACATGAGATGATGTTCACGAACTGCGCCGGATGGGCTTGTACCCAGTTAGAAAAATTAACAAAAATATGAAACATACCCCGGCTCAAATCTGACGCAATTGCTTTAGCGTCTTCATTCACTGTAAAACGTGATCACGGGGTCACTGATTCTTAATTGGCAATTTGGCTGTGTCGTTTTTTAGGCTTCACATAACATTGGAATTGCTATGGATACTAATCAAGGACTTGTGGTTCCAACTGTCAAAAACGTTCAAAATAAGTCTATATTCGAGATTGCAAAGGAACTGAATACTTTGCAAGAACTTGCTAAGTCTGGTAGATTAGAAATGAAGCATCTACAAGGTGGAACGTTCACATTGTCAAATATTGGATCTGTAAGTACAAAGATCGTAAAGATTACAGTATTAAACTTGCTGCGATACGAAAGAAACATATATATATATACATATATATATATATATATATATATATATATATATATATATATATATATATTATTTATTTTACAGTAAAATGCTGTCGCTACTCAGAGTTTCACGCGGTACGCGATCATCAGGCAACTCGCGTACCGCGTGAAACTCTGAGTAGCGACAGCATTTTACTGTAAAATAAATAATATATTACGCTCTACGTATGGTATTGAGCGCTCTTAAATCTTACGCCTTCTGTGTGACATTTGTGTTGCACACTCTTCTTGGTCTATATATATATATATATATATATATATATATATATATAAACTTTGAAACTCTAATATTCTTCTGACTACAAATTACGCGCGTAAAGTACTTATGAAACGAAAATTCGAGATTCCATATTCTCTTTTTGAGGTGATAGCCTTGAGTAGTGGTGAATCTTGTTTGATTTTTTCTTTATCGTTAATCGTTGCTTCATATAAGTATTTGAATTTTTTGCTTGACGATGTCACAGGTTATGTGAACTAAATAGATGATTTCACATTTTTTCATTGATTTTTGAATTGGTATTTACCTAAGTATTGTTAGTAAGGTGGCGAAATGTGGCTTCGGTTGTAGTACTTGAGTGCTGACAAGCTGTTCATGTTTATCTTGTTTCTATTGTAATATGTTAGACCCCAAGCTCCTTTTAGGAATAAGTGAATCCTCATATTTTTGAATGAGATAGATAATTTTGACGAATGATCTTCTCTCTCGCATTAGGAATCGTGTGGTAAATTTATTCCGAAGAAAAAGTCAGCACAGTTTTTCAGGCATCATGAAAATTATGTTTCGTGAGACAAGAAAAAATGTTACGAAAGCAAATGTGTTACTTCTATAAGCATTCAGTCTAAGATATTTTAAAAAAGCTAATACAATGCTACTTTTGCTGCCAAATTTTGTTGGTTACCTGATAAAACTTTCTTAACATCAAAGATCTAATATTCACCGATTTTGGCTAGTACAACCAGTGACATCATCAAGCAAAAATTTCAAATACTTGTGTCAAGCGATAGGCAAATAATAAAAAAGAAATTTAAATGGGTTTTTCATTTCACGATACCTATTTCTTTTAGAAAGAGGGTGTGAAGCACCGATCTTTTTTTTATTTTGTAAGCACTTTAAACAAATATCTCTTGCTTTCCCTGTCTCTGTACCTCTGCCTCTCTCTCTTTTCCTCATTCTGCCTCCTCTATTCCTCTCCCTCCCCTTCTCCCTCTCCCTTTCCCTCTCCTTTCTCCCTATTCACCACTCTTTCTGACTTCCCTTTCACTTGTTCCCCTTGCCCCTCTTCTCCACCTTTCTCTCCTTCCCTACTCTTCTTTCATCAATCATCTCTTTGTCTCTCTCTCCCTCAATATTTCATTCATTCGCTTCAGGTGTTACTTTTCTGCGAATTATCTAAATCATTTAATCAAAACAGTAATTTTCACTTAAATGACGGAAGTGAGATTCAAGCAAACACTAACTAACAAACCTTCGTAAGACAGAGGGCGTCCTATGATAGGGAGGATAGGGAGGCTCAGATTCAGGACAAGAAATTCTGCTAAATTAATAAACAGTCGCTAGTGGCCTAACTCTTCCGTGTTGGTGACCGTTACGTTAGTCCTCAAATTGACGACAAAACTCTTCGTTTCTTTAAAGACGTTGAAATTTCAACGACTTTGGAAGGTAAGTAAGCTTCGCGGCGTGCTGTTTCAAGAAATCGAGGTCAAGTGAATTTTTCTTTATGCGCCATATCATGCATGCATAAAACGAAACGTAGTGGCTCTTCATTTGAAGATGTGGTTTGGATTATTTTGGCGGGAATCTCAATACGACTCCAATTATTAATAAGTTTAAAACTCTACTATTTATTATTTTAACCCATTATAACTTATTATTTCTTTTCCACTCCCAGTGCTGGATAAAAATAGCTAAAAAAAAATTCAAATTAAAAAGGTGACTAACGTGTTGGAGTTGATGACCACTTTGAAATGTTTAGGAGCTAAGTCTCCTGGATGAAAAATGTTAATTTGGTACTATGAGAATGAAAAAAGTTCTGGTTCTGTTTTTGTTTTAGATTGGCGGTACCTACTGTGGTCCAGTTATTCTTCCTCCTCAAGTGGCCATTGGGGCATTGGGCAAAGCGCAGGTAATAAACCAACTCCTGAATAACCTAACATTTCACCACCAGAATTCAAACTTTGTTCTCCAGGTGTTCTTTCCATTGTTACGACTAGACCAGTCATACGGCCAGCGTAGGAAGGAAAAAAGCTAATTTTCGGGATTTGATTCAACAAGTAGAAAATACAGTATATGGCAAGAATGAAGTTGGGATTTTATTTATCTTAACAAATGATGCACCCTTTTTCTTTCGTTTGGCTGTTATACAGCTTTTGCTGAGGAAAGAACGTCTTTGTACTTTTAGGCCAAAACCAAACGAACAGACTGGCCGCAATGTCGTAAATTGGGGTTTTGGTTGAAAAAAATTACTAGGCTGACCAGTCTAATCGTGCAAGTGGAAAGTACTAAGTGTACCAAAATTTTGAGTGAAGCGACAATGAAACCTTGATAAGGATTAGGTCCTACAACTCTTGCCACTTTAGGCGACAATAGGTTACCTAGTGAACTGGATGATTAAGTGAAGTCGGAAGATTTAACACTTTTAGAGACTATGAATAGAACTAGAGGGGACCTTGCTACAAAAATTAGAGACGATTGTTCACCGTAAAATTCGCCGAAGGTCTTTTGCAGTTAATCGTTATTTTGCCATGAATACAACAAACTATCAGCAAAAGAAATTCAACAATAAAGACAACCATACCTACATTTTACTTTTCCACCCATATTTTAACCTGAAACACTTCATTTGAAAAGTTAATTTAGTTTGGGTACTTGCCATTTTTGTCATTGCAAAAGATGCGTACGGAGATCGGTAAATAAAGCGATAATGATCGACTTAATGAACCCATATACGGCATAAAACGAACTAGAATTAACCTCAAGAACCCTGTCTGGATGTTTCATCCTATTTGATAATTCGGGCGGCCGAGAGGATTCCCTTGCACTAGGCGATTAGGTCTAGTGTTCCCTCTTCTTTGCAAAGAAAAGAACAGACCAGCTGGGAATCTTTTCCCTAAATATGGCGGGTTTCGATAAGCCTGGTGCATAATATAGCTAAACTATGCGTCCCTATAGTTTAATATTAAAAACGGTCGTTCTACATTACGAAACGGATCAAAACGGAACAAATGATGCCGTCACATTCCGAGGAACGAAACCGGACAACTGCAAGTTTCCCGGAATTTGAATATCACAATCTTTTTTTTTGCGCGATTGTTACATAATCGCGGTGAAAATGCTTAATAGAAGATGTTGTCGCGTTAAAAAACGAGCTTTATCTCGAGATGAGGCAAATGGTTCATTTATTTTACCCTGCACAGAATCGCAAGCGAGGACAAGTTTTTATGGTTCAAGATGGTTAAAATGTTTGCTATTTTTGTTTGTCCTACGTTCAAATATTCGTCTCCAAAGTTTTCGCGTAAATTGCTAAAATCAGAGTGATATTTTTCAGTTAGTTTGTGTTCTGTGCTGCTGTCATAATTTAAAGCGAGGGAGCTGTGGTCATACAGAATTACAGAATACGTGACTTAGGAGGAAAGAGTGCAAATTTAAACTATCAAAAATATCAAGTTGTTTCTGTAATTTTTTGTTTCAAATTTAGAGGGAAAGCAAATTACATCAAGGTGACAATAAAATTTAAAGGCATTTGCCCAGCCTGGCAACGATGCTAGCTCGTGGGCAAAATCGACGTTTCGTTTTCCAATATAGACAATAAATGGAATAAAATTCGTAGAAAGTAAATAGTATATCAGAGTTTGAAGCTTACAAGATTTGACTGCGGTACTAGAAACGAGAACTTCTGAACTGTGTTCAGTCTATTCGCCACCTTCGTATGTGACGAAGCTAAGTATAGCAACTGATCATGCTAAGCGAATTTAAGATCGTCTACGCATATCAACTGGATAGTACTGTGCAAATATAACGTTATGTACCATATTAAGATATCAACCAAAACACATCCATTAACGTTTTTGCTGTAATTTCTAGTCATACTGAGCATAACTACTAGCTTGACCTCTAATTGCTGCATTTTCATATAGTAACCATTGCGTTGGTGGATGTATATGGCTTGATACCTGAATATTGTTGATCATTTTAAATTTGCATAGCATGACGTGTTGCTAGGCATAGCATGACCAGTTACTATGCTTAGCTTCGCCACTGCCCCCTGTCATGTAAAATGACTTGTTTCACTTGTGTCCTAACCTTACCAGTCGAAGCGACGTGATGTGTAAGGATAAGTCAACTGTTTTACAAAGTCGGAACATTATAAACTTTTTCGACAACAAAAGTCCACGAGACGTTAGTTGTCCCTTCCGATCCGTGGAATGGACACCTCGAAAAAGTGCCGCCAAAACGACAATTAGAACATTGAAAACTGCGACCTTCTTTTTAAAAGAAGAGTGTATTTATATTGAAATAGTGGACTCGTTAAGAAAGATCTATTCGGTCGAGCTATAAATAAAGCATTTTTTCATTGTAAACTTCTGGATTTGCTTTGTTCAGGTGTTCTGCGTAAAAAACCGTATTGACACCTTATTTTGATACCGTCTTTTTGGACAAGGAAACTCTTGAAGTATTTATATTTTAGCGAAGTGAAATTATTCATATTGAGAAAAGACGACCTTGATGGATTGTATACTTGTTTTTATTTCAAAACAAAACAAACAAAAACAAAAAAAAAACATTGAGTAGTTTCAAAAAAGGTACTTGTGCGTAGTCTTGTAATTCCAGAAGTATGAAAGAAAAAGAATCTTTTCTTGCAAGGAGCTTCGGGGAGACTACGAAACGAACCTTCAATCCTGCCATAAATATAAATAGAACATGTGGTCGATGGTGTCTAACATTGACATAAGACGGCAATTTTCACTTTTCTAACGCTGTCACTTCAGGCATCCTTGTTTACTCTCGCCCATAGTGCCGCTATACAAATAAGTGATCAACAACGGTTGACTGAATTTGGACAAATTACAATGAAACAAGCTAAGAAACTTCTTCATCAAGCAATTTTAGAGTAATTAAATATGGATATAGATATCGATTGTAAATATACTTATTTGGACATTTTTCTTGTAAATAGATTAGTTAGTTGTAGTGTAGGTTATTATTTGTAGCACACGGCCCTTTGAAAATGAGATCACTGAAAGGCAACCGAGTTTAAATAAGTAAATAAACTCCAAGGTCACTCATAATATTTTTTTCGTGAATCCTTTCCATGAAAGTGATCATCATCTTCCAGCAGAATGTTTAGTGAAATCGTAAACGAATTAGAACGAAGAAAATTGCAGCTGTTCGTTTGTTTGACCTTCATGGGCGTAGCATCTGGGTGGGACATTTAGGTTACATACGCCAAACATAACCTTCCTTCCTGATCCCCTTTTGAGTATTCTATGATTTGATTTCCTGAAATGATCATTCTGGTCATTTCTAAAGCCAGTAGAAGCAAAGACAAAGTTTTTAGCATCAGATTCAATTCGATTCGCAAACAATTTCAGATATCTTAGATTTGATAATATTTTTGATAAGTGATATTTACAGTTTATTACTCGACGGACTTAGTTTGGTGGTTATAGAGTGAAAAAAAATAGGCTTTCTACGCGTTTTTTAATCGTTTTTCTTTGGCCACAAATCGTCAAGTAGACGACGCAAGCGTTATTGCCGCTGAGGACACCGGAGGTTCGTAGGTTCGGACCTTTGCTCGCACCGTGTATAAATAAAGCCAGTAAAAGCCAAAAAATCAAAGCCTACTTGATACTTGAAACATCAAACTCCTGATCAGGCCTCTTTTAGACCGAGGCACTTATTGAGCGAAGCTATGTCGTCGTTTCATTCTGCTAAATACGCTGATTTCTCATACATGTGCACACACCATTATAATTGTGTAAAAATTGTGTAAAAACTTTTTATTTTTTGTAAACGTTTCGAGGCACCGCCTATTCATCAGGTCCTTCCTTTTATATATTACATATAAATATGTAATAAAAATATGTGATAAACCAAGTAATATAAAAATAATAATATGTGATAAACTTACACTAAAAGATGAAAATTGATTTCGGAATGGGTCGGTACTGACACTTGGAGTTTCTTAAACAAACACGTTCGGTTAAACTTGCAGCTCTCTGATTCCATCAACGCAATATCCTTTTACAAATTTTAACCACAATGCTTGAGCATTTGCAGCGAATGTGCAAAGGACAGTTCATCCTCATTGCCTCTTCAAATGGCATGATCGGTGACAATGCACCGACAATCCATAAAGCTCCTTTCGTGCAATTCTCAAGCACTTTCGCTGCTTCCTTCTATGGTCGCAACATATCTAAGCCCGCCGTGTGAGCGATCAATAGAGCGTATTGTTTTGTTTTACTCGTTTAAGTAGGCCTTATGGGTGATGACGTCACTCTTTTTATCCTTACTTAGCCTCGTTTACGCCCCACATTTTCTCTATAAACCAACTTTCAATTTGGTTATGATAACAAGCGTCAAATCATTTGGTGTCATATCTATTGGTATGCCTGGAGCAGATCACTCAAGATGTCTCAACAACAATTCCTTCCTTTATTTTTTTGCAGGTTATACCTAGATATAACGAGGAAGATGAGATATTTAAGGCTCATGTAATGTGCATTTCCTGGTCTGCTGATCATCGAGTTATTGATGGAGCAACAATATGCAGATTTTCAAATCTTTGGAAATCTTACCTGGAAAATCCAGCATCAATGCTGTTGGACTTGAAATGAAATACAATTACATACGTGAAAATTCCCGTTTTAGATTACTATTATTAATAAATTGACTTCTTCAAACCTCTCAAACAATTGTTAGAAAATCGTCCAGTTTTTTGTTTAAAATCATCGAGGAAAAAATTTAACGACGTTATTAGCATTTAGTTGTTTTCAATCTCTTGTAAAACATATCCCAATTTGGTCTGTTCAAGGTATTTTAGGCATTTACACTTGTTTACAAGGATGAAATTGAAGTTTTTAGATGAAATTGAATTTTCGGGAGTCAGGCTCATAGATTTTAGGACCAAGCCGGAACCACTGGGAATCGAACCTGCAACCCTGCGAATCGAGCTTAGTGTTTCATTTTTTGGAACCTACCTTGCAGGTCCAAAAATATATGATTTTTACTGCCAGAAATTCAATTTCACTTAATGTACTCTTGATATGTGAAGAGAGGGACATATATCCCCGGATTATACGTATACAGGGGGTCTTCGACTAACGTCGGAGATCCGTTCCTACGGCGCGACGTAACGTGATTTTCGCCTTAAGTGCCTACGCTAACAAAGTGATAAAATCATAATCTAGGACATAAAAACACTGTAGAGTACAGGTGTACTGTAATGAAGTGAGATAGTAAAAAAGAAAAATAAATACATTAAAAAAAGAGAACAATTCCTGACCTTTATTCGAAAAGTCTACCAAAACACAAACACAAACGAAAGAGAGCGAATGAAGCACAATCCAAAATGGCGTACAGCAGGGAAATGAATAACGCCGTCTTCCTCGTATAGCGCCGCGTGACGACGTATTCGTCCGCTCCGCTCGCCAACTAGTTTGTTTTCAGGTTGCAAACGGCGTACGTAGGAATGACGGAACAAGAATTTCTTAATAAATTTATGAGAGATTGCGACGTAACCACGAAACGCCGTACGTGAAGACCGACGTAACCCGAGGACTCTCTGTAGTCAAGAATATTTGATATTCAAGTTAAAATTTGGTTATAGGCTCACGCGAAGGATTAAAGGCTGTAACTCAAATGTTCTTCAGGAACACGATCGCATCGCCAGCCTTTTGGGATTCTTTGACTCAACCGTCAATAACAATGGTAGTCAATAACTGATGTGGACAAGTTTAAATATTTGAAATCAGTGATCCAGGGTCATGTAACCGAAACAAGAACAAGAACAACTACAAGCGCACAATCCAGCTATTGAAAATTGGCCATTCAATTTAAACACGAGTAGCAAACATGTCATCTCTGCGGTTTGAAACACCACTCCTTCCATTTGTAATGTCCAACACAAAACATTCAAATCATCGAGAACGAACGACAGAAAAAAAGTGGAAGATAGCTCAGCCAATCAGGTCTCGTGTAATCGAGATATCTCTCAGTAGCCACGAACAACAATATTCTTTTACGTACAGCAAGAGCAAACATCAACAAACTGGGAATTAATAGGGATCATATTAATGCAGAACTGGTATTCAACAGTTGCAGCTAGAGAAGCTACATAAGGGAAAAATTTCAGAAGACTGAGAGTATTCCTGTCTCAGGTCTAGGCACATTGTTAACAAAAACGTCTGGGCAAATGCCTACGAAATTTTAAGACGATGTCACGTTCAAGTAGCTGTAGCTGTGGAGCGCAATGAGGCATGAAAATCTATGTGACTGCATATGTTGTTCCTCTCATTTGCGTCCCACATCGAGTTACCCACACCCATGTACAAGGCTCAGACTTAGCTGACCGTACTCGTGGCTTGGAAAAATTGGATGTCGACCTTCTAGTAGGTAATGATTTCTGCTGGAATGTTGTGGGGACACCGTTCGTGGGGTTGAGTCTGCCCCAGTTGCACTTTCTACCAAACTTATTTACGTGCTTTCCGCACCGGTAAACTTTCCTGAGACCGACCTACAAGGCTCAATGGTCTATTTAACTGAATATCATGTTCTCACGATTTCTAATTCCTTTGAAAAAGGCAGAAGCTCACTCGAACAAGAAATCAAGTGGTTCTGGGATTTAGAGGCCTTGAGGATCAAGCCTACTGAATCCATAGTCTGTGAGAAATTTCATGAAGATATCAAGAATGATGGTAAGATATACGAGGTCAAACTGCCTTTCAAGGAAAATCATCCTGTTCTACCTGGCAACTACCTCCTAAGTAAATCAAGGCTGACGTCACTTCTGCAGCGACTAAAGTGCTATTAATGTTGAAGAGGACCTGGAAGTTGGAAAAGTAAGTGCACTATCGACTCCACCACATTAGGCTTGTCAAAAACACCAAAATCCATGTGGTATACGATCCATCGGCTATAAGAAACGTTAGTCTCAACCAGTGTATTTATTCTGGACTGCCACTCATTTTTGATGTATCGAAAAGATTTCGCGCTCACAAAGTAGCACTTACTGTCGACATCAAAAAGGTTTTCCTTCATGTCGCCATCGCATCGGAGCATATCGCGAGTTCATGCGTTTCCTTTGGGTTGATGATTTTCATAACAGTAATCCTCAACTTATACCAGGGTGTCCTTTGGGGTAAACAACTGCCCTATCCTGTTAAATAGAACTGTTCGTCATCACCTGAACATTGTCGTTGTTATTATTAATTTATTATCCGTATTTCACAACTTAGAATGGTACTGGTGGTATTAATGGACTAAACATTAAGTTGTATCCCATAGTCTTGGGTGTCTGGACGCTCCCCCCTATATCAATGTTGATTTCCTGTTATGGCTGAGTGCCGGACATATCAAATTTATCTGTTTGACCAACATTGCTAGGGAGGGAGAAGGAGGGAAAATCAAACGAACCATTCTGGGCTTAATGACACAGTTCACCTTCCATAAGAACGATTGTCTGAACACATTTTGCTCTTGATTGTAGTGGCGCCCCGGTTGGCTACATCCGAAAATAAACTGAACGTTTTACTGCGATATGAAAAATTGAAGTTCAGTTTCTTTTACAGTTGAAGACCAAGGACATATTGAAAGCGAATCTGCGAAGCAAGCATCTGTATCTAACACAGAGAAAAGAGGTACCCGAACTTTTGATTGGTAATAGTTTGACAAAATATCATTAGCAATGCACAAAATCCACATAGAGGAATGACTATCGCTTATGTATAGCTGCACCATCTTTATGGAATAACGTGATTGCGTGGATTTTATGACACTTAATGTTTCGGGTGCTATAAGCTAGCTGAATGTCTGATCAAGATGTTAAAATGTCGGTAGTGTTTGTGTCGGTCGGGTTTTTTGACAAATGAAGATGAAGATGAAGGATTTGAAAGCAAAGATGTAGAGAAACAAGGTGCAATAACTTTTGGCTTAACAGCATTAGCAATACTCAAAATTGAAGACCATGACTAAACATTCGGATGTTGAAATATAAGATTGCCTGATTATTTGTTGGTTCAACGATGTTAGTTACAGGAAGGTTTGCTTCCAGTTAAACAATTTTTTCAGCAGAGGATGAGCCACAAATGCTAGATAGTATAGTTGCTTTTCCAACGTTAAAAGCCGACCATGTTGTTCAACGTTAGATAGTTTAACCGGGCTTAAAGACAGGAGTGTGTCATAAATTACCAAACGTTGTCTTACAGGTCTCAAGTATTACTGCAGCAAATGGAGATATGGAAAAAGGACATGCCGTCGATGTTGTTATCATTTTTGTAGAATGAAGTCCTGCGTTCATCGTTTTTGTCATCCTCTTCTATGTAGAAGATGTCACCCTGTCTGGCTTAAAACCATATGTAAACCCGTATTCTGCCTTGAATGTTATTTTATACACTATCCCTGTGGCTGGCGATGCCAGACTTCCAACTGTTTTCCCACAACGGTAAGTTGACCGTAAATTTTTAACGTGAATAGCGAACCGATTATGGTTAATTCCAATTCCAGATTGGAACGTTTTTTTTCGTCCGCCGAAGATTTACGCTGGTAATCTGTCTCGAAGTTATGTAGACTGGGTTGGAGGATTGCCGTAATGTTACACAAATTTTTATTCGCCTTTGAGGGCATCGAAGCCATTTCACTTCATAACTTTTTAACAGAATATCTGGAACGCTTACCACAATTACACCAGCAGAATAAGACACGATCGACCAAACTCTACGCTAAGGACCTTACACGTAACATATGAACACATCCTACGGTTGAGGATAATTGAGTTCCATAGGTTCAAAAACTTTACGAGTGACTTGTGTAAGCTGTACAAATTTGTCGTGTGCATTACACATGTTGAGGTTCAATTTTTTGAAATCGTTGTCAGGGGAGTCTTGTCCCCAGAGATCCCACCTCGATCGTGAGCAGATTTTCCAGAGACTTCATCTCTCGGAGATCGACATCTCTAACAATTCAGCTCGTTCTAATACACACGTGTCGCTGCCCGTTGGTCAGTTCAGTAATTTTTCTCGTTGATTTTCTGGCTAAGGCAAAAACAGCCCATTACTCTAGCAGTTCTCACACGTTTCCCAGGTACTGTTCACAAATTCTTCTCATATTGCATATCGTGGACGTCTTTGGCTTTCTCGTATTCAAACAAAAACTGGGAAAGTCCCATAAAATTTTAGCACTCAAAAACAAAAATTATATATACTACAGGTTTTTCAAACTCGTAATAAATGCAGGTTGTACTGTTGAATCGATGCTTGAAATTAAAGATTGGACACTTCATTTAGGAGTTTCGTTGGCTCTTACCAATTTTTAAGCGTGTTAGGATCAAGTGTCAAGTATCATACCATGGCAACACCGAGTGAAATTCAATCATTTTAGAAATATAAAGAATTTGGAGATTAAAATACAAAAATATTCACTTATTAGTCTTGATACCCCTTAACGCAACATTTGTTTCAAATAGGATTTTCAACTAAACGAAACAGGAAGATTCCTATAATTGTTTTCCGACCATCGCATTGATGTAAAGTGGAGTGTTGGGTAAGCAGCTTTTTACGAAATATAGAAAGAAAGGTTGAGTCCTTCCGAAAATATAAAGTTGAGAAATTAAACCATTCGCCACTCAGAGGCGTGTTGTAGCGAAACGTAGCAGATCATGCCGTACAGCGTGCGCATTACTCAGATGATGCACTACACTTAACAAATGCGCATGCTCATCAATACGCTCAGCTACATTCCTGGCCAACTTAGTCTCGCTCTTAAATTACGAATAATCAGTCATTGTGAAACAGTCTTAAATTAAGGATCATTCTTAATTTAATACTCCCACATTCGATAGCTATCGACGTTATAAACTTGCAGAACTTATAGGGTAGCGTGATCCGGCATTTTTTGAGCGACGGCCCTTTGTCAGAGTAAAACGTCGTAGTAGTGGATATGTAAAGCTTAAAACATCGAACTGAACTATTAAATAACCTTATACCTGACTTTATAGTACACCGAAGTTACATTTCACTCTGCATTGAGTTCACTGGGAAGTTACTAAGACCGATGACTTCAACGATTTTTTACGTTTAAATTTCAAAAGTACATAACTTGCCACATTTTCCATCAGATCAAGGAAAGCCTGGTCTTTTGCGGTTTCTTTAAAGCCATGTCTTTATTTATCGCTTGATAGTTTGCTCACCATCTAAATCGGCCCCAGGCCGTTTGCCCCACTGGTAGCGAAATTTAGAAACTCCCCAGTAACTAGTCAGATAACTTTTCAACAACAGCGACTTGACTTGATACAAACTTAGTCCTCTCTCTAAAATCGACGCTGTTGAGGGGCAAACTACACCAATCAACAGTGGTATCGTCATGCGCAGTAATGTCAAGAATCTCACCGCGCCCTCTAGAGATCGTGTTGATGTAGCCGTTATAATTTCACAACCTCCAAAAGTGTGAATTGGACTGTCTGACCGAAAGTTTGGGTATTTTTCATCACGGTTTCCCACATAGCTAGTCGTTCCGTGGTGCAGACCACTAGAGACGGGGCTCTGGACAGGAGATTGATGAACACAAAGCCGTTTTTCTTGTTCGATCTGTTTTGGTTGATATCTAAATATCGTACATAACATGACATTTGCATAGCACGATCTTGTTGGTATGCATAAATAATCTGAAATTTCCATAGCATGACCATGCAGTTGCTACGCTTAGCTTTGTCACTGCGGCGAAGTGTGAATCAAATTAGAGTTCCTTTTCTAAATAATGTCTATTTCATTTGCTTGATAAACAATGTTAATAAATATTTCTGAGAATTGTCATCAAGGCTTAGTCATCTGACGATGAAGACGATGAACTGCGATGTCTCTTCTTTTTCTTTTTCTTCCTGTCATCTTTTCTTTTCTTTTTCTTTCTTTCTCTGAAATATTAAATATTTTTAAGTAAGAATGCCCAGAATGCAAAATCCAGATAAATAGTAAAAGGGTATATTTCTTTTCAATCATGGCCGTAGCCATGTTTCCAGTTAGCCCGAATTTGAACAGCAATTAAAGTTTAATTCTTTTTTGAAATTAGTAGCGATTTATCTATTTTAGTCAGCAGTTGAAAAGTACACCAACTTTAATCCATTCTACAAGAAATAATCTGTACGTTTAAAATAACCTGAAATTAACAATGTACTCTTCACTTAATGACCAGCACAGCAGTATCACTCGTAATAATTAATATATATGAGAAATTCTTGGTTCCAATTGGCAGAGTAGGTAAATTCATGAGCATTGCAATTTCAAGGTAACACAGTGCAGAAAAAAGGTAACACTAATTTGCCCTGAATTTACATATTAGTTGGTGATAGAATGGCTTATCGTGCAATTTGGAAAAACACCCACTCGTGAGTATTTCAAAGATCTCAAAGAACACTCATCCCTCGGATTCTTACTATTTTCCAATCGAAACCATGTTATTACCTGAACAAACCGACAGAAAAAACCCCAAACTCGACTTTTTTGTTCCACGTGGCGCAAAAGATCTTTCGCGCACAATTTCGTGAAAGTACATTCGCTATTTGTTGTCTCAAGAACTGGCAATGAAGAGTTTGCTTTCTTCAAATGACTTTATAGCTATACTGTGCCCGAATAAGGAAATACTAAATATTCAAGAGCTTTTCCATTGACTCCTAAACTCTGTATCGAAAACCATCAACAAGTATTCATTAGATCATTCCGCTTATCCATTTGTTAACGCAAAACTCCAAAGTATGGTATATTTCCTCTACACAAGAAGTATATGCAGAACAAGAAGTTCAGTTGTCCAAGCTCTATCGCATCTTAATAAACACTTTCGACAATAGAATATGGTATTTCATTAAAATAAAATTCCTTCATGTGACGTAATGCCAAAATAGACTGATATCCTGTCCATAAAATCAAAGTATCACCCGGTGAATTCGGTCATCTGATTGGTTGCAAGAAATCGCCGACATTTGAATTAACCTCGAAACGTAAAGAGAAAAACGGTCGGTATTCTGATCGGTGCCATTAAGGCTAACCGCTTACCTACAAATAAATGGACTGCTGGGTTGCATTACCATCAGTCACGAAAAATACAATTCTTCGGAAATGACCGACTTATTGTTTCACGGAACAGAACTATGTGAGGAAAATGTTCTAAAAAAATTTAACTTGTCTAAATGAAGGGTCGTCATTTCTGGCTTGATGACATTCCGATTCTTGATTCTAGACAGAAAAGTATACCCCGAAAGTAAGCAAGCGATATATGCACGTTGCATTTTGTTAAGCTTGCCACGCTTCGAGTATTTTCTCTTCAAATTAATACCCCTCATATTCTTAAGCCTCGAGTTCCCATTCCCATAGCTCACGCTGTTGAATATTATCACAGTAAAACTGATATCGTATTTGAATGCCTTAGTGAGTTTCATTTTAACTTTCAACATGCTCTTCCACGTTTCCGTACTGCCATTAACCTCCTCATTCGCAATAACAACTACCATCTCTTAAAAACTTACCTTTCCCACTTTCTTTTCTTACTTTTACCACCAGATTTCTCTTTCTTGTTTTGTTTAAGTTTCGACTCAGCTGAAAAATATACAGATATAACTGCACAGGAAGCCCGACGTACAAATTTATATTCAAGAAATATTTGTGTCGTACGACGATCAAGCGGCCAAAATTCATTGAGTCTCCGACACAAACAACAAATGAAGGTGAAATCGTATAAAGCTCTTTCCATGCCATTTTCTGGGATTACAGCCATCACAACAACTTTCAGTCATTTTCAACACAGGAACGACAGAACGATCAATACTGCTTTCTTTTCATAGAATAATTTTATGCCCTTTATCTCACGTATGCAACAGAGCTTTTGGGAACTACCTTTTGCAAATTATAAATCCGCATGCAAGTTTAACTTCAAACAGATGCAGAGTCTTTGCCGAGTGTAATATTTATCACCAACACAAAAATTGGACGCTCTTTCAAATCAAAACGTAATTTAAGATAAAATTAAAAAACCGATGAAACTTACATTCCTCACTTGAATCGCTCCTTCCCTTCCTTCTAAATAAAAGTCATTTGATATCAATCAATTTCTGAAGGTTACGAAATAAAAATAGTTAGCCAATGCCTTTGAATATTGCTTAATTCACTACGTTAACGTTATTGAAGAAATGAAGAGACGACGGCATATACATTCTGAATAACCAAGTTTCACGCCATTTGGTGATCACAAGAACTGAGAAACGACCACGTGGACCATGAAATCAAATATTTATACAATTCTAAAGTTTTGCTCCAAAAGATCAAGATATTACCCATTATTTTTTGTTGCGAGTCGTGAGCTGGTCGAATCCTGGGCATCCCTGTAATTTAATCGGCTGCAGCAGTGGTCGCTTTCTTGCGATATCTGACCACAGGCAACGAGATTACCGCCAAAATTCATTTGACTGTTAGCAAGTAATTTTTTGTCCGAAAAGCTCGAAACACTTAAGGACAACCTTCTTACGAAATAATAATGAAAAACAAACGGCAAATGTATATCCTATTTTGTCTCCTTAACAAAAAAGTAAAGTAGAACTTAATCTGACCTTCAGCTACCAGTGTTTTACGGCAACGTCGAACAAATAAATATATTACAGTCAACTCCCTTGTGATCCGTCTTAAAGATTGATAACGTAATCCGACTACGTCTATCTGGATTAAAACGATTAAACCTCGGTCACTAAGTGAAGCCTTTCTGCCGCGCTAACGCACCGCCTACACTGCGTAATTTTTTTCATTGTATATTTCTCCAGGTGATTTTATAGTATCATGGAATTGATGCTGCCACATTCTAACACATTCTCAGAATTTAATGACAAAAGTATGAAATTTCCCAAATAGAACGTCCAGTGTCTATTAATGAACCCTAATACCAAAGGTCCTTCTTTCTTTGCTGGATTTTCTGCTGGATAAAGCACGGGTCAGCTCATGAATTCATTGCCACCAGAGCGACAAGAGTTTAGGGAGCTGTATTCTTACGAGCGCAAGGACGATCAAAGCAATTTAAGCGTTCTAATGTGGCTTCTTACAATTATATCGTACCATTGTCGTTTATCGTTATAACTCTATAGTATGACCGAGGCTCCCCAAGGACAGCTAAAACGGCTCTTCGCTAATTCTTATTAAAATCTGCTCGTTTCTATGGATATATATTTCTATATATGGTTTATATCATTTGATCTGACTGTATATTGAAAGTGCCGAATAATACATTGTCAAAATGGCAGAATACAATATGTTGAACCAGCACTTCGAATGCATTGGACGAGCAATGCGACGCCGTAACCATACGCCGCAATAACTGAAAATTCGCTCCACACTTTTTTATTAGCTTTCACAACGAGCCCGTTACGCCAACGTTGCAACAGGGACGCGCTCATTGTAAATGATACCATTAAAATGATGTCCTGCTAATTTCCACGCGTAACGGCGTACGGTTACGGAGTTGCGTCACGCGTCCAATGTATATGAGCCTTTAGCTGAGTCTCGGTAGCTCAGTGGTTAGGGAGTCTCCCTGGTCATCAGGAGTTTACTGGTTCGACCCCCGTCTAGGGCTCAGAAACCGTTTCTGAGAGCTCGATCTTGACGAACGCCCACACAAAAACCCAAGAAGGCCGTGATATTTCAGTGACATATCTAAACTTTTTGTAGTTATTAGGTTTCGAACTCAGGACAGTCAATTTAAACTATGGTCTGAATAGAACTAACTCGGACCGGAAACATTATGTCTACCTTTTTCTTGGTGGCGTTATGGAAGATTTTCTTTTGCGCGGCAAATCTCGTTCCTTTAAAGCTTTCTCTAACGATCTTGACCTACAAAATAAAGGCAAGTACGCCACCAAAGGTAGTAAATAAACCGCAGACGGAATATAATCCTAATTCTTATAAACATAATATTTCAATTCAAAGCCAGTGGAGGTGTTTCGTAAGTAACTTAACTCCACCGAGTGAACCCTTTCCCGATGGGAGTGTCTTCCCTTGACGAGTAAAACCGAGTGGCATTAGCTAATTAAGTAAAATAATAGACAACTGATTCGGCACGGAAAGAATTAAAGAAAAATATCAAAGGCAGGCTTATCAGAACTACTCCAGGCCAAGGCTGTAGTTAAAGCCGAGGTTATTGCTTATCTGATCGCCAAATTTGTAGACTGGGAATAGTATGCAATAAGGCTGCGTTTACACTATAGTAGAGAGGTTTTTGCGCCGGTTCAAAAAGCTCTCCGGTATGATGGAAACACCGAACCAGGAAAGGCAGAGTATCCTAATGATGAACAGCGGTTTGGATTGTTTGCACCTACAGCAGCTCTCTCCTCCGCTCGCCAACGTGTTCAAAAATACAACCAATTGCTGTGACTGTACTATGTAACCCAAAAAGTTTTGCAATAATCTACTCACAAATGCTCGCATGACACCATACTGAATACAATTGCTGAAAACCAAAGTACGCTGTAAACCCATCCGATATGGAACGTACCACTTTCGAGAGCGAAGTGGAACACAGTCGCTCTGTTCCAAAAATAGCTGCAGAAACAGCGTTCCGAGTGTAAACGTAAGGTCTATCCGGTATGGTTTCGGCGTCGCTACGGAAAGCTGTCCGATATAGTAAACGCAGCCTAAATCACACTTCACTCAACTGTAATGTCAGTCATTAGGTGCTCGCAAACTTCAATGTCAACTTCTCGATTACAGCGTACGTGAAAGCTTTAAAATTTATTCATTAGTTTAATCAACAGCAACAGCACAGTCGCGTAGCCAGGAATTTGAAAGTTGGGGGTGGGGGAGGGCAGGGATGATTTTAGATCAAATATATCGACAAGATGTTAGCAATGTACCGACAAATATTAAGGAAAAATCAAAGTTAACCAAACCGAGGGCATGAGAAACTTGAAATTCAACAAAAGAATAAATAATTTCTGCTTTGCCAGCTCTGGCTGGTATAATGGTATTAAATTTCGAAAATGATTCACAAAAGTGCGTACGTCACGTGAGCTATGATATATACCAACATATCTTCTTTTTCGGCCATCACCGCCACCACAACCACTACAACCACTTTGTCCTGAGGGTTGACTGGATTATCATTTTTATCGGTTAAAAAAAGAAAACAAAACAGAATTCCTAGCGAACATTTTGCATTGAACGTCTTTCCCGTACTTAACTTACGCCGGAGTTTATTTTTTAATTTGATAATCCGAAGCAATCGGAATCAGCGATAGATAGGCTTAATGTACCGATAAATGTACTGGATGTACCGACAGAGTTAGTCAGGACGAAAATTGAGGGGGGGGGGCAACTGCCTTCCCTTCCTTCCCCCTGGCAACGCTAATGCAACAGCACATATGTTAATAATTGCAAACTTTTATGTAACTGTATTTTTCCTCATAATTATTACAATGAAAACCTAAGTTTCGACACACAGGTTCCTTTCGTGGACTGTGGCTTCGAGTCACGTCTTGTCCCGAGACCTCAAGAATTATATATAATTCTTATTATATCATTATTATCATTATTATATTACTGTTACAAACTTATGCCCAAAAATACAACAGTTCAGGATGAATACACTGTGCAATATCTCATTTAATTAAATCTCAACTGAAGTCTTGTACTGATTAATAAACAACTCACAAACTCATCAATTACTCTAGTTGGCGGATACTGTACAGTATATTGTAAACATGTACCTGTCATTATCACGTTTATGTTCTACATGTTCAGATTTTCTCTTACTTCTCGGGCTAGACTCTGCAAATTGACAGTTGTTAATACTTACATGTAATCAATACCTCTATTACTAGTGAAGCATATGTTTTGGATTCAGAATCCCAATCTCTGCTCTAAAATATCAATGCAGGAAAACGAGTGCCTATGTTTTTCAGAAGTACGCTCAACTAGATTTGCTCAAATATGAGAAGAAAATGTGCAAGGGGGACTGCAGTCTTCTTTCAAACAGTAGTCCCACTGCCATCTGGAAGTCCTAAAAAGCTCTCTGGAGAAACAGAGGCAAATTAAAGAGTGTAAAACTAAAAACAAGTTTTCCACACTTTGCAGTATCTATGTGTGTTTGACCAACATGAGCCCCCCAGGAGCCCCCACTTGTTTTACTCTGGCCACTCCATTGCATGCTGAGGGAAGGGATTTTATCACTAACTTTTTTTAACCTCTTTGGCATACTAATAAAGTTACTGAGAAGGTACACCATGCTAGTGTTTTCAGCTTGCCCCCTAACAGGAGTTTTTCAACATCCAGCTACACTTTTTGCTGTTCATTACCAGAAAATATACCATCATTAACGCCCACCTCAAATTCATTACCGCAAAAATACATTCGTTTTAATCAATTGACGTTCATTAGCTTAGATGCACAACCATCTGCATCGAAGGGCATTCCATAGCGCCAAGAGACGACCATTAACACCATTTTACTATACATTAGGGATAATAAAATTTCAATTAGGCAAGATATTTCTTTTGAGTAATTGAAATTTTATTATCCCTCATGTATAGCAGAATGGTGTTAATTAATGGTCATCTGTTGGCGTTACAGAATGCCCTTTGATGCAAATAGTTGCGTATCTACACTAGTGAATGTCGATTGAATAAAATGAATGTACAGGTATGTGCAGGGTCCGAATTAGCGTTTCGCAAATCGCAATTTTCGTAGCAATTTTCAAAATCACGAAAATCTGCGAAGCGATTTCTCTGAAAACTGCGAAGCTTCTTTAGCCTTGTCAGTTTTTGATTCAAGCAAAATAATAGTCTAATGGCGCTAACAATGACACGACGACCACACTGCTTTGCTGATGCCACGATCGTCGCTGCGATGACTTTTAAAGCAATATTTTTCCACGACAAATTTGTTGATTGTCGTTCACAAATTGCATGATACACGCAATGAATTTTCGAAGAACATGCGTTAAGCTTCGTAGACATAAGACAGAATCAAATAAACACTTAATTAGAGGTGCAACCCGAACGCATTTCTTTAACAGTAGCACAGGGTAACATCCATCACGCAACTTGTCTAGCGACGATGCGACAAGTCGTCCGACAAATTACAAATTGTCCTTGGTTATCTTTTGCACAAGTTGATAAAACTTTGTTTCTATTGCTGCTAATAGCCACCCTACAGCTAATAGCACTCAGCCATTACGAAAAAAATTTCTCACTACCAGTTATTTCACGAAGTTCTACTTCTGCTTTGATACATCAAAAGCTCAGTAAAAAGTCTCACCAAAATACTAATTGGTGAAATCTCATCTTTCTGTTTCGAGATTTTACTGTGAAAAGTCAGTCAAAAAAAATTTATCGCAAAATGTAAACACGACCTAAACCTCGTCCGTTTTAAGAATGAACGGTTTGCGTCAGGCTTGGTCTAAAAGACTGCGATCCAGCCTGTGACAGTAGTTCCCAACATGGCTCAACGAAAAACTGTAGAAATTAGAAAAGTGGGAACGTGTCCATAGAGATTTAGGATCGTTTCATTTGGGTTAGATTGTAGTCCATCAACGGTGTTCTTGATTTGGGTGTTAACTTGATAAAACTGTCAACGCAAAACTCCATTTTAGATGCAAGCAAAGTGTGTCAGTAGTTCATGGCCAGATAAAGAAAACAAGACGTTCAAGAGAATCTGTGAACGTCCTTCTTTACCCTAAAAATATTATTGATTAGGGGGGGAAGAGGGCGTGTGCGAGTTAAATGTTATTTTTCGAAAAAAAACTTGCGAAGCTGTTTTGGACCGCTAATTCGGACTCTGATTTCCGTTAATGAGTTTGAGGTTTGCATTAATGATATTATATTTTCTGGTAATGAACAGAAAAGGGTGTAAATTAACTATCCAGTATTGCAGTATTTTAGCTGCCAAGCCAAAGATATACTTAATATGTTTACAATTTTTATCATTGGTTTCCCAAACTTTTTACCCCAACCGTTCCCATCAACATTTCCTGCTGGGCAAAAATCCAGAGAAAACCTACCACTTTCCACGGACAGCTAACTCTTCCCATATGTGATCACAAATCTGATAGCAATTATAACAGCTCCACACAAGCTCAAGAGTTCTCAATGGTGTGAGGCTGTCACTCATATGACTAAGCCAGTAGAGCAGTGGCAGACACTTCAGGAAATATTGGGGGGTGAGTATCAAAGGCCCAAGCCTTCTAGGGGGGTCTGGGGGCATGCTCCCCCAGAAAATTAAAAATTTAGAATACTGTTTCTTGTTTGTTTTTAAACAATGCCATTTTATTGTTATGTTGATTGTTCATTGTTGTCATTGTGCTTCCTTTTCTTAAAATAAAGACCTCCTTGTCTTCCATTTTTCAAAATGAAAGCTTCAGCTGAAATTATTGGGGGGGCGATCGCCCCCCTTGCCCCCCCCTAGTGTCCGCCACTGCAGTAGAGTAACAAGTATGTTTTACCCCAATAAAAACATTCACTATAATGAATGCTATTTGAAGACAATGATCACATGAACATTACATGACTTTCTACACCTGATTCAGATTCAGAAGGTGTGGAGGAATTATTGCTTTCTTCACTTGAGGTACTGCTCACATCAACAACTACATCATGTTGAGAGTCAATTTTCAGAACATTTCGACACTGGAATGTTAAATGACCACCTATGAAAATGAAAAATATCAACCAAAGGCAATATTACAAATCATGAAACTTAAATTCAATCAATTGATCTTAGGCTAAATTATGATACATCTATCTTAATATTTGTTTTTCTACCTCTTTTTTAACTAAATCATAAAATATCATATTAATTGCAACATACTTTTTTTACAGTTGATCAACTAAAATTGCAAATACAGGTATGTTAAGAATACAAGTTGGTCACAAGAAACAGTGGTTTTACAAACAACCTCCCTTTTTTTGTGCAATAACTCATTGTTTAGAGTATGTCAACTTCATTCAGAACTTTTGATAATCATCTTAGGATTTCCACAAAGGATTGGGAGGAACTAAAAGTCTAAATTATTTTTGGGATGGCTATACTCAATTTGGTATAAGTACCATACCCCTGGAAGCACCTCTTTTTAGTGGGGACCAGAAATTCTTCATGTTGACTGTTGAACTAATTTTAGTATTTTAAAACATATATAAAAATCTGAAGTTCTAAATTGTGTTATTTTAACTGTCATGTGTTCTAAGTGTTATCAATATCAACTACTGTCAGGCTTGGTGAAAGTCCAAAACAGTTGATGCAAGTCATGTTAATAAGTTTATTTTCATGACAGAGTTGCCAGATACAAAGCACCAGTAGTATTCCAAATAACCCCCCTTGTTTGATGCAACAACTCACTGTTTTGAGTAAATCAACTTTATTCACTATTTTTGATAACCATCTTACAACAAATACAAACCCATCCCTATCTTTTGTTTCCCCCTGTGGCTTTTGACAATACTTAACACACATATTTACTTGTCATGGCCCATTACATGCAAGCCAATCTCCAACAATAGCATCAGTGGCAGATTAAGTATGTGTGAGGCCCAATTACACTCAATCAAGTAGAATTAATAAATATATATATATAGTGTATGGCAATTAGCTTTAATCCAGTTGTTCCACTTTAGAATATTATTACTGAATTTCCAGTAGCAAACCCAACTTCTTAACCAAGGTCTTTCTCCAGCCCTTGATCATTTGCTAAGAAAATACCCTAGCTGCAGCTGGCCACATGCCATTTGTCAGATTTATTCAACAAGGTTGGGATACTTGTTGTTTTTCTCTCTTCCTTGCAACATGATATTTTAAACAATACTGTAGTTTGTACAACCAAATGATTCTGAAACAGTCATGAAAGTATCTATGCTTTATTTTTCATCTCAACTTTAAAAATGGGACAAATTAATCTTAGGGACTGAAATTGTTTCACAGATATGATAATTAGTACTTCAGGTACAGCCATTCTCATAGCAGTTTCCCTTGAGTCAGTATTGAATGATTAAGGTTTGTAGTGAGGTGACCTAAACAGCACTTTAGGGTAAGGGAATAGGGTCTAGATTTCACATTACTTGAGTTTAGGCCTGAAGGACTTGCAAGGTTTAACTTGGTAGACATATAGCCACAAAACATAAACAGAAAGTGACAGGATAGGTGATACTGTGTAGTCATATAGCCAAGTGAGCAAGGAGCTGTGTAGCTACATAGCTGCTTAGTCACATACTATAGCCATATAGCCTAGTAGCTATATAGGTGCTGACAGGGTTAGGGCTGGGTTTGGGTGAGGGTTCCTTCAGGATTAGGGTTAGGATTAGAGTTAGAGTTAATAAAAAGACAATACAGACCCTTACCATAGTTAAGGTCTGTATTGTCTAGTGTAGACTGAGCGGACAGAGGTGATATCACTTTCCAAGCATTCTATAATTACACCAAGAAAAACAGCCAGTAGGCTGACTTCCCAGGTTATGAAGTAATGCTGCTGTGTTTTAAGTTAGTAATAAGTTTGTTTTTAATAGAGTCATGTGAACTATATAGCCCTCTCTATTCATACCAGAGGGGAAATTTGATGGATTAAAAAGCAATATTATGAGCAGATGCACACAAATGAAGGAAAGACAGACATATATAACCCTGTATGCTAATTACTCAATTATGGTATCATCATTATAAAATTTGACAAGATTTTGGTTGTGTTGCATCACTGGTTGCTTTATAAGTTCAATCCTAAAAACCATGCTTCTTTGGTCATTTGAATAAATAGGTCATTTTCACAGCAGCCACATTTGAGTGTAGATTAACGATAGACACATACTGCACATGTATTTTATCAGCTTCTTTTGTAACAGTAGGTACACTGACCTCCATGCCCTAGCCTTGTCAACTGACTCTATCAGGAATGAGTGAAAAGCACCTCTGCAGTACACGAAAACAAGTTACATGCAAGTTAACTGTTTCGGTTTTTCAAAAATGTAGCCAGGGAGCCGTTTCTTGTTAACATATGAAGCTTGATAAACTGAAATATTTACATTTACTCACTGTAACCACACTTTTTGCATCCTGCCTTTAGATTGTTGTCCTGTTTCTGTGTGAGACGGCCAATAAGTCCTATGAATGCATGGTATATATTGTAAATACAGCAACATTAAACCTCTCGGCAGAATTGAGTAATGACATCCACACATTCATCAATGCAGTTACCTGTATATATACAAAGTAATATATTTTGCTAGAACATGATAGAATAGAAATAAAACGTTATCTACCTTCAATGTCCGTTTGATGGCTTGTCATATCTTTAACGGACTCTCAAAATTCTCAAACCCAAATTTCGAAATCGATCTACCGATTTACGACCACAGCCGTATGCTGAGAATTACCGTAAACGGGGGGGACATCACCGGGAAGATTCGTCTACCACTGACCACTATTGTCCATATGCCCTGACCAATATTTCTAACCAGTGGCAGTTAGTGGCACTGACCTACCAGCGTGATGTAATACTCCGGGAGGTCAATCGTCAGATTCGTCACACAGTTTCATTCAGGAAAGGATTGAAAGGTTCATCTTTTTACCTTAATATGGGGTACCCATTCAAAATGCTGATTAACATCAAAACTTTTGTGCTACTAACAGGGGCGTGCTGGCTAGGGACGAGACAACGGGAACCCGTTGTGAGCCCCTGACATCATGGGCCCCTTAAATTAAAAATTGAAAAAAAAATAAGAAAATTATAAATTTAAATTTTAAAAATCTAAAGTTCTAAACATTGAATCGCTGGTTGTTTTTGGGATAGGCAAACCTAGAGGCGATATGAGTAGGGGTTACTTGAAGTACCATACTTCCTGTAAGCTTAGCGCATTCTGTTTCCATAGTAAGTAGACAATAGATTCCCATATACTCAGCTTGTAACAATATAACAATACATCATATAAATTGCTTAATTTATCAAATCATACATGTCATGTAGCCTATAATACATACAGGCATATCAGAGGCGTAGGAAGTTCTTCAGAAGTGGGGGGGCAAAAACTGGACATCTGGTAGTCGAGCAATCGGCTACTTTTTTTCAGTCCAAATACAGAGCCAAATATAGAATGACATGCACGTGTTTTAAGTTTTAGAAGTACTATATAGCGCATAAAATTTGTGCAGAATGTTTTTAAACGTTTACCATGCCAAAAAGTGGGGGGGCAAATACATATGTTCGCCCCCCACTTTGAAAAGTGGGGGGCAATCGCCCCCCTTGCCCCCCCCACTTCCTACGCCTCTGCATATAGGGGAAGGCGGGGCAGGTTGTCACACACACCCTACTGTCGCCCATGGGCATAGTCATTTATCATTATAATGCATATTGAACATTATATTTTGGAAAATTGGTATAGACATTCCATATGCTTATGCTAACAACTTACTTCGAACATGTTATAATAATCTTAATGTCAGGTGAAGGTGTTTATTTTTCAACACCCTATACTTAATCGGTTATACCCCCTCCCCAAGACACATACTGCATCCACCCCTGGGCCTGGGCACCCCTCAGACTTTGCTCGTTTGTTGTCCTTTTGAAGACCCAGCACGCCAGACAGGACTACAGCCCTCCTGTCAGGGAACCTTAGCCCCTCTGTAGAGGAAAAATTAACATTTTGTCGGGGGATTTTCACTAATGAAGCACATTTATATGTTGTACAAAGTATGAATATTTGTTATTGATTTAGCCAAGAAAGATAATACTCTTGTCTTCATGCCAAATCGGCAAGCAAATTGTTTATGGTCAGTTCTGGCGATTATTCCTGCGAAAAATAATTTTTCAACCTTCAAATAAGGAAATTATGAAGGAGGCGTGGCCCTGGCCTCTGGGTTAGCCCCCCAGTCGGGGACGTTAGCCCTTGCGTCGGGGAATTCCTGGCGCTACAACCGATTCGAAATAGCTGTTTACACTGAAGTAACGAATAGCTGGTGACCCTTGTTACGTCAGCTGAATACAACTACCAGAATACTTCGCGGTTTTTTTCATTTTCATGCAATCATTGAACTCCCAAAGAAAGACAATTCCTTTGATTAACATCACAAACAAAATTTCGAAAGGCATTCCGGTAGTTGTATTCAGCCGATAATAAGGGGAACCGGCCATTCGGTATAGAAAGTCTTCGGATTGTTCACGAATTCGGGTAAATATGAAGCAGGAAAAGAATCTGGATACCTTGAAACTGGATAGCTGACTCCAAAGAAATTTTCTTCGTTTTTATGTGTAACAGCTGAAGTAGCCAGTGGTGAGACAATTTCTTTTTTCGTAGCTGTAATAAAAGTAAGAATGGAAATAAATTTTCTGTTGTCCAAGATTACTTTCAATAGAATTTGCAAAGATTTACTTCCATTTTTACAGAAGGAAGGACTGTTTGCGTTAAAACGAGTGTGCAACTAATCCAGGTACTTTTTCCGTGTAAACGGCCAACAAATCTGAATATATTTTTTGTTTGAATCCGAATACTTCTTGAATTCGAAGAGTTTTGCTGTTGTGTAAACGTAGCCTTTGGCAAGCCAGGTCTGACTGACTCTTGTGGCAATCATGCGACAACCAGCTAAGTTACAAAACTGAGCAAAAAATTCTCGGAATGTTTACGAGACATGGCCGTTTCATTTTGCCGGAATCACATGATCCCAGATTAACGCGTGGTTGAACGCGCGAAGACTGTTTTTCTTATCAACAATAAGAATTATGTTGCTTACTTTACTATCCCAAGGCATTGTCTTTAGACTAACAAACACTTTGATCAGATACTGTTTCGTGTGGATATCACGTATAAAGATAGCTACGGAACCATTTTCCTAGCTCTGATCATATTTCGTCGATCAGGAGTCATTTTGCGTGAATAGTCACAAACCGAAATCAAACAAATAGAGGAGAACCTAGTCATGCTGGTACCATTGGAGCACGCCATAATGCCACTGCTCTAAATTTTTTTTTATCATTGCCATCGTGTTCGTTTACAATATTATATCAGTAGTAGAGCAAACGAGACGGAATGCTCGTTTAGCTTTGTAATCATATACCAAAACACTAAATTCTATTAAAAAAGACCAAAAAATCAAATTTTTATTTCTGAAAATGTCGCCCAACAAAATTTGCGCATGGGGCAAGTAACCAGAATGCTTTTCTGTTCGTTGAACAGTTCTAGCAATGGTTTATGGTCAGTTATAATCATGGTAAACTTTTTGCCATGCACGTATTGGTGAAATTTGCCAAGAAGCCCAAGACTAAAGATTACTGCGAGTATCTCTTTTTCCAACTACGAATGATAAGTCAATTATACTTGAGCAATCCTTTGTGTGCGTTGATTGTAGTGCATTGTTTAGAATGTTCCACTGACTTTAATTGTTGATAGGCCTGACTTATGTCGAACTTTGTGAACCACTATCCTCCACTTAGAGTAGTGAAAAGATCTTCATAGTAAGGTATCGGATAATTATCTAATATTGACACCTTACTTACATTCACCTTGTAGTCGCCACATATTCTCATGCTTCTGTCTTGTTTCACAATCGGTACCATCAGTACAGTCTATTCAATGAATATTTGGTCCGACTGTTCCTTCGTTGACTAGTTGTTGAAGCTTATTTTCAATTTTAGCTCTCAAGTGGTAACGAACTGGTCGGGTTTTGCAGTGCATTGGCGTTGCATCTTTGCCAATCGGAATTCGAGCTTCTTTCCCTTATGAAGTGCCCAATCCACTTTGAAATACCTTTGCATATTTTTGAACCAACTCACTAGCAATACCAGTGGCGTTCATCGAAAACATTTCTTCTGAATTCAATTTTACTTCGTGCAGCCAATTTCTCCCCAACAATGAACGTGTTTGCCCATCCACAATGACAACTGGCAATTTGTAATGCACTTGGTTGAACTTAACGTGCACTTTCGGTTCCCCTTTTACTTGGATTCCCCCTCCCCCGTATACGTCATCATTATAATCTTTGTTGGTTGAGGGTTTGCGTCTGGTTTGGCAATTTGCTTCCATGTTTCGTGACCCATAAATGAGACTCTGTCCCCGTGTCAACTTCCATCAACCACTTTTCGTTGTTTGTTTCAATATTAACCTTCAGTGGTTCCATCATTTCTTCTCCTTATTCAAACATGCAAAAAAGCTGGAGGAAGAGAAAAATCAGAACCTTGAGAGAGAGATGCGGAAACAACAGACCCAACTAAACAATACCGTCGTCAATTCAATCAGCACAACCCTTGCAACATTACTTTAAAAAAACCAGGCGTAGTCAGCCACCAGCGAGGAAAGATTAGCACTCCTGCAATTTAGCTGAGGATATATTCCTGGAATTTTGATTGATATTTTGGTCATGCTTTGAATGATACTTCAAAAGTAGAGTGAGTTGAAACCAAAGAAGAACGAATGTAGTAACTGTGACGTCATGTCTTTGTGAGAATGTGAGAGACCAAAGTAGGGCCTGGTACTGACGAGTACTGTTGACATTTTGGTTGTGAGGTGTCATGCAATTCTGAGTAAATAAATCAGTGTATACAACTTCCCTTCAACTTAAACTTGTTTCCTATACCCCTGATAACGCACTTAGCCGTTATGAACTGTGCCTTGATCACCCTATTGTTGACCAGTCAGATATAGACAATTTTGAAGCTTTGACCTCTCCAAATCACTTTACAATAACTTTCTGTAAGATGGTTTTCGAGATAATAGACTTATAGGAAGGGAAACCACTGGAATTGATATAAATCTGTTATATATGGAAGCATAATATGAAGTTTTTCGTCAGTTACAAAAATTTGGTCAATCCTTTATCTCCCGCACAATAAACCATGATAAGGAGACCAAAACTGTGGAGGTCACAGCAATGGTTTTGAGAACTGGCTAAAATCTCTGTTCATGTAGCGTGTCTTTCAAGGAAAGTGGGGAAAATCTCTTAAGAAACCGTGTGTGTGGTCATCAATTCCTTCCCAACGTGCTTAACAGCTTGGATAGAAGAAAAAGATGGATTTCATGGAACAGTTTCAAAGTTTTGCATTTCCGCGAGGCACATGATTTGCTACGCACTTTAATCTTTTCTACGTGTAAAATGAGCACTTCAATCATAAAAAGCTTATCATGAAATAATACTGCGAAAATTTGCGCTGTGATTGTCTGAAATCCATCTTCCTATTTAACAAAATAGCGAATCGCTTGAATGTCTCTGCGCTATGATAGAAACGTCAATGACGTCATTCAACTGTAAAAATGCCTAGTGAAAACACAAGACGTAGCCAAGAAAGCTCGGAGCCTCGTAGCCGAATAGCTGAAATGGTGTCATTCATGGTTCTATCACTCTACAGAGACACGTAAGCAATTTAATATTTGTTTCGTAAAATAACAAAGGACTTCTTGAACTGGAGTGACGTCATCTGTGTCTCTGTACTCCGATATAAAATGACAATAACTATTATGACATCGGACGTATTTCTGTATCTGAGGGTTAATGTTGTTCTTCCAAATACAGGGTGCTTAGTGCTATAGTATGATGTTTGAGGAAGTTGATCGTTGACATTTACTCTCCTTTTGACTCTGAAGATGACCGCTGCTAAGGCTGTCGAAACGTCAGTCACTTCAACCAACAGTCTTTCTCAAGACTACACTAACCTGGACGATCAACTTCCTCAAACATGTTACGATTCTCCCAGGTTCAAACCATTTACTTTGCTATAGTATGATACTCGTTATTTTCTAAAGCGCTATAGAAACATGGAAAAGCTCATATACGCTGATGCATATACACCATACTAAACAGAAAGGAGAATTTACATCTCCAAGACAATAAATGGGAAGCTATTTCTGACATTTTCCAGGTTTACTAAGGATAGGAGAACACAGAAATCCTTCATACCATTCAGATCCTACACGTCACTTGAAAGAAAATTCATCCCATATTTTCGCATGGACGACTGTATATTCAATACGTATAGTTATTTTAAATGCAAGATCGTCGAGAGTCTCCTCATTCAGTTCATGAGCCCCAGTTTAAATAAACAAAGATACTGTTATTTACATTGCCAAATTGTTCCCCAGAGGTGGATTCAGCCTATGTCATGACAAGTTCCGAGCACCAAATGGGAAGTCCTTCTAGGGAGGTCCGGGGGCACGCTCCCCTAGGAAATTTTGAAACCTGAAGTCTCTGAGATGCCATCTCCTGCATTATGGGGGCAACTTTATGTACAACTGTCTTGCTTGCAAAAAGCAAAAAAAAAAAAGCATAAAAATACCCAAATGATGCAACGGCATTACATGTCCTTTACTTGAATTTTTTAATTAACATTATTTTTATCAAATTTTGACCGGTTCAATGGAACCCATGGAACTAGTCTGGGTCCACCACTGTTCCCTTTGGGAATAACTAAAATATTTTTAAACCTTTGCTTATCGTAGCTAATCATTTTTAATATACCTGATGATCATGATATCTGTATAGTCAAAAACGTTTGTATTTTTAATTTTAAAGTTTTTATCATTTTATCTGTACAAAAACCTTCGAGCGAGTGTCATGTAAAAATAGAAAACATTTTTCCCGTTTTTACACAAATTATCGAAACGCGCGTGGATGATATTTGTGGAAATTGGAATTCCTGAGAAAAATTGGTTTTAGGGTTCGTAAAAAGTTGGCCTTACGGATTGCTTCGGTATCGTATAAACAAACCCAGTATCAGGCATGAAATCTAATCCGGTACGACAGTAATCCGTAATCGTGTAAACGGGGCCAAAGTTAAATTTTGTTTTTCCTGCTGCAACTTTATCTGTGATAAAGGCTCATGACCTGTTTACCTCGCAAGCAAGACAAACATAATTACTTTACAGCATATAACCTACAAAAATTTGTGCATCAGCATGTGTGCCCTTGAGCATGTCCATGTGCATGTGTATGGGCATATGGATGTCCATGTGCATGTCCACGTGCATGTGAGAGTATCCATTTATATATACATATTATATATTATATATATATATATAGATAAAATGATACTAAAGGATGTTTGTTACTCAAGGATGTTAGTAACATTTTATCTATTTTGCTCTATCTTCCAGGATATTGAGCACTTTTAGAATGGTCGATAAATCATTCGACTATATATTATATATATATATATACTTACTATATATATATATATATATATATAGTTAGACAAGACAAACTTGGTTACTTCATATAAGTTTTAATATATATATATATGCTTATATATATATATGTATATGTATATGTATGTATATATATATATATATATATATATACGTGAACGTTTAGGTTTACGAAATGCAAAGAGGGCTCAATAACGCAAAGAAAGAGCAATATATAGGTAAGCGATATATATATATATATATATATATATATATATGTAAGTAAATACGAAAGACAAAAGTTTGCTGTCACTACTCTGAGTTTCACGCACTCAGGCGATCATATGTATATATACATATATATATATATATATGTATATATACATACATACATACATATATATATATGTTTACATGTCGGCATTATATGGTTACATGTCGGCATTTGCTGAATAGTTCGGTTAATACCAAATAAAATTAATAGTTAATGTAACCAAACACTTCCTTTAAACTTTTGTCACCTGTATATATATGAATAATTAAATCTTATCTGTCAGTTGTCTGATGATCGCCTGAGCACGTGAAATTCAGAGTAGTGACAGCAAATTTTTGTCTTTCGTATTTACTTATTCGCTCTACCAGCAACGGTATTGAGCGCTCTATATTTTCATTCCAACGCTGTAACCTTCGTGGTACTCGTCATTGGTGTACATATATATATATACACACAAATACATATATGCAAAGAGCTAGGTGGTACCCCTCAGAATGTTATTATTTGTACTATTGATGTTGTGGGATTATACCCACATATACCTCATTGTGAAGGTTTAGAAGCTCTTAAAAAAAGCAATTAATGATGGTGAGGTGGAGATCCCGACGGAGTACCTCTTGAATTTGGCGAAGTTGATTTTGGAGAACAATTACTTTGAATTTAATGAAAGAGTTTATCAGCAAAAATTGGGGACGGCAATAGGAACAAAGTTTGCCCCGGCCTTCGCGAATATTTTCATGGGAAGCTTTGAAAATTCTTACTTGGAGACTTGCAGTTATAGACCGTGGGTTTGGCGGCGATTCTTTGATGATATATCTATGATGTGGTTTCATGGCAGCGAGAGATTAGATGAATTTTTGTTGCCCTTGAATTTGTATCATGAATCTATCAAGTTTACGTGGGAGATTGGTAAAGAGAAAATATCTTTTTTAGATGTGATGATTAGGGTTAGTGGTGGAAAGTTTAGTATTGATGTTTATCAAAAACCGACGGATACACATCATCACTTGAATTTTAAATCGTGCCATCCTCAACATGTTAAAAAAGCGATTACATATAGTCAGGCACTGAGATTAGGTAGAATTTGCGATTCGGAAGATGTTTACAAAACTAGGGAAGAAGAATTAAAAGGATTTTTGTTGAAAATGGGTTATAAAAGGAGTTTTGTTGATGAGCAGATGGATCAGGTAAATGGTCTTGATCGAGATGTTTTACTCAAAGGTACAGGAAAGAGAAATTCTGATAGGTCGGATAGATTGGTTTTGACTTTCATCCTGCATTTAAGGCAGTGCATGGTATCCTTCCGGAATGCAAACTTTGGTTAAGTTGGTACTTGCACTTAAAAAGCTTTTGTCTGTGGCTAGCTCCAAGGTTTAGTTTTAGAAGATCGGGGAATTTGAAAGATATTTTAGTGAGAGCAAAATTGCAACCAATAGAGGAGGGGGTCAGAGGAATGTTTTGCTGTGGAAAGGCCAAATGAAAGGTTTGTAAACCTGTTGGAACTGGATTTATTTTTGTGGATAATGTAAAGAAGCGGTCTTTCCATATCAATCATTCCTTTGATTGTGACTCTTAAGGAGTGGTATATTTAATAACATGTAAAAGATGTGGGGAACAATATGTGGGGAGCACGACGACACCATTCAGGTTAAGGTTCAGTAACCATAAGAGTTCTTTGAGACGATATGAAAGGGGACAAAGGGGAATTTGCGGGGAACACCTGCATGCACATTTTTTTTCGAAGATAAACATATAGGTTTGGGGGATGTATCTTAAAATCATTGATGTTACCGATGTTAGGGATCCTACAGTAAGGGAAGGTTTTTGGATTCAGAAATTGAAATGTTATGCTCCTCTGGGATTAAATTTAATGGAAGTTTGAAATTTATGTAAATTAAGGAAGAACTGTAAGGCAGATAAAGACTCTATTCTTTGACACTTTGAGCTGCAGGCGAAAGGACCTGTCTCCGAAGCGTAAGTTTTTATTTTAATAAAATTTGTTTTGAAGATATATTTGATTTTTAACTTTATGTCGAGCGAGCTTTTGATGATTTTATGTATATTTATATGTATATGTATTATATCACATTACATAATCATTACATAATCATAACATTACATATATAGCATTACAAAATCATAAAGCCCTTTCTACATAAAGTTAAAATTTAAATCCAACAAAATAAAACAATCCAATTTGTAAATCCTTCATCTTTGCCTTCTCTCTAGTCTTTGTCAGATCCTTATTATTTGCCTTATCATATATATTAACCGTATATCCTTAATAATAAATATGATAATGGAATAATGTGATAGGAATATGGCAGTAGAAGGGACGTAGGTGCAAGTGGAGGCATAAAGTTTGTTTGGCTAGATTAATTTTGGAAAATAATTATTATGATTTTGAAGAGAAGATTTACCATCCAACTTAATTGCAACCATGGGAACTATGTTTGCACATTCACTGGAAACCCGCCCAGTTAAGGGATATAAGATCCATGCTAGGCCAGGATGTTGCTGCTCGATCGTGATGAGGCAAGATGACAACGACTTCATTCTACGGAAGAAGATGTAAAAACTCATAGGAAATACTTTGCATTTAGTGTGATTCATAAAAATTCGAAATGGTGTTTCTTAAATTTCTGCAAACTATACGCCCCAAACTTTTGAAAGAGCACTTTGAGAAATTATAGGGGAGGGATCGGGTCGTCCAGCTACCCCTAGATCCACCTTCCAAATTCCATATGATTACATAACGCAATACATATTCCGCAGTGTTATTCATTTATAGTAAGCACATCATGCAATATTTCGCAAAAAAGAGTTTCATAATTATTTAAAATTTTTGGAAAGTTAGGAAATAATAAAATAAAAGTTCTTAGGTTTAATATTCGAAAACTGGTGTAATTCTTAAATCGAATGAGTTCCGAATCGGAACTTATTTATCAGACTAAAAAACACAATCAAACACAAAGATCTTTACCTTATAACAATGATCTTTCTTTTGAAAGAAAGAATCTTTGACTAAAATTACAGCATTAGAAACACGTCTTTCGTGTCCTTCAAGTAAATATTAACGTTCAGCTTAAACAAATCTATAACGGCTATACAATGACTAAATATAAACGATTATTGTAAACTATGTCACGATATCCCCACAACTATGTTCTAGTAATATGGGATATATGATAACCATTCAAAACGTTTAATGACCACTTATCTCACAACTTATTGTACACTATCAACGAGTGTTTTGATTTTTAGCCGTTTCCTTAGCTGTTTCTATGAAAATATACTAGAAAAACCAACAATGATGAGTGGTTTGCGAGATAAGACGCTTAATCAATGATCACTCGCTTAACAATTACGAAACAGAAAACATTTTCTACGCTTCTATCGAGTTATAAAATTAGGAGTGGAAGTTGGAATGAGCATTGCAAGAAGTGGGAAAGCAAATGTTGCTGTGCACCATTTGACGTTTAGTGGAACTTCTAGGAGTGTTTCTCCAAGTTGATGGAAACACCAAAAAAATACCTCCGATTACTTTTTATTAAGTAACCTGTAGAAATATTAAAAGCGATGCTCTTTTTCTCAGTTCAAATAGAACACAACGGCAACTCTAATAAATATATGCGATCACGACGTTCAGCCACACCAGTGGCATTCCTGATGATGACTAAAATCTAGTCAAAACGTAGATAATGCTCAATAAAAATATGGTGACAACATTCGGAGTTACCGTTGTTATGTATATAATCAGGATACTCTGTGGTTCCCGTAATTTTTCTTGGTTTGTTGTAGCGTATTTGATGGCATCTGTTTTACCATGTTTCCATAACGACTATCAGTCATGCAAGCACAGTTTTAAGCCAGTTTCCATGCACATTTTAAAAATAAAAGAAATTTAATCCCTCTCGGGCTTTTCTCGGCTGTTAAGTTTCTATCTCAATGGTGATGTCGGATTTCTGGTGAGTCTTCTTAGAATCTGATTATATGGTAGTTACAAAAATTGATACTGAAATGAATACACGGCCCTTTGAAAATTAATTTTCTAAACTGAAAGGCTACCAGGTAAAAAATATTTATAAATGATGATATAAAAAAATATGATATGAATTATTTCAGCTCGGGTTGTAATTTGTGTCCGTTTAGCTTGGCAAGAACATCAACCCGTCTCTGGAAGAAATCCGTTCGTTTACTCATTTGTATTTACGAGAGGAAAATTTGAGCCCGGGTCAGCTGATCGAGCGACTAAAATTTCAGTCTAGTTGGCCGAAAAGAAAGTTTTGTATGTGACCGGCCCCTGTGTTACATGACAAATTTCTTTATTGGCTGCTTTTCATTATCTCTCTTACTAAACCACATTTACTTTTATCTTTAGTGTCACAATTAATACATCAGGAACCGCTGTACGTTGTTGGCTGTTTCTCATTATATCAAAGTAAAGGTAAGGTTAAGGTAAAGTAAGGTAAAGTACCTTTTATTGTACTGGATAACCGTATCAGCTACCTGAGCTGTTCTCCCTAGAGGTCCAGTAAGGGCCACCCCTCGGTCCAGACTTACAGAAGGAAACCCGTGAAAACCTGTGATGCTTGGTAGAGTCGAACTGCACAACACTCTTCTCTCATATGACAAAGGCAACTTTAACCCGATAACAGCACGGAACCGGATTCGAACCCGAGTCACAGTGGTGAGAGACACGTGCACTACCACTATGCCACCAGCGCCCCCAAGTAGATAATTTCTGTACATATTCTTTTCTCAGAACGATCGACTCAGGCAAAATTTAGTCTGGTATTTTAATACCAAGGTGTGTTGAGTCGTATGGGTTACATTGTTCATGTAAACGGAACGTCTTTATTTCAAATCAAATCAAATCAAATCAGCTATATCTTGACATACCGGTCCCGTAGATGTTCACCAAATTAGCCAATTAGAGAAGCCGCTTGGATCAATGCAGCACTGCCTGATCCCATTTCATACGCTAAGCTAAGTGAGAAGGAAACAAGCGGGCCACGGCAATCTTTTGTGTTTCCGAGTAAACCACATGAAGACCATTATTTTATAAAACGAAGTCAAGCCAATCATAAATCGAACTATTCTAGTCATCTACGCTAGGTAACTCGAACGTGTGATCTCATTCTGAGACGATTTATAGAACATGTAAAGGTCTAATCTAACCATATGGTTGCCACTTGGTATCAATCTTTGGAGTTTTGAACATTTGATTTCGTCGTTTTTGTTGAAAGCCATTTTAATTTGGATCCACAGCAAGGATGAATAAACAATGATATCTTAAATCGACATTTAGCGACATCTTTAAATAAGAAACTGATATAGTTGTGGCGTCAGATATGTTGTTTAACGTTGTATCTTTGATGAGTTCTTGTACCTCTGGCGTGGTATTAAACACTCGAATGTTGACTGACGGTGACGTTTTTGTTAATAAGCTGTGATATCACTAGTGTGACAGACCTCTTTCAGGGGCAAGCTTTTCCTCCACATCAAAAACGCTTTTGCATTTCCAAATTTCTTGTAGCAGGTTGAACGAAGTACCGAAAAACCTTTTTTCAGCCTCACATATCTTAGATGTTCGCAAACAAATCAAACTGTAACTGTAGGAACAGAAATACACTTCATTTTCATCATGTAAGGCAGCATTTCTCAACGATGGCGTTACCACCCCCGAAGTGGGCGTTCAGAGGACGGCGGGGGACGATGGAAGCAAAGCAGCGGATAGGAGGGCGTTAGGATGGGTGGTTTATCATTCATGTACCACCACAGCTTTTTCATGTTTTTTATTTAAGATTAAGATCTAAGATTGACTGGCTGACTAACTCGGCAATAACGAAGTGAATAACTATTTATTACCATTATTCAGTTCAGCATTCATTCATTCGGGCGTTGGCTTGGGCGCAGAACTGGCAATGAGTGTGCTTAGCTCAGTACTGGGTGTCAAGAGGTTTCAGTATGAGACAGGTGGGCGTTAATCCAACAAAGGTTGAGAATCAGTAATGTAGGGCAATCCGATATTGGCAAGTTGCTAATCGAACTGAGCTTAGTCATATAAGAGTGTCACTTGGCTTCTTATGTTCAATGTGCGCAAATTATAGAATGCCACCTGATCAAACAACATGGACGTTTCAAGCACTACCTTTTCTTTCTTCAGTAGTTCAATAACTATTATCAGTTTATGAAGTACGTTGTCAATGTGAGCTTGCTGAGATCGGCGTATGAAATTTCAATGACATGTGTGTATATGTGTATAAGTTCTGCTTAATAAACTTGAAACAAACCCATTCATCATTTTATATTTATTCATTATAAGGTTGGCTTACTATGATGACAATTGCACTGTTTATAAACATGAAATATTGCTAGAGGTTTCTTTTAAGCTGGCATGTTCTCTACATAGAAATTTTATTAAACTCACGTCGAAATAGCAAACTGGATATTGTCCCTTCCGGTTTAGGGTAAGTTATTCCTGGAAGCACACAGTCTAAGGAAGTGGAAGCAGACTAAACATCTTGGGTATGTTACGAATTTTAACTGAAAAATTATTACGAATCACTTAAAGTGTTTTGGCTATTTCACTGTATGTTTTTATTTCAACCAGGCCTGTGCTTTAACATTGCCATGCCGAAACCAATTCATGTCGATAAATCTTGACTTTAATAGTCATAAATGTTATGAAAGAGGCTAGTACCAGCCAAATATATAAGTAGCTTGGAGTTAAGAGTTGCAACAATTTTGCCAGACAACTTCTAATGGGATACTCTCTTAACTACCGCTATGTTGTTTACATATTTTGCTTAAGTCCAAGCATCTACAGTGCATGACGTCCATTTCTCGACATGATTCGTTCCTGCTCATCCCCTCTTATAAAATTCTAGATTACAGCTTTATGCAAGGAAGTATCAGAACCAAATCCAGCCGTAACTGAAAACTAGTCATTCCCTTTGTTTAGGCAGAAAACATCTGTTTAGTTATCGTCGTTGACGTTCACTTTGTGATTGCTAAGGTTGACTAATATCTTGTCTGCAACTCTTCTTTCTAAAACTCTTGGCTAAGTCCGAAGAACACTGTGCCTTGAGACGTTGAGGAAACAATGTTTCTGTCGTGCCCGCACTTGCCAACACTAGGCGGCTGTAGGACTTGAGATTTAAAAATTCAATGTCATGTCAAACTGATGAAAATGTCATTCTTTTAAAGAAGATAAGATTTTAAACCCTGGTCTTGAAAGGCAGCTTCAGCCTGTCTCATCTAGCCTAGATGGTTTAATACGGGAATAACGTAAGAGCATAAGCAAAAATGTTTTGTTTGTGTCAGTGTATGAATCTATATATAGAACGATATTCCAAAACAGGTCAACTGACCTTGAACATAGTCCTCGGTATCTTTGATGACAGCTGAGTGGCGGTGTTAAAATGTTAATATTCGTTGGCACACACAGTTTCATATGATGGCCCACAAGTGCCAACACCAAAATATATATAAACAGACAAAAATAAATATATGAACGCGGGAATCAATTTCGGAACCCGAAAATAGATTTGGAATTATAAGAATAAATGTAGGAATGCAAAATGAATTTCGAAGCACAGAAATCTTGGCAAAAAAACAAATGTCGGTACGCAATAACACAAAAATATAATGAACAGGCTCATGATAAAGCCACAGAACACATACATATACACATATACATATACATGCAAAAATACATACTGAGGAGGACCCTACGAAAAGGGAAAGCTTTTGGACAGAAAAAGTGAATTGTTTTCATCCTTTGGGGCTTAATGTGAGAGACTCTGTGATTTACACAAATGACTTCTGTAAGCTATTTAAATACTCCTGTTGTTGGTAGTAGGTTGATCTGAAGGAGCTATGCCTTGAAATATGTTTATTTTGTTTAACTGTTGAATAAATTCAATTTAATACATATATATATATATATATATATATATGTACGTGTATATGTATGTGTATGTGTATGTATATGTGTATATGTATGTGTATATATATGTACATATAAATGTATACGTGAATGTATATATATATATATATATATATATATACACACATTGTATATATATATATATATATATATATATATATATATATCAAAAGTATGATCGAAAAGAAGTATCGATTATAAAGAAAATGGTGTGACAAAAAGACGATCAATGTAGTTGATCTTCTTTTTGTTACATCATTTTCTTCATATATATATATATATATATGAATAAATGGTTAGATGGATGAATGGGTAGATGGATAGACATACTGGAACAAACAAATTATCATGATAGAAGCCGGGAACTTGAAGATACTTTGGTCATTAGAAAATTTTTTCCTCGGAATGAAATCTGAGAGTGGAACAGGTATCGTGTATGTTGTAGAAATGTTTTTTATTTCGTTTTAGAATGACGAGGGAACTTTAACCCACAGTATATATCAACAAGCGGTACAATTATTAAGGGATAAGGATATTCGTGGGGAAGCATAATATTATAATTGTAAACGTCTTTCTACATGGACGTCCAACATATTCATCCTCCCCATCCAAAGTAAAAAAGCGCATAATTTCAGCTTCTACCTCACTTTCAGTTTCACTGTCTGTCTAGAGTACGGTTGAGCAACCATTTTCTTCAACAACTGCGTTGGGAAATGGCTTCCCTTACTTCGCAATTACAACTGAATTATTCCCTTACGAAAATTTCACGTGTCATTTTACATGTGAAAAACATATGGGATTGGAACATTTTCAAATATGAAATATTCATTTCACATATGAAATGAGAACCTTTCCACTCATGAAATACCTAATTCACTTGTGAAATGACATGTTTAAAAATTTCACGTGCGAAATCTTCTTGTACTGAATTTGTATTTGACATATGAAATGGAACATTCACATACGAAGATTAAATTCGATATGAAATTTTCATTTAACATATAGAAACATCAATTGCATGTGAAATTTATGTAATGGTTATGTGTGGCCCTTTTGTACTTTCAAGCTCAAAATCCTCGACTAAAGCTATCGATGGTGCCATCAATGGCAGAGACTTGACGCTTCAGCTAATCATTGCCCACCGTGTACCAAGCATCGTATAGCCCAGGATTTTTTATACTGCTATCCTCACAGACATTTCACTCTTCTCTTTTCACAACCATGCATGAAGATCTAGCTCGTGTAGGATTTCTTCAACTATGTTCCTTGAAAAATTCGTGCCCTCAAGTTGAAGAATGTGCCAGGCAGGGCGATGACCCCTTCAACATCCAGGCCCATTCAATTCCAGTTGATTTAGTTCTCAAACAATGATAACATGATAAGCAGTGCTTCTCCTTCCTAAACCCAGTGCCACCGAGAGCGGAGGTTAGTGGGATCAATGGCCCGGAAGAACTAAGGAGGCTCAGAAGAAATAAGGGACCCCGAAAGAAATCAAGGGGCAAGGCTGATCGGAAAGTACTATATTGAATTCAGATTTTTTATTCCTAGAATAAAGAATTATTGCTCATGTGCCATCAGTGGTTGTTAGTGAAATAAGACTGTGACTATTTTCGCATTTTAATTTGGCAACTTTAGTGTTCCAGACACGAAAGGATAAATGATTTTATACTCCATGACGTTAATGATTCAATGCGCATGGTTTCATCTAAACTAGCATTTTTCAGTACAGACAGTATGGATTCATCATTCATAGAATACTGAATTAACTAGGTATGAAGGAACATTTGCAAACTTACTATCAAATTTTGAACTTGGTATTTCCTGTATTTAGTAATTTAAATTTAGAAATGTTTTATTGTTTTGTTCATTTCTGAAATTCATAAAGTGAGGCATTTGTGCATTACCGAGAAATCGTTGGGCAACTTAAACGTCTCATGAAAATTTACTAAAATTAAAGAATATAAAGCTTCTTTCTGTCTGATAATTTGTGAAGTTAGTCAAATTAATTTTCGACAGAAGGGGTCTACCAACTTCTCTACCTCTCCCCCCTGAGGCCCGCAGCAGCTCTCGGTGGCACTGCCTAAAACCGTCGTAGAAAGTCGTGTTTTTTGTTTGTAGAGGCATAATAGTATTATGCTTCCCTAGAAAGATCCTTATGTCTTATTTATTATATCCTTTGTTGAAATACAGTGGAACCTGTATATAACGGCCCTGTATTAAGCGGCCACCCTTAAACGGAAACCCAAAGCCACATGTCTTTTCATGCAGTATTTTCTTGTATCTGATTGTGATTAAGAAGCGATCCATCATCATTATAGAAATGACAATGCTAATGCTTATAATTAACCGTTCATTATGGTCAATTTTTTTCCAGATGTCAGCAATGAGCTGCAGTACAAAATCACGAGATGCAAAAACTTTTGTTTCGAATCTGCTTCCCTCTAGCTCTACGTGAAATTACTTTTTCAGATAGCTTGTTCTTGAGCAGTGTGATTGTGAAGAAATGGCTTCCAAACGTATACTTGTACGAGATTTCCAGGTCATAACCTCCACCACTTTCAATGCGCTTGCCCTTTACAGTGACTTTTCCGTTGCTTGTTGGTTTGAATTTTATTTCCAACAACGCTACTTTAGCAAAATTTCCGTTTTATCTCCACGTTGATCGTAAGAACTATGAAATGACGGAATGAGATGTACGTCGTTGTGAACTGTAAGTCAGAAATACTGGATAGTAGAGCAAAAGACAATTGATTGTACCTTTTCATAACTTTACGTTTATTGCACCGCTACATTTACAAGTTAGCAACTTTGTTGAAAGTAAAGATCGCCTCAAAGAGCGTTGATTTCCTTTTTGTTTGCTTGAATGCAGTGTCGTATGACACGCTATTGAAAATGACATTTGACCACGCCCAGCGAGTATTTTTAGTGATCCTGTATTAAGCGGCCACCTGCATTAAGCGGCCAGTTTCTGAAGTCCCGAGGGTGGTCGTTATATACAGGTTCTACCGTAATGGAGAACTAAAGTTTCCAAATAATTTTTAAAAGAAATGACTATGTCTTCACAACATACAAAATTCTTGTATCACTCCCAGATTTCATTATTACATTCTGTGCAAAAGATCTTCCCCAAATAGCGACAATCTATGGAGCTGACCAATGCAACTTCAAGCCTCCCCGGCTGCCATAATAAACATTTATTTATTCATAAATGAATATATTTTTGCGTTCCGTAAATTTGTTTTGTGTTTCGCCGTTATATTTCTTGTTCTGCATGTCATTGTATCTTTATGTTTTGTCTGTTTCATCATATGTTCCATCTTTTTATTTTTGCGCTCCAACATTTATCTCGGTATTCTGCCTTCTTTCTTTGTGTTCCAATATTTATTTTTACGTGTTTACATATATTTTTGTGTTGCACCTGTGGGCCGCCGTAGTCTCACACCCTTAGACAGGACAGTTGCCTGATTATCGTGCATCATAGGTATATATGGCTTGAGTATCCATGTATTTGTATATACGTACATACATATGTGTGAATGTATGTTAGTGAGCCTGTAAGTGTATGTATGCATGTGAAAATCTTGATTGGAAATCAGTTTGTGAATCACTTGGCCATCATTGAATGAGACTGAGAGGCCATTGACATTCTAAAAACTCAATATTTCGCTTAAATTTAAAGATCCGCGCTTTCAGCGCGGAAATAGACTTTCTGCTTGATATTCTTCTGAAAATTATGCACTACTGGGATTTAACGGTTTCGTGTAAATACTAGCTTTTAATGTTAATTGTTCCCATTAAGACCCTAATGAGACGAAATTATATATTTGATTTAAGTTGGCATCCCTACCTAGAATGCAAATTTACGCCTTCCCATGTAAACACCTACTGACGCGCTTTGAAGGGTATCATAGTGTGGAATGAGCGATCAAAGTAAAATAATAAGTTTTCAATTTGGTGTATCAAAAACCAAGTCGACGGAGCAAATCTTCAAGAAGACGGTTTTCTCATGCCCTTCGATTGTTTTCGATCTCCTACATTATCCTAATCAACGATATGAAAAATCTATAGCTTTTAATTTATAGGGCCGACTCGCACCAATGGCTAATTATCAGTCAAAGAATATATGTCTGTATTTACTCTAGAGCTTCTCCTCTAACCTTAGACAAAAGATGTCCGTTCTATCACAAAGAACAAGCAACTTTTAAAACTAACTTCATATTAACCAAAATAATAATGCTTGTAATAGAAAATATGGGTAATAATAAAAAGGAAATGTCGAGTTGTTGAATATTGGGTTTCTTCTTCAAATTGCGGAAGCCAACTTATATTGAATATGTTCAATAGCACTTGTTAGTCAGTAACAAAGGATTTAGTTTAAAGTGTTTATTTATATAAAATGCTTAAATATAAAGATTCTTTTGATCTATGAAAGAATCATACTCGGCACTCATTGAGTAGTAGACAGGTATAAAAGAAAGCGCTATCTACGGTAACAAACAAACTTTTGCCATACAAGTTGAGACTATTGGGATAGAATGGCGATTCTATGTGCCCGAGTATTAGCCGTATTGACAACACTATGTTTTGCTCGATGCACTTTTGGAAAAGGTAACTTATATATCATCCGATCTTTTACGATCTAGAACTTTATTGCAGCACTTTAAATATTTATTCTTTAGACTGAGTTGTTATTCAATGATATAATCATGAAAACCACGCACATTATTGACTTGAGTCTGGAAAGTCATGAACGTACAGATAATGAAAAACTCGAAGAAAGTAAATTTGGGTACTCGACATGTATTAGTAAATATATACGAAAATGAACGTGAGAGTCATGCTGAGTTTACCCCACAGTAAATGTGTGTATTTAATACGATACTTGTACAGGGGGGTATTTGCATGTCTTCAAAGCGACTTGTTTAAAATGCTTAGTTTCATTTAAACTGTGTACTGTCTCTGGGAAGTTAAAATGAACAGTATTTTTAGAGGATAATTTTTTATCGAATAATGGGTTCTCCATAGTCAGTCGGCTATAAATTAAAAGGAGGACAGCGGACCAAAGAAAAGGTTTCAATAGATGATGCGGTATTGACAGACTTCACGTTAAATCTTCGGGCAATATGTCTGAGCCCTAGAAGGCGAATAAGGCTCAGAAACATTTTAAGCAATTTGAACGTGAGGAATGTTTAGTTACCGTCTGCCATAACTCCAAGCTCGCACGTGCATGGTATTAATGCACAATATTCATAAAGCTGTATTGATGCCATGAAAACGTCAGTAAGAAGGATTAATCGTGGGGACATGTTAAACTTACGATGCCATGTACGACAACTGAATAAATGAAACGTAGCTTAGCTAAAACATTTCATACAGGAAAAAAGGCTTTATTGAGAAAATAGTTACCAACTATCAGAACTATGAAAAACAAAAGTATGGCAAATATATCCTTTAACTTGCTTTAACTGGAATCCCAATGGAAATTAGATGAATAACGCTTTTGCAAACAAACTTTACAAAATTCCACTTTCTGTTTTGTGTGCACTCACTCATACTCCGGTCAGATTTTGCAGAAGGTTATTCTTGGGGTTATTTTCCATAAATTCTTGACAGCTAAACGGCAGTTCGATTATACTTAACTTCAGACTGTATTTAATTATCTTAATTTCCGATATTTTCTTAAACTTCGCTGATTTATCGACACGTTTAGAAAAGCGTTGCTTGTGAGTGACAGGGATTTTTTTAGCCCGTCCACCAAAATAACTTTGGTTCATCTCATTTATCTATCTGAGTAATATCGCACATCCGAGTATATATGTGTGGGATTTCCTCTGCCTATGTAGTGACGGACACAAAGATGTCTTTTCCTGATCTTGTTAAGATTTCCTTTCATAATTCTAATCTAGAGGCCTTTGTAGTAGGAAAAAGTCTTTGTTAAAATAAAGGCCTTTGTCGTATCGCCCTGCTTGCGCAAGTAAATGTAGATGCATTCTTTCAACAGGTAAGTATATGTTAGGTCCTCGGAAACGGTGTATGTCTTTGGAAATCTGCGAAATTATCATAACTGTCCTATTTGTTGATGTGAATGTGTGAGGCATGATCTTTTATATTTATTATCTGTTGAAAAATTATCATGTCATTTGGAGTACGCACGAGTTGAAACATGTGTGACGTATGGTATTAAATACGGCAAGGCCGAGCAACTGAGCAATGCAAATGTGCACGTTGGCTTACCCAAGTTTGGCAACAAAATGTAAATGAATTAGCCTACGAGCCTAAAGTAAATGCAATAAAAATTTTTTTGGCATCAATGTCAATTTTTTTTGTATCTGATTGGCTTTAATCACAATAAATTTTCAGTAAATCGTGCTTGGCCTCAGCTTTCGGTTATAAAAGCCACCTTTAGGGGGTGAAAATAATCTTAATGAGTTTTCCTTTATTTTTATGGTCTTTGCAATATGTAACAAAGTTCTAGATGACAAAAATCCTTTCATAATGAAGCACATATAAATTTCTTGTTTATAACTCCTTAATTTTGAAGAGGGATGTTTTGCCGAAGATGGAAAGTACAGAGGGAGACGTAAAAATTGACAAATCATATTAGGTGAAACAGGGTTTGTTAACTCCGAGACTATTCGGTTCCCACAAAACCCCACAAAATTGACTATGAAAATTTTTCTCAGACGTTCCTTACATATCCATAAATGTTGAAACACTTTCGCAAATTTCTCAAGGATTTCATAGAATTTTTCACTCGTAACATCCCTCTCCGGCAGAAATGGACTATTGCTAGCAATCTTATTAGAAAAGTCTGATTGCTGCTTATCTAAACAAGTTAATAGTTCCTATAGAAACTTTCCAGTGAGTTTGCACTAACTACCAGATAATAAAACAGAAAGCATATGAATTTCACTGTCCAAAATTTGGCGACTAGAATTTGCTAAGGAGCCTTCCGCAAATATTTTGTCTCAGACCTCTTGCAACTCTTAATTCTATGTAGATGTTTGTAGTTCGTCATCTTATTTGGTTTAATATTGTATATTACTGAGTAATGATTGTGAAAATTCTATCTTTTGTCCTTGTTTCTCGTGGTGTGATGCTAGGACGCCGACAACGTCATCCCTTTCGTAAACGGTCTTTGCCATCCTAAGTTTTCGGATTCCCCAATAATACCTTCTGCACCCGTACTTCATCACGTCGCATAAAGAAGAAACAACTCAAAATCTTTCACCTGTTTTCTTTCCTTGACTTTAAATTCAACGACGGATTATCTGGGTCATCTAACCCAAACCGAACCCCTAACCTAACCGTCCCAGTAGCGGGTTTCCCCCCTCGCTTATACTCTAACTTGACCACCAATTGCTTTAGTTTAGTACTCTAATTTTAACATTTTGACTATACGAAAGCTCGAAGAAAATAAAACACTTCAGTAAAAAAAACACTTTGAGAGCAAATAAACAGAAAACTCGGTTTTCCCTACGGATTCGGACCCTCTTGGTACTCATCGTTATTGGTCGCACAAGCCACTACAGAGGGCTTGCAGACTCAGTTGACCCTCGTCAAAGTCGGGAATTTAAAAAACATACGACCATTAAGTGAGGGTCGTCAAGGGTACACTTGGGGAACCCGAAAACGTTAGGATGGCAAAGACCGTTTACAAAAGGGAAAATAGCGACGCCGACAGCGATATATACAAGATAACTTGGGTCATGTTCAAACGCCGAATTTTTCATGTTAAATTTAATACACGTGACGGTAAAGGCGTAAAGAAAGGATTTAGCTAATTTACATTAAATTGTGTAAATGAAAAGTTCAACGTTTAAATTTTGCCTTACGTCTGAGCATTTAATTGAGCGCTTCATTATTTTAAAACGTTACTATCAATATGTCAGGCTATCTGTTGAAAGGAATCATAACTAAGAAAATGAAAAATATTACAATTTAATTGACTGATCATTTCAGAAAGACATTTCAGAAGACTTTTAGATGAACGTCGAGATACAATTAAAATCTGGCATACTGTTTGACCTGTACACGTGTTTCATCGGTATATATAAGGGGTGGCCAACTCCGCCATCTTCCTCACAAGAGTCGTACAAAAATTTTCAAGCTGTGGTGTAAAATACAAGTGTTATGTAAAATGCAAGTGCGAAAAGAAAAAAAAGACACATTGGAAAACGTTAAAGTACGTGCAATCATCAAAGAGTTGAGTCTCTTCTAGCAAAGCTTCATCAGGTGGAGACACTTGCTAAGAGCATAGCGTTACTCCACGAGGCTTGATTGCAGTTGACGACGTCACTGAGAAAATACATCGAAGGAGAAGATGAAAGTCATGTCATAGTTAACGCCACATAATTTTGTAAATCCGTTCGGAATTTTCTGTTACGGCAATATCTATCAACGTAACAACTTCATGCATTTTGATCGTTCAAAGGCGCATATACGCTTACACTGGGATATCAACGAATGCACTCTAATGCAGGGTGGGCTAATATGCATGGGAATAAGGTGTATTAAATTGTTCTAACAAAGGGTTGCAATATTTGTTTTGATATTTTTAATCTTTTTATTTTCTAGGTATATTGTTTTCTGCCAAAAGCTATTCCATTTTCCTAAATGATGATATAAGTCCCGGAAAAATAATAGGAACAGTAACCGCCAAAGTATCGGGTGGTTTGTCACCTCCTAGCTACGTTTTGGAACATTCTATGACAGGAGTGCATAAGTATATCAAGGTTTATCGTGATTCTGGGAAAATTGAATTGCTAAAAAGCTTGCGGCTTATTACGCTTGGTCGAGATGGTGCGCGACGACTTGTAGCAACTATAAAAGCGCACAGTTCGACGTTGAGTGCGACCACGAAAGTGTTCGTCTTTGCGTTAAGACAGAATTTCGGGGATACCATGGTTTCTGAAGCAATTGCTAACATCTCAAAAATCAACCTGGAAAACCACATTATAAAGAAAACGAAAGGAGGAAGAGTTTTAGTGACTCCTGCTGTATTGTTCAGACTTTTCAGAAGAATTCCAAAAGAGGCAATAAATGTTTCACTGTCAGAAACTAAGCAGGAGCTGGCGATCGATAACATCAGAAAGAAGATTGTGAAACGATTTGCAATAGGTCAGGTAACAAGTCATTTATAGCCAGCCCAATGTTTTTTTAGTGTTTTGACCCCAGACGATATCTATTAAACTAATCCTATATTTTTCATTGGGTAGATCAACTAATTAAAAACATGTCTAGGGACCTTTGGAGAAAGTTCAAGTTGGGAGGGGGCACGAACTTTCACCGACGTTTATCCATACCAAAAGGAAGTCCCCAATCAGATGGGCAGAACAACACCTCAATTCCACTCGATTCTTAAGCTAAAATTTTGTCGTTACTGACGGATTTGACTCGAAATGGAAGTTGCGATTGAAATGTGTGACCGATGGAGTTAACGTATTTCGTAGTTTTATACCCCTAAGTTATCCAAACCATCCAGTTGTTTGTCAAGCTTGGAAAAATTCTCATTTTTTCCAAGTGTATTACACTTTAAATGAATTAGACCTGTAATACACCTCAAATTGTTACATGTTTGCTTCCTCAATGTCTTTTAATACGGTTTCTCAGGTCTTTAACCTTATCTAAAACGAGCTTTTTCTGGTGTTAGGAATTCCGTAGAGGGGGACGTTTTCCCCTTCATAATTTCTTTATCATTCCGATATTCAACTCGATATCGTAGACAAAGGGAGCAAATACACACTCACAATTTGTCCCCAAATTTTTTATAAGCCTTGATATTAAGTTCGAAAAACTAAGACAAAATAATAAAACCTATAAATTGTTTTACTCTTTACGGGTTACGGTTTATGAATATCTGCGTTAAGATTTATAATGCCAAAAAAAGTTTTAAATTTAGCCCTCATTACTGTTTTTAGATGGTCCTGGACACCTCCACTTTGATGGTCTAAATGTGGAAAAGCTTTTTTCTTTGAAGGCAATGGAAAGGTTATTCGACCGCGTGACTTGCTTAAAAGCTTTAGAAAAGCCTACGTTTTGCGATCATCATATTAACTACCGCACCTTTGATGGCACTTGCAACAATGTACACTATCCATATTGGGGAGCTGCTCGAACAAAATTAGAAAGATTGCTTGAGCCGGAATACGTTGATCCAGATTTCCTTAATCTTCCAAAAGGTTCACCCGATCAGTTCAAAGATTATGGTCTTCCATCAACAAGTCAAGTCAGTCGTGATTTTATCATTTCGCAAGCCTCCCCAAAAAGTGCACAAGTTCCTACCTCCCATGCTCTCATGCAATGGGGACAATTTCTCGATCACGATTTGGGTCTTAGCCCAGAAGCGGAAGGGGCAGATGCCTGCGAGCATTTACCGTAAGTTAAGAAGCCTATGAGAAAAACATATTTGTTTAACAATTAACAATTAGATTATTTACACACAGTTTCTAAGAGGAGATAATCGATGGGGCCGAAGGACGGATCAGCCATCATATCATAGAAGATGAGAGGAAATAGTCAAAATGCTTGAGCAGAAACTCATTAATGTCGTCAATTTTTTAAATAAATTATTAAAACTGGGTTTAAGCTTCGTTTGTGGCTATAAATCTATACCTAATTTCGTTAGTTGCCGTCAATCGATGTCCATCGACAATTAGACCTTCAATGGGGCAGCCAATTAGATTGCAGTATTTGCATAGGACTACTAATACGTTTCTATACTTGTGGCAAATAGATCACGAGACCTGACGGAAAAATAACTAAATGATTAAAGATTCTGAAAAATATTAATCACTAGTTTTCCTCGTCACCTCCGCTGAATGCAGTTCTTTCTAGGATTTTGTGCAAATAGGACTAGCTTAATACTGATTTCATGTTCACTTTAAATATTCGATGAGAATTTAAAAACGCCGTAAAGAATCATGGTAGTATTGAAATATGGATATGCATTCAATTTCATCAGAAAAAGAAAACTACAAAATGGTTTTCTTCCTTAATATAACTATTCTATGTAAGGACAAATTTTCCATGTTATCATATATTTAATGAGCTATATCACCAATCTGCTAATTTCGTTGGCTATCCTATCATTTATCATTCGTTGATAGTAAATAACATGATTTCACTTCAGCCGAGCAGGCATCTTCAGAAGAATTATAATCATTAATCACTGACCTGTACAATAGAACTGGATGGCGGGGTCTCTAAAGCGATGTTTGATGCGAGTGTCGGAAAAAGGGTGGTGTCAGCAGAATAAAAAAGATGTTTCTGTATGAAAGTTCGTCCGAGCAAGTTTGTTTAGATCACGGCACTTGTCGTATACATGAATTTCTTAACTACCCACATAAGAACTTGTCTGCAAAGTGCCTTTGTAAGTTTTTTAATAAACTTCAAAAAGCCTTTTTTTCATTTTTGTGCTTGACTTCGGTAAGGTTGTTGACTTTTTCTGTTTTATAAAATGAGTAGATGTAACTGTTTCTTTATCATAAGGAGGTTACTAAAACAAAGTGTTTGTGGCAAGGAACATTTCTTGCTATTCATTAAAACATTCTGCTTAAAGAGTGGGTTAAGAAGTGTCCACATCGAGATTTAAGAGAAGGCCAGGCGAAAAAAGTCAAGGAGATAAACTTCAATTTGTTGTTTTTCTTTCAGAACAAACTTACGAAGTAGTTTAAAATAGTTCATCGACGAGCAGGTCGATAATAAAACCCAATCTGAACCTTAAAATTAGAAACGTTCAACGTAATGTGAAGCAGATAAAACGTATCAAAAACGTAGCGTAAAAGATTATTTCCCTGTAATTCAGTTATAAATCGAATGTGAGCAGTCACCATCGTAAGAAAAAGGATCTCTGCTGACGCCACTTTTTTTCGAAACTTGTCGAGCAGACCTAGCAGCCAGTTATATCATATAGGTCAGTGTCACTAATCCATGCCAACTAGACTTAACACAAGGCACGAATGTTCTTTTCATATTAACACAGAATTAATATATATCTAATTATACATATTGTAAATTAATAACACTAAATATACGTTTAATAATATACTTATATAAAATTATAAATTAATACAGTTGTTTTAATTCATTAATATAGAGACATTAATTTGATATAGTGGTTTTACACCTGACAGGAGGTCATTTCCCCGAAACATTGCCGAAGTAAAGAGGATTTTAATTTGGATCTTTGCTGACCATATGTATACTTTGTCCGTGCGACTAGTTTTCTCTACCGAAGTATTTACATTCAACTTATTTAGACTTAAAGTAAATCCTTCTGTCCACATGGCTCAAAGAAGTCGAGCTTATAAACCCAAATTCCCTCTCTTGTAGTAGAATAATTAACGTTGGTTTTATCAATCATTTTAACAATTATTTTGTACTCTATTATTTAAATACGGCTACAGGCCAGTTCGCAATTGCACAAAAAGCAACTTAATTTACAACACGTTGTAACTTACCAAAGTTAGAAAATATCGTTATAATAACTTGTTCACACAATTTGTAGCAACTCAAAGTTTGAGGGATAATGGTTATTTTTAACGAGTGATAAACTCCTTTATAGGTGATAATTTAATATATTTCTGTAGATTAACGATTAATGATTTATCATGTCTTCTTAATCTAGATGTGACGGATCCCTTAAATATAGTGTTCCTCCATGTTTTCCCATCATTCCAATTGACAAATCCTCAAAATGTATTAAACTTACAAGATCAGCAGCAGTTTGTCAGACTGATCCTGCCGATATTCAACCAAGGGAGCAGATGAATGTTTTAACAGCTTATATTGACGGTTCACAAATCTACGGATCATCGGAAAGTCGAGCCAAATCCTTAAGATATGGTATGTAAAATATGCTTCGTTCTGATAGCAAAACTGGAAGGTTCACTAATACTTACTCGGATCAAGGCTATGAGTGTTCTTCAGCCACATCTACGCGGTAGGATGGTCGCACACAGTTGTTCGCCCTGATATATGTGATTAAATCATGAGAGTCTTCAACACATATTGCAACGTTGGCGGACACATCATAGGCACGATAAGGGCTTTAGAAGTAAAACTAAAATGTGAATTTCATCAATATCATGATCAACATATAGTGGCTTCTGCTTAGGTCTCATATATGTCGAACTTGCACCTTAGCTCAAAATCTGAGCCTTGATAGCTCAAGGGTTTGAGCGTCTCACCGGTCATCCGAAGGTTGCGGGTGCGATCCCCGCCTAGGGCTTAGAAATCGTTTCTCTGAGGATAGAGCTTGCCGATCGTTCATCTATCATCTCATTAATGTTGTTTGGTGCAGAATAACATGACATGTCCATTACAATAACCTATGGCTTACCTTAACACTTTAACTCGCAAATTCTTTTAACAGTGATTATCTATTGTTGCTTTTCAATGTCTTGACCGGCAAAAGGCCCTTAAAAGTAACTACAGACCGACAAAAAGTCAGTGCTAAATCTAATTGTGCCATCTAATGACTAATCATCACAATTAAATGGTTATTTAGGATTAGTTTGCATTATTTGTAAATTAATACTTCTGTGTTAATCACAATAAAATTACTAAAACCCATAATAACCAATCGTGAAATCTGCATGCTAAGTTATTTTGATGTAAACTAAAAACATCGCTGTCACTTCTATCGTTTTTTAAAATATAACTTTAGTTATTTTCAAAATGTTAATATTCGTATTAAGTTTATATTACTTAAAAAGAAGTACATGTTGATTAGTTCAACCTTCCATCTTTATGGAAGTACAACACCCTAAAGCACAACACCGATTTTTATTTAGGGAAAGACGGCCTGTTGAAAATGTCGAACCAAAATTTACTGATCTTCGACCACAGTGACCAAATTCATCCCAATGACTTGTGCAAGGACATGGGCGGTTGCTTTCTATCAGGCGACACACGGGTAAATGAACAAATGAGCCTTGCTAGTATGCATACATTGTTTAATCGAGAACATAACAGAATTGCAAGAGGTCTGAAGAAAATCAATGATCATTGGGGTGATGAAAAACTGTTCAAGGAAGCCAGGAAAATTATGGGAGGTATATTACAAAAGATCACTTACGAAGATTATTTACCAAAGATTATTGGAAAAGATGGGTTACTGCCGTATCAGGGATATCAGTTTGACGTAAATGCTGGAATTTTCAACGAGTTTTCTACGGCTGCATACAGATATGGTCATAGCCAAATACGACCCTTTTTTGACCTACTCGACAGCGGATATAACCCAATCGCAAAGCCTGTTCCTCTAATAAAAATGTTTTTTAACAATCGTTTTATTCAAAAGCATGGGATAGAGCCCATACTTCTTGGTTTGTTGGCAAATGTTTCGCAGACTGTTGACCCATTTTTAGCCGAGGGGATTACTAAACACCTATTTGAAAGAAAACATTCACCTGGTCTTGATTTGTCTGCACTTAACATACAAAGAGGTCGAGATCATGGGTTGGCTGGATATAATAAATATCGAGAGTTATGTGGCCTAAAAATAGCGGACACGTTTGAAGACACGTCCAAAGAAATAAAGAGAGCTGAATACCGAAAGACTCTTGAAAAACTTTACAAGACCCCGCATCATGTAGACTTATGGGTCGCAGGATTGGCTGAGGATCCTCTTCCCGATGCCTCTGTTGGGCCAACATTCAAATGTATAATTAGTAAACAATTCAGGAATATCCGGGATGGTGATCGTTACTACTACGAAGCAGAAGGCGAGTTTACGAGGGAGCAATTACGAGAAATTAAGAAAGTAACACTGTCGCATATCATGTGTGATAATCTAAAGGGAATTGTATCCATTCAAAAAGATGCTTTTCTTGCCCCAACTTGCAAGGAATCACGATTATCTTGTGAACGTATTAAAGAACATTCAATGGATTTCAATGCTTGGAAAGGTAAATAAATTGTAATAATACGAATCGATGTATTTTCTCTCTCTCTCTCTCTCTCTCTCTCTCTCTCTCTCTCTCATTCATTCATTCTTAATCTATCTCTTACCCTATCTTGATACATTGGCAGTTTTGAATAAATATATGTGTAATTGTATGCGTATTTGTATATGTAAATGAATGTGCACAATGAAAGAAATAAGCAAATGCATATAGACAAAGAGATAGACGTGGACGTGGACATTGACATTGACGTTGACACAAGTATAGACATGCACTTGTACAGATACACGAACAGTCACGCAATTCGACGCATAAAATATCAATGCAGGCAAATATAGAGACATGAAAACATACAACAACGTTGGTGCAGACATTGGAAACATGTAAACGTTGACGAAGAAATAGATTTGCACTTCAACTTAGAGCTGGATGTCGACAGATATAGACATCTCTCTCATCCGTTTACTTATTTTTAATCCAAATTTAAGACCACGCTCCATGTTTTTCAAACCCATGTCTCCATGGTGGCTATTGTTTACCAATAAACGGAGGAGAGAATTATCAATGTGTCTGTCCGCCATTTTGGACGGGAACTAATTGTCAATGTAAGTTTCATCTATCTGTTTTCACGTAATTAATTCCTATTTAACTAGACTAAATATATTAATTTGGTTATTAAAACTGATAACTTTACAAGTAATTTGTAATACGGTATCCAATGGTTTAATCATCATTTTCCATTAATATTGTGCAGAATGAACAGTTCTGTAAATGAGTTATTAAATTTGGTAGCTTGATAGATATATGATGTTTTCTACGCACGTTCTCAAGCTTTTCTACTCCCTGTAGAATAGAGGCCCTGAAGAGAATCGAACCCATAACTTTCTGATCGCCTTCGTTCACCATCAGAGTCCATGTAGCTCAAAGGTTTGAGCATCACGCCGGCCATCAGAAGGTTACAGGTCGATTCCCATCAGGGATTTAGAAAGTTTTTCTGAGAAGAATAGCTTGAGAACGTGCGTAGAAAACATTACAGTTTTGTAGATATAACAACATTACCGGGAATTTCATTTAAGTCCTTGGATGCATTTTTGGTGGTTAAATTTAACATAACTTATTTTCCCTTTTTCAAAAACAGTTCGGCAGCATCCATGTAGCCCTTCTCCTTGTCTTCATCCTCATGAAATGGTGTGTCGATCAGAAATGAAAGGAAGCTTGTTCTACTGCACTTGTGTGCCGGGGATGCACCACTGCAAAAGTAAGTCAGTTATCTTTACAAATTATAGACAAAATACAATCTTCCTGAGCTTCACCCCAGTGCCAATAGAACGCACTTATTGCCAGGAGCACATTTCAGTAGCGACGAGCAGAATTGTCTTGCCAAATGCGGGAACAACTGCTCTCATCACCCTCCTCATATATCCACACATGTATGAGATATTTAATTCAGTTTATATCTACATGTCTTTTACAGTTGTTGATCCAGAAAAATTAATTTTTTGCGCTTTAATTCAAACTTTTGGTTTTCTCCAAAGTTTTTATTTTTCTTGTCCTCAGATCAGTCCATTTCGATGTTAAAAAGTTCAAACGTTGGTAACTGCTGTGACTGATCTCAAACAATTTCAACGTTTCCAGCAAAGGCCTTTCTTGAAACGTTGGAATTCTTTGCGATCAGTCACGGCAGTTATACCAACCTTTGAACTTTTTACACAGGCTGATTAAGGGTACCATGGGCCTCTGGCTGTTTTTCTGATTGGGCCCCCCTGTGACCTGGCCCCTGCCTCCCTTTCCATTCCCCATTCGGCGGGTCCCCTCTAGGACCCGCAAATCCGCGGACCCCTGGCTGTAGCCCAATCAGCCCTCCCCCTAATCCGCTTCTGACTTTTTACGTTATTAACACTGTCTACGCAGTATTCTGTTTCTAGATCATTTTCGATGTTTCTTGGTTTCTCAACCGGGATGTCAATTTGATGATAGAACTTCGCTTGCGGTTGTTCCACCTTCCATTTCCCTTCTTTGACCACACAATAAACGTAAACATTCAGATCCATTAGCATCATAAACAATTTACAATACTTCCGTCGAAACTGTTAGGTTTTACAGCGGCTTTCTCTGCAAATCGCATACAAGGGCAGTTCATATTTGCATCTGGTGCTTAAAACATTTAATCCATATTTGTTTCTCTCTTATACTGAAGAACGAGAATTATCTGTAATATGTAATCTGTAAAATGTAAGGACAGATCTCGGCGAAATTCTGCAGGAATTCCGCGTAATGATAAAAATCTGTTCCACCACACAAACTCTTTTCGTTTGAATTACGGGAAGAGATCGTGACCCAGCGACTTACGTGCTCGTGTAGGAATTTTATCCGACAAACGGTAAAAATAGCAATTTATGTCGCAATTAATATCAATAATTTACCGTAACCTCTTTACAGTATAACCTCAGACTGTTCTTGTGACCGGCTAACTATCACACACAAACACACGGTGTGTATTTGGTCGGTTCAGAAAATGGGAGCGACCCTTAATGATGGCTTGATGTTAGCCACAGAATACTTCATAGCTGTTATATAAACAGCGTATAATAACATTGTCTACCTGCGGCACTGATATTAGATTGTGTTGAAATGTGGCGTGGCCTGTTATTTAATATCTCTAGAATTGATAACATCATATCGCAGCATATTCTGTCAGAACTGTTGCTTTATCGCTTCTGTTCTTACAGGCTGCCACAGTTTTGCAGTGAACATGCGTGTATCATTCTATCTTATCAAACTGATGAAGTACTGACCAACCAACATATCAAACTGAGACAGTACTCCCAGACCAGTGACGGAGCCAGGGAGGGGCCCAAGGGGCCAGGCATCCCTTTCTTAATCTGTTAAAATCCCATAGCTCTTTAAAATTGATATCACGAAAATACATGGGATAACTCAGAATAGAAATTTAAGTTGTCCTCAATGGCCTGTATTTTTGATGAGACTTATTTCCTTGTTTTTAAAACATTCTTTCGTATTTCTGATATCTCTTGTTAATGCTTACAAAAGGTACAAACACTGCATTGCCGTTGAAGAAGGCAAAACCGTCAGTTTCACAAACTCATCGTTCATCCTTAATACTATTGCTGCAAATTGTGTAGCATACATATTCCATGTCACACTGTTAAAATACACAATTTAAACCATAGATTTTGATCAAAGTTTTAAAATATTTCAAAAAATACTTGGTTAAACAATGTAAGCAATTTTTGCAGAAGAAAAACTCAACGTTTAGCAAACGCGAGGTTACACCAAGTCTATTGACATAGCCATTTCAAACGCTGGAGGACTCTTAGTTTGGGCCCCTCTTTTCACAAATCCTGTCCCCACCAGTGCAAAATCCAACAGACTGGTGCGACGGGTTGTCATGCGTATGCTTCATCACTAAAATTATCTCATATGATTTTGTATCTTTTTCACCTCTTGTTTCTCTGTTTCTTTTACAGATCACGACTTTTGCAAGCTAGGTCCATGCCCCATTGGTCACACATGCCACAACGACTTTGAAATTGGTTACAAGTGCACTAAAATTACTACGTAAAGACAGGTGATATGGTGAAGAAAAAGTTTTAGGTTGTAAAATCTAAAAGATGTCTAAAGTATATTTCCCCATGCAATAGGAGAGTGGGAGATGGACAAATATGTCTGTCGTGAGAGAGTTGAATCATGGTCAGAGCTTACATTAGTCGGGTAGTGACTGTTAAAGGAGTGTTGACATGATAAGTGCAGGCGTTTAATCGACGTCAGAAATTTAAATTACTTCGTTGGACGTTTGCACACACAATATTTTTCAAGTAATGAGATTTATAAATTACTTCATGATTGGTGAGCGCTTACGATTTTTATTCACGAGTTTGTGATTCATGATAACAAGTGAATAAAAGTCGGACAAGCCAACCAACCATGAAGTAATTTGTTTATTATATGCGTACTGTGATGAACATTTTTTTTATCACAAATGATGGAGCAAACACTCCTTCGAGTTCCTTTCGGCAATAACTCGTATATTGACAACATAAAAGTTAGAAAATGTATTTATTTTCAATGATATTATTAAAATTTCACATATTTCACTACAAGATAAGTATGAACACAACGTAATAAAGATGATGTTTGAGAGCAAACATAAACTTCAAACTGTAAAAGTTTGCATGAGCTGTGGCGGGAAAAGTAGATACGCTTTTCTCACTAGTGGCGAACAATCGTATGGAGCCTCTGATTGGTCAGACGATCGTAGTCACTAGCGGGAAAAAATCATCTGACCAATCAGGATCGAACTCCACTTATAAGAGATGACTTTTATCTTTGCGCTTGCTGAGGAGTTTATCATACTACGTATATAATAAGTATAAGAATTCGAACAATAGCGCAACGAATGAGGTAGATTTCTGATAAAAATTAGCAAGTTTGTAAATACAAAGCAAAAGAACTTTCCACGTTGCAATTTCTTAATTTTATTAAATGAAAGGCTAAAAATTTGTTTCATGGTTTTCACTTTTTTCCCAATTTTCATTTCATCAAACGAATAACTTTTCCCACAAGTTAAAAAGTCGTTTCGCGTTGTTGGCTGAGAAATTTTATCGGTAAATCTCGTACGTATGAAAGTACGCATGAAGTAAAAATTCGTATCATGTTTACCGCACGCAGGTTTGGCCTTTTGGGTTTCGTATGGAAAAGTTGTTGAAGGGTTCAGTTATCCTTCGCTGTTTGCTTCACACTAATGTAAAATTTCGTACACCCTGGACATGGTTATGACGATACCGCCAAAACCGATTCATGATTTTGTGCCGGAATGACCATTTCATTCATTTCACAATCAATCTGCTTGATAATACTCTAATACCCTATTTATATAAAACTTGAAGCTGTGATAAAAAAATAATAAATTAAACAACATGCAATCAAGCGTCGAAATATTGTTATTTGTTCCCATGGTTCTGAAACAGATGATCATCGAAACAGTAAACAGATAGGACTAAAGGTAATACCATCAATAATTACTCAAATGTATTCCGGAGTCCGTTACCCTGGAAGGGCTCCTTGCCCTTTTGGCCCTAAGCTCCTACCTGCCCCCAACTTAAACTCAGGAACAGGAACGTTATGCAGGAAATTAGACATAAAAGGAATGAAATTAAGAAAAAATAAATGTAATACTATTTGAAAAGTTAGAAAAGGAACAGAAGACAAGCTATGAAAAGAAGCATATTGGCATGGGAAATATGACAGAAAACGCAAGACAGTTTATCAGAAGTTAATATTTCGATTATGTTACACATTCTGACTATACTACTAATGGTTAGGTTTTACAATGACTGTAGAATATAGTTGATTGTTTTATAGTTAGAATAAAGTGTATTTTTCAAATAATTTCATTTTGCGCTGTAATTGCTATCCAGATCTTCAAAACTATTTTTGGCTTTAGGAAGCTAACTTTCACAATATCCCAGGTGTACAACCAAGTCGGAGTAATGGATGATTTTGCCCCCTCCCGAAGAGTGGAACAAATTCTTTGCTTGGACAAAACGTTGTACATAAACTCCATCATAAAGTTAATCGGAGTTTTTCACGTTATTTTTGATAGGATGTGTATCTTTGCAGCGTTTTTGAGGATTTTTTTCCAAATACTTTGCCATGAGGTCTTCACATTTACTCTCATTTCAGAAATTCAGGCTGAGCCCAAGTTATCCAATAAACCACCTTTCAACAATTATTTCTGCTTGGACCCATAACGGATTCTTGTTGTATTAATGAAGTTTAGATATTTCTGCAGCGCTCCTGCGGATCATCTGGTGCAAAGATACAAGTGATCCTGCGATCGCGTCACTTGATCTTTAGTGTTTTGGCCAGATAAAGTTTTTTTAAAAGTTGTAGAATGCAAGCTAGACCCCAGAAATTCGTGAATAAATGTTTAAAAGAGAACGAAACATAATGTATCAGGTAGAATACAGTTTCAGCATTAAATAATGTTAATAGCTTTAGCATCAAGAAAGTGCTCCAAATGTTGCTATGGCAACAAGACATTTCATCATGATTTTACATTTAAAAGAGCAGGGAGAAATCTTTTTTTTCGTTAATAACTTTCTCCACGTATGGGGAAGTAATAGATTTATTTATATATTACATCGATGTTCTGTGATTTTCACTAAACATCATAGACATAGGTCAATACAAAACAATACACTTTCAGTTTCCTGATAGTCATAAGTTTAAAAGCTATATGTTGGCACCTTAAATACGGTTGTGTCCTTAAATTTGTTACTTAACTTAGACTGGAATTACGGCTATGTCTTGGTTTTACGAAGGATGAACACACCGATTCTTCTCAAATTAATTGATGGTTCATAAACTACACCCAAAGAAAATCGAGACCGACAATTTAAAATCGAAGGACCAATTTCCACAAATTTGCCAAATTTCATTTTGATTTCTCCCCCAAAACGGTTTCGTTTAAAAAGCATGTGTCAGATACTCAAAAAGTAGTGCTATTCAACACATCCCTAAGTTCGTTGAAAAACTCGTCTTCATCTCGCTTTTCGAACTCGCTTCTTGGCGTTTTAAGTAAATAAAAGTATGCTAAAATAATCAAGCCTTGGTGCGTTATTCAGATTTGTGAAAAGAAAAATAAAAAGAATTGTTTACATGTCCCAAAAATGCCCCAAGAGCTGTACATCCCAATGCAAATATTGCAAAAATACCTGACAATTTTATAAAAAAGTGTAGTATTTTGTTGCAACAGAGGATTAGTCGTTCCAATTAGTGAGGACTGTTGCCTCCTCATGCCTCGTCTTGGCTGCGCCCTGACTAAGCCTGTTCATTCCATTTAGAAGATAAAATTTAGGGGAACCTAAATCGATCACAAATCTAAAATTTGAAGCCTAAAACGAACTGGAGTTAATGAATAGTGACTAACTATGAGTAAAAAAGGAAATTTCAGTTGGAATGCAGCAATTTGTACGAGTTAGATTTGAAGCAAGTGTAAATTTTAAACAAGTCAGAACATCCGAAATGTTCCAGCCATGCAACAGTCTAAGCTACTACGAGTATTTAGTTTGTTGGTAATAAAAAAATTAATCTGTAGAAGGGGAGATTTGCAGTGCAAATGAAAGAGTTTCGTCTTGCATGGAACTTCCCCTCAATTTTCTTTTGCATTTGAAAATTTTCTCCCACAATTTCCTCGTCAGAAACAATTGGAACTCAATAAGTTTGACTCGCTCTTAATGTCGTATTAAACTTAATTCATATAGGAAGAATCTTCTCAGGCTACCAACTGACCAAGATAACTGTATCCTCATAACTGTCGGTATTCAGAAAGTCTCCAAGGCATTTTTTTTCAACCAAAGTTCTCTGCAAATCTTTTATAGGCGTACAAACTTTCCAGGATTCTTTAAAACCTTTTCATATCCTGTCTGTTCTAGTTTGCTTGCAGGAAATTTTTTGATAATCGAACGTTTTCAGAAGTTTCTAGGAAATTGTGCACCATTTTGGGGGGAAAATTTCACACACACTCTCTTTCCAAGTTATCTGATGGTCCACCTCTAAGAAAATTTACTTTGGAAATTCAGAGGTTTGCATGAGCTAAAGCAAGTTATTTCACGCCTCATCACCACGGCTGTGATGCGTGGTTTCTTTCAAAGGTAAGGGGCGGTTTACATGAACCTGGCTAGCACAGTTAGACTGGCGGACTCTTTAATAAAGATCTGAACACTGTTGTAAAATACACTTAAAATAAAATGAAAAGCGAGATTAGTTTTGTTTAGTTGCAGGAAAAGCCAAAAGTTAATTTAAATTATCTTTTCCAGCCGTACAAAAAATTCCATGAAACGAGCAAGCCCGGTTGGCCGGGCTGGCCAGGCTTATAAAATCAGCCCCTAAGAGTCAAGCTTGTTACTTAGTCCCCTTGCTACCCTAGTTTGTTTAAGCTTACTAGAAGCGTACTAACGCCCCACTAGCCACATGGATTTTTTAAAGAAAAATTTAGAGCTGCACAGAATGGCATTTTGCGGGGAAAACAGGGGATAAATAACACTAAAGATTGAATTGTACTTCATCCCATCCCAAAAAATGACCGCTTCATCTGTTTCCGTATTGTAAAATTTGATAGCGTGAGGGCGGTAAAAGATGAAAGTATAAAGTTGACTTTGTTGTGACTTGTAAGATTTAGGTACGAACATCCTATTACTGCTTCCATTCGATGATCTTTTGCACAAACAAGCTGAAAATTACGTGATTTAGAGCTGCACATTTTGTGTAGAACTGAAAAGAAACGTTGATTAGCCAGGCTAACTAGGATGGCCTGGTTCATATAAACACCACCTCAAATACAACAAGTAACCACTGTGCCTTCAGTTTTACCTTGAAAAAACCTGGGAAGGCTATCTTCTTGGTTTCATAGTTCCACACACATCAGGTGCATTTAAATATGACGCTTTAAGAATAAGTTTGAACCTCCAACTATTAGTTTAAAATGACAGCCAGATTCAAGCTGCTCACACGCAGGCATAAACTCTCGGCTTCCACCTTTTAATTCAATTGACTTTTTTTTATTCTATGGCACTTCACACGACTTGAATGAATAAAATTGAATGGAATTCAGCAGAATAACATGGAGGCTTAACGTTCAAGCGAAGATCTTATCGGTCAGGTTTGCGTGATTTCGGGATACTGGACCGACTTTGCGTGATTTATTTGACGTATTTTGAAATTTATGTAGCGCTTAATTAACAGACGATAAGTGGTGTTTTACAAACAGGTACTGCTAGTATATTAAAGGCCTTCAAAACCAATGTCTTTGAAAATCAATGTTGTTGCTGCTACAGAAAACAACGGGGGGCTTATGGACAACAGCTAGCGTGTTTTAAGAAATGTCTCAAACAGGAGTTGGTGTCCTTCCTCCGATTTCTAGATACCGAGAAACGAGTTGAAAAACGAGGCGAAGCCGAGTTTTTTAACGAGTTTCGACGTATCTAGAAATCGGAAGAACACTAATCAAGTGTTTGAAATTGCTTCTCAAACGAACCAGTATTTTAGGTGAAAATCCAGCCGAAAGTTGGAAAAATTCAGCTGTAATCTTCCTCCGATTTCTAAATACCGATTAATTATGTATTTCTTTTCTTTTTGCTTTATGAACTATTAATGAATTTGAGAATCACATTTAAAGACATGTCACGGCATGGGCACAACTAAAAGAGGAGTTGGGGATCGCGACCCCTGCCCTTTTTGTGGAAAATCTTATAGGTGCCCTTTTAGTGACACCATTTTTACCTCATTCCCCCAAAGCCACGTAGATCTACTGCACTCGAAGTGTCTAAAATTGCCCTGACGGTGCCTTGATACCACCATCCGACCTCTGCCTTTCGAAATTCCTGGTTGTGCCCCGGCACAGTCATGATTTTCTTTCGTGTTTTCCTCATCGATTAATGAGTTTTTGAAGCTACAGTTGGTGCCATGTAAATTTTAAATAAAACCATATTCGTTCGCTGCTAAAATAAGATGATTTTTTTGTGAAACATAGAGTGTCGTGTGAAAGAACCTTTATATTACCATCTCTTTTAAAACACCTACAATACAGTAATAAACTTAATCCAACCAATGCCCTTATTGGAAGGATTTAATTTTTAAAGGATCGGATGCCATGTTGTGAATATTTCCCAACAACTTTTTGACCATACATGGATTTATGTTATCTCACGTCCTATGGCATAACATGAGTCAACTTGGATTTACTGAATTACCAGGGTCTAATCATTTTAGTTAATGGGTATGAAGAGTTCCTGTTACGTATCATCCGGTAATTAATTGAGTGTTGTGGGGACTTAGAATTAACTAGAAAATACGCCTCTCATGCAGAAATATGCACTTTTTGTGCTGTCGTCACACTTTAACAAAAAATATCCAACTACGCATAAAGTATTTCTTCTAGAAAAAATCAGATTAGTAAACTAAATAAACTACAATTAGAAATGACAGCCGGGATGAAAATAAGTCCGAATTAAGATCTAAAGACATCTTTAAGCGCAAAAAAAAATGAATTCGACTTTTTTTATTTTTCATTTGTGCCAAGACTTTTCTCCATGTTTGTATTTATGGAATCGCAGGACTTAAAAGTTATTCAACTTCTTCATTATGTTGTATGTCACCATAGAGAAGAAAATCCGTGGTGTCACAATTGGACAGCTTCGTGTTTGCGTTACGGACCATGGAAACATTTACTTTTATCGACCAGATTATACAATTCTTTGTTGAGATATAAATACAGATTTTAAGTTTTTTTCCTTTAAAACTTCATCGTCCAATTTTATCAGTCGTAACTTTCATACAGGTCATTAGTTATCACATAACAGTTTCAAGATACATAATTTAAGAACCTCCGTAACGAAACGATGATATAAATTCAAAATTTCCAAGGAGTATATTCCTCCCTTGACAAGTAATAACACGTTTGGCCTTAGACAGAGAAGATTGATAGAGGACTGATCCAACCAGGAAAGAATTAACTATGACACTCCTGAAGCTTTTTCAAAATTGTTTTCAGGGAAAAGGTTGTTCAAATGCCTTTCAACTAGACATGATGAATTTTTATCATTGCAAATATTTTTAAAATTAAATGACATAGGGCTAAATGAGGCAATTTTGCGGATATCTACTACCTTAAGCATCAGATCGAAGTACGCCAATAGGCTTTTGAGGCTTCGAAAGATTGCATAGAAGCCTTTATAATAATACGATCTTACTTTCCACTTCTAGGTGATATCCCTGCTTATAGTAGTTTATAGACACCTCTTCACTACTGATACTTTCTTACAGCGAACAGTAACTCCGGGTCTGGTTTCACTTACAACAACTAAATCTCTAGAACGAAAACATCTGAATGGAGGAAATAAAGTTTCCCGATGGTGTTCATTTTACAGAGGTTCCGAAAATAAGGTAACCCAGTCATCTAGTGGTCAGTAAAGTGATAAGCAAGAACAGAGCCGGCAGATCAAATTTAACTGAGATTGAACGATTTAAAAATTGTTGAGGTTATTTTGGGAGGGAAACAAAGGTGTTTCAACGCATACTCAAAGACTGTCTACTTCTATGCTCGAAATATATTGATCCATGAACCACTGCTCAACTGCCACTGTTTTCGCACCAGTTTCGTATCCAAGATGTAAACATTCCTCAAATTCCTGCCTTGGTGATGGACAATAAAGAAAAGTGATGGTGGACGGGTTTGCGTGAATTTTTTCTTGGATCGATGCCTGGGCGTGAATTTCGATCATTGTTTGTTCACAATTTTATTTGGTGGATGAAATCTTTTATATGAATACATTTTTTTCCTAGAGAACAAATCCTGCACTTTCCTTACGTAGAATTTCAACTCTTTTTGCTCGGTATCCGACTTTTTAATTTTACTTTGGCTAACGTCAGACCATTTTACTCGTCGAGGGGAGACTTCTCGGACTGGAAAGGGTTAAAAAAGAACTTTAATTCTTTGCGCACGAATTGTTTTTTGGTACCTCGCTTTGTCGAATTTGTCTTTTTCGTATTTAACGCAACTTCCATCATCTTTATAAAGGTACATCCCTCAACAATCTTTTACTTCGACATTAATCTCGATTTTCAGTAAATGCACGCTGGCCACATCTGGTTCTTAGTTAAAATTCTTTAACAGTTTTCTAAATTCCCGCTCATTTTGGTATTCCTGCTCGTCTTTGGATCAAATATGCGCGAGATACACATGTGTAACATTATGAATATCAACATTCTCTTAATATCGGAATATATCCACTTTATTAAGATATTCATCGTTCTAGACGTCAAGTTGTCATAACGACGACATTTAATGTCGGTATAGATCTCTTTTTCCCCACCTCTCCAAAAACAAAGAATTTTTGGCAAGTTTCTTTGTTTCACTAGCACTTCTATCACTTATTAGCGTCACAAATCTCAAGAATCACGACTAAAACTTCAAACAAGTTTAACATCCAAGATACTTGTTTGGTCAAAACGGTGTTTGACTGTCCAGATGCTAACATATCAATAACTGCATTAACTACAAGAGTGTATCGAGGTTTTTGAGGTAAGAACAGTGCTAGGATAAAACCAATATCGAAAATTTAACTACATTTGTCAGATATGATATTATAACAACATTCCCGTTTCTTAAAAGAATTATGTCGCATTTTTATAGTTCAGCCGAATTTTGTAAGCCTGAATCAAGGATGAAGGGTTGAAGCTTTTGAGATAAGCTGCTTGAATGTAGCAATGAATAGTCCGATATTTAAAGGTTGATGAGTGCAATGAAAATGCACGGTACTTTAACTCTGGATGGAGATTTTCCTTTTTAAGAGGTTTCCCACCGGGTAACTGATAGTTGGTTAGGCATTTCATGTATTCATGTGGATGAAAAAAACGCGACATTTAACCGCCAGTAACATTTCTCAAGAATTTGTTCACAGGTGGCATAGTGTGAAGCCTAATATTATTTTGTTATAAGCTGCTGAAGTATCATGAGCTGTTTTGGACTGCCAAGGTTGTACGTTGTCGCATCGAAGTCGCTAATTGTCTTGTGGAGTGTTTCTGTAAAACTAGAAGGGAAATTTTCTTAATTTCTTCACTGTCTCTACCTAGGAAGAAACACAAGAGTATTTTCCAATGGTATCCAGCTTTCTGTTGGTTCTTTGTTTGGTTTCATTCGTACATTGGAGCGAAGGAGGTATGTCATGTTTTGTTTTTGACCATGCGAAATGTATTCCACATTCGCAATCAACAGTCTTTCATGACAGCATCATTTTGTAAGCACTTAACAATCGTCTTCAATATTTAATTGGTTCCTTAAAACTTCTAGAGCAAGATTTTAGTGCATTAACAAGTGCAGAGAAGCACAAATTCGGTCTTGATACGTAGTAAATCATTAACGTATAGTGTTCTAATTCAAGTCTTCGTCATTATCACTCAATGGTATCATTACTGTTTTGCATTAAATAGGGACACGTTATTTGTAGACACGACACAGAATCACCTTTGAGTTACAACATGAACAGAGAGAATGCTCTTGACGTTTCCACGATTTGTACCTCTTTACTGTTTGGCAAGCATAAACACAATAATAAACTTTCATTAGGTTTTGTTTATGAGATGAAGGGATGGCCATAGCCAACTCTAATTTTAAAATCAGAATTCCCTATAAAATGGAGTTGAAAAACAACAGCCGGCGACCATGAAAGATCTGACTGCTAGGTCCCTTTTGTTTTGCAGCACAAAGAATCAACCATCCATTATCGAGTTTTGATAGACATTTCAACTCAATGCAATGAATTAAACGTTTTCAAACGACAATTTCAAAACGCAAGAGCTTTTATGAAAAACGATTGAGACGACCACACGAACAACCAATGTTTTACTTCACGAGTGGTGTGTTGAAGTTTTCATAACTCACACGAAGCTGTAAGACTTTTTGTCTAGTACAAATCATTGTTACGGAAATGCCAGTAATCTTGCTTATGGCAAGAGCTATTTATAATTCTTTGGCTTTACGTTGTTTTCCTGATTGTTAATTGTTTAGCTTCAGAAAGAAAGATATTTTGGGGATATTTAGCTGAACATTTATTAAAACCAATGGTATTAACGAGATATTTTTCTCGAGCACCGGGCTGAAAAGGGACCCCAACATCCGTAAATTTAAAAGAAAATTTTTCTAGCCCAAAGCTACAAGGGGCACACTGGCTTATCCAACATACACGGTCCTTTGATAGCTCTATCTTTGAAAAAGTTTCCCTATTTTGTAGTGAAGTGTCAAATTTACACTCGATAACGCTATCAGCTAGCTAAGCTGCCCTCCCCACAGGTTCAATAAGGGCCATCCCTCATCGCTCCAGTGTAACTACAGATAACCGGAACACCCTGAAAAAAACCTGCAATGCTCGGTAGAGTGAAACTGGACAACACTTTTCTCACTCTTCTAGAACCATCTTCGGGGTTACATAAAGAGAGAATTTGAAATGAAACACTGCACATTCTTCAATTATCCTCACGGATATCAAGCGTTAAGTTGCCGCCAGAATCACTCGCGCCGTTAAAATGGGTTAAACGAGCGTACTGTTCCCAGTTGACTTGGTAGCTCAACTGGTAGAGCAACGGTCCGGAAACCCAAAGATGCGAGTTCCAATCCCCCCAAGTCAACTTTTCTAGTCGACTTCACTAGTGTAGGATAATCACAACATTCTCTCTTCTTACTTATCTTCCATCTATCTTTTAATCACAGTTCCTCCCACCATCCTTCAGAGACTGACGATGATTTATTGCCGTCTAAATTTTTTAATCAAATCTTAGCATTTCCTCTTTGTGGATTTCTAGTTTATCGGTTCTTTAAAGAGTTGACAAATTTTTCCCACCTGCGATCGAATACTAACTCCAGGATTATGTCCCGAACTCTTTATCAGCGGTGGAAGTTGGGCGCTCTGAACATTGAACCACTGAAGGCCCCTGAACACCGATACGATTATGTACAATGACTTGAAGCAACATATTTCTGTTGCACTAATTATGGATGAATACAGCTGTACAAAAATGGAAGTATTTTTCATTACACATTCAAAATCAACGCACGTATTTAGATTTAGCAAAGAATAGAAAGAAATACGTATTTGTCTTACATCATTTTTTCTGGATCTGCAAAACAGCTTCCGTTTCCTTTTTCAGGACGATGGGTAAAACTGTCTGCAGATGAAGTGTGTTTCGGTTCCCAAGCTCCTTCCACCGTAGCAAACGTAACTTATAGGGATAATTGTAACAACAAAGAACTCTTCATCGCGTGTGTTAAACTTGTACACAAGAGCGGTCAGTTTTCATGTGGGTCGCACGTTGGACAAGCCAACGCCAAGTGGGGCTGTAGTAGTCTGAAGAATGGATATGTGAACGTCGTGATGAGCGACAATCGAAAACGAATTATTTTTCCAAAATCACGTCTGGTGAGTTTTCATGGAACCGAATATGGCTACGCACAGTGGTACTTTCTCCCGGGTTTCTGCAAAACCTCGGACACTCTCTCCTGGTGCGATTATGCCTCGCCAGCCTGCATTATGAGTGGTCAAACATTTCATCTTTCTCATGGTGAAGACCTCAAGAACCTCATTCATACTTACAACGAAGGGAAAGTGTGTGTTGACGTCTATGGATATGCAATTTGAATATAAAATGTGTTACAGAAGCACATTTGTGCCTTCGAACATATATATCATGAGAAACACATGTTTTATTTAACTATATTAATAGATTAACAAATAAAAACAAATTAATATAACACGAGAGGCTGAAAGGAAAGTTGTGCTTTGTTCATAGGTTATAATAATCCAAACACACATCAATATTTGCCAGTTAAGACAACCTTGCCCGACCCCTGTGCAAAATATTTTTCATGGTTGCACAGTATATACAAACAAAACCTCTTTGCAGGTTAAAGATACGTCACAAGAAGAGTTTAATGAATTTACCCACTAATAAAAAAACGTGAATATGGCTGAGTTTTTTTTTCTCTAAGGGACCAGTTGTTTAAGGGTCATTAATATAATGCGTGTTATTTGGTGAAAACTGTGAAGAGAATTTTGATGATTTTTACTGCAAGAAAAAACCCCAGAGTTTCTTTAATTTGCTCATCAGCAGCCACGTCTATTGAACGCCCGCACCTCAAAACGAAAGGACGCTTTCAGGAGCTCAAAACCAGCAATGCACGACCAACTATTACGCCTTTTCTTGGTTGCTTTAATTACATATTGTATTTTAGTATAATCTTGGCACATAAATTAACACGTTTCTCAGATTAATAAAACTGTCAAGAGGGAGAATGCAATGAGATTTTACCAAATCAGACTTCCTCTTTTTATAGTAAAACAATTTCTACAATAACTGTTGACGCGACGTATCATAATGAAAAATTTGTCTTCGCTTTTCTTATGCCCACAAGAGGGACGAAGCTGCGCATGTGCAAATTTTCAAGCGATGTGAGACATGTTTGGGACGTATTTGAAGTATTCGAGGAAGGAAACCATCGAAACCACAGGCGCAGTGCTATGAATAAGGTCAATCTGTGCGCAGTAACATCAATAGTAATTTTTCCAAGCGTTTTGCAGTTTTTAAACTGAGCTGGTTAAAATGTGTTGTAAGTAACCATACCCACGGCAAACAAACGCTTTCATTGTTTAATGTTTTGACGTGATAGGGCCTACGAGACATAACACACTGCTCAAAGTCAACAAGTTTTTTACATCTACAAGTATGGCTTTTTACCATGGAAGTTTATACTACACTGGTCAACAACAGCATAAAGAAAGAAAACAAATCTAGGATTATCTTTAACCTACTTGTAATCACCTGAGCCAAGGTGTATTTATCTTAACTCTGCTTTCCATGCATGCAGTTTGACAGTTGGTAACTACTAAGCGATGAAGTTGGCAACCATTAAAATCAACGACTTCATCATCCTAGCTGACATCACCGATCTGAGGCTTTTACGTGCAGTGAAATCTTTAAGGTAGATGAACGATCTTCAAGCTCGATACTCAGAAAATGATTTCTGAGCCCCAGACGAAGATCAAACCCGCAACCTTCTGATGACCGGTGAGACGCTCTGACCATTGAGCTACCGAGACTCCGATCCCCGTCTGGGGCTCAGACACCATTTTCTGAGTATCGAGCTTGAAGATCGTTCATCTACTTTAACATATCCAAGCTCTCACGTTTCTCAACAGTGAAATCTCTAATGAGCGAACACTCCAAGGGACACGAGGAAATATTGACGGATTGCAATCAGATTGATACACAGTAAAAAGAAATAAAACAACGTTCTCTGACGGAAATTTTATTAGCACGAGCTTTCGGCTATCGGTGAGCAATCGGTGACTTTTTTCTCGTCACCCGTTGAAGGCTATAGTGCTAATGGCCGAAAGATCGTGCTAATAAAATTTCGGTCAGAGAACGTTGTTTTGTTTCTTTTTTCCTCGACGGGATGAAAACAAGTGTCTTGTATTTCAAGGATTTTCTATTTTTAAGAATAACGTGACAGAAGAAAGTATGTTTATGTTTTATTTGCGGCTTTCAATAAAATATATTTCATCGTCATAAAGGTGAAGTTGCCATTGATGTTCCTTTATCGAACGTTCCTTAGGCGTTGACGTTCGAAACTGCATGATAAGTCGTAAGTAAGTATCATCGTCCCAAGATCGCCAAAATGTCGATGTAAATCCTCAAATCATCAATAATACGTAAGATTAAAATTAAACAAACAACTGTAAAGCGATTGGAAGTTCGAAAACGACCTCCAAACTACGGGAAATGAAGTAGGTTCGTACATTCACTATCTGTTACGGGACAAACGTAAAATGCTTGTTCGACAACCTATAACACGAAGAACAGCATAGCGATTCGTGAGATATAAATTAGTACTCCACTGTGCAGAGGTGTCCGCTATTTGGAGATCCTACTGGATACCAAAAAAAAGTCACCAACGGAGTGAGTGATTAGTCTGCGGCTAGTTGACGACCATTCCCCGACTGTATGGAAAACAAGTTTTACACTTCTTACCCTGCTAAAAGTCTGTCACTATTATCAAAAAATTCTACGACCAAACCAGAAGACTTCATAGAGTGCCGTAAGTTCGAATGAATTCAACAATTAAAATTATATCCAATAAGAAGATAGAAAATACATAACCAATATCTAATAAGCAGATAGGTAATGCTTATTGGTAACATTTCTATATATCAGTGTTACTTAATTCTGTTTTAGGGACAAATACAGTTTTCCTTTCACCATGTTCTGTTCAGGTTGAATTCTCCGTAGAATGGCAGCAATTTGTTGTACAGTTTGTTCACTGGTCAAACCAGTCTTTTTGGTTTTAAATTTCTTGAGTAAATCTTTGGTTGTCATTGGCTTGTAAGAAAGATATCTTCGAACCGTTTCCTCAGTAATTCCCACTTCCGGAGAACCCCTAGGTGCCTGTGTCTCGGTTTCGCCAACGTTGGCACGACTGGATGATGGTACAGCTGAACAGCGATTTGAGGGACTCTCGGTTTCTTTTCGTGGCTTTTTGTTTGGGGCATCTCCAGTAGGAGAACTTTTAGAACGCTTCTTGCCATGAGCTACAGCGAGGAAAAAACAATTTGATCGAATAAAACGAAACCAATAAAATAACTGACGTCATTCTGAGTGACGAACAGATATTGGGTAATTAAACAGAAACCCGAAGGTGGGATCTGAGCCTTCGGCTTTCGGGTTACTAGTCCGATAATCAAAAACGTACGCCCTGCATCAGACCTGATGATATGAATAATAGTGAGTGAGTACATCAGCGTTCATATATAAGCAGCGTACGGTAACATTGATACGCTTTCCTGATTTTTGGTTAGGTTGGATTATGCTTTGACCTGTTGCATCATACCGGTAGAACGAATGCCAACACGTTTCAGCATATTCTGTCTGGGCTGTTGCTTCATCGTCTCTCTTACACACTTAAAAATACTGTAAAGTACATATTCGTATTGATCTGTCATATCAAACTGATACAGCACTGACGGACCACAACACCAAACTGGTTCAGCACGGGCAAGCCAACCAACTGCATGAGACTCATTGGTTTGTCAGCGCTGTAGCAGTTCGACTGATAGGCTGATACATGTATGTTTTCCAAAAAAAGCTTTTGGAGTCCTTAAGAACAGATGTGGTAAAGTAAAAATATTGATAGAATATGTTGAGACATACTGGTACCGATTTTACAAGAGATAGGCTACAAGCCATGCCATAGTACGATGTAATATAGGACCTATGTCACAGCCAGACGATGTTTACATACAGTGCGGACCTATCAGCACTTGTTTCCACCATGATGTCATCAGAAGTCGCTACAATTTTAACAGACCTTACCGATAACAGCTCTTACATAGAGCCAGAGAGTGTATCTTTGCTTCTGTAAATTGCCTACAAAGCTAACCAGGGAGCAGATCTAGAGCGGATATGACCAGAAGAGGAACTGGGAAGATGCTCCTTATGCGTAACGAAAAAAGTACTAGAACAGTGTATCACCAGTGATAAAGGTAAATAAAAAGGTCCATAGGGCAACAAAGTTCTAGTGTGAGGCAGTTTTCAAAAAAAACCGAAACCGAAAACCGTCGCAATAAACCCGATAAAACCGACATAACCGATCTTTCGCATTAACTAATTTATTGTGGATCAAAAGAAAGTTAAGAAACATGTGCTCATTTTATGAAACGATAATGTTGTTGAAATCATACTACAGTCAAACCTCCATTAAGGGGCCACCCTCGGGGAATGACAATGTGGCCCCTTACTAGAAGTGGCCGCTTAATGGAAGGAGGCCAAGAGTCGAATATGGGTGTGTTGGAAGTCGGTAATTTTAATCAATTTACAAGTCATTAACAAGAACAGACGATAGCTTTTAATAAAAAAAAAACAACAACAAATCATTCGTAAGTTGAGATAACCACACGAAACAAAAATCACTGTTCGATTCATGAATAATTACATCGTCAGCTAGGCTGGTTTAAAATAGTCTCGAATCTGCATTTGTCGTCGCGGTGCATTGAGTTTTAAAGTGCAAAGCAAGTCGTTCGTCCTCGAAATGGACGACGCAAGTTCCTCGTACCTGTGGTACAACGCAAATCTGCGCAGTTCCTCAGCATGTCCAATAGCCTCCATCAATGACTTGATTTTTGATTCTTTAAAACTCTGGTCATATTCATCATCACTTCATATTCATCATGAATATTTGGACACATGGCAACCAAACATCGGTGATGAACATCGTTTAATGCGAGAGCCAAATAATAAAGTGGACTCGAATGCAATAGCAGTTGTTTCTAAATACTCGCGCAAAAACGTCGTGCATCGTAAATCAGCTCAAAATGTAAAGCACCTTGAGCAGATGTCTTCGAAAGTGTGTTAGCATCCGAATGAAATGAGTGCGGATTTTCAAGTCGTTGGACATATCACATGTGCCGAAACCAATGGCAATTTGGCTCACAAAGTTTCTAAAACGAACAACCAACTCCGGAAAAGCAGTAATCAAGGGCAAACGAGTCAACAGAGGTGGTTTATATGGTTTGGAAGTTCCTTGTGAATATCATTTCATAGGAGATGCTTTTTCGATAAGTTTGCTGAAACAAAAGCTACAGAATGAGGGATATGATGTTAGCTAATGTAGAACGGAAACTCCAATATTTAATAATTGTGCGAAATGAACAGATGTATTATTAAGTGAAATGAATGTTTATCTCACATCACAAATTGTTTTTTCGTTAATCTTTGCCTTCGTGCTGTTGTGATACTTCAGACAGACCGTTTCATAGAGGTGACAGGTAATGCTAAACGTCGTTTGGGACCGCTCGAAGGTGGCCGCTGCCGCTTAATGGAGGTGGCCGTTTAATAGAGGTGCAATTTATAGTAAATTATAGGTAATATTTTTGGGACTTCAGCCCGTAGTCGTTTAATAGAGGGTGGCCGCTTAATAGAGGGCCGCTTAATGGAGCTTCGACTGTAGATTATTTAACCTTTATCATTTATGCATCAAAATTTGAAATTCTGCTTATTTAATACAAATGCTTTCAATCCTGATATCCAAAACATTAACCTGACTTCCGAATCATCGCACCTATGATCCAACAGAGTGCTACTCGTGTTGAATCCGAATTCGCGTTGAATGCAAAGCCGATAAAATCAAGTGGATAAATGCTGGGTCAGTCTTTCAGTTTTCCGAAGTGAAGGAAAAGACAAAACCAAGCCCTAAATAAAAGCTCGTGAACCATAAGCTCAAATACCTCGAGCTTCAGCTCTTTAAATTCTGCATGGCCATATCTTTGAAGATGATATTGATAATTCGAAACTTAAATCCAATTTCTTCGGTGCCTTCAAAATAGTTTATCTTATATTCCACATGTGGGACCGTAAAGTAGCTAAGGTATAAGGTACTAGACATAACTCACAGAATAGGCGGAATAAAAGTGGAGGGAAAGATGTTTCAACCGTAAAGAAAACGGATTTTCACAAGGTGAGCTTGGCCTTTCTTTAAATTTTGCCAGAAGACAAATTGAAAAGTTGAAAACCGTTAACTGTCAAACTTCAAGATACAGCAAGAAAAAATTTCTCGAAAAACGACTGCATGAGGGAGGTGCAATATCAAGGTTACACACTTCTGTATGGAAAAGATTATATAGTGCCGTAAAAAGGTAATTTACAGCAAATTTCTCATGGCACAATGCATCCTGATTAGTTAAAGAAGAAACTGAAACCGACCTCTAAGTTTAAGATATGGGAATATTTGAGAAATTGCAAGCGAAAACTATGCATGGTTGGGGATTTGAAGGGGATTTCCTTTATGATCCGAAATACTTTTGTGGAGCAAAAATACTAATTCTTAATTTTTCGTTGCATATTATTAATAGGTAGTCACACGGTTTCTCCTCCAGTTCCTTATTTACTTGCACTAGTGTGTTTTTTAAAGTGCCCAAATTCTGTTCGCCCGGTGGGATCACACAATTTCCGCCTATGTACAAACATATACATGCAGCCTAATTCCAACTTCGAATTCAAAACCGCATGATTAGCAGTATATATTAAGAGTAATTATAACATGCATCAGTTTTGATCAACAGATGACACCTCCAAAGCGTTCCTTACATCATGTTACATCCTCGACGGTGAGGTCGAGTATGTGGCATCGTGCCCTTTAGGTTTGGGATGGAACCCCATTAGTTTTGACAAATAATTTAATTTTATCTCTTTCCCGACGGTAGGTCGCCCATTGACGAGAAAAATCGTCTTGTATTAGCAAGAGTAAAATACTAAGAGGTCGCCGCCGTCATGAGTGATTTAAAAGGTTCTTTGCTGCCCCCAGTTCTCGAGAGTACAGATTGAGATGTAATTGTTGTACTCTTGCATGCATCACACACACGCATGCTGCATACTTTTCCAAACTGTAAGTCTCCATTGTATCAGCATTCTAGTATTATATGCAACCAGGGTTAGTTTATTCCGGTAAGGCTTTGGAAATTGTCAAGCAAGGTTACGTTGATAGCTTTGGTCAGTAATCTATTTTTCTCATATCATCATTTTGTCGAGTATGCACCCATTTGGAAAAATTTGCTCTCTCATATAAAATATCAGTTTTGGGCGCCACCGACGTTCTGCCTCCACAATGCCTACACGTTGAGCAAGTGAGATTATCAAGTTGTTCACTCTTAATAAGTTCCGTACAGCGGTCGCATGTCTGAAGTATTAATAGTGAGTCACATTAAGGCGAGTAAATACTGTATAGCGTATAACCTAGAATTTTTAAAAATTTCAAGCACACCTGATGAGCTGATATCTTTTAACTTTTTGGCAGCATCAGTAATGGTCCTATCACTCGTTTCCATTCCTTTTGTAGGTGTATCCGATCTACTACTGGATGATGTACTTGAAGCACTTCCAGTCTTCTTGCCTTTCTTCTTTTGACCTAAGGAACAAACATCAAATATTAGGACGATGTAACCGAATCAAAGTAAACCTTCAAAATAAATAGTGAAAAAAAAATAGTTATTTTCAGTTTTTTCCTCCAACAGTTAGTCGAGTTAAATAATTGACTCACAAGCTTACTAAACTAGTCACAAATACGTCGATTAATTAAAAAGCTACATAAACAAGTTTAGTCCCATGTTTTGCTTCTTGTAAAATATCTCCTGAAGTCTGTGCGGCATAATAAAAGTTTTCCACGCAAAATTTCCAAGCATTAAACCCAACCATATTAAAATTGCCTGTGAATGATGATAGTTTGTCGCAAGAACCGTGTCGAGGGTTCAAGAACAGTAAATTGTTATCCTTGGATACGAGACTTGCAAACTATTTATATGAAAGGATGGGCGATGGTTAAACAACGAGCATTCGTTACAATTCCTTTGGACTTAGGTATCCATATAACCGTGCATATCTTTCACACCTTGTAACAGTACGGCTGACTGGGTCTCGTCTTCGTCAATCTCTTCTTCGTCATCATCTCCTGAACTTTCATCGTTTTGTTTTAAAATATCTTTCAGCAGCAGTCCACCTTTACTTAGTTTATCGTCTTCAAGTTCGCTGTCATCTTCGCTTTCGGGATTCAACTGCGCGTTTAAATCGTCCTCGGCTTGAGGTCTTGTGTCACGTTGTTTTTCCTTGGACTCCTCCTCTGTTTGAAAAAGAAAATGAAATGGACTATTTGACGAGCTTTGTAACACATACAAGTCCTTTTTTTGAACAAAGCTTGGTTTTAAGTTACAAAGGTGTAACTGTAAAAATACAATTTATTCACTCCATCGTCTATTTAACACCAATCAAACAGCACCAACCTGAAGATGAACTGTCTGACATGTAGTCAACTTCTTTCGAATCAAAATAACCGTCTTCCATTTCTCCAATATCGCTGTCATCGTCATCATTTTCCGATTTTTTTGTTTTACTGAGTTTCTTCTTAGCTTTCTGGAACTTTTCTAGAGTGGTTTGAAGACAAGTTGGAGAAGTGATTGAGAGTTGATTCACTGTGAGTGAATGCCGCTGACAAACGATATTTGTAGGGTCATACAAAATTCCTCTACTTCATACCACAATCCATGAGTCAAAAACATTTAAATATATCTACTATAAGCCTGTAGATGATTTGGTAACAATTGACATATACAGTACAATGTTCGACTGCCATAAATGAAGGTAAACCTATGGTCTCTGAATTAATGTCTCGATAATGATTAAAGGAGTCAGTTTTTCAAAATGTACTTGCAGCGTCACAACTAATACTTCACAGACGTAGCGTAATTCATTTTGACCGGCTTTAACTGAAGAAAATACAGTATTCCTTAACTTTATCAAAAATGTTAAAAATTTTAATGCTATTGAAGAACTGCTTTAGTTTCTGTGATGTCCAGTAAACAAAAATGACCTTCTCTCACGATATACATTCTGTAGCTGAATGGTTAGAGCATCTGACTAACAACCTGAAAGATACAGGTTCCATTACCGTTAGGGACTGCAAAAGTATTTCCGAATAAATATCTTTACTTATAATTATTTCTTTAAACTAGTTTTTAAAGGACTTCTAAAACGAATCCCATAATCCACCAATTTGTGAAGAAAGTTTGGAAATTTATGTTTTCTAAGAATTCATGTGGAAAACATAAGGGAAAATCATTACCGTATCGGATATTTAAATGTATTACAGCACGTTTACTTTTTCCCTCAAATTCTTGCGGCTTAAAAAACATTAATTTCCAAACTTTTTTCTCGAATTAGCACATTTAGGGATTTATTTTAGAGGTCATTCAAAAAACTCGCAGTACATGCTTTATCGGAATTAAAATATTTGGCTGTCGCCTCATGCTTTAAATCCAATAAAGCACTCCTGCTCGGTTTTTATATATTATATATACACGAAATTGCCACCATTCTTCTGCTACACTTTAACAAAATTATCCTTCAACCTTCGTCCACGTGTTCTTCTTCGTCATCTCCTTCTTCGTTCGACATATCTCCTAAATCATCGTCATTGTATAATTGCTAAAAAATCGAGATTAAATTACAGTGGACTTAACGTGCATGGTTTTCCGGGGAAAATCATAAACTCGTGAAATTATTTTACAATTCAGACTACAAAGAAGTTCGGATTTTAAACAAATTAGAAGATTTGATTCGAACTAAATAAGCAATTACAACATACCGAAAAGGAAAATTTGCAAATTTTTTAAATGTAAGTAGATCATAATATTTTTTGTTTGTAAAATTATTTATAAATATAACTCGTCGTGTCTACTGATGCAGTAATTACTCCTTCTGCTGACAACCCACTGAAAAATACCAATCACATGCTTTTAAAATATCGTTAAATTTAAAATTTGAAAGGCAACTGTGTTTTGAATATTTGTATAAGATATCAATAAATACAGAATTAAACGAACAAACAAGGAAAAAATAAACAAAAACATAACTAAATAACTAAATAATTAAAAGAATAAGTTACTAAGTAATTAAATAAATAAATTAATAGAATAAATACCAGTTTATCCAATTTTGACTTCACTTTGGGTACAGGAGTTTCTTCACTAGCCGACTTTTCAGTCGCTTCTGTATCAACAAGTCTTTCCTTAACCTTCAACCAAGAGTAATTTATCGTTTTATTTCGCTTAGAGAATTTTTCCTCTGCTTCGTCGGCGGTGAATGTTCGGTAATTAATAACGGGAGTAAACCTGTACAAGGAGTCAACGGGGCACGCCTCGAATGAGCCATCAGCACATTGTGAGAAAACGTAGTAAGCAGCATTCTGAGATATGTTTGCTTCCTTCACACCTGTATATCTAGAGGGGGAAAAACAGCCTTGAACACACATCTCAATGCTAAGTAAGCAATGTTTACAACTTACATCCAATATGGCACTGATCATCTAACTCGGCACTTAAATATACTCAACTAATTTTTCCGCGAAGAAAAAGACACATTCGAGAGACATTCAAAGTAACAAATCTAGATACAGCTTCATGTAGTGTTACATTTCGTCAGCAACGATAAGACCGACAAACGTAATTAGTTAGAAAGAACACAAACTAAATTATCATTGCGTTTTCGTTCATGAAATTTGTCGAAAGAAATCCCTCACAAAACTCGGATATGGATTTAATACCGAAATTCGACATTCTTGATATTGGAGTCTCCAAACTTCGGACCACAGAACACCTCAACAACGGAGACAATCATAATTAAAAATATGATGACCCACCATACAATAGCCTAAATTTAGTTTGCCAATCTCCAGAGATTACATAGCACGGTAAGTCTAGAAAAAATAGCAGTGAATTAAGAATAAAGTCTTATACTCGACGTAGAACCACGATGAGCCACGATGAACACCCTATTTACAAAGAACAGAGCTACATTGCCAATTACTTCATTCACTGTGGTTCATCGTTGACAGTTTCATTAACGACTGGACCTGACTGTGTCAACTGTGACTCATCTTTGTAGCTGGAGACTGACAATGATAAAAAGCTTAGAATTTTGCTTCTTTAGATCGTACAATGTCCGTCATTTAACTAGGAAATTCTCTATTATGCTCGAGCTCACATCTTTTGGTGGCCGAAAGCCTGGTTCACATGAGCGACATAAGCATAAGGACAAGAACAAAACAACAACAAAGCATGATATCTCCTCAGGGACGTGCAAAGATAAAACAACAAGAATTTTTCTTTGTTTCGTCTTTAGTTCGGCTTTTGGCTTATGCTTGGACGACGATCTTATGCTTATGATTACGACGACCCTTACGTCGCAGACTTGACTTCATTCCTTTGTTTTGCCTTTTCTTTTGCCCTTATGCTTATGCTTATGCTCACGTGTGAACCAGGCTTTACGCATCAGTCATTTGCTAAAACAGGGCTCTTACGTAAGTCTTTCATTCTTCGTTGATCACCACAAAGAAACATTCAATCAAGAATAGTTTCGGAAGGGAGTTTTATAAATAAGTTCAGTCATTAACCGACTTTCTAAATACTCTTTCGGCTCGTGTACAGCTCTCATATAGGTACCAACAAGAGCAATTCTCTTGAGCTTTCGTAATAACAAGTGAATGTTTTTCACTTGCTATTACGATATTCCAACTATACAAAAAATTTAGAAATAGCCCATGAAACATAAAAATGCTGAAACACTGTGCTTGTTGGCGTTATTGGTTTATGAAATAGAAAGTTAAATTAATCAAAATCCACCACTCCTGGCCGTAACACGCCGTCAGACTGGTCATGTTTTTGCATACTTACTTTAGTTTTCATCGCAGCCACCATGAACTAGCCTTTTAGAGCGTAAAAACGAGGCGTTCATCTCTAAAGTAACACATGTTTGGCGCTGAAATTTGCGTTTCTGTGGAGGCAGCTATACCATATTAAATATGTTACCTCTTCCCTCCCTTTCCACCAGTTTTTAAAAGCCAAGGCAGGTCCTCGTCTTTGACACCCTTTTTTATATAACCTCTTTTCTTCCGCCGAGCCTCCTGTCTCTGTTCTCGACCATACTCACTACCAGCTCCAAATTTGGGCATTTCGTCGTCCTTGGTCTCCATATCGTTTCTCTGACGTTGCATATGGGCCTGCAGCATGCAGAAGTAACGTTATAAAAAAATAAGTGAAAAGGATTCCACAATCAAGTGTGAAATATAAGTGGATTGTAATAGGTCCAAAAATGCACCTTTTCTTGCTGCCACTGCGACAAAAAATTGACCAATGGCAACCAGAATTTCACAGCTGGTCGCGCTAGTGAATTACTATAGCAATGCCATTTGTATGGTCAACATTAATGCCCATAGATGTTCGTAGGACTTTCGTCAAGCTCTATCCTCAGAAAAACGATTTCTGAGCCCCAGACGGGGATCGAACCCGCAACCTTCGGATGACCGGCGAGACGCGGAAACCATTGAGCTACCAAGGCTCAGATTGTGAGCTAAGGTGCAAGTTCGAAATATATGTGACCTAAGCGGAAGCCACTATATGTTGATAATGATATTAGTGAAATTCATATTTTAGTTTTACTTCTAAAGCCCTTATCGTGCCTACGATGTGTCCGCCAACGTTGCAATATGTGTTGAAGACTCTCATGAGTTAATCACATACATCAGGGCGAACAACTGCTATGGTGCGAGTTCGACATATGTGCGGCCTATGCGGTATCCATAATATGTTAATAATTCTATAGGAGACTGACATCAGATATGCTAATAATTCTATTGAAAGAGACTGATATCAGATATGTTAATAATTCTATTGAAAGAGACTGATGTCAGTCTCCTTCAATAAAATTAGCCGGATACCCATGTTTGGACCCAAGTACTGTGGCAACGCCAATCATGCACACATTAACTTTCTGATGTTAACCAATAACGGCTTTTAACAGATAAACACATAACTCAATGAAATTAAAATTAGCTTTTCTCATTTAGCATTCTGCATCAGCTGCGAACAAGTGAGAAAGTGAATTTCCATTTTGTTTAAACACGACAGTTAGTCTGTATAATCTGTTTCTTAAAATTCTCAAGATCTTTGTTTGGCTTGACCTGGCTCAGCTCCGCTTAAAACAAAACACTGGTCTAATAAAATCAAATTGGTTCCATAGTGAGGTCACCAATTCTTACCCTCTATCCCAGGCAGGCCGAAGCAACAGAGCAGTTTGGTAGTGGTGGAGCCACACTGGGGCACTCGTCAAAGCAACTTAGGTTTGTGACCTAGCAATCATTATCCAAGATTTTTACAAAACATAACTAAAAATATTAAAGGACATAACTCATGTGATATACAGATACGTAAAGTATGGAAAAAGGATAAAGTATAACTCATGGCAGTCTTTGAAGATTGAAACTGGTCACCTTCGCTTTATCAATTCAGTCTATGCGCGACAGCTCATCACACTAGGCTCTGATGCAGATGGTATGCTACTCTAATTTTATTATTTCTATTCCTGATTGGTAACTTTTTCTACTCTTATTCTTGATTGGTAACTTTCATTACTTATACCCTACTACACACAATCGTCACTTTTTGTTGAATGGTACATTTAGACCTCAAGTGCACTGTTTTTGATACACGTCAAGGTTTTCCGGTGTAATAGTGGATGTACGAGAACAAAGAATGTCCGGCAGTAAAAATGTCTTGTCCGGGCAATTTCTTCGATAGCCATAGATATATTTTATACCCTATGTGGATTACTTATTAACCCTTTAAGGGTCAGTGTCCTGTATACAGGCCATGAAGAACAAAAGAAATTTTTGCACAAAAAAGCGAAAACAATGACAGAACAATGAACAAAAGAAAACGAATTCAACCTTTAAAGGGTTAACCGAGTGTGAGGTCTGTACGGGAGAGTATTTGCCTGAGGTTTTCATCGTTTTTAACGAAGCTTTGTGTTCGTGAGTTTGCGGCTTGGGTTTACTTGCTTGTTTTCACCTATTTCTTCGTAGTTTTTTGCATCTATTCACCTAGTTTTCTACTTAAAATTATCGTTGAGAACATTTAACTTCTTTTTTCGTAGTTCGTTTTTATAAATTTTCTGTAAAACGTACCTGAATCTGGTTTATTTTTCTTCAAATCAACTCAGAAATTTCCCCGCCAAAACTAGCCGGTCTGTGCGAAAAGCTTATTGCACGGCTAGGCAGCCAATCAGCGTGCGTCATTTTAAGTATAGACCGGATAGCGAGCTCAGCCATATAATAAGCATAAGTGGATTGCGTGATCCCACTGCGTTTGAGTCGCGAAAAGTGTCCCCACGGAACTAGCTGTTTAAGAAGTACTGGCTTAAAAGTACCAGTAATTCATTATCTTGTCCGACAACATTTTGAAATGTTCAATACTTGTTCGGTTTTCAAATATGAACGGATTATCCTAACATCGCCTCGGTTAGAAAAACCGACCGGTCCGGAGATTATACGAGATTAATGACGGTTCGTCGATAACCCAAGACAGTAATTTCGGTCAGTGGTCTGTACCATGAACACAATGATCCAGAAATGACGCCATCACTTTGGGTACACTTTTTGGGTTCTCCGGCAGCCCAGTTATATGTAGGTTAGTGAACTTCAAGCATTTTTCGGGGGCATACAGTTTATGCGTTGCAGATTTGGTCAAAATAAAATTACCGCAAAAAATTCCAATAAGCGCCCACTTTCAAATAAGCGCCAAGCCCTGAACGGGAAATTCGGAATAATCGCCCACCCAAATAATAGCTTTTTAGCCATACGCAGGCTGCCCACACCTGTAATAAGAGAAAATTTTCATCTGTGGACTAATCCTGCTTTAATGCCTTCAATGTTCTTCAGGAAGAGTGGTATTTTCTCAAAGTTTGCACTGATATGTCCATGTTTTTTCAATCACAGCATCTTCTCTTCGAAATGCTTCGCAATGGCTCAACTATTCTGTTTTGCTGAACGGAAATAAACACAGTGTTCTAGCGTGGTTGGAAAAATGAAATGGCGGGAAACTTGCGAACAGAGCTTGCATTGCGAGGCAATACCGACTCTCAGTGGCGTACCCAGGCCCGGGCGTCAGCTACGAACATGGGCGTTTCCCAAAACGTATTTGGCATATTCAACTGAAAAATACACAACAAATTTTGAATAATTTGATATCAGCCCTTTAAGTTTGGTCCACGAATGGAATTTCATTGCGCAACTTTTTCTCCCAAGCTAAAAATTCCCGCAATTTGTTCTCATCAATGAGATATCTCGTGGTTTTAAAAGTAATTTGGAGGATTTATACGATTGAAGCCTTCGAATCCAGCTCGGTGCCGCAGCCTAAAAAACGGGATTAGCGCCCTCATAATGCAAGAAATCGCCGTTCAGAGACCCAAGTATTCAAACATTTCCCGGGGCAGCAAGCCCCCGGATCCCCCTAATTAGAATGCTTCCCATGCCTACAAAGTCACACCATTTAACCAACGCATCAAAAATTATTTTCTAAGGCGTCGTCACCATCAAAAAAGACCTCAGGAGTACCTAACGTGAGATAGTAGCTTTCGATCGACGTTTTCATTGGAGTACCTCCGACAAACATACACGTTAAAACACATCAAAACTTCAATAATCCATCCAGGATTTTGAAGATTTATCTGAAACAGATCGGCTAGTGCAGACTTCTAATTGCACTCAGTTTTAAATACAATTGCTTCCAAATATATCCGTTTTGTTTCACATTACACAACCAGTCTGTTTCAACTGATTCATAACTGAATTGACACAGTTATGACCAGCACTGACACAGCATGGTTCGACGTACGGGTACATTTCAGTTATACTTTGCACCTTCTGTCATACAAAAGGCCAAAAGACAGGATTAAGTAATAAAATATACATATAGATCTAAACGAAAATCTTTAGTTACAAGTTGAATCATATTTTGGAGGACTAATAAAACATTAAAACACACCAAAAGGTCATACAGTAGAAGGAGAAACAAAACAATTAGGGCAGGATTTGAGAGAAAAGGCAAGGTTTGGCAATATGTGTTAAATAACTTCACAAGTTTGTGGATTGGTGTAAGTATGTTCGCACACTTCATAAGAAAGACAGACTTTTGCTCTTAAATCTACATTGACATTTTACTTTTTTACAGCAGCTTTTTCAGCGCGCTTAGCAAATCTTTTAATCAGCAGGCTCATTTCTTATTGTTTGTGCATGCCTTGAAAAGCAATGGAAGCATGCTGATGTGAGAGAATTTTATGCAACAATTGATACGCAGCTTCACCTCCAGCATTTGGAGTTTACTGATGACACTATGTGATACCTTTATCTTGACAGCCCAAAGGACACCTGACAGACCAGTTGTCAGTGTCAGCAGTCAAACTTATTCAGCTGGTATTGTGACCAGTGGCGTAGCCAAGGCTGGGCCTGGCCGTGCATGTGTCTGGCCAATTAATGGTATCATGTCTAAGTGTTGGTTATATAATTCCACTAGTGATTCTAATTTATAAACTTAATATGCAGTAGATGTCTAATGGCATCTTATGTGTCCCTGGGGAATGGCTGGGTCAAAAATGTTTAAAGTAGCTCTTAAAATGGAGAAAATGCTATTTCATAGACCCAAAAAATTCAAAAATTTCCCAGAGGCCATGCCCAAAACATGCCTGTGCCCACCCAAAAACAATGGGGTGGTTGTGCAACTGATTGTCACATTATTTTCTGCCCTGGACTCACAAGTGTCAAGACTTTGCAGTTTCATATATATTGTTGCTATAGATGGGGCAGGATTTGAAATACATTTGGGATGCTGCAAAGTTCATTAGGGCACCACTGACTGTAAATATTTTATGTGTCCACAATGAACTGAAGTTGTGCAGTGAGTCCAGTTAGCCCTTGTAGCTTAGTGACACACCACAAGACTAGCAACCATAAAGTTGCTTTTTTATTTAAAAAAGCAACTGCAATGGCTGTTGGAAACAAAATTTTTATGAGGTTATTTCATATGCACAGCAGGTTTTAATAGATTTTTCCCACCATGAAAATGATCTGAAATAACTAATAAAAATTACCTGTTTCAACATACAAGTAATGTACCTGTAGTTAGCATTGACCAATTTGATCATATTTTACTACGAATATTTGGAATATTAAAAACATACCATAGTAATACTTGATATGTCCACTTTTGTGTTGAATTTCATGATGGAATGCCGTTTGTCCAGATTTCTGTGGTAAGAATTCAAAATAAGTCAATGTCCATCAATAACTTTTTTAAAATACAGTAATGCCTCACCCATAGGTGTAGGAACAGGGGGGGCATTCAGGGCATGCCCCCCTTTTTGAAATGACAAAAAATTCCCTGTTTAAGCATGAAAAGTTCCTTTATTAAAGGAAAAAGAAATGCATTTGTATAACAAAGTGTAATGCATCAGTTTATGCCCTCTTGCTTGGGCTTACAGATTAAAAGATATGTAAGAATATGAAAAAAACAAAACATATTGAACAACATCATTTTTACTCTGATGTTAGTCTAACAAAAAAGCTAGAGCTTTTCCTGTCAAATTAGTATCCAAGGATCTGGACGTATCATCACAAACTAATTAAACAATAGAAAAGCCAGCAACATTGGACAAGGATCTTCAAGATAATGATTTTCAGTTTCACTAAAATGCAAACTTCGGTCAATAGAACTGGAATGACAGATGTTATCCATTTTGGGGGTGCCCTTTCCATGTGCAAAGGTGTCTCCCAAAGGTTGTCCCCCCAACTTAAATGCATTGATACAATGTGCAATCCAGTATGACATGGTTAACCAATGGATCCTAAAATGTTCTTTTCCTATATTTGATGGCATTTGAACATTACATTACAAATAGAAATATATAAAATATGAACTAAATTTGTCCTTTACAGTGATTGTTTTAATGTAGTTTTTTATGACTGCATTGAACATATAATCCTGTTTTGAAACGAAAAACATCATTTTTCATGAGTGTATTAAAGATACAATCATACATGTGTAAAATTAATAACCATAGTTTATTGGAGATGCAATTGTGTGTTCAAGTGACAACCATTGTTTGTCACGAGTGTATTGAAGATACAATCACAAGTTCAATTATTAACTATTGATCATAACCTGATCATTGGTAACCAATCAAAAGACATATCTAAGTTACACCAGGAAAATTAATGTTAAGGAAAGGATTTGCCTATAGGACAGAAATGAAATGAATTTGAAGATTTTGCACGACAAGAAATTGACCAGCCTAATGCAAAATGCCAGTTATGCCCAATTCAACAAGGATAACCTGGCCAAGTTGGAAAATATTTAGTAATCATCATAAGTAATAGACACAAATGTATGGTGCAAAATTAACAATAATAAAGAAACATGAAAACCAATCAAAGAAAACATCACAAGCATTCAAGAACACTTGAAATTTCTTGTGTAAGGATAGCTGAAACAATTTACTGGTTTCATTTGTGCTTGTTAAATTTACAAGATCTATACATGAAATTTATATTAGTGTTATCTAAAACATTTGATTACCATTATGTAGATCAAAAACTTGTGTTCTGTGATCAGTGCAAACTTTGACAGTCTATGGAGTAATTTAAAAAGACAAATTTAATTTTAGAATTATAACTGTACATTCTGGGAACAACTAGCCAGAAAAATGCATGTCAGTTTTTTTTAATAACATTTCAATTGTCAATGTTCACCACATAGATCAAAAGTAAAGTAGGCTTCTCGGCACCCCTCACAATAATGTGCTTCTGCCATAACACTGCCCACCATTGTGGCATCCACATACCTGTAACTTTTAACAGTGATACTCCATTACAATAACAAAAGGTTTTTCAGAAATCTACATTCTGGCATTCAGTCAAACATTATAGCTAACAAATACTGGGTCCTGTGACAAGCTACCCTTTAAAGACTCCAGAGAAAATATGCAATTTTTGCTGCTGAACATCAGTGAGGTAACAGTATATTCTTTGTATGACAGCAGAAATATATTGACATGCATGTATTATCATTTGGGAACTCACCAGCCAAATGAAGAAACATATTTTTAAATTTTATAACACATTTTCTAACACTGTAAAAGTAGAAAGCCAGTCAGAGTTGTCACAATATAGCTCACATTTGTTTATAACTGAGAATAAGCTGCATAATTTTAAGACTTAATGCCAGTAGAGTCACAGACACACATGAACTGCCAAAATCCTAGAAAATTATGACCTGTTTTTCTAAAAAACATGCAATGGCTAATTGAAATACTGAGACTATTCTACTTCTTTAGCCAAATATTTTGCTCCGATCAGAGTAAAGAATTGAACCAAATGCTTACAATGGGAAAATAAGTTCAACCACATTTAATTCAATTGACTGGGGCCAATCAAGGAAAATGAAATTTTAAGAAATTTTAAACTAAGCTCAAAGTACAAGCCACATAAAAGTCCATGTGATGTAATGTGCACATTGCTAATTACTATGGAATGACACAAAAAATCACGTCATGATATAAGAATAGAATAAGATGGCTTACAAAGGGGAAGCCCTGGAAGGGTATCCCTTATCAAAAATGTTGCGGCAAACCAATTCCCGATTTCTTCACTGGAAGAAACCTTCACTAACAGCATGGCCCCAATTCATAACTTCAAATAAGAGTTAATCGTATGAGTAAAATACAAGGTACAGTATACATAAATCCATATCATACTTCGAAACTCTAACAGGAAAGCTGCTGTAGTTCTCGGGATTGATTGGTGCTGTTGCTCTACCCAAGACGTTCAATGACGGCCGAGACTACCAAAGAAAGAAAAAAAAAATTTTCGAAACCCTAAACAAAATCGTATAAAACAATCATTTCACACTTGATGGTGAAGAAACAAACACTTTTAAGTAACATAAAACGGAAGACGAAAAAAACCAGAAAAGTAGTCGTTTTCTCAAGTCGAAATGATTTTACTTCATCACAGTAACCTGAAAACTGGAAGTTGGCTTGGTTGGAATGGGAGCTTGAATCAACAACGCAGCTTTCTTGTCCGCCATTTTGAAAACAGAGAAACCGAAGAAGCCTGGGGCGAATAACAAGCATGCGTGAAAAAATTTTTTGATTGGCTAAGAGCATTGCAATCTCAAAACAAGGTAACACAGTGCCGAGAAGAGGCAACAGTAATTTGCACTGAATTACCTTTGTTTGGCACAGCACTACTTTTTTTATGTAAATTACTAATTGGTAATAGCATGATTTCTCGTGCTATTTTATGAGTCTGAAAAACTCACGAGTGAGTTTTTTTTTTTCAAATTGTACTCGAAACCATGCTATTACCTATACCAGTTGTTCCCAACCTATTGCTTCTTAGGGACCCCTTCACTGATTCTAAAAATCTCAGCGCACCCCCTCCCCAACTGAAACTGCAGCTTTGCCGGTTTTATTGCTTCATTGCTTAAAATCTCTCCTCAAAAGATGCATTCAGGTTTGCTTTGCTCAGTTCGGCATGGAATAAAACCAAATTTTAAGTACTCAACATTGTATCCTCCTAGTTTTAATCTTCCCAGTGGCAGATCGTTTCAAACTCATGATTAATTTATGGACAGATAAACGCTCAAGAACTTTTCCTGTACGAACAAAGCTCGGGGTGAACAGGCGAGGCGTGGTTGCATGTAACATGAGATGAAGGTGTGACCTGTTAAAACCTCGAAATTACGAGTTCTTGTGTTATACTTACACCCTTCGGAATTTGCGATATTGACTGGTAGTTTGCAATAAAAAATAGTTGAACCAATATTGCAGGTAGTCATTTGCCAAAAAAATAGTTACCTTCTGCAGACCTCGTCCCTTTTGCGCGGACCCCCGGCGGACCCCTTAGTCTCGGCGGACCACCAAAAATTGTTTACGGACCCCAGGTTGGGAAACACCGACCTATACTAATAAACGTGTTTTCTTCATATTACATCAGCTGAAAACAACTACCAGAATACTTTGCGGATTTTTTCATTTTCAATATTTTTCATGCAAACATTGAATCCTAAAGCGAATGGAAAGACAACTGCTCCGGTTAACATGACAAACAAGATTTCGAAAGGCATTCTGGTAATTGTTATTCTGCAGAGGCAGTGCTTCCACAATGGAAGTTCAAAATGTTCTTATTCTGAAAAAAAAAAACATTGCTTGAACTTCCTTGGAATTGACAGTAATTTCCTTGAAATTTCCTTGATTACACGAAGTAATTATTAGTAGATATTATTCGGAGGTCGGTATATATTGATTGCTCTGTTCGTAACATTCATGTCACTCATGATTTCATATTTAAGTTATATAACATGCTCTAAATGACTTGTGGGAAAGACATTGTGGAAAATTTCTAAAGTTTCTCTCCCAGCCCTGAAAAATCTTGAACGCTGACTGGAAATTTAGTTTTGTGACTTCACTCATTCATCAGCAATGAGCAAGCAGAAAAGAAAAAAAAAAACCAGAGAAAATTAAACAATGAGAAAGCTGAATTGAAAGGGATAATTTCTAGTAAAAGTTTAATTGGTACAAACTGACAAAATGTTCGAGCAACTTATTTACTGCTCCTGTGTTGTCCTAAGTAGCCAATGATAAGATGCTCTACATTCAATACCAATATGGTTTCAGCCAGATGCAGCAATAGTTCGTCCTTTATTAAGAACATTTGTTCCTGTTTACAAATGGCCTTTGGGTTGGTAGGAAGTTGGGTTAAGAAGCAAAAATTGAAAAGCAATTCAGTAATTGCTGTCCTGGATAATAAATATACTCTTTATCGTTCGTGGTGCTAATTTTAAAAATTTCCTTGATTTCCTTGAATTTCCTCGAATATTTTTACCTCCTTGAAATGTCCTTTTTAAAACAAAATTTCCTTGAAAGTGAAAACTACGCACGAGAACGTAACCACTGGGGTCAGGCAACCGTGTGGAGATTAGGACAGGAAAATTAAGTACTTCATTTTTATAATTAATGTCCAAGTTAACCTACCAAGTTATTCTACTGCTAAACGAGTCACTGCAAGCGAAGGAGAAAGACAAATTCGTTTACCGAGTTCTATTTGAAAAGGATTTGTTCCTCTATGGTCATATTCGTTGAAAAAATGGTTCTTTTCGCTCTCGAAATATCTGAACTCTTCAAAAATGATATAAATTAACGTGAATCGGCATCAGGTACTCCGCAATGTTCATATCTGCAACAGCTACTGACATTTAAATACTGTATATCAACATTTCGTGAGAATAAGCAGATTGTATTATAGTTCAACATCCACTGAGTGAGGTTAGGCAGAGTCTATTTAAATAGTTCACTGACCAGTTTATAACTGGACTGCGTAGCCCTTTTACGTTTTTGAGCTATAAGAAGTACCCCAAAAGGATGACGTCAACATTGAAATTTATGGGTCCGTGCGTTAATGGTAGCGACCACTGTCTTATTTTTAACAGAATTGTAAGAGATTTATGAGTCCTTTACATAAATATTTTTCAACATCAATGTACATACGGAATGTTTTCCTTTCTCCACGCCGTTGGTTATCGTCAATCACGGAACCAATAGGTTAAGAAATATTAGCCGGAAGGTATCAGTAGAATGTATATGAGCTCTCTGTTCGCTGCCTTGCCTAAAAGTTTCTGAAATGTCAAATATTTGTTTTTTAAGTGTCAGTGGAATATCCTAACATCGCTTCGTTCCGTAAAACGGACCGTTCCTGAGATTCTAAGACAGCGTTTGATTGGTCGTTGACAACCCGAGCCAGCCATTTCGGGCAGTGGTCGGTCCAATGAACACAAGTACCAATAACTGACCCCATCATTTCATAGACATTTATTTGGGGTCCTACTGTACTTCAGTTATATAGGTCGGCACTAGAACGGAACCACTGAAACCGTGTGGTTGATAAATTTTTGAAAAAGATTGTTGGGGTTTAGGTTAAAATGTCGCCAGGGGCAACACATCAACGGTTAGAATTAGAATTACGATTAGAGTTAGGATTGGAGTTAGGATCAGAGTTAGGATTAGGACCCTAACCCTAACTCTAACCCTAATCCTAATCCTAATCATAGAATCCAGGATAATTCCGAATCTTAGGACCATTGACATTTCAGGGTTATCCTGAATCTTAGGTGAGACGATATCAGGTAAATAAGATACTTAATTTTCCAGTCCCAGTCTCCACACGGTTACCTGGTCTCAGCGGTTCCGTTCTAGTGCCGACCAGTTATATATAAGTCAGTGTACGAGACTCGCTTCCGTGCCATACATCTTAATGACAGAGTTCCACAGCATCAGATCGTTGGACTGTATAACTGGAGTCTACACCTTGTTAACTGACTTCATAAACATGGTATAAGGTTTTACGGATCTTGGTCTGAAAACTACCTTTGAATTACAACTAGGTGTTACTGAAAACACAATAGGACTGTTGCTACTCCGGTCTCAATATCTCTAGAAATTTTCAAGTGTAGGTTGTACGTAGGAAAAGACAATGGTATATACAAGCACCAGTTAGTAAGGACTTTTGTCGACGTAAACGTGACCATCATCACAAGAGCACACCAAAGTAGTTTTGGCTTATGATTTAAGTTCATGTAATTCAGTGTTTGACATACAGGTTGTATTCTTGTCAGGGGCTCAGAAAACGTTTCCCCGTAAACAGCGTGAGTACAAGGGCGCTGATGTATGAAAAATTTTATTGACACCAATTAACTCACAAAAGGTAATTTCAATTAGAACAAAAACAACGATAATTTCGTGTCCAGTCTCTTCCTTATTTTTCCAGCTTCATTCCTCAATCGTTTGCTTTCTTGATTGTTGCCTTGCATAGCATGAGCAATACTTAATGTTGTCAATGCACGAACTACCTCTGAATGAATATCGCCGTGAACATTTTGATGTCCAATTAATGCAAGTTCCAACAGTTTACGACCTTGATTTATCTGCCCCAGTGACAGATAAGCATGACCGAGGTTCGTCACAGCGCTACTGATTTCGGCTGCAAACCACTTGTTTTCCTTTGAATGGGGATCATTAGGGGCGGCATTTTGCAGCTCCATCAAACCTTTCTCTAGAAGATCTTTAGAACGAGGGATTTCACCAAGGCTAGCACAATTAACTCCTAAAGCTACTAGAGCTTTACCGTATTCGAAGGGTTGCTTAGATATTCCAGACACTTTTCTATCCTTCTGGTAAATGTTCACGGCACGTTCTAGTAACGCTTTGCTTTGTTGATGATCTTCTGAAATGCTGCAGAGGTTAGCTTGCTGTACCAATAACCCTGCAATTTCAAGACTGTTTTCACCATAGCGGTCTTGATAGACAAGATAAGCCTTGGTCAGCAGAAGGTTGCTAGTGGTATGCTCTCCTAAGACATCGCTGTAAATATGGGCCATAGTTCGGTAGACCTGACCTTTGCTGGTAGCAGTTAACCAAGTTTCATGGAGTAGCGATTTAAGATGGGGCAACAACATTGCCCCTTCTACCATCCCACTGTCGTCACACGATACATTACGGTAATGGTTACTAAAAGAACTTACCACCCGATTAAAATGCTCTTGAAGATGTTGAATTGTACGTTGATGTTTTAACTCGGTTTTGTCACCGCCTTTAGTGCTGTTGCACCCCAGGATGCTACTAATATTCGGTTTTCCTGTCACCGAAGGAAAAAGTGTTTCCCGAACTTGACCAGGTACGATATCCCCCAAAGATTTATGATAGTCTAAAATCGCCTTCTGAGGATCAAAACCCCGAAGCCGTCCGAAGTATGATTTTTGTTGATGCTTTCTCTCTGCAATTAATAAATGTTGACGTTCCAGAAAAGGAATAGTTTGATTCACAAATATTTGTTGAAAGACGTTGTGCACAACGGGATGGATACTGATAACTTCAACATCTAAATTTAGGAGAAAGAGAATACGCACAAGGTCATAAATTAATGGAGACAACTTCTTTCAGTGTTCAAAACTTATGGAGAGGTTTCAGTGGGTAGGATAGTACGTGGTAATTATGGCGGTGGAACGACCTATCAGACTATGGCAGGTAGAGTAATTTAGAGTTAAACTGCATAGATACCGTTGAACCAAGCAAGGGCATATGGAGAACTTTTTAATGGTTGGCTGTTTTCTTCTCAAAGTAACAGTTTTGGGACACAATACCAAGCAAAACTCCGAATACGCTTTTCGATCGTTAGACGATAAAACTTCTCTTTTACCACAATTTGTATTTTTGTATATGTTTTACGATAACGCAAGGTCATTCCGTAGTGAGTCAATATATTGAATGAAAGCAAATTTTTCGGGTGCCAGAATAATACATTTTAAGACCCAACCGAGACCAGATGAGAAATAGGCAACTCGTGGGCCTTCAGTTTGGAATTGAACTACACGTGACCCTGCAAATCCATTGCAGAGCTCTGCCGACTGAGCTACGATGGCCACTGCCGAAAGCATGGTCACGAGTTCTGTATTCATAGAAGTTTCCGGATTAAATCAATTTTCTAAAGATCTTATTACTTACGCTATCGACTCAAATACCACATTGGAGATATTTAGAGAGTGGGTTACAATTACAGAAATGGGAATTTTACTTGACGAAGAAAATTTTCGAGTTTTAGAATCATATATTTCAATATTTTAAGACCCATTCGGGATTATTTGCGAAAATTGCAGCTCGAGAGCATCCAGCTGGAAATCGAATCCACGATACTGCAAATTAAGTGCAGCGTTCTGCTAAGTGAGCTACAGACGACGTTGCCGAGAGCTTGGTCAGAAGTCCTGTATAATTATCCAACTATGTATAATTACAGAACTTCAGTTTACTTCGTAGAGAGTCGCAGTAGGTTCGCAGGATTGCGCGTTCGATTCCCAGCCGGAAGCGATGGAATTGCATTTTTCGCAATTGGTACCGCTTGGGTCTTAAAATATTAAAATATGACTCTGATACACGAAAATTTCATTCATCAAGTGCAGTTTCCATTTCATGCAATCGAGTGTAAATGCCAAATATGCCTTCCAATCATGGAAATATAGTCTAAGACCTTCTTGTAATAAAATTTGAAAAAATATTAATCAGTACAAAGAACCCGTTGATAGGAATGTCAACAACTAAGTGAGGGGTTCACCTATACAAGTAGTTAAACGACTACTTGATCTACGACAGATACTAGTTTGTCCGAGGTTTCGAAACCTTATATCTCAAGCTCATTAATAATTCATGAGCAAAGCACAAAGGAAATCAGTACCAAGTCGTAGTTTGGACATCTGATCTTAATTAACATAAAATTTCGACAACTTTAAACTTGATTTTCTCTTTAAATAAGGATTCGTTTGAGATGCAATATCATACACTCGAAAGTCGTGTTTCATCAGATATCCAAACACCTCTAAGTGGGTTAAAAAACTCGGCTATCGCCTCGTTTTTCAACCCACTTCTCGGTGTTTGGATATCTGATGAAACACTCCTTCTCGTGTATGATGTATTACATCCACAGCAAGTTCGAGATCCAGTTTCTTCACAGATGTTCAGGATCCTGCATGATCTATCCAGACTAGTAGCTGATTTGCTCAGCGATGCTGCCATGCCATGCCTGAGTGAAGCATTTCGTTTTAAACGTTCGACGACAATCCAAAAAAAGGCTAAAAATTTTCCTCCATCCGTTAAAACTTGACGCCTGTTTAGTGTATCTATACTTTGGAATTACCTCGACATTACAAAGCACTGTTGGTTTTCTTGTGGTACTCCGATTCCTCTCAAGAACACTAAACCCAAGAGGGGGGCCCTTAATGGATATCCAAATTCAACAGCTAAGTTAGAGCTAATTAATAAAACTAATTACACCTTTTGCTGTTCATTACCAGAAAATATACAATCGTTAACGCCTACCCCAAACTCGTTAATGCAAAAATACACTCATTTTATCCAATCGACATTCATTTACATAGATACGGAACCATTTGCATCAACGGGTATTCCATAGCGCCAACAGACGACCATTAAAACCATTCTACTATACATTAGGGATAATAAAATTTCAATTACGGAAGAGAAATATCTTGCCTAATTGAAATTTTATGTCCCTAATGTACAGTAGAATGGTGTTTATGGTCGTCTGTTGGTGCTATAGAATGCCCTTTGATGCAAATGGTTGCGTATCTACGCAAATGAATGTCGATTGAATAAAATGAATGTATTTTTGCGTTAATGAGTTTGAGGTTGGCGTTAATGATAGTATATTTTCTGGTAATGAACAGCAAAAGATGTAATTAACGGGAGCCTCTTAGTCGCGGGCCATGACCGGCAATGTTAAGGGGGCGGGCACACAATGAAGAAAATAGACTTGATTCCTGCACAGATAATTTTCGTTGAAATCGGGGCCTTTCACTCCCAATATCTTTTGTGGCTTTGCCCATGCACTCGGTAGAGAATTTCACAGGCAGTTATAACGTTAGCAGTTCGGAGAGGGAGACAGAGAGAAATATAGATTGAGAGACAGAGAGGTAGAGACTGACAGAAAAAGAGACTAAGAGACAGACAGACAGACAGACAGACGGATCGAGAGATCCTGACAAGTGGACACGAAGGCAGTATACTTGTAAAGTGGGAAGTGTACACCCAAAGATTGCTTTAAAGTTCTGCAAGACAAGTGAGAGATTAGACGCTTTTCGGTTTTTTGACATTATTTAAAAGTGCGTTGTGTGAGTGTGCCCCCTCTATCCTAGCTTTGCGAATCATTCAACTTACCTGCCATTGCTTCACATGACCTAATTAGTAATGGACAAGAGCGAACAAATTTTAGCCCATCTGGTGATGGTTTTATTTCATCTCCAGACACTGTTCCACCATAGCCAAACAATGCCTTGAGGGCATCAATCTCAAGCTTGATTCTTTCAGATATTTTTATTACGCGAGAGACTATACCATGCACAGACCATAAGCTTTGTTCACCCTTAAGGTCAGTGGTTACTGTTAAGCTGGAAGTATCCTCATCACTGGGAAGCAGACCTTTAGGTGCCAATCCAACATCAGATTTAATTTGAACAAGGTACTCTGGCGTTTTGAGGTGACAAGACAAAATACTGAATAGAACTGGATGACGAGGGTTGCAAGACCCAAGAAAATCAAATACATGTAGAAGTTCTCGTGTAGATTCACCAAAAGCCCTGGTTGCAAGAGCAACAGAACTTGTCTGGACGTTTAGAAGTTCGCTTGTATCTGGGTTCTGCTGATTCAACTGTCTAACAGCTTCGTCGAGATCAGAATATAAATCCTGGTAAGAATACTGGCAACCTTGTCCAACCTTGGACTTAAAGTAAACTGCAGCATATGCTAACGCAAGAGGGTTATGATGAAGGAGCTTTAGGATATTCTCTGGAGGATCTCCTGGTGAACTGGCCGTTTCACTTTCATTTACAACACCCAGGAATAGCTGTCTTGCACAGTCAGGAGTCAATCTAAAAACGTAAATTATAATACACTTTGTAAAGTTGAATTATGTTTAAATCTCCTTGAAAACCTGAAATGACTCGTACGTTTAACCCTTTCACACATAGGGTTGTCGTACAACGTCAAAATTACAGCAGAACAAATGAAAAAACAAAGCAGAAGGCAAAACAAGACGAAGAACTAAAGGAATAAATCAAGCATGAAAGGTTTCAAAATGCATTCCGTAAAGGTATGTTGAAGAAAGACACTGAAGACAATCTGTAATGATGAGGAGGATTGTGCAGAATAGTGATAAAACTCTTAAGCTTGGTGTCCTCATACCAATCAACTACATTAAAACTATATTAACAGAACAATCCACATGTAAGAATGTTTGACTAAGTGAAAAAGTAAAGTACAATGGAAAATATCGTCCAATGGTATTAATCCACACCCAACATAAAATGTAAGGCTAAACTGAAATCAAAATATAGTGGAGACTACCAGAATACTACAGTACTACAATACAGTACTGAGGTTGGGAATAAAAAAGAAGATACATGTAGTGCTAATTATCCAGTAAATATTTCTAATTTGGGGTGACAAAGTGGTAGTGTATGTGTCTGTCACCACTATTACTAGGGTTTGATTTCCACTTCATGCAGTTATCTCATCAAAGTTATAACACTGGTCACATGTGACAAGAGAGTTGTCCAGTTTGACTTTACCAAGCATTGCAGGTTTTTCTCTGGGTGCTCCAGTTTCCTCCTATAGTTAACAGGACCCATGAGGGGTGGCCCTCACTGGACTGCTACTGAGAACTGCTTAGCTAGCTGATAGGGCTGCCCAGTATAAATAAAGACACTATTTCAGGGTTCTTAATTCTAAGGGAGCCTTTTTCAAAGCTGAACTCTGGGGCAAACATGACATACACAAAAAAAAACATGAGTGCCAAGAACTGATTCCTTGGGAACCCAACAGGTCACAAATTCAAAGTCAGGCAAAAATTAAATACTGATAGAATGAACCCTTTGACAGCTATATTTATTTTGTTGTGTTTTTAGTTCTTCTATTATTTTCACTTGTTTTCTCAGACGTTCTTCTGTTCTAGGTGTCAAATATACAGGAGACTAATTGTTAAACAGTAAAGTGGCTGAAAATAATTTTGCTAGTTTTTTACACCTTATGCTTCTCTTGGACTTGACACAGGAATGGTTTAAGTCTGTGACTTTAAATTTTGTAGAGTACTTGAGTCATACCTATAGCTCCCCCTATTTCCATGAAAACTATAATAGCTTAGAACAATTTCAAACATTCAGTTTTAAATTAGCAGAAAATCTAGTCATTAAAATCAACATAAATTTTGTAGAATTTTTGTTAACATCACAATTCATTAAACAAAGCCTTAAAAGTGTAGTTAAACAAACTTTAAGGTATTTTGGAGAATCTTCTTTTGCACATGAATCATTATTTTCTTTAAAAAATTAAAAGTATTAAAAGTTATGATTTTCTAAATATTAGTTGGCTGCATTGGCAGTGTTGAATGGTGTGTAAAAAGCTCAAAGGGTCAGGGAACTGCAAAAACCTACTAGATAAGAAACTGGCATTTCCAGGAAAGGCCCTGTGTCACAGTAAAATGTGAAATGACATAAAGGTTAGATGGTACTTTCATAGGTGAAAAAATTTTGCAAGGTCAAAATGACCAGAAGGATTAATAAGTCAATATGGTGATGGTATATCATTTGTTACTTTAAATGTCAATCAACATACCAGAAAAAGGAGGAATAGAGAAAAACAGTGATATTTTTAGTGCAATATGTGTCATGCATGTGGAAGCTTGGAGGTATATGATGGATTTTAGATGAACGTTTGACAGGCTCACACTTTGGAAAACGATTTTTGAGCCCAATATGGGGATTGAACCCACAGCTTTCTGATGACTGGTGAGATGTCTACAATTAAGCTACCAAGACTCAGACAGTTTATTCACATTCCAGCTTTGAAAAAATGACTAATTTGTTCCAGGCAATGTCTTTGACTGCCTACTAATTTTCAGACTTACTCACATGCACATTCTTCCTAGTCAAACTGCTTCTTTTCATGAAAAAGTTAATAATACATGTACCTGCTGTAATCACTTAGCTAATGCAGTAACATGATTGAAGATTGCAAATAAGAGTCTGTAATGGGTTGAATTTTTGCCAGAGTGTCAGAAGTCATTTTAACTTTATAATACAGGACAGTGAATTATGGTAGGTAATTTTAAAAATGTCTGCAATTATCTATAAAATCCAACCCCTTCCTATTCTGCACTCCAATTTTAAGTGCCATAATGAGACTCAGTCAGGAAGTGGAAGGTATATCAAAACAAAATCACATGCTTTGGTTTTACTCTTTGTCAGGGTTCAAATTAACATATTGTGATTTGCAAATTGTGATGCACTTTCAAGAAACAGCAATGCACAAAGCATGTTATCTGGCCAAAATCTTGATTCAAAGGTTTTTCCTTTTTTAAAGCAACAAAGTGAAGAGTGAGTAAAAGAACCACCAAGTCAACTTAAACAAAATACTGTTTTTTGTGGTGTATAAGTTGATTTTCGAGGTCCCAAAATTGATCTCTAAAAGTTCACCTCAACTTATACAAATTACAAAGGGTCATGGAATTGAGTGAAATCATAGACTGGATATACTAGTACCAGTCCTCCATATGTGTCAGGAAATGGACCTATCAGCTCATTGCTAGTGAATGAGCACATTAACATGGTCGATGTATTTTATTATAAACCTCATTCTTATGGTGTAAAGACTTCCACATGCCTCCAAAACGTCGAAGATACGAAGCATGATTCGTATCTTGAAATATATGTTTGTATCTTTGACAAAGTTGCAAGTTTGGTGTTAGTGAGAAGCTTGTTCAAGACTGGCAGAAACAATCTGACAAAATAAAAGATCTACCAAAGACAAAATGTGCCAATCGTTTGTGTAATTCTCTACATTAAAATATGTTGTAAAAGATTTGCCATGTTATTAAAGTTCCTTCAAACACTATTCTGTGTCTGGTAACCATTTAATTCGAGGGACTTGACTTATACTCAGGGTAATATAAAAATCATGATTTTTTGGTCAAAAAATAAGGGGTCGACTTATATGCCAGGTTGACTTATATGCCACAAAATACAGTGCTGTTCAAACCATCAAATCTTCCTGTAAATAAAGTATCAATGGCAAAACTGTTGTGTTTCTGACTTCTCATGTTTTTTTATGACAAATGCCCAGGCAACCACACCCATTGCATTAAAAATAGAACATTTTCACAGAAACTTTACAGTTAGCAGTTAGCAACATGTCAGTTTGTACAGTCCTGTGTGGCTGAAATCAAATCAGATTCTGTTTATTTGCATGGACAGTGGAAGTTTTTAGAATAATGTATTAAAAATCCTAAAATATCTTTTAAAGTAATATTTCCATTTGTCACAATTCTTGTTAATAATAGTGTTCACTAGTTCATAGCCCTTCCACTTGGAGTGTCTGACATGAAGGCTGGTGTATGCTCCTCACCAAGATTTCAAAAGTTAAAATTATGAATTGCAATATCCACGAATTTTCAAATGCAGGATTTTTTACAAACTGCTTCCAGTGAAATTTTAGCAAATTCTACCCCAGTATGGTTAGGGGAACATTAGGCATTAGCCATCCCAGTTTTTTTTTGTACTCAAATAACTGCCGAATGTTTTCACAAAGCACTTTTAAATTCTTAATTTGGACCCTGCTCAACCCTTTAATGCTCAGGGTTCATCCCTGTGATGAGTAAAATCATCTAAGCATTAGCCACAGTGAAATACTGAAGTGTGCCCTAGCCCCTTAATGGGTTAATCAACAGGGCACTAATGTTCTGACCCTGGGAAATTTGTAGGGTCATGAGTTTGATTCCAACCAAATGGTTTTGAAGATGCAATTTTTGCAACAGGTTTCATCTGAATCTTAAACAGGGGCTTTATGATCTAAATAATATTACATGTATTCACTCAAAAGTCGGGTCCATGATGACAAGCCAAACTAGGGGGCCCTGAGGGTAGTGTGAGGCAGTTAATTGATAAACTGGGGGGAAAAAATGAAAACAACAGCAACAACAAAAAAACCCATGAAAAACCAGGTTTTTGTTTTTTGAAAACCAATTTAATTGGTGTTGCTTCCAGAAAAATGGAAAACCAAAAACACTGAAAAAGCAGGGGGGAAAATGAGACATATATTTCTCTACAATTAGTAATACAAGCTGCAACAATCAGTTCAAATTTATCTCATCTATAACAACTTAACAGACACATTTTAAATAATACACGCTTGCTTCTCTCACATTCAAACAGCCTCAAAGTCAAATTCTGTTTTGGAGCATTGACAACCTTAAAGCAATTAAAAAAGATGTTGCTACTTGTCTCCCCATGTAATCATTTCTCCAACAAGACTGAGTTTTAGATCTCTACATTTTGGGTCATTGTCATTGATGGAAGTAATGACGTCTGCAATGGCAGAAGTGAAACACAATTGAACTAAATGTATTGCTTCTTTCTCAGTTGGCTAGGATATATCTCACTATCCAAGCCACTAGTTCACTGTCAGAGAGGCTATTTAGCAAAGCAGTGCAAGTCAATGTTTTTTGGGCAGAGAATATATGATGTTGGCATGCTTGCCCTCTAATCTGTGAGACTTGCCTTTTCTTGTAGACTTTATTGTAATTAATACAATATTTGTCATGCTGTTTTACTGTCATAGTTAGATTACTTCTGTTACAATAGTCTTCATCATGATTTCTAACATTGTAGTTTCAAACATGTTGGAAAAATTGGCTCATTCAGTGTTTTTCAGATGGTTTTTGGCTTTAAATACAAATAACTTCACCCTACTTGAGAGGATTTCATGACTTTATGATATAAATAACACCTAGTTGAGCTGATCGTATTAGGATGCCATGTTGGAAGTCAGAGACTCAAAGAACCTTGTGAGAATGATTCTGATCGCCTCAGATTGGTTTCCACATGATCACATGCAATTTTTCTTGATTGTCCGGATAGAGCACAATTCTTTCTGGGCAATTGCCATTGCCCCAAATGTCTCAGTCACCTGCAGCCTCTCCATATTTGTTTCCATATCATCACTCTGATCATGTAAACAAATTTTTACTATTAGTGACCTTCAAGTATTCCCTGACATGTAAATATTAGAGTAGTAATTTCCTTAAAATACATTGTTAAAGCAAATTTTAGAGGGTATGGCTGCCTGGACTACCCTTTCAGTGCATGCCTAAAAATTATTATTATTAATTTTTAACACTGAAACCTAACCATAGATTTAACTATTAAACTTTATTGCATGGAGTACAGTGACTTCTTTGCTTTGTTTCCTAATATTAATACACAAATAAAAGTAGCCATCTAATCACTTTCACCTTTACTATTCATCTTAAAACAAACAAATTCAGCTAACAGCTAAACCAATTTGTCAGGCTTTGAGGTAGCCTTACTATCACAGCATTAGTTTTAATTTAACTATACTTACTGATGTAGATTGTAACTTTTCAGTTTGGTTTCATTTTCTGTATCACCAGTATCCTCAGACAGGATGGTGTATACCACATAACCTTTACCCCAGCTGGGATCTGGCAGCCATTTTTTCAACTGCTCACTGGTGTTGTAATCATCAACAACTAATATCCAATTAGACTTCTGCATCAACTTATCTTTTACAGCTTGGCTAACAACATCTAGTTGCAATTCCAAATCAAGGCTGTTCAAATTCAAATCTTCTTTTGACCAACCTAGCTTAGCTGCTAGTTGTTTCAAGCACAATAACAACGAATCTTTGCTGTGGGCAAGTAAACTGGCAGTGACCTCGTCCTTTGGCCAGAGCTTGAATTTAAAACTTTCTCTTCGAGAATCATTAATGCTTTCCGCCAGAAGACGTGCCAGTTGAGTTTTACCAGACCCAGGAGGCCCTGATATTTGTACTTGTTTTGGATATTTTTCCCTTCCAGCACTTTCTAGTAGTACCTTTAGTTTGTCAACGTCGTCCGCTCGCGGAAAGCAAAAATGACTTGGAGAAGGTGGAAGTAGGTTTATAAAAAGCTTTTTCTTTTTTTGATTGTTGTAAAAATAATACGTTATTCCACTTGCCACAGACAATGCTCCGAGCACCCAGTATTTTGCTAAAGGATTATCACTGAAGACATTGTTGATGGTCAGCTTCTTTTTGTCCCCAGAAACCGATGAATAGCGAGGATGGCGAATTATGTTGTTCATTATCAAAGAACGGTGTCCAACACTCCGCAGAAACACTTCCTTCACATTTTTGTAAACCATTATAAAATTCTACAGATCATCCAACATAGTTTCTATTTAGGGAATAGACCTCAACTAAACATTCATACTCAACAAGCAAAACGTGTAGTTTGGTTTGCTAAAAACCACCACCAGGCATCTGCCATTTTAGCATAACCAGGCAAACCAGCATAGCTTGCGGGCATTCGGCGTACCTGCGACAGATAGGTTTCAGTGCGACCACGGTCCGACTGTGTGGTGCTCAGGACAGTGAACTCAATTTCCACATCTGGATTCTGGAAAGCTAACTGGCCAATAAAAAGTGAAACAAAGATGGCCGCCCATGGAGGTCAATTTTGGACGTCAGTTTCAGTCCCCTACGACGGCTTGTACGTCAGTCTTAGTCTCCCACGCGACTTTTTAAATTTTCTAACGAGTTTTCTTTGGAAAACATGTCTTCAGAATAAAGGCAAAACATGTCTTCAAAATACCGAAATAAGTTTAAGAATTTTAAATATATTTCGACAAAGTCAAACCGAGTTACAGGTTATATATTTTCACGAAAATAAGTTACCAAACATACGAGAAACCTGATAAAACGGTCTTTCCATGGTTGTGAAACTACTAAGTGCAAGTCCTTTTTTACCGTTAGTTTACCATCTTCAGACAATTCAGAACAGTTTTTACGCCACACGGCAATAACGAATCCTTTTAAAAACTCGAATATGTAAAACTGGTCAAGGAAAATTTCGTCAGTGCACTTTTTCCATGGTTGTGAATGTTTCCGAAGTCGAACCAAACAAAAACTGAAAGTTAACGTCGTGCAAAGGACTGGAACTGACGTACAAGACCGCGAAGAGGACTGAAACTGACGTCCAAAATTTCCCTCCACGGGCGGCCATTTTGGCTTCACTTTTTGCTCGACCATACGACTGGGAGTTAGCATTCCAGATATGAAAATTGAGTTCACTGTTTTGGCTTCACTTTTTGCCCGAGCGAATGACTGGGAGTTAGCATTCCAGATATGGAAATTGAGTTCACTTGCTCAGGGTCGTGGCTAGAAAGTATACCTGAGGAGGATGATTAGGATTAGGATCAGAGTTAGGTTTGGGGTTAGGATTAGGGTTAGTTCTAGCCGTAGCCCTAATCCTCCTTCTCAGATATACCTTCTAGCCACAACCATCAGCGTAGTACTGGAGAAAATTATTTTGCTGGCCTCAGACTGGCATCTCATCAAAAATCTTAATTGAAACACTAGGTTAAAAACTGACCTATCGCTAGGGTTATGGTTGAAAATAGGATTGGGGATTTGGGTTAGAGTCTGGGAAAAGGATTATTCGTTAGCATCAGTAAAATGTCGGCTGATGTCACTCTGAGGCCAGCGAAATATCATCCTCCGATCAGCTGAGAGTTTCGCCCGTACCATTGCTTTTACGGTTTTAACTTTATTTTCGCCTACTATCAAAAAAAAAAAATAAATAAATTAAAGATCTCTTCGCACTGGAAAATGCGATCATAATACCCTGTCGACACCACATGTTTATCGCGTGACGTTCAACTTACCGCGCTAGATTGCTGGATAGTTCGGTGCAAGCTTTAGCTGCGAAGCAGGCGCTATGGTTGGAAGCGGGGCGAGGACGTGAAAGAGTGCATGCAACCATCACCCTACGTTTTGAAACACACTGTTTTATTAGAGCAATTAGCGCTAGTGGTGTACCCAGTGGGGGGCCAGAGGCCGCACCCCCCATGATCTTTCCTTGTCCATCGGTACATCCCAGTAAAACGTCGGTACACTGGCGAAGTAGCCAGGGGATATTCATCCTTCTTTACTATGCAGTAACAAACATTTTTATACAAAATTCCCTCCAACTACTTAAAAAGATTCCGACGATTTCTGCTTGAGTTTTTCATGTTACTTACTGATTTACTTCAACGAAATGAATTATTAAAGTTGTTATTTTGAACTTAACCAATAAATCTCTAGAACTCATCACCCGACTCAGTTAAACCTGCTTCATCGATTGAATCTTTCAAATAAAATTCTTCCCGATCTATTTCAGACTCTTAGTTCCTATTTTAAAGCAGAAACTGTTTACATATGAAAACCGATATACTCAAAATACCATAAACATGTCTCTCTACCAGTTAATTCCTCAGTTTAAAGACGTTCCTCATCGTATGTTCAATATTATATTATTATGCTGATTTTTAACCAGCTCAAAAGAAAACCAAGGCATGACCAATAACACATTCGCACTGATAATCGTTGGGACGTTATCTGTGGCTTACTCTGATTGTCCTACTCCACGTAACACTTTCCTTATAATTTTCTCTACTGCCACAAGTACTGTTTGTTGCATTGTCCTCACTGTTCTTATCTCATTCCTTTCGTCTTCGATCAATTTTGCCATCACTTTGCCTGTCTTCTTCACACTGCCACCTAGACATCCGATGATAACTGATACCACTTCCACTGAATATCCCGGTCTCTTCTCCCTAGTCTCGAACGCAAGTTGTTGATATTTTTGCATTTTGGTTCGACCTATTTCCTCTATGTTCTTCTGTGGGCACGACATAACCACTATCCATATCTTCTTCTCTTTTACATCCTCTAGAGTCATGTCCGGTGTACGCGCTGTACTCGTTTTCCTCATTTTGTACTCAAAGTCCCAGCAGAGTTAAATTCTATCCCTTTGAGCGGATGTCCCTTCTTCCATTCTCTCTCCATATTCAGATAAAAGTCCCTTCTCTATAGCCCAGTTGACTGCTAAAACCATCAATGCATTGTTGTGTCTGGAGAGGTAGTCAACTCCCGCCGGTATTTCACATCCTGCAAGGTGTTGAACAGTTTCGTGTTGTCCACATAACCTACACTTTCCATCTGCGTCTCCAATTCCTCGAATTGCATTCCATTTCCGAGTTTCAACCATTTGTTCCAACATATTTATTGTTCCTACTGTTTTCTGTGATGTAGTATTTAAGTTCAAGCGCATGTAGCTTTCTTTTTCCTGTCCTACAAATACTTGGCTCTGCATCACTTTCTCTTTGTATTTATTCCTCACACTTTCCTCATATCCCTTTTTCATTCCCTTCTTCAACTCCTTCCAGAAACATGACCAATCCTTCTCCACCTTTTCTCCATTTTTCCAGATCTCTTCCTCTAAAAAGTCAAATTCGAGTCCTATTTCTCTCAATGCTTGTTCCGCTTCTCTTTTCAAGCTTTAACACTCGCTGTAGTACTCACTTCCAAGCAACCCTTATCCAACGACTTGGACTTAGCACCATGTATGTTGCCACACACAATTTCGTCTCTGTAAATTTGTCTCAAACTCTTCAAACCTCGCTCACCTTCCTGCCTAGTCATGTACAGCCGCTCGCCGCTTCCCTGTCTACTAGCATTCCTTTTTAGCGTATGGTCGCCTTCATCAACGTATCGAGGTCGTACGGTTCCTTTTTGGTGAACTGCCACACGTTCATACCATATTCTGCAACTGGTATGACTCTGCAGTTGATTCCTTTCATGAAGTTCTTATCATACAGCTCTAAGTCAACCTGGTTTTCTAATCTCTTCTGCATTTCTTTCTTAATTCTTACCATTACCCTTCCCTTGTCAATCTGCTTTCCCTGTTCTATCCCCAGGAATTTGTAAAATTCCTTTCTCCAGATCCAATGCCTCTGCCTTCTTATCCAGTATGACCAAGCCTTCCCCTTTGATCATCTCTTCTCTTTTAAACCAAATCTCTGCACATTTCTTCACACCGTACACTACTCCAGTATCTTCGCTGGTTCTTACAATTCTTTCGTTGGGAGCTTCCATCTGCTTATGGCTTTCCTAGTAGGACTTCAAGTCATGAACAAGCTGTATGTTCTCTTCCTGAATCTTTCCCGAGGAGGCCCCATCCTGTACCCTCCTTGTTTCTTCCCAAAGCATTGTGATTGGTATTTAAGTCAAGCAGTATCCTACCGGTGAATAAAAATCTCCTTGCAAGAAGCCACACCATATGTTGATCCATCTGCTCTGCAATTTTCGATCCCTAATATTCACCTCCAGTCGCCTGTCAGCCATTCCGGAATACTATCTGGGTCATCCATCCATTTGCACATAGCTCTTCCAAGTGCCTGCCAGGTTCCGCTAAGCCTTTTCCACCAAAATTTTTGTAGTCCATCTATGCCAGGTGCAGACCAGTTTTTCCTCTTTATGATTTTCCCAATGGTTTCCTCACTTATCTCAATATCCTGTCTTATCCTCAATATCCAAAACGGAAAATCCTTTAATTTTCGGATAATTTGTGCTCTAGTTTGTAACTGTAATTAAAATTTGGATAGTCTTCCTAATAATTGAGGCATGGGTTTTAAGAATGTTTAAAAAACTGCCGGAGATGACGATCTTTTGTGTGAAAAATACATAATTATTGCAATAACCTCGTTAATATTTGGTTGATGAATAATAGCATGCATACATTTTCGTAAGCAGTAACACTGGTTTAAATAGCTTTTAGAAACATAGGATATAAGCTAATGGCAAAAATTAGAGAGTTAAGTTTTCTGCGGACATGAGGGTAACGTCATCCTATTACGTCCCCAAACAAGAAAACTTAGCCTACGTATTACACATACACAGTATCTTGGTTATTCTTTAAGTTTTAAATCCCTACCCGAAGTAAGTTAGTGGTTAGAATAAGCTGTCCATAGAAACTGTAGCATAGCACCGGTATATGCCCAAACACCCTCAATAGCATAAGTTTCGAGCTGTTCAGCTCTGCAGTAATATTGCAACAGATAAGATTGTAAACCTCTGGAAATAGTAATATATAATTTTATACAAAAGTAATTTACACAAAATCTTAAAAAGCGCTTGGCAGGACATGGATTGAAAAACTCCCAACAAGATAGTGAGCTTAAGTTACAAAACTTTGCAGCCTCAATTACACCACAACAGAGCAATAAACAGATCCCCTAACTTATCAATACTTACAATAAGTTAATTTGATTATAATTTTCTACAATATGGCAAACTGAACAATTATAATAAAATTAACGTCTCCAGAACAAAAAAAATTCTGACGCTATTTTACATTAATGAGAGAGTTACCTCACGAGAGTTTGAATGAACGACAACAATCATAAAATAGAAAGTGGTTCACGGGGTTTTCGTTTTGTACATTATGACAAGCAATCAAACCAACATTTATATCGCCAGGAAAATAGGGAAATAAAGTCCTACTGTTATTTTACATAAAGGAAAGAATTACCTGACGACATGTGAACGAAAACAACCACAAAAGTGGTATAAATGGTGTATACGTATACATAGGCGACAAAACAATTTCTAATGGAGAACATACACGGTGTCTTCTGCATGGTTATATTCTTCGTCTGAAAATTCATTGACGTCGTAAGTGGAGTAAACAATAGTCAAGGTAAATATTTATACATCTGTACTGCATAATGTATTTTTATTAAGTACAAAATATATAATAATAATAATAATAATAATAACAACAACAACAACAACAACAACAACAACAACAACAACAACAACAACAACAACAACAACAACAACAATAATAATAATAATAATAATAATAATAAAGTATAAAAATATATATAATAATTATATTAAGTTAAGGTTAGGGTTAGGGCCCGACATCACAAGCAGCTTTGTTAAATCTTACGCAAGCAATCGCAAACGATACCCTAAAAAGACATACTTTTGAATGTATCTAGTCAATGTACTAAAACATTCGCCGATAACAGTTTGGATATTCCGGGCAACTGTGTTCCCTAGCCCTACCATACGACAAAAGCAATAAAATAGAACATGACAAAAGTTGAGACTTCACAGGAGGACAAAGCGTAAAATTTTATCTGGTCGTCAAATCACCATTCTCGCCGTGTTTCTTGAATTTGACAGCCTCTGAAAAACTCACTCGTGCATGTTTTTTTTGGTTTTTTTTTTTTTTGGTTTTTTTTTTTTATTATTAGTTATATGCAGGCTTACTCAACTGTATGAATAGAGGTAATATACTATCCTGATATAAAATCGAAATATTGCCCTTCTCGAGCGAACGTCCCGTACTGAACAACTAACGACAGGTGTTATCATAGTCATATAACGTAACACATTGCATATACTGTTGCAACGGTAATTGTTGACATGCAGTTGACAATCAATATTTGCGAGAATGCTAAGAACTCTTTTTCTCTGGAGAATGAAAAATAACTTTCAACTATAATTCTGATAGAATTTCGCCATTCATTTGTCGGGCAATTCCGAGACTCTTGGCTAAATTTCACCAGTGACGATATAAATAGGCCACAAAGCATGACCTCGGTGTTTAAGTGACATATCAACCCTCAGTCTTCGCCGGGAGGTTAAATCATTTACACAACATGCCATTTATGAACTATATTTCGTTGCTTATTTTCATTACCAACAAAAGGATATTTTCTTGCGTTTCTTCTTTACTTTAGGTTTTGCTTTCCCCTGTCTGTTTCCAGGTGTTCTTTTACTAGGAGTTTTTCTCGATTTCGAAAAGCGTTTCTCTTTGCTTTTCACCTCCAGGCCTGGCTTTTCATCCTTAACCACAATAAAAATATTGATTGCATTACTTGGTTATATTGATTGAATTTTTTACTTGATTATGGGAATTAACATGACCCTCTGAGATCTTTTGGTAACAGACGTGAGGAATTCCTCGGAATGTTTTCATTAAACACCTAATGGGACGTTTGGGCTTTCTGTTGCATAAATGCTATATATAATAGTTTGCAGGTATTTATGCATACAACTGTTATCTCTTAATACTGTATCCTTACATATTGCATGTTTATGCCACGTGAATTGACCTTATTCAACCAAACTGTGTGTTTATGCGGGACTTATTAACGGTCAAATTCAATGTGAGTCTATCCAAAGATTTTTGAATTATTATCCGCACCCTTTTGTTTTCGGTTCGCGGTAGCACCAGGCGAATAAACCTAATGTACACGGAAAAAGTCTCAAGCAAATCACTAGAGAGCGATGATCGTCGGTTCTTAGCTTGGAATGAAGCCCCCAATGTTCCCATTGGCCGAACTCCCAAAATTGAGAGGAATCTAACCCTAATACCACAACCAACCCCAAACTCCAACCTCAACACGAATCCCAATCCTAACCCAACCCTATACCCACCCCTATCCGAACCCTATACCCACCCCTATCCGAACCCCAAACACACAACCATGATACTGGGCACCAACTTAGAGCTGCCCTATCTGGATTACCATTTAGCTGTTGCAGGTAAGCAAGTCTCACCAGCTTTGTGTTAACGAGAGTAGTTCTCCGTCCAATTTCATTATGCATAACGTGCATATGTCACTGAAATCGAATTTTAAATCATCAATTGCGCAAAATGATTCTAATCCATCGCCATCTGTTTTATTAAGAAAAAAATCATGCCATGGGATGCGAAATAATAATGATATCAACAGAAATAGCTTCAGTGGTGTGTTATAGATTTGAGCGGAAGCAAATATAAAAGACGGTTCAGTTCACATACCGTAGAACGCGAATTCAATTGAACTTTTGATGTGGGAAACAAGTCGAAGATATCCTATCTTTATTCGACTTGCCAACGAATTGGAAAGTATGGGAGTTGGACAACACCAACTTAGTAAGACGGCAAGTCAGTGCGTCGACCGTAATCTTTTTTCCATTTAGTATATTGGTAACGGATGGAGCATCCAAAATTTTAGATTATCTTAGACTATTGGGGTTCCTCCCAAGATTTTACAGCAGGTTGGTTTTCTATCCGGTATCGAGTGAAAATCGGTAAGACTTCGGTAAACGCAATGTAATCTCGCAGGCCGTCAACCAGAATACTCTAAACAGTGTTTGTATATGCAAAACGAATCCATGAATAAGACCTGAATTCCCTAGAATACATGTGTAGACACACCAAAACATAAACAACTGTAATAAATAATTAATAACCGAGAGTGAGGTTTGAACAGGAAAGTATTTGCCTGAGGTTTTTGTACCGACCGAGCAAGGAAAAAGCTAGTTCTGTGGGAAAAAACCGAAGGCAAATACTTCAGGGCAAACGAGGTTAATAAGGTACTTATTACATGGCTTTTGGTTGGCTTTTAACGGGTTTTAGTCATTGTTGTTTAACCAACCTCGTACCTAGCTCGTTTTGCTTCTTCTTTGAACCAGTTGAAAATTCCTTTATTGTACTGGTATATAATTAGCTCAATTTTAGTTGTGCACAAACGCTGCACTAGTGATCCAGCACATTCTTTGGCTCGGAATTTTTCAATGTAGATTCTTAATTCTTCAAATTTCACGAAAATCAGCTAGACGATTTTCCCACCAAAACTTATCGGTTCGGAATAAACTTATGGGATCGGGTGCCAGGTAGTCCAATATTGTAAAATATCGGAGCGGTCACCGACCAATCAGCTTACGTAATTTCGTTTACAGACCGAAAAACGAGCTCAGGCATATCATACAGATTATTTTATTGTAACAGAGTGTTTGGACTCCAACAGTCATAAAAAACCATGCCTCGACAGAGCATACACATGCATAAATGAATTCCATTTGACTTCAATAAAAATAAAGGACAACGAAACTGGTGCTATGACAATACCAAGCAAACTCCTGTCAAGTTACGAAGATCTAGAGTCAACCTCTACCTAAAAGTGATTAGTGGTACCTGACAATCATTTTCATGGCAATTATCCCCTACTGGACTTTCTCTTCCATTGGAATCATGATCACTGTCTTCGTCAGTTTTATCAAGATTCATAATCATTGTTTTGAACTAAGATTGAAAAAAAAAATAAAATAGACCAATGATAACGATTATCGTTTTGTCCGATCATAAGCTTCAGTGGAACGTTACCATCAAATTATTGGTCAATCTAGACATTACAAGCAATCTTTGTTTGCTTGTAAACCCTTTTCTCACAAGAGGTACTTACTTCTAAATACTGTGTAACAAGTTCATTTCCAGACGGTAACACACCAGATGACTCAAGGCATGAGATCACCTGACTTGGATGAAACTTAACACCAACTTTCCGAGTTATTCCTTTGTCGTAAGCTTTACTTGGTTCAGAAGGCGAATACTTTCGACATTTACTAAAACGAACGAATAAGCAACAGTCAGGTAACAGTCATTCGATGGATCTCAGCATGTCTACAGGTTTTTAAGAAGCATCTGTTACATAGCTAGAGACTGCGCTTTTGCACGATTTCTAGCAAATATATTGATTTAGTATAATTACACAGGTTATTATCAAAAATCCTGCGTGGAGATTGGCCAAAAATTATGCCACATTTCCCAATAACCACCTACAGGTGAATATAACAGTAAAGCCAATTATGCGAGATGGGGGCTACCTTTGTAGATGATACCAAGAAATTTTTAAAACAATTTGTTTAGGACTTTCTTTCTTTCAAATGACCATCTGTGTAATTATACTAAAACAATTATTCGCCTCAGGCTCAGTGAATTTTTTATTATATTATTACTATACAATTGGAATTATTCAAGCAGAAAGTTTAGGCCAGTCGAAACTATGGCAATCTAGTGTGACGTATGAAATGTTAAGTTGGTAATTTCACAAATTCTGATAAGTCATCGTCACCTGTCTTTGTATGTTTTCGCCTAGTCTCAGTACTGGTATCATAACATTCCAACTGATGAACCCCCACTGATGTGAACCCCCAACATGAAAACCCTAGAGGAAACTCTCATGGAGTCCATCAAGTGGACTCCTGAGTAATTATCCAAGAATTAAAAGTTTGCTCAAACATTCCCAGCGGATCATATGCCTGGTCAGAAGAAGGAACCATTTATTACAAACCATATTGCTCTCCAAATAGATCTTCACATTTACACTTCCTTCTTGGTATATTAACACTATTTCGATACCGTTTGGTAATATATCACACTATAACAGATTCGACCAGCACCTATATTCCATACATTTGCCAAAAGTAACTAAACACAAATATTTCTCCTCATGTTCGCAGTAGAGCTACGTGCGAGGATAATAATTAACGGCGAACCTTATTTTGGTACCCAGGGCCAACTACCCCCTACCCACATCGCTATACGGTACTGGAAATTATCTCGACGCAGTGGGATGAATACGAAGTTGAGTGGGCCGCTGGTGGTCTTTTATTATGAATGTTTTATGAGATGCTATTCCCCACATTTGGGGCAGCTCAAAATCTTTACCATGTCAAATGCGACTTTGTAATCTTTTTCATTCATTTAAATGGACAAAGTGAGTTAGAAGTTGGTATCAGACTGAGAAACAAATCAATAAACACGTTTACATAGTAATGTCGAAGTATGAGTATTTAGTGTGAGCACGGTAAGTAATCGTGAACTCGCGCCGTAAAAATGTGCTGAAATTGCCGCATTATATACAATAGCAATACACCATATGGAAAATATTCGAGAATCTACATAATTATCCAAAATATAAGAGAGTATCTTTCACCTGTCGTTTAAGCTGTATGTTTCTTTTAAATGTTGTCGAAGGTAAAGCAGAAGCATGCAACTTTGCCATGATCTCCATATGCTTTCGATGTTTGAACAATTTTCAGGCAAACGTGCTGAAAGAGTAAGGAAAACATAGCATCGAGAAAAAAACACGAAAAACGCCGTCTTGTTTCGCTTCTATTTGTTTAATTAATGGCGAATAAAGTTTTTATGACAAAAGATGCGATCTTTATTATATAGGTGTAATAAATCTATTCCGCCATAAAGGTGCCAAATCTTTTTAAAATACAATTCAAACGACAGATTAATCCATGCAGCTGGACAAGAAGCCTCTTCAGAAACTATTCTCGCAAACCCATCAAACAAAATGACTAATCTCTTCCTCAAAGCATTCTCAAGCGTCTTTGCTAGAATCATTCCTGAAGTAGCTCAATGACATTTCATAGGGCTTTGTTTGAAATACCAAAGGCATAAGTGCTTTCGTTATGTTGTGGCGGTAGCTATCATACATTAAAATTAACAAAAAAGGGATGCGGCTTGTAGTTTGAAGAGGTTTTTTACTTTGATCATGATTTATTGCTTAACTTTAGCCAATTTAGATCGATGTACGAGTCATTATCTAAGTTTTAATCATCCTGCGAGTGATTAAAACGCTATCAAAAATTTTATAAAACTGGACCCTAAGCAATAAAATAAATTCTGATTTTCTTTCATATTTCCCACCAGGATCAGTACTTAAAAATTGCGTAAAAGATTCTGTGTCGAAGATCGCCCGCTCGAGCACAGAATAAGAAATGACCAAAAGGGTCACTCGAGGGTGTAACGTGTCCTCACTTTTTTGGAGCCGTTCCCATACTCTTCGCTCGGCCAAAGTCTTCACAGCCAGTAAACCGCAGCCAGCTCAACAAGGATTTAATCTACGAAATGCGGTGTTGGCTCAGTAAAATGGCTATATCTTGAAAAGTATTTGACCGATTTTCATTCTACGAAGACTGGTTGAAGAGGAAAGGTAAGTGATAATATTTCTGGTAACTAAAAGTTATAAAAAGAATCCCAACTGTTAAATTTAGACGTATGACATTATTTATACGTATTTATACGTATTAGTTGCCATAACAAGGAACAATAATAAACGTTATAAACAAATCAACCCATAGTTTTAAGTCTAACACAAATCGAAGTTATTTCATACATTACATAAGAAATGCCTGTTGTTGGATAGCTGTGACTGTACCAGGGTAATGTGTGACTCTGTATGGTCGTTATTCGTTGTGACCTTAATTTGTCTCAAAAACGCTTAATATTGCTTCACGAACTTGATTGTTGATTACTGAACCTTATACTAGCGCACAGACTTCAATATCTAAGCCTTAGATTAAGCTGACAGAAAAATAATTCACCAGAGAAAGAAACGAAACTATATTGACTGTGTAGGCCGCACGAGTGGCCTACTCATATAGGAGATATACGTCTAAATTTAACAGTTGGGAATCTTTTTATAACTTTTAGTTACCAGAAATATTATCACTTACCTTTCCTCTTCAACCAGTCTTCGTAAAATGAAAATCGGTCAAATACTTTTCAAGATATAGCCATTTTACTGAGCCAACACCGCATTTCGTAGATTAAATCCTTGTTGAGCTGGCTGCGGTTTACTGGCTGTGAAGACTTTGGCCGAGCGAAGAGTATGGGAACGGCTCCAAAAAAGTGTGAACAAAAACTTCAAAGGTTCCGACGCGAGTGACCCTTTTGGTCATTTCTTATTCTGTGCGCTCGCGTAACCCTTTGACTCTTAATAAGGACATATTAAGGCTTTAAAGATTTTGTTCTGGTTAACACAAGGCGATTTTATTCACCAGAGGAGAAAAGGGTTAACAAGTTTGGGTTTCTTTCTCATTATTTATTTTTTACCACTTTTACAACCGATCAAATATCACAAACTATAATGCTCATTCATGATCAAACCAAAAGTGGTTGCTTAGTAGTCCTAGTTTAGACAACGTTTTCCTTCAACTTGTATGGCTTGCATCATCAAAGTACTCGGTACACATGAACACATTTATGCATTCCTAAGATAGCCAAAATAAAACATTCGCATCCGAACTGGATGGGATTCTTTATGTCTCGCTTTGTAAATACTTAAGAAAAAGAAAAAAAATATTTAAAAAACCTACTCCGAAATACCCAATATAAACAAACTGCCAAGGCACATATTTGAAATTGTTGAAGGAAGCAACAAATCAAGAGACTTAAATCCGGAAAAAGAGAAAAATATACACTATGATAAATAATTTAAGTACTATAGTCTCGTACCTATTAGGTTCTCAGCGTTCTCTTCCATGTCATCATCGACAGCTTTATCATCTGCTTTTACTGGTTTCAGTGCCTGAAATACAAAAATTCCTGATGGTTTACGACATGAACACAAAACCTCTTGATGCAACAACTATATGCTAGCGGGAAAATTTGGTTGTTAAAATTTGTAAAATTTGATAGAATTTTTGTTAACACTGAAACTCATATGTCGAAAAACCTATAATCCCGAGTTAAACAGAGAAATTCTGCGGTATTTTCTGTCATAGAAGGAACCACTATTTTCTTAAAAAGTTTGAAAACTGTCCGTTCAAATGTTATCAAAGTGGTGCTGAAAGAAGATTTGTTTATTATATGCTTTGTACAACTCAAGAAAAAAGTCAATGACTAGATTCTCCGTTGACAAAACTGAACTTTCGAAGTTGTTTTCAATTTGTTTGTTTCCGTGTAATCAGGAAAAATCTTTAATGTCATCCGGCCAGCTTAACCACCGTCGCTTTCTTTAGCTGCCAAAATTATTTTTTATAGGCAATGTCGGTTCAACGTCTGAAAGAAGTATGAAGTGCGAAAAACTTGCAAGAATGTTAAGCCACCTCAACTGGTTAAAACAAACCATGACACACCCGTTTCATACCAACAGCCTAGAAGCCAATTAAGCCTCACACAACAGCATAGGACCAAAAACCATGACCAGCCGACAACTTCAAAAAGTATAAAATAAGTCATCCTCTGTCTGAGGATGACTTTGAAATAAAGCCGAAATATCACAGTTTCAACAATAGTTTTATCTTGTATTGACTCATATCTTGAGTTTTCAAGATGACTTTATTCTTCGGAATATGTTTTATTTTATACAACAGCATAGATAAACAAACCTGCTGAAAGCATTGCAGCACGTTTATACCGGAGAAAGATAATTTCGTATCGATATTGTGAATGATAAATAGAGGTTCCGCTAAAGTAGAGAATGGAAAATAAGCTACGTTGTCCACCAGGTAGAGTAATAATTCCAAGTTGTTCTTCTAAAAGAAAAAATGCAAATATCAGATTTAGTACAGCTTCAATTAAATTCATGCAACACTCCGCCAATCAGCCCAACAGGTCTGGTAACAGATATGCTTCCCATTCATAAGTGTTAATTACCTTAACCGACGGAAGTAAGTTATCAAGAATCGATGTTCACTAGAGCAATTCATAAATTCAATGACAATTTTTTAAATTTCAATAAGGCTTACCAAATTTCATGAACGCCAAACGCAAATTCATTTGCAACCAGGAACTAATTATTTCGTCAAACAGAATTTCAGTAACATCAATAAAAATAATATTAATCAAACATTCATTAGCGTGAAGAAGAATCCAAAAGGAACGTGCGCCATCACTTTGGGTACAAAATAAAATTTCATTATGTTAGACGGACAAATGTGACTGAATTGATTGAATAATATAAAATTTGTTTAGAGAAATCTGGGATCTAAATTGTTAATCTAGACGTGATGTGAATTTTCAGCAAACTAGAGTCAAAGCCCGGATATTCCTACAGGGATGTTTCATACACCATCACCAACTCTTTTACTGATATGGGACATCAAAAGAGTTTTGTTCTACCGCTTTTAAGCCCACTCAAAAGCCATTGAAAACTGTATAAGCCGGTGGCTTTTAAGAGGGATTTTAAGGAATTTTATTTAACCCTTTAATGCATGAATTTTTTTTCCTTTTGTCCTTTGTTCTCTCTTTATACCTTTAACGATCAGTGTCCAATACATCGGACAACTAGAAAAGAACAAATGAAAACAGGCACGTCGGAAGCGGGGGACCGCGGCCCCCCACACTTTTTTTGTTGGGGGGGCCCAGAGCATGTGTGGGATCCCCTACTTTTTAAGACAACACAAGTGTTCCAGTTTAAGTTAAGAAGCCATATGTACATGTATTGAAAAGTCTGAACTGCGTATATGAATTTGAAAATTTGATTCTTGAGGAGACAGGACAGAGAGGCCGCAGATTGCTCTATTGACTGTTTCTATTGACTGTTCCTAATGACTAGTAGTTACTCCTATTTTGACCCGATCACTTGCACTGAGTAAACGAACCTCTAGAAAATCACAAATTCGACTTCAATCAACATTCAGGATATGGTTTTGCCATCTGTATAACGACGGCAACGGGGCATTGGAGTTTTTACCCTTGGATCACGCTCACATACACATCCATACGGAGATTGGAACCTCACCGCCCGTCCCCCCCCCCACTTTTATTGTCGTTCAAACGCCCGTGAATTAAAAAATAAAACGAAAACAAAGAGTGAACGAGCATGCACCTAAAGACGAAACTCTGACATTAAATGGTTACCCAAAATTTTGTAAAAACAAGCAGTTTTCTATTTACAGATAGGGATTTCATCGAGTCATAAGTTCTTTAAAAATTACCTTGTCATCATCCAGCATTCGCAATAATGACAGTAGGAAGGAACGCCTGTGTTGACGGCTTGAACGAAGTATTAGGTACACATGACTAAGAACACTGGTATGGTCATCACGAAAACCACGAATGACTGGTTCATCCTTACAGCAAGAAAACAGGAAAATCAAACATGAAACATTTTATTAACAAATGTAGACCATTAAACACCCCGTATATTTCCAAAACAAAAATATTTAAACAGAAAACTCCGATAAACACACAGCCTTGCTTTTAGAAGGTTAGGAAATAAAGCCAAGCTAAGAACCAACCTCTGGTGTTTGCCAACCTCTAACCAATTCAAATGAAGAAATCAATCATAATTTGGAGTCATCAATTGGATTACGGTTTCACGCGGGAATTTTGGGAAATATTTTTGAAAGCTCTCTTTACTTCCCTAGTGCATCTATAATTGCATGGAGCACGCCAAATCACGAACCATTTCTTTTATAACATAGAATTAGTCATAAAATAACCGAAACAAGCTTAACTTCGCGAATTGAAAATCATTTTCTCCTTACGTGAGCCAAAAATTCGGAAAATCTTTGAATGCCGGCAAAACGATCAGGTGATGCTCACGTTCTTAGGCTTTGATTTTTTTTTCAATAATTATTCAAGAAGCGACTTCAGTAACTCGAAGTGACAACAATCTTTGTTTCAAAATGTTTTCCCGCGCTGGCCGAGATTTCTTTCTCATTAATGATTCACACAGCGAGTTCAGTAACTTGAAGTACCTAGACTTTTATTTATTTGGATGTTTTTTATTTTAGTTTTCCAAATTTTTCCTGCGCTCGATCAAGAAATGTACCACGCACTGGACCCAATCGGTGTTTTATACCATTTACGCTATAAATGTATTGATGACGTGCAATCAATCCCTTAGGGTTCAAAAGACAATGATACGGCGGCCATGTTGGAGCCACATACAACAGAAGTCAATGAGATCCTTTTGTGAAAGTTCCACCAACATGGCTACCATGACGTCACGTGCAAGCCACCTATTCAAAGGGAAATCCAAATAACAAAAAAAATAGGTATGCAATGCATACATGCGTCTACTGTATTCAACATGTACAGTTGTGAAAGAAAAATCAAACGAAATTTACGGACTATCAAAGTGTTTTTCTTTTTTTTGACAGATAACTTTCAGTATGGTAATGAGTAAATGATAACTTTTTGATTTGGTTGTTTTTGATTAAAGAGGTGTTTTAATAATATTTCACAATTCTATCACTAATTTACGAAAACTACTGACAACAATAGCAGAAACAAACAGGAGTAGGAGAATTGCAGTCGCGTACTTCTAGTTATTGCAAAAAGATGTCATGGATACTTTATATCAGTAATCAAATTTTCGGGAATCAAATTGACGGTGTTTACAAGTCCAAATCATAGTAGTATTTGCCTGGTTAAAGGCTTTAGGTTTATAAATGTAATATCGGTGACCAACAATGTCCTCCTAAAGCGTGAGGCCATTGCGGGGAACATTTCACTGGAATTACATCGTTTCCCTCACAAGTCTTTCGGAGACTGGACCCCACTTAACGGCTTAGCTGCAGTTGCTATGGCGACTGGGTTACGTAGTGGAGATGTCTTTTTCCCGTGAGTGAGCAAATGAGTCTTCCCTTCAAAGTTCATTGACGTGACAGTGATTTAACAAGTGTAAAATGGAATTAAGGAAGTTATATATGACAACATAAGAAAAGAGGCCATCTCTGTGGCTCAATTGTTTTCGCTTCTGTTAACTATAAATCGAATATTGCATTTTTTCATAGTTAAAACGTATCCCGCTACTGCCTACTTTCATATTTACCATTTCTTTTCAATGTATTTTGAGAGTACCCTAGGATATATTGAGGTCAAAAGAGTTAGTTGTTATTCTGAGTAAGCTTAACGCGGACGCATGACTACTTGTCTACATGCGATAGCGGTGCCGCATTGTTTGAATGTTAACTGCAAAAAATAAAAAAATATTCTGATAAACGTCCACCGAAGTACAAATGGAATGGAGATTTGTACGTAAAATTTAGTGCAAAATTGACAACACGTGTAAAGATGACTCAGTCTGTCTCCCTCTTGGAGTCGGTGATGACATCACCAAAACTTGCAGAGGACATCTTCCCCCACGAAATTTCCGTTCAGTGGTCCTTTAACATGAACAATTTAAGTTGAAACCACCAACTTAGTCATCTTACCCTCACTAGAAAATATTTTCTCAGTTCGAACAATTAGAAAACTGAATCCAGAGCCAGATCGACTACATACAGAAGCTCTAAATCTCGTGGCCGTGGCGTAGCCAGTTCAGCAAATAGCATTGAGCGTGATGTAGTCGCCAGCTCCGAACATTAAGTTCGAATTGCTTTTGTAACCTTCCACAGTATGTAATTTTGTACTAACGGACTCTTTCGTCATAACACGTCAAAATGACTTGTCCAATGCCACATATATAGTTAGAAATTTCCTAGGTCACGACAAAGCTCCACTGTTGCTATGGCAACAGTAGACGCGAAAACGATAAATAAGAATCGTTGATTAATTTGATCATCGTCAGGTACTTGTGATCCTCGTTAGGTTGTAGGGTAACTCCCAAAACGTTTTCAATCATGCCATCTATTGTTTAAGTTTGTATTTTGCGCGAAGGTAACCTATTGCTATTTATTTACTTATTTATTTATTTATTTATTTAAACTTATTTGAACACGGTAACATTGCAGTTTAACACTGGTTTTCAAATGGCCGTTCTTCATGGTTATTTATTTTGCTAAAAATACCTGATGAAGGACTTTTTGTAGCTCAAAAGACATTTTGACTCCAGCCAGAACTTTCATCTAAACAGGGAGTAAAACAGTACCGTAATGCATTCATAAAAATGGAATCGGTCATTTAAAAATTTCGGAGACAATTTAAAATAACACACTGTAAACGTAGTTCCGAATTTCATCAGAACACTCGCAAATAATGTAGATTCCTAAACGTAGAATTAGTTTTAATCCATCTCTTCAACTCGTTACTCGGGATACTTTTGAAATTTGTCCATGCATTCAACTGTTTGCTGGCTCTGTTCACGGATGACACCAAAACCTTACAATAGGTGTCTACCAACCAAAACGCCGGGTTATTCGATGCCCCTCGGACGTAAGCTTACAGGAAGCTATTCCACACACTTGGTTAAATTAAATTTGCCATTGTATCAAGTTATGGTTTCACTGTCTAATATTCTCACGTTTGAGGTGAAACACGATGCAAGAGTATGCCACTGGTTCAATTTTAATATATTTCTTCCAAAATTTTTTAAGTCGAAATTCAACTGCCAAACCATTATCAGCAAGTTTGAAAGAAAATGGGGCGACCATGGTTTGTTTCAGTTCTCTTGTCTGTTGGGCTCTTATTTTCTCCAGGTTTCACTTCGACCAGTGCTGAGCTTTGAACACTTCGTAACTGGCATTTTTTAAAGTCATAATTTCAAGCTTAGTTTACAGAGAACGTACCAAAATAAATTAAATATCGAGAAAATTCAGGATTAACTCAGATTTTCACGTAGTTTAATGGTTGCAGATAATTCATGTGACCAACCATGTTGTCACTTACAAGAATTTTAAGTTTTTCTATAACGAATACTGGAATAAGATTGGCTGAAAGAAATCGCCAACTTCTAGGATTTGCTTTCAAGTGCGGCGAAAAAGCCGACCATGATTGAGATCAGTTTTATCAGGGATCACCAATTGGAATCATTTGTGTGCCGGTTTGTTTCAACTCAAACCCATGGTAATTTCTAGTGAATAGCTTCTCTGACGTCCCTTCCAAATCACTCGAATGAACGCTAGTATCGTTCAAATCTACAATGTGTCAAGTAATTTGGATAGCGAAGTTCAATGCAGTTGAAAATGCTGCTGGAACAATAGTGCTGTCACTTGGAGAAAAAGTTTACCCAAGCAAAAAGTTGCAAATGTGGAGAGCAAAAATAAACAAAAAACTGAGTTACGAAGTATTTAATATACTTTTTCTGAGCTAAAATTTATACTTAATGATGAATTTCAACCACAGCTTTGGTGAAGAAATATATACAAGTGGGGAAAAATTTAAAAAAAAAACCCAGGAAAAAAACCGATTAACGACTACAACACCATATATGCCCATTAAAACAGTATAATCTATTTTGGTATTAGTTTGTGCAAATCATGTGCATCAAGCCTTTGCTGCAATGGCCGGTCCCTTGGAATTAAATGAAAAACGTGACAAATTATAATTAAGTAATCAATAGGGAATTTCTAAAAACTGTAAGTTGCTCAAGTGAAGTAAAAGAACCAAAAATGTAAAGTACACTCCAAATCCTCCCAAATGTTCCTGGCGTGAAGTAAGAAAGTATTGCTATTCCCTTACTTAGTACTATGGGTTCTTGATGAGAGGGCACTGACATTCATCTACTGATGCGTCCTCAAATAAAAGAGACGAAAGCTAAGTGAAAACTAATTCACGTGCAGTCTCAGGTTACCTGAACAAATCCAGGATATTTACTGTCAATTTCTTCTAATCTTTGTGCTGCTTTAGTTCGAACTCCTTGCTCACTGTCTGTACCAATTGCGATTAGATATGGAACGCACTGATGGCAATCAAAAGAAGAAAGCTAGAAGTCGTTACACTTATACTTGGTGTCACTTCACTGGGAATGTATGTTAGGTTTAACTAGTTAGGTTTAAAGGCTACGTATTGCAGGAATGGATAAAGTTACTCAAGTAAAAGTGCTACTCCTGCTAATACGGAAAGTACTTGAGTAATAGCTGTACAGTAACTATTTAACTGTATTGGGACGTATTCCGTTACCATGCTACATTTGGTAAGGACAGTTCGTTCTAATCCCTAATTTAGTTCAGGAAATGATCATAGATTTAAGGAGTGACCAAGATATTGAATTCGTGGAATATTTGGACAGTTTTCTTCGTTTGGTGAATTAATGTGTGACGTCATCCTAACGTCATCTGAAAATTCAAAAACTCCATAATTATCGCGATTGTCAGCATTACATGCTATGTTTTTGAAAGTCATTTGAACCAGAACTACAACCTATGAAAAAGAATTAACAATTTTCCAAATACAAGTTTAGTGCGCTTTTCAGATATAAAAGGTCTGTATCTTTCACTTATCGAACATTCTTAAAACCCATGTACACTGCCTGGGGAAGACAATCCAGATTCTTACCACTCTGAAAAAATAATGAAACTTCTGCACATACGAAAATTACACGATTTTTCCCATGTCGATGATGTCACGATAACGTCATAACGACACATCCTCAAACAGTTGAACTTTACGCAGATATACACCCATAAGTTACCCTGGTTGGTCCTGAAATCTCTAAAGCGTTCCTTTCAACGCACGATAGCCAGCAAAGGTAAATACGTCTGAACACCAGTTTTGCTAGCTTTTACACACCTCATGCTTCCCTTGGACACCTTAGAATTTCCAAAGTAGCGAACCCTGTTACTTTCGGTTCTAGTCCTAATTAGATGCCGCTACTTTCGGGGTGTGTCGAATTTTCGGGTGGCAAAAAAATGTTAACTTCACTTCAGCTGGATATCTGATATCGTTGAAGAAATTGTAGATAACTTACTGCACAGAATTGTAAAAAGGCTTATCCTTTGTTTCTGTTCGGTTACACAATGAAACTTAATATATTCATATATCTTTGTACTGTGTATCTTTTAATCGAAGGGAGTGCGTATCATCCTTCACAATTTAGTGCTTTATCATTTAGGAAGACGTTTACGTCTTGTTCGTAATGAAATTGTGAACTATCGACTTGTAACTTTCTTTCCTGCATACATTACATGCACACACATGAATGTTTCTGGAGGAATCATGACTCCAAAATTCATCTATGTCAGATTAAGAAATTACACGATACTTTCGCGGGCCGCTACTTTGGGAATTCTACAGTAACTGTGAAATGTTTATAGCCCATATCTCCAAATTTGGCAGAGAAGGAAAGCGATAATCCGAGCTTAAGCTGGTACGGTAATATCAGAGAGTCTTCTGTTTCCATGGAAGCAAAAGCAATTAATAACAACCTCGAAAATTCGGTTTTTTCCAGTAAGCGGAAAAGCCAGGTATCAACTTATATCCTGAGTTGTAACAATTTTACACTAAACAAATCTTATCATGTGATACAAAACCAGATAACATTCTAATACAATTTTTTTAACTTTTTAAGTCAGTCTACATAAAAATTAATATCGCGTAATTCCTCTGTTTAACTCATGTTTTTAGGTTTTCCGCCAGGAAGTTACTTGAGTAAAAACGTAACTTCAGTAAAAAAGTGCAGCTGCTTCGTGGCTGCTCACCAGACATTTCCACAAAGGACGTTTGAGTGAGTGAGTGACTGTTGAAAAGGGGCATCCCTTGGCACATTAGTATCACAAGTACTCATATAAACCATTCTGTCACATGTAACATTAACATGGCCACAAGTAGTCGAACAAAAATCTCCTTGATAGATAAATCGGTTATTCCAATTGAGACACCACTTCCATGAAAAAAATTAACTTGCTGTCTCATTTTTGTGTATCGAAAATATTCTATCACTGAGATTTTTAAATAGTAAATTCGAGTATAACTGTGCCAGACGAATGCGAATCAATCGATAGTCGATGGACAGACTTGACTCGCATGAAAGAACTGTTTTTGAAGCTGTTAAAAAACCTAACATTACGTGCTTTATCTAGTCAAAAACACTCGGTTGTTGGCAACTATTTTAAAACTTACAAAGCATTACTGCTCGTTTTTTAAACATAACACATAAATTCGCCTGGACAATCTGAACATAACAGTTAAAACACATGCTGATATCGTCACGTTTTCTTATGTACCTGAACGGGGTGCACCAATCCTTGTCTCAAAATCATGTTTACTACAGTCAGTGCTGATAACCTAACCATTGATTGAGGATGTAAGAACGTTTCCATCATACGCTTTAGATACAGCTGCATGATTTCACTAGTTGTTCTAAACGGGTAAAGGATATTTATGTCAGTATATCAGCCTTCACAACTAAACCCATAACCCACTAAATCAGAATCGTGATTAAGTTTTACGACTGTAATTACCAACTAAACAACGCCAATATTGCCCCAGTTTATCAGTTCATTAACTAGATGAAAATAGTTCGTCGAAAAAACATGAATTTGTGTTGTATTCTAACCAGATACTTTATGCTCCCTTTACCCGATATTAATTTTTGGGTAGTTTTTTGGGTATAGTTGTTCAGAATGCGAATGATCACTTTATCAGAAGGGGTTTCGTTTGCTCACAATATAACAGTGAGATTGATTTGATAATGTACTCGTATTCAGGCCCCTCGCATACGTCGCCATTCAAACGTTTGCCCCTTTGTTCCGGTTACACAAGTTATGAAGTGCCCATGAAACGAAAATTAAATTTTGTCTTTTCAAAACAACTTATGAAATGATAACGAAACACCTATTGTTTTTCTGCTCTTTACTTCATTCTTGAGATATTTCAAGTTGTTTAATATGTAAATCAAACGATGTCTGAAGTCAGTTGGTAAAACAGTATTTTGACCAGTTGGATAATAAGTTGTATCTCCCAGATTATTTAACGAAATTATCTGAAAGTCTGTACATTAGTTCAGTTGATGAAACTGAATAACTGCAAAACATGACTTTTCAAGAAGTCATATAGCTATGGACAGATAGTGAAGTCAATGATTGTCTTCTTTTTGGTTGTTTCTCCACTCAAATTTGTTGCGTTATTTAAATTGACTTCAATTTCGATTTGTAATTTTTAAAAATATTTTAAAATATGAATACAACGAAATACGATCATGAGTGGAAACCTTCGTCAATTTATTGTCGACAATAGTATACACATCTGGTTTTCTTACCCAGACTGGGTATCTCCGAGCTCTTTAAGATTTTCTTGATTACTTTTCTGTTTCCCTAGAAGAGAAAGTCATTTAATGAAAACTATTATGTCAGGACAAGCCAGTCATCTTTGCAAAAAATCCTTAACTGCTTACAGTCAGAGTCCCGCACATGCAAAACATTCTCTTCTTCGACCAAGTGCAACTGGAGATTTTTTAAAATCTACAAAGTCAAAAAAAGCCACTAATTAGTAAAATAGGAAAGAGATGTAAAGCAATGCATGTAAGGCAGAATACAATCTCGTCTAAAATCGATATGGTGTTCAACGATACTACTCGTATCAGTAGGTTGTTGTTGGTATAGGTGGATCAAAAGTAATCTCATATGGTCTCCAGAGAGCCAGATATGAAAATTATACGTTAGGCAAGCCCCATATCGGCTTCTTGTCCTTTGCCCATTTGAACGGGGCTACGTAAGCATCAAAAAAACGTTTCCCGTTTTTCTGCGGAGTAAAAGTAACAAAAGCTTGGGTGAACGAGAAATTAGTGAGGGAACAAGAGCCCAAAAGGGCAGGTGTATTTGAATTCTTCTTATCTTCCATTTTGGTTTTTAGAACTCCATGGGAATATGAGAAAATTTTTTTTTGGTTTTTAATAAAACATTCTGTAGAAAACAAGTAAAATGTACCGCTTATTTATTTAAATTACCAAATTTTAAATTCTCATTCGCAAAGGGTTGACTTCAAATTTTGTTTTTGTTTCTATGGAGTAACAAAAACGAAGCTTTCTATCAACCAGAGCGTCTATTTTTGAAATATTGTTTAACAGAATGGAATAAGATTCTCTCGTATACTAAAATATAAAAGAACGTCAAAAGAAAAATGGCAGTTTACCTTGCCTGAAGTAATTTTTTTTGTAAGGAGTAGTTTTCCTACTGATGAAGTATGTGATAGAAGAAGTAAGCAAACGAAGTTGTCATAAATCAAAGATTTCCCACACAAACCGTCTAAAACACTTTCCAAATATGAGTATAATTAACCATGCAAATTCCCTCAAACCAATTTCCTTAAAATTATACCAAAGTGAATCCACTAAAGCATCAGCTTGGGATTTCTTTCAGATAAGGCAGCTTTCGTTAAAACTTATAACCCAGTGGTAAACTTTTTTGTGAAGAAAATAGAAATTCTTCCGAGTAACAATTCTTCACGTCGTTCAACGGGCCAACACCTGTTGAATGACGTTAAGCTCCAAGGCCGTTTCTAGGTTTTATGGAGGATTGTTATGGGTTACAATAATTAACCCTTTAAATTCTGAATTTTTTTCTTTTGTTCTTTGTTCTTTTGTTCTCCCTTTGTTTTTGCTTTGTTCTTTCATGTGTTCCATTGTTCGTAGGTGACCGATATATCGGACATTGGGCATTAAAGGGGTTAAGTGTAGTCGTCGACATGATCAATAAATTATCAATATCTGTATCATCAGCATTCTCATGCTTACTGTTTAAATTCCTAAAATTAAATTTTCTTAACTCAGTCAATGATTATGCGACGAATGAACAAAAAGCTTATTATTGGATGCTTGGTATAAACAGCTTTGGGATCCGTCTTCGGTCGACTATAAAAACCTTAAAACACAACATGATGCCAACATTAGTCATGTTTGGGTGCTGTGACTCCATGCAAACGTCAAGACCGGTAGTTGATATTCGTCAAAATCAAAAGAGCTTGACATAGAAACGCTATAAGCATTAACTCTTTCAAGGCGGGAGCTCTCCCCTTGACGAATAAAATCGTCTGGCGTCAGCCAGAGTGAAATAATCTGGCGTTAGCCAGAGTAAGACAATGTGACTTTAGCCAGAGTAAAATAATAGAAGTCTTATGCCACCGGGAAAGAGTTCAACCTTATTTTGAGGACTTGAGTGTACGTATAAAATATTCCCTCAAATAAAAGTGGCCAGTTTCCCTTATACATCTGATGAATACAACTACCAGAATGCCTTTCGAAATCTTGTTTATGTTAATCGGAGCAATTGTCTTTCTATTCGCTTTGGGAATTCAACGTTTGCATGAAAATGAAAACACCGCAAAGTATTCTGCTTGCTGAATCCAGCAGACGTCATAAGGGGAACCGGCTATTGCCTCCTTTCCCCTCCTCTCGCAGGAGGGGTCTGTACACAGTCAATCAAAGCATGGTCTGGAAACTCGGCACAACTTCAAAGCGGCTGCTAAAGAAACTTGGTTTTACGGCAATTACTCAATCGGCACGATTGAGAGACTGAACCCGATTGTTTCTGTGCGTTGATTGCTTGGTTATTCTAAATACGTTGTGTTGTCAGGGATAATTCCGAATAAACCTAAACAAAAAGTTCGAACGAAGAGTTTCCAAACAAATGCTTAGATCGACTATGGTGTAATTCATACTACCAGTCTCACCTGCAGCTTTAGTTTAACAGAGGTACACCCAGGCGATAGCGTGTTTTGATACAATTCACGAGCTCCATCTTCCAGCAGTAGTTTTGGATAACGAATGCAAAGGAAACCTGAACAATAAATGAAAACCTCCTAGTTTGAATTTAGTTTAATTTAGTCTACGAAGCAAACCTAAAAGTCTGATTACTTTGATAAAACTCCTTCATCTAATTCACTTTGTTTGCTCATTTGTAATAAAAGACTTGCGGTGTTTTATAAGGAATTTATTAAAAATATCAAAAACACGTATAAATAATCGTCTTTAGGTTAAAACTTAAGAAACTGTGTGCTCAAAATAAATGAGCGCCCGACGTGATTTCCGTGAGCGTTATTTAATATTTTATGACTTCCGCATGTGACTCCTACTTTTCACCACAACCGCCCAATGTTTTTGGTTATCACGACGACATAAGCAAGATAGCTATTTAATCCTATTACAATTTCATATTCCACAATAGTATGAAATTAATTAAACGCTTTCCCGGCTGGACCAGTCTTCTGCAACTTTATTGCGGCTAACGCCAGACGATTTCACTTTGTTCGAGTGGGGAGGTCCTCCTCGGAAAGGGTTAATCAAGCGCAAGTAAATAAATACAAAAAGAATAAGTCCTATTAAACTTAAGTTATTTCACAGCCATCACTTAACTGTGAAACATAATTATACATGTTAACCATGCATTTACTTTAAAATTTGCTGCAATATCCGGGTAAAATGTTAAGAATTCACGGAGAACCTACCGATACCAACAATGGCCTTTTGTGAAATTTCTTCATCGGCGTTTTTAGAGAAGAAGATGTAAATTGTATAGACTTGACGAGATATGGAATCTTGCTTTACGGACATAGAAAAAGAAAGAAAATACAACGTTTTGTTCGAAAGTAGAGCAACGGACAACTTTCAATCGGGAAAAATCGATATAAAGTCAGTGCAGAATAAACTGCAATTTAGTACAGTCTAAACGCAGTAAACAACTGAAAGTAACAATGCATATCAGCTGTACAAGTTTTATTTAAAAATTTGCAATATCAAAGTTCCCAAGTTTCCATAACCAATGGTTCTGACTAAAAAGTCAGGGTCTTATAATTTTTTTTAGAGAAACGTTTGTAGTTTCTATATATTATCGTTTTAAAGCATCACTTACGTTATTTTGAGTCTTGGGCTCGTTTTCAAAATCAAAATGTTTACAGAGGAGACCCAGAGTAAACAATGATCGCAGTAACAGAGACCGATTTGACTTCAGCTGTGGCGATGAAGGATTCTGGATTAATTCACTTCTTATTTTTAATAAGAAACCTACAAAAATACCGAGTTTTTGGCATTTAAACGTATTTCCTGAGATATATGTCAAGCACGTGGGAGCGGGGAGATATCACGGGTTATGGTGGAACGTTCCTCAAGCTCATAACATAGAAAAAGTATTTCTGAACCTCAGAGGGTACAAGCTCGACAAACGTTCGTCTATAATTCGTAAACGTACTTTATTTATTACGTTTACTAAAAAAACAACTTGCTGTAAAACAATAAATGCAAAACTTTGACCCACCAAAATATCTCTGGAAGCAGTCTTTTACAAGTTTGTGATTGTGAGTCACTTTGTTGATCACAGCAGCAAGACAAGCGATACAACTCTGAACTACCTGAGTAAATTAGAATAAAACAAATTACAGCCAAGAACGATAAAATATTACACCATAAACTTACTAATGTACACTAAATACCCGTATCAGATTGGCAAACTCCTTAACTATATTCAGGCAACAATGGATCCGTGAGAAAGTCGATTCCCAAACAACCCCTTTTAGTTTCTCTTAGGGCAAAATATTTGAAGACTGGAGCAACGAAAACTGATTTCTAACAAAACAATTAGTTCATTTGCTATAAAAGTAGATTATTCTAGTTCCGATAAAACGACAAGTGGGTTGGGGCTCAGTGACAATCACATATTCACTTGACTAAATTCTTGAATTGCACTTCATATTTTGCTGTGGTATAATTGTGTGTTAGACTTACCGTCTGCCCTTGTTTAATAATTAGCTTCATAAGATCTTCTTCCATACTTGCCAGGAAAGCTTCACTAGGATGCTCCATGAGAGGTATGACAAGTTCGAGAATACGAGCCACATAATGGAGGATTAGGTGGTCACCTTGTGTCTAGCATGAAAAAACAATGGACGAATGCATACGTTGTATTTCACTTTGCGATGCTGCCCAGTTATGTTTAGACGGCACCACGGCCCACGGCCCCATTTCCGTAGTCTTCCGATGATACACAGACTCCTTTTACCAATTTTATTTACGGTTATATTTTAATTTTTATCGTTATTATTGTTATTACTTCTTGTTTTCGTAATTTCCCAATGAAGTCCGACAAAACACAGAAGTTCCACTGTTCCACCAGCTTGGCATATAAACTTAACCATGAGTGAACTGTCACTTGACGAGACTCCAAGTCGATATGAAATGATGTTCAAAGATAACAAGCCTGTTCACCGTTCGATCAATTTCCAATCTAGTCGTGGTTAGAATAACCGATTCCGCTAGACGTTACTCGTCATCGAGTCAACGTTGTAACATAGACTGTTGTACAAAATCCACGAACAGCCGACTACAGACTGTCGTGTTACGTAGCATCGTATTGTGCTTGTCCTGCATTGCATAAAACTATGCTGGCAAGCAGATACCTGTGACCTGAACATCAGTTTAACAATTTACTTTCACAGTGTCCGATATATCGGACAGCTACAGTAAAAGAACCAAGGAGAGAGCAAAAAATAAAAAAAATTAGCCTTGGTATTAAAGAGTTAAACTACATGCAGACAAAGTACGTCCTACAACATAGTTTTCAAAACCTTATTGATCTAGTCCGCAAAATACTATACTAATTACGGTATACTAATAACTAAATCCCCAGAACATGTCCATTCTGCCTACTGGAAAACAATGAAATACTATCCCGAAAAAATTATCTCTCAGTTTCTTACAAATGCGACAACCCTCGCCTGCGGCATATCGAAGATAATGCCATTTTTTTGCAATAATTTGTGCCAAAAGTGATAGAGTAGATAGGATGATAGATATTAAACTATAATAAGTTGTGACCCGCTGATTGGGTTCGAACTGTCATCGAGGCCTGAAAAAGCAATTTCGTGACCCCACCTGCTGTAAACAAAAATATAACACACCATTCTGCTAGCATATCGATTCGGATTACTCACATTGCACTTGGTACTGAGGTAAGGTTGCAGGGTAGTTGCATGTTTGACAACCATTGATGGATGAACTTTGCTCATGAGGTACAACGTCGTTAAACACCCGATCAAACGATGACTGTAAGAAGCTTTACCACCTGATTCAGCTGAAACATAAAATAGACAAGTAACGACAGATGTTAGCTATTTATCAGAAATATTCCTAACAAGTGTAACAGTAAAATAGGGATGTAGCCACGTAAATATAATATGTATAAATTCACAGATGTGCTTCTCACCAACAACTTTTTCTTCTAAAGTTAACAATCGATCCACCAGGCAATCAATAATTTGTGAACATGCTTCAATCACTTGTTTAGCCCCAGCAGACAAACTGTCCGACTCCTCATCGTTTTTGATCAGCTGGAAAAAAACAATATGGTCAAACTCATTAATAATTCATAAGTTTAAAATAACAGAAATAGATATAACACATATTTCTTTGAAAAGTTACAGACTCTCAAGGATTGTTTCACCGATTGAAAAACTGCTGTAACGGAATACACACTGTATTAAAAACTGTTCAGCACATTTATGGCATGCGGGTGTTTATGTTATTGTGGGTAATGTAGTTGACGCCTTTTCCGTTTTTTTAATTTTAATGAATAGGTTTTATTTATTACAGGGTGAAATAAAGAAAATAAACCACTTTTATAGTTTGGTTTCGATTCTCTACACTCCCGCTAGCTCTGGATTCGCAACAAGCCAGAACAGTTTTGAATTAGAAATGAATACCTCAACGTCACAACACACTGAAACCAGTTTCAAGGTCACGAAACGACGTCAAATGCTAGTTCGTCAAAATGTGTCTGATAAGTCATGCACTGGAAACTCATAAACTTGATGAAACAAGCTTGAAAAAAATAAGTGTGCATTTTATGACAACGGGCATGCATCATCGGTTTGTTATATCTTTATCAGATTGACGCATGAACAAAAATTTTAAAACTCTTCAGCTTCGCTTCGTTTATTTCGAACACATTTCCCCGTGTTTGGATGTCGGGGGAAACACTCTTGTCCGTGTTTCATCTCGTGCATGGGAAGTGTCATTTATCTGTAAAATGCGAAGTGCAAATAATCTATAACACGCATGAATCTATGGTACACAGACTACGACATAGTCTGTAGCTTACATACATTCTCCAGCAATTGCTGCAACCATTCGCATCCTGATTCGCCGAAAGCTGTAACCTAACAAAAAAAATTATACACAATATACTTACACAAAAAAAGCAAAAACATTCTCGAAACTGCTCGACAAGGTGAGCTATTTGCAAAATCAGTGTTAACAAAACACTTTCCAAGTTAAAAAAAAAGACAAACTAAACCCCAAATTCATTTCCCAAGTAACTAGGAGTGCTGCTTTTAAATTTGCTTAATAACATAGTTTCTTTTTTTTTTTGTCTTTGATTCTGGTATCAATGAATAAAACGGACAACCCCTTGTAGTTTCTTTTAGGTTTTTAATCTTAAAATTAAATGGCTGCTGGCAGTACTGCAGAGTTCTCAAGTGTAGGCTTCCGGCTAATGAACCGGCTACCTTAATTTCTGAGCAGCCTACTTTTCACGAAATAAGCAGAATATTTTAGAGAAGACTTGTTTGAGTTCTGTACAAAGCAATCAAAATACTTATGTACTGAAACCTAAGCATTGTTTGGGAGCCCAGATAAAAATAGACAGATCGTATGTAGCTGGTAAAGCTGTCATACTCTTAACCTCTATCGGATGCGTCTCTTTATCTACTTCGACATCCAACCACCGTATCATTTTGAAAGCATCTGTCAACGATCACAAACAAATCTCAGCATGTATCTGTGTACGACTTTGACCTTTCGATTGACACAACCGTGCAGAAAATGTTCAAGCGTTATCTCATGTTAGCTAAGTATAAGAGGTTTTCTCGGTATTATCGTCTTGGGGCTCCCAAGTGGACTGTGTTTGTACCAGGTTAAAATTAGAAAATGATTTTGCAATTTTATAAATCATGGCATTTTCAACTTGTTTGAAAAAAAAAAAGAAAGGAATTATCATCTGGAGGAGCACAGCACCCCCGCCACCCAAGGTAGTCGTGCCTTTTTTAGTTATACTAATAAAACTAGACGTTTGATATAACGGGACTGTCAAAATATCAACGCTGGTTTCGTAACATGGATATGAAGAGATTTTGAAAACAATTTCTTCATCCTAACGCCAATATATTCTTATGAAGACAGTATTGTGTTCATTTGGACTTGCAAATATTGTCTTGAGCTGAAACTACGTATCGGTCATGCTTAACTTTACTATTTCCCTATAAATGTACACCGAGTGCTTAACTGACATTCACGGAAAAATATAAAAATTACAATCAGGGACACAAGTCTGACCACCCTTGAAATTAAGGAGAAAGTCTGTGATTTTTTTATGGTTTATTCGACACTAATAGAACATTTTTTTCAAAAAACAAACAGTGTACCAGTAGCATCCGGTGTATTTTCAACATTGTAGCGATACAGGATACTTCAAACACCAACCATCCTTATTTTCATTATCAAATTTTGGCAAGAAACTCGAAAGGTTACTCAATACCCAATGCGAATTGTGTACAGTGGCAATGAGGATGCAGGTTGAGTGTAACTTGCGTGTACACACAAACAACGATACTATCTCGATACCAGGGTTTTAGCACACTTTAGGTAAAAGACCAGTTCTACTCTGCAGTGATACATGAAATAAAAGCAGGATTGAAACAAAAAATTAGAAGATAAACTTTAAATGTTCTCTGTCCCACTGCAGTCGACTTCAACGATGGATTCACAAATTAAATTTTAGGATCTGTTTGAAAATTTAATCGGTAGCATCAATGTCAAATGACAGTGATTGTGTATAAAACGAAATGCCTCATACCACATCAGCTATGTTTGTCACACGTTTCAAAAGAATGTCTTCTTGTTGCGATTTACTTTTCTCTACTGGAACAAACCACATTTGCTGGAATACTTTCGTTACTAGCTCCTGTTAATAACAAGAAAAGATACGACGTTAATTATAGCAAATAACAAATACCTGTTTTTGGCCATTTATTGCAATTTACTGTCAGACGGCCAATAAAAGATTTCAAGGCTATTTCTGTTATGTTGAAAAAAGGGCAAAGCATATGGAAAGAGAGAGGCTCAGTGGTGCATGAAATAAGACTCCTAGTTAGTAATATCACTTAGTTTACGAACTAGTCTGCGCTAAATTAAGATTATTTCTATGTGTTTTTCGATACAATGGTTCATGATCGGTGCGTTCGTGGCTACAACAGTAGTAAAAATACATCTCATCCTGGTCACTAAGCGGTCGTTCGTTTCCAAAATGAGTCGACACCAATGGCCGAATGATAAGCCCTGTCACCGGACTGGAATTTAAAGAGTGGAGATGGCAGGGGAGAATTTTCACCCTAGTCCGAATACAACTGTCCGCTCTAATCACCTCAACGATGGGGGAATGTATGTCAAACATTCCTGTATCAACTCAACCGGAGCCAGTCAGGAGGAAAAAATCCGTCGTTCTATTAATGAGAATATCTGGAGGGTCATTTCTTTTTACGGTTGAACAGACAATTATAAATTAGAGTTACTTCACAACTAAGCATTACGCTTTCTAAACTAAGTGAAATCACTGTTTTACTTTCACTTTTAAGCACCAACCACTTGACAAACACCAGGAATTAAAATGAGTATACGGCGCTCACCCCACTCTCCTTCCCTCTTCGACTATGGCGTAAGTAACTATTAAATCTTGCCACAGAAGTTTAAATGCGTTTAGTTTAACCCTAGATTAGTGAAGTGTTTGCCGACAAATTTCTGAAGATGTTGGGCAGATTAACTGAAATTTTACTCGACAGAATGTATGTGCTCAGTAACGCTGGCATAAAGTGAAGCATGAACTCCAGCAGGTCACATGAAAAACCTGTCAATCTATCTATTTGCTATTATTTTAAACTACATTCAAAGTGAAAAAGTTAGATGTTCTTCGTTTGATTATATTTTATGAACTTGCCATTGAAACCGTTCGGAGCCCTTCTAACTTAAAAGATAAAATTGTAATTTTATTTCTACAGTTATGATTAAAACCGCTGAGATAACAGAAGGTACAGAGCAATGAATCTTTGTGTTTAAGCAGTTTTCTAAACTCTGTTTCACGTACAAAAACCAAATTTCCTTCAGAAATGGATGATAGCGACTCTAAAATGTGCACAGTGAACTGTATTTTTCCTCCTTCAATAACTGCGCAAATTTTAATAATTTTCACCAGTTACTTGCTCAGATACTCGTGATTTCGTGATTTTTTTCAAGACTGTGTCAAAGTGCCTACGTCATAAATCATGCAATTTGCATATTTTCAAATAAAGAATATCTTTGGGACTAGAAAATATATAGACAAATGAAAAACATCACTCATCCTCACTTTAAAAAATTAGATTAACGATTTTTTCATGTCATGGACACTGTAAATTTCAATCCCTACTCTGATCGCTCTTCGAATAACTGCACAAGGTATTGCATAAATGATTTTACGTCGATTTTAAAAGTATCAGCAAGATATTCAGATACGTCTAAATCCTTCTTTAAAACCATTACAACATATCTCACCTTTATTCCATCGGCGTCGTTTATTCTGCGAATCATTTTCACGCAGATCTCGGTAATCTTTGGAAAATCCGGTTGCGCAATACAAATATCCTTCAGAATTTTGATTACTCTCTTCCGCACACTCACGCCAGTATCCTAAAGAGTAACGTAATAACTTCTTTTACAGTAAAAGAGAAAATTAATTCTAAGTTGATCTTCCCCTAAAATAGCTATAGGACACCTACTAATATTCTTTCCATAATCATCTCATAATACTGATGTGTCAGTTCTGGTTTATTTAAAATAAAACGGCCAACTAACTCCACAGCTGCTTCCCGTACGCTAGTGGATTGATCCATGAATCTACCGTGAACACCCTTCTGCATATCATCCTATAAATTACAAAAGAAAGGGCATCAAAATAAGACCACAAGGCACATTTGGCAATGCATATTTTGCCCAGCCCGTTTATGAAGCTGGAAGGCCCTTTCGTTGGGTAACCAATAAATTCGATCATGTTCCATAAAAAAATAGAATATATTCATTAATGGAGCCTTATTTAATAATCTTTGGCATGCAAGTTAATAAGAGCATCCTTAGCCCAATTTGGAAGCAAACGTCTTTTGAATTTCTTCATCACACTACTAAGAACAGGGGAGGGGCAATTAATTTACCCAAAAATGAGCATCAAATATGGTGAGATCATGTAAGGTCCATGACATGAATATGTAGAACTTGAGTTGACGTTGGCGTGTTGAGCCTCGCCAAAGTTGCCTTACAAGCCACTACTGTTTCAACCACACAACCAGACCTGTAAATTGTCCACCACGAGAGACAAGAATGAATTTTTTTTGTCGTTCAGTTATTTGATTCCAGTTTATTTCAGCTAGAATTGCTACCCAAGTTTCCTCCCCGGAACAAGAAAATGAAGTGACAAAATAACTAAAAGCCGATCTAGTCGGTCTATGCCATTCAATTTATGGTTACGATCGTTGGTTCTGATGTCTACAATTAGTCTACAGTCTTCAGAACCCACTGAACTTTCCCAAGCTAATAGTAAGCCGGAATTGTGCACTAAGAGATAACTGCCTACATTACTTGAAGGATCGTATGCGATAATCATGTTGCGTGGTTGCGCCTTATCACGCGAAGCAAACAAACAGGAAGGTTTAAAAAGTTGTCTTTGATCTTTAAAGTACTTACCCTCGCCAATATGTTCGGATCAACAGCCACTATCGCCGATAAAGCTTTCATTGCCTTAGTCCTTACTGCTACAGCAGTTTCATTAAGAACTCTCAAAATCTGTGATCAAATTTAAATAGAAATTTAGTAAGTCAATTTCGGTCGTTAATAGCGAAGTGAAAGTTGCCGAACAGAAATGCCAACAGCACAAGCACAGCGCGAGAACTAGTTACATTCGTAACCTCCGAAATAGGGGGTAAAGTATTAAGTGACGTAAGTCCGAAGGGAAAGCACTCAGTTGAAGTTGTGACGTCAAAAACCTGCTTCAAAGCTTCTGATTTACAATTCAATAATAGTTTACTAAAAGAAAATTGCAATAAATTAACTTTTTAGATATAAATCCATATATCATGGCTATCGAGTAGCCAAGATCGCCCAATGAAAGACTAACATTTTATTTTTTCCATCGAATGTACGTACTTTGATATGCTGTATGTATACCAGGTATTAGGATGCTTCCATAAACAAAATTGATTAATTAATTAATTAATATATAAACGAGATAGTTTCCATACTTTGATATACTTTACTTTGAGATGATTTAACGATCGGATGAAGCCTTATCCACTGAGTAGCGACCTACAGGGCTGAATTCGCACAACTAACCCGAGAATGACCAGGGTTATGCATGGATAATAATTATGATGAAAGATGTGAGTTCAATTATTCGGGATACGCAACTAGTTACAAGTCATAAAAACATGAAAGCCCAAATAGTAAAGGACGAAGTTTTAACAATAATCGATTGAACCAGCATTTCGAGAAGCGAATGGCTGCCCTAACTGTGGCATTTCAGGAATATAAACAACTGCAGATTTTCATGTCAAAAACTAGATGTAACAGCAAGAATTAGGAAAAATTAAGAGACTAATTTAAAAATTAAGACGCTCGCTGTTTGAAGTAAGTTGAGAAAATTAACGAGGTTCTGGGACATTTAATTTCTCCCCTTGCGATGGAGAGTTACAACCTACACGAGTGCTCGTGTGGCTGTGCAAATTCGGGCTCTAACCACAACGCTCCGTTATGTGTAAATTTTGGCGTATATGCCAGGGCTGTCCACCATGCATACCAGTGGGTGCGCCCGTTTGAGTTAGCTGTTAGCCATCTTAGATTTTTACTTGACCTATTACTTATGGTAATCGAGACACTCAACTCTCATAAATTTTTCTTCATTTCTTAACCGAAATCACACTTCTTGTGCCTCCATATCTCATTTATAATTTGCACTTTATCATAATTTTGAAGTTGCCTTGCTGAATTTTGTTTCGAAAATGACTGCGTTACTCCGTGTAATATACTACATAAGAACACCTAGCCCTTTACTATTACACCAGCAGTCTTCCAGCAAAATTTACACTGCTTTTGGACTAATAATTAGTTAACTAATTCCTTCATTTTACAAGCTAAACCTTAGGTAGGTTACACTTCATTGTTATCCATAAAAAATTCATGAAGCCCGTACGCTTTTGAATTTTTGATCATACACCACACCTTTGAAAAAACTTGGATACACTCAGATATTCGAGATTCAGTCGTTCGGTGGCGTGAACGAAAAGTTTTATAACTAGGTTGAAATTTGGTGAATTAACAAGAGCGTGTGTAATTTCTTGTAATCAGCAGCTCCGATTCTAACGTGAGATAAAATGCTGCATAACTTAAAATGTCTGTTTATGCACAGTACTTGTGCCTGGCTATAAATCTGTAGCTTTAGCCTCTTATTCACCGGCATTTGAAATAGTTGTCCGTAATAGCACGTTGTTTAGAAACGGGATATGTCGGAAGCACTTTGAGGTTCTATCAACCACCATGCCGTTCGTGCCACCAATCAAGTTCGATACAATTTATATTCACAGGAAACTGAATCATAAAGCAGTAAAGTAAGTCACCTGCTGAAGATAAACGTCAAAACTCTTCAGAAATGACCGTTTGGAAGATAGATATTTAGCCACCAAGTTGGCTTTCCCATAATCTAGACTGTTACTGGGAATCCTGTATTAACATAAAAACAATGAAATAATCTTAGTAAGAAAGCTCCACTGTCAACTAGGTACAATTCTATATCCGTGGATATACCTGAACTGTGTCGAATCTTCATCAATAAGCGTGAAAAGAAAACTCTTTTTTGCTTCCAAAGACTGTACGGAGGTGTTTGTACCTACGAAATTGTTCGACGGCAAGTCACTTTCATTTCCATTAGGAACAGTGGCTTTATATGCTTTCTCTAACTCTGTTTGATTATCCCTTATCCACTGGCATAAGTAGAACTGCCGAGCCAACTGGGAAAAAATACAACAATTCATTTAAGTTCATCTTTCCAAAAGCTATTTACGAATAAATGGTAATATTTAAAGAAAAACTCACCAACAACGCTGAGTCATTCTTGCCCTGAGTATGTAAATATTTCAACAAATACTTTTGTAAAGCTTGCTCGACTTCAAAATTAACTTCATCCTATGACAGTTAAAAAAGAATCAAGATTACGGCGCAAAGATAGCACAAAATAGTCCTTAGACTTGATCTCCCTAACCTTCCAAAAGCTAGAAAGGAAAAGAGTGAGGACTACCAGCGCGTTTCAGTGCAACATATTCCAAAGTTATTAGGCTTAGTGGTTTGTGATTGTACACAAATACATAACTTCTTATGACTAAAAGTATCACTCACGCAAACTCACCAATTCGAGCACCTCCTCTTGTTCAGTAAGGGTGTCATCAGTTATCTAAAGTGTCATATACAATGAGCATAAACAAGCCATGTTTATCTTGCAATCTTTATACAATCAGAGAAACAGCAATGGCTATCTGAAAGTTACTGTTTTGACTGAAAGAAAGGGTGAGTACAGGAAACGTTGCTGTCCTTGAACATCACCTTTAAGATGGCATATGTGTTCGAAGACATTTATTTGCCGCAATAAGTTTCAACTGACGTGTTTTAATACCTTAGATATTATTGCCAAAAGGTCATCTCGGTCTTGCTCCTGACTTAAAATCGAATCTCGACGAAGATGGGCAGCGACGACGCCAAGATAATCCAAGGATGCTACCCGAAGACCCATGTCATTTGAACGACTGCTAAAAGTCATCACCTGAATCAACAACAAAATGGAAAGACACAGACTTTAGGCAATTTTTATCCAAGAGAAATAAATAAAATCGACTAAATAAATTAAAACACCAACATGTAATTCAAGATGTATTGTAAATATTTTACACTCACGAGAAGTCGACCAAGTAGGGTAAGTAATACTTCGGCGGCAGGCCAGTCATTTTTATTCAAGGTAACCAGCAGATCTTGCAAAAAGTTCTCAAACAGAGGTCGATAGTCTTCCTCGTCTTTCCCTACAGTGATGCACCTAACAAACGAAATGAAAAATAGGGAAGGGGATATTATCTACATACTTATAAAATGATGTTTCCCAATTCATTACTGAGCCGTTCAATACTTTTTCTCTGTACAAAAAAAAACAAACCAAAAACAAACAAAAACAAAAACAAACAAAAACATATGAGAAGACGGGGAAGTTCACTGAAAGAATTTTTTTTCTCGAAATATTGGCACTGTTTCTAATTTATACGATATGTAGAGAAAAGAGTTCTAAATAGTATCCGAAAAGATGATGCAAATAGGGATGAGATAACGAGAAAGTTACTTGACGAATTTATGAATGAAGTATAAAGAATCAAGAACCAAGGATCAAGCGAGCAAACAAACAATCGAATTGGCAAACAAACAAACAAACAAACAAGGAAACATTTAAATTAGCATCTAGCCCACTAGCAAACTTACTAAACAACATTTCCCGATCAACTATCCAACCCCATCAACATAACTGACCAACCCAACACGACCAACCCATCCCGACCAGACCAATCAACCAAACCAGTCCAGTAAATCCAAAAATCCCAACCGACTCAAGCTCACCAAAATAAACCAACCAACCCAAACCAACCAACTCACCAACCCACCCATCAACCGCTAAAACCAATCAAACAAAAAATCATCAAACCGATCGACCAGGCAATGACAGCATTGGAAACAAAAATCTTCTGTACCAAATATAGATGCGGTTTTTTTGCGTCTCCCCGCTACAGATCGACTCGTAAAATGCGAGTAGACTAACCTACCCATCACAGGGTACAAGCCCGAACTGGCGGATAGTTTTCGCCCTGAAGACAACTGCTACTGAAACAAGTGGCACGTGCATCTGAACGAGGTCGACAACATACAAACATAAAATTTGCTGAAGGTATAGTTTCACACTTACTTGTTTAAGAACATTGATAAAAAGTTCTGTGCTGTACGTAATGCGTTTTCGTACGATCCGACTATTTCTAATTCCCTATCCATCTAAAAAAATAAAACAAAATCACCAAATTATAAGTGGTACGTCTATATCTGTATAAACAACAACACTGATTCGGCCCGTACTTTCAATACATCAGGTGACAGTTCTTCTTCTATGGCTACCTCGCACTTCTTTGATATTTTCACTGAGCACTGAATAAGTTGCAAAACCAGTGCCGTTACCATCTGGATACATTCATCACCTTGAACACTGAACAAGATCAAGCATTTAATACACAATAGACACGCAAGACACTCACGCTATGCACAAGATGCTTTTTTTAAAAATTCTACCACAGTTAGCTGGTTAAGCCACATGAATTCAATACTGAGACAAAAGTGTTTACTCAATTTGAATGTATGAATGCAGATGCTATTGTAAACTTCAAAAAGTTTACTGATACAAAGAAAGAACGCAAACCTCGATCTACTGTTTATTGGTAATATGCTTTAATAATTGAACTTGTTTCATATGGTGAGTAAAGGTTACAAATGTGCATTGTGTTAGTGTGACATGCGTGCAATACAATAGTAACACAAAAAGAGTAACATACTAGTAAAAATAAATCGTGAGAATACTAACACCGAACAAGTTAAAAATGTTACGACATACACGTAAGTCTGTAAGCCTTGACAAGCCATGTCCACCTGAAATGTCCATAATTAGCCGTGTGAGTGTGATCTAGGGAGCTTGGTTTTAATTGAATAATTAGCAAGTTCTCAAGCATCTTCAATGACCTTGTGGCGGGTATTTTGATCATCAGTAACATGCTCTAACCACTGAGAAACACGAAGTCACATGGTGAGCAAAGGTTACTACGGATGCGAAGTAGCTGATCATGGTACGACATGTATCACCAACGTCCAAATTTGCCAAATATTGCATGTCAAATTTCGGATGGCAAACTTATTATTTTGTGTTTGTGCACACGTTCACATGCTTCTAAATCCCAGAAAACCCGAAGTATCTTAACTCGTTACAGTCATACTAAGGTTATTGAAATATGCACATTGGTCACATATAACGCTTTTTAATCTGAAAAGATTAAATAAATCTCACAAAATTACAAATATCGCTGGAAATAAATGGCAAAAAGTATTGAAATTTTGCAAGTGTATGGTCGTCAAAAAAATGTCGACCCCACTAGATGTTGCCATAGAAACCGCTTCAGTTCACATTCACACTAACTGAAACTAAAGTTCTAATTTCTGTCTTCTTTTTTTGAAAATACGATTTTTGAAATTCGATATTTATGAAAATCTTTGCATTTACACGCTGCAGTAAATACTTTTTTGATGGAGAAGTAATAATTTTAGTATTTTAAATGGAAGAAGCCTTAGACCAAGCGGGTTTCGACGACAATAACGCAACGTATATAGAGGAACGAATCTTTCACCAGCTATTTCACAGTCCCTTTTTTGTGTATTTTATTTAGTTCGTGTTGGGAGTCACAAATCGTCTATTTAGCATAAGACGTAAATTTCTTCGTTTCAAATATATTTTTAAATTAGTTCAAAATTGGATAGGGATTATTCTTTCGTCTCAAAGGCACTGTAATCAATAAACAGTAACATACAGTAACTGCAGCAAATCTACAAAAAATTGGTCAATTAGCCGGATAAGAACCGATATTAATACTTAACGCGAAAACAGAATGCAAGACCGTGAAGTACCAAGTTCAGAAACCACTCACCGGTAACTTCTTAAGTTTCGTTTACTTGAAGGCAGCCTTGCAAGTGAAGCAAAAATCTCTTCTAAAATAAGTTCTCTGTGCTTCAGGTATTTCCTAAATGTCTGAATGCAGTCAAATAATAGATAAATTTAACCAATGTTAATATTTTAAATGTATTGTCAAGAACATCTATTGTTGATGAACATCTGTAGACAATCTATTGTCAAGAATAATGTAGCGTAAATGAATAGAAATTTCTCCTGTGTGTCATATTAAAAGGTATGTTCCCTAGCTGGGTTCCACATCCCATGGTGTTTTCCAGCAATTTTTTTTTCTTATGACTTGGTAAGGCTTAGTCACACAATCTTTCATTATATAATGCCTAGGAAAACAGTTGCTTCATCAAGCATAAAGTAATTTTGTCTAGTGCAAGCGTAATATCTGTTTAAGCAATATCAATAGCTATAACTAACTACGTTATCATATATAATACTTACTGCTCTAACAAGTTTGAGTGCACTGTGTTGTAGTTCACTGACATTTTCGACAAAGAATGGCGACGTCCCAAGGCTAGAAATCTAAGCAGAATAAAATTACTATTCATCATCTGGCAAAATTTTCTTACAAAGGAGCAACTGGTTAATTCATTAACTACATCCTGAAGTTAGATATGTGCTGGGCTGCACATCCGTTCTTTGAACTTTCCTCAGAGAAACGTAAAACCAGTTGAATCTTTTAGATCTATAAACTCACATACTGTTTTATTTAAAGTGTAAACAGGCTAAGCTAGTTGTTCCACCAGTATCTAGCGACCCATTATTTATAACAGAAAAAATTTTTGCAAACGGTATAAAAACGATGCTGTAGATTACCTGCAGTACAATCGTATCAGTTAATCTTTCAATGTCCATCAGATCTCCTAGGAGTGACACAGCCTCGCAGATCTTGTTGTACAATTCCACAAATATTTTCCCTTTATTAGCAGACCTTGCTCGTTTCGTCTTTGTTGCTATCAGTGCACCTTCTACGGTATAGAAAAATGTCAGGAATCAATAACTGCTCCCAAATACACCAAATGGTCCAGCTGTCTAGACACTTGTTCCTGAACGTAAGATATTCAAACTAAAACAATGCACAAGCATACGTATGCTCCAGTTTAACGATATAGAATGAGGCTAACTTCCTTCTCATGTGGTCAGATGCCCTTACTTTCCAACGTGTACGGTATCTACTGACTTCAGAGAAATATCCTACCCTTTCCTTCGAATGTGCCTCTTTTTTAAAACCTTGAGCCCCTTCACAAAAAATGTTCGTGAAGAAGCTTTTTAATTTGTAAAGCTGAAGTATTCTAATAGCAATCGCGAGAGGTGGGCTTAATTGGAATTTAGTATTAAAAACGGATTTAAGTCGTATTTATAAAACAATATTTGAACATTAAACAAAACCTGACAAAAAAAGAACTTGTCGTACCTTTTGTTTCTGATTCCACTTTATATATTGGATCATATTCAGGAAATATATTGTGCTGAAGATGATATCTGATCAAGGTAACCATGAGTTCAATCACTTCCTCCATGTAAACTTTCTTCGGCATGCGACTTGCCGTCATAACATGAAGAACAAGCAACGTGGAGTCCAAAGATCGTAAAATACGTTCCATATAGAAACCTTTCCACAACTTCTGTTCTTCATCGTCATCCTACAAAATTCAAATCTTTAAAGCATCGCATCGTGTTTAAACATCCTAAGTGTGCATAAAAATAATAAGTGTCTAATTAAACCTTAGAGTGAACCGTTTTACATGAGTCGTACATTTTCACATAAGTAATTATTATATTTTCTACATGAAAGGCTGTCTAAAACTCTCGCAAAATAAACGCGCTGAAAAAAAAAAGAGAGTAAACAGCTACCGCTACAAAAACAGCGTTAACGGAGCAAGATACGCTTTTTTAAACATTGTTCGGTTTAATAGTAGTTTGTAAAGACCGCAGTAACCTTTATTGTAATTTAATAATTCTGATGCCGAACATCTCAAACTGATTTTCACGAGTGACTACATATTAATCAAGAGTGAAGTATGCACGAGAAAGTATGAGCGAGAAGTTTTCATATGAAACGAACTACGATACATCAAGGTCTATGCGAAAAAACGAAAGGCAAATACTAACTTCTTATTAGCCGAGAGCGCTGTCATTACGGGAAAATATCAGATCGGGGTCTTGACAGTAAAAAGTTTACGTTTTGCGAGGTGATGGTTTGGTTTTTACCTAAGACTTGGCTTAGTTCTTTGGTCACTAAATGACTAGTTTTCTGCTTAAAATCATTAAAATCATCGAGGAAAAGATTTAACTACGTCATATACAGTTCGTTTTTGTTAAAATCTCTGTAAAACACACTTTTCCCCCCCTTTTTTACTCTTCAAATCAGCTTGGAAATTTTCCCGCAAAAACTTGCCAGTCCTTACGGAAAACTCACTCGACGGCCAGGCTGTTAATCAGGGAACGGCATTTTGCGTCCAGTCCGGTAAACGAGGTCGGTCATGCATTAGTAAATAATTACTGAAAGAGGGGGTTTTTTTGGTATTGAGCATTATCAAGTTGAAGCATAAGGCTGAATGATAATGTTGACTTAGACCTTGATAATCCTTGATAATTCTTGATATTACAAAAGCCCAATTCAATAACTGTTTTATTACATATTTTAAAGTAGCAATCAACTCAAAGGCGCGAGTAATCACGAATAGTGATCACGCTTTTCTACCCTGTATACAAAGAAACAGTATTCATTCTAGTTCCAAAATGTCACAAACATTACAGACTTCTTTGTTATCACTTTTTAGCTAGCACTTTTTATAAGACACTGAACGAGCAACTCCAGATTAGAACACTCTGTCTCGTTTGATGCTAAGTTAATTCGCCACGTACGACGGGTTTTTTTCCATTGGGGACTGTGGCGAGTTAAAACGCAAACTTAGTGAAAACCAGAACCCAGTTTACACTGTTAACATTTTGGGCCCGGCACGGGCGATTTGCACAGTGTAAACGGTGCGGACTTCTTAAAATTTGGTACCTGTGCCTGAAAATTTAGCCGTGCCGAGCACCTCTGTATATGTAGATCTCGGCACGGCTAATTAGCCGTGCCGTGCCTAAAATATTACAGTGTAAACGGGGTTCAGGTTATTTTTGTTCCAGTCCATTGTTCTGACTTTAACCCACACAAAAACCTCAAGTTGTAACAGCATAGTCGGCTGCACAATGCCGTAACATTATCACGAATGAACATCGTCTATCAATTGATTATATTATTCAGCTTCGATGAAGCTACAACGGTTGCCCCACCTTACTAACGAGTTGTTACGGCATTAATAACTGAAGAATGCTGTAATAACATTGTTATCACGGCTTAAACGGGGTTGGCAACATTGTTCACAGTATACAACGGCACTGTTAAGGAGGTGTCGCACAAGATTGTTCAAGCGTTATAACAAGCTTGCGTAAGTTGTGTTTCTATTTGTTTACCTGACAAGCAGCCAAATGCAAGTTCATCCCATCTTTTACATGTCTCTTCATAATTATAATAAGCCTTGACAGGTCATCCTCGTTAACCTAAAGATATAAAATGCCCAAGAGGAGTTTGAGTCGAGACTTTGGTGAAATAGTTCTAATGGCCCTGGCAACCTTGGCAGTCTAGTCTTTACCAACAGACAAAGTTCGTGAATATCAAAAGAAACAACACAAAGTATATTTCGTCGGTAATCAAGGCATTTAAAACTAATACCATAACATGAAGGACATCGCTGATCAAATGTTAACTTAAGCGTCAAAAACATCAGTAAAGTACACATTTTGTTGGCAATAAGCTTTTCAAGAATTCATATATGTATATGTATGTATGTGTATATGTATATATATATATATATATATATATTGCGAATAAAATGAAGAGCGACAGAGAAACTTCTCACTGGTCCATAAAAATTTTATTAAAAAGACGCTTTACAGGTATTCATAGCCGGTTTATGGTTGCGAAATCTAACTATAAACTGGTTGGAAGTGAAACCTACGTACTGCAACTTACATTTCCTACACGATATCAAATAAACAACATTAGTGGAAGTACAATACAGGGCTTGTTTAATTTTATAAAAACGCCCCGTAGCCAAACTTGTAAATCTGTCACTTTCCACTAAATAGTTGGTACATAGATCACACTTCCTTTAACATTTCATACAACCTACTACACCCAGATTGGCATTATTTTGTATTGTTGTTTGTTGTTTTTTATTGTTGTTTCAACACTAATGTTGTTTATTTAATATCGTGTAGGAAATGTAAGTTGCAGTACGTAGGTTCTTAAAGTAAGATTTCGCAACCATAAATCGGCTATGAATACCGGCAAAAATACCTGTCAGGTAGCCATTCACTTTACTAACACGCCTCATTCCTTAACAGATTCTGAGTTTACTGTTACTAAAAAGGTTATTAACGCTTAGGAAAAAGAAGAAACGCTTTTATTTAGGGAGGCCTATTGGGCTGCCCAATTAGGTACCCTGCAACCCACTGGTCTCAATAAGAGGTGCGAGTACCGTACTAAGACACATATTAATTATAATTATAAGTAGGGTATTCCTTTTAATGTAAATTAGTATGTTAATTTTAAAAAAACATTTTTACCGAGCTTTCTAACTGATGAAGGATGAATGTCCGAAACGTCTTTTTAACAAAAAAATTTTTATGGACCAGTGAGAAGTTTCTCTGTTTCTCTTCATTTTATTCACAATATAATATCGTTCAGAGAACAGAATTGGCATCCATTTTGGATCCTTCTGCTGAGGGCTTTTTCGCTTTGCTTGGCCTTACTTTATTCAACATATATATATATAATGAGTCATGCCGCTAGCGAATTTGCGCACGCTCACTAGTCTCTAGTTAGAGCATTCTTGCATGGCTTAGATGTACCACAAATGTGGGATATTTGAGTTGCCTATATAATATAGGCTTCTCCATCCTGCTCGTCAGCACTACACTGACGAGGCCCAGTAGGCCGAAACGGTTCCGTCTGTAGTTATATATATATATATATATATATATATATATATATATATACCAATGATGAGTACCACGAAGGTTACAGCGTTGGAATGAAAATATAGAGCGCTCAATACCGTTACTGGTAGAGCGAATAAGTAAATACAAAAGACAAAATTTTGCTGTCGCTACTCTGAGTTTCACGCGCTCAGGCGATCATCAGGCAACTGACAGATGAGATATAATTATTCACATATTTAATTTTGTCACCTGTATATATTGTTGCAGTATAATTTGTGCTAATCATTTTATTGAACGTCCCGTCGCGTAAATGATATTTGCATGATACAGTCTAAAATCCCTTACGTTCATTTTACAAGTGAATATAAAATCGTAAATGAAGTAACAAACCGCCGCAACGAATATACATTTTATCGAAATGAAAAATCTTTACCTTGTTGAGGATGTAAAAGATTAAATAAAAGTTCTATTTGTGTTAAAGAAAGGCAAAAGGTGTAGTAGTTGTAAACGTAATACAGAATCCCCATACTCAACGTAAACGCTTTCTTTGATTTACTCAGCTAAAATAACCTATATATTTTTCAAATATAGTCGGTAAACATGCATTGTGAAATAGATAAATTCGTATTACACGCAACTTACAACATTCGCATCCGAACAGTTCTGGATTTACTATAAGTCGCCCTCACGAGGATTATCAATGAAACACGAGACAATTTATACTTCTATATGGGAAAACATAATACCTCCATGCAATTTTAAAGAATAGATCTAAACATCCTGGTTCAGTAAGCTGTAGGTGAAATCTACGTTTCTTTCGCTTTTTCCCCAACCAATTTTACCTTGGTGTGTTCTGTTTTCGTTCAAACATCAAACAAACCTAACTGAACCCATCGGCAACCTTGGCGCCGACCCAGCAATGAGTTTTAAGCGCCTTATACCAAAAAGTGCGGCCAGTAAATGACATAATTGCATTACAGATATCATGGTCTTGCATGTACATATTCACAAGTTGGGTGAATTTTTTTTTTATAAACAAAAGAATTCCCATTCATTATCTGGTCAACTAAACGTCGGAATTTTGAATTTGTCACCCAGCACGGTGATTTTCACGTCACTGGCGAGACCCTTTTGATGAGGAACATTGGCTGGGTCAAAATGTTAAACCAATCAGTTAACTTCTACGCTTGCCCAACTACTGTGTCTGCAGTACAAGAAGACGAAAATCTTGTTGATACCTTGGAAAGAACTTTCATGGACTTTAGCTTAGCTGTCTCTGAACACATCTCAGATATTGCTGCTCGAGTAATAAGGAATTCGGCATCAACTCCTTGTGAATCTTTAAAAGAAAAATAAATATTAATGTACTTTTTGAAATAATATAGTTCATAATTTGTAAGCATAAAATAAAAAAACCCAAAAAAACAAAAATAGCAGAACCTACCGTTTTCCATTGAACTGGTCAACTCGCACTGGTCATCAAAATCAAACATACTATTCATAGCTTCGGAGAACCGTTTAAAGGATGATGTTTGGCGATATTCTAAAAGGAAGTAGTGAAACATATGAGCCTACAGCGGAAACGTTGCTCAATGGATGTACCTTAGATTGAATATAAGAAATGGCAATTCCATGTATCGATATGACCAAGAACCCAAGGTCTTCAGTTCACAAGTCTGATACTATACCGTCCCATAAACGCTGTTTTCCACAAGGCGAATTCTATCGAACTAAGCGGCTTTCTTTTTTCTGTTTTGTCTCACGGGATTTTGATTGTAACTAACGAGAAACCTATTCAATTTATACAAATGAATGTCGATTCAAGCGATAAAATTAGCCTATAGGAAAGCAGCCTTATGGTCAAGTTTGGGATTAGGCAGTTGGAAATTTTTTTATTAAAATCGGATCCAGACTTCTCGTTCGCTCAGTGCTCATGGGTGACTTTTTGCGACTGTTGTTGACAGCACTCTTAATACAAAATCTCAATATAGAATTGGTAGATCCTCGGACTGCATACTGAATGTTGCAGGTTTGAATTCTTGTTCAAAGCAAATACTCAACCTTTGTTCCAACACAAATTTAGAACGCCTTTAACATTAAATAAAAAGTTTAAATAACGAAAACAAAAGCAAAAAATCCTGCGCAAGCCAGCTTAACAGTTAAAAGTGCATATAAACCCTCTGCAGTTTTTTTTTTTCTTTGGTATAAAGGAACCAAAAAGAACTGATGAATTCTTTTACCATTTTTGATTTAGTACATTTGTTTTGGAGCTATATCACTTTAAATATGCCTATTTCCATGGAAAAAGTCACGCATTAACGTAGCATGGGACTCAGGAACGTATACATTTCGCAAAAAAAAAATTTACTGCGTTTTGATCAAAGTTATCAAAAATGCTTAGATTTCGTAAAATATTGACAATGTCAAGCTAAAACTCGGACTCTGACGCATACGAAAACAAATCTTCTGGTTCTAGTTCTTTTAGTTTTTCTGGTTCCCAGGCCCCTATAGCATTGACAACACACGCGGAAATATTTGGCGGGGAGTTCAAAATTGGATTTTTTGGCAATACTTAAAGAGAGATATCTCGGAAACGAATGGACAAAATCAAAAACTGTAAAAAAGCTTGCTAGCCAGTTTTTAATCCTCTTTACAGAGAACTAAAAACCGTGTAGGGTTTACGCGCATTTTAACGATTTTTTATGTAAACTTCATAAATGCCATGTTGGTATATGTAATAGCACTGTTTCGAGTGCAATTTGGAAAAAAATACCCACGACGGTATTTTTCAAGGACTGTCAAACTAGCACGAGTCTGAAGTACAAGTACTATTTGAGGTTTTAGAAATTTTCAGTGTATCCTGTTTTTCAAATTGCACAAGAAACCATGCTATTATCAATAATACACATGAAAAAAGTTATCCAGTGATAAAAAATTGTAATTCAGTGCAAATTGTTGCTACTTTTTTCCTGCTCTGTGTTACCTTGAAATCGCACTGGTCTCACACAATCAGAACCAACAGCTTTTTTTTTTCATGCATATCATTAACATTAACTGTTTTCTGGCAGAGTCAGTCCCCTGATATTTGATTTCGACTAACGCCAAACGATTATACTCGACAAGTTGAGACATTCTGCTGGGAAAGGGTCGACTTTTTTGGTTCACAGATCATACAGAAGTTTCTATTAAACTTCTAGATTTCGCTAGCTCTCAAGATATCGTTTTGAGGATACTGTTTTCAGCCAACCTGAAACGGGCTCAATAAATTATACTGATGCCTTTTGTTCCAAATAGATCTATACTGCGGCTAGTGGCAAAAATAAATTCACTCACCATCTTCTACTGGGATTGAAAAGCGTTTAGAGCCTTTTGGTATCGAAGGAACGTTCGTTACTTTACTGAGCTTTTGTTCGTTTTTCTTTCGTTTGCCTTCACTCTCGTTTAACATGAAATCTTCTGGGGAACTTCTCCTTCTTTTTAAATTTTTCTCCCCTCCAGGATCCTCGTCCGTTAAATTTTCTTTTACTGCAAAATCATTGTATTCTTTTGATCCTTTCTGAAATTTAGTTCTTGCTATAATAAGCTTTGGAACCAATGGTGTCCCTTTTTCAATCCGTAACTTGTCATCAGAATCAATCACTTTTGTCACTTCATTTGCTACGTTATGATTAACATAGAGTTGATTAGGATCCAAATTACTTTCACAAATGCCGGTGCCATCTTTTAGTTTATGATGCTTCTTGATTTTTCTATCTTTCTTAGAACAGTGAGAATGTTTCGCTGAATCATGATCTCTCGTTAATTTATTTAGCCCCGATTCATTCGAAACAGTAGTGTTATGTGGTACTGTGCGTTGATGTCTTTCATACTCATGTTGCGTTTCTAATCCTTGAAGTTCTTTTTCACTCGGCATAATATACCCATTTTTAGAAACCTCAGGATGTCCTTTGGCATTATTCTTATAACTTCCGCTACGTGTCACGTTAACGTCGGGTACCATTTGGACAGCTTTTGTTGACAAAGGGATTTCATTTGATTCTTGATAATTAATTAAATTTCGTTTAACAGTTAAATCATTTGAAGATTCGTTATCTTGATTTATGCGCGGATCGGCAGCCAACACTAAAAAACAACGAAATGTACAGAATTTACTAAAAATGTTGTTTCAGCAGAATGAAATCTACAGGAAGTAGGAGAAGGAAAAGAAGACGAATAATAATATAACAAAAACAACAACAACAACAATAATGTTGAAACATGAAAATAATAACAATAACCTCTCCATGGGCTACTACCTTGATGTGGTGGAGAGACTTGTGTACCTCAATGAGCCCAAGAGCTATGCTGGCGGGAATTTTTACTCCTGGTAGGGCCACCCATGCCAGACAGATCAAAGGTTAGAGGCCAGACTAAATGTAGCCCAGGGTAGGTGGGACTCTTAAGCCTTGGTTGGCAACCCACTTAGGGGAAGGATACTCCGAAAAACAATCCTGCTTTCTGGTGATGCTAAACCTTCTCAATTATGATGAATATGGACGTTGCATGCAATAATACAAGCGATAATGGCGTAAATGGGACTGGAGCTACTAGCGAAAGTGCCTCGCCCGGCATGGAAGTTGGGGGACACCAGCCCACTCCAGGTCGTCATCAAGCGACTGCTAGATTGAAATGGAATAAGGAAGTCAACAAGATTGTAATGAAGTGTTTCTACAAGAGCAACCCGAAAAAAGGGGATATAGGAAGAGGATGTTTGGAATTTGGAAAGAGATAGGGGTTTTTGAAATATCTGAGCAGAGATTGGCTGACCAAACTATAGCGATCAAATTAAATGAGTGGTTATCTGAAGTGGAATTGGAAGAGATCAGGAAAGGAGTCAAGATATACAAGGCGGAGCGACTGTGGCGAACTCCGAAGAAGTGGAGAATCAAGAGGGTTTGATGGTGAAGTGAGAAGACAATCTGATACTGAGAATGACAATGACCGAGGGCATTCCAAAAGGAAAAGGTTGAAAGAAAAAGTGAAAGAAGTAAACAAGGTGCTCGCCTTCATGGAAACCAAAGATATTACACAGATCAACAGGCTATTTCTTGCTGCAGGACAGGTAGTTGCAAAAAGACTTGGTGTTAAAAACAACAGAGGAAGGAAAAGGTAGTACCTTGGTGGATGAGAAGGTTAAATGGCCAGGTTGCACAGCTAAGAAAAGACATAAGCAGGCTAGAGAGGATAAAATCTGATGAGTTAAATAACGCACTTCTTCAAGAGAGTTTAGAAGAAAGATATAATTTGAAGAAAGGATTGACGGTGGTCCTGGAGGAATTAAAGCAAAAGGTGTTGGCAAAGAGTAAGAAGATCAGGCGGTATGAAAGCAGGATAGAGCAATATAGGCAAAATAGGAAGTTTCAATCAAATCAATAGGAAGTTTCAATCAAATCAGAAACGCTTTTTTTGAGAAACTGGACAATATGGAGACTGAGAATACCATGATCCCAGATGCGGTAGAAAGTAGGACATTTTGGGCCAGCATCTGGGATAACCCAGTAAATCTTAACAGTAATGCTGATTGGCTGAAAGATGTGGAAAGCAAGCTCGCTGGTGTGCAGAAACAGAACGATTTGGTGATAACTCCAGCGATGGTTACCAAACAATTGAAGAATATGGCTAACTGGAAAGCACCTGGACCAAATGGTTTGCAAGGATTCTGGCTGAAGAGTTTTACACCATGTAAAGAGAGGATAGCTTTACAACTGCAGGACTGCCTGGTTACAATAAAGTACCTGAATGGTTTACAAGGGACAGAACAACGTTGATCCTGAAAGAGAAGGAGAAAGGAAACGTTGCACCAAATTTTCGACCAATAACATGCTTGCCTCAAATGTGGAAAGTATTCACTGGTGTAATGGAAAAGGAGCTGTACAAACACCTAGAGGAAAACAATCTGTTACCTGATGAACAGAAGGGATGTACAAGAAGGTCCAGGGGTACAAAAGATCAGCTCTTAATTGATAAAATGGTGATAAGAAATTGTAAGAGGCGACAAATTGGGCTTGGCATGGCCTGGGTTGATTATAAGAAGGCTTATGACATGATCCCGCATTCTTGGATCCTTAAATGTTTGGAAATGTTCGGAGCGGCAGGAAATATAATTGCATAGTTGGAAAAAAGTATGAACAACTGGGAAACAGAATTAACTGCAAGTGGAAGGACCTTGGGGACTGTAAACATAAAGAGAGGTATTTTTCAGGGAGACAGCCTGTCTCCATTGCTGTTCATTGTGGCCCAAATTCCACTTACTATGGTGTTGCGGCAAGTGAAAGCTGGCTATGATCTGGGAAAAAGAAAGGGCTCTTTAAATCATTTATTATTTATGGATGATTTGAAATTATTTGGAAAGAACGAGAAACAAGTTGACACCCTGATAAACACCGTTCGAATTTTCAGTAATGACAATGGAATGGAATTTGGGATTAGAAAATGTGCTGTGCTGATAATGAAGGGGGCGAAATTGTCTACATGTGAAGGCACTGTTTTGCCAGATAAGCAGGTCATCAGAGGGCTTGAAGAAGATGATGGGTATAAATATCTAGGGATTTCAGAAGCAGATGACCTGAAGCACAGTGACATGAAAGAAGCTTTATCCAAAGAGTATTTAAGAAGGATAAGGAAGATACTAAAATCAAAGTTGAATATTGGAAATTTAGTGAGCGCCATTAATGCAAGAGCAGTTTCATTAGTAAGGTATGGGGCAGGTATTATCTATTGGAGTAAAGAAGAATTAAGAAATTTGGATAGAAAAACAAGAAAGCTGTTAAGTGTTTACAGATCACTCCACCCACAAGAAGATGTAGACAGACTAAGTGAAGAGATCACGAGGAAGAGGCTTGATAAGTGTCGAGGACTGTGTTAATATTGAAGTTGGCAGTTTATATAGGTATGTGGAAGCTAGTAAGGAAAAGTTGCTTATAGCTGTTAAAAATGAAAATATCCTGGATAAAGGAGAGGAGAAGGAAAGAATTAGTAAGGAAAGATTAAACAGCTACAGCGGAAAGGCATTGCACGGAAAGTTTGTAAGGGGTACTGAAAACATTAGAGATCCAGAGTCCTGGAATTGGTTGAAAAGAAGCACAATGAAGAAAGAGACGGAAAGTCTCCCAACTGCCGCACAAGATCAGGCCCTTCGTACAAACTACATCAAGAATAGGATAGATAAACTAAATGTGTCACCAATGTGTCGAATGTGTGGTAAAAGGGAGGAAACTGTGAGCATTATAACGGCAGAACGCAAAAAATTAGCTCAAAACCAGTACAAGAACTGGAGACACGACAAGGTCGCTCAAGCGATCCATTGGAATTTATGCAAAATATTCAATCTTCCATGCAAAGAAACCTGGTACGATCATTCCCCAGAATCAGTGTTGGAAAATGACCAAGTGAGGGTGTTGTGGGACTTCAAAATTCAGACAGATCTCCATTTAGATCATAACAGACCTGATATCGTTGTACTGGAAAAGAAAGAAAGAGTGTGCTACATTATCGATGTGGCATGTCCTTTCGATATGCGAGTGTTAGAAAAAGAACAGGAAAAGATTGACCATTATCAAGATCTGAAGATTGAAGTTCAAAAGATCTGGAGCTGCAGGAGGGTATCTATTATCCAAATTATAATTGGAGCGTTTGGAACTATCAGTAAGAATCTGAAGACTTGGTATGATAAAATAGGACTGTATGGGAACACTACTTTACTTCAAAAGGCTTGCTTATTGGGCACAGCAAAGATTCTGCGCAGAGTACTGGACACCTAAGGCTACAGGATGTAGCTTGATGTTCTTGGAAACAACAATACCACCGATAACAATATTTGGTGTGAAATATGAAAATAATAATATAACTTCCTAGGAAAAACCAAGTTATTACCACCTGAACAGAAAAGCTGTAAAAGAGGAAGTTGTGGATGTAAAGATCAGTTACTCATCAATAAGATGATACTAGAAGACTGTATGAGTAAGAAAAAAAACCTCGGCACTGCTTGGATTGACTACGAGAAAGCATTCGATAGTGTCCCTCATCCTTGGATCACCAAAGTTATGGAGATATACAAAATGTCCCCAACCGTGACCAAATTCGTGGAACAAAGTATGGCCAATTGGAAGACCACCATAAAATATAAATTACAACCAACATACAATTACTACAAGGTCTATTATTCGGCACTGCAGGAAGAAAATGCACAATAACATAGAAATATAATAGTAATAATAATAATCATTATTATTATATTTTAATAATAATAATAATAACAATAATAATAATATAGAAAGAAGACGTGAGGAAGGCAACAGATGCGAAAAGATCAGACTTAACCCTACAAGTCAATGACAGCAAGAAGATATTCCCAGGAGACATGGCATGCCCAATTGAAAGAAACGTAAGGAACAAAAGGACTAAACAGATACAAAAGTACTAAGAGCTAACATATGAAATACAACAAAGATGACAAGAATATCGCGCTGAAGTGGTTTTAGTGGTAATAGGAGGTCTGGCGGAATGGAAGAAGCAGAACGAGGTGTAAGGTAAGTGTTCAAGGATGGATGTCGAGCTGAAGATGCTGACAAATGTTGAAAGTGGTATTATATGAAAGCTAAACAACAATACGGATAGTGATTTTAGGAGTCGTGCAGCAGAATATATATTATGGATTCGATTGAACGTATCGTTACCAAACTTTGTTAACTATAAAATAAAAATGTGCTGCGTAGGCAGTGTGAAAATCGAAGTGAAATAATCAGAAAGGTTTGAGTACTGCCGAAATGTGAGAGTAGTTATCTAACGTTTCGAGCGAAGGCCCTTCGTCAGAGAGAAAAAACGAAGGGCCTTCGCTCGAAACGTTAGATAACTACTTCTCATTTCGGCAGTACTCAAACCTGATTATCTGCTAACTATAGTCTTTTTCCAACCAAATCAAACCTAACCTAACCTAACCTAACCTAACTAATGTAAAATGTATTTCCAGTCAAACAATTGGGAATTGGCATGGTTGGAAAAACGATATGGCCTATGATCTATTTATTTAATAATTATAAGGATAATAATAATAATAATAAGGAAAGAAAAACAAGAAGGAAGTGGAAAGGGAAAGAGAAAGAAGGAAGAAAGCAAGGAGAAGGAAATGGAAGAGCAAAATAAAAGGAAAAGAGAAGGAAAGCAAAGAAGGCAAAGAAATTTCCCATTTCTTTCCGTATCCCACAATGAAATTGCCCGATCACCCAGAGATGGAAATGGAGATTCTAAAACTCCACGATTTTCCAGATTTTCCGGGAGTCGTATGTGCCCGGTGAATTATCGTAGCAACACAAAATCAACTTGGCACGATCCTTGAAGGATTCGAAGCATGAGAAAATACACACAGCACTAATAACGTATCACAATAGTTTGAATACCTGGTGCAAATTCTTTAACTTGGTGACGTTGGGCAGACGGTGTCGTCCGTTTGCACGTTCGCATTGCTCTAGTTTTTAAGGGAGAAAATTCTTCCCTTGGCGCATTCATCTGATTGTTGTATGTTGCGTACGGCGGTTGTATGTCGCTACCAGAATTGGCATCTGGAATAAATTTTTCAACAAACCATTAAGTTCCTCATAGTTCCAAGCGAATAGACGGAATATGCATGTCAGCAACTGCCAAAAGTGAGTCACCATTGGCATGCACAAAACTCTGGTGAACATCAAGCAAGTGCTGCTCGTGCCTTTACAGACGCAACATTTGCTAGGTGACCAAAGTGATTGTTGTGTACACCTTTCGGTATTTAACTATAATTTTGTTAATCAATTAAGTGGGAAACAAACTAGTTGATCAAAACATCAGACGTCCTACATCTTCAAAAATATGCTTCTTTCCATAAATTTTGCTGAAACTAACACATCTGTGTAGCATTATTGAAAGAGAGTCAAATTAAAGTGCAAGAAAAATTGAATATCAAGAGAACAAAATGTTTCCTTTCCTGTACCAAATAATATTGACAATAGCAATTACTTCGATTACTATCTATATCTATATACTTATATTTACATCGATATCCATATCTGTGTATACAGGATATGTGTCTGTATATATATAAAACCACAGATATGTAAAGAGTTAGTTCATGTGAAAAGTTACTTCAGTAACATCGAGACTAAATTTTGGCGACCCATTACACTATCTTTGTTGAATGTCCGAGGCATTTTAACGGAAATGAAAAATAAATGCAGCCGTACTAATCATACCTTTTTCTTTTGCTTCACCATTTTCCCTCTTTCAGTGACAACGTTCGTTCAATTAGGTGTTTATCCCGTAAAAATCGTGACCGTTTGAAAATTCATTCCACGGATTTGGCAGAACACTCCAGAGTAGTAAACCTTTAGGGGCCACGCTTGTCGAAATTCATTGGCATTCTCTTACTAGTTTCTCACGTTTCTTTAAGGACCGATTTACAAGATACAATTGTCATATACGCTTGGTCGATCTAGGGTTCATAATTTTTTGTCACAAGCACAATTCATGCTTTTGATTCACTCACTATAGTAGTAATACGACTAGGAAGGATCCAGTGACGGGAACCACTCTACCCGATCGTCAATTCGCGTTAGGCTAGCATATAAAAAGCCTAGAGATAAAAAATCTAGTTTGACGAAAAGTTCTGGCGAACGATTATACTTTCGGTGTAAACGTGAAATTTAAGAACATTCCATCTACTTTTTCTTTTTCGGAACCATTCATTCTCCCAAAGTTTCTTGTTTTTACTTCGAAAGATCCGATTGTTTTTTGGGGTTGCTTTGTTAAATTCTAATACAGTAAGATGTCTTCTGTTTATGTTCTACTGTAGTCAGTCACTAATGAAAACTACAAACGTTTCGGTATCTAACGAGTGTTTTAATAAACTACAAAAGAACGGAAACTTCGAAAAGTGAAAAATTTTTATTATAGACAATAAAAGTGTGTTCACTTTTCAGAGTTTTCGTAGTTTTGTATTTTCATGAATACTACATTTCTCATCAATCTTTGTTTTAAGCATTTTATTCAGTGTTAGGGTATTACTTATTGGGATTTTAGACAGCTCCTAACTCTGACCTACTTGGCCTTGGTACACTTGTAAAATTAGCCATTGGCTAATGAAATTCTCAGACGGCTAGTCCATTGACTAACACTTGTGGAAATCTAAATCTATCCCTGAGTGAGTTAATCGGATACATCAGAACGAACAATCGTATTTGACAATCATATCGTGTAAATGGGCCCTAACAAATTTAGTTCAAAGACAAATTGAATCGAATTTCATAAGAACGAGTAATTTGTAGTTTGCACTCCCACTCCTCTTCTCACGGGAATAAATTACCTATGCTCATAGCAGTGGTTGCATTTCTTTCCTGCACCTGGGCTGCAAGAGTACAGACCTCCCAAAGTACCCATAGGTCTACACCATTACACTTACAGACGGTCAAAATAAAATTGCGTATACCATTTATACGTAATAGCACTATTACTTGGTTGGGCTTTTAGAACTCTCATGATTCTATCTTTTTAACTGTCTTGTACGACCAGTAAGGTATATACAGTGAATCTGAAACATACAATATCATTTACCTGAATGAGGTGGAACCACTTGAGGTGGATACGGCATTCCAACGCTACCATTCGGACAAGCAAACCCATCTGTATTTGTCCCAAACCAATGTAAGCCACCAGTGTTCGAAGTCGAAAAACTGGATTGCTGTAATGTAACACGACCTTGAAATTGCAGCAAATAAAAGTATGTGAGCAACTGCATCACTAGTTTTGATCAACTTTACGCGAACACCCAAATACATGTATTTTCAAAAATTAACAAAAACTAATATTTATTCGGTATTTTTTTATTTCCCTGTGAGCAGACTATAATATTTTCATGAATATATTGGAAGTAATTTAAAAGAATGTGGTTTCCTACAGCCGCTACCTCTGTAGTTTTACAAACGTAGTGAATTTTGAGAATTTGCCTCTAGTTCAGGCTTTGAAATCAATCAGGATTTCTCGCATTTCTCTCATGTCTTTCCACATTCATGCATCTATTTCTTTTTCCTTTTAAACTCAACATATATTGGCGATTACACACAGCCAACAATTCAACATTCAACTTATCAATTTTAAAAAACATCACTGAGGTGTTTTTGTTATGCTTACTATTTACGAAACCGAAAACTGAAAACCACATGTATCATTCAGCGACCGCTTTGGCAGATGAATTGCATCTTAAATGCAAGATACAACTTTCAACGGTAAATGTGCCACTTTACATTGTGCGTAAGACTGGTCTAGCTTGCTGACAGATTGACCAATAGCTTCACATATTTCCGGATAAATACACAGTGCTGAGCCTAAGAAACATGCGTAACAGGCAATGTTACACAGGTTGACTTTTCACGATTTTAAAGCTACAAATTCCCGCAACAAAATTGTTTAAAACCGTTCACGAATGATTTGTTTCACGTATCAATGTTTTTTTTGTTTTTTGTTTTTTTGGAACATCTGTTGCATTGAAAGTTACGATAAAATTCTAACCGTGTAACACCACCTTCACGTAATAATGGAAATGTAGGAGTAAGTACGCGGTAGGTACGAAAGATGAAGGAAAAGGGTTCAGATAATGGAAACTAGAGTAAAAAAGACTAGAGCTTATGTTTCTGAGCACGTAACTTAAATGGAGCTGCAAGGGGCAAGTGGGTACATTTGCCTAGGGAAACGTGACTGGGGGCGCCAAATGGAGGGGGGAAGTTTTACAGTGGCAAAATGTTTGCTGTCGCGCAGAAAAACGAGAATCATAAGAAGCGAACCCACAACATCTGGGATCTACCCGTGCTCTAGCGTCTGACAAACCGAGCTTTCTTGGAGAGAGCGAAAAGTTTCCGTGGAAACACGAGCGCTAAGGGTGAGTGTTTTCAGTCATTTCGAGTTATTCTAAACTGCTACAAGGAAATAAAAATCACCTTTCGAATTTCTATAGAGTAATACAAGTACGAAAGAAAGTTGGAGGAACGAGAAATAATAGTGGAATCAGGAGTCCGAAGGGCGAGGATTTCCAATACAATGAAGAGTCTAACCACACTACCACAAATGTCTCTGCAACTTGACGGGAACACCAAAAAATGTTTTCTACTTAGTTTATAAAATAACGAGTAGAAACAATAGAATTAAGAATTATTAGAAGTTTACGTTGTTCCATAATTAAACTATCGCTGACAGAAAATTGCTAAATTTGTGTCAGCTCATATCAGTTCGAGTGACGGAGCAGGATATGATCAACTAAATCAACAGAACAGACGTAAACTTTTGTTACCAACAATACTGACACCATATATAGAATTTTCCGCCTTCATTAAACTTGACAAGAAGCGCTAGTAATTTCTTAAACGTTCGCAAATAAGGTTGCTCGAGCATAGCGTCACAAGTCATCTAGGACAACTTAAAATCACAACGCTCAGGTACAAGTTCTTTTGAACTTAATTCCGAGTACGAGTCTTCGAATCTGACTCTCAGTCACAAGTACTACAACTCAACGGCTTTGACTACGTGGGCAAAACAAAATGGTGATCCTTAGGGAAGTGTACATCAATTCCCGTAACTTTATCAGAAAGACCACAAACCTTCCTGTACACAGCCACAGGAAGTGCTCGAATAGCGCAACTTATATTTAATGTTAGCAGACACAAAAAGTACTGAATTGATTTAAGCTACTGCAGTTTATCCGAACATAAATATCTTACAGGTGCACTGTAAGACTAAAACGGCATTATTATGAAACCCAACGATCGACAATAAAGATACTATACCTTTTGGCTGGAATATGTTAGGAACATGTTGCGACAGTAATGTCAGCAGTTTGGGGTCACTGTTATTAATACCAATATTAATATCATCCAGTACACCTTCCTTGAATTGGCTAAACAAACAAACAAAATAAAATGGGTGCTAGCAATAGTTGCGCATGTATGTAGAATTCAAGATAACAAAATACAGCTGGTTTTTACTGCATTTGTTAACGACCAAAAGAAAGCCAAGTCAATGCCAGTTGTCTCAAGCACAAATTTTTCATTATATTATGACAGTGCTCCCAATAAGCAAAATGCACCATGTGCAACAAATTGCTTGTCTAAAAGATTCGTGGCATGTGATAGAATGCAGTCACGATCACACGTTACGTTTACAAGAACAACAACTCCAACAGCGATTCGGATCCCAATCGAAGACCAGAGCAGCCGCATCATTTTTGAAAGTTATGATACTGCCAAAATTTCTAATTTTTTATTTCACATATGCGCGCAGCCGCACTCCTCATGTTGAGAGAACTAGGATAAAATGACATAAAGGTCTAAATTACCAGTAGTTGATGAGTCGAAACTCAAGCACTCATGCAGAGATAATAAAATACAAGAACACAAAATACACGACGTGTAGTTCAAATTGGCACATTTAGGAATCCGGAGGATTATGAACGTTCGTGCTCTAACCTCGGAAAAGCGATTTCAGAGTCTCAGACGGGGATCGAATCCACAACCTTCTGAAGACCCAGATGGCGAGCTCAGGTGCAAGATCGACATATGTGCGGCCTGAGCGGCAGCAACGATATGTTGATAATGATGTTAATGCGACATATGTAGTAAATGTAGGAGCTTGGAGATATCTTAGCTAGGGGTGCACCGGACAGTGACTTTTACTATCCGGCCGAATACCATAATATTCGACTCATAATTACGTTAATAAATAAATAAACCATTGTCAGTTTTACCCAAGATTATTGCTTGCATGTGTAACTTTCAGAACTACACTGTGAAGACTGTTATCGGTTATTACACAGAAATATATATTGAATTGTCTCTAGACTATATCGGAGATGTCATCTTATTCCAAACAGCATTTATACTAAATCTGTTGTCACAACGGCTAGATGTGATCTCTAACAAGGTTTACATGTTAATCTTAAAATAAATACAAACAGCAAGCGGAAGACGCTAAAAAAGTCATTAAACAAAGTAATGGGGAAAATACGGTTTTTTAAAGTTTCATACTCTCCTTTCTGGCTCTAAACAAATGGGTAGAAAGAGTTAACCCTTTCTATTTTTCGCAAGAGCATATTCACACCATCCTGCATATTGCAATCTTCAATTAGTAGTTGATACCTTTCGTTTATGGTGGTTTAAGAAATGAACTAACCACCAGCCGGCTACTTTTGTGCCTTTTTTGTGTCATCAACCAGTGCATTTTCGTTGAAAACTGAATCAAATAAATATCCGGCAATCCGGCCGGACACTACAAAATATCCGGCCAGATACCTGATTGTGAAGTTTTTCACTATCCGGCCGAATACTAAATTCGGTGCACCCTTAATCTTAGATGATCGATGAACGTTCGCGAAGTCCTAACCTCAGAAAAAACCATTTTTGAACCCCAGACAGGGATCGAACCCGCAATCTACAAGTACAGCTGTTATTGTGACGGAAAGGGTGAGACTTGGGTTCATATATGTATGCTGGTTTCGTAACCAACAAATGCTTTCGTCTAACCGCTCTTGTGTCAATCTTTGTGATTATGTGACTTTGTGATTAAAATTAAGCTAACGGTTAAGCTTTATGGTCGTGACTGTTTTAACTATTATTTCCAACACGTGGTACCTCCGACGGGGCAATAAAAGAGGCAGTAAATGCAAAGGTAAACACGGAGTTATAGTTGTTGCAACGTAAGACAAACAAAACAAACAATATTATTGTCAAAGGTAAACTTAAAAAGATTCTACGCCATAAAGAAACCGTACGAAACATTGCATTTTCGGTAGAGGAAGTGAAAGCACAGAAAGAGATAAGTAAGATTAGCAGATTGTCAAGCTGTCGAGGACTTAAAAATACGGAGGGCTGTAATTGGAAGCAAAGTTGACGTACTGTAGCTCCTATTGAAATAATTCAATTGGAATACTTTCTTCAAGATACCACCACGAAAGAAAACGAAAAACGAAACAAAAAAAAAAAAAGAATCCTGTTCGACCATGAACGAGAAGAGCTTAAATTCCAAATGATGAAGCTCCACCAAGACATGAGTACGTAGATAGCCAAACAGAATGCTACTAGACAAAACCCAGCCAAGGGAACATCAGTCGCGTTGAGGCTACGTTTACACAACAACAAAAGCTTTCGGATTCAATGACCGTATACACAGAAAAAAGTGTCTGGGTTAGATGCATGCTCGTGTGAATGCAAACAGTGTTTTCTTATCTAAAGATGAACGTAATTTCTCGACATTTGAAATGACTAGTAACTTTAGTACGGCTGAAGAAAGACCAAGAAATTTGATGAGTATGATGCGATTATTCAGGATCAGCTGCAAGAAGAATAGTAGAGAAATGCCAGCTTCCGGTAAGCCATTCTTCTTACCGCATCTACAGTACCTGTACTTTGAGAAACAGTTGAAACAACTAAGATGAGAATCATTTATGTTTCCGCGCTATCTAACAACTCAGAGTTCTCTCTATGCCGCTGCCTTGAGACTGAACAATGATAAAAAAGTAGAGTGCAGCGTAGGCAGGGATGAACGACATGTTTCAAAACCCACAAGGTGAAGGAACTGCTAAAACTTAAAAGAGGAGATTCTGATGTTTCGGGTGAAGGCCTTTCGCTCGCCTTTTGAAAAATGTCTTGAGACTGGTCAGTCTTTACAAAATGAACTATGAAGGATGATTGTTCGTGGAAGCTTCTATCTCATCGCCCTAATGGGAGAGGTTCCCCACACTTTTCTACCAGTGCGAATTTGCCCTAAGAGCAAAATATACGCAAGTTACATTGGCTGTAAGGCAAAGATCCACAATTTGTTCCCTGTCTTCACTTCATCAGATCCCTTTTTGGTTTTGGTCCTTCTCCATTCTTACGAGGTGGTGAAATCCAGCACTAAACTTCTGTCGAGATAAGTACCCGAAGTACTGAATGCAAATACAGTGAGGTACGTAGACAAACTGCTTACTGACGGAGCGACTGTCTGACAATTAATTGGAGTTGGTTATGCTGGCCCGATATCGAATCACTGCGGCAAAACAGGGGAAAGCCTTAGGTGTTGCTCTATGCCTGTAGCTTCTACATAGCAATACGAAAATGCGAAATGCCTTGACACCTTTTACTTCAATGCCCGACGCGGGAGACCAGAGCGAATCTACTCCAACAACGCGGCAACATTCGTCGATGTCTCCAATTGGGTAAGGGTGATTGGACAGTACGTGGTTGGAAACTACAAAATTACAGTACCAAGCAAGAAATGGCATGAGGTGGCAGTTCAATTTAAGTCCTGCCCCTTGGTAGGGCGGGCAATAAGAACAACTAGTGGGGTTGGTTAAGGTGGGTCTTTACAAGACTATCTGACACTGTCAATTACGTTGGAACGAGCTTCAAAAAGTGCTCTTGAGCGCTAAGGTTACCCTCAACAACAGATTCCTCGGATATTTAGTGGAGAATGTCCAGTCCGAATTCCTTGCTGTTCTTGAGGCTAACTATCTTCTCGAATCGCCAGCCCATCTACATCAAGATAACGACTTAAGTAACCAATACAAGTACTTATTATGATGCAAGGAAGGGATATGCACATCACGGACCAAATAATGTCTCCATGCGCCTTGGAAAAGGTACATGCTCATTCACAAGGGAGGAAATTCGGAAAATCTGGACACAGATGCTGAAGGAAATGGACGGAGAGATTAACTAATCAGAGACACAAAACTGCGTTAAAGGAAGCTTACATCGAACGTCTCGTGCAATATCTCTACCCTCTTCAGCTCTTTTGTAAAATTGAAACCTGAAATCTCAACGAGTGGTGCTGAACTAGAAGACCATTGTTTTCGGGCCCAAGAGGAATGCTGCTGCAGTTGGTTTGCATCCGGTACAACAGGTCACAGTACTTGAACCAAACTCAAGTTTAGTGAGAAACTAGAAATTAATTATAAAACTTGTAATGGTACAATTACAAGTAAATGAATTTGACTGGTTCTTAGTCTGACTTGCGCTAATGGGTGACTTGCACTACATCCAAAGGATGTAGTGAAATGACCAGTGATCAGAAGGCTGTGTGCAAGATCTCCATATGGGTTCAGAAATTTTTTTCCTGTGGGTTTAAACTGGACAAATATCCACATGTCTGCTACATCACCAAACTTCAACACGTACCTTTTGTGTAACATCCGTCTCACTCGAACTGATTATTAGGATATCATAGCTACTGCATACATGTAGGGAGCACATATGTTGAGTCTGCACCTTAGTCCATCAAATTAGTCTTGGTAGCTCAATGATTAGACCGTCTCATCAGTCATCACAAGATTCCAGATTCAATCCCCACCTGGGACTCAGAAATAATTGCTTTTTTCTGAAGGTTTAAGCTTGATGAACATCCACATGTGGTCTGTGATATCATGAAACTCCCACAAACACTTTACATGTAAGCCTAACATTCATCTCATCACTCCTCATCTTATTCAAATTTTCAGAACACTTCAAAATTGTCAAAAAGATAAAAAACGAAAATCAAAACTCAGGAGCAAAATTCTCCTAAATTCTCATTAACAACTGGCTGCAGTTTTGCAGGCTGGGAAAACTTTAGATAGACAGGGTACAATATGTGATAAATACAGCATTACTTACAGGTGATCAGTGTTGACTTGGCTAAGAGCATGAGCCAACTGCGTTGTAAGCTTAATATCATGTTTCTCAATAAGTTTCCAAGCATCCTGATGGGTCTTACTGTTAGGGAGCAAGTTGATCACTTCCTTTTTTGCTTTCTTAGGCAAAGGAAGTTCACACAAAACTACAAGGAATACAAACAATGTATAACTACACATGTAGTGAGATCCACAAATTAACATGATTATTTAGAACAAGTAATGGGTAATACAATACTTTACACCAGTTTTATTTCTGTTGAAAAAGTCAGGCAGCCATCTCACCATGGCGACCTTGTAAACATGGCAAATGTAACAGAAGAGTGCTGCCAGTGGACAAACTACCGAAGGTGTTTCTTTTTGAAATGCTCAAAATCTCAAAAATGGAAAAACTTTTGTTTTTCCTCTTTTAATTTCCAATTAAAGCAACGCCATGTCAGTAATTGTAGTTTCCTGGTCCTGTGACCATGACTAAGTGAATTTATTTAAGCTATCTTGTTATTAGAAAACTGGGCACCCAGGTTCTTTTCCACCTACCTAGCTCCAGTTGTAACCTACTGCATAACAACTGTTTGTCCTCAACTGGAATTTTTCTAGTTTTATCTCTGAATATGAAAGGGATGTACATGTAGTTCCATCCTTTTTACCTCATTATATATTATTCTCATACTGTATGTGTTATTTCATATGACCTAACTCTAGTATGAATATACCATAATATTTTCATATACTGTATTCAGGGTCTGAATTAAGAATTTAAAACTGCAGCACAAAAACATTTAGCAATTACTTGAGCACAAGAAAAAACTGGAATGGATAACACTCCCCTGCCCAAAAAAATTGGGATAAAACTTATACCATAATTCTACAGTAAATGGTTTGTAAAAAATCTTGCATTTAAATACTTGACATATACAGCAATTCAGACTTTTAAATTTTGAAATCTTGGGAGGAGAATACACCAGCCTCAATGTTGGACACCCATAGCAAAAGGGCTACAAAACTAATGAACATGATTTTTTAACAAGAAAATAAAAGAATGGAAATACAGTGGAACCCCGCTATAACACGGTTGACAGGGTCCACTGTGAAGACAGCAGTATAAGTGAAGCACATTATAACAAAACATGTCTCTAATTCAACCTAAAGTTAAACAAACCCCACAATCAAATTACAGTAGGCATCGTCACATGCTGTTCAGAATTTGGAATTGACAGTTGTTATCTTATCAGAATTCATATCTTCATGTAGAATTGCATATGGACTAACAATCCACATTATTTCAGGTAAGCACTGTAACTGTACTGAGCCAAACAGACTGTTATTGTTAATGTGGTGTTTCCACAAATTTTCCTTTGCTTTTTCAACCTTTTTTCAATGTTGTTTCAGCAACAAAGTTTGACATGTGTAACATTTACCCATGCAGAGAAATGGTAATGAGAACTTTGGGGTCCATGAATCAACCACATTATACCAAGTGGTGCGTTATATCAAAGCATGTTATAGCAGGGTTTCACTATAATATCACCACACAGTGTTTTCAGTCATTTTAGTCCAGAGCTTGCGGAAAAAACAAACCTATTGTGTTTTTCCTAAGTTGTAAAGATTTTCTGCCAAGTTACCACATGATCCTTAATAGTACTAAGAGCATACAGTTGGGGTATACGCTGTATCGTTGTGGGTATACACCTCCACTGTGGTAAACTCCCCCCAGTTTATGCAATGGTGGGGTAAATGCCCAGTCCCCAATTTTACTTGTTAAAAGAATGCTTCCTTTGGCATGAATGAAGAATGAATTGATTTGGTATAGAAAAAAGGATGGATTACACTGTACTTACAGTTTATTGCTGGATACAACCACATTTATAGTCACAGTTCACCATTTTATACACGAGAAAGTAAAATGCTACTTACAAGGTGTCAACTGCTCATATGAATGATACAAAATCTAAGTTCACATGTTATATAAATGGTGATGCCAACAGTTCTTTTCATAAACATTCATAGAAATGAATCAGTTCATCCCTTATGTAATCTACATCCTCTATAAGCACATCTTATTTTTTGCTATATAAATGGCTCTATAATATCAATATTGCATAAAGTCCCCAAAAGCAATTCAAAATTCATTTCCCATGTGGGTATGCCATCTGTTGCAGCTGTCAAATTGGAGTTGATGCAAACCCATTTAAAGATCATATCAGAGAACAGTGGGTCAGACAGATGCAAGAAGGTTAACACATCACACAAGGAAATTTAAAAAAACCTGATATCAATCTGATAAAAAAACCCCTAATAAACTGGGTATCAGTGACCTGACAGAGAGTTTCAGAGGTTGTAGTCAAAAAAATTTTCAGAATAAGTGCAGTTTGGTGGATAAACCTCACCACTGACCTTTGTAACTGGCTTAACAACAAATATTAAGTTTCCATGGTATTTAAATGAAGCCATGACCATACATTTGGTGCACATGCTAAACAGCACACTAGCCAAATTTTCAAGATAACAGGAATTTCAAAAAAATTGGATGGGTCAGATCATCTTGTAGATGATCAGATCCCATACAAAAATGAGGATGAACTGCAAGGTGAAGTGGTCAAAATACAGTTTGATAATATTGGAGAAGACTCAGACTGTGACTTTGAAAGATTCAGTAACCCCAACAATGATAAATAAATGTGGAAAAATGTATAAGCAGCTTGCCTAAAATTAAGAATTTTGGTTTTGTGGGATTTAAATCTTGTAAACAAGTGAAATAGACAATTCCATTATTTACTGTTTTTGTTTTAAAATTACATATCCATATGAAAAATGTTTCATTGTTTATGACCAAGCGTCCAACTCAGAGTGCATTGCCAATTACTGAAGAATTAAACTGGTTTGTTTTTATTGTCAGTTTGTTCTATTATCATGTACCACACTGACCAGAAAGGGTTCAGTTTCCTTATCAACTGGGGCATATACTCATAATGACATGGGGTAAATGCCCCCCAGTATTAGTGCCCAGGTTCCAACTCTACATGAGGGGAGTGCATACCCGCAATGATATGGTTTTTCCTAGAGAAAGTCCATAACAATCAAATACCAAGTGTTCTTGTAGGTCATTAAATTACCCAACAAGCATTTCATGGTTTGTAAATAGAAACACAGTCTGAAAACTACAAGGAAAATAGTTCAACAAAGTTGAATCTTACATGACCCTATTAGCCATTTAAGGGTTAAAACCAATTTAAAGAGTCACCCAGCTATAAGTAAATGTTACCAGCCTCAGCCTTTTGCAGAAAGCACTGACCTTAGCCTGAACAACTATTAGTGCCGCTCCCATCGGTTCATATCCGTAATCAATTAATCGCTGTCAACAATCAATTAATATCGATTAATCGTATTGAATAGATTAAATCATGACACGTCCACAGTGGTATCTCCCTTCAAAGAAAGGAGTGTGCTTTAATGTTTTTAAAGTTTCAAAATTTTCCAGTAAAAAAACTCAAGAAAAAAATGTATATAATATAATTATATAAACATAGAGAAATAGGCTAAATAAAGAAATATGCACTTGGACTGTCTACATATTGTTTTTGTTTAAAAATAACAGTGCATGAACAATGCCTGGCTTAAATACTGCGCACTTCTTCAAGACTACAACTGACTGCAATGAGAGCTCAAGAATACTATCTCTTTGCATTTTTTTAATTCCAGAAAGAGAGTTCAGGTGAATATCATGCTGTGCGTGGCTGTTGTTGATGATCCGATTATTTTTAAGAATAATCGATTGCCAAAAAATAACGAATAATCGATTAATTAGGAGCAGCATTATCAAACTATTGATATAATATTAAATCTCATTTAGTAATTGTTTACCACTGACATTGACACCTACAAAGAGTCTAACCATCTCTGTCAAATGGCAGCAAGATAAAATTTCACCTATGGTAGCAGGCAAATATCTCTTCCGAATTGTCTAACACACGTGTATGTATATCGATACTATTAAAACTTACAGTCAGCAATGTTTGAAATTCCAGCTAGAGTGGCTATTGGGACGTTTTGTGCATCCCGACTCATTTTATTTTTTGGCTTGTGAACTTCCACTTCAGCCAGAAACTACTTATGGATATCATCCAAAATTTTGGGAATAACTCACCAATTCTTCCTTCCTGTCGCAACAAACAAAGCAAAAAGTTGAAATAATAGCAAAAAAACAATTCAATAATATCTCACATCGATTAACTCTCCTAAATGACATACGAACAAGTTACTTCATGATCTATAGTTTATGGAACCCTGATATCTACAAAGGTATAGACTCTGAAATGAATATATACTACAACAGACAAGGTGTTTTAAGCCAGTATTTAATACTTTCAAAAATTCAAAACATCATTAAATTAATACTTACATTCTATGAGATAAAGCTTTCGCGAATAGAAAACATAAAAACCACTTGTTGAGTAAATATAGCGTAACAACATCGACCTCTTGTTATGATGGTGTCCGCCATTACAAATGCGCGCGAAATAATTTTTGCACAGAATCTGTATCCGGGAATTTTCATATCACTCGGTTTTAGTCCCTGATTCGTAGAGCCCTCCTCGTCATACATGGTGGTCATCATACAGATCGTAAGTACTAGATATTACAGAAGCAACAAGTTCAAGTTTGGCTCACAAATAAACTTAATGTAAGCAAAGGAAACTTCGTCAAGTTTCAAAGGTAAATTTTGGAATGAATGATAACGTTATATCCAATAAAAAGATCAGATCCCAGCTCAGAATTCTTTAAGTGTATCGCCATAGTGAAAGAGGCAAGTCAAAAAGTTTTGAAACATGTTTATTGACGTTTCGCCTCCCTGTATTGCCTCCCTGTATTGCCCAACACTTCCCCAGTGACAACTTTTTTTTTCGGTATACTTTAATTTCTCCTATTTAACCAGATACACAACTTCACGTTTCACCACACAGAAGCCCCGCGACAACAACTTTCCCTCTTTTTTAGCTTTTTTTAGTTCTTTTGCGCCACTCCTTCTTCACACTATCTCATTGACTACTTCTTAACTCAATTAATATAATCTTTGTTTCTAATGTTTCAAGTGCTAATAAATCCTATTCATAATATCCTCTAGCAGCTAACACCTTACAAAATAGTAACTAAACTTATGTCAGTCTCAGAAATGGACTTAGTAAAATCACTGTCACTAGATTACCAGTGAAACTACTGTCAGTCGTTCTCTTGTAAAATGACTGTGTGGTTTTACTTTATTTCACATCATTGCAGGATTATAAATAGGTTTGGACTTTCGTAAAAGAGAGAAAGACCGCATGTTTGGAGTTGTTCAATAAAAGCAAACCTTGATGATTAACCTCGAAAGTTTCTGGACGTGATTGTTACGCTACACGAGATCCATTCCAGTGTCGACACGTAGATAGCTAAACGGATGGAGCTTTTCTTTCTATTTATTTCTTAGTCAGTAATAGTAGTTTGCGGCGTATTGTGCATTGTTTACTTACTTGCTCTTTCGTTAAGTTACAAACTGGTCTTTCAAGAGCTTCTTTAAGCTTTTCTCTTAACCCTTTGCCTGTCCCGTGCATCACATATGACACACACTGGACGTCTGAGCGATAACATCAAACAAAGGCTAGACAGGCAAAGGGTTAATATGCCTATTTTGCGTGTTTTTTGCTGGGCTTTATTATTTCTTCTTCGTGTGTGAGACTGTAATATTTCGACTTTTAACCCTTTGCCTGTCTAGCCTTTATTTGATGTTATCGCTCAGACGTCCAGTGTGTGTCACATGTAATGCACGGGACAGGCAAAGGGTTAATGAATGTTGTCATTCTTCATGTTATGTAAGCGTCTATAACCAGAGGTCAAAATTGTTATTATATTGCCATTTTTTGATTTAGATATGTACTAAACCATGTACGACATACATCAAAACAGTCTCGAGTACAGATATTCTGAAGAGGCGAAGCATTTTTACATAGAGTATTCAAATGCGCTGTCCGATTAAATGAACGACCAGTGGCAGGAATACAGCATATGTACCAACAACTTTTCTAAAGATAGAAAAATTTTACCAGGTATCTTAAATACGTATACTTTTATCATAGTGCCAACGTCCCACTTTACGCCAACGTTTTACTCCCCTTCAGTCTAAATAACAAGAACAATCCGGAATAGTCATCTTGTAGATAACCCATTACAGGACCCATTACAGGACCCGTTACAGTGAGTAAATAGACCCCTAAAACTCAAGTATATCAGGAAGCTGTTGACCAAAAAATTGTGCTCACAGGTTTACGTCGTTAACTCGAGGAAGCTCGTTACTCCTGTACCCACCTACGGTGGAATATACCAGGTGTAGTTTCTGAAACTACACCATACTCCACCGTAGGTGGGTTCGTGAGTGACGAACTTCCTCGTATCATAGTAATAGCAGCATACCTGCTATAACCAACGAATATTTTGATTCTTGTTGACTGGTTTGCAATGCGCTTTAAAACTTCCTAACAAACGCTTTATTTCAAAGGGAAATTATCTTGGAAAGGCAGAAACCCTTCCGCCACCTGTCAGTTACGACACTTTGGTGTACACTCTGTCTCAGCTTGTTTTTCTGTCGATAAGCGTGTCATTCTCAGTTTCTCTCTTTCTTGATAGAAATATACGTGTTAGGAGCGTAAACTAAAGCGTAGAATTGCCTTTAAATCTTCCACAGTAAGCGACATTATAATAAGGAGACTATTCATGACCTTTGTTAATGTTATTTTGCAGACTTCGTGCGTCCTTCACCTGCTTGTGAGCGTAGTGATCCCTTTCATTCAAGGTACATGCAGAACCCAAAGAAAAATGTGTTGTGGATCAAGAGATTCAAGTTGAAACGTTGCGCATTGCTCAACATGTGATCTATTCTTAATCGTAACTTTTTGAGTATTGTATATAATTTACGTAGTCATCTTCAAGTCGTTAATTATTCATAAGTCATAATGGAAACAACATGGAAATCATTAGCGAGATGTTGGCATGGAAATGCAATGTTAATTAACCTAAAATTTCGACAATCTTCAACTTGATGTTATCCGGATATTTTAATATCAATACCTTGCTTAACCACGTATCACTGAAGAGCTTTCAATAAAGTGGTTTAAACGTGAACGAGAATAAGATAATAAATACAGAGGAAAATAAATACTTTAATATATACATTTATAAATTCATTAAAAATTCATGAGGAAAAGACAAAGGAAAATCATAAGCGTATCGGATCTATATTTTCGGATACACCTAAAGGACTGGTCCCAAAACGTACGAGGCGGGGTAGAGCTGGAGAAATGCATCCTACTTAAGAGCAGCTTTGGTGCAGCTTGTACATTTTAAAACTACAGTACTCGCAACTTCAAACTCGAGAAAATTTTTGTTTACAAACCTATTAAAGTTTCGAATTCGAAAGCATTTTTGTGATAAATTTTTTTTTTGGTGCTTGAAAACACTACTTTGAAGAGCAAAAATTTAAACAAAACTACGCAAGATTGCTTGGTTCCTAAAACGTTTAAATCCCCAGCCGAGTAAAATTAAAAGAAATTTCCATGGACATGTTGCGAATGTACGTTGTTTCTAGCTGAAAAAAATTTATCATGGTTAAAAGTAGTCGTGGAGCGTCGCGGAAAACCTGGATATTTCGGATAGAGAATTGTCCACACATTACCCCTTTCTCCAAAGCAACACTTTGCAAGGCGCAGAACAGGAAGGATGAAGCAGAAATGACACTGCATATTTTGTGCATGGTGGTATATCAAAGAAAGAGAAGGGCATTTATATCCCGTTGGATGCATTCAAGGACACGTTGACAGAAAAATTTCTGCTAGGTGGTTGTTACTCAGAATCGTGCATCGTTCGGTGACGTGCATTTAACACAAAGCCAACTGTTTGCACACGGATGCCTTATGGCTCATTACAATTTTTTATTTCTTTAACTTTAGCGCGATAAAGTCGATCGTGTGATCAGCTACCTGAGCAAAATACTAAAGAGAACAAGGCGACTACTGAGATTAGTGATTTTCTTTTAGAGGTTGTAATGCCGGAGGTGGACACTGAAAAAACGTCTTACTTAATAAAAAAAGATGTGGACAGCCAAGGTAAATTCCATTTCCAGGACATTAAATAGTCAACAAATACATACGCACATGTTATTGCCAGTATCGCTCGCGTGCCTAACATGACATCGAATAATAAACGCTGGAAGAATCGCACATTTCATAACAGACAGGAACATTTTCCATTAGTCGTGTCGTAGAAATCTTCATTTACCTGGGTTGCCAACCCCTCACTCGCCAGCTCTCGGTGGTTCACGGTCTGCTTCTTAGTCACTCGCCAGTATATTTTAAAAATTTTAGTTGACCATTTTTTACATCGTATTGAAGCCGCCTGATGCAAACCCCACCTTAAGTGATTTGTGAACGGCTAACTCCCTTCCAACTTCCACTACCATTTCGGAGCTATCCTTAGTTTGATGATTCTAATGCTCCTGTTTCGATTCATAAGTGGAAGATTAACCGGATAGTTTTTACATCCAAACAATAATCTTAAGTGCCAAAGTCCAGGAATATGTGTTAACTAGAAGTTGGTAGGTAGTTCTCAACCACTTTAATCTTTCCAAAGTTGCTCCGATCAAAAAAAAAAGGTTGGAGACCCTCGCTTCATAATCTTAAAAACAGTTCTCCAGAATGTGTTGAATTTAGTAGATACAGCCTTATGTACCACTGGTAGTCGTACGCAAACCAGCAGGTGTAAATGTCTATTTTATCTCCAAGGTGATGAAATCTTTTCCATCGTAACATGATATAAACATGATTGAACATGTGCCAACTTGGGAAAATGTGAAAGTAGAGAAGCACATTAATTTCCCAGTACTAATAATTAACAAATATTGTAATGTTAAAATTCCATAGTTGAACCCAGGGCAACCCCTTAGATAGAACCAACAACTTTTATTGAGGTATCCCCGTACGTACCTGTAACATAATTCAAATTTTGACCCATAACATAGTCATGCACCGACGGAATTACACTGCATGTTGTTAAATAACTATTAAACACCAGACTTGTGTTTCATGGCAGGTCAAAATTATTAGACTTTTTGCTGTTCATTACCAGAAAATATACTATCATTAACGTCAACCTCAAACTCATTAACGCGAAAAGACATTCATTTTATTAAGTCGACATTCACTACCGTAGATACGCAACCATTCGGATCGAAGGGCATTCTATAGCACCAACAGACGACCATTCAACTATACATTAGGGATAATAAAATTTCAATTAGGTAAGGTATTTCTCTTGAGTAATTGAAATTTTATTATACCCAATGTACAATAGAATGGTGTTAATGGTCGTCGGTTGGTGCTGTGGAATGCCCTTTGATGCAAATGGTTGCGTATCTACGCTTGTGAATGTCGATTAAATAAAATTAATGTCTTTACGCGTTAATGCGTTTGAGATGGGAGTTAATGATAGTATGTTTTCTGGTAATAAGCAGCAAAAGGTGTTGTAAACTTTGTTCAGAGAAGCAGAATCTTTGTCTTCGGACACTAATCTATGAAGTATTCCCGCGAGCACAATTCCCGTCAAAATTGAAATTTTGTCTAAAAACCAGTTTGAATTGTAAAATGCAGGCATGAATCATGAAACACTACATTCTGCAAGCTTGAATTGTGGAACAGTAAATTATGGAACCGAGAATTGAAAAACACTAAATTAAGCGACCTTGAATTGTGGAACACCATGTTACGCAATCGTAAGTTATGAAACACCGAATATGAAACAAATATGAAACAAATATGAAAAAAAATATGAAACAAGCTCGTAGACCACTAAATTATGAAAACTTGAATTTTGAAACACTAAATTTAATCCTCTATTTCAGCTTCTTTTTTCTTCCTAGCCGTAGCAATGCATCTTGCAGGTAACATTTTTGTGTTCGGGCAGGTTGCTCAGCTAGTTGTGAAATTGCACAGTCACACATAGGAATTCGTCTCTTTGGCTACGAATGGACGTGTGATCGATGAACTCTTCATACATTTTGTATGTGGACCGTAGATGCTTCGCGAAAAATTTAATTTCAAAAACCCCTTTATTCTTCACATAGCTACCAAAGAAAGAGCGAGAGTTAGCTAAACGTCCGTCCGAAGTTCAACTCGTACTTGAACCAGAAACAACAGTTTTTACCATAGTACTAGTCTTCGTATCAGCAACTGCAGATGCACTTCACACATGAAACCATCAGATTCAGGTTTTCTGTTACGCGGTCAGAGGCCAAAATAGCCAAATTTAACAGTAAAAAAGTCAAAAAAGATGAAATATTCGCCTGGAAAGATATATTACAAATTTTCTCTGGAGGATCTAAATATCCCAAATATGTTAAATCTTCAACCATAACATAGGAACTTTAAATAGGAAAGTTAAGCAGCAGTGAAAACATTATTATAAAAAAAAAATCCACTTGTATACTGAGTGTTTATCTAGAATTGTCACTTAATTTATGGTCATAACCTAACCAAAAACATTTTTACTGTCTTGCTGCATATCAATTCATGGTTATTAATGGCATTTGATAATTAGCACTTGTAGTTTCTCTACATACGAATTGCTTAGATAACCACTTTTATGATTCAACGATGATATATTTTAACTGAAAAAATCTGTGCTTAACTAAATATAAAACCAAAATGACAACTTCAATCTTTCTCTCGTGAGGATTAAAACAAAAACACATGATGAAATTGACAACATATTTAATTTCATTACACTATTTTATGCGAGCACAGATCCGTCTAGCCCGGAGCCATACTGCACTGAAAAATGTGTGTTGATTCTTGTTGCATTTTGAAAGTTTATTACAGTTACGTTCGCTCTCACTAAACCGGCTATAAACTGTCTCTCAGGTTCGCAAGTGAATCTAGCGCAACTCATATGAATACTTTTAAATGAACTTGTTCGGTAAGATATTTTTTCTGCAATGTTTTGGTGATCGTTATGCGTAACTATCATAATTGCAATCTATATATGGATGATAAGCGCAAGGGTAAGTCTACTGGAGTTGACTTGAATGTTTAAATTCCGGGACGTTGGAAGAAGGGATCAAAATTCAACGTGGGAGGGCCAGATGTCTTTCGGCCCTCAAAACGTCTAGACCTTCGGACAAACAAATCGACAAATCGGCTTTTTTACTCAATTTTCATGCCTTTTTACTTTATTAAATTTCCCCTTTTTTCACAAAGATTTTGAGCAAGTTGTCTGCTGTTTCAAGACTTCAAGATCTGACGTGAAAAATTGTATTGCAGGACTTAACATCTCTATTAATTAACCATATTTCACCTTCCAGGCTCCCTGGGGAGTTAATTTCGCAACGCTAGAACACGACATTCTCTCAAAAACACCATCAATTTTACTCTGGTCACGGCCTAATCTCAGAAAGTTTCATTAGTGCCCATTTAAGGATTAATATGAAGGTTAGCAGGCGTGTGTACATTGGCATTCCCACCTGACATTTAACCATTTGTTGTAAAAACCTTAAGATTTAAAATTATAAGAAAACATTCAATACTAAAATAACAAGGTTTACCAAACTTTCTTGTTTGACTAAACTGATACATCCTATAAAGTTGACGCAGTTAATTAAAGATTGTCTAATGTCCAAACTAATGTAAGTATTTATCAAAGAGTCGTTCAACTCCCTGCCGGCTGGAAAACTAATTATCTCACTTCAATCCTCTAAATTTCAGAAAAATCTTAGAATTCCAATTCTGTACATCCTTAAATTCAATACTGCACTTGTTTCAATCAATACTACACACGAAAATAGGCCATGACTCTGATCAGTTCCCAATGTTGGGCGACGTTCATAGTCATTAAGTAATTATATCGCCCTTGCCCAAATAGTTCCAGAATTGTTTTCAAACATCATCAAAATTCAGAAATTTTCTCACTTTAGATGTATTGATTTGAATAATTTCAAATTCATTTAACTATGCTCCGATTTGCTCTATTCACTGAAGTTTTAAGCAAGGGTTGAAATAGCATGAAATACAAGGTGCTGTCGAATTTCAGCAGGATTAAATAAAGCTTATACGTGACGTAATTATACCTGCCAAATGGATTTAACACACTTATCGTCAAGAAAAACCTAGTCGACATAATTGTTTTCATTTCGGGATAAAACATAAGTCTTATTTTCTTTTACAATTACAATTATTTAAACGTCATGTGGGTCACAGCTTTGCACTTTGAAACTTAATCTTATTTTAGAATAATAAGGCGCCACGAGGATGTCCTGTACCCTGGGCTGAATCCGTCTTTCATAACCCTGTGACATGAACTGTTCAAAAAATTGTACATGTGTATGTACATGTATGTGTACGTTCATGTATCTACGTATCTACGCAAGTTTACGAGCTTGACTAGCGTGCTTAATTCAAACAATCGAGATTTCATTTGTTCCCAGGTCAACAAATCACAATCAATAACATCATAATTCTCGTAGCTTAACCAGTTTCGTATGACATATATGTCGGAAACTCATAACGACTCATTTCTATTTTGCAAACAATTCTTTGATGACTTTATTTCTGGGGCCTGTTTACATGGAAGACTTTCAGGCGGGCTGAAATTTCAGCCCAGCTGAACAGGCCAAGATTTTCGACATATAATTCTGAGGTAACCTTTCTAGGGATTTCTTTCAGTCAGGCTGAAATTTGTCTATGTTACCAGTTTCTGAGAATTTATGTTAATGCATATAAATATTACGAGGGAAATAACCATTGTCAATAAGTTCATTGAGACCATCTAGAGAAGTATCTAAGAGGAGGAGAGATTGGGGAGAGTTCACAGAGCTACAAAACCAGCTTGATCATTATATTTGAAAGAAACCAGGAATACAAGCGAAAACATATTTTTTTACACTTAGAATCATTCAGTTAGTTAGCTATGCACTTAACAGATTTTGTAGTTTTAACAGTTGAGGTTAACCAGAAATGAAACTTGAAAAAGCGCAGAGTATATTCATGCATCAAACGACCATGACGTTGAGGTTACCAATTGTCTCGGTAGGAATAAACTGTTCATTATCTTCAATTTTACTTGATTATTTCTATCATTCTATATTATCTTCAAAAGTACAACAATGATGTCAGCGTAATTAACGATTTCTTTGATAAAGTTACAAATAACGTTTGCTTCCAGAGCGTTTGAATGACTCGTTGATTCAGTTAAGTACCCCCTCACCGAAGGTACAAATTCTTTGTGCTCACAAAATATTACATTTCTTTTTTCGAGAATTATGTCTTTGTTCCAATACTTTACCAAGTAAATGCATTTCGATGGCGTTTTTGCGGCCTTTAAATCGAAAAAAATTCCTGGGAGATCTTCCCACTAGCCCACATCATCGAAAAAAAACTATTTTTGACTTTGGCTACCCTTTCAAAAATCCTTATCCAAAGCCCCTGATCTAAATCTCATTCCAAGTTGTGTTTCTGCAAATGTCTGTCGTGACGTAGAGCCTCACCTTGACAGTCATTCGTTCAGATTTACATTTTAAGTTTAAACAAGCTCAATTCAAAAATACGAGTAGAATCGTAGCAGACTTGATAATCAAGCATTTTGTCCATGAACAACTATTCAAGAAAGCGTTTTACATCGTGAATCTGTATTCTTTTGAGGTTTCGTGAAGCCTTTTATTCCTATTCATATAATGATAACTCTTTATTTCGTGTCGTAGCTTGCTTTGCTTGCTAAGAGAATTATTTGAATTAAGGACTAAATTGATCGTAGGTAAATGCAGGAAACCTACTTAAACTAGCTTAATCGAAATTCGTCGCTTGAGATTCGCTGATTTTAATATATTTTAACAAGAACAGATTGTAGATTGCGGATTATTACTAAAGAATGGATTGTAAAATTAGGTAAGTGCAATCTTGTTAAAAAAAAAACATTCGATTAAGACATGCTAACAATTGACAATAGTATTGGAAAGAATTAATTGAACATGTGCAGTCATGTTCTTTGTGTCATTATCGGTAGTTGTGCCAAAAATTCTTATTATAAAACAAATCAAACCGATGCTATTGGGCTTTTTAGTACATAAGGAGTTAGGCATCGAGACAGACACGAGTTGCCAGAAAATATGCCGTTGAAAATGTTATGGTTCCTTTATGCAATTATCGAAATTGCTTTTCAGACCGCAACGACACAAGGTAGGCATGAAAACTTACTTTCAAAAGGACTTTAACCTGTTTCTTTCATTGGAAATTGGTTTATTTTGTTGGCGTTGTTGTTTAGGGTTACTGTGTTACAGAACGAGTAACAACAAAGTAATTGACTATTATCGTGTGTTAAAATCCCAAAATGCCTAGAATTAGTTACAGTCTTCCTCTTAGTTGGCCTTGTTTATAACCAGGTTCTGATGTTTTGTACGTCTTTTAAACTTCTCGGGGAAAATCTAGAATAGAAGTAAATCAAATCTAATGGAATCTAGAAAGCTCAATAATTAGGCATCAAACAAGACTTAGAAACTTTCCCGACCAGAACTCGCTAGACGCGCTATTTAACAGTTAGTCGAGAAGGGCAATAGTTCAGAATGGAGTTAAACTCTTAGAACAGGGGTTTCGTGCGATGAAAAAAGAAAAACGTGGGGCCCCAAGATAAATATTTGCTTGATTATAGCGAACAATCAAAACAGAAACGCATAAAGTTGACTCAAAAGAACAAATGTACTCAGACAATTTGTCGCTGAGTTCAAGCAACACGGTAACATGTAAAAGTCAGCAACGAGTCGAAGGCTTCCGAAACTTTTCGGGAATGGTGCGAAGATCCGGTTACTGAATTCTATCCACATGTATCGCCAGGACCATTAAATCACTGATTCAATGCTGTATAGATCTCTTCTTCTTCAGTTCGTGGGGAAACTTTGCGTACAAAAATAAATGTTCCTTAGCCAATTACTGGTTTTCTTTACTCCTCTGTTTCATAGTTCATTTTAATCCGAAATTTCCCAATGACGTGTCCTTTCTTGCACTAAATTAAAAGAAACATTCTTAACATTTTTGGGCAGGATGTTTACTTCTATATCTGCTGCAGTTTGATTCTCCATGACCCCCTCGTCTGGCCTTCTATTGCTCTTATGCAATATTGTGTTTTAGAGAATCATGAGCTGCAGCATCAATTGTTGTACAACCTTTTAAATCTCTTGTATTCCTTACAGTAACCTCCATTGACATGGCCATTTTCACGTCGCAATGCGATTTACGCATTAGTTTTCCTAAACCGATTGACTGATTGATAATTTTGCTTGTGCAAATACTGAGCAAGATAGCTTGCGCCTTAATCTTCGTCTTCAACGCCATCCGCCTTGAAATAATTTTCCACATGTTCGATGTATTGGTTTCTGTCATCTTGCCCATCGTACTCATACATAATGTCGGATCAAACAAAAAACTTTTTCGTTAAATTAATTTTTTTTTTTTTGTATCTCTAAAAATCTTTTAGTGAAGGCTATTTATGTAGGCATCAAATGTCTGTAATTGGAGGCATGATTACTTCTACACGGTACAGCAATATGCTGTCCAGTCCTCCTTGGTTCAATGTGTCAATAACATTTATGTACTCCAAGAACCCTTTTTTGGACGCTCTTAAACACGGGCATGGAAACGAACACTAGTTCCGCTCATCTATGTGCGAAGCATCAAAGTACTGGCATGAGCCACGAGCGTGCTTGTGACCAGAAAACCAACGTAAATAACTCAAGCAATGGCGCTGAGAAATTATGAATGCAAAGCCTTTTGGAAATTTCGTTAATGAGGGAATTAAGAAATTGTATAATTATATTACTTATCAAAACGAACAGGAAAGCCGAACAGGAGTGAACTGAACAGGAGTGTACTAACTGTAGTGCATACAACTTGAAATCATGATTATGAATGTACTAGGTACTCAAAAGACATAAGTTAATTTGAATGCATTAGTCTCTTCGGAATTTAACATGCTTTTAAACATATGCTGTTGGCTGTCTTTAAAACCCGGAACATCGAGTCGGGGAACGAGGAATGGAGAACGCTAAAACCCGGAACACGAAAACCCGTGATATCTTAAAACCCGGAACACGAAAACCCTTAATCCTTAAAACCTGGAATCTTTAAAATCCGGAACATGAAAAACCGGGATCTTTGAAATAAGGAATGGAAAAACTCCATGGAATTCGTTCTTTTTACTTTAATGTAATTATGAAGAGAAAATTTCATAAATTGACCTACTCTGCTAAAGTCAACTAGAAAAGTTGACTAGAGCTGAACTCGAACTCGCATCTCCGGGAAACCGGATCGCTGCTCTACCAATTGAACTATCGAGTCGACTGGGTACAGTATTCTTGTTTTATCCCATTTAAGTGCACGAGAGATTCTTGTGACAACTTAAAACTCGATATCGATGAGGAGGTGCAGTGTCTCGATTCCATTTCGGAGTCATCCTCGGAGTAATATGAAGAGAAAATTTCATGAATTGACCTATCCTGCTAAAGTTAACTAGAAAAGTTGACTTGAGTGGAATTAGAACTCAAATTGGTAGAGCAGCGGTCCGGTTACCCGAAGATGCGAGTTCGAATCCCGATCAAGTCAACTTTTCTAGTTGACTTTAGCAGTGTACGTTAATCCATATAATTTCCTGTTCATGTTACCCTGAGGAGGATTCTGAAATAAATGTAATCATGAAAAATACATTCTAGTAACGTTAATATACCTTATCTAGTTTCGTATTCCGGGTTTAAAAGATTTCGGGTTTTCGTGGTTCAGGTTTTAGTGTTCCCCATTCCTCGTTCCGCAATCCCCCTTTCCAGGTTTTCAAGATAGCCCGGAACGAGCTTCAATTTGAAATAATGATAAACTACAAGCGATGCCATTGTGGTTTGGGCAATTGTGTTCATTGTTGCTGTAATCTTGGGCTTTAAATTTTGTTGCTTATTTATGAACCAAGGTAAGAACCGCTACTGGTGTTTCCTTTCTTTTTGACTCTTCTGAGTTGTTCGTCTCTGGTAAATTTATTTGCTTATTACAAGCTCAGTGTGTCGACAAATGTACTGAATGTACCGACAGACCTAGTCAGGACGAAAAGTGGGGCGTAACTGTCCCCCTGCCCCCCTAGGCTATGCTATTGCGTAAGAGAAGCAGTCAGAAGTCAGTCTTCGCCGTTATCCGTTCACAGGGAAGAAAAAATGATCAAACCTGCTGACCGGATTGTGTTTTTGTTCGCGCCAACTGTAAATGAACGATTTTGGTTAATTGAAATAACTAAATTCGTGCAAGTGGTTATATAAAATAACCAGCTGTATACAAATGGTTACATTAAATAACCAAATACGTGCAAATGGTTTATTTGAAATAACCATATGTTAAAATGTGGTTTCATCGTATGTCCGCTTTTCAGTAGCAGGCACAGAAATAGTTATTTGATATAATAAATATAGGGATACTTGATTGAACTGGTTATATCTAATAAGTAATAACCAACTGTACCCAAACGGTCGTTTACTAAATAATCAAATTTATGCAAATGGTTATATGAAATAACTAAACGTGAAAAGTGGTTAAATGAAATATCCAATTTTCGTCACTTGTCAATAAGCGTTTATTTTAAGTGACCTTTTTGTCGTATTGCGAGTGGAATGGTTATATCAAATAACGATTTATGTGAGACGTATGTGAAAGTGGTTCTTTGATAAAACCAAATAAATAATGGAAAATGGGACACTTCGTGTGCTAAATAATAAATTTACACTTTTACGCCCCATAGTCCCGCAGTTTGGAAGTTAGTCTTTTAATCTGCACTTGGGCCACAAAAAAATCGAACCGTCGTTTAACTATTGAAAAAATCGGGTGCTTCAAAACCAATTGATAGCCATGTCGGTGAATTGGAAAGATTAAACTCACTGCATTTATATCTGTCCACAGGTGTCTCTGTCCGAGTGAAAGGAAATAGAATAGGCTTTGGTCGCATCGAAATATTGCACAATGGGAAATGGGGAACAGTGTGTGATGACCATTGGAATTTGAACGATGCTAAAGTGGTTTGTCGACAACTCGGCTTCCGAGGAGCTAAGACTGCTCTTCAAGGTGGTGATGTTCCTGCTGGTACCGGACAAATATGGTTAGATGACGTCGTTTGTACAGGAAGTGAACAGTTCTTGGCTAACTGTAGTCATACAGGATGGGGGATACATAATTGTATACACAGCGAGGACGCCGGAGTTCATTGTGATGTTCCAGGTAAATTTTTACATAACCTTATCAGAAAAATTGCCCTAGGTATCGATAGAAAGCCAGGGGATAGAGCATTTAGATTTCTTTCAGAATGCTGAGCCTGGCACCCCACTTTTCAGATGGTTTGGTTTAACAGTAATACACTTTTTGTCCATGAAACATCCTAAAGGTACTATTATATGAAAACTAAGCTATGGAAACACTTAACGGTATACTTTTCTCCTTACATTTTGCTCTATCTGATTACCTATCCTGACAAAAATATCTGTAGGGAATGAAAATACTGGAACTAATTTCCAAGCAAACATCAAGTGTGGAACACTGATTTATCTTCCTGCACACACACACACACACACACACACACACACTCACGCACGCACGCACACACGCACACACGCACACACGCACACACACACACATACATACATACATCAATACATACATACATACATGCATACATACATACACACCTTGTCATCCCATGCAATGCTCGTAAATTGCTTATCTTGTCTTATAAGAAAACTGGTTAATAAGCTTTGAGTCAAGTTTATGTTATTAACTATTTTTATAAAAAACATTCACGAAAGCCTTTCATTCACTATGAATGGTCCCCTCACCCACCTCGCGAAGCGCGGTGCGAGGGTATTAATCTCGACATGCGTGGAGCCCATTTACACACGTGGTGACTAGGGTGAAAAATTCTGCAGAGCGTATGTGTGTTTGTATATTGAACAAATTGATCATGATTTGGCGTGCTCCATTGAGTTATGGATGCACGCGGGAGGTTGGGAGAGCACGAAAAAAGCGTCTTGTTTGGCTTCTTGGGTGTTACAACGTGTTTCAGTTCCATTGTACAAGGTCTTGATGTCCGTGGATCATCCAGACCAATCAACATAAGAAAAGAAAATAGTAACTCTTCCGTACATGCACTTTACCTCGGAAATGATTGCCAGGCTACTTAGACGATATAACATGACAGTGGCCACATGTAGACCAAACCACAAACTCGTAACTATCTTTACGAAGCACAAAGACAGTGTCTCTACCAGCGACAGACGAACGCCATCTATATGTTTCCCTGCCGTGATTGCCCACAACAATACATTAGAGAAAAGTCAAAGAGAGTAGAAACATGACTATCGGAACGTCGCAACGCGATCAAAAGACGTGACTCCAGATCCCTTCCAGCCAACCATGCGGATGACTATGGACACACTTTCGACTGGTCTACGACGAAAATATTTGATCAAATTTCTATGAAACACGCCCGTTATACAACGTCAAACTATTAAGATGTTTACCAACTTTTATAAAATTTTGTTACTTAATTTACTTGATATACAAAAACTAACTTATTACATTTAATAAACAATTAAGAATTCCCAAGCCTAAGAAATATAATTCATGCGATTGCCCAATCTCATTTCATTCTTTTTATTGAGACCTTCTGGATGCGAAGTTCTCAACTGTGTGATCCAATAAGCCTCTCGCGCTTTAGAGGAAAAAAAAGATCAGTTCACAAAGGAAAATAAATCAAATATTCATTAAGAGACAAAAAACATTGTTTGGAAATTTTTATGATATTTGATCTTTGAGCAGGTATTGATGAATGCAAATCAGGAAATACCAGTTGTCATCAAAATGCCACTTGTAGATATACTGGAGGATCTTTTGGCTGTGTTTGTCATAGTGGTTATTGGGGAAATGGGACAAGCTGTGAAGGTAAATTTATACTACTTCTTATCATACCAATAAAATGATTTCTAAACTCTTTTAATCCTAGGCCTTTAGCAGCCGAATGTTTTATTTTTAAGTCGACCGGCTTAGTCAACTATTTTTCTCAACATATTCAAGAAACAAAAACAATTCTCATGCTGAAGGAGAGCGTACAATGAAACTAAATTTAACATCTAAAATATTGACGTTACTGTCATTATGGAGTTGCCTATACATGTTGAAGTACATCGATATCTAAATATGAAAGAAATATGGAATAAAAATTTGAATGAAGGAAGAATGGTAATCAACAACACAATTTGATTCCACTCTTTAGAAGTTGTTCTAAGATTACAAGGACCATTCGCTAAGTCGGGCGTAGGACGTGTAGAAATATTTTACAATGGCAGATGGGGAACAGTATGCGACGACTCTTGGGACTTGAATGATGCTAAAGTAGTTTGTCGACAGCTTGGCTTCCCAGGAGCAAAGGCCGCTCTTCAAGGTCGTCATGTTCCCGATGGCACTGGATATATATGGTTAGATGAGGTCGCTTGTACAGGAAATGAGAAAATCTTGGCTAGTTGTCCTCATTATGGATGGGGGACTCATGACTGTACACACTACGAAGATGCCGGAGTTCATTGTGATATGCCAGGTAAACGCTCGCTCAACGATATTGGAAATGCTATCTTAAGCGTCATTTATGATACTATATTTTCTGGTAATGAACAGCAAAAGGTGTAAATAGACGCCCCGGACCGGTTAGGAATATTATTACTACAGTTACTGGTTAATGTATGACACGGTTGATTGAATAGCGAAAAAAGCTACCAAGATATCAACGTTTAATGTTAATCAGGAAGACAGTTATAAATAAAATTCCATATGTCTTGGTACTTTTTATATACATCGTTAGTCTTTGTTGATTTTATCGAGCATAAAATCCCCTGCACGTGATCAAACACGTTAAGCTAAATGGAGAATATACCTATTGGATATTAACGAGTTTTTGAAGTCCAAATAATGCATGGGAGGGAAAAGAACCATCAAAATTGTGTTCAGCCACCTTAAGTCTGCTCCTTAGTTCTTTACTACCAATATTTTTGAATCAAAAAATGCTGGAAGATGGAGGTACATAACTCGGCTAATCTATACCAACAGACGGTATATTTTGGTTTTAGGTCCCATTATCGAGCAGGTTTCATTAAACCTGTTAGTGATATTTAGATCACTTGAGATATTAAGCCCCTCAGCTTCTAGATGAGTACCGATCATATGTTTAGATTGTTTATTTCCTAATTCATTGATCGTTTTCCCGTCTTATTGTTTATTATTCAGTTTAAGTCGTTTTAATTAGGTCATTTAACTGTTTTCTACGTTTTTTCAGACTGTTCTTACCCTTATTGTGATGATATTCATCATACGCACATAGTTCTCAATATGATGGATATCATCATAGAAATCTCGACTCTACAGGTGTTTATTTTCGTATGAACTGCGAATCTTATTAAATTGATGGTAATTATCAAATATTAACCCTAACCCTAATCCTAACCTGATCCTTATCCTAACCCTAACCCTAAACCTAATTAATAAACTCAATCATACCACAGTTGTGGGTCCAGGTGTTAATTATTACGTTTTTATTAAGATATCACTGTGTTAACCGAGTTTCGTAATTTCCTCAATGAGCCATGGCTTTTATACTCACGGTTTACTTTTCTCAATCCAGCCAGGTAACGTATATTAACAATTTCCAAAAGTGTTTATATTCTTGGACATATTGCTGTCTTGTTCCTATAAATTTAGGTTTGGTCTTGGGGAGACTTACGTTACAGTTAATATAATAGATAATATGATAAACAAGGTTTTAATCGCTAATTGCTATGTCTATGGAGACGAGACTTGTGGTGTAAAAAACACTGGAATAGCCACTGGAACTTCTCTGATGTAGGCCTCTACAAGGATATTGCTCAGCTGTACTACTACAGCTTTTATCTGGCCCATACGTAGTTCATTTATATGATCGCGAGATAAGATATATTACTGCCGAGTGGATGATTGGGCCTGTACAGAAAAATATTTGCCAGCGGTTTTGGTGCAACCCAGGCGACGAAAGAGCGAGGTCTGAGCTAAAAAAATTCGAAAACAAATGCTTTTCCGCACAGAACAAACAAACAAGACTACGAAAAACGAGACTGGCTTTTGGCTGCTTTCTCCATTACGAGGATTAACCTAAAATCATTAACTTTGCCTTTAGCAGTTTGTTCATATTAATCCATTGTAAAACGTACCTGAATCCGATTTGTTAATCTTCAAGTCAGCTCAAATTTCCTCGCTAAAACGTGGCGCTCTGAAAGAAAAACTTATTGCATGGCTACGAAGCCAATCAATTTGCATTGCCCCGGGTATAGACTGGGTAATGAGCTCGTTCATATAATAAGGATTACTTATTATATGACTGGCACTACTTCCGGTGAAATGGAGCGTTCTGATTGGCTGAGACGCTCTGACTGGCAGTCATTACTTTCTCGTAATGGACCGGTCTATTATGGCTTCTGGTTTGCATCAGCAAATGTTTAGATTTCTTTTTGCCAAAGACTACGTGTTTTTTTTTATTTTTTGTCTACTTTTCTGATTAAAGTAATCATGGAAAAGGTTTAACCAAGTCGTAAGCAATTCGTTTTTTATTAATCTTTTGTAAAACTTAGCTGAATCTCATTTGTTTGTCTTCAAAGCAACGGGGAAATTTTTCCGCCAAAACTTGCCGGTTTGTTGGAAAAACCTGTTGCATGAAAAAAACCCCACTTTATTGGCATTGTTTTCGTTTAGATGTTTAATTTATTGGTTTTTACTCAGGAATTCACAGCAAATTGATCTATTTTTGTGTTCTGTGGCTGCAGAAGCGCTTAACGACTAACTCTTTGTCACGCTAGACGAATGTGGTATGTTTTTACCAGACTGAGTATATTTGGCTTGTTTAAAAAAAGCCATATAATAAACCACTTATTAACCTCGTCCGCTTGGTCATTACTGGAAATATCAGACCGGGGTCTTTTATGTACGGACCTCTCCCTCCGGCCCCGGTCAGTACTGTCAAGACCCCCAGTCAGATATTTTCCTGTAATAACCGCGCTCTCGGTTATTAAGAAGTTAATATTAACCAAGTATGCGGTTTCTACGGGACAGTATTTCCTTATGGTTTTCATATCGGCCGAGTGGAAGAAGAGCGAGGTCAGGGCGAAGAACCGAAGGCAAATATTTTCCCCTAAAGACCGAGCAAACGATGTTAATAAGGAATTTTATTATGTGACTTTTGATGCAGTTTTCGTTTACTTGCTTGTTTTTATCAGTGATTTCATGAGGGATTTTTAAATCTGTTCTTCTAGTCTCCTCCTTAAAATTATCGAGAAAAAGATGTAACTTCGTCGTAAGCAATTTGTTGCTGTTAATCATTTGTAAAACGAACCTGGATTCAGTTTTTTGGTCTTCAAATCAGCTCTGAAATTTCCCGTCAAAACGTGTCGGTCTGAGCGGAAAACGCATCCCATGGTTACGGAGCGAGACTGTTCACGTCATTTCGCATATAGACCGCATAACGAGCTCCGCCACATGATAAAAGTGTATTGTGTATTTATAAAAGGAGAGAAGAAAATACAATTAAGAAACTTTCATTATTTTTCATCTTTGAGCAGGCAGTGATGAATGCAAATCAGGAAATACCAGTTGTCATCCAAATGCCACCTGTATATATAATGGAGGATCATTTGGCTGTGTTTGTGATAGTGGTTATTGGGGTAATGGTACAAGCTGTGAAGGTAAATTTATACTCAGCGGCGTATATAACAATTTCTGGAGGGGATGCCAGATTTGAAAAATTTCCGACAAGTGTTAGCCTAAATCGGGTTACCTGAACAAACGGCAAATGAATTTTTAGTAGTCATTTAGAGTTGAGTATTAGTAACAGCAGTCTAGCCTCGGCTGTAGAACACGGACACAGCGGCCCCAACCAACTAGCATTGACTGGCTTCTTTTCAGAACACAAAATGTTACCAACAAGTTTATATGCTATTTTGATTACACGATTTTCCTATGTTTGTACTACTACATTTGCAATTGACTGTGCACTGTGCTTTAATTCACGCGTTGTTTCAAAATTAAAACGTTGACGTTTATTGGACGAAACTTTGACGTTGCTATGGGCCGACTTCACGTTGTTAGGCGCCTGTCAACACGAACCGCGAGGAGTGAATTTTCTCACGCTAATTTGTAGGCGGACAGTTGCCATATTTCAAAAGAAAACGTTCGGTTTTCTGCATTCGGTTTAGGTTAAAGATGTTTAAATTAGTTTCAAATTTTCATTTACCGTAATATTGTATCATTTCTATGATCTACAAATGTCCAGTTTTTCAGACTTTTCTAGTCCTGAAGATTTTTTAACTTCTCAACAAACGAAATATAGTAAGGTATCCTCCCTCAAATTTTCTGACAAGCTCTGAATTTTCCAACAGAAATGTCCGGCATGGGGGTGGTCGCTCCCTCTGCCCCCCATATATACGCCACTGTTTATACTACTTATCATTCCGATAAAATGATTTTCTAAGTTCTTTCAAGCCTTTGATGGCCGAATACTTTATTTTTCGTCAGTCCGTGTAGTCAACTCTCTTTCTCGAATTTATTCATAAAGGAAACGAAAAGGTCTCTCACGTTGTAGGAAACTGCAGAGCGAAACTGGACTTAATGTTTTAAAGATTGACGTTATAGTTATTATAGAGTTGCCTGTAGATATTGAAGTGCATCAACATCTAGATATGCAGCAAATATATAGGAATAAGAATTTAAACAAGGTAATCAACAGAAAACAAGGTAATCAACAACACGATTCAATTCTACTATTTAGAAATCGCTGTAAGGTTGCAGGGGCCATTCGCTAATTCGGGAGAAGGACGTGTAGAAATATTTTTCAATGGCAAATGGGGAACAATATGCGACGATTCATGGAATCTGGTCGATGCTAAAGTAGTTTGTCGACAGCTTGGCTTCCCAGGAGCGAAGACTGCTCTTCAAGGCCATTATGTTCCCGATGGCAAGGGACAGATCTGGTTAGACGACGTTACTTGTATCGGAAGTGAACAATTCTTAAGTAATTGTTACCATCGTAGATGGGGATTACATAATTGTGGACACAACGAAGATGCCGGAGTTCGATGTGTTTTACCAGGTAAATGTTTTTATGAATAATAAATTTATATTTAAATGTTAGAGCAAACGATAAAATGTAGTCATAATATATGAATCCTTCTCACATGTATCTACTATCTCCTCAACGACAAGTACGGCTTTAACGCCTATGCCCTAGGGGTCAAGGTTCGTACCTCGACTGAATGGAATTTCCACGCATATGGGCTTTAAATTCAGAAATGGGCTGCCAAAGTAGTGATGCATCCTATATAAGTGCAAATACCAGTATTCTCAGCCTTCTTTCCATTGGAGAGTTTTTAGCAGCTGATTACATCAAGTCTAATCAATTATATTTAGTATGAACCTGGACTGTTTTTCTTTACAGTTTTCTAACATTAGTTTCCTTGACACTTTATCTTTGCCCACCCAGTCACCTTTACCACTGGAGTAAACTGGACAACCTGGAGAAAACGTACCACTTTCGGCAGAGAGATGATTTACTTTTCAAAGATGAAATCAAACGTCCGATATCAAATACGGGAGAGAGATTCGAGCTCTTCATCTGGCTTGCGGGTGGCTGTTTATATTGATATATTGTAATCAAACATGCACTAAGTTAAAGTATGAATTACTATTAGGAGCACAAACAACTTTTTGTAATCTATTCCTGTCGAAGAGGTATCCCATGACGAGTAAAATCGTCTGGCGTTAGCCAGAGTAAAATAGTCGATTATGGACCTGAAAGGGGTTAAAAGAATAAAAATGTCTAAGATCAAAGTGTATCAAACTAATATCAAGACAGACTTCTTGGCGGTAATGATATTTGGGTTTTCGCGTTAACTCGTTTTGATCCATCACCTACTTTTTAATTTCGCTCTTAATGCCAGACAATTTTGCTATGGCTAACTATGGTCATAATACCGGAGAAATGGGAGAGAGAATTGCGTGAACGGATTTTAGGTTAAGCTTTTGTTAATTTCTGTCCTTTTATGTACCTGTTTTGTCACTCGTCATACTAATGTATTTTTATATTATCTTGCTGAAGATATTGACGAATGTTCCCTGGGTTTGGACAACTGTGGCAATTATTCGCAATGTGTCAATACAAATACCAGTTTTATCTGCGTATGTAATGTGGGTTACTCAGGGAATGGGATAGTTTGCAAAGGTATGTACATAACTAAAAAAGTAAAATTTCATTAATAATTTCCATCAGTCTGCATATTTCGAGAGAGAAAGTTAACAAGTTGAAGTTTTATACCGTACTCCCACGGTTAAGTGCCCCCTTCAACAAATAACCATCTCCTTAAATACTGCCCCTTGCATAGTTTGATTTCATAAATATGCTCCCCTCGAATAAGCTTTGCCCATATTCTCGAGTTTTTAAAATTACAATACGAGTTCCGAGGAAGACAAACAAACTATTTTTATTGGAAAATCTATGACACGTACGCCTGTTGACAAATTCGACCCTGGTACTAAATAAGGGATAACTCAGGAAAAATTACTGACTTACAGTGAAAGATTTGATGCAGCCGTTACAGAATTTTGTTCTAATTAACAATGCTTCAATGCTTGCGCCGTGCTTTTCAATGCTTGCATGTTTTTTCTGCTACACCAGGTGCATCTGCAACAACTTCTTAATCATTGAATATCTCCACGTGGCATTTTCTCATAGTACAATGTAGCTATCGATATAATCAATATATCCTCCCATTCATCCATCCATCCATCCGTCCATCCATCTATCCATTCATCTCTATCTCTCTATCTGTCTACCTGTCTATCTGTATATCTATCTGTCTGTCTGTCTGTCTGTCTGTCTGTCTGCCTAACTATCTGTCTATACTATTATATAGATTATTTCGGTTTTTTCGAACTTTTCTGAACAAAGAAGCTAAATAATCTCGAAATTCTGTCACGAAAATAGATTTATGCCAAAAACATCTGGCACAGGAAGAATGAATAAACAGGAACGGAAGCGGAACTTCCTCAGGAATAAAATTAAAACGTCTATATATCCAGAATGCCTCTCTATGAGTAGGAGTATGAATATCAATGTGTTATCACTTATGTTAAATATGAAATTCACAAGACGTTCGTGGCCATGTTCGAAAAATTGGGCATATAAATGCTCGCCTGGCATGTTCCGTTGACCCCTTTCGTTGACCATTCACGGAAAATCTCCTTCATATCAAGTAATTCTGGAATTATCAAAAATGAGAAGAAAAGGCAGAATATATATATATATATATATATATATATATATATATATTCATTTATTTAATAATCTATGATTTAACAACTATGTTGTTACACGGTGTTTCATCGACGTAGTTATTATATTCATTATTAAATATTCATTTATTAAATAAATGAATATTGCTCTACTACCTGTATTGAGCACTTTTTTGCCAAGAAATCAACACCTATGTGTATATATATATGATGAAAAGTTTGTTCTCAAGCTTTTATCTCAGAAAGTTTCTGAGCTCCCCAACGGGAATCGAACCTGTGTCTCCCGATTGCCGGTATGGTTGTTTTACCATATATATATATATATATATATATATATATATATATGTATGTATGTATGTATGTATGTAACTACAGACGGAACCGTTTCGGCCTATTGGGCCTCATCAGTGTAGTGCTGATGAGCAGGATGGAGTAGCCTACATTATATAGGCAACTCAAATGTCCCACGCTTGTGGTACATCTAAGCCATGCCAGAGCGCTCTAACTAGAGACTAGTGAACGTGCTCAAATGCGTTAGCGGCATGACTCATCCTGTAGAGCGCTCAATATGAACCAAGAGTCCATAGAGCGATATCTAACTACAGTATGTATATATATACAGCAAATTGCAAAAATTATGGCACAAAACATATCAACATATAAACATATCAAGACCATTGTATCTCCATTTTATTCTCACTTTAAAGGCCAGTGAAGATATGCTATGTGTTTTTTGGTACATTCTTTGGCCAGTCTAATGTATTAAGGTTGATTAAAGTGATCATAGTTACAGATTTACCGATAGATGCTTTTTACACAATATGTTTAGGTTTGCCAAAATTTATGCAATTTGCTGTATATATATATATATATATATATATATATATATACATATATGTATGTATGTATGTGTGTATATATGTATATATGTGTGTGTGTGTGTGTGTGTGTGTGTGTTTGTATGTATATATATTGTACATGTCAGTTGCCTGAAGATCGTATCCGCGTGAAGCTTAGAGTATGTGTGTGTGTGTGATATTTAAAAACTGAGCTGGAGTGCTTTATCGGGATTTATAAAATAACACGCGTCCTACGCAAGCTCTGATTGGACGAGCTTCATTTTCTCTCATAGTATAGAGACACAGTTGGCATCATTTTCATTTTGTATTAGAGTACAGAGACAGGAATGACGTCACGAAAACTCGAGAAAACCTTGATTATTTTATAAAACAAATAGAAAATATCTTTCGTGTCTCTGCACTGTGATAGAAACATGAATGGCACCATTTCAACCAGAAAAATACCAGAAAACACTCGGCTACACCTCGTGTTTTCACCAGGCGTTTTTCTGGTTGAAATGACGTCATCCATGTTTCTATCACAGTGCAGAGACACTCAGGCAATTTTTTATTTGTTAATTAAAACACGAAGCGATAGCCTAGTGTTTAGATTCGATAAAGCACGAACTGCAAGTTTTTTAAATGCCTTAGAATATTCACATCTTAATACGCTAATTCATTGAGAAACTTTGGATATTTATTTTTTCTAAGCTGAAAAAATTAAATTCTTCTTCACGTACAAAGGCACGTGTGTCTTTATCACATATAAAGATACGGCACGTTTATGATTTTCCTTTGTATTTTCTACATGAACTTTTAATAAATGTTTTATAGATAGGTAGATAGATAGATAGACAGATAGATAGATAGATAGGTAGGTAGGTAGGTAGGTAGGTAGGTAGGTGGGTGGGAAGGTGGATGGGTGGGTACGTGGGTGGGCAGACGGACGGACGGATGAATGGATGGATGGATGGATTGGCTGATATATATAAAATATCAGCCGCTCGTACCACTACAAGTTCAAACAAAAATAATTCGTCAAGAGAACTTTTATTACACATTAAAAAGTTAAAAACGTTTTGGGACACAGTCCCTTCATCAGTCTACAAATATTAAGATGATACGGTCCAATATATAGTTTATATATGAATAAATTACTTACGTATTTATAATATTAAGTCCCAACGGAGTTAAACAATTCAAGTCAATGCTAATCCAAAATCTTTCTCTCACATTAGGATCCCTTGTGTCTGTAACGTCAATAATCCGTAAACACTGTACTAATAAGTCCTCCAAACCCGAGTGCTCCTTTTCGGCCTAAGCTTTGCCCTCGCCAATAATCCTTTGTACTCTTAGGTTTCCTAAAAGTAATCCTGGAAACCTTTGGTAATACTGTATTACCTTCAAAACATTTGAAGTATTAGCCAAAGGTTGCAAATCCCTAAGAATTCTGTGGACCTCCTCAAGCACCGGATGCTAGTCCTATACCGTAAACATTCTCTCAAATTTTTTCTGTAACTGGTCTCTTTGTTTAAACACTAAATCAGGTCGCTTTTCTGTTCTTACTCTATCCACCTGATTTTCCAAAAATCAATCAAAAGCCCGTCTTGACCAAATATTCTTTTAATTCTATCGCTGTCTTTTCAAAGACCTCATCTGATTGACGTATCCGTTTAAGTCTCAACACCTGGTTGTAAGGGATTCCACATTTAACATGGGGTGGATGGTAAGATTCATAATTTAAACACTGACGTGTATCTGTAGGTTTGCAATATATATCGGTCGGTAAAGTAACCATCTTGCAAAGTAATCATAACATCCAAAAAAGAAATTCTCACATGCCCTATGTCCCATGTAAAATTAATCGTTTCATGATATGTATTACAGTAGTTCAGAAATATGTCCATCTTCTCTTTCCCATGATGCCATATCATGAAAATATCGCCCACGAAGCACCACCATATCCTCGGTCTAAACTCGCAGGTTTCAAGTATGCGACATTCAAGGTCATCCATGAAAATATTGACATATGCAAGAGCAAACTTCGTATCTGTTGCTGCACCCAATTTTTGAGGGTACATTTTTCCGTCAAACTCGAAAAAATTATTTTCGTGAACTAGCTTTGCCAAATCCAACAAGTTGTCACCAGGTCAATCAACTTCGACATTTTCCAAAGCCTTCTTCAAAGCATCAAGGCCTTCATCGTGAGGTTATATACCCATATTTTGGAAAAAGGCGACCACATCGATAGTGCATAGGGTGGCATTCTCTGGAATCATTCCAATATCTCCTAATTTCTGTAGAAAATGTGCCGTATCAAAGATAATTGAGAGAATATTCTTAACCATTACTTGGATATAAAATTCAAGAAAGCAGTTTGATATAACAGGCGGGCATGGCATTTTATAAAGGCGTTTATGGACCTAAGGCAACAGATAGAACCTCCTCGATTTAGACCTGCTGCCAAGTAAATACTTTTTATTCCAATAATCAATAAAACTCTTCTTCGCAGGATAAAAATGAGAGCCCAGCTCAAAATTTTTAGGTGAAGAACCATGATCAAAACAAGGCAAGGCAAGGCAAGTTCAAATATTTTAGAATAAGTTGAGTTCTAACGTTTCGTTGCGACGTGCAACATTTTCAGAGTGTTAAATTACAAGGTTTATTTTAAAATATCATATTAATAATTATTATATAATAATTATTAATATTATATATAATAATTATATATAATAAATATATATTGTATTTAATATATATATTATATATAATAATTATATTATTATATAATAATTATAACATAATAATAATATATTAATAATTATTAATATATTATATTACATTTATTTTAAAATATTTGAACTTGTCTTGTCTTGTTTGATCATGGCTCTTCACCTAAAAATTTTGAGCTGGGCTCTCATTTTTATCCTGAGACTACGTTTTCCGCCCGGAAAGTCTACAGCCATGATAAAACTCTTTATTAAAGAAGCAAGTTGCCGAGCGATGAGAGAAGTTACCTGATAACGTCAATATTCATAACTTAAAAATAAATTACTTCTTTTGCTGTTTCTTCATTAATTTTCAATTACGTCTTATTTTAAAATTTAGATTTTAACGAATGTTCAACGAGAATGGATAATTGTGACGATAATGCTCAATGTAGCAATACTGTGGGTAGTTTCGCGTGCAAATGCAATGTTGGTTATTACGGAAATGGTACTGATTGTAATGGTAAGCCTACTTCTGCAAATTTTAGAACTTCCTTGATATGATTCCATTTGATATAAGCGAAGGACTGCTGATTATTCCTTAAGAATAACCAGCGTCGCAAATGAATAAGAAACTGTTATATAAGTGTGTGAAAATCAGAATTAGTAAAGAAGAAATTTAACGACATTTTCTTGTTTGAACAGATACTGATGAATGTGTATCGGGAACTGCTAATTGCCATCAGAATGCCACATGTAGAAATACGGAAGGATCTTTTGTATGCACTTGTGACCATGGTTATTTTGGAAATGGTACAGTCTGTGAAGGTAAACTTGTTTCCGTAGAGCTCTAGCGAAGAAGCATTCATTTCCATCTTTATGTAAGACAGCAGAAATTTTGACGCCCTTTAATTTAAAGTTAGTAGCCATTCATTGGCTCTTTTGCAGATCGAACACGTGTTAATCAGCAGCTTCACTATACTTCAGGAGTAAAGAATGAGATGTGGAACTGTGCAGTTTTTCTTCTTTGATTGCCGAGATAGAAAATTAATCTCAATGGCGTAGCTCGTACGCTTCAGCTTGTTCATTTACGGCTTTCTCTAAAAAACATAACGATAGCAGGAATGTACGAGAAACCAACTAAAATGCGAAAAACTCTTCCCAGCATTGCCATCTCAACAGTATTAAGTCCTAGTTCCCAATAGCTAAGAACGAGGGACATCGTCGGCAAGAAATCGAAAGCACAGGCTGTGCAGAGAATGACAAATATGTGATGATTAAGTACCTCCAAATTCCCTCTTTACTTCTTAAGGATAAATTCTTTGAGGATTGTCGAACATTATCCTAAATCACTTATTCAGTGTCTTCATAACTCGTTAATTCTACTACTTCCTTGATCAATACATTTTTTGACCATTCAACGCTTTTAAAAGACACACGGTTACAGTTTTCATCTTCATCTAAAATCCTGTTAAAAACCCTCACACTACGAGAAAGTCATTGCTAAAACAAAAAGACGTCTTCAGAACAGAATTGAATTATTTTATCAAAAGAGAATCACATCAATGTTTGGTGCTTTTTTTTCAGTGGAAGTTGGCAGCGCCTCTAAAGGATTAATGTTCCTATCACTTTAGAGGTGCGTCGACATAATGGAATGCACCAACATCTTGATTTATTATGAAAACGAAATGTAGACACTTATGAATGTAAATGAAGAAAGCAAGGTAAAAAACAACTCAATTTGATTCTACTCGATAGAAATACCAGTCAGGCTCCAAGGACCATTCACTAAGTCGGGTATTGGACGTGTAGAAATATTTCACAACGGCAAATGGGGAACACTATGCGACGACTCCTGGGACTTGAATGATGCTAAAGTAGTTTGTCGACAGCTTGGCTTCCCAGGAGCGAAGGCTGTTGAAGTACATCGATATCAAAATATGAAAGAAATATAGAATAAGAATTTAAATGAAGGAAGAAAGGTAATCAACAACACAATTTGATTCTACTCTTTAGAAGTTGCTCTAAGGTTACAAGGACCATTCGCTAAGTCGGGCGTAGGACGTGTAGAAATATTTTACAATGGCAGATGGGGAACAGTATGCGACGACTCTTGGGACTTGAATGATGCTAAAGTAGTTTGTCGACAGCTTGGCTTCCCAGGAGCGAAGGCTGCTCTTCAAGGTAGTTACATTCCCGATGGTACTGGACAAATATGGTTAGATGACGTCACTTGTATTGGAAGTGAGAAAACCTTCGCTACTTGTCGTCATCGTGAATGGGGAAAACATAATTGTAAACATAATGAAGATGTCGGAGTTCATTGTGGCGTCCCAGGTAAACGTTTGCAAAAACAATATTAGAAATACTGTCCTAAGCGTCAGGCGTACTTGTTATGCACTTTTTGTGCTAGTTACTTCTGATTTTCTTGATTGTTTTTTTTGTTTCACATGATTACCTTACCCGACAAAGCCACCAGCAGAGGATCAAAATTCCAAATTCAATTTTTGTGCTTGCAACAACATATGCAACAATTGATCATCTACTATGCAGTGTCCCTGAATTTTTATGTTGTATAAATAAAAACGCTTTATACGGAAGCTTCTAAATCTGGCTTAGTTTTTGGATTTTATAAGTCATTTATAAATTGTTGTCTTTCAGTGACCATTAAATGTTGGTAGTCGGAATTTTAATACTAGGACTTCGTCGTGCGTCAAAATTTTGATCAAAAAATTTTCATGGCACTGCAGTTTTAGTGGTGTGGGTATCTTGTAACTGCTCTGTACTTTGTCAATATTGTTTGATTCCACTTGATGGGACTGCACTGGACTCCATTCGAATCGAGCTAGTGGCAGAAGTCTCTTGGTATTCGTAAATCCGAGAAGAAAGTAAGGAGGAGACCTTCGGCCCTGTCAAGGTCTCACTATTCTCCTGGTCTGATATTTACTTTCAAACGGACTGCCATTGCCTAAAAAGACGCCAAAAACAGCCCAAATGGCTGAACTTGCCCAGGGTCAGTTATTTGCTACTTTTTATCCAGTCTTGATAAGCTGAAACCTTTGTCGTGATATTCCTATATTGGTCGCAGATAAGCAAACTTCTTTTTCTTTTTTTTTCACAAGCAAACTTCTTGTTGCTTTCGTTCACTGAGAGCTATTTCACGTCACTTCATTTCGTTTCTGCTCACTTCACTTCCTTTAATTTGGTTTCTGCACACTTCACTTTACTTCTTTTCTGCTCTCTTCACTTCGTTTCATTTCTGATGACTTTAATTTAATTCGTTTCGTTATTCCTCACTTATAATCACTTCTTTTCGTTCTTTTCACTTCATTCCAACTTCTTTCCTCTATTAACTTCACATCACTTCCCTTTACTTCACTTCATTTCTCCAAGTTCGGTTCTGTTCACTTCACATTGTTTGGATTCTACTCACTTCACTTTATTTCATATTATTTCACGTCACATCACTTCATTTCGTTCACCTTACTTTGCTTAGCTTTGCTTCTCTTTGCTTTGCTTTGTGTACTTTTGGGTTTCTTATTAATACAATACTTAACAATACTTTTCCGTACAGAACGAACAGACGAGACTAATTATTATATTCATTATATGGCTTTTGATTGCTTTCTCATTCACTATTAACGGTTTTTCTATTTTACAAGGTTTGTTTGCAGTTTTATGTTTACAATTATGTATTTATCTATGACTTAGTGGGGATTTTTTATATCCATTAGCTCTTTCCAGACAGGACATATCCCCTCAACAAGTAAAGTATCCCACGGCCACGCAACCAATCTGTACACGTCATTTTGCATATAGACTGCATAACGAGTTCAGGCGTATGATAAAAGTGTATTGTGTATTTATAAAATAAGAATAGAAAGTACAGTTAAGAAACTTTCATGATGTCTCATCTTTGAGCAGATATTGATGAATGCAAATCAGGAGCTACCAGTTGTCATCAAAATGCCACTTGTAGATATGTTGGACGATCTTTTGGCTGTGTTTGTGATAGTGGTTATTGGGGAAATGGTACAAGCTGTGAAGGTAAATTTATACTACTTCTTATCATTCCAATAAAATGATTTTCTAGATTCTTTTAATCCTTTACCAGTCAAGTATTTTATTTTTAAGTGGGTCCGCTTAGTCAACTATTATTCTCGACATATTCAGGAAACAAAAACCGCTGCCGTGTTGTAGGAAACTATACAGCAAAACTAGACTTAGCATCTAAAAGATTAATGTTATAGTTATTATAGAGTTGCCTGTACGTATTGAAATACATCGACACCTAGATATGTACGAAATATAGAAAAATATGAATTTAAATGAAGAAAGAAAGGTAATCAACAACACAACTTGGTTCTACTGTTTAGAAATCGCTGTACGGTTGCAAGGACCATTCGCTAAGTCGGGCGTAGGACGTGTAGAAATATTTTACAAAGGAAAATGGGGAACAGTATGCGATGACTACTGGAATTTAAACAACGCTAAAGTAGTTTGTCGACAGCTGGGCTTCCCAGGAGCGAAAACTGCTCTTCAAGGCTATTATGTTCCCGATGGCACCGGACAAATCTGGTTGGATGACGTTACTTGTTTCGGAAGTGAACAGTTCATAGGTAATTGTCTTCATCGCGAATGGGGATCACATGACTGTGGACACAACGAGGATGCCGGAGTTCAATGTGTTGCATCAGGTAAATGTTTAGATGAATAATAAAATTACATGTGAAGGACTTTTATCTTATGTAAATGCAAGCACAAACAACAATTTTCTGCTGTCACCATATTGTTATATGAATAAGTCGTACAAGTTTTTATTGGTCGAGTTTAACGGAAGCCTATTTAAAAGCTTATTTCAATTTTGTCAGAGTTCATGAGGTTAGAGCGAGCTAGCCTACTTGAAGCCCGAAATTTCGAAAAGCCGCAAGCAGGCTAGAGAGGGCCTGTGAGAACAAGTTCGAAGCAATATTGGATGAAATCGCTTGGCAATACAATGTCCGATAGATGCAAGACTATAATATAACAAGCCAGTTCCTTTGGGAACCAACACAAACATCCATAGTTAATTATAAACAAAATTCTTAAATTAAATTATTACTTTGTTGGTTTACATTGCAATCGTTGCAATCATAACAATAACATTTTTTGGGAGGAGTATACTTGAATCCACCTTAAAGTATAGTCTTCCTCCAGAGGAGGGGAGACTATACTTGCGTTGATCCTTTCTATTATCCACCTCAAAAGCAAGAAGTGCGGCCCAAGTGCAGATAGAGGCTCAGTAAAGGTTCTAATCTCAACGAAGTGCAACTTCCACGTTTTTTTGGCATGGGTTGCCAAAAGTAGTGATGCTTACTATGTAATTGTACGTGTAAGTATTTTCAATCTGCTTCCGGTTATGAACTTTTCAGCAGTTAATTTGCATAATGTGGAAAGTTTATGTATTTAGCAACAATTTCCTTAACTCTTTATACTAAAACACTCTTCTACCTTTACCAGTAGCACGAAACTATGGGATAACCCTCAACTTTCGAAAGAGAATTTATCCGCTCTTCCCACATGCCGTCAAACATACGATATCAAGTATGGGAGCAAGTTTCGACCTCTTAATCTCATCGTTAAGAGGCTGTATATGTTGACATATAAACACAAGTTAACAGATGAATTAGTATTAAAAGAAGACAAAGGTTTTTAGCTGCTAAAAGATTGCCAACATGTATAAAATCTGTTTCATTCCCAAGTATGCTGTAGTTTCCCCTTTTACGTTGCCCTTGATGTTTTTCAAGATCATATACATGCTATTTACAAAACAATTGGTTTTTTGCATCAGCTGATCCGTTACGTTGTATCATCCATTGTCCCAGCGATTCCAATACTCAGTGAACAATCAATTACTGAAATAGTGACCTGGTCATCATGTTGAAGGAATTGAAGAGATAGTTGGGTGAACGTAGTTCTTGTTGACATATTAGTGTCCGTTCTAGCATATACCTATGTTTCGCTCGTAATGTGGATATGTTTATATGATATTTTGCTTTAGACATTGACGAATGTTCCCTGGGTTTAGACAACTGTGACATTAATTCGCAATGTGTGAATACCAACGACAGTTTCATCTGCATTTGCAATGTCGGTTATTCAGGGAATGGAGTAATTTGCAATGGTAAGTAAATAACCAAAACTGTAAAGTTTCATTGATCGTTTCCATCACTCTGCATATTTAAAGAGACAAAGTTCAGGAGTGCAAGTTTTATATCGAATTTTAACAAATAACCACTTCCTTGAATCAGGGTCCTTCCTAGAATCTTTAAATATGAATAAGTACTTTATTATTATTATTATTATTATAACTCGCACACTACCCAATTAAGGACAGTGGAAGGGGTCTCAGCCTGCTACGGGCGCCCAGCACCCCTCCAGGTAAGGCCGCAACAGACATTGCACATTTCAGGAAACTTGTGGGGAAAAGAAATTTTACCATTAATATGGATTTTAAGAAACACCCACCGGGCCAGCCCTTACTCGCCCAACATATCCAGTCAGGAAGGAGTAAGGGATATACAGCCCTTTAAAGTCCCTGAAAGTACTCCCCGATGCGTATATCCAGTTTGACCTTAACAGTACTCTCTTGCACTTCCAACCAGTTAAGGTCAGTTTAGAAGTGCCACTGCAAGGGTTAAGTCTGAATATTATTTTATTCTTAGACTAGTGCAGATCTGTTTCAGCATTTAATGCTGGTTTATCCTCAGCCAACTAAGGTCAGGGACATCAGCCTCCTGTACAGATTGTCTTCTAGTCCTTGGGCTGATAGAGCAGGTTTGCCAACAGCTGAAGGTAGTGTACTTGCAGCTGCCAGACAATTAAGGCAAGCTGAGGCTTTCGGCTACCTGTCTACCCAGCTAGCAAAGCAGCGGCGCCACTCCCTAGGTCATCTCATCAAAGCCTGCTCGTTTTCTGGAGGTCACTGGCTCCGAATCAATGTCCTGCTTACCTACTTCTGGTTATATGTCAGAGTTTCGTTCTCATAGATAAGTTGCCATCCAAGGAGAGAGGCTTGTCTACCCTAGGCTAAGGGGTTGCTGGCACTCGCCAAAGGTGCCACCCCGGACTCTGGTAGGCGGGAGCGTTCAAATTTCCCTAGTAGGCTAAAGCTGTGCTTGTCCAACTCCAGTACCCATTTATTATTATTATTGAGTGAGAGGAGCAACACGCCATCAAAATGCTGGGGTACAAATATACCAAGCCCAATATGCCCATCATGACAACCAGTCTGATAAGGGTACACCAGGCACATGTATCACAGCCAAATGTGCGTGATATGGTGTAACTAAAAGGAAACAACGCATGACCTTGCAGGTGATGCCCTATTAGGAATACCTTCAGGTCGGGTAGCTCACCCCACTAAAATGGTCCCTGGATGAGAGACGTTTATGTTTGATCAATCCATCCTAGTATCCTAGTATGAAGATATCAACCACAAACGTCCCTCCCAACACCTGGTCGTGATGCTCCCCCACTACTCCCATCCATGATCAGAGATGCACTAAGTCAGTGGCGTAACGGAACTACTGGGGGCCTTTAAGAGATTTTATTTCGAGGGGTCCCTTCACTCCCCCCTTTTCCCTTAGTATAGACATATATTTCAAGACTTTAATCTCAATTGTCTTTACAGATTCATCGGGGGCCCCTTAGAGGTCGGGGGCCCTTAGGAGTTGCTCCAACCCTGACCATAAACCGTTACGCCGCTGCACTAAGTGCCAGCCGAAAAGGAACATGCTCAACCGGTTAAGGTCAAACAACTGGCAAGCAAATCTGTGTACTGGACAGAATATTTGATGTAGCCCATTTATTGCACCGAGACAAAACATGTACATGTTAGCACTCCCAATCAGTTAAGATCAGAAGCCATGAGAGCCACTGCCTGGTGTTGCTTATGGCATATATTATTTGCGTGTCATCCTTGCGCAGGGATATTATTATTATTATTATCATTATTCATATATTTGACTGTATGTATACTTGTCCAAACACCGGGTCCCCACCGGGGTCCAAGAGTGAAAGGGCTCTAGAAGTCTATTCTCCAGTTGGACCAATTTTCATGTTCTTATAGATAATGTTTTTCTAAGTATATGTGCAGTACCAATGAGAGTAATCTTCTGCAGTTCTTGAAGCTTGCTATTTCCCGGAATTCTCTCGACATTCCTACTAGTTCCCTTTCGGATCATTCCTAGTGCACCCATGATGACTGGTATCGTTGTTGCGTTTAGATGCCACATCCTGGTGATCTCAATTTCCAGGTCTATATTTTCTGAAGTTTATCATATTCTTTAGTCGAAATGTTGCTATCACAGGGAACTGCCATGTCAATAATTTGACATGTTCTTCCTTTGAAGTCTTTGATAACAATGTCTGGTTTATTGGCCGTGGTGGTACGGTCTGTGTGAACTGTGAAGTCCCAAAGAATTGTCACATCTTTTCCATTGGTGACCTCTACAGGATAATGTTCGTACCATTTCTCAGGGACTTTGATGTTGTAATGCTTGCACACATTCCAGTGGATGTATTGGCCTAAACGATCATGGCGAGCCTTATATTCTTTAGATGCTAATATAGGACAGCCAGCTATGAGATGATCTACTGACTCATCTGACTTTTTGCAGATGCGGCAAAGAGGGTCTGTACCGTCGTTAACTATCTTAGATCTATAGACGTTTGTCGGGAGGCTCTGATCTTGGGCTGAGATCAAGAGACCCTCGGTTTCCGCTTTGAGACCTGACCCTTGAAGCCAACGATGTGTGGATTTACTGTCAACATCAGCTTCTTCTAGTCTTTGTAGGTATTTGCCGTGCAGTGGTTTATTTCTCCATGTTTCCTTATTATTATTATTATTATTATTATTATTATTATTTTCTTCTCCGCACGGTTTGCTGTGGATCCGGTATTCATCGGTGCCAGCTGTCTACAACCAGTAGACTAAGGTGGCACTGTTACAACTAGTTTTCTAGCACTCTTCTTAAAATTCTTGCTGTTCCAAGAAGTGTCGTTTTCTGGATATCCTCAACGTTCACTGTTATTCCAATCCTCTCAATCCATTGTTCAAACTTTATGCTTACACAGCCCAAGGCTCCAACGACAACTGGAATTACTTCTACCTTTCTCATTGACCACAGGTTCTTAATCTCTCGTTTCAAAGCTTGATACTTTTCTATCTTTTCTTTTTCTTTCTCACCAATTCTGTTGTCTCCTGGTATGGCTACATCGATTATTGCACATTTCTTTTCTGCTTTGTCTACTACTATTATATCTAGCTTTCGGTGTTCTATCTGATGGTTGCACTGGATCATAAAATCCCAAAGAACTTTTACTTTATCCGACTCTACTACTGCCTGGGGGTCATGTTCGTACCACTTGCTCACTTTTTCTAGATCGTGTTTTCCACATATTTTCCAATGTATAATTCTTGCTACATTATCATGTCGACTTTTGTACTCTCGTTGTGCAAGTTTTGTGCATTCGCTTACCAGATGTCCCACACTCTCTCCTTTTTCCCCGCAAAGTCTGCATAGAGGTGAGTCTACAGATTTATCAATTATTATTATTATTATTATTATTATTATTATTATTATTATTATTGCCATGAAGCAGGTTGCGAAGCTGTAATACATGCCATGAAGGAAATTGAATCAATGGATGACACTGAAGCTATGCTGTTAGTCGATGCGACAAATGCTTTCAACACCTTGAATCGTAAAGCTGCCCTCCATAACATTGGTATTACTTGCCCAGCAATTTCTACCGTGCTTAATAACACGTACTCAAAACCAGTGAGACTATTTGTTATGGGCGGTGATGAAATTTTGTCGTCGGAAGGAACGACCCAAGGGGACCCATTACCAATGGCAATGTATGCGCTCGCCATAACGCCTTTAATTAACAGTTTAAGCCAAGAAGCGCCCAAGGACGTCAAACAAGTATGGTTTGCAGATGATTCCACATCAGCAGGAAAGCTTAGTGCTTTAAGAGGATGGTGGCAACACCTGACAACAGTTGGACCTGGATATGGCTATTACCCCAACCCAGGCAAAACAACCTTGGTAGTCAAACCAGAGTACACCTACCTTGCGACTACCCTTTTCGAAGATACTGGTATCCGTATAACATCTGCTGGTCATAACATACTGGGGGCAGCAATAGGTACGTCAACTTTTGTTCAAGGGTATGTTGCAAGTAAAATAGAGATGTGGAAAGAAGAAATTGAAGCCCTTGTTAAGATCGCTGAAATTTATCCCCATGCAGTGTATGCAGCCTTTATTCATTCCATAAAAGGAAAATGGAAGTTTATTATGCGGACGGTTGATAATATTGAGAACTTGTTCCAACCAATCGAAGAGATCTTAACTGAGAAGCTAATTCCTGCCTTAACTGGTAGAAGTCATTACTCCGTTGCCGAAAGGAAGCTGTTGTCGTTGCCAACACGATATGGTGGTTTGAACATTATTAACCCAGTTGAAGAAGCTCGTTTGCAATTTGAAGCATCTGAAAAGATTACTGAGCCTCTGAAGCAAATGATACTTGGGCAGACAAGTTCGTACCGAAAACCCGATTTATGCGAGATCAAAGAAAAGATACGTCGAGAAAAAGCAGAAAATCATGCAAATAAAGCTAATGATGTCAGAGAAATGTTACCTACCACAAAACAACGGTCAATGGATCTGTTAAATGAGAAAGGCTCTTCTTCCTGGCTCACTGTCCTCCCATTGAAAGAATATGGCTTTGATTTAAACAAGAGTGAGTTCCGTGATGCTTTGTGCTTACGATATGGTTGGCAGTTAAAGAATCTTGCTCAGCACTGCGTTTGCGGCGTTAATTTCTCAACAGATCATGCCATGATCTGCTCACATGGTGGTATGACCATTCTTCGCCATAATGAAATTCGTGACATCACCGCTGATTGGCTGAATGAGGTGTGCAACGAAGTAGAGAAGGAACCGCAATTACAGCCTATTACCGGTGAAAGTATTCATCTGCAGTCTGCAAATCGGCAAGAAAAAGCCAGACCAGATATAAAGGCTAAAGGCTTTTGGTGTCGCCAACAAAGTGCATTTTTTGACATAAGGGTATTTCATCCCAATGCACCCAGTTATCGCAACACCAGCATTAGCTCTTTGTACAGAAGTCAAGAAAACATGAAAAAAAGAGAATACGGTGATAGAATACGAGAAATAGAGCATGGTACTTTTACACCTTTGATTTTCTCTACAAGTGGTGGTCTCAGTAAAGAAACAACGGTTGTATATAAGAGGATGGCAGAGCTGCTAGCAATCAAGTGGAAATGTGAATATGCCGCCACCTTAGCGTGGATGAGGTGCCGCCTCTCCTTTGCTCTACTAAGATCAGCCATTGCATGTATGAGAGGTACAAGAAAATCCCTCAATCAAGTGAAAAACAATAATTTAGTACTTGGTATGTCAGAGAGCCAGTTACGCCGCCAATGACTTTATTGTTAATTGTATCGAACAACCTAACATTTGTTTTTTAATCAAACAATTATGTTGTACTTTCTTAATGATTAACTTTTGACCCGTTCACATCTAAATTATTTTTAGAAATTCTTATACAATATGTAAATTTTTAATATTTTACAAAGGATTATAATAAAATTGCTCATATTATTAAAAAAAATTATTATTATTATTATTATTATTATTATTACTATTATTATTACTCCAAACAATTTCTCAGGTCGCTGATGTTACTGCCGGCATTCTAATACAAACACCAAGCTACTTCCCGTGACCTTATATTATTATTATTGTTGTTTGATAGTTGGTCAATCGTTTCTCCTAGCTCCTGGACACAAATATTAAACTTGATTCTTTCATATATTACATTTTGTGTTGGTTCAAAATGTTTTTGTAGCGCATGTAAGATCTTCGCAATATATTTCCTGTCTTCTCTCATATCAACATGTTGGTTTATTCGAAAACACTCTCTTCCCATCACTTACAGAAGCGTTACAATACCTATCCCTGCTTCTTTTTTTAAAGACTAGTAGCAATCACATTTTCCTCGTACTGTGCTCTGAAGAATGTCTAGTTTTTTGCTAAATCGCCTTTCATCTCCATTGGAGCTGGAACTGGAAAATTATTCGTAGCCATTCCTATCGGTTTCAATCCTCTTTATCAAGTTTCCATCCACGCTTTTTTAGGTGTGGTGACAAACTGGATATCTTGCCTGTTTATTTATGTGCTTCGGTTATTGCAGTTAATCTACAAGGTTATTTTACTCAAGATAAAACACCATACCTGGCTGACATCAGGTTACGACACCACATGGTATAAAATAAAGAACGACGCTTCGTTAATGTTCTGCCTTCTTATATATACATTTGGGGCCGAGTCAGAGCCTATGACCCGGTAACGATGATGTTTAATGAAATTTACGCGATTTGGATAGAAATTGACAAATGTGGATCGGGAACTGCCAATTGCAATTAGAATACCACATGTCGAAACATGGAAGGATCTTTTGTATGTAATTGTGACCAGGGTTATTTTGGAAATGGTTCAGTCTGTGAAGATAAACTTTTTTGTGCAGAGCCTCAGCGAGGTAGCACTTTATTCCATTTATACGTATAACAGGTGAAATTTCGATCCACTTTTAATTCAAATAAACATAGGCCAATCAGTAGTTTCATCGTACTGCAGGATATAAGTCCGACACAATTGTGTATGGTCCATTTTTTCTCAAGATATTAGAAAATGGGATTGAACAGCATGGTATGCATGTGGCAGCTTGAAAATATCAGCATAGGCTGGTGAAAACATTGGTTTGTATCCTTTTCTTCCCATCCTTCTTTCTTTTAACCTAAACCTGAAAAGTTTGTTGCTCAGTTAAAATATCTTTTCTTTATAAGCTCATGCTAGCTCTTTATCTTTTTTATTTATATTGCAACGTTCAGTTTCTTTTTTTCTTTTTCAGACATAGACGAATGTGTGAATAAAACAATTTGTCATTCCAATTCGTTGTGTAAAAACATGCCAGGGACACACGTCTGTAGTTGTTACACTGGGTTTACCGGAAACAGTAGAAATTGCACGGGTAATTTGTTTTTCAAATCAGTTTTCTTCAAGGTGATCTAGAAAGCACGAAATATTTACTTCAGATGGGTTGACTCATTATGGCCCAAGTCCTTCGTACAAGTGCTGTGTAGAACTTTTAATGTTTTGTGATTCTTGCGCGTGTCTGTTAGTCACCCTGGTCACGCAAAAATACTCGGAATGACGTTGCACGCAGAATAAGATTGGCTTTCGAATAACTCTCGGTACTAAAAATTATTCACTTTGTTTTGGAAATCTACACAACATTATGTATCTGCAACACTTGTTCACCTTTTTTCAAAATTCACTTCTTCTTATTACTGAATTCTTTCTGCGTTTCCTACAGATATTGATGAGTGTAACACTGGAGTGGCAAACTGCGATAAAAATGCCATATGTAAAAATACGGCCGGTTCCTTCAATTGTACTTGTGAGAATGGTTATTCTGGAAACGGAACAGTATGTCAAGGTAAAGCTACAAGTAACGTAACGAGGTAACAATGGGGTCAGGCGACAGCAAAAGACACCCAGTTTCTATCAAAATGTCAGTAGTGTAAACTAAGGCTCCCAGTTACACTATACCGGATTACTTGCGTATCGAATTACTTTTCGTATCGGATTGGGGTTTGAGCTACACTACTCCGAGGTAATCCGGTACATAACGCTTCGTGAATCCAGAACAAAATCACTTCTCTGTGAAGGTGATATGAAAAGTAATCTGGTACGTTCCCTTGCCGTGTAACCGCCTGAATCCTATGCGAACGCTTTGGGAATGACTTTACTGACTCGAGAACAAGTTCAATCTCGCTGTCTAGTCCTTACTCATCATTTATTTGGCAACAAATGAGTGATATTTTCTTGACCAAGCAAAGGAGCGGAGAGGAGCGGTACTGCGTAAGTGCGAGCTGAAACGTGCTGTTTCAGTATCAGATTGGGTTGAGGTAATCCGATGCGAAAAGCAATCTGGTATAGTGTAACTGGGGCCTAAGTAACATAATCACAGTAAAGGAGCATGACAACATGGAAATAACCACATGAAAAATTGATCTTTTTGTGTTTTGTTCACGTCCTTATGTCTTTATGTCCATATGTAGTGTTAACTTTAGCATTTGTAAAACCGTTAAAGCTTACTCTCACCAAACGTTTTAGAGCAAAACAAAAAATTTTAAACGTAAAGATGACGACTAGCAGTAATTTAAGGTATTTCTGCTACGTAGAATTACTTATGTCGAATTTTTGAGAGTATCTTCACTATTTTACACGTGATGCCACAATTACGAAAACCTGTTTAATATTTGTACTGTAACAACTATTTTAGCTACGAAAACATTTTAGTGCTAAAACATTTTGTAACATTGCAGGGAAAATGTATTCGTTTTTCACAGGATGTAAGAATGCCAACTAACAAAATAACACACATTTGCAATTACTATTATTATTATCATTATCACTATCACTATCACTACCGTTATTATCACAACTCGCACACCACCCAATTAAGGACAGTGGAAGGGGTCTCAGCCTGCTACGGGCGCCCAGCATCCCGCAGGGAAAGGCAGCAACAGACATTGCACATTTCAGGAAACTTGTGGGGAAAAGAAATTTCACCATTAATATGGATTTTAAGGAACACTCACAGGGTCAGCCCTTACTCGCCCAACTTATCCAGTCAGGAAGGAGTAAGGGATGTACAGCCCTCTAAATTCCGTGAAAGTACTCCCCGATGCGTATATCTAGTTTGACCTTAACAGTGCTCTCTTGCACTTCCAACCAGTTAAGGTCAGTTTAGAAGTGCCACTGCAAGGGTTAAGTCTGAATATTGTTTTATTCTTAAACTAGTGCAGATCTGTTCCAGCATTTAATGCTGGTTTGTCCTCAACTGACTGAGGTCGGGGGCATCAGTCTGCTGTACAGATTGTCTTCTAGTCCTTGGGCTCACAGGACAGGTTTGCTAACACCTGAAGGTAGTGTACTTGCAGCTGCCAGCCAATTAAGGCAAGCAGAGGCTTTCGGCTACCTGTCTACCCAGCCGGCTAGGCAGGGGCACCACTCCCTAGGTCATCTCATCAAAGCCTGCTCGTTTTCTGGAGGTCACTGGCTCCGAATCAATGTCCTGCCTACCTACTTCTGGTTTTATCTCAGAGTTTTGTTCTCCTAGATAAGTTGCCATCCAAGGATAAAGAGTTTTCTCTTTCCTAAGTTAAGGGGTTGCTGGCACTCGCAAAAGGTACCACCCCGGATTCTGGTAGGCGGGAGCATCCACATTCCTGTAGTAAGCTAAAGCTGTCCTTGTCCTACTCCAGTGCCCAAGTTATTATTATTATTATTATTATTATTATTATTATTACAACTCGCACACCATTCGACTAAGGACAGTGGAAGGGATCTCAGCCTACTACGGGCTCCCAATATCCCGCCAGGTAAGGCCGCAACAGACATTGCACATTTCAGGAAACTTATGGGGAAAGGAAATTTTACCATTAATATGGATTTTAAGAAACACCCACCGGGCCAACCCTTACTCGCCCAACTTATCCAGTCAGGAAGGAGTAAGGGATGTACAGCCCTTTAAAGTCCTTGAAAGTACTCCCCAATGGGTATCTCCAGTTTGACCTTAACAGTACGCTTTTGCGCTTCCAACCAGTTAAGATCAGTTTAGCTGCCAGCCAATTAAGGCAAGCTGAGGCTTTCGGCTACCTGTCTACCCAGCTGGCAAGCAGGGACGCCACTCCCTGGGTCATCTCATCAAAGCCTGCTCGTTTTCTGGAGGTCACTGGCTCCAAACCAATGTCCTACTTACTTCTGGTTTTATGTCAGAGTTCCCTTCTCCTAGATAAGTTGCCATCCAAGGCTAAAGAGTCTTATCTACCCTTAGCTAAGGGGTTGCTGGCACTTGTCAATTATTATTGTTATTATTATTATTATTACTATTATTATTATTAGTAGTAGTAGTAGTAGTAGCTGTAGTAGTGGTAGTAGTAGTATTAAAATAAGTTTGTAGAAATTTCTCAATTTTTCGTACATTTGAAATTTAAACGTAAAAATCTTCATCACAAAAAAGGTGTACCAACATAATTATGAAGTATATTTATTAAATAATATTTGAAATATTAACTGAAAAAATAAGAATCTGTAATTTTGATCTTATTTTCATGTTACAGGCTACTAGTCATTTCAATATCTTGTGAAGGGGGCATCTTAGTCAACATTCCTCCCACGGCATTTTTGTATGTATGTTGTTTAAAATCAGAACAAAAAAGCAACTGGAATTGCTTGAGTCCATATTTATGCAAGAGTAACCAGCAATAACAATTTCAAATAATCGAATAATTTCACAGAAGATACAATTACTGAAGCTCTGCTCAGCGCTGTATTTTGCTAAACTTTAGTGTCGTCAGTTACTGCGTTTACGTATTTTTTGGTATTAACCTGATCGATGCTGTTGCTTGTCAATAACTAACTTTAATCAAGAGTAGATCTTTTGCAAAGCTGATACTATTACACTGTGTTAAGTCCAATCCAAGTAAAAACAAGGGCAAAATGTGTGAATTCTGTGTCTGATTTCAATTTTCAATTTTTTGCTACCTTCTCGCGTTTATCGAAAAAATGACAGGACTAATCAGTAACCATGCTTCCTTGTCGTGGCCATAAAAAGTCAAGCTTTGTAAATCCCAAATCTTGCGCACTTGGAATTATAATTTTTTTCAATTAGAAATTGCGATTATCCAGTTAGACATAGCATGGATGGTTCTTAATTCTTCATTGATAACTCGCTTTATCAGCATTTTGTTAATTATCCAATTTGGTTTTCACTATTTTCAGGAGAGAAAAAGACTGCTTCAACAGTTCGGACACAAGGTATACATATCTTACCAATAAAATTCAGAACACTTTGCTTTCCGGACATTAACAAAAGTTTAATTCTGTTTTCATTTTTACTTAGTCCCTCTAAGTTTGACGAATTCAGACGACATATTTTTTTTAGAATCACAGATGTCCAAGCCACTGTCTCCACCTGACATAGCCTATCTTGTAGGTGGCCTTGTCCTGGCGATCGCAATCATAGTTTTAATAATATTTATTTCACTGCGGAGGAGGTCTAATGGTGGTCATGATGACACAGTTACAGTGTTGGAGAACATGGCCTATGAACAAGAGGATGGAGTAGTCGATGATTTTTCTTCAGAAAAAAGATCTGCCATAAATACGTTGTACATGACAAAAGAAAAATGTCAAGATTCCCACACTAAGGAGAATAGCCAGCCATTGAGTGATGTGACTGAATGTTAAATGCGAAGAGCCAAAACCACAGTGACAATAATAACAATGAGAACCACGACAACGCCTAAACTATAGGCAGCTACAATCTAAATGTTAATAGATCAGTGATAATAAAAAGTCCTACGAATTATGAAAATGATTATAATAATGATAAACAATAGATTGTAAAACCTTAACTGAAAGCTTTAATAATTTCTACCATCATTACTATTTGTATTAAAGTACTATTCAACGTGCTTGTAACCTCGAAAAAGACAATGCTTTGCTCGAATCTGTGATTAAAATGATAAAGAATGTTTGACAGCTATTTGATGTCAATTTTCGTTCCCGAGTTATCCAGATTTTTGCAATATATAAAATGAAGGGAGAACTAGGACGTCATTAAAGTATTAAAACATCTTAATGACAAATATAAAATGTGTATATATATATATATATACATTTTATATTTGTCATATATATATATATATAAATCATCAAAAACCTCTTTATCCCAAGTTTTAAAACCATTTATATCTGACAAGATAAAACTTTAAAAAAACTTTATTTCAACGTTTCGCGGCGCTGCCCCTTTGTCAAGAATAAGAAATACAAGATAGAAGATGCTCCTTATATACATAGCATAACTTAAAAATTAAAAAAATCCGTTAAAAAGTACTCAAAAGAAGTCCCTAAGGTTCAAACCTATAGGTACAAAACAATCCAATTTATATGCCCAAAAACCTTCCCTTTTGGTTGGGTCTGATACATCCATCCTATCAACAATTTTTACTAACATATCTTTAATTCCCTCATGACCCCCCTCATAAAAATGGGCATACAAATGTTATATATATATATATATATATATATATATATATCGCTTACCTCAAAAAGTCACTACAACCTGTTTCATCTTGGGAAAGAATCTTCAGGTGACTGACGAACTTCGAAACCAGGAAGCTTTTTATGCGTAGGCCGGAATGTGGGCGTTAGGGCGTGGAACAATAGGGGGATTTTGTTTTTGTTTTAGGTTGTTTATGCGGAATTTGACCTTGTGTGGGCAGGCCGAAACTATTTCCGATCTTTTGTTTAGCAAGTTATTTTTATCTTTTACGTTCAAAATAGAAAATTTTTCCTCTAGACATAAATTACATCGTTTTGATCCTCCTGAATATGAAATAGCATGTTTTAAAATAGACCATTTTATGGTGAAATCTGACAAGGAATTTGAAAAACAACAAACAAGATTTCACCATAAAATGGTCTATTTTAAAACATGCTATTTCATATTCAGGAGGATCAAAACGATGTAATTTATGTCTAGAGGAAAAATTTTCTATTTTGAACGTAAAAGATAAAAATAACTTGCTAAACAAAAGATCGGAAATAGTTTCGGCCTGTCCACACAAGGTCAAATTCCGCATAAACAACCTAAAACAAAAACAAAATCCCCCTATTGTTCCACGCCCTAACGCCTACATTCCGGCCTACGCATAAAAAGCTTCCTGGTTTCGAAGTTCGTCAGTCACCTGAAGATTCTTTCCCAAGATGAAACAGGTTGTAGTGACTTTTTGAGGTAAGCGATATAATCCCATTTGCTCTTTCTTTGCGTTATTGAGCCCTCTTTGCATTTCGTAAACCTAAACGTTCACGTATATATATATATATATGTATGAGTAAATTTCATCTTACTGAGTGTAGATGTTTGTAAGCTTGGATGTATTTATGATGAAAAGTTTGTCCTCAAGCTTTATCTCAGAAAATTTCTGAGCTCCCCAACGGGAATCGAACCCGTGTCTCCCGATTGCCGGTACGGTTGTTTTACCACTAGACTATAGGGTCTCAGACGGCAAGCATGATGTTAATTAGAGACCTGGTTCGTAATATTGATATGCTTCTTTCGTACTTGAAAGCTGAACATACCTGCATGATGATATTGTGTGTATGAGTAAATTTCATCTTACTGAGTGTAGATGTTTGTAAGCTTGGATGTATTTATGATGAAAAGTTTGTTCTCAAGCTTTATCTCAGAAAATTTCTGAGCTCCCAACGGGAATCGAACCCATGTCGATATATATATATATATATATCTTCAACATTGTAAAAACTTTGTTTAAAATACGTTTCAGGGTCAGGCCCCTTTGTCAGTTCTTCCAATATGTCAGATTAAGTCCACTGTCTTTTATAGAAATGCAAATGGAACCAGGAATCAAACTAAGGAGGGCTATCGCTGCCGTGGCTTCTATTGCATTTTTAGGCTAACATTAAAACAGATAATTTTCCAAACTGTGTAATTCCTAAAACTAAGTGATTTGTAATCAAAACCTCGGGTTGTGTATCCTACTGCTACTCAGTTCTTGGCTTCAAATAACACAGAGCCCTTGATAATTCTTGCTATCATGCCCGGCTGTCCATGGGTGGGGGGATATGTTGAAATCTCCATCGACGACTTTGTATAGCTATGCAATACCGAGGTCTTCATTGTTCTCGATTGAGGAACTGTATTGTTGATATCAGTCTTCGAAAGGGTTCGGAAATATTCCCATCAGGTTTGTATGTTATATTCTAGGCTTAGGGATATTTCTTCTTGACTCCTTCTCCGATTGATATTCCCAACAAGGTGCAGTCTTTAAATTTCTACTAACAAGTGATAGGTGAGTTCAGCAATTGGTGACGGTGAATGAATTATTGATTAATATAATATAAGCCTTCATCACGAACAGCAGAATGTCTCTTCGTACAATCGGGAACATTTAAGAAACTTCGCAAAGCAATTAAATTTTAACAAAGTAAATGGTTTGAACCTGGGAGAATCGTAACATGTTTGAGGAAGTTGATCGTCCAGGTTAGTGTAGTCTTGAGAAAGACTGTTGGTTGAAGTGACTGACGTTTCGACAGCCTTAGCAGCGGTCATCTTCAGAGTCAAAAGGAGAGTAAATGTCAGGTTCGCCTGTATTTTGCCTGAGATACAAATACAGGCGAACCTGACATTTACTCTCCTTTTGACTCTGAAGATGACCGCTGCTAAGGCTGTCGAAACGTCAGTCACTTCAACCAACAGTCTTTCTCAAGACTACACTAACCTGGACGATCAACTTCCTCAAACATGTTAAATTTTAACAATTATCAGCTTAAATGACCAACTTGACCGATAATGTTGACAAATGGAATTTGGATACAACCATTAAGGGCTTCGTTTAAGGGGAGTGCGAAGGTGTGACACCCCTATTTGTAAATTTTATTGACAGAATTGTTTCCTGTCCGTAACAAAGAGAAACATACAGAAAAGTATCGAAATAGTGCAAAGAAGAAAGAAAAAAGAAAACATTGAAAGAGAAGAAATGGAAGGAAAGAAACGAGAAAAGGGGAAACGAAAATCCAAAAATGAAGATAACAATTATGAAGGAAAGAGTGGGGATAGAATTTTTGAGAAGAGAGTGATGAGAAAAAAAGAAAGAACGATAAAGTCAACGAGAAATAGTCTTAACTTGAAATGTAACATTTTATCAATAATCATGGAAAGTAGGTAGCGCTATGCGCTCGACGATGTTCAGCTCGGGAATAAGTCGAAATAGGTCGCATTATTCTATACCTCCAAGGTAAGTGTAGCTATATTTTAGAATGTAGAAGTGCTCTTGGCAAAGTAACTATCACTGCCGCTGCCGCTTAAACTTTTGACTCCCTTTTTCATTGTTGTTCAAAGCTGAAGTACATTACGTACCAAATATGATGGTTTTAGATATCTAACTTTCACCCACTCTCGGTTTCGGCTCCCTCGGCAAATAGGAATGGCACTGCCCCAATTTAAAATGGTTTAGCGACGCACCTGAAGCTACTCACATCCGTATATGTTTTTTCCTAGAGACTACGACAACGATCGTTTATACCAAGACGCATGTATTATTCAATGAATCACAGTTGATATTATGTGAATGAATAAATCGCAGTAAATCGCAAATGCGAACTATTCAATCGTAATTTCAATTTAGTGCGGTTTAGTTAATCGCAATTGTGATTTAAAAAGCGATAATTGCGATATGGTGATTTATAGAATAAAAGAACGGTGATTAGGCAAATTGGCAAGAGGAAAGTCAATTATGTAGGCAAACCACCAACTTGTGCAACTCGTTTTTAAAAGATATCTACAGTCGATTGTCCAGGTGAAAATCGTAACTTTAAAACAAACAGCAATACACTGAAAATATCTCGAAGTATCCCCATACCGATTACAACAGAAAAACAAGGAAGGCGAAAAGGATTCAGGACTTGAAATTTTAAATCTAACCGGTATGCAGGCGATGTTTCGCATAATTTGCTAGGCATTGGTATTTATACTAAACTTACTACATGCATTGATCGTAGCTAAAATAAGCCGCAAATAGTGCACTTATACGAGTACTTTCTAGGATGAAAACTAGGGAAACAAAGTTTCTTTCTATTGACGATTTCACAGACTCTGGAATAGAGTCAAAAAGAAAAACGCACGAAACACCCACACAACTGTCCTAACAGTCGCCTAAATGCGGTTATAATACCCGTAACGTGTATGATAACTAGCCCTTGGTCTTGAATTTCTGTTTCGTGACCGGCTTTTGCTTTCATTCTAGCTATTTTATGGTACCTTATAGAGTCATAGTGTTCAAGGGAACAGCAACCTGCTTTAATTAATTTCTTTTTGTGACGAAGTCCTGGTGCACGTACATAATGCTATCAAATCCATGGAATATTGACAGTTTTTACAAACTATTTTAGCATGTTATAGCATGTTTAAGGGCTGTTTAAACGTGCGATTTGTGCCGTGCGATTTACATGTTGAAGTATGCGTTAAACTGACGAGAACATCAAGGACAAACTACAGCGAATCATAAGCGGATATCTTGCTGCATAGACTGTTATGGATTTATTATATATGGCAGGATGACAATCGTAACGTATAAAATTACACGTGTTAACAGGTCTCTAGACTACCAGTAATAATACCATATTTTGGACAATAACGGTACTTCGTGCGCCTTCCATTTGCACGGTTAGACCGAGGTACGCCGGAGCCGGGGGGGGCTGTAGGCTCCCACTTTTTTCCCAAATATAATGTTGAAACAACTACGTTTTAAGGCCTATCCACACGATACAATTGTCGTATACGATTCTTCACTTTGGCGTACACGATTATGTCATAAAAGTACATTTTCTGTTAGCTATTCGCACGTGAATGTTGCAATTGGTCGTGAAGTCTTATGTGATTGAATCGGATAAATCAAAATAAACAACCGTATACGACAGTCGTACCGTGTAAATGGGCCCTTGGAATACTTGTTGGGAAATTTCCCGGTGTGGCGGTCTGACATTGTCACCGTGTTGAGATTGTATTTAAAACTAGTGCGCATGCTCGAAACAGAAGGTGCAATCTTTGTATGGGTCGAAACGGTCCGAGTTTGTAGCAGTCCGAGAACGTATTTCAACGTTGTGCAAGGAAATTATCTTAGTAATCTGGAGGATTCACGGTAATTTTAATGTTCTTTCAAAAAATTTCTACCATCAAGTGACAAGTGCTAAGTCATTAGGCAAGTTAGCCATGTATGTAATTGTCAATTTTATGGTGTCATTTTGTGTTTTGTTCGGCAAGATGTTTGTCCGTCAATTGAACATAATTACTGCAGAGTTCACCTCCAATCGAAGACGCGCACGACGTTGAGTTCGTTCCAAAAATTTATTAAATATAATAAATATATTTATATAAATATAAAAATATAAGTCATACTCGCTCAAGTCTTACATGAATGTCACAATCGAACTTGGTTGTTTAGTAGATTAATTTATAGACTGGTTAACTGTTAATTAAAGCGACGTAAAGCGAGTAGTCCGATCTGCCTTAGACAACGTGGTGTGCTGGTATTGTACTATTTCAGCACGGGATATCTACTGCTGATATTACTGTCGGTGCAAATAGCATGTACGCATATGATCAGGTCAATCTCAGCACAATACAATTTCAGATCGCCACACCGGACAGCGTACAAAATGCAGCGTACAAAATCCAAATTCCGCTTCTCCATCCTTTAGACCGGTCAGTCTGGCTGACTTTCGAAAACGAACTAGATAATTTCGGGGGAAGGCCCGGAAACTTCCGTCATAAAATACGAAAAATACACTCTGACTGAATATTGTCGCTTCTCCCTCCCCTAACAAACAAAATTTTCACATCAGCCAACAGTATGAGGTACGTTAAGTGATGCATCAAGACGCATGGTCTTTCTGTTAACATCAAACCTAGACCAAGCAGACTGACCAGTCCGATCGTCCAAATGGAAAAGGGCCCTTAGTCACTTTCATCCTGTCGACGGAGATAATTGCATGTGAGATATCAATAATGTACTCTAAATATTATATTAAGTTAATAAATACATAAATATTTGGAATACAGTTCCTCATCTGTTCATTTTGTGAAAAACTTATTTGCAACTGGTATACTACAGCATTTCAGTCCATGGATTGCAAAAGGTAGAGAAGCCACGACAGACCACTCATTTTTATCACAATCAAAACACTCAGTTTCTGAAGTACATAATGCATTGCGGTCACATCCTCCAACAATATACACTTTATTATCATCAACTGCAATTCCAGCATCCCAGCGAGCAGTGCTGGCGCACGGTATTACAGACCACTCATCGATTTCAGGAGAGTAAACTTCGCCAGAATTTAAGTGACACGAACCATCCCACCCACCTATATAAAAAAAAAATTCTTTGATTGACAGAATTCACGTTTGTGTTGTACCTTGAATTTGGAACTTAATAGATCAAGACCACTAAACAATTTTATGAGCTGAGAGACCTTACTTCACGGATGGTACATGTATTTCCATTTCGGTACACATGACGGTTCCTCAAAGATTCTTATATACTGATTATCTATTAACCTCGTTTGTTTGGTCTTTACGGAAGAAAAGATGGCAAATACTTTCCCGTGCAGAGCGAACAAACGAGGTTAATCAGGAATTTATTATATGACTTTTGGTTCCTTTCTCCATCGCTTTTTACGAAGTTTTGTGTTCGTGAGTGAGCGGTTTAGGTTTACTTTCTTGTTTTTACCTATTATTTCGTGTGTGTTTTTTTTTTTATTTTGTTTTTTCCAATCTGTTCATCTAGTTTTCAGCTTAAGATCATCGTTGAGAACGTTTAACATCTCCTTTTGTAGTTTGCTGATAAAAATCTCTTGTAAAACATACCAGAATCTGATTCATTTGTCTTCAAATCAACTCGGAAATTTTCCCGCCAAAACTTCTCGGTCTATACGAAAAACGTATTGCACGGCAGCCAAGCAGCGTGCGTCAGTTTGCGTACGGACCGAATAACGAGCGATTGACATCTTGGAATTGACATCTTGGAATATGAGTTAAACTGACAGAAGCATCCGGGACGAACTGGAGCGAATCACTTGAAGATATGGTGTTGCATAGACTTTTGTGGGTTTATTGCATAACCAGCAAAACGGTTGCAACGTCAAAAACTGTACGTCCAAACGGACCTTAATAAATGTAAAAGTTATAACTGTATCATAAAAACTTACATCTGCTCAGAATAAACATAAATCAGATGCACAAATAAGAAGATTTAAATCAATATACGAAGATAAATGAGAAAATTTTGGCGTTGTGGGCTAGCGCTCCAATTGGAAATCTCGGTGTTTGAAAACACAGCGCGAGGTGTTTCGACGCAACTCCGACGTTCTTTCCGTACCTAAAACATAGGCTTGCTAGCTACCCATCACACAACATGGTGGGTAGCTGCCTCCACTTTCCAATTCTAAATTCAAAATCTCATTTATTCATATTTTCAAAATATTCTCGTAATTGTATGCTATAACTAAAAAAGTTGTCCTTTATTGTACTTTGTTCATCGACTCATTGAAACAAAGAGAAAACAAACCTTATTCACGGGTTCTGTTTATTCCCACTACTTCTTGCATGTGGTAAATGTATGACCGGCAATTTATAAACGTAAAATTCATGATTGAAATCTTTATGACTTACCAACGACATATACTTTACCATTGCACAACGCTCCACAAGCGCTGGCACGCTTGTTGGACATGGGTGATACTTCACACCAACTGTCACTGGTTGGATCATATTTCTCGACTGAATTAAGAGACATTCCGTAATAATTTACCCCTCCAATCACATACAAATCATGACAACCAACGACACATGCGCTACTTCTTGTGGAAGCCATCGGACATATCATAGTCCATGTGTCTGTTCCAGGATTGTACTTTTCAACAGAGTTCTGACGCACGTTATTTTCATCACAACCTCCAACAGCATACATTATTCCTGCAATAAAAAAAATGTTTATAGACCAAAACCAGAAACGAAAAAGCCAACAGGGGAACAGAGATTTAATAAGAAAAGACCAGAATGTTGAAGGCATCTTAATCCAGATAAAAAATCCAAAAATTTTAACAAAAAAATTATTAAACTGGTTTTTTTCGCCTGAAGCATGAAAATTGTATTAACAAACAGAGATATGTAAATGCGACCCGATAGGATTTGGATTGCAATATTGCTAGACCGGATAGGAGTTTTCATTACATAATTCGGATCGCATTGGATTTGTATAGTTTTTAATCGCTTAAAAAAGCCAAGAGGATGGGCATCGAACAAAACGAATATTATATCTTACGCTCTTTTCATCTCAAGATTTCCGATTCTGCTTTCTTTCAAACGACTTATGACATCACTTTGATTCTGTTCATTTGCGTTCCTTATTTGCTCATTACACTGATTTGATCGTGGTCCGGTTGGTCGAAAGCTTATCATCTGTTATTTGTATATAAACTTGAGGTGACAGCAATATTGTTTTGATACGTTTCGAGTGTTATCTCCTCAGTCGGCGTGATATAACAAAACAGCGCGAAGTCTTTTTTGGAAGAAAATTTAATTAAACTAGGAATACATTTTACAGAACACGTTTCTTCTCTCACGATGAGTCTTTGCTCGAAACGTTGGAATTCTTTGATATCAGTCGCGGGAGTTACCAACCTTTAAACTTTTTACCTTATTTAACACTTTCTATGCAGCATTCTATTTTTATACTATGATTTCGTCGGATCAGATCAGATTCTGTATTTCATAACTCGGACCGGTTTCGTTCGGATCCAAAATTAAAAATTTGGATCGGATCGGATTCGGATCTTAATTATTTGCAAACGTTTGGACTGGAGTAGGTCATTCCGACCCAGCATAAATTTACGTTTTCAAAAAGCTATCATTGGTTAATTGTTTGACAGTGTTAAAAGTACCAGCGGCGCTGCTATTCAGCATTTTATCAGCTTAATTATTGAGTTATCTGCCAGACCGTGCTATTCATCGACCAGAATTATAGGTATTTTTGGTGGTTGAATAACTTATTTGTTTTAATCTGTTTCCATTAATATCTTTGTTTTTCCTGAAGGATTTGGACTTTTTCCAGATGGTGGGTTTAGCCTTTGAAGTCCATACTGCAAAAACCCAAAGTGCTGGTTTGCCATTAGTAGTAAGAAATTAACAGGCATGCAACTAGATGGGGCACAGAGGGTCAAGAAACCTGCCCTTTTTGTGGGAGATCATATGTGTGCCCTGTTATTAACAACTTTTTGCTCTCATTTCCTAAAGCCACATTGATGTACTTCACTTCAAATGATAAAAATCATGCTGAGGGTGTCTTGACATTACCATCTGAACCCTATCCTCTGAAACTCCTGGTTGCACCTCTGAACTAAGCAGGGTTCTGGACTGCAGAAAATAAGTACAATACTGTACAAGTAAAATGCTACTTTGACTGCTTAGAGGATCAACAGATTATGGTTTAAATACTATGAATTTAATCCTTACTTACCATCTAACACAGCAACATTTAACAAACTTCGTCTTTTTAACATTGGTGATACTGGTGCCCAGGTATTTGTGCGAGGGTCATACCTTTCAACATCATTCAGTGAGCTCTGAGCTGAACCTTAAAAATAAAAAAATAAAATAAAAATTAACACTGCATAATACAGACAGCAGAATATTTAGTCAGCTGCAAAAACAAATGTAGCCAGCATAGCCTATTCCATCATGTAAAACAATAAAAAAGTACTGATATTTTACCCTAAGTCCCTTTCCCCAAAGCATCTTTTTATTGCAGCTTTGACCTGACTATTATATTTATCCTGCTAAAAGATTACCTCTAGAAGCCAAATGATTGTAAAACTGTCTAATTATTTACCATACCAGTGCCATCTTTTTTATTTTATTTTGGCTGTCACTCTACAATTTTACACAGTTTAAAAGGCACCTCTAGTGGTTAACGGCTTAAGTCAACCAGGAAAAATTTTGAATTGTCTTTATCAAGGGGCAGGAGTAGTGTGTGTACCATGATGTAAGAGGTATTACTATTCCTTTAAAGAATGTAAATAAAGATTTGCTTTAAATAACTAGGTAATGCTATTTTTACCTTATTTTTGCATCAAAATAGCAAATATAATTGTGACTGACTGTTTTACCCTGTTCTGGTGACTGCATATCAAGGAGTTTTGTATTAGTGGGTGATAAATGACAGACACTTTTCAGTTCCATTTGCTTTAGCCTTATATTAAGAACATGCAGAGGATTTTACCATCCAATCTTATAACAGACAGTTTGCTTTCATCTGTAATTTTATCCTGATCAAAAGGCATTGCTGACACAATGCTTGCACTCCTAGGAAATGCCTAGCCAGCTTCCACAAAGTGGAGAAAGTCAAACTAGCTTTCTTTTTAAAACTAGATAAAATGCACATGTAAATTTCCTCCACCAAGAGGAAAACCAGGAAAAGAAACACCTAGTTATGTAATTATAAATGTTGAGGAGTTGTTGATATTCAGTCAATACTTCAAAGAACACTTAGTTATGATGATAAGTTTATCTCTAAATTTGTATTTGTCAACAAAGTTCTCACCAAATGCTGCATATTACAACAATTAAAGTCATCAGATTTCAAAATTTTTCTGGGGAAGATATACCCAAAAGCCACAACTTATTATTACAAGCAACCTTTTTTGCCTGTGTGCTCTCATTGCTATAACTGATTGTTATTTAACCTTGACTACCCATTACACTGTAACTAGATATATAAGATGTTTGACTTACCTTCTCTTGACTGACCACCAACAGCATAAACAAATTCTCCCATAACAGCAAGACCATGCCTACATCGAGCTGTTGACATTGATATAAGGTAAAACCAAGTATTTCTTTGGGGAAGAAAGCAAAATGTTGTCTGTTTCACCTGACCCTTCTCAATCCCCCCTGCACCAATTATCACATTTACCAACCCTAAGGACTTTCTTAACCTTGTGCGATAATTGTCCAAGAGGTGTCGTCGGTCTGGCAACAGATGATAATTCTTAGCCTCTAATAGCAATGCATTACAACAAGAAGATGATGTGACCAACTCTTCCTTTTCTACATGATCAGCAATGTAATAGGGAGACATCAATGGAAAACGTACCATATATAGCAGGTTTTCTAGCTCCTTTACTCGTTCAACCTGTTCTTTGTCACTCTTCACCCATATCATCAAGGCTTCATAGATTTGCTCCTCTTTTTCCACATTTGTATCATCGCTTGAGAGGAACTCTATAAGACGTTCACTGCACAGTGATACAAATTCATTGCAGTGAGAAACCTCAACAAAATTATCCAAAACATATTTGTGAGTCGACTGCTTCAATTCCTCACAGCCAAACTGTTCTGCAATTGCTTCTATTCCCAGACAGTTTGACGGTTTCAGGTTCTTTTTAAGGTATTGACAACATGTTTCCTTCAAATTGTCCATGAGAAAATAATTGGCAGCGGCGACTAAGTCTTTAACGTTTTCACCTGTTAAAAGTACTTGTCCTGTGTACAGAAAGTCTAAAATCTGCTCCATAATTGGAAGACTTATGTCATTTAATATTACAGGTTTGCTTTCCCTATTCTCTCGCATGTTTGTCGAAAACATCCCTCGAAAATAGGGACTGCCAGCAGCCAAAACATTTCGATGTGAGTAAAGTTCTCTTTGCTGTACCAATAAAACTACATCACAAAGAAGTCTCTCTTGCCTGAACTCGTTTAGAATGCTTAAAATTGACAATGCGTGGTTCTCTTCCAAACAGAACTGATCCTCCATCATGAGCTACCATTTGTTTGGAAAGCGCTCGGTCGAGGCTAGGCACGCGTAAAACACGCGGGTATTCTAAATCACGCGCGCAAGCAGAGCAGGAAGCAAGTGACTTATCCCAAATGCGAAGATGGCGGACGAAATCGCATTAACAACAGATAGTAGCTCGGATAGTCCCTGTGTTTTTGTCTGGGAAACCTCTACTTGGATGCAAATTAGGGCATACAAGCCAGGAGTTTGTTCAAGAAGATGTCTTTGTTCACTGACCCAGGATTATATTTTGGCGGCGCAAACAAATAAACCTCTTTTACACGTGTGGGATTTTTCAAAAGTATGAACATTATACAGTAATTTTAGTTTATCTATGGATATTATTGATCAAGGTTCTATTACTTACAAACGACTCAACATGGGTCAAAACAAATGAAATAACTAGATTATCGAGTATAGAAAAGGAAAGCCTTACTACCAGCCAAATAATGCTCGGTACTCATGTTATGAAAAAACATAATACTTGTAGTATTAGTGTGTTTTTTTCACTTTCAGGAGCAAATGCATTGCAAAATTATTTGCCCAGGAAACATATCAGCTTTAGCAGTATCACCTAATGGCTCTTATTGTGCTGGAGCTTGTTCTGAAAGAATTTATATTTGGCAGGTATAAATTAAACATTTTTATATTATACAATAGTTTTGTTTTTTCAAACTTAGAAAACATTGAAGCATTGAAACTAGAAAACATTACAAACATTGAAATTGAAGTGCAGTGTGTATAAAAGGTCATTAATCCAGGGCTTTTGAGAAAAGACTATTTAAATTTTTCACTTTAACTTGAGTTTATCAAAATCGTTTTTATGTACACCTTTTACTGTTCATTACCAGAAAATATACTATCATTAACACCAACCTCAACCTCATTAATGCAAAAATACATTCATTATATTCAGTCAACATTCATTATCATAGATACACAACCATTTGCATTGGAAGGAATTCTATAGAGCCAACAGATGACCATTAACACCATTCCCTTATACATCAGGGAAAATAAAATTTCAATTAGGCAAGATATTTATGTTGCATAAATGAAATTTTATTACCCCTAATGTGTAGTAGAATCGTGTTAATGGTTGTCTGTTGGTAGTGTCGAATGCCTTTTGATGCAAATGGTTGCATATCTATGATAATGAATGTTGATTGAATAAAATGAATGAATTTTTGCATTAATGAGTTTGAGGTGGGTGTAAATGATAGTATATTTTCTGGTAATGAACAGAAAAAGGTATGCTTATAAAGGAATTTGACAGATGCAGTATGGTAATATTGGTAGCTTTTTTAGTACCAGATACTAAAACCTTGGTATTCCACTAGTATAGCAGAAAAAATTACCAGAATTTTATTGATTGGGCAAATTTGTATCACCTCATTTATGAACAGAAGCCAAAAGTTAGATAAATCAAAATAGATCAGAACCAGCAAACAGTTTGTCTCAACTCTGTAACAACTGTACGTATGTATATATAGATATATTTATTACTTTTATCATTTACTTATTTTAATAAGGGGCACCATAATTGGGGAAACCTGTGGCAGATTCCTGAGTCTGTAATGACTGAAGCTAAATAAAAAATAAACAATTAACAAATAATAAACAATATTTTGCTCAGACATTGATGATCAGTCAATTACATGTATTTGAATGATAAATATAACAAAATGAAGAATCAAACTTGAAGGTGTTGAAATTGGTGAATCAATTTTATATGCAGCCAGCTTTATGAACCTAATGCTCATAGATTTACAGTTGCTTTCTGTTGCCCTGTAAGTTAATTAAGGTAATTACTATTTTTGGAGTGTTCTGTATATAAAGTTGTAATTATGGTCATTCAAGTTTTTAAAATAAAGAGAGAAATAGTTTAATGGGAGTGTGTGGGGTGTGTGGCACTTCCCCAAAGTTTGAAAAAACAGAACATTTGGGTCAAAATAGTTGGAACATTACAAAATCAGGCAAAATTTGGTTTGGTAGGGCAGGTCAACACACCTGGTCACTGTTTTATATTTTAATTATGTATTAAGGTGGAAGAAGTGAGGCTAAACCATACATGACCTGAATGCACATCAAATTAAATTAGTGCAATTTTTGAAAGGATGCAATATTTGGGCATATTAAGTTGGACACCACTGATTCAAAATGGGTAATCTATGCCCCTGAAAATAGACAGATTGATAATTGCTGTACACCTTTGCTGTTCATTACCAGAAAATATGCTATCATTAATGCCAACCTCAAACTCATTAACACAAAAAAATACATTCATTTTAATGAATTGAGGCTCATTAACACCTTTTTCAAGTTCATTTAAAATTTTTTTGTGCAGAAAGTGACATTCATTAGCATAGATTATGCAATAATTGCATGAAATGGCATTCAATGGTGCCAACAGACAACCATTAATGCAAATCTTCTATACATTAGGGAGAATAAAATTTCAGTTATGTGAGACAGTTTTACAGTCTGTTGCAGGGTCGATTTAAGGCTATATGGAATGCTGACATGTATTTTAAATTGTTGATGAACTTATGTTTAGAGTACTTTGTTAACACATTGACTTTCATGCCTCAGCAAAAAAAAAAAAAACTCAAAAAATTAAAAAAAATGTATTGCAGTCAAAGCTCTCATGCAGTCCTGCTGCATTTACATTTAATAGGTTATAGACCTGACCACGTTTAGAATATTAGGGAGTAAAAGTACCAACATAAATAAACCGGTGAACTTGTGCTTTGGATAAATGCAGAGGTTGAAAAGCCGTTTGAGGCATCAATTATGACGTGCACGAATAGGAGAATTTAATTCATTGGCGATTCTACGGGAGCAGAGGGGGCCATGTCCCCCGAATTTTGACTGGCCCCTAGGTTTTTCCTCTCATTTTGGGTTGTTGGTAGATGAAAACCTACCAAAATGCAGCTCTTATGTCTGGGAACAGAAATATCGGGTTTATTTTGCCGTAGAAGGCGATGCGCGGCCGTAGTCTGCGGCGGAAGTTACCAATCATGAGCGTCTTAAATTATATTGGACCGGACGGAAATGAGTTAATCTCACACAGTAAAGTTCACGCAGTAAGTGAGCGAGGTTCAGTTAATACATACAAAAATATCGATCGACGCAAAGCGGGCATTTGCCTTTTATATAGAGAGCTTTTGCTTACTGGTATATCTTTCAGGTGATTTTAATTTTTAAAATCACTGTTGAGTGTTTACTCCTACTAAAAGCGATTATGGACAAATTTGTGAAGATTCAAAAGCGCAGTGCAACAGAAAACAGCGACACTGAAGAATCAGAACTATCCATGAAATTTGTCTGGTATACGAAATTTTTTTCGTGAACGAAGAGATCAGGAGAAGGTGTGGGGTGATAGATATTACGGAGAAGGTGATGGAAGCAAGACTGAGGTGGTATGGACACGAAGCGAGGAGAAATGAAAAGGAGCCGGTTAGGGATATTATGGAGTTGGAGATAAAGGAAAGTAGGGGACGTGGAAGACCGAAGAAGAGATGGATGGACTGTGTAAAAGAAGATCTAAATGTGAAGGAACTGACTGCGAACATGACGAGGGATAAGAAAGGATGGAGGACTAGAATCCGAGCAGCCGACCCCGGGGTAGTCTGGGACTAGAGGTGGGTAAAAGAAGAAGAAGAAGAAGATTCCGACCCATAAACATACCAAAGGAAACAAGTATAAATACTGTTACTAAGCGGCAAAAGAATTTGAATTTGATTTGAATTTGATGTTCGGAAAAAGGCTTTAATGAACATAATATCTCACGCGACCACCGAAATGTCTTTGACTCATTTGAAATTCTGCTCATTACCTCTTACCACTTGAATTGGAACGTGTAAGTAAATCCTTCCTTGGCATTTCCTTGCTGCAGTTGTGGCTAATACCTGTACTTCCAAAACTTCTATTGCTTACTGGAAGTTTTGGAAGCAAATGATGAGACATTTCTGCTTAATTTTTGTAAATAAGGAATAACTTAAATGTAACATTAGGTGTTTGCTTAAATTCAACAAAGTCTATTATTATTGTTATTAGGATGGTGGTATAATCTTCATAATAGAGCTTTAAATTCCTGAAAAATCACGAACCGTTTTTCAATAATTAATTCGAACCCTGCAATGTACCTACTAATGAACCAACTAATACCGCTGATTCTTTTGATGAAACAGTCACTGCTAATACGGTCAATTTAGGAGTAAACAGCTTGCATACTGAGAGCAAAACTGATAACCATTCTAGTGAAGATAGTGACAGAACTCAAGGGTAACAACAGCAAAAATTGGGATTGAGATTGGCTAGAATGTGAAGAGAATAGAATTGAACTCCCTAATGTTGCTTCGGGCAACCAACATCAAGGTCAAAAACAGTTCATTGTTTGTGAACCCTATATAAATGGCACACATGCACATTGTGCTGTTAAGTACAACACCATACAAAATTATTGGTTGCTTAAATCGATGTTACGAAGGCAAGTTTGTTGAAACACAAACCAACCAAAAATTATGTGCATACTATAAGTTGGTACTTTAAATGAATGTTTGAAAATGGTTTATATACAGCCAAATATTTGGCCTTGGTCAAAAAGAAAATGGCCTTGGATAGCCATAAGCAGGTGCAATTACCTAGGCCATTTTTGGCGTAGGATAGAAAAAGTTAAATTTGAGCCCTGCATTTTCGAACCTCTGTTCTAATAAAATAAACACGCCAGTGTGCAACGGCTTACACAGCGACGTCGAAAATGTATAAAATTAAGATCCATACGGAACAAGAAGTTGAGAAGGTAAAAGAATGATTACAATGAGTTACTCCATACATGAGTGTCTATAACGTTGATTAAAATGAACGCGTAGAAACCCTGTCACATGTCTCCCCTCCAAACTTAACGGACACTAATCCTGCAGAAACGTGAGAAGCAATCACAGCAATAATAAACATATAAATTTGTATGTTTAAAAATTCTATATATAAAAATGCAATGCTCAATGCCTTACACAGAGCTAATCTAGAGAGACAGACAAAAACAGATTAACTGAGAGTAAATAAATAATTGTATCAGTTATAACATTAAATATGGTATTTGTTGTTCGTAGATTGCTACTGGAAATCTTTTACGTATATTATCAAGACATTTTCAACCAGTCACGTGTTTAGAATTTACGGATGATAGTTCACATCTTATTTCTGGAGCAGATGACAACTTGGTGTTAGTGTGGCCATTAGTCAGGTACAGCATGAATACATGAATTAACAATTTCTCACAGGTTACACTTGAATGAGATACCATTGCTCATTACGCTATAACTATGTCGTTGGAGAGTCGTGCTAGACGTTGAAGGGGTGAAACTGTGGGTCACTGTACTTTTAGACAAGTCTAGCAACGTAAGACATTACTTTGGAGAGGGGAAAATATCTGATTGGGCGGTATAAAGATGTTACGATTGTCGTGAAAAGTATTCTCGCGAAACATTCGCTCATCATCTGAGTCTCGCCCTTTAAAAATTTTTATGGCGTCTCATCAATAATCAGAAGGTTACTAATTCGACCACAGTCTGGGACTCAGAAAAATTTTTTGAACGTTTGTGCTTGATAGACGTTTGCGTATCGTCTGTCACCTCCAAACCGTCACTTAACACAAATACACAATAGCATGAATGCACAACATTCATAATCTCCTGTACGCAAATCTATGGTAAAAACACGCAACATATATAAACATGAAAAGTTTTCTATTGCAAGTTTACTTTACCAAGTTAGGTGTACGCTTACTAACAAGATGCTAAGCTTGCCATTCACATGCTTGGCTTATACACGTGAACGATAACAACAGGCGTAGACACGCTCATGCACATTACAAACCGCAAGTTTCCCAATCCACATTACGTATTGCTAGCCGTGTACAGCCAAAACTTGCTATTTGATGACTAAGCTTCCCTACACACTTCCAATAACAACACACCCGCGAATAACAAAGTTTTCTACCTTCACGCTAAGCCTTAGACGTCGACTGGTGGTGTCTGTGTTTCGACATAGATCAATCCAATGACGGTGCCAGCCAAAAGGAGCACATGACCAATAGCACTAATGGCGGTGACGGGGATTGGGGGGACTAAGCTCCAGCCAAAGAAAGGCCGAACACTACGCACAAGGTAAGTAGTCCTGGCAGCAAAGTGACATTAAAAAACTCATTAATAATTCATGAGGAAAATACAAAAGAAAATCATAACCGTGTCGTTATTTTGCTCAATATTTTTAGCCTTAGAAAACAGAAATTGCCAAACATAAGTAAGGAATTATCGTATAAAACGTTTCGTTTTTTAAGCCGTTCAAAAAACTCGCAGTACGTGCTCTATCGGACCCAAAACACTCGGCTTCCGCCTCGTGTTTTATATCCAATAAAGCACTCCTGCTCGTTTTTTAAACATTACATAAAGAACGTCACAGACAAACGTAAAAAACGCGACAGACTGTTACAGATCTTTGAAGCAACAACCTTACACGTTTGTAATATGATAACTGTTTTAAGCAGTTGAAACGAACAGACTGACATACCGTAAATCCTCTATTAAGCCGGGGGTTTATTTATTTCAAACACGTTTGAGGGAAGGCTTAATAGAGAGGGAGGGCTTATTTAATTTCGCCAAACACCAATAGGTTAGTAGCTGTTGAGATCAAGAGTTAGTTTGACATTTGCCAATAAAACAGCAAGCGAAGAAATACATTTATTTTTTAACTATCCTGCCATGATAGTAGATATATAAATTCACAATCCCCAGCTCAAATCTGGTCTTCAGGTCTGGACCACTGCAATACGGGTAAAGTTTGCCGTACTTATACTAAAAGGGAATACTTCGTATCCAACGATTTACTAATTTCATAAAGGACCGTGATGAAGTTTGTGTTATGCACATATTTTGAGTATTTATGGCATATTGTGCAATCGTACCCTTCCCGACAACGTGCCTTACCCACAGGAAAGCTTTGGCCTAACCAGGAACGAGGTTTGAACTTTTCTGCCGCTTATTAGGAGGGCTTATTAGAGAGGGCCTGGAGGATTAGTTAAAGGAGAAAACGTAAAAGAGGATTTACGGTAGTTATTACAAAGGCCATGGCTGACGCTACAAAATGCAATACCAATCTGTTGCTCTTTTATTTGTGTGGGGAAACCACGCTTCAGACTACTACAAAAATAAGTAAGTTGGAAAAAAGAAGAACCTGCATTGAGGATTGAAGGTCGGAATAGAGGGTCCCAACAGACTATACCAGATATTGAGTAAGACCTCATGTGTGACTCCGGGTAGATCCTTCTTGCACGACAATAATTAGCTCCTGGCTGATGGTAATCCACTTCCTGTGTTGCAGACTTCACGCCGCATGACTCCAGTTGTTCTTGATATAACCTATTGTGTAATTTTGTTTACAACTTCACAAGCACCGTAAAGGCGTACTGGTATCGTATCGATTTCTACAGCACCATAAATTCGAGGCGAATTCGACTTTTATTATTATACTCTTGCTAACGCCAGATAATTTTTATTTTACTCGTCAAGGAGAGAGCGGAACGAGTCAACCGATAAGTCATAACAGATTAAGTCTTAACGACAGATTACCGTCTTGAGGCGACTTCGAGGCGAGAGAACCAAATAAATACTGCAATATTATACCGATGCAATATACTGTTGAGAAGACTGCGTGATACATGTATAAGTGAAAGGCGTCCATCAGTCAATGATCAGTTTAAGCAATGTCCTCCTGACATCTGGGGGACCATTCTTTAGCTATCCTTAAGTACTGACCTCCCAATTTGACGTGATAAATTCCATTGTAGTTTCAAAAACAAATCTTCACTTTAAAGTTCATGTCTTAAACAATGTTTGTAATTTATCATTCGCAAAATAAACGCCTCTAACTTAACTAGTCTATCATCACTAGCCGTTTTGCTCCTAATCGTACAAAAAGCAAATCTGTTATCTTTTCGACAATCGTTGGGTGACTTCTCGTGCGTGTTTCGATTTGCTGAGGAAAGAACCAGGTCTGGCAGGAAGATATGTTTTGCACATCGTAGATTTGCGTTGACAAACAGTCTTAACAATTTCAGTTCATTTTTTGTCCAGGTATAGATCCCAGACAACGAAGACTTGTTTATTAGTTGAGTTTGAAGACCTGTTCAAATTTGAATTTACATGTAGCTGAGTCAGATTTGAAAGAAATTTTAAATTCAACAGCGCGCATTACAACAGAGAGCCCGAGCTTATTCACCAGGAAAGTAGCGCTTTATGTGAGAGTTAATCACCGAGAACGGAGGCTCTTAGCCAGATACATCCCGAAGGGACGTGACCCGAGGAATGCATCCCGAGGGGCCGTAGGCCCCAAGGGATGCTTTCCGAGGGCTACGCTCCCGAGGGATGGATCTGGCTAAGAACCGACGTTCGAGGTGATTAACTGACTTATTACATGATTGACAAGGTTTTCTCAAAATAACAATGGCAGACAATGCTTTCTGTTGTAAAGATTCTTTTGACGTTTCTTAACCCACAAGTTAAGGTTCACGTCAAAACCAGTCGGCCATAATACGTTGGGTGATACGGTCAAGAATCTGTGCCGGGAAGCTGGAATTCAAGGGTATTACACGAATCACAGCATGAGGAGAACAACTGCTACTCGTGGCCTTTAAAAAGGAATTCCTGACAAGTTTATCATGGAAAGAAGTGGGCACGGAAATGTCAGATCCTTACAGCAATATCAGAGACCAACCGTTCAAAAGAAGGTTGAGATGTCGAAAGCGTTTGATTTACCGTTAGGTGATAAGGTCAATTCGTACTGCGGAGAAGCGTCAGTAAGAAAAAAGTCAGTAAGAGAGAAACAGACAGTGGTGAGATAGGAGGCAAAATAGAAAAAAAAGTTGAGAATTGTCGATTTAAAAGTGGTGAAAAGAAGGACTTTCAATTTAGTAATTGTACGTTGTATGTCGGGAATGACTTTAAGGTTTAGATTCATTTTGATGTTTCATGGTTCTATGAAATAATGTTTGGTTTTTGATTGTGTGAGTGAAATGCTGTGAACTATGATATTACGAATAGTATAGCTCGGTGTAATTTTCGTACTTGTCAATAGAGACAAGATCTGGCGTAGAATTCCTCATTACACATTTTAGGGTTGTATGTAGATACATCCCTACTGGCAAGGTTTTATCTAGATACAACCCTGCTAGGAGGGATGTATCTATATACAACCCTTGAATACTAATTCAATTCAATTCATCAACCCCGCTTTTCCCCGCTGAATATCAAATCCCTCCCCTGGCTTGAAGAAAGTTCGGCCTTTAACAAGTATTTATGTTAAATAAAGCTCTGCGAATAACAAAGAAAACCGCGTCGATCATGTAATAAGAATCTAAATTGAGGAGAGGTGCCGACAATGCTCAACCCTTTATGCCTGGTTGACACTAGTGACGCAAGCGTAAGGACAAGACCAGTAGGAAAACAAAGCATGACATTTCCTCTGGGACTCACGAATACAAAACAACCAGAATTTTTCTTTGTTTCGTCTTCTGTTCGGCTCCTGGCTTATGTTTGGACTATGATCTTATGCTTACGTTTATGACGATCCTTATGTCGCAGGCTTGACTTCATTGCTTTGTTTTGGCTTTTGTTTTAACGTTATGCTTATACTTACTTTCAAGTGTGAACCAGGTTTTAACGGGCGATCAGACATACCTGTACGATCTAATGTACGGCAATTGGATGCATGAACAAATTTCAATAGATTTAAGTGATTCGAAGTTGGTGGTTTAGTATTGTCCCCGTAGAGCATGGGGGCAACTCTTAAACTGATGCATGTTTTTCCAATAAATAGCAGTTCTCCATCTCTTCGTTAAAAGTCCATAAAAAACTGCAATCGAGTCAGAAAATTTTGTCATCACTGCTATTGAAAGGCCATTGGTCGCTTTCTACTCCAGGCAACACCAGATAACGCTCCACAAGAAACGTTGTTCTCCAGAACATCTAAAGCCCTCAGCATCTAAGATTCCTCAGGAGACTGAGCTACTAACTAAGGGTGACCCAAGGTAGAAACCTTTGCACCTGAACATCGTACAAATTAAAGCAGTGGATTCCTGATCTACGGTTTACTCTTCAACTTCCCATGATAAAGACTTTTCAGCACAGTCTCCGTTTTTTCTTAATATCAGTTATTGGATACATCAAATTAAATTAGTAAACTTTAACTTAGAAGTGTTTGACATTCTGACAATTTAGAGTGCAACTCACCAATTGGTGAGTTGCACTCTATGATATGGCGGCGATATGGTTGATATTTTGAGAAATTAGGAAATTTCATTAGCTGTCATTGTATGCGACTTTCAACATGGCAGCCGTATATTTGACCAGTCTCTCGAAATTCAAAAGGTAATTTGTTCAAATGACACTTGAAAGAGTCATTCCAACCGACCGACTTATTTCTTGCTGGATGAACGTGCTTTGTTAGAACCTGTTTTAACCGTGTAACAAATGCTAATCAAAGAAATTATTTTTACTATTACTTTCCAAGAGTTCTGACGTTTTCCAGCAGTCATCAAAGGCAAGACATATCACCTAAGCACACATGGTCCAATCACTCTTTACCTATTACATCAATATATGTTGGTTATGGAGGGACGTTTTCTAGAGTGGTTACGTCGTCATTGGATCAAACTTGTAAGGTAAAAGAATAGGTCTATTTTAATTACAATGACTGTTCAATCCGTACATGTGATGTTAAAGCTACCATGTGAAGAGGCAACTTCAAAGTACCGAACTTCGATTGACCGAACGATATACGTGAATTTGAGAATACGTGGAAGGACTCAATCAGTTATGTAATGGCTAGTTCTAGTTTATATTTCCTACATTAAATTCTAGTATTTGAACGCCGAGTGATAGCAAGATTTAATCAATTTTAATCAGTAATTTCAGAAATCTTCTATGAAAATGATACAAAATAAGTAGCAAACACACAACCGTACTAATATTAGTTATTCTCAATCCAATTAACTATCAGTTGGAAGTTCCAAAGATAGACCTGGAAATGCACTGTCCTCCACTTGTTTTTATAGTTGTGGTTTACGTTAGCACATACAAATACACCGTAACATGCATGGTCACAAAATGTTTGTTAACACATACTCGATTATATATACAGTATATATATGAAATGTTTAAAACTGTTGAGATGGATGAACTAAAAGTTACTGCAGTTTCACGCTAAAAGCGATCATCAGACTAAGGTTAAAATATTAAAAAGGTTAACTATTTATTAAAGCTGGTTTTTCTTTGTTACGATACTTTTTCATGAAAGTAAAGATTTACACCTGTAGCTTAGGTTTCGTCTTTTCCTTTTTCTCTTTCATTATCTTATTTCAGGTTGTTTTTTTTTTTCTGGCAGCCACTTTCCCTTTTAATTTTCAAAATTTATGAAAACCCAGTATCATTGTCGGTATCGGTACAGGTTATATGTAGATACCCAAATCTGTGAACAAGCGATTTAACCTGTTCTTCAAATGTTGCATGATTTTTGAGACGAACTAAAGTGCGAAAATAGTAATGTTGTTTGTTCTTTCCAGAGGATATCACTTATAGCTCAAGCAGATTTCCTTTAAGCTCGTGGAAAATCTTACAACATAAAGTGATTAAGATATTTTTGACCCCACCAAAATGCAGCAAGATACTCAACACTGTTAACGAAAGAAAAGTGATTTGATTATGTACAGATCCTTATTATTAGTTTTGATTATCATTTATTATCATTATAATATTATAACCTCATTATCGTTTCAGCTTTGGGATCTTGCTTCAGGACATTTGTTACGTTCCTTTGTTTTTAATGTTGCTATTTTTGCTGTTGTCATGGATGCAGCAGAATACAGATTATTTGCTGGAGGATATGATGGCAAGGTTTTTGTGATTAACCTCTTTTGCAAGGTACGGTCTACATTACAATGTGTGTCATTCTAGACTGGCTCAATACGTTATACATACCAACTATTCGTAGAACCACATTTTGATGTTGCCACTCCGAGTGGCGGATTACAGAAGGGGTGCAGCGGAAGCGGAGAAAATTTCTGGGGTAATAGATAGCTCTGTATGTTTTATATTTTAAATTCTGTGTTTTACGGCATGCTTACCGCAGCTGCTAGGTCACGTTTAGAATACGTTATCCATCGCGACATGCGGGGTGGCTGCTGTCTATTAGCGAAACTTATTTTAGGTTGCCAAACTGTGTTAGAACCATAAAGTTTGTAGTGATGGTATTACTATTGCAGTTTGTTGTCTGTTTGTAAGCCGTTATCGCTCATGAGCGACTTGGGACGCTAAGATTCTTTTGGTCATAACTAAATTACGTACGTATTTGGCTTGTTTAAAGAGCTCATTCTTTGATGGTGAAAAATGAAATAAATACAGTCCTTGACATGAATTTCTGGATATAAAACAGAGTACGTTTTACAATTTTTTTGAGACAAGCTATTAAAGCATGGGAACCCTTACTGTATTTTTGTTAGTCTAAATCTTTCAGGAGCACTTGTACGCGGTTAACATATCTTCAATTCCATGTATGTCGTATTCTATAATCAAATTTAATCTAACCATAGTGATCATAAAAGAAAGTATGGAAGGCATAGACGCTAAAATACGGTAGCCAGCGCCTCCTTTGGCTAAACTATTGCTGTCAGTTGAGGAACAAGGTATCCAAAGTTGGTCCTTTGCTTATAGTGCTACTATTGTTTGGCTCCCAACCAATCCAACATGGTTGTGCCCAGTTGGTTACCCACCGTTGACTAAAATTAATGACCACTCCCCCACAAATTTTATTTATGATCTTTGCAGATTTAATCTCATCAATAAAAAATAAAATAATTAGAATTAATGTAGTACACTTGGCGGCCATCACGTCCAAGAACGACGGTACTTTCGGAAATTGTTAAGGTCATGAAATTTATCCTTTGCTTTCCGAAGTTTGCCTGGGTTAGGAGTTTGCAGCACTGAAGAACAAATGTGCAATAATGAACCGGTAGATAATTGCGATCTTACTTCCCCGGAACCCTTGTTATTGTTTAACTACTGATTGGAAGGTGTGACCTCCATTGGGACCTCAAAGGCTCAATTATACAAATAGTTTAGATTACAGTAAAACTAGCTTTAATACTTGATCTGTTCTTAGCTTTGCTAAAATCTCTAACATAGTTTTGTCATCTAGGAATCTGTGAAGGAAAGTCTTGAAGATGAGCGAGAAAAACCAAATTTCACAGGTCACAGGTTAGAAAAATAAATGAAATGCTTACTTTGTTACGTTCCTCAGATTTACGTACTTTTGTAGTTGTGGCTTTCTTCAATCTTTTAGTAAGCAAGTTACAAGTCTGTCATTGTCGATGGATGGTTTACGTCTACTATCTGGATCTAAGGATTGTACTGCAAGAGTATGGGATATCCCTAGTGGGCAATGTTTACGAGTTTTAGAACACAAAGGTAAAATACGATGACGAGTGCTTTTATGTTAAAACGGCCATGTTCGAGGACAACTTCCAAGTCCCAACATTCAACATAGGGAATAATCAATGAGAATACTTTTGTCTAAGAACTTTACCTGCATCATGGCAATTAACAGAATTCTGGTACTTGAAATGCCACTTTATTCCCCATGGTGTTGCATTTATGTTATGTCGTTCAACTGTTAGAAAAACCAATACGCAAATGCAAACATTTCTGATCTGAGCCGGACAAGCTTAGTGGTCAGAGCATCTCGCTAGCAATAAGGTTTCAGCTTCAATTCTTTTCAGGGTTGTTAGAAAACGTTTATGAGTGAGAAACTTGAGAGCCTGAGCATTAATATGTATCACTACGCCGATAAGCCGGGTTCACACTTAAACATGAGCGTAAGCATGAGCATCAGGTTAAAAAAAAAAGGCAAAACAAAGCAATGAAGTCAAACCTGCGACATAAGGATCGTTTTAGTCATGAGCATAAGATAATAGTCCAAGCATGAGCCAAGAACCGAACAAAAGACGAAACAAAAAAAAAAATTCTTGTTTTATCTTCGCAAGTTCCTGAGGAAATGTCATGCTTTGTTTTCGTATTGATCTTGTCCTTATGCTTATGTCGCTAGTGTGAACCAGGCTATACTCCGCGATTCTTCCACTACATCTTTGACGATTGATGTAGATACCCGACTACTTCAGAATCGACGACTGGAAGTACAAATGACACGTCATAATGAACTAGTAAACAAATGTAACATTCACTTTACCGTTTGAGTCCCTGTAGGTCACTGGTTAAGTAACTCGTTGGCGACAAGATCTGACACATTGATAAGACACGCCATCGAAGGCTTTCGCGAAATCTAAACAATTTATGTCAGTTTGGTTGTCTGTATCTTTCGGGAAGGGCAGACCTAACAAACAAAGAAACCGGCCAGCCATGCAAACAAACCGGCTGAAAGTCATTAGATCGTTCAGGTTGTTAGCTAGTCGGTGTTCGCTCCGTCAGTTGGTTTGCTGGTTCGTTCGTTCGTTCATCCGTCGAGACAAGTGTAAGTACAGATTTGAAGGCAGGCAGGCGGCTGGCAGGCATACAGAAAGAGCACCAGAAACATAGGCAGGCAGGTAGACAGTTGGACGGGCAGACAGATACACAGACAGGTAGATAGACAGAAAGAGAAATAGAGTTTCATTATCGTTTGACCGTGCTAGGCATGTCCAAACCTCTGCACGCATTTCTTTGAACACGTCTTGTATACATGCTGAACAGTGAAGTTTTTGTTTTGGAATATTCGTTTCCGTGAACGTGGGTTTTCAATATTTGAGTCACGAGTGTATATCCCCATTCGCTGTAGAGCGAATCCAGACTCCATGTAGGACAAGGGAGACAGAACGGATTACAGTTCTCCTACGTCCAGCACACCCGCATTCTTCAAATACTTTGAACTAGGAGCATAGCATCAATAAGTTCTTCTTTGGATCCTCTGTCTTTTTGTTACTTGGTCAAGTATTGATTTCGTTGTAAAGGCGTGGGATGGATTGAAGTTTATTAGTTTTGTTTTTTTCATCTCATTACATAGTAATTTTTTACATAGGTTTTTAACATTTGTCTTACGTCGTTACATTGTTATTTTTTTATCCAGGATGTGTCGATAACGTACAAATTCTGCCATGTACTCCGTACCTTGATGGTTCTAAACGTTCTAAATCGTCTTTCCCTGTTCTTGGAACGTTTAAAAGGAATCTTTATTCTTTTGGCGAAATATCAGATCCTAGTAATCAGGCAAACAAGGCTGAATGTCTTCCTATCAGGGTTTTTAATAGTATTTCATGGGTAAGTCACTACCTCAATCTTGCTGTCTTGAAATGCGTACTGTTTAAATGTATCTCTTCGAAACATTCATCTTATTTCATTTTATCGATATTTAAACCTGTTCGAGAAACTGATTTTTTGTCACATGGAATGCAAGCAGTATTTTTGATGAAAATGACATAAAGCTTGACCGAGATAATTCACACTATCAAGTGAAAATCAGACCCAGTAATTGTTAATTGTTCCCCAAGTAAAAAGCTTGCATCCTAGCCTCACAGTTCCTAGAACTAAGTCTTTGTTTTCTGCCAAAGGAAGCGACGTTTCCAATTTGAAGCTTGTATTTTACACTGGTAATATAAGTGAAACCTTTTTTGGCTGACTACCAACCACCAAACGTTCTGTGCTTGAGAAAAAACGTTTTAGAAGTAGAATGAAATAGTTTTAAAGAAAAAGAAGTCTTAGAAATCGAAAGATCTGGAAGCTAATTTCATCATACTGGCAACAATATTACTTAAACCTGGTTCTATTCTACGTAAACTTCTAAGCGCTTTCTCGAGAATCGATGCGACGGGCGAAAGAGGTGGAAGTCGTTATCAAGATGGTTTGATGATAGATTTGTCAAATGGCTGTTTGCTGTGAATGAAACCATTCCTCATGATTTTAAGTTTTCACAGTGCTGATGGCTAATTGCAATGCTGTAATAACATTTTTATCATGCCTGAAAAACATGGTTGACAGCATTCGTCACGGGGTGCAGTACGGCATTGTTCATGGCTATGAAAGTGGTTCATACAAATTGACACATGCTTGCAGTGCTAGCGAGGCATTTTCACACCTATTGGGGTTACTAGTAACAAGTTTGGTGGAGATAGACGAGGTTATTCGAAAGCAGTGAGAAAACCTCTCCAGACTTGTTATAAGTGGAAACAAGTGGTGCGAAGATGCTCTTGAGTGAGACTCCAAATGTGTTACAAGCTTTACATTTTGGTTTTGTGACTGGCCTCCAATATTTCATGTAGGTTAAATATTTACTTTTCTTTCTTTCGGATAAAGGAGTCCCACGAAGAAAGGAAGACCATGGAGAGTGAATTGTTGCATAAAGTGTTGAGAGAGGTACGAAATAATTTGCGATAACCAAAGTTATTTTCTTAGGATTTCAGGGAAGTGTTTGCTGTTGTTTCCTCTTTAACGTTTTTAGAATTGCAACGAGGTGCAGCAGAGAACAGGGGACCAGATGAGCCTCAGCAAAGCCGAGCTGGAAGAGCAACTTGAGAAATCAAAACAATTAACCCAAACTCTTTATCAGTTTGCTGTTGAAGAGATACTCACTGAGGCCCGTAGCGAACTACGTGACTGGAATAACATGTAACGTTGCAGGATCTTTTATAGCAGAACCGCATTACTACAAACCCAAGCCTGTTCATCGAGCCTGGAATGATCTGGTTTCGTGAGGAATAAATATGTTGGACAAAGGATCACTACTGAGAGTGGGTTGCCTGAACATTTAGAGAGCTGAAACTTGTGTTAAAATTAAAATAGGGGTGTGACGTATAGCCAATTGGAGGGGAGTGCCCAGTTGTAGTCGTACATGAGATCCGTTGGTTTATACGGACGGACTACGACTTGGAAAGAAAGTCATATTTCGGGATGAAAATATATTGGAAGTTGTTTTCTTATTTGAAATGGTGTCAATACGTTTTACATAAAGATGGCACTAGGTACGGAAACGAGGCTCGTGTGGATGGAATTCAGAAGCAACTGAGGGAAAACAATCGCCACCGACGAGAAGACTTTTTCTTCAGCATCAAAATTACTCGTTTTCCGTCCATTTCGTACCACAAATGACAATCTACGCAGACAGTTGTCAACGATGTTATTGATTATTCGGGAAGGTTTTAGCCGTTTTTAAATGAAATATCGTCGCCACTGGGGTTTCTTCAATCTTTCCTGTCACTCAGCTTTGTTCATACTACAGTCTTGTGTTCGTTGTCATGCAACTTTCTATTGCACTTTGATCCATCACTCATGCAGTACCGCCGGGAGGGGGTGGTGGGGTCAAATTGACCCCGGGCCTGGACGAAATAAGGGGGGCTGGAAGAAATCAAGGGGCCCGTTAGCAGGAAAGTACTATATTGAATTCATATTTTTATTACTGGAATAAATAACTATTGCTCATGTGCCATCCATGTTTCCAAGTAAAATAAGACAATATGACCATTTTTGCATTCCAGATTAGCGAGGTCCGTGTTCCAGACACGAAAAGGTCAATGACTTTATATTACATGACGTTTTTCGCTTGTGTGACGTGCACTAATGTGCATGGATTAGAGTATAGACAGTTTCGATTTATCATGCATTGAATACTGAATTAATTAGACATTAGGGAACGTTTGAAAACCTGCTATAAAATTTTGAACTTGGTGTTACTTGTAATTACTGATTTAAATTTCGTATTTCTTTACTGTTTTATTTCTGAAGTTCATACAATGAGACATTAGTGCATTACCGTGAATTCGTTGTCGTGAAAATTTCCGAAATTTGCCATATGGTTAAAAGATTAATTAAATTAATTTTCAACTGATGGGGTCTACTAACTTCTCTACCTTTCCCCCCGGGGCCTGCATTGGCTGTCGGCGGCACTGCACTCAGGTTAGGTACTTTTAAGAGCGGTTGCACGGGCGATTGTTCTTGCGAATCTTCTCATCCTGAAGCACGCGATTGAGTAAACAACTCACCAAAGTATGGTACCGTATAGCTTTCCACGTATGACCCACAAGTCAGTCTACTCGATCGCATGTGTCAGGACGCTGAAAATCGCAGCAAAATTGTTCGGGTAAATAGCCCTTTATAGAGCAGCCAAATTATAAACGCCCATCTATTCATCTTGCTGGGATTTTGCTGCAGTTTTATGACAAATATCGTCAAAATTACAATCAACTGACATTTGCTGGGCAATACACTCTGTCGTCTCTGTATTTTACTTTTTTTTTATGTTGATAATATTGATTTGCCCTTTTTATGATATATTTGATATAAGGACTGGGACTAGTCCCGAGAGGATTCAAAATCACAAAGAAATACGCCCTTGAGTGCACAAAGAAGAGATGACTGTGTAAACAACGCCCAGTTAACGTCGAAAGAAAAAAAAATTGTAAAATATACGAGTATTGCAGGAGGAGAGTCGACCAGAATTGTTAAGTTATCCTTTGTAGAACGAATAGTATAGATGTAATATGTTTGGTTACGAATTGTTCTTTTACTGTTATAGTTTGACTTTCCTGTGCAAAAATTAAACTCTCCCATTTCCTGTATCAAAACGTCTGGCCTTCGATTTCTTATCTTCGATTACAAAAAATAAAACAAATATTGTATTCTCAAAGCGAATGCTTGATGCTGTAGCTTATTAAGAGTATCTTGTCTTGATCTTAAATGTGCATCCTCATCAAGCTCTAAACTCAGGAAAGTTTCTCAACTCCCGACGGAAAAGGAACCCTTAATCTTCTGATAGCCGCTGAGATGCTTTATACATTGAGCTACACGTACTCAGATGGAAGAGCGAAGATTACTGTACTGGTTCATAATCGACATGTGCACTGCTAACAACAGTCTTGACCAGTCAAGTCATCCACTTAAATATTGTACAGAAAATGTGAACTTGGTATGTTTAGAGTGTTTGTAACATAATGGTTAGAGTATCTCACCGATCGACGATCTGAGTTTGATCCCCGTCAAGGGTACAGATGCTTTTCTCAGCTTAGAGCTTGAGGAGCGTGCACATTTGGGATTGACGCGCACCACACTCCATTAAATATTTTTTTAGTTACAAAATTACCATGGCTTGCAGTCAAGATTTTGCAAGAAATTCGCTGTTAAGTTAAAGAAACGTGTTAGAAAAAAAGCTTCAATGAGACCAGTGGAGGTTCTGGCTTGACTGTCGTGGAACATTGGGGCTCCAACACCCTAAAAATTCCTGGGCTACCACTAAGGGCACGACAGCTGGTAGAGTAACGTGATCTCTGAGCACTCTGAGTACTACTTATGGGATGCTGATGGCACAGTCGTAGTGCACGTGTCTCTCACCACAGCAACCAGGGTTCGATTCCTGCTCCGTCCAGTTATCTGATTAACGTTACCTTTGTCGCGTGAGAAGAGGGATATCCAGTTTGACTCTAACAAGCATCACAGGTTTTCTCCGGTTTCCTCCTGTCGTAACACTGGACCCATGAGGGGTGGCCCTTACTGGACCTCTAGGGAGAACAGCTCAGGTAGCTGATAGGGTTATCCAATATAAATGAAGGCACTTTACGTTCACGTTATCAATTAGACCTTTCCACCGTTGCAGATGTATAAGATCACATATTTAATGCTCGAGTTGCCCTCCTTTGAAATTGTTTGTTACCCCAAGAAAATTTATTAAAGCTCCGTCAAGCCGTCCCCAACTCCAGTCATGAAATGTCCTAGTTATACCACCGTCTAGTGGCAATTTTCTATAATCAGGCAAAAATTTCGCAAGTTACTAGAAAAGGCACATTAATTGCAAGTGATCAACTGTGCATGTATATCCTCCAACTTGAAAGTCGAGAAAGCTTGAGTTGCGACAAAAACTCGCGAGTAGAAGTGATATTATTTATCAAGGAACTGGAAGTCTATTCCATTCTACGATTATGTTCGTTAAACTAAACTATTATATGGCGAGGGAGAACGTTCGAGTGAGAGAACAAGATTGGAAAATCTCTAAAATTGACTAAATTTCATTTCTCGCAATCAAACAGTAGTTCTCCTTAGGCCAAAAGTACGTACACATACTTTCCCTTTCGTATGTGACGGTATTGGAGCAAAATCAAGTGATTTCCCTACTAAAGAAAAAGATCTATTCGGTGGCTACTGCTTTCCCGGCACTTTTGTACGATTTCAGTTGCTCGAACTTTGTGTCACCTCAGGATGTGAAGTTTTTATGAAAATCGTCCATCTGTGGTCTTGGAAAATCTAATAAAATCCCATGTTTTCAGCAACGTTCTTTTACAGCTTTTGCTGTTCATTACTAGAAAATGTACTGCCATTAACGCCAACCTCGAACTCGTGAACGCAAAAATACATTCATTTTATTCAATCGACATTCATCAACGCTTCTGTCACTTTCAATTAATTTTTTTTTTTCGTAGAAAGTGACACACATTAGCATAGATACGCAACCATTTGCATCAAAGGGCATTCTATAGCGACAACAGACGACCATTAACACCATTCTGCTATACATTAGAGAGAACAAAATTTCAATTACGCAAGATATTTCTCCGGTCTGTTGCAGGGTCGATTTAAGGTTATATGGAATCCCGAAATGTATAAAAGATAATGAAATAAAACCATCATAATTCGTACATAAACTGAATCCGGTTAGGCAGTTAGAACCTCTTTTATTTCGCCAATATTTCGATGACTGTTTTGCTTTCCAAAATGCTCTTCTGACCACGTTCTGCTCTGCTGAGCCCTTTCGGCACTGTCTTAACTCACAACATTGAATCGTGCAACTGAAGACAGTTGTTCAGTCTGTTGCAAAGACAAGATGGAATCTTAACATGTATTTTAGTTCACAACACTTTGTTAACACACATCAACTTTCACGTCCCAGGAAAAAAAAACAAAAAAAACCTGTTATGCGGCTAAATAAAGCTTCGCAATCAATGCTCTCATGCAGTTCAGTACTGCCGTGTATTGTAAGCTTTGATTGCAAGATATATTTTGTCTAAGATGTGAAAGTTGTGTGTTAGCAAAGTGCTGTGAACTACAAAGTTAGTAAACAGCTAGAAATTGTATTTGTCAGGAAAAATGTGTTACGAGAAAATTTTATAACATCAGTTAAGTGAAGGTGCAGACGAAACCACGTTTAAAAAGATGAGGGGATAAAACTATCAAAATTTACAAACCGGTGAACGTGGGTTTCCAATAAACAAAGGTTGAAAGCCGTGTGTGCGATCAATTAAGACGTTCAAGAAAGATAAAATAGAACTATTCCCTATCCCACTACAAAACATATTTCAATGTTGTGAGTTAAGATAGTCTTTGAAGGTCTCGGTCCAACACATAGAACGTGGTCGGCTGAACGAAAACTGGCAAAACAGTCATCAACATATTGGCGAAATAAGAGGCTCGAACCGTCTAACCGAATTCAGTTTATGTACGAACAATGCCAGTTTTATTCCTTTCTCTTTCATACATGCCCGAATTCCGTAAAACCTTAACTTGACCTTCCAACAGACCAGAAAAATATCTTGTTAAATTTTATTGAAATTTTATTTTCCCTAATATATACTACAGGGTGTCTCAAAAAAACCGAAAACTATTGAAATCACCAATAACAATTTAATTGTTAGAATTTGAATGCCTTAGCACTCTGTTGGTCCCCACGAGTGCATAAATGAGCCGAGGGGGCCATGAGGGACCATAACCCCCTACAATTTGGTGTTTGTCGGAAAATTTTGAGGTTGTCGGAAGATTTAGAGGTTGTTGGAAAAACTAGATCACCAATTAAGTTGCATGTTTGTTTCCAATAGATGCAAAATAACGTACCTGATCGGCAAACCTCGGGTGTTGTTCATGCTGTCAGCATAGTTCGAATTTTTGTACACTACCCAGAGGTCCCAGACTCTCCGACATGCTGACAAGGAGCACTATTCTAATCTCTTAGCCTAGCATGAACTAGCATCAAGACATACGGTCGATAACATAAACATAATTTAAATCATCATACACAGCCACAAGTAAATATTTCGTGTTTACAAGTTGTAGTATATACTGAAGTATACTGAGAAAATCTCCATCAACTCATTTTGGGACTTTTGGATCCAAAAAACGAGTAAAATCTGCAAACATTTCCCAGACCATGCATAGCGCATGCCTTGCGAGCCCCCAGAGGAATACAGCTGTCGGAAAATTTTGGACTTGTCTCCCCTGTTGGACAGCTCCCGCGACGCCACTGCTTAATTATCACTTTGGTTTTGCGGAACTGCATTTGTTATTTTATTTTGTTCTTTCGTGACGCATTTCTCCAACCAATTTACAGCCGTGGTTATGCCTTTAAAGTGTGCTTAATATCAAGTAAGGGGACCCTGAACGTTTAATTTCTCTTTTAAATTAATCCAGGTTACGTTTCAGGTATGACATCACAAATGTCAGGTGTCACGTAACATGAACTCCCTATAACGCGGACACCTCTCAAAGGCGGGCACTTACGGCTGGTCTCGAGGATGTCCGCTTTAGAGAGAGTTGACCGTATCTTTCTCCGACGAAGTCCAGACTCGATAAGCTCGAAATCTTTTCCTTAAATAGTCAGCCAGGTTGGCCAGATGGAAAGCCAAGCTTTGGAAGAAATATCAACTCTCAAAATTAAATTCGGTGTTAGGACATAATTTATAATAAACTTCATGTTTCAATCTTATTCCAAGAAACATTACATTAAAACTTTATCATGCATTTATTCCAAATTTTATGCTCGGATTTACTATTTCCTTCAAAGGTCGAAAGCTTAGCGATAAAATACGAAGTAATTCTACATGTTTTCACTTACCATCCACCATATTTACCTGAAACTTTCTCATCAAATTAACGTTAAGTTTAGTTTGCCCGGAAGGATCAAGGTAAGCTGTTTATAGTCTCTACATGGATTCATATTGGCAATCTGCGAACTTCTTTTTCTCTTTGTTTTTAAACAAGGCATAAATCAAAACCATTCATATGAAAACGAGTTTCAACAATCATTCAAATAAAATTCATTTTCATTCGAACGGTTTTGAACTAGACCTTGTTGTAATGCAGAGGAAACAGATAATTCGAAAATGACCTATTGCTTAGAATGGGTGGCTTTAATCACAAACAACAAATGCTTTGGTGACCATTGAAACATATGAAGCAAGATGGGCAGGGTAATTTCCTTTTTCATTACCTTTGCAAAAATTAAAGTTCAAATTAACACAGTAAAAAGACTTCATGGACTGAGACGTAAGCGGAAAAAGAAACCTAACATAAGATAGTAACAGACAAACGACAAAACATCGCTATTACTTCCGGTGAGTTTCGACTTCAACAGATGTTCAGAAACATCTCAACCAATGAGAACTCGAAAGCCTTGAATCTCAACTTGACGGCTAGCCTGCAGCAAATTTCATACTTTAAGTGAAGTATTAATTTCTCAAAAACTGTTCCCTTCTCAGAAAGTTGAACGTTCGTACATTATTTGGCATTATTAATCTACAAAATTGTCACTAAATCATGACCTCATGCCATTTTATTACTAGTTCCTTACAACAAGCGACAGGCTTATGTTGTGCGAAGTTGGTAGTCTGTAACAAAATCAAAAGAAAATGAAAATTAGGGAAAACCTGACATTGAGGTTAACTTCAATAAAAGGGGAACCAAATTACATCTAAATCAGAACTCAAAGTTAAGAAATACCTCCATTTTGAGTAATATAGCGTACCCATGGGAGGGCCTGGTATCCACTCTTTTCGATAATTTTGAGGTAACGAACCTGAAAATTAAATAACATTACTAAACCATGTTGCGACAAAATGAACACAGGTAAGCCAGTGACTGTGAGAGACAGTTAGGCATCGGGTTGAACAGAGTCAGGTTATATGGTGGCGACTGGGGACGAAAGCTGATAAGTAAAGAATAGTTTAAAATTCTTTGAGAAAACACGCTGGCGGCCCGTGAAATTTTGCAACGGTCATCGGTCAGCGATGGAATGAAACAGAGAGCTTAAGCAATAGGCGTTCTAGAGTCACGAACGGCGACCGGAAGAACAGATGAACCGAAGACGAACTGAAGCGAATTATAAGCAGAAATCTTGCGATGTAAACTGTTCTGGGATAACTGCATAAACCAGAATGACAATCGCGAGACAATAAATTGCATCGTGTAAGAGCACGTGTACTAGTACATGGATCTCAGGTTGAAGTGGTCTGTCGTTACAAACTACTTGGTCAAACAATTTCTAACCATTTTTGTGGAATGAGTAAATTTGTGCAATTATTTAAGTTGCCAATAACAGAATATATTTTCTTGTTCAACGATAACGTGCATGTGTTTAACAGTCTTTCAATATGTCTCTCAAGTTTATTAGTATTCCTTGGCCGAGTGCTGTTTATATAAGGTCGATCGACGTCTCAAATCGATCTAAAAATTTGGTTAGCTTGAGTAGTCATGTCGACTTTCATCTCTTCACAAGTCAAGCCAATTCGATTGACTTCTTAATGCGTTTCTTCTCTGAAGTCCGTATGCATCATATAAACAACAGAGGCATATAACAAGAACGAATCGAGAACTAATAAATATTTAAGATACAGTCAAAGTTCGCTGAATTTAAATTTCGATCTGGCCTCGTGTAGACTGACTTTATCTCCACTTCGAACTTGAAAATGTTCAGAAGGGATGAATGTCCATAATTTTATCTAATGCGACTTCACATATGAAGGTTGACATCAGGACACAGGCACTGAAACTTCAAGACCTCGAACGGAAAACTTACGTTGTAAGTTATTTTCTGTGGTAATACATGACGGGGATCATGACCTTAATTTTTTGTTACCATCGAGAAAGGGCAAATATTCACACGACATCAACAGAAACAGAACTTTCCAGATTTTCTTGTGCAAAACAGAACGAAGAATAATACTTGTGATTGCAAGTTGCTTCCAGTAGGAGCTATAGATATAGCAATTGTGTATTTGTATTGGTATTAATAGTAGAATTATCAAAACAGTATTAGTATTATCTAATATTTAAAAAACGAAAAACAAACGTACTGCGAGGTTTTCAAATGACTTAAAAAACGAACCTTAAAAAATGTGGCCTTATATTATTAAACGGGCTAGTAACAGCAACCTCGTAACGAAAAGTCGAGAGTTTCATACTCAGTAATCAATTTATTTTGAAAAATTTAATTGTAGACATCTAGGACAACTGTTATTTTCAAAACAATAAGTCAAGTAGTTCAAATACTTCGCCTAAATTTCTATTAAATGCCCACGTGAAACATGAAACTAATCAATTAAGTCGAATGAAGTCAAGTTCGACAGCGGTAATCTCTCCAGCAAAAATGTTGACGCTTTTGTTGACAAACCAAGAAACAACTAGAATGGCGAAGATTCTGTTTATGAGTTCACAGATGAATACTAGTTTCATCGGCCGATAACTTAGCAGTCGAAAAGTTGTCGACCAATTTCCGACTATTGGCTCATTCATAGTTAAGAAATGAAAAATTCTGGACAACTAGTTCTAATATGTATTCAGCGGACCATACTACATACAAATATACTGCCCGGTAAAATTTCACTGAATTAGTTCACAATGACTAGTAAACTGGTTTTGTACTTTTTACTGCAGTAAGTGTATACTTAGCAAACAAGTGTTGATGTTAAACTAACCTGAATACCAGAGACGGTAAAATAAGGAATTTCAAATTTAACTTTGATGGGTGGGTTACCCTCGGATTCCTCTAAAAAATTATAAAAATACCACAGATGTCGTAATACAGCATTTACAAGAAAGTCAATAATTATCGATAAAAATACTTATAGGTCAAGACTAAGCACTACACAAGCTAAACCCAGATTACTATAGCACTTAAATTTTACCTGCTTCAACACTTGGAAGTCCAAAGTGAGCTCTCATTAAAAATTCTTTTCCTCCCTAAAGTTGATCAAACTTTAAATAACTAGCACGACAGGCACAAGGGTTTACAATTTGCAGTTCCAAAGCTGCACAAGAGACCTGATAATTAGGTTTGCACTGCATCGTAGAAATGTTTTTCAGAAACGCAAACAAAAGTCTTGTCCCAAAAACAGTCCCATGATGCAATGCCAGTTTCGTTGCAACCAGGTTCCTGGCCGATCTTCGGAATGGCCAAACGTGATGGCCAACTGGTATATATGAGAAACATGTTCCAACATGTCAGCGAGTATTACATCTGGGGTCTCGGTGATGTCTTAACCCCAGATGTAATATTCTCTGACATGTTAGAACGTGTTCCTCACTACACCAATTGCCATTACCATTAGTACGAACTAAGCTCCAATGAACTTGAACTCATACCGTATTTTTCCTTCTAAAAAATCCTACCATGTCTGTTCAACTCGTTTTCAACTGTCAACATGTCAACATTTCAAAGAAACAAACCTAATCACTTTGCAGCTAAACCCAGCTGAATTTCGTCCAAATAATTTTCGGTCCACCTTCATCCGGAGTACATGAAGGTTTTTTGTTCTTATTTTTTAGTGTATATTTTTAGTCTCGATTTTTGCCGGGCGAAAATGAACAGCGTTGCAGTAATTACGTCAAGGGCACGCGCTTACAACAATCTCGATTCACCTAATGTGGTACCACTGAAGACACCTTCCGATGAATCCCAGTTTTTTATGCAAGACCATTGCACATGTATCATCAAAACTTCGTTCAAAATTACATACACCTTACTTAACGTTGCATAAAAGCAACAGCGAATCAACATACGTGGGGTATAAATTACGCAATATGACTAACACTTTTTAGCCAACAGGAGGCTGTATTTTGTTCTCTGTGTATGCATTTTTTTGGAAAAAATTTGGGATAACATTGCACAGAAAGAACGTTAATGATATCTTTGTGTGTCTTGTTTCTCGTTAATTATTAGTCCACTGGTGTTTGTTCTGCGAGGAGTGCATAATTGACTAAGCAAACGAAGTCAGGCTCACTCAAAATGCACACAATCTTGTTCCTTATTCCAGGGTATGAAAAGGACCAAAAGAATGCACCTAAAACCTCCATCCCACGGCATTTTGCCTCTGGCAAAATGGTCGACTGGTTGGTGGGACAAAATGGATGGTCGACTAAAATAGGCTTGGGATCAATCCTGTTAATAATATTTTTATCTGCATATGGATTGGTTCTTATCGTTACCTCATAGTAGGAGGGAACATCAAAACCTACAGGGGAATAATTGATGACGAACGTTATTAGGAAAGTTGAATCTTCACGCAGTTAACGCTGCACGATCCCGAGGGCGGACAATGCTGTGCCGATTTCAACCAACAAATATTTTCTTTATATCCGATCAACTACAGTACCACTAAAGTTAATAACTTTCTCTAAAATTACTTGGAAATTAATTTATGATAAAACTTTGTTCCTGCGTGATCTTGCTCTGAAAGATAATTGCAGCTACTGTTGCACCATGACATGGTATCATTCAGTACCGTAAAATTGAATTGCTTCTGAGCCTGTTTATCCTCCAAATTTCATCCCAAAAGTCAAATATTTTCTGAACTACTTGCAGCAGGAGCACTTTCTGTTCCCCTAAGCTCAGGATGTTAAGGACCACAGTAGATATTTATCATATTTAAATAGGTCAGTCGTGGACAGGCAATCAATTGCTTTTATGATGGATACTTTACATTCGTTATTCATTATTCAATATAGCAGAGTAAACAAATTAGACAAACGAGCAAAGACCAAATAATTCAAATTAAAATACCAAAAATTCTGGTTGTTAGGTGACCGCGCGATATCAGGGACATTTCTTCCAACGTTCCACCCTGGAGGCAAAATGCCGTGGGTAAAGGTCATGAAACTGCAGTTAAAACGCACGTATCTATTGATATGAATTAATTTAAAGCACAAATTTATGAAGCAATAAAACGCAGTGTGCAGTGGAAATCCGCCTTTTTGGCCTAATCATCTCATCACAAGGCCCTAGATAAGACTAGCTTTAGTTAATTGGGTTCTCGTCCTCTTTAAATAAAATTTCACTCGGCCAATTTTTTTGCTCGAACTTTATCTGAAAACCAGATGAATCTGACTATCTCATTAATTTAACTAACGATTACCTTTCGGCGTTCCCCAACCGTTATTTTACTCACAAATTTACCTCGTTAATACGAAATGCTTAATGACTGATAAGCAATAAAAAATACAACTGAATCTGGCAAAATTGACGTGGATCCATGTCAGTGGAGCTAATGTTGTCTTACTGAGAAAAACTGCTGTCGTGTATTTTGAACTATCATTTTGGCAGGAATTTCCTTACAACTAAGAAACACGTTTCTTTCTCTGACTTAGGGCCGTCGCTCGAAACGTTGGAATTCTTTGCGATCAATCACTGCAGTTACCAACCTTTGAGCTTTTTACTTAATTTCTTCTTCTAAGTAGGGCAGAAACTTTCACAGAAGACATCTACTGCTGGCGAAGGAAAAGCGGGCGGCGATGATGATTTAATGTAAATCCAGCATCAAATCAAACATATTTTGATAGTGTAAGCGTTGTATTTGCCACAGGGTGTTCAAACTAACATTTAACTCCAGGAGCATATTGTTCAGAAGCAGAGAACTCACAGGAAGGTACTTCAGTTCGACTCAGTTTAGTACAGGTGTGGTCCGGTAGCTTTTATGGGCCCTCTCCTGACGCATTAACGGAGTTCCAATACAAAACAGTTTGAAACAATTCAGATACAGCTTATGTACTTACAGGGAATGATTTAATGGTCCAAGTAATCACATTATTTTCTGGGGCATACTTTATGTGGCCAACAGTTGTCTGCAATACAACATGAATGAGTTAATAATATAAATAAAAATTAAAACGACAACAACAAAAAAACAACACTCAAAAAAAAAATTCACACACAAAATAAAGCTAAGGCCACCTTCAAAGTTAAACTTGTCTTTTTTCACCCATTCTCCATTCTGAATTTACAACTTTAGGTTTAGAAATTCGTCCACTCACCTTAAATTTTGGTGAATCAGCATCTGGAGGAACAGGGATTTGAATTTCAACATTGTTTGCAGTAGAGCGTCTTTTAAACTGACTTTTTGCCTGGAAATATAAATTTATACTCCACCAGCAAAACACCAAAAGCAAGTCTTTTCAAATATATGACTAGGTTACCGAATGAATATGACATATTAGCGGGACAATTTATTATCTATTCAAAGCATCAACAATAATAAGGGGAAGATGCTTAAAAAGGTAGAAAAGCAATTAAATCATTAGGGGTCCTGATAAAAACAAGATAGTAAATATACATTTCAAATTTCTTACAACAAAAATTTAGGATGCTTCACGTTAATTCAGTTAACGGTCATACAGGTATACAAACTAAAACAGCAATAAAGTATTAGAAGTAGAATACATAAAGTAAGTGGCTACTCTGTATCGAAACGTTCAGACACCTTTTTATATCCCGTTAAATAACGGAAATGCGATATAAAGTTGATGTTTTATTAATCTGCCCTGTATCGATGTTAACTGCAGAACAGCATTTAAACTTCAGCATGGATTATAAATTAGTTTTAGAAAAGCTATTTTACAAACAGCTTTCGAAAAGGTTATAAACCATTTTTAGCCACTGCTCTAAAATTAAGTATTAAGAGCCATGTGCGTTGCCATAACCTACACTCTTTACATAACGAATACAAGTTATAAGATCCATTTTTTCTGGTGCTAAACAACTCTCCTCCAAACAATCAGTGGTGGGCAGACATTCGCTGTTACTTCACTTTAGCTCTAATCATTAGTAAAAACATTCATCTCTCACCAAAACCTTGCCGACGTTCAAAACGTCAGTATACCTCAAGTAAAGAGAAATGAAACAAACCAGAGCTGAAACTTAGTCTATTACATCACCTTAATCATGTATTCTACTCTGCTGTGTGAATGGCGTTCAATTACGGACTCGATCCATATTAAAGGTTTTACCTGAAAATTACAAACAGCACTCTGGTCAAGAAGTCTAGATTTAGTAACATTAATACAACGCCAGTTTATTCGTGAACATGTTTCTGACAATGAACGTGCATCATTACTTCAAAGCTTTCCTTACATGAGTGTTTAAACGATATGACATCAGTTCAAATTCCCCGTCAGGCGGAATAAACGAAATGGTTCTGTCGTTGTCAAATCTTGATAAACGAACACACTGATGGAACTTTACATCTTCGAGATCTACAGCCTTGCTTTTACCTCCTAAAAATATATGGAAAAAAGTAATAGTAATTCTGTTTGTTCGTCCCTCAACTCGTATACAATATTTGTTGCGGTTCAATTATTTCTGAACCTATTCAGTTATTGTCCTGATTAAGTTATATTTTTTTGAACCAGTACAATTACCGAGGCTTTTAAAAAGGATTCATTTTTTAAGCCTAACAAGTAATCCACTTCAGTCGTCCTTTCCTTCAGTTCCCAATCCTCAGTTCTCCTTTTGTCCTTCAATTTTCCTGTCAAGGTTACAACCGAGACAAGTACTGCCAGTGTTCTCTTGAACAACATCGGCCAGCGCTTTCACCGACTATTCGTTTATGTTTAGCCGACCTATTACATTTAGCGAAAATACCAGCAAGATCATACCTTTCTCGATCTAACATAAATGTTGATTCTCAGGGCACGTTTACACTAACAATTTTTGTTGCGATTTGGATTGTGACTTTGCCGCAGTTATCGCCAACCCTCGATTGCGATTTAATTGTGATCTGGACGATTATCATGGCCGCTGTTACTATTTTGGTTGCAATTTTTGCTGTGATCTTAACTGTGATTTTATCAACCACGGTAATCAACTCGAAATTCCTTTGCAGGTTTCCCCTTTTTTCCTCTTCTATGTTTTATTTATCGAGTGAAGAGGTAAGACCCGTTTAGGTGTAACCTGAAACAATCGCTAGGTTAGAATTCTAGACAAATTCGCCTGTAAATCTGAGGAAGTTCGAGAAAATCCATAATAAAATCATTGTGGAATCGCCGAGAAATCACCAGTATCTTACACAAGCGATTTCAAGCTACGGTCAGTTATGCAATATAAATCGCAGCAAAAATCGTTCGTTTATATGGGCCTTAGGGCTAGAGGCCTTAAGCTGGACGTCCAGTGGTATAACAAACGCAAAACGTGTACTTGTTCAAAAGATTTTAAGAAAGTAAATATTTTCACTCTAAGCTAAGACATGAAGTCACTTAGATTACGTGAAAAAGTCAAATGTTGAGTTTTAAGTGGCTAGAAGAGAATCGTAATCTGAAAAACTCCAACGTTAAGCGAAGCACGCGTAACATTTTTCTTTTAGCTTAATTGAGCAGACAACAAAAGATCCTGAGCTTGTTCGTGTAAATTGCTAAATAACTTAAATATGTATATGTTACCTACCAATCAGGTTTGTAATTGGAAAAACGTTGCCGGACGTCTTGGCTTCACCAAGGTACATGTAGTCAAGACAGAAGACAACGTTTTCCCAGAACGGACCAGCTATGTGTGGAAAATTGTTCATTGATTTTTTTCCCTTAAAAAAACTTTACTCTTTCACTGAGGGAGCTGTTCCTTTTACGAGTAAAGTTGCCTGGCGTTAACCGGAGTAAAATCGTCCGGCACTACCCAGAGTAAAATAAGAGAAGGAGGAAAATCTCGTGTGTCTAGACGCTCGAGATTTTCCTCCTTCAGAATCATCAACTTAACAGTTAGCGGTCGAGTGTCAATTTCATAATATTCTATAAAATAAGAGAAGTCTTAAGCTACCCGGAAAGAGTCAATCAGTTAAATTTTACTTTTGCTGGGGTATTTAGCATGGAAGGTCTGAACTATTCTGACACGGATTGCTCATCAGCCAGTCAAAAAGTTTGATTCGCCAGGATTCCGAACCAGGAAAAAAAGAAAAGAATAAAAATAGATAAATCATTTTTCTTTTGAATACGGTTTTCATCGTCTCTTCACTTAAAAACAACACAAACTGAGCTCGAAGCCATTACCGAGGACTTGGCCAGGCGTTCTGTATTTACTGGACGTTGCAGTCTAAACCGCAACAAAAATCGTCCGTGTAAACAGACCTTTAAAAGGAATTTTCGGGGAGATGGAAAAAATATGGAAACAGTCATCTGACCTGATGTATAATAGATGTAAATGAAGCAACATCATTGGCTCATTATATCACACGGAGTGTTGTGATTGGTCGACGGCTTTTTGTCTGTGCGTCTGTCCTATAACTTTTTAGTTGACGGACGTACATATCATTACGACTTAATATATGCAAATTAAGGAGAATAAACGGATTTCAGTAGAGTTTTAATATGAGTTTCAATTGATTGAACAATTAAAAATTCGTTTTGAAAAATTTTATATCTAAAGGATTAATAGATCATGAGTAACGACGAATGATAATACGTCAGGAATTCACCTAATTGTATAAAAATAAATAATCTGTAATGGTGGTTTCACTTTGCAATTTGACAATGCGGTAAATGAGAGCACACGTTCACGTGCAAAGGATTCAACTACTCTCCAAACTTGGTAAGAAATATAGGATATAAATATAAAAACAAATTACATCAATTTTCCCATCCCGGTTGGCCTCAAAATGCACCAGATTGTATTTCCAAAGGCAGAATTTGAGCAGAATGAAATGAGCAACTCGGAATGAACAGCCCAGGAATCCTTGACAGCTCTTGTTTTTCTCAGTCATTCAATTGTTAAATGCCGGCTACAGAAATTTCTGGTCTGACTGCAGACAAATCTCTTGAAAAACTGTGGTCGCATTTAAAAAAAATATAAACTGGCTCAAAAACACTTCATATTTCCGCATAATCCCTCTCAACCGACATACCGTTCATTCATTTGAGGTCTTGGGTGTTTGTTAACTAAGGCAGATGATGCGAGTGTGTATTTTATTGTTTGTTCACTTACTTCCAGTGTTTTCAAAAAGAACTTTATCGTTTAGTCCAAGCCTTAGTTCCGGCATTCCTGACAAGTAACATCTGAGTTTAACAGAACCAACAATTTCACTTTGCAGAACATTTCCACTGGAACTTACCTACAAAACAAAAGATAAAACTAGCGATGAGTCGATCGACAAAAAATTCCCAATTACCGATCACGATATACCTGTACGACTAGCTCGGCCGAAATATCGGCCTTTGCCGATATCGGTCACCCGCTATTCTCCATATTTTAAATTTGGTACAGAAACGACGGAAAAATCGGCATCGTTATTACAAAACGGACTCTAATTTACGACAGTCTCATCACGAAAAGTCGAAGTTTTAAATCAGTAACCAATTTGTTTTCAACACAGTGACGTTGACGAGACAACGTTTCACCCAAGAACGCGTGAAGTGACAAAATGAGAAACAACAAATCAAACCGGCCTAACGAAGTAAAATTCGACATCACCAGTCCATCTTCCAAACAAGTTTAACTATTTATTGACATATTAAGGCTAAAAAAACAAGAATAGAAGTCAACGTGCATACTATCGATTACAATGATACTGTCTTTTCTGTTACAATCGGCCGAAAAGTTGCCGATTATCGGTGGGTACAGATAAGGATTACCAGGTCATCCCCAGACAAAACAATGATACTTTTGATGCAACAAAATGACTAGACAAAATGATGCAACTTTTCAATCATTTCTGCTACCAACTAGAACTACAAAATCCCAATGTATAGGAGTTATTTAAAAAATACGCGCATGTTCACAAGCAATAAGAACATACTTTTATTCTTTATTAAGCAATTAAAGTTTCTATTGAGAGACTGTTTCACAGTCGCTCAAAATTTCTTGACTTACTGACATCGCATGAAATGTTTTTTCGTCTAAGGACGAACAAAGTTGCTACGAATGACAGTGTATAACTATTCGTAAAAGGTTTCAATTTTTATTTCCCCTACACCATAATTTGAAATTTGTAATTCGTTACTCTTCTAGGAAAACTGGTAACTACAAGTGATAAAAAGATTCGCTAAGTTTAATTATTGCTGCTTAGTTACTATGCAGCGATTTTTGGTGGCATCTTATTTGATAACAAACATAGTCATGCCTGAATAAGAATTATGAGATTTGATTTGTCAGAGCATAATGTTCTCTTTTCGGATTTCCAATCATGTATTGACTGATGCAGCAAATTCTGACCACCAGACTTGTATCACAAGTCTACAAATTTGTAATATTTTGAAATTATTATGGAACTGTAACTTGCACAGTGATTTCAAATTTTCAATTCAGTTACTTTACTTGGAGAGTAATTTGTAATATATTAATCTTTCTTGTTGTAATTTCGATTTGTAATTAATTAAGAAATTTCGCCAACTTCTGCTATTCAACTATTTGTAGGCAGCTTTAAAATCTTGTCTTCTACATGTACATGTATACTCAAGATAGGAATTGTGTGCAAAGAATTAAATGATTACCAAAAGATTGACAGATTCAATCACATCTAAGAAGACTTCATTCTTTCTGTACTTAATTCCCTGTCCTCTCCATGATACTGCATTGGTAAGGGCTTCAGGAGGTCGAGGAGCAACTTCAAGTTTGTGACCTTCTTGAGTGATATACCTGGTAAAACAAACATGAAAATGACTTGGGTATATTTGTTGTAAAATTTATTGACAAATTCTCAATTTTTCTTAAAGAGGATATACATACTCTTGTAATATTTTACTTTCAGTAAATTGAGGATAACCAAAGTCCATAAGTTCATCCATTAGTTCATAAATAATGACAAAATTATCACGAATACTTTCCTCTTCCATTTCTTTAAAGTATTCAATAAATACCTAAAAAGTAGTTTCATTTAATTAATGCTAAATTAAGAGATTGGTGTTTAACATTGTTTTCAATCATGGTAAAAACAGGATTGGTGCTTCCATTTCACTCCTTTTTTTCCATATTTTGGAAACATGGAGTACAGGCAAATTTCTCAGTATGGCATCAGCCAAACACCATATCTATTCACCTTTTACCTAATTCAAGAAACTTTTACAGTACCTCTTATAAAAGTTGTAATACACCCTGAGCACAGCATGGCATTTGCAACTCGAATTTGGTTGTCCACCTGTGGTCTGAGCACTAGTACTGGCAGGTTTAAATGAAGTCTTCCAGATTTATTGTTTAAAATTTGCAGATGTTTTTCAGTAAGTCATACCCTTAACTGATGTTCCCATTAAAAACTCTCTCAACTTGCTTAAAGTCCGGGTTAAACAAGAACATGAACCAATAAAAGTTGAAAGAAAAAGGCTTCCATTAGAATTGTTGCAACAGCTCTCATCATCTTTATTCGACTCCATTTCCTGTATGACTAAGGTTTGAGATACTGCTCTTGGTATGATTGACTGAACAAGTAACACAGCACAAGTTTTTTTCCAACAGGAAAAAAGTTAATGAAAATAAATCTGGTGTTTGCCTGATACATAACAGGAAGTGAAGTCAACTTTTTTTTCAACACACTCTAAATATTGTCCATAAAATGTCATGATGGAATAATGCAAAATCTTGGCCAAAGAAGGTACTGGAATGTTGCAATTCATCAGTATGTGATTAGACACATGAAGAAACAAGTTACACTATCTTAGATTTATTCATACATTAAAATATTATACACTGTCAGTATTTACAGCATTATATTCTTATATCAATTTGATTAGGTTATTTATTTATGTGCAGAAGATTTGAAAATCTAATGTATATGCTGAGAATTAATATTTTAGCTTTCTTGTTCATGTAATTACAATTTTAAAAATTAAACATTGACAAATCCAGAATGGGGCCATTTCAGCCATGGTCTCTGCTCAAAGTAGCAAATAAAAAGTGTCTTCACTAATAATGATCAATAATAATTCATATAACCTAAATATGCACCATTTCCAGGTCTCTGCTTGGAAGGGCTGGGTTGTAGGCAGCTATATTTCACTTTACACCATGTTTTTTTTTTTTTTGTTTTTTTTGTTTTTTTTTTTTATCACAGTTTAATGGCAATAACAGTTCATATATACAAGAATAAAATGGATAACTGAAAATGAAACAAACAAAAACATGATATAAAATTGTAATAAGAATGGTTCATAAAAGAGTCACTGACCCCATACAAAGACAGATCACCTTAGAGTAAATGCTCCCAATGCAGACAATAAAAAGAGTGATAAAAATATTTCCCCCCAAGTACTTAATAAACAGATACATACATATGTACCTAAATAAATACAGTACACGGAGTAAAGATATCAGAAATAATAAAGCAAGAACATGACAGAAAAGCAAGTTTTCCTCTGCCTCTTGAAAAAAATAATGCTTGGATTTGTCATTGGAATGCTCCCCCTAAAAGTGATCATGCCTGGCTCTGCCAGTAACACTTAATGAAATTTAGCTCAGAAAGATACTGTAGTTGTTTATCTTGTTTCAGCTGGATGAAAATTTTAACTAAATAAATAATTATATATTTGAAAAATACTTAAACCTACACTTACCTTGACCAGTTTGTGTAAGAAAGAAAATATCAAAGCTACATTAGCATTTTTCTTTGTAGTGGCCACAACTACAAGACCAAAAGAAATCATAATTGAATCTCATATCTTAAAACAATGAACAGCTTTTATGATTACTCTATTTTTTTGCATAGACTTTGAGACAGGATTGTAGATAGCTTCTGTAGTGGTTGGATTTTCTATTAAATAATCTTGCTACAAACTTTTTCTTTCAATATATTTTATTTCAATTCAATGAAATGCATGACCATCATCCTACATGAACTTTTCACTATTGAAAATGTCATTTTCCTGTTTTGTCAGAAATCTTCAGTTTAGATAATCTTATGGTGTATTACCATTCAACCATGTTATATATTCAACCATGTATAGAACCATGTTAATATTTCATACCATAATTACTTAGTTTACAATTCTGTATAATAACACATGGTAAGACACAATAGGTGGTGGTATAATGCTGGGAAACACAATCCAATGAATGACAGCAATAAAATGAAAGACTTATTTATGTGAAATAATCTGGGTTTCTTTCTGAAAATTTCACTAGAGTATTGGAAGTTATTTTAAACTCTCCACAATCCATGTGTCTCCCTTTGACAAACAAAATTTGTTTGGATTGAATTAAGTTAATCCATTTGTTTCTTAACTCATTAAGGGGTAAGGGTACACTTTAGAAGTTTACTCTGGCTAACACCAGAAGATTTTACTTGTCAAAGGAAGTAAACAGTTCTACATGAAAACCTTGACAGACTGATAGATGATGCAAGGTAATTTATCAATATTTACAATTTACTCATTCCAATAATTATATAGTTCAAATTCAAAAATGTCAGAGGTTTTATTTAAGAAGCCTATTGGCAAAGTGGAATACTTACAGTATAAAATTTCAAAATTTTTACATATTTTAAAATTTAATTTTTTAGTACAATTGTGAAGTAAAATACATGTACTGTAATATAGTTTGCAATTGATAATTCCATTGTATCATTTTACTTTTTCCCCAGAAAAGTTCATTGATAATGTGCTGAGCACTGGTGAGTGTATCCTCCAAAAAATGTTGCTGTTATTACTATAATTTTATTATTATCACTATTATTATTATTTTTATTATTACAACTCATGCACCACCGAACTAAGGACAGTGGAAGGGGTCTCAGCCTGCTACAGGCTCCTAGCATCTTGCCAGGTAAGACCACAACAGACATTACACATTTCAGGGAACTCGTGGAGAAAGGAAATTTTATCATTAAAATGAATTTTAACATTTTTATCAATACAGTATCAAACATTTGATATTTCACAGCCAATGCAATCAATGACTTTATCAAGAAAAAACTTCAAATGCTTGCCTTATATCAAGGTTGTGCAAATGATTAAGACAACTATTTTACAAATATTTAAAACTATCAACATGTAAATCAAATGCAAGGCATTGGAGTCGAATAAATAACAGTACCATAAAGGTTGTGATGCTTGATATATGTAAAAGTGGCAATCTCATGAACAATGATTGGCGAAGAATTTCCTTCATCTTCTCTCTCCAAAATCAACGGGAAAAATTTTTCTATCACTGACATTTCAAGATCACCACGATAATTTCTCGAGATGAGGACCTATAAAGTAGAAATACATTTATATTACAATTCTGCAGCAAAAGTGTACACATACTGTAAGTCAATACAAATAATGATTAACAGCATGTATCATACTGCACATGTAGACCTAAAAGTCTGTTTTGGCCACTTGGTCTGCTGACAACTTTGAAATACAGTGGAAATATAACCATTTCTGTTTTATGTACTTGCTACTGAAACTAACTTCTATTATTAGTATCTGTGTTTTTGTTTATAATTCATTATCAGGGTTCAAATTAATGTATTGGTGTTTGCAAATTGCAATGCACTTCTAAGAAATTGCAATGCATAAACCATATTATTTGGCCAAAACCACAATGCAACAGTTTTTCTTTTTTAATGCAACAAGGAGAAGGGTAAGTAAAAGAGCCTCCATCTCAACTAAAACAAAATACTCTTTAAACCATTAAATCTTCCTCTAAATAATGTATCAATGGCAAAACTGTTGTGTTTCTGACTTTTCATGTTTTGTTCTGATTTTTTATGACAAATGTCCATGCAACCGCACCCATTTCATAAAAAAAACCCATTTTCACTGAAACATTACATTTAGAGCTTAGCAACAAGTCAGTTTGTCCCATACAGATTTATTCTTGCTAGGCCAAACTCAAATCTTTTTTTATTTTTTTTATGTACACTGGAACTTTTAGAATAATGTATCTTATGTACCCTAAAATATCTTTTAAAGTAACACTCCCATTTGTCATAATTCCAGTTATTGAAAATCACATTCGTTAGTTCATAGGCCTTCCACTTGGGGCATCTGACATTGTCTGACAAGGAGGCTAGTGTACACTTCTTCCCAAGATTTCAAAAGTTAAAATTCTGAATTGCAGTAGGCCCTGTCCACATATATCCATTTTTGATTCAAAATGTAAATTTTTCTTTGTGGATTGACCTCCTGTCCACACTTAACTGGCAAATACAGCCACCAGAAGTGGAACTTTTCAAAAATGCTTCCCAGAGAGGAAATTTCTGAAAATGTAATTTTCATATGCTCATATGGATCGATGAAAATAAAACTTTTCAAAAACACTTATGGCATAATATGGCATCCCACTTGAGATATAAAATGGCAGAAGGACATATAACTTTTGTGATGCTTTTTCTTGGGCTTTTTCAAAGTTGGATAGTGTTTCTTGAGATAAGCGTATCTTTGCTGAATGTTCAAAGCTGACTACATGAAGAAGAGGCTAAACGTAATTAGGTTACCTTCACTCCTGATCTTGAAGACCAGTCTGAAACACTTTAAAAGAGGACAAAACAAACAAGACCCTGATGATTTTGGGTTTGATCAGGACTTACAAGGGCTTGGTGGGATAATTTTACATCCCAAGTAGGGATGTATGCGTATTTGTGTGGATGGGGAAAATGATTCGAAAATGCTATCAGGTGGATGGAAGTATTTTTGAAAACCAAGAAAAATATTTGCATTTTCAAATGAAAAATGGATACATGTGGACAAAACCTAAATTTTGTCCCAGTACGGTTGGGGGAGGGGCATAGGTATTAGCTATAACAGTTTACTCTTGTTCTCAAATAACTGCAGAATGTTTGTGAGATACACTTTTAGATTCTTAATTTGAACCCTGCATTATGACAATTAAACTTCTTCAAATCATTGGCTGGCAATGGCATATTTTCTGTCTAACAGCAGTAAACATTGATGAAAAGGTAATATTTATTCTAAAATCTAAACTATCCTCTTGAGTTGGACTCGTAGCCTTATTTTTGATGACACATCATACAAGAAAAGTTTTTCTTCCTCATGTATTCAATTCTGAGAAGTCTAAAATGTTGATCGGAAATCTGATCTAACTTCATCTATATTAAATTACTCTATCATTTATCAAGTTGTTTCATGCGGAAGAGTCCTGAAAAATGGCTGAAGGCTCAGATAAACCTGAGTTTCATTTTACTGGCCAAAATGCCAAACAATGGATGAAGTGATGCAGGTACATATCCAAACATCACAGTCTGTCTTTAAACTACTGTTCTCTGCACATTAACCTGGATGGTCAACTTTCCCTTACATGAACTGATTCTCCCAAATTCAAACCATTTAATTTATTTAAGTTATCAAACCAATTATGACTATTTTATAATTTACCAACTGTATAGTAACATACTGTACTGCTGTTTTTTTGTACCTTAGCTAAAATCTTAAAATTTTAAGCATTGAGATGAATTTATTCAAATGAATTCAATAAGTTTAGATGAAATAAATGCAGTAAGATAAATATTCTGCATGAAAATGAGTACTGTATAGTAAGAGGTTTCAGGTCGTTTTCCCTAAGGAACAGTTTAAAATTTCAAGAAGCAGAAACAGTTCGTACAGTTAGTGACAAAACATTCTATTGCTGTACTGTATCTCTCAAGGTCATGCAGGATTTTCTTTCAGTTCCTGGGATCAGCCTCATCTCATTTCATTGAATGGGAGGCGGTTTAATATTCTCATGATCAAACCTACGTAGTGTTCATGTGCTGAAAATCCTATCACATAAGCCAGTCTGCAAGCTCGAACTTGCATTTTGGAATGTAATTGCAGAAATGAAGACTTGCACTTCTGAACTCTAACAAAAACTGGCCAACAGATAACTTGAATCCAATATAATTAGTCAGAACGAGCTTTAAAATCCTAGAGTAACGCTGGATCAACGAGTAGCATAAAAGTATACACATCTATTTAGAGTTAAGAGTTGGGAAAGAGTATTTATAATCATCTAGCGAACTAATAACACAGTACCTTTCCCTTGACGTCCAGTATATATACTGCTGACATCGACATTTTCAGATTCTGTTTACAGTTGGAAAAAAAAAGAATAATAACAGGGTAGACGACGGCAATAAAATGTGTAGATAAATTTTACAGGCAGTCTTCTTTCCATGCAGGAAACGCTGAATGAAGATGCGCGGCCTGGTGTTCAGAGGAACTGAGCAGGACAAAGCTGGACAAAGGAGGACCTTTCCTTCTCTTGGTAGTTTACGAAATCAAGATGGCAGACGATTTGTTTACCCATAGCAACGTTTCTACAATCTGAAGTGATTTTTCCGTACAGGTTTACCCACAAATGTCGGTTCACGCACGTAAACCAGGAGGACAGAAAGACGATAGCGGAAACGATGTATCACATAAAGTTCGCAAAATGAAGGAGAAACAGAAACAATGGATGCAAGAACGAGAATTTGCGAAAGTGTCTGAAACGAAATCAGCAGGGTCAATGTCACCAAGTAGACAACACAGAAAACAACGCAGCAGTCCAGTGAGTAACCCGGAAAAGTCCTCTAGTTTAACATGGATTTCAAAGGATGATTATCAATCATCAGTGAAACGTTCTAGAACGAAACACGCCACTCCTTGTCGTACGACTCCGCAAACCGAGGGCCGAATGTTGAACTCAAGAGAACCACGTTACAGTTCTTTTCCAATTAAAAGCCGAGAAAATGATCGATCACGCGGTTCAAGGGTATCTGAGACATCAATAACGGGATTTGACGAAGGACAGCAAAAATCTACACGGGCTGGTAATTCGAATGGTTCACCTGGTCATAACCAATATGCCGAACATTTCCCTAGTAGTATTGACTCGGAAAATAGTTATTTAGGAAAGAATTTATCATCAGAATCATTTAATGCGCTCGCCGATAAAATAGCGGAGCGAATGCAAATAAAAGAGAAGAGTAGTAATGAAATAAGTGAGTCAATGCCTGACAGTAAAACTGATAAACCCATGACTAATCATGTATGTTCAGTATGCAAGACATTAATGGCTCCTCCTCAACATTCACCTATTGCCATAATTCCTTGTGGACATACGTTTTGCCAGATTTGTGTTTCTAACTGTTCCAAGTGTCCACAATGCCAAGCTGAGGTGTTTTCTACTGCTCCAAACACAGTAATGCAACAGATCATTGAGGACTTCAGGAAAAAGCAAGAAAAAGAAAGACTAAGACAGCTTGAAGAACAGACAAGGAAATATGTTGAAGAATACCAGAATTTGAATCTAAGATGTGAAGGTCTTGCAGGTAAATAAACAGTAACAGTAAGTTATTCCAATATTTTTGGAAAAAAAGTTATTAGTCTACATCACTATGTCACAAACTGCGACATTTTAAAGAATGCTGTACATTTGATTGACTGCAATAGCAACAGCCATAAAAGACAGCTCATTTTAAAAAAGATTACAGTTAATAATTACATTTTTGATGTTTGTTGACTGTGCTTGGCATTGATGGTGTTAGGGATTAATTGCCAGTGTTACCAGTAACAGTATGTCTGCTGTATGGTGGAATACTTAATTGGTGGAATACTAGTCAAAGGTAATGAAGTCAATGGTTCCCATGGAACTATGACCAGTCAAGGTCACTAACTGAGGGAACTGTAGATTTACCAGTGAATGGTACTTTCTCTATTTCCATGACCAGAAAATCACCTATCTGGTACTTGTACAGTACAGTACCAGATAGGTGATTTTCACGTCATGGGATAGAGAAAGTACCATTCACTGGTAATTGTGTCAACAGTAGTTCTGCAAAGAAATATGGTGATTGGCAAGTTCTCATTATGAATATGTTTAGTATACAATTGCATTTTGCTTACAAAATATATCAATGCTTACAAAAATACGTTCATGCAATTAGTGAGATATGTGTGTGCTTTCCTGAAATACTCACTGGGGCCAAAAGAGGCCTTGGATTTTAAGTACAATTTTATTTTATCCATGGCCATCTTTCCTTTATCAGAGGTCATGGCCATGATAAAATTTGAGCCCTGTCACATTAAAATTATGAGGGAATTTAAGTTTGTGAGATGTGGAATTCAAGCTTGTCATTGGGATACTTTGAGTTATTACTGTATGTTGGAATGCAAGGGGTGATTTTACTGCATGAGGCCATTGCATTACTTTTGTATGTAAGATATAATAAATCTTTGTCTGTGGGACTTGGAATACATAATAAGATGTACTGTCCATTGTTATCACATGGAACTTTTGGGCAATACTTTGTTCAAGGGATAAAAGTATGGAACATTTTACTACTCAAGACATGATGTTGCTACGCAGGACATCAGGTTACTATTAGCAGCAAAAATATTGCTTTGTGGGATCTTGCTCTTAACAGTGTGTGAAATGTTAGGGTGCATTGTAAAATTTTAATGTACATGATATGGGTAGAAATTAGTGTGGTTTAGACTTCAAATGTTACCTAATTCAGTAATTGTAATGAAGTTGATGTGTCCAACCAGATACATTATCTTTACTGCTGTTACATTTTGGAACTGCTGCAAAAACAAAAAAAAAATACAGAATGGCTGGCTACAGTATGATAGATGACTTTACTGTATGTGTTGGAATCATAGATTATGTTGTGGAGGTAACGTTACCATGTGGAAATGGCACAACCAGGATTTCTAAAAAAGCACAGCTCCAGTTAAACTGGGTCAATTGACATTTTGTCACCAAAATTTACCAAATTTGCAGCTCAAATCTGCTTCTTGATATAGCTGAGTGAGATGTTGGATTATGTTATGCGATGTGATGTAACTGTGTGAGATGATAGATTATGGGGTAACAGAAGTGCAACCATGAAATCTGAAGCACAAGGCTTTTCAAGTCTATTATGGGGTGGAGTCCATGATTTGGTTGAGGAAAGTGGTTTCAGTGAGTATGTAGGGTGGTAGGTTTTGTGTTAAAGGTGATGTTAGAAAGTAAAATGGTAGGTTACTTTGTTGGAGTTGTTAACATATCTGTTGGTAGATTACATTATCAGAGGTATGTTATCGTGTGATAGAAGATTACATTGTGGTAAGTGCTGTTGTTGTGAGATGGTAGATTATGTTGTTATAAAAATGCAGCCAGGATATCTGTATTGAAGTGATTTTCAGGGCTACTACCCTGGCTGGTTACTCTAAGAGGTTGTGGGGAGGCAGATTACTGGTGATAGATTACAGTGTGGGAGGTGCTAGTGTTGGATGGTAGATTATGTTGTGGGTGGCGAATGCCTCAGGAAATTAAATCCATGGGTAAAAAAGGTAACACCAATGATACCAATATTTCACCAGTTACCATAAAAAAATGCTGTATATATACCTCATTATTTATTAAATGTTTGTATCATGCTTGTGTGACCTGCCATGCCCTGTGTGCATTGAGAGAGCTTATTGACTTGGACAACTGAGAGAGTGAGAAAGTGCAACTTGTCATGTATCTAAATTTTCAAAGAGGCAATGGCCAAATTTTGATGACTACTGGCTCAAATAAATTGTTCAAACATGTTCTGAAATTCTAGCCACTTCTTTCCACATATTTTATGAAATTTCAAGAATCATGGTTTGTCAATAGTGCTCCCACCCACATCCAGGCCTTTTTGTTTGACGCATGCAATCGCACGCGTCGGCACACGCGCAGACCAAACTGCGCGTACTATTTGTCGCACGCGTGAAAGTTCATCCTCACGTCTCCTTGGTCTCTTCGCCTATGAGGTGAAACCAACAACTGCACTTACTTTGTTGGAGTCAGAGGACTCCGCTGGCACCATCGACGAACTTTTTAACAGCTATCTAGCTTGTTTTAGTGTTTTAGGCTGACGGTAAAATAAAGGGATGTTTTCCCTCTCATAGGACATTTTGAAGGGAGGGGAAGCGTTAAAAGTTGCCAAACACGAGAGATTAGTTCGCGTCAGTTTTGAAAACATGCGTAGTCTGAACAACCACAACAGGTTGAAAGCTAGTGATGCGAAAAAAAGCGCAAAAGTCAATCTGTTCACGCATTTAAACCACCGAATCGAAGATTCTGAAGGCAGCGTATATGCAATGGTGAGGTTTTTTTTTTACCCAAAGAATTGAACAGATGAAAAGGACTATGGAAAAGACGCTATTACCAGTTTTGCCAATCATTTCCGAGCAACGTTAACTGCCGCAAGATACGACTAGACCAAAAATTCTCAACGAAATTACGTTAAGTTTGGCACAGTACTGTTGGACTCAGCGATCAATGCGTAGAGTAGCGCAATTTCCATAGATGATTCTGAATATTCTGATATTTTCCACAATTCTGATCACGGTCCTTTTGATGCAGAAAGCGAAGATGATTAACATAAAGATAAACCTTTTGAATAAATAGTATTGTTGGGAAATTTTTCCTTTGCTGTAGTTTTAAGGATGTTTTGATTGACTCTTAAAGAGCAGACAATAGCCTTTATTAGTAACATGATGAATGAGGTAAAATGATTGCTTTCATGGTATTTCCCTGTCATAATGAATCAATTTAAATACCCGTGCGATTCGCATGCGCAAGTTGATTTACGCGTGTGAATTACCACACGCGCACCATTTTGCTCACGAAAAGGCCTTCACATCTGCCTCTGCAGACATCTTTATAAAAATAATATAACTGATTAGCTATATATTTAATTTGCAGATGAAGCTGACAGAATTCTTAATTCAATGGAATCTATAACAGAGGATATTTTAGAGGAGAAAAGAGTTGCAAGAAAACTGGACAAAGAAAACGAACAAATCAAGAGTAAAATAAAAGAGTTGGAATTGGAATTACATCAAAATGAAGAGCTCATTAAAGAATCGTCATCTAACTGTAACTCTTTGGAACAGAACTATAATAAAAAAAAGGAGAAATTAACTTTAATAGAAGAAACTATTAAGACCATCAGAAACAGCAAAGAAAGAGCAAAGATTATGATACAGAACTTAGCCCCAAATTTAAAAATAGATGATTCTTTTTGACAGAACTGGTTTATTATTTTCATTTTTACAGCCATATTAACATTCAAATGTAATATCAAATATATTTACCATAGATTAAACTACTGTAAGTTGCTTGTGATGAAAAACATCTGTGTTTTGTTCAATATTAAGGCTATTTAATATCTTAACCAGAAAAGTTGCATTTACTAAGGATACCCCTAGAATTATATTTACATCATTTAGGTCTAACAATTTAAAAACCTGCAAACAGACTAGCTCTATACTCAACAATGTCACATACTACTATGGAATGTCCTTGCCAGAAATAGAAAGGCACTGCATTCTTTAGTTTCTTCAATGCTTTTATGATTTTCTACACATCTTTTTCGAAAATATTTCCAACAATTTTTTGAAGGAACTGATGCAATATTGTCAGCTGAAATACTCCATGAGGAAGCAGTTTCTATGGTGCCTGTTCCTTCAATCACATGTCCTGTTATCACTAACTGGCAAGAGCACTATAGCATGTGAGGTAAGTAAAAATATGTGCACAGGACCTGGCCTGACATTAAGATATATCCATGATTATTTGATTCAAAATTTCAAGTGCAACATTTAAAAAAAAAGCCAAAACAATAGCATGTTTTGTTATTAATGTACTGTCAATACCATCAGCATTTTCTGAATTTGTTCCAGTTACTTGGTCCAGCTAACTTTTGGTATGTCATAATGTTCAGTCAATTTATCTAGTTTTTCATTAAATTCCTATAAATTTTGAAAGCAGAAGAAATAAATCAACAGTTTAACTAGCAAGGCAGTACAGCATAATTTGTTGTGGCAAATGCCAAAAGACTCTTTGGCAGAGAAAGGAATTTGAGTGATTAAGAGTTAATAATATCAATACACTAAATGAATGAAGCTGGTTAGTTCATATTTTCATCAGAAATAAGTACACTTTTCATTTGTTCATGAGCTGACAATCATAGTCATTATAGTGAAAGACATATTGACAATCACTGCTAAAATGTACATGAAGTACTTGATTGGCATTAAAGGAAAAGTAGAAATGAGAGTCCACAAAGAAATTAGCCATTCTCAAGAGATTAAGATGGTAAATTTGGAATTTTCCCAGTACACTGTATCTGTATAGTGGTAGACACCATGATAAAATGTGACTACAAAGACTTGTATTACAATATTGGCATACTTTTAGTGGTATGATCAACACCTGATGATAATTCTCTATCATCCATCTGTATTATTGGTCAAACACTAATAACCAGAAACCATGACCATTTAACAACTTCAAAAAGTATATGATAAAACATGAAAAATAACATCATCTTGAAAACTCAAGATGTAAGTCAATAACAAGAGTTTCATCTTGTTGTCAACTCAAATTTTGAGTTTTCAAGATTATATTATTCTTTGGAATTAATTATATTTTATACAAACAATTAGATTCTACAGTATTGTCACCAGCTACACAGTACATGTCTACAAAGATACAATCATTAAACAATGACATCTTGATGATGTGTAAACTTACAGCTACTCTTTCTTTATGACTTTGAGAAGCTTTTGCTAAAATTCTTTCTGTTGCCTGTTTAAAAACAAAACACCAAAAAGAAATAGTAAAACAAAAACTGTCTCTGTCCTTGCCATTTTTATCAGTGTATTAATGTATTTACTTTGGTCTGAGAGAAGCATTAAGAAATTACAACAAAGCAAAATTCAATATTTAGTTATTTACCCTTTTTTCTTGCATTTTGTCAAAAGCAATTTGAGCAGGAGTCCGTTTGTCTTTTTGCTTGGAAGCAGTTTCTAATTCTTCATGAGTACTCTCTAAGCCATTCATATTTTTTGGCTGCTCTTTCAATAGCTTCTTTGCTTTATTTTTCTTTTTTCTGAAGTTAGAGGCCAAGCACATCAAAGTATAATAACACGTTAAAGTGCATAATTCAACACTGAACAAGTAAATAAAGCTTGTATATGATACCCTTTTGTGTGAATGATCACTTCATACTCTGAATTTTTCTTGTTCCTCATGACGTTACATGACTTGATTTACCAATCAACTTCAATTATGGTTATACTGTACATATAAACTATTATAGTCCAGCAAATAATTTTGATGAACAATTGTTGAACAATGGTGTTCATCATAATTATTTGCTGGACTATAATAATTAAATTCAGTCTTCCTTTACTGCTAGCTAGGTCAATTGCAACAACTTCAATTATTATGCAAAAAGCTAATTAAGTGTGATGAACTATCAAAGCCAATAATTCAAAAAAGTAACTCTTCAAGGAAAGGCCCATCTTCAAACCAAGTTTGGTTTGATAATGACCCCGCAAATAGAGTCAAAATATTACCTCGATTACTATGTTTTTATCTTGTATTTACTTAAATGTCAAGTTCAAAGATGGATGTTTCTGATTTAGTTTTCCATTTTCTTAAATTGTTGGCTGGCTATGGTTTTACATGTACTGTATGAAACAGTATTTCAATACTATGAACCAAGAACAACTATTTCTTTGGATATCTTCATTACGATGCGTGTATTACAAGTTCCAGGATTGGAGTGAATTATTGATTAAAGTACGAGGACTTGAGCTTGCTTCTTACAAAGAGCTATCAGTAGTAGTTGGTGACTTGGTTGCCCTTCTCCGCTGTACAACTTTCATCCAGTGACAAGGTTACATTATACTATGATTGTAAAATGATAACTTCACAATTAACAATTCACAATTGATAAATTCACAATTATGTGTTAATTGTGAAGTTATCATTTCATAATACACTGAGGATGATTCTGAACTATGATTATAATTTATAATAAAACGGTAATTTTCATAAATCGCAAAACAAATTCTCTTCTTACTTTTTCTTTACTCCACCATCCTGAACCCCTTTTAGTTTAAGTGAACCACCAACAACCTCATACGCGTCCGCCATCTTCTTCGCAAGTATTCGGTTGCCGGAAGATGTTACATCAGGAGTTCTTAACCCCGGTATTGTAGCACCCAAATAAAGGGCTCAAAAAGTTCGAAGCTGAATACAGGAAACCGAATACTTTTTTCTAATACTCTCCAACTGTCCGTGCAGCATATTAATTTTCTAAACTTTAAAAATGCTGAAACTCTGCGATTGCTAAGGACAGTTAATCTTGCCCACTAACTTATTTCAGGTAGGAGTTACAAATCTAAGGAAACAGCAAGATGTTGTGTATGTGGACAATTTAGAGAAAGTTTTTCGTTTGGCGACGTATTACGGTAACGTCACGATAACCGTTAAACGTAATCTGAAAACTTAACTTTATAATGTCCGCCATTATCAGCATTATGCCATAACTCTATATTCCTGAAAGTCATTTGAATCAGAGTTACTACCCACGAAAAGGTATGCACCTGATTATTCATCAGTGAAATTCAATTAATGAACTTATCAAAATTTTAAACCATTCTTCCGACAATAAAGGTCAATATCTCAGATATTTTTCAATCTTTCCTACAGCCCATGAATACTTTTCTGTGAAGACGACCCAAATTCTGATTACGTACACTTGAAAATAATGTTACTTAAATATACACAAAAATTATAGGATTTTTACAATTTTGAAGACGTCATGATGACGTCACAGCACGTGTCATCTAACAATGGTACTTTACTCATATTTCTCACGTACAAGTTGCCGTAGTTGGTCCGTGAAGCCCTATGAATTACGTTTCCTCAAACGTGCCTTCGCAACAGTTATGTCGGTTCGTAAAAATAAACACATCCGGACAATGTAAAAAAATTCTGTACCATATTTCTACGTGGTATTGTTGACTGGTTTCTGCAAACCAATAAAAAGGCAATAAAACTACAATGATTGACAAATTTGGTGCAACAAAACGGGTGAAGTTCGATCCTGATTGGTCAGACGATTTTTCCTACTAGTGAGTACAATCGTCTGATCAATCACAGGCTCCAGGCGACACAAACAAATTACTTCATGGTTGGTTCGCTTGTCCAATTTATATTCACTTGTTCTCATGAATCACAACTTGTGAACAAAAATCGTTCACCAACCATAAAGTAATCTATAACTCTCTCACTTTAAGGTCTCCTTAGAGTTTGAAATCTCAAGCCGTTTATTTATTTACGAGTCAACGCTGTAAAGTAAAGTAAAGTAAAGTAAAGTAAATTAAAGTAAAGTTAAGTGCAATTCGGTTATACTGGATAACCCTATCAGCTCTGTTGCTCTTTCTTTAATTGCAATTCTCTCACAATTTAACCGTGCCATACCACTATATTTCTGTTATTTTGTTGTCTAGAATCACATTTAATAATAGGGGCGCAACCAGGAATTTTGAAGGGCAGGAATTGGATAGTAGTATCAAGGCCCCTTGGAGATGATTTTGATCATTTCGAGTGAAGTAGATCTACGTGGCTTTGGAGAATGAGGGCAAAAAACTGTCAATAGCAGTCCACATGTATATCCTTCCACAAAAAGGGCAGGGCGTAGGAGTCGCGAAGTCCCCCAGCCCCCCCCCCCCCCCGCCACCTAGTCGCCATGTTTGGAATGAAAAGGTGATGTTATTTTACAACGTACAATTTTATTTAGAGAACGTTACGGCAATCAGACAGTTGAACAACACTTCGTTTCAAATAGTGTCAAATTAATTGGAAAGCTGAATGAATCTCTGGTTTGTCTTCATCAGGCATTAAAATTCATTTGCATTCAAAGATAATTCGACTATACAAGGTTCAGGACGAACAGTAGGGGCCACTGCTCCCTTTGCTCCCAAATGGGTTAGTAATAAAGTACAATATTCATTTTTCGAATAAAAAAAAGTCTGAACAAGAATCTTAACTTAGTCACAAACATAATCCCTACCTGCGCTGCCACTCCTGTAAATGGACTTTTGCCCACTCTGCTTCCCTCGGACGGCAAAGATCGCGGGAAAATCGTAAAATAAACAGAATCAACATGGCGGATACAATCCCGCTACTGGAATATGAATCTGGTATGTTTGTCGAGCTGCTGGATGAAGACGGTTTGTTTGTCACTGCTAAGTAAGTAAAATAAAAAATGTTTCATTACCATTGTGTTGGAGTCTCTACATTATTTTCCAAGTTGTGAATAAATGGCGACTACCCATAATTTTTATTTTCTAGGGGAATTTCAGTGGATCATATACTTATAAATTTTCTTAAAATTTATTGTGATCCAGCGTCACTAGTCTTGGTTATTAACACGACACAGGAAGAGGAGGTATTTCTGATTTCATCTAAATGTTTCGGATTTTCAGTTCTTTCTGTCACTCCTTTTTCTCCATAAAATTCATAGTTAATCTGTTTAATTAGTGATCTAACCATGGTTTATTGTAATTCTGTCTGTAAGGATCATTTGATTGATGAACTCGTTACGCTAAATGCATTGGCTCCCAAAGCAGTTACCAATGAATTTAGTGCATCTGAGAGGTAAATACAAAGGATCAATTAAGTACCTAGCTAATTAAGTAGATACAGTATATCGTAGGTGGATATTTTTGGTAATTGATTAATTGTAAATTTTTTGATCCAATATATTTAATTAATATATATATATATATATATATTTATATATTTATATATATATACATATAGTCTAAGTAGCAACTGAATAGAAAACATGTATTTAGTGGTTGTATACAAGTTCCCATCAATCATTTGTCCAAACAATCATGTAAAGTTATCAGTTAAAAACAAACCACAAAGGGCTCATCAGTTGTCTACCAAGGTGACTATTTTGGGGGCTTAAAGACAAAATAGTCATAATAACTTGGCCCCCTACCAGCAGTGATCAATTGTCACCTACCCATCATGGTTTATTATTTTACTTATTATATCTTCAGGTGTAGTGCCAAATTTCTCAAAAACACCAGGATATTTTCTAATAGCTTTTTGTATCTGCAAATTTACTTTGGCTCTTGATCCTCCTTCTAAACACATCCTATGATATAACTGAGAAGCTCCAGGCACAAAATCATCAAATAACAGTGTTGCTTTGCCAATCTGTAATTTATAGTTCCAAAAATACTGCACCAAAAAAGATATTGGAAGGAATATTATTTGAAAGATCTGGCATACATACTATTGAAAATGGAAAAGCATCCCTCTTATCAAACAACTTATATACAAAAATGTTATTTTGAATCATGATACCAAGTTCAAGAAATGTAGCACTTGTACTTAAGTGTTTGCACTTCCACTCCAAATCTTTTGGATAGATTTCTGATCTGTGTTTCTCAAACTCAAATCCATCATTTAAGCACACCATGTCGTCGATAAATCTTGAACAACCATTCAATTTCAGTGCTGTAACTGGGTTGGAATTTATAGCTTTTGAAACAAAACTGCTCTCATACCAGGCCAAATGGAGGTTAGCTCAAATTGGTGAATGATCAATACTCATATGTATCCCATTTGTTTGTAGAAGGCACAGATTACCTACTTGAAAATAGCATTTCTCAATTAGATGTTTCACAACTTCTTTTAGAGACAATTTTGAAAAGTCTATTATTCTGGATGGTATGTTTGACCAGTATGCAGAAAATTTATTAACTGAAATAAATGTTTTTCTTCCACCTTTAAATACAAAATCAATGATCTCTCTCTCTCTCTCACACACGTACACACATATATATAAAGAAAATGGTGTGACAAAAAGAAGATCAATGTAGAATAACCACTCATTTGTTTCAAATAAATAACGTTTTATAGAACAGAATTCAGCTTAAAATGTTATTGCCACAACTCTGAGTTTCATGCTTGTCAGCAATCTTCAGGTGACTGAGGGGGTTCTGCTATAACTGTCCTTTATGTTGCATGTCCACGTCTATTTGTAGGTATGATGTCATTTGTTTACAGCTTTTTTGGGATTCATCAACCTAATGGAATTTTGCTTTTGTGTATATATTTTGAACAAAAGAAGCGAACTCTTTTCAAAATGCATACACAAAAGCAAAATTCCATTAGGTTGACGAATCCCGAAAAAGCTGTAAACAAACAACATCATACCTACAAATAGACACGGACATGCAACATAAAGGACAGTTGTAGCAGAACCCCCTCAGTCACCTGAAGATCGCCGACAAGTGTGAAACTCAGAGTTGTGACAATAACATTTTAAGCTAAATTCTGTAAATTCTGCTCTGCCAAATAATGCATTGAGCACTCTTCTCAAGACAACTCTACCTTGTATATTCTATATATATATATATGTATATATGTATGTATGTATGTATATGTATATGTTTGTTTGTAGAATGTACACTGATTCTATGCATAAATACTTAAATGCAAGAACTGATTGTCAAGCAATGACACCAGTGTCCAAAAATTAATACTGTTTAGCTCTGGTAAAAGGTGAATTAACTTCATTTTAACACTTGTGACTAGCTCTCAACTACTCCTAGACAACTGATGGTTGCTCCCAAGCAATTTAAATTTGATACACTTCCTGTATTATGAAAGGGACTTCCAAAGTACTTTTCATTAAATTAACTGTAGGGTTTTCTCAACTTTTCTGAATACCATACCTAGCATTAAGCATTGTTGGTGTAAGCATTAATCCTTAACTGCCAAAACAATGTGCTAAATGAAGTAATATATTCCTGTTAGTAAAAGATATAACTCATAGTTTACAATGTACATATTTCGTACCTTAGGGAGTCCATTTACTTAAATGGTGGAGTACTGTTTGTCACCTCCCGTATTTTGGTAGTAGATATGTTGACGAAAAAATTACCTATACACCTAGTTACTGGTATTGTTGTATACAGAGCTCACAAGTAAGTCAACCTGTCTGGTAAATTAATATAAGCCAATTATTATTTATTCTACATGTAACAATCATAGGTTACAATCATCTCCTGTTATACACTGCTTATACTGTACATATCAAATTTATATTTAAGACATTTTTTCTTCTGAAGAAAGGCCAAACTGGCATTACCCTGAGGGGATAGCAAGCCTACCATCAACAAGATATGGAACAGAATTGCACAGTCACAGGATCTCTTCACTAATTTTGACTTGACTTGTGTAGAAACTTTCTAATTGCTCAAAATGTGATCATATTAAAGAGATGGTTTTCTGACTAAAACAATTACAAGGTTTTTTTTAATCTTATTCTACTTGATATTTTTCACTCTATCTTAATTTATATTGTGTGCAGTAATTAAAGTTAGTGCAGAAACTAATCTTTCATTTTTGTCTTGTAGAATTATTGACTCTTGTCAAGAGGCTTTTATATTAAGGTTGTACAGAGAAAATAATAAAGTAAGACACTTCAGATAATTTTAATGATTACGTGTACAGTTGTCATGTTTACATTTTTTCTTTGTAATTCCATTATTACAGACTGCTTTTTCTATTTAATACAATTATAAAATGCCTTAAGAGGAGCACTTGGTGTTTGAGGGTACATGTAAAGTGCTACAGTCTTAACAGTTGTAAACATGTGATTACATGTATGTGAGGGGCTACGACAAAAAAGTGAACTTGAAATGAGACACAGTTCTGAGGGTAAATGTTATATCAGTTACATGCAACAGTTAGCCATACCGGAGATAATTATTGCTTTTGATTGAAGTCATCTTGCAGTGAATCCTGTTAATAGAGTAGGTGACCATCCATTAATCTACTTAAATACCCTAGCAATAATCAAACATTTCTTTTTTTTTTCAGACTGGCTTCATTAAAGCATTCTCTGATTCACCCCAAGCATTTACTATTGGCTTCTCCCAAGTTGAAAGAGTGATGAAAAATTTATTTGTGAAAAAGCTTTACCTGTGGCCAAGGTGTGTGATACTATTATATTCTTGCTTGTATTACCTTGAGTGTGTGTTTTGAACCTATTCTGAACAATAACTACTGCTGCTAATTTTATAATAAATCCTGTTTTTACTATCTTTGATTGATTTATCACAGATTTCATGCAACAGTGGCAGCTTTCCTGGAACAACATAAGGTATTGACTTTGTCTTAATATTTATTATTCAATTGCCATTGAGACCTTTTAAGAGAAGGCAATGGCAAGAGTCTTATTTGGAGCACTTATTTGAAACTTAAATTGTTCATCAACAGACTGGAGCCATTGATGGAACAAAGTTAACATAGCAAAATGCAGGAGCAAAACACCTAGAAACAACACTTTTTGAAAGAAGGTTCTAAACATTACTATTTTATGAAAACAATGAAAAAATTTATGGCATCTGTGGCAAGGGTCACTTTGCACAAACCCAGGGTGGCTGTCAACCTGGCTAAGAAGAGATGAGTGACATGTAATCTTGGTTGACTAGGTTGTTGGGAGGTCTTATATCTGGTGGCACTGGTTCAAAAACTGAATTGTTGACAAACTGCCCAGTCATATCAAATCCATATTCCTTCTTTACTTGGCTTCAGTGCCAGTTTTTGGTTTGAAACCTAGTTCAGTAATTTTTCCATGAAATTGTCAACCCAGGTTGATCTGGTGTCATGTTTACCAGTGGTGGATTTTAAGGGTGGCTCGAGAGGCTGCATCCCCCTATTCTGTTGGAACTAATTTGTTAGATGGACATTTAACTCAGTTCTTGACAATGAAAAATTAATGCTATATTTATTATCCAAAATATAGTTCTAATTTGAATAGTGTACAGTACACTTCAAAATAACAATCTCTGCTGAGACATTTATCTTCTTGATGGAATAACACTTCATCAACTGTCAGAGGCCCAAGTCTTGCATTTTTTGCAACTTATTGGACTTGGTTTAGTCTTAAAATATATGATTCTGACACTCAAAAATTTCCTTCACCAAATCCAATTTCCAATTCATGTGAATGAGAGTAAACAACAAACCTTTGTTGCTGTTAAATACCTTTTTTATATCCATATTCCTTGGTTAAGGCTTTTGTGAAAGAAAAGAAGTTGACATTCCATATTCACTTTCCTTTGAGGATGTGGGCATGGAGCAGTGAAGAAATTTGTGTATGCTATTTCTTCATTGTTTGCTGCTGGCTTGACATAAGCATTTCAAGTTTTTGCTTAATGACATTACTATTAGTAAGGGCTACATAATGTAAAAATTGAATCTTTGATATTTTTGCAAGTATTGTTTGGAAGGCAACTAAAATTGGCAGCAACATTATTTGAGCAGTTGACTTGCAGCTCATATTTATGTAGTTAAGTTTCCCTACCTTCCGAACAATGCTTTCTTAAATACCAAAGATTTAAAACTTCACTGATCTAGTCCGTACAGCCTTTGTGGTCATCTGGCCAAAACTTCAAATGGTAAATGTATATCATGCCAACAGCAAATCACAAAGAAAACGTTTTAATGGCTTTCTTCATATATTTTTTTCGATACCTGTACCTAGTTTTGAAGGAATGGGACTGTGGATCATCGGGGTTTTTTGTATAGTAAAGTTTGGTGTACCATTAAAAATTTTCAAGGGAAAGCCGGCTATCCATGTATAAAGATCACCGTTTAGTAAAAAATTACTTAATGTTCCTTCTCTTAACTTATTCAAAATTTGCACTAAATTATTTTGGAACCAAAAAAAATATTGGTGCCCCTGGTCGCCCATTACCAAACCCGCATCATCGTATGCAGTCCGAACATGAGGAACCTAACTGACCAAATGAAACATATCTGCATCTTTAAGTGGAGTTAACACCTGGACGAGACTGCATGTTGAATTAGTTTTCATAACTAATTTTTACATTTTCATTGGTCTTCTGTTGGTTTAGCCTGAAGTTATGGAGCTTCATCTACAACTTACTCAGTCTATGCTTGTTATCCAGACATCAATACTTGACCTAATGGAGAGTTGCTTAAGAGATATTAGACGCTCAAATCCGTTTGTGAGTCGTTTTTGTTTGCTTTGCCTTGTATTTACTTGTTTCTAAACGTTGGCGCGGATTCAACTTTGATAACACGGTGGCTGTTCTATTTCTTACATAACAAGCGCAAAAGTTGACGCCATTAGGGATTGAAACTTTTCTAGGCAATCTACGTCTGGTTAATTAGCCCATCGATTGGCGCCTGTTGTAGGAAAAAGTAATCAGCTTTAGGGGCTGATTACATGGGAAAATTTCAGCCCGGGCAGGAATTCAACCCGGCAGACCGGGGTTGAAAAAAGTCCCGATTGCATGAAATATTTCAGCCCGGATTGAAACTAAAATCGGAAGTGAATCCAGGCAGGAGTTTGTTGGTAGCCTTTGTTATTTTGGCAATTTGCATTTTCCCACGCCTGTCAATCAACTTTTCAGCCCAGGCTGAAATTTTTTCGTGCGATTACACAGGATTTTTCAGCCGGCCTGAAGTTTTATCCCGGGCTGAAACTTTCTTCACGTAAACGAGAGCTCCGTTTTTCAAGTATTTTATCAGAAGGCCGGGCTGAAAATCCCCATATAATCGGCATCTTAACTATGGTTAGCGTTAATATCGTGGCTATAGACTTTCCGGGCGGAAAACGTAGTCTCAGGATAAAAATGAGAGCCCAGCTCAAAATTTTAAGGTGAAGAACCATGATCACAACAAGGCAAGACAAGTTAAAACATTTTGAAAATATCGTTGCAACGAAACGTTAGAATTCAACTTATTTTTAAAATGTTTTAACTTGTCTTGCCTTGTTGTGATCATGGTTCTTCACCTTAAAATTTTGAGCTGGGCTCTCATTTTTATCCTGAGACTATGGTTAGCGTTAATTATGTGACTGAGGTATATACTACGGTCAGTTTATCACATGGTTAAAATTGTTGAACCATGTATCACGTTTTCTCGAAATTTCATAATCTGTTATGGTTCGGACGTTGGAAACGAAGGGTAAATTAATCATGGAATTTCATGTATGGTGTCATAATAATTAAAGTAATTAAATCCATGTCTTCCTCTAACTGAAAATCTTTCAACTGATTCAACTGTGTGGCTAGACTTGGCTTAGATTTAACTTTACTGCAGATGATGAATGAAGTGTTATATTTAACCGGTGTCTGAAGCCAGTTACTACTGGAAGTTGGCTGCGAGCAGATCGAATTGCCATTTCAGCTGGTAGACTCCAAAACGTGCATTGTAGTTGCTGTCATATCATTATTATTAACCATAGTGCGTCAACATCCAGTATTCCCCCAATAAATTGATAGGATAATCCTTTCGCTCCTTGTTTTTATCTTGCCGACATAAATTGCCCTTTAATAATTTCCTCCTTTGTATTTAACTGTAGTTGGATGCTGAAGAACTAACAGTTGAAAATAGCATCAATAAATCTTTTGATAAGCAAATTCGATTGCAGCTTGATCCAGTATGGCACCAACTGGTAAGTGATGGGGAAAGAAATAAGTTTTCCTCATAGATCTGCACTGAACCCAACCTTTTTTCTGTTTCAGAATTCAAAGACAAAGCAACTTGTTGCTGATCTTAAGGTTCTGAGAATGTTGCTTCAGTAGGTATTTGATTATACTTTTCACAGTATTTTCAAACAATTATGATTACAGTTATTATGATAATGACGATTTAATATAATTTTTATTTACGCTGGAAAGAAGTACCGATGGTTGAAGTGCGTGCTTATCCAGGTCCATAGCTTACCGTAGCCCGGGATTTGGATCCGCGATAACTTCCGCGGGTTTCCCTTTTATTATAGAAAAACACCGATATGGCAAGGTTCTTGTGGGGGAATTTAGACGAGTCACTCTACCCCTCCTCTAACGTTATTTACCTTCAAGTCTTAGATAATGCTTGTTTTGCCCGTCCACAATGCGCTTTTACTTGAAACCGTGCATTTTTTAACGCGCACTTGAAACCGCTCACTTTCAAATTGGACATGCGTCCAATTTCATTACATACTGGAACTGCCTTTAATCTGCGATACCAGCTATAATGAGTGGATCATCGTTCAAAACCTCCTCCCCGTAACTTACTGGCACAAACATTTTGTAAATTACGAGGTTAAATCTTTAATCTGGTGGTGTACTGCCAATACCCGTCTATCCTTAGAAAGGCAGTATATCAGTGGATCCGAACTCTAAATTTAAATTTGAGGAACCTAAACCTGCGACCTAATAAAAGTCATATATCATTAGTACAACCAGTATCTAGAACATACTACCAAAGTCAATCAAAGACAACCATATTCTAAAAACGTTTGGAAAGTTGTTCAATCATTATTTGTCTACATTAGAAATGAAAGTCATACAAACTGCCCATGGACTAGGAAAACGACATATATCAAATACAATCAGGCACGTGGCCTGACAAAGACTCGGTCTTGTTTACAACTTACAGCTACATTCTTTCGTTATGTATGGCAAGCCATACCCGACAAAAGTGTATCGAGTTTTAATTCACTACTCCAGAAATGTAAATCGATAGTCGAGATCGATAAACTGACGGTCGAGAAAAGTAATCGCATGTCGAGAAAGTAATCGCAGGTCGAGAAAGTATAAATCGTATGGCGAGAAAGTAATCGTATGGCGAGATGTCCGACTGTCCGGCTTGCCATAGTTATGTAAAGATGATTGTTGACTAGCAACATACGACAATTTGCTAGTTATTGATCTGGTTAACCCAGAACACATTTCAGGGCGTTTCAAATTTATGTAAAAATATTTCAGAATGTAATATTCAGTGCAATTTTTCATTTCAGCTATTTAACTCAGTATGACTGTGTGACGTTTTATCATTTTCTTGAATCCTTAAGGTATGGCAATTTTGTATTATTGTGCTTATAATGTGCAGATGTAAACTAGTAAACAAACTGAAAATTTGAAAAATAAAGTTATCGTGAAGATCATCTTTAATTGGTGGAAAATTCCTTGCGTGTTTTTGTACTATGGTGGAAACATGATTGACCTTATTTTAGCCAACTTACTTTGCCATAAATATGGCCTATCTGTTTTATGACAAAAATATGGTTTTATAGATTTCTGGTGGCGTCATCCTAGTTACTGTTCCGGCCCTAAAGAGTGCGTAAGATTTCAGTTATTTAGTTAAAAAACCAAGTAGAATGTACGTTCGTAACTGCCGTGACTGATCTCAGAGAATTCCAATGTTTCAAGTAAAGGTCCTTCGTCAAAGAAAGAAACGTGTTCTGCAATAGGAATAGCAACTAAACCAGGTTTTATACGAAAAGGAGTCATGATAAGAAGTTAACCAAGGAAATGTGGGAAATAAAAACAAACAAATGAACGATTAAGTAACGACAAGAAAGTCATTTGCTATTTATTAAGTAACGACAAGAAAGTCATTTGCAAACCGGCATTGGGTTAAACCCCTCAGAGTCCCCAGGGGAATAGAAACATGTGTGTGGTAAAATAAAGACAAAAACAGGCGAAACAGTGCGCAAGCTGATGTATTTTTCTGCCCATGCTAGATAAAAACAAAAACTGATGAGGGGGGTTAAATGAAAGGAAAACGTTCATTGAATCCATAGGGATGAGTGGTTCCTAGCTTAAAAATGAGATGTCTTTCTTGTCTCTCGCGGCTATCGTTGCCACCGGAGATGGATGAGATAACGGAAACTTTCATATCTGAAATAGATTGATTAGCCCGATGCGATCGGGCGAAAGGCTTGTCGACATCGTTGTTCCTTACGGAACGAAAATGTTTGGCAAACCTGTCAGAGAAACTTCGGTCAGTCTCACCGTTGTAGAGTTTATGGCATTTGCTGCAGGATATGCGATAAATGATGTGAGAGGATGTACATGTGAAATTATGCCGGTGTCCCAGTAGATAGTGTCCCCCGCAAGAAGTGTCTCCCCGGACACTATCCGCTAGCAGATACTGTCTCCCCGGATATTATCCACTAAGCGGATAGTGTGCCCTCTTGCGGATTCTGTCTCCCCCAAAAAATTCAAAACTGGTATAGTAACTTTTAGCTTTTACGTATTTTCATAGAAAACATGAAAGGAATCTCTCAGTTTAAGCGATCAGTTTGATATAACTCAATTCATAAAAACAAATCCCAGCGCAGTTTCGGTGTTCGGTTTTTGGCAATAACAGATACGAGTCATCAAAAGAACAATCGGCAACAGGGTACATGTGTTTTTATGTGGATACGCGATTCAGCTGTGGGGCTGAATATGTATTTTACTATTAAATTATGTCTACCTATCTATCAATGACGCCCACCGTAAAAGTACCCGAAAACACACGGGCAAGCCTCGTGTTTTATGCTAGGTGTTTTGTTTTTGTTTTTTTGTTTGTTTGTTTGTTTACTTTTGCATGCAGCTTCACTGCAAACGGGAAGAGGAAATGAGACACAATCTGATTTCCTTTTCACCCAGTCTACCAAGGATCATTTCAACATCAACTTCTCATCCTCTTTACAATTGTATCCGTATACAATTATTGTATGGGCTTTCAACATCAACTACGCTTACTGTGTATATTTTAAAAGAGGAATCTGAATTGTATGAAATGTGACCAACTGTAGAAATAGAAGAAGGATTTTCCAGCAGTGGCTACACTTGCTATGCAAAGTCTGATTGTTCTGTTTTGCGATGGATGGTGGAGCTTGCTTTGTCCTGTGTATTAATTCTGTAAATTCGTAATATTGCAGAGCAAGTGAGCGAGATACAATGCACCACAGTATGTGGATGTTCATGGATGCTGCCGAACCTTTATTTTTGGTAAGACAACTCTACTCCATTCCAGTATTCGATTCCTCATGTACATATGTCTTTAAAATAAAGACACCTTAATAGTGAATAAACACCTCTATTTAACCATTACGTGTCTAAAACCATTAAATTCTGGTCTCGGATAGAAATTATCAATCTACACAGATGTATGGAAGATATCGGGATTAAATCTCAGAATTAGAATTTCGGTATGGGATTGCCTCTATAATGAGGTCTCTAAATTGCTTCAAAATTTGTTGAAATTTTGTGTTGGAAATAGTTTTTTTACGTGCTAACGCCAGCAAGATGCCGTATAGTTTTCCTCAGACACCAGTGCTCTTTTCATTTGAACAAGTAAATTTAGTCTTGAGGTGAAACTTGGCGTCAGTGATATGTCACGAGGAATGACATTCGATGACAGTTTGTGATGTAAATAAATTAGCATGAAAGATTTACACGTCAGTCTGTTGTGGAATATAATTTTATTACGAATGGTCTTTAAAAATCGTGTGTAGGCGATGTTACGAGGACCAATTTTAACGGCAATTTATAGTGTAAATTATGTTGCATAATTAATGACAATTAGTGTCAGTCGGGTCTGGTGCAGGGAGCAGTTTAGCGGACTCTGAATCAATTTAGCAATTGCTGGCTCTACTAACATAACCCTAACGCCGCTCCTAAAAGGTCAGCGGTTTGTCGGGGTCCGTTGAACTTTTCTCTTGCCTAACCAGAGATCAGTGAGCCTAACCAATGTATTATGCAAACATAATTTGCTTTCAAATGGTTAAAAATCGTTCCGTGGGGGCCAAATCGTGTCATCCCAGCCTTCCTAAAAGCAAAAGTTGCCCAGCCAATACAGGTCCTAGCATAAGAACATAAATTCAAAATTGTCCGAAAAAAGTGCTTCATTGTCTGATGAAAGTCATGCCAACCATTTTCACGTCACAAGGCAGGAAATATCAGGGAAATTAACTAAGTCATGATGACTTTGAGCTCTTAGTAAAGAAATTGAGCCCAGAGAAAATACAAACTGTATTTTTGTATTTTATGGTTAGCATGCCAGAAAAAGAGTTTTCATATATGCTGAAAAGAAAGCAAAAAAGCAGAAGACGTTAACCACTGAAAGCAAGGATGGGTTTGTATTATATATATTGTTGTTGAGATGTGATGTGTTTACATTGTGCTAATGAAGCTGATATGTCGTACTGCTCACATTTGTCAAATTATTTACCCGATTTCATTTTTTTTTTTTTTGTGGTCTCATTCAGTGAAAGTTCAGCTGAGAAGGATAACTCAAAAGGTAAGCTTTCTGTATATCTTTGATATTATTATGATGAGGGAAGCAACTTCTTGTTACCTGTTCCAAAGCAAAATAAATGGATGGTTTGAACCTAGGAGCATATATTGATCTTGGTTGAAGCTAATCATCTAGGTTGGTGTTGGCTAGTGTAGTACGGCATTGTTTGGCACTGACTGACTTTTCGACGGTCTAAATGTCAGTCATCTTCAGATTCAAGAAGACGATTGACCGTCTCTGAAACCATTGAAACGTCAGTTAATACCGACAACCTTTATCAAGACTACATCAGCCTAGATGGTGATGTACGAAATTCGTTGGCAGAGTTATGCGAGGTTGACTTAACTGTCAGGATATTATCCTTCCCGCTTTCCAGCTTGAGCCAAAATGTTGACCAATTGTGAAAGAGGTGACGGACGTCTTTTTGGTACAGAACCTTTGCTCCAACCTTTGTGTACCTTAGTATTTGTTAAATGTGTATGGATTTTGGTTGCATTTGCAATTTTTTAGTCCTGAATTGGTCCAGTATTCAACGATACAGCTGTCTTCTAAAAGAAATGCACTCACTCGTACGTACTCACATACAAGCAGACAGACAGAAACAGAACCACAGACGGACAGACAGAAGGACCAACCGCCAAGTACTATCTGAAAGACGAGAGTATTCACAAATATTAAATATCAAAGGTGTGGGGGTTTTTTTCCCAGTGTTTTGACTAATTAATTATTTAATTAGTCAAAACACTGGGAAACCGGACCAGGAAATATAGCCTTCGTGAAAGAATTAAAACTAGCAGATAATTTTACCTCTCTAGGTAAGCAATTTCACAATTCTGCGCTACTACGTATAAAAGTGCTTTTCAGATAAACTGGATTTCGTTTTGGTAAGGCAATGTTTTTTCACGACCTTTGGGATTGTAAATTTCCGGCTCTTCCGAGAACTAAAACAGCTCGGAGAGATGTTGTGGAGTAAGATTAAGGATTTATTTGCGTTTAGTCTTTGTCTGTTGCATTGTTTCCTAGCCAAGTTCTTTGTTCACCTGCGATCGTACGTCATCACCCTATTGTGTAATGACACGACCAGCAGGATTTTTTGTGTTTTTGCGACCGAGTAAGTTGCGAAACAGACAGATTATAAAAAATTGGTAAAACTAAAGAATTATAAATTGAGTCAGCAGGAATTTTTTTAGAATAAATGGTTTCATTTGTTTGACACCCGCAATAGCTGGCGAAAGGTTTTTAGTCGATGTGTTCGTCCCGAAGTAGTTTGATGTTTGAAGAAACGTGAGAGCTTGGATCGCACATATATATCACACTTAGGTCGCACATGTATATCGAATTTGCACCTTAGCTTACCATCTGAGTCTCGGTAGCTCAATGGTTAGAGCGTCTAACCGGTCATCAGAAGGTTGCGGGTTCGATCCCCGTCTGGGGCTCAGAAATCATTTTCTGGGTATCGAGCTTGAAGATCATTCATCTCCCGAAGTAGTTCTTAATCTCTTTGCAGCCCAAGTCGCATACTGAGACCATAAACGTCGATACGTGATACATCTCAGTTTTAGCGATATTTGAACTGAACTGGTATGCCAAAAGCGGTTCTTCAGTATTACGAAGGTCTTTATCTGAGGAGGAGATTACCATTGTTAATGATTTGTTACTTACTGCGTACGTTCTTGTTTTAGAAATAACAATAGATCAGATTTCCTTTTTCTAACTGGCGGTAATTGTTCATTTACAGATCTACGGACAGGTAGAAAGGCAGAGAGAGACAAAGACAGAAATAAAGACAAAAAAACAGACAAACAGGCAGATTAATTGAAAGACAGACAGACAGACAGAAAGGTGGTCGGTACGTGGGCGGATTGGCGCAAAACTGGGTTTGATCATGCTTAAACGTCCTTCAACGAAGGAATTGTTTCGACATTGTTTTCCATGAAACCCCCTTAACTGCTTCAAACAAATGTACTCCGTAGATCTTTTAGTAAACCTTAGAAACTTTGATAAAACGTATGAACTCTCCTCCTTCAGGACAACCGTTGATCCATCACTGAAATGTAGAGTATGATCAATTTTACTAAATATCCATTCATAAGCCTATTTCACTGTTGCAAATCTGTCACTGTCAACGATAAGAAAGTGTAATATGTCAACACGAAAACTAGACTTTGAGTTTCGTAGTGTTAATGCTGCAACTTTGTCCCGGTGTGGACTTGCAGCTTAGCTGATGAACGATACGTAGATTTCCAACTATTGTAATTATTTTTATCGCAGAATACGAAACCAAAATCCTGTTCTTTGTAAGTCATTGTGAATAAGTTTACCAATTATTTTTTTCATGAATTATGCCTCGCTATGCAGATTAGATGAAAGATTATTCAGCCTACGTTTTGTGTGAAGGAGGTACTGAAAAAAGACACAATTACCTAATAATATTTAAATTCGTGAGCCGCATAGACTGATCTAAACCGACGTAGAATAAGTTTAAAGTTAGTATTTTTCCAAGAAAACGAGACTACAATGGCAATTACTAATGACTCACTATCACCAGTATTATTGTTGATTACATCTGGTAAAAAGGATATCAAAATGATAAAATGTACCCAGTAAAACTGAAAATTAGAAATTGCTCGTACAATCATATTTTTAAAGCATTTAATGATTCAGCAAAGCTAAATTGAATAGTCAAGTTATTCCACCATTTAGAAGTAATGACTTTAAACGTGCAACCATGCCCCTCTTCCCTAACAAAGCTTCTGCTAGGTTTTACAAGTGTGAGGTAGCCACCGAGAGAACTTATACTATGTTTCTTATTGTTAAACCTTAGAATACTGTTAATGTAATCTATGGCGAGATGCTTGCTATAATCGCTCAGATGCACTAACCATTGAGTTACATGGACTTACAAGGAGCAAAGTTTACGTCAGTGTATTTTTCGGAGTAGAACATCTGTACTACTTACGGTAGTAGAAGTGTGTGTCATGTTTTTGTATTATTTGATTCCACCAGAACTTGTTCTTGAAGAAAGTCCAAAATGGAAACTGTTGAACGATGTGTTGGAGGAAATTGACAAAGAAAACTCGGAAACTACTGGTAAGCTCGTTCCAATTTCCATTAAATGGCTTTTGTTTTAATCTTTTTGCTTTTATTGGTATTGGTGACGGTGATTCAAACAGTGTGATAACTTCTTATTTCGTGTCCACAAATGACTAACAAATATCGTAGAAACGTGGCAGTTGTTTAAACTTTTTGCTGTAGCAATCTACAAGATTTAAACGGTGTAGAAAAACGAATATGTTCCGAATGAGTGGAGCGATTGTCAATCATCAACTGATTACTAAATATTTATTCAAAGTGAATTACATAAGGGAGCTAAGATGTGTGGTCTGCGGCATTTGAAATTGGTTTGTTAGAATTTAAAAAGACGACCATCGAAGAAAATTCAACAGAGAAACTGACAACTGTTCTACCAATTAATCATGCGTTTGACAGTATTTCTTATGAAGAGACCTAAAATATGTTGCTTAATAAGCTTTGAACTGATTAAGTAATTCATGCATTGCCTCCTTAAAAACTGGCCCTAAACCTAATCATTGGTTCCCAGTCCTAACCTTTGCACTATAAAAGTGCCCACTGATGTACTCATTTGTCCCTTCAACCAACAAACGTACATTCATATATATTTATTCGATCAGCATATAAAGGGTTAAACGTAATCCGTAATTCTAAAATAAATCACCAGTACAATTTTGAAAAATTAATGCGACCTTTACAAAAAGATATAAGAACAGTTTAAAATGACTCTTGATTTTGTTTCGAATTTGGAATCATATAGGAGCTAGTTTTCAGCTTTGAATTTCATGGCTTGCGCCATCTTGAATTTGGTGAAATTCAGGAAACGATTCAAACTAACATCATCAAATCCAGGAAGACGGTGTGCATGAACTTCAAAATTTAAAAGGGATGGCATAAATTTTCGTACTTGTGCTTTTTCCTTCCCCTGAAATTGAGCACCGGGCTAACGTAATTGATCTAACTCATTTGTAGACATCACATTTATAAAAGACACTGCTTCACTTAAAACTTTTTTTGGACTACAATTTTTATTAACAAAGTGATATTTTTATTTTAGATGAACCCGGTCATGTGTTAATTGCTGCTTCGGATGAGCGCACGTGTGCGCAACTTAGAGAGGTAAAGCTTGATAAATTACTTCATCAAATCTTTGTTACCTCTTCCTTATGCACTCCAGTGCATTCTAATGGTTTGATTAACTACTCTGACTTTTGAAATCATGTTGCTGGCTTAGCGATTTCAGAGAACTGCGACCTTCGGCTTACAACTCCAGCACTTTATCAGTTATGTTTTGTGGTGAACAACTGGGAATGTCGTCGTTTTCACTCGCTTGAGTAGAATTGCAGGGGCTGGTGGGACAGATTACAATGGGGCCCATCCTTATTGAATCGAAAAAGAGGCTAGAGAGGCAAAGAACATCCTATTCCCATAAGAAATGATACTCCGTCAGTCAGAAAAGGATGCTTTGGTGTATATTAGAAGTTGTACATTAAAGGACACGGTTTTTGACGACATTCAGCAGTTTTCTTAGATATGGGCAGACGCCCTTGTTTATAAGTCGTAGAATGGAACTTGACATATCGTGCTAGCATAACACACATGTAACCGTAGTTAGTACAACTAAACAAGTAAAAATAAAAATCTATATGACGCTTCCAGTCAATATGAAAAAAGGCCAGCTTCAGTAAACAAGATGACGACCCCATTCTTGCGAGAGGTTTTTTGACATAGCTTAATGATTAGATCTCCATATTTTGTAAAACTATGGCGGATATTATCCAAACTGGTGAACTTCAGGACTCTCTGGTTTTTCGCGTTGGCGTGTCTGTTTCGTTTCTGGAGTGATATTTACGATAAGGTCTGAAAGGGTCTTCTGTAACTGAAACCTTCCCGTGATACAACGGGCCTGTGGAGGAAAAAAGATGCAAGCACATAGAAGCTGGATCACCAAATCCGATGTGTTTTACTTAACTTTCGGAAGATCACTTAAGAGGTCTCTCCATGACCCAATTTTCAAAACATGAAGAAACTGGAATGCGCGACCTGTCATTTATAGGGCTAGTAGTTCAGTTGGTGAAGCCGAAAACTGTAAACTGAATATCGCGAATTCGAATATACATCACCGTCGATAGAGTCACTGATAGAGTCGGTGGTGATAACATAAACTGTACGTAGCTCTGATTATGACTTTCGTGTGAGAGATTTAAATCCAGGGAGTATGTAGGGGTAAAATTTTGGTTTTGGAGGAGCTTCTACTAGCGGCGCAGGGTGATCGTATGAAGTGCAGTAGTCGTCGTAGCCTGTCGACTCTTTTACCGACCAACCTAGCTTGGATTATTGAACAGAATGATAGTTTTTCACCACGTTTTACCGGCAAAACTACCCTAGTGGGGGTGTCATAAACCTACATCCCTCAACCCCTAACGCTACAGGCTTCTGGGATACCATTACTTAACTTCCAGTCCAAAATAGTCCATAAACTTTAAAACAGTCATAATGAGTTACAAATGTGTATAAAATTGTGTGCTCTATCTAATAAATTTTTGGTCATCCTTGATGTGGCTTCTATTATTTTTGCATACTCTCGTTTGTTTCAGTAATATATTTTGCTTTCTTTTATTTCTAGTACTTGTGCGAGGGTGGTAAAGCGCTTCTTACTCGTCTCTATAACAAAACAAAATATCCGAAGAATTCTGGAGAAACAACGACATCAAACAAAGGTAACGAAACATTCTTGGTTCGCAAGATTTATCGCGTGAGACTAAAGAGCTGATTGATTTAGACCAGTGCGAAATCTCACCCGCTCGACATTCGATTCGTTCCCATAGAATCCTGTTTTTGGATTGCACTAGACTGTTTAGAAAAATTAACTCGTAACGGTCTGACTCATTGTGGCCGCTTGACCGAGGTCTTCATGTTAACCCTGAGTCTCATTAATTAAGCGCGTGCTGTTACGAAGACCATGTAAATTATGATAGATGTGAACGGGAAAGAAGTTGTGCTCTTATCTGAGCTCCCTACCCCCACGGAGGTACTAGTAACGTGGGAGGTAAAAATAAATTCTTGTTCAATGTTTACCCCGAATGGTTATGGAGATACAAACTAAACTGGTTTCCAACTGTTTGTGCGAAGTAACAATAAATCGTAAGTCAAAAAATAAGAGCTGAACTTGTGTAAAGTACGTTTCACTAATTACTGGTTCCCCTTGAGGGGAACCAGCTATTGTTTATACTTGGTATGGGACTGCTTATCATGAACATTTATGCCTGGTTGTCATAAACTGGTAACAAGTAAAGTGACCGAGGAATCACTGAGCAAGGGTTCACTCATCCCTGGAACACCGGCATACCTGTGACGTTTGACTCAAGTTCAACTTGGCCGGCATGTAGGTGGTAAGGGTCGCAGGAAAACGGCGATTGGTAATACTCCATTTCGAATCTAATCGTCAACTACATACTCATGGACAAGCGGCGTAACAAGAGATCAATCGTTGGTGTTGGCAACATAGCAAAGAGTAAAATGTTCCAATGAGTGAACAATCTCGCTCTTTATCTGTTGTCCAGGGGACCCAAAACAATTACCTGAGCCATAATGCTTCGAAGCGGAAACGCATTGCTTCATGAAAGACGGCAGTCTGAGTAGAAGTACGGTGCAGGAAGGAGTCTGTTCTTCGGATGACAGGAACTGGTCAACTCTAATTAGACGTTAGATCAAATTTATGGTCGTGGTGAATTTCCTCGAATAATGCTTCAAATTAACTAAAACTCCTGTTGAAGATCCTTGAGATCCGTTTTTTAGAAAAACGGACAAACAGTGGCCTCAACTTGATAATGACGTCCTGTATTTTTTCAGCTTGTATATATATCTCCTGGAATGTATTCAACCTTTTAAAAGCTCTTCTCAATTTAATTAAAAGATTTTTGAACTCGTTCTAAATGTTTTTTCGTTACTAATAATTTTCCTTATTAAGTGGAGTCTTTTTTTCATTTGATTATTTAGATTCCTCAAATGAACGTAATTTGGCACCTGCTGGTAAAACTGACAATGTATGTTTGGAATAACTAGCCGTTTATACGAGAGGGAAAAAAATAGGTGACTAATATAAGTTTCAGCTAAAATATAACCTGCAGACATTCGTATAAATGGTCCACGGAAATTAGCTGGCAGCCAAAGTACGCCCGTCTTGCCGGCGCTGATTAGAGCCGTAAAAATACTCATATAAATGCACCACTGTACAAAGCTTACTTTATTCGCGGCTTATATTTTAGGCGTAGTTACTTTCTTTTCTATATATGGCCCTGCCGTTCACGTGCTTCTAAATAAACGAGCAGAAATATGGGTACAACGCTTTATTTTTTTGTATAATGCCATTAAACAAATTATAGACACGAAACTGTTTAATGTTTAAATTGTATTAATTAAATAATTACGACTTTAATACCAAAGTCGTAATTTATTATCTGAGCGACTGTAGATTTTAAAATTTGGTAGGGTTTAGTTAGTTAGGCATTTTATATCGTAGTAATTATTGTATTTTTGTTGATATTGTACTGAAAGAGTTTTTCAATTATGTATGTATGTATACGTGTATGTATGTATGTATGGACGTATATGGGTATGTATTAAGGTGGTATGTATATTTAACCGTCCATGGCATAGCAGGAGTGGTTTTACACCTGGTAAAATACCTACTACGAGTTTATAGAACTACTTCAAAAAGTTTAATTTAACCACTAAAAACAGACCTAAAATATACAAACAGTATGTTAGCTTTTATTTTAAAATGTTGCCAAAATTGGCTTTGCATATTGCTTGTACACTTTCGGTGACAGCCTTCGTAGCTCAGTCGCCAGAACGTTGCATTAGATTCTCAGGGTCGCGGATTCAATTCCTAGTCAGAGGCCCTTGGCTCCTAGAGTTGCATTTTTCGCAACTGGTCCTTGTTGGATCTGAAAATGTCAGATTCTAACACTCGAAAGTTTGCTTCATCATGTGTAATTCGATATACTCCGCTTCAAACGTCCATTTGGTCCCATATTCTAGAAAAGAAAGGTAGCGTTTTTTCTAATATTAAGAATATAATAGGACCGCAGCGAGAGAAGCGGAGCAGTGAATCGAGCCTGCGATCCTGCCAATCTAGTGCAGTGCTCTGCCAGCTGAGGTACGAAAGACGTTGCCGGTAGCTTGGTCACGAATTCTGTGTTTATAGTGTTCATAAAGCCGGCTACGAAACTGGTATGCTCAACGAATATTTTGGCGTTACCTTCGTGGTTCAATTGGCAGAACACTGCACCAGATTTGCAGCGCAGCCCTAGGAGCTTACTTTTTCACAACTGGTCCCGGTTGGGTCTTAAAATGTAGAATTCTAGCACTGGAAAATTTGCTTCATCACATGAATTCTCCATTCGAATGGCTGTGTTTATGCACAATAAATTGCAAAACGGCACTTATCGGGTTGCTTTAAGTTTCATCGTCATAGCAGAGTGGTTGCGGCCGAAGTGGTTTTGAGCCGAAACACTGCATCGTTGTGTAAGTAAAACACCTGTCAAATACTTGCTATAATTCCAAACCGAAAGAAGGTATAATGTTACTGGTAATCAGCGGCGCTTTTTTAGTAACATTCGCCGCATGTTACGTACAAGTAAAGAAGAATTATGACGGAACTCTGTGTCGGCCACAACTGAGCCTAAATTGGCATTTTGCGCTTTCTAGCTGCCAAAAATCGGGTAGAATACGCAAGTAAACTAACTTTTCACTTAAGTTAATATGCATGTAGTAGTTTGAGATGTACCCGAGAAACATACCATTACTCCGCAGTGTGGTTTTTTTAATGACCATTTTTGATACCCTAGAAAGGAAAATCCATCAATACGAAGCGAAAAGCAAAGGGAAAAGCGCCACCTAAAGGATCCAAGCTAAAAAATAACAAAAACAAGTCAGCTAAGACGATGGACGACTTTGTTGAATTAACCAATGAAAAGGAAGGGAATGCTTGTCAAAAGTAAGTGACTTAACTTTAGCAAGTTTCCTTTAGTTTTTTTAGCGTAGGACGAGCGTGCTTTTTAATTAAGGTCACCAGCGAAATTTAAAATTCGTGTAGTTACCTAATTACTTTACAATTTCAGTATTCCATTCTGGTGATTTAAATATTTTTATTTCATTTGCCTGGCAACAGTTTTTGATTGATCTTAGCTCAACAAATTACCGAGAATCATGCGATATTGTCATCGTACGTTAAAATAGCGGAGAGTTGCTACGTTATGGATCGCAGGCTTTTACGAAAGTATTAATCCTTTATTAAGATTATGTAAGCTAGGACGACGACATACGATAAGGTATAAACTTATTCAATTTGAATATTCGATAAAGTATAGATAAATTATATATTCTAAATTTTATCTTTTGAAAGAAACCACGGATTTCTGACGTTTGTTTTTTCAGTCTGGAAAAAGCTTCATAGTTCTAAAAGGATTCTACTAGATGGGTTGACATCAAACTGAACTAACAGTTATGACCGTTCCCTGAGTTGACGTCGTTCTGAAGACCCGAAAATGCTCTGAATGACGAGGACAGTGTTGGGGCTAAGAATTATTCACTGCTTTGTTTTGGATGAAGATCTCTATTGTGCGACTGACGCTGTCGTTGACATTCTCATTCGTGCGTGTTACGAGGTCCAATTTCTCATAAAACTTGTGTCGCCAAAAAAAATTGTTGCAAATTATGGGAAAACTTACGCCGTTTAACACTCCTCGTGCAACTCGTTTATCAAAATTCCTCGTTGCATAAATGGTTTAACAAAGTTCTACTTACAGGCGCAACTGTAGCAAATTTCGACTACTTGCTTGACGGTTATAGCGTGTGACACCGTTTAGTACTAGTACCTTTTGGTTACTGCAACATATTTCATGACACAAGTTGCATGAAAAAATTGCAACGTGTAACTCGGTCTAAAAATCTCTACTTTCATATTTACAATTTCTTGGTAACTCTGCAATAGACAAATTACGTGGTGTCCTCACACGTTTTCAATCACTGTTACCTAGCAATGAAGAGAAACTTTTCATGATAATCTGACACTGCCGAAGTCAGTTGAAAAATGTTGACTCGAGCGGGATTTGAACTCGCACCTTCGGGATACCGGTCCGCCGCTCTATCTGTTGAGCTATCCAGTCGACAGAGTTCAAATCCCATTCGAGTCAACATTTTTCAGCTGACTTTGGCAGTGTCAGATTATCGTGAAACGTTTCTCTTCATGTTTATCTCTGAGGATGATTCTGAAATAGTTACCTAGGAACTTCATTGAAATTTTTTTTGCACAATCGTATTCTTCAATTCATTTAATTTATACACCAGTGATGGTGAAGAGACATCCATTGAAATGGGAAGACTTATCCTCAAGGTATTTTTTTAATTTTTTTTTCTCGGTGTTCTACCTCTAGAGTTTACCAGCTCTTACTCTATTCCAACCCCACTTCTTCTCTCCGTTGAAGATCGTCTGTCAAAAGTTACTTTAATAAGACGAAATGTTTATTTTCTTGTATTTGGACCGAAATTTGTGGACCTTAAAGGAAAGATTTACGACATTTATTTTATTCTTTTCTAGACGGATACAACAGATGAGTGCAACATCACCTTTGGTTTAATTTCAACACCTCTTGTCGTTATTCATCCACTAAATGGAGGAAGGTTTGTGTAGTGGTATTGTTGACTTATTTTCTATGTAAAAATTTCCCCATTTCTCTCCCGAAGGAACCATGAAAAGAGTAATTGACATTCGATTCAGTACTACCTGTGTATCGAATAATTAGGTACGGAGTACTGCTTTTGGGCTCCAGATTACGAAACTGTGGAAATCCTATAGTTGACGCCATAATGGATTCGAAATGGCAATATTCTGTATTTACTAATCTCGTGAAGTCCGGTTGTCCGACATAATTGGAGTATATCTGTCCATTGAGCTATATAAGGACAAGGTATGGTTATATCAAGGAAAATGAGATGAAAATAAATTTTTAAATTAACCAAGGACAATATGTGAAGACAATGGAGTTATTCGCTACTACAGGAATTCAAAGTTTGGTTGTACCATTTCATCATATAAATACTATATTTCCATGGCCAACACCCGGCCTTGTGGCTATAACTCAGCCGGTGGAGCATGCCGTCGGACTACCATAAGTATAGTCACGAGTTGTGTTTAGCTTGTTTTTCCTGACATGGTGTTTTCAAAAATTTGGAGTGGCAAATTATTCCTTATTCTTGACCCTGAACACACCTGTAAATCGACTTTACATCGAAAAATAACTGTGCACTTGCGCGATTTACTTGATTTCGGTACAGTGATATATCCACTGACGACTACCTTATTCCTCACCCATGAATGGCATTGCACTACGTCTTTGTTGTCCAGTGGTGAATATCTTGAAGCCTGAACACGAGGAAAATTATAATATGGGAGAAGAAAATAATTATTTGGGCGTACAAAGAACTAAGAAAAGCTAGATCTTACTTTATTAGTCTTTATTGGAAATTTTTGGGGATAAATTATGCACTAAATGATAAATGATAAAAATAATAAAACGCCGTCCACTTGAAAGTATGACTGTCGTTGGCAGTATTTTAGTGAAATATTTTAAAGGAAGTTACATAGGTTAAACGGTGCAGATAGTTGTTCTATGAACAGAGGTTTCGTGAGCGCGTTTGGTTTTTAAAGACATCAACAAATGCCTTCGAAAATGTTATTTGTCTCGTTTCACTAATTCTTAAATTTTGCTCACTCGTTGTTTGTTTCTATTTTTGTTCATAGTGACCCTTACAGCTTGACACGTACTTTGCGTGAGATTGAACCTCGCTATGCCATACTTTATGATGCGCAGATGGACTTTGTTCGAGAGTTGGAGGTGAGTATAGCTAATTCTACGCTGTTAAAAAAGTATCTGTTATTTTTCAATAAATTCCACTGCAGTTTGGCCGCCCGAAAAGATACCGTGCCACACAAACAGTAAAGACAAGTAAAGACATTAAACGTGAAAATTTTTATTACAGAAGTTTTTCAAGTCAAAATACGGAAATTTTCCCAAGAAAAGTACCTTTTACTTTACAGTAGTTTTACAATATACTTACTGAAACATATTACAGTAAGATTTTTGTGTTTAAAAAAAAAACAAAAAAAACCCCAGGAATTTTTAACAATGTAATAAGGCAGTAGCGAAGTCCGCACTAAGAACTGTATGAAATCAACACCAAGAACCCCAGACAGCATATCCGAGTAAGAATAGAGAAAAATGGAAAAATTATTCGCCACATCTTCTGAGCGTTACTTGAAGTCTCTGTTGTTTGTCATTTGCGAAACATTGTTGCAATTGTGTACAGTACATCCGAGCTTTTCTTTTTCTCTGTTTTCCCTGATGTGTAACTTTATTTTACTCTGAATCAAATGTCAGAAACAAAAGAGTTACAATGATATTTTACGTAAGCAAGGTTTCCTTGTACATGTGTCTTTATATGATGTGGAAGTCATTGTCGCCTTCACCTACATAAGTGTCAAAAACTCCACAGCTAATGCAATGCTCAATTTGCTCTGGCTTCTCAATACCTGCTGTTTCTTCACAATTTATTACTTAATGTTCGATTATTTTATCATGTTTTTTCTACATGATGTCTTTTTTATCATATTATTTAGGTGTTCAAGGCTTCGCGACCTGGTGTTCCACTGCGTGTCTATTTTATGATTTATGCGGGTTCTGTAGAAGAACAAGTAAGGATGTAATAATCTAACCCAATTCCTGGGGCTCTTTAGTGGGTAAGGGTCAAAATGGCGATCAAAACATCTTCATGGATTCCTGAGCGTGGGATTGGAAACACTCGACTTTGTAAGACTAAGGAGTGGATTTCTTGAGATATCCAACTATCGATTTTTTTCCTTTTTTACCTATAAACCATGCTTAGATTAAACGGCATTACATGTCAATTAGTTGTTTACTTTTATCCCACAAATTTCTCAGTATACTTCCGCCGACAATGGAAATTGGAAAGACTGTATTAACTAAATGCTTAAAATGATGAAAGCATGTTGGACGAAACTTTACGCTTAGTTTTCTAAGCAACCCTATGATAGCCGAGTTCTTAGTGTCTTCGGTTTATTGTGAACGCTCTGTCAAAGTTATCGCATATGAAGAACCATGTGGGAATCTTAACGTAGGACAAATGTTAGCGTTCAGCACAAAACACGAAATAAAGCCATGAATAAGTAAAAGTATTTATTAAATCAACTAACGTTTCCATTGTAGCTCCTAACATCATGGGAATATTATGGCAGAATAACATTTACGGAAAATTTATATATATAAATAGATATAGAAGTATCAGATTAAGAGGATTGTAATCGCAGAATTGATGACAACTGAAAACTAATATTAAGGAATGGAGCAAAGATTGCTATTCAAAGAGGGTTTGAGTTTGGAGATTAAAAGGCTTTCTCTGACAAAAAGTTGAGATGCAGATGAACAGGAGGAAAGGAATTTAAATTCATTAGGACTTACAGGGTGGCCAATTTTGGAGAGATGTGTCAAGATACTAAATTACCAGGAAGTGACAAGTTTTTTCCCAGTAATAGCAGAGACTTCCATATCATCTGAGACTTGAGCGTGTAAATGGTGAACTGTACGTCCCATATACCATTCGCTACAGCATTTGACACCTGAAAGATTAGACAACATGAGATCTCAGACCCTTCGGGGCCCTATCCTTAAAAGCTTCATCGTTTTTGTTTTAACATTTGTTCGAATTACGAAAGTTTTCACAAAGACCTTGAAAATTTCAAAAAGATATAGATAGATAGACAGATAGACAGATAGACAGATAGATAAATAGACAGATAGACAGATAGACGGATAAGCAGACAGACAGACAGACAGACAGACAGACAGACAGACGGGTAGATGACGATGTAGATGACGATGACGATGACGATGTAGATGTAGATGTAGATGATGATATAGATAATTTGCATTAACAACAATATTTGTTTTGGAAAACTTTGGTCCACACAAGGAAATTTCTTGGCATCCGAGAACACAACTTTAAGTTCCTCAGTTATTGCAGGAGATGAAAAATTTAAACTTCTCTTTCCCTTTTTTTTTATAGAAATATCTGACCACATTACGAAAAGAGAAAGAAGCTTTTGAATCGTTAATCAAATCCAAAGCGGTAATGACGTTTTGCGCGTCGTTTTTGTACTTTGTTTGAGATTTATTCACATTAAGAAGATTCATTTTGTGTGCTCTGCATTTTCACAGCTCATCGAAAGAAACAGCTCTCATTTGATCATCTTTCAAGATTATATTTCATGTTAATTACTTTGAGGACAATTTTTAGACGTTATCACTTGTTGCGATAAAACAGTCTTTTACGCTTGTCTCTATAGACCATGGTTATACCCGAAGAGCGTGATGGGAAGAGTGAAGCCGCTGTACAACTCGCTCGTGACCCAACCAAACCGTCAAACATTGCAAGTACTCGCAAAGCAGGGGGTCGAGAAACCGAAGGCTCAGCCAGTAGGAAGGTAATGCAAGACTTTGGACGACTATATATGGTTTGGATAACTACGACAAACATATGAGCTGTCTGCATTGATCACTACTATGTTGTACAACTTTTCTAGGTTATCGTCGATATGCGCGAATTTCGAAGTGAGCTCCCATCTCTCATTCATAAGAGAGGAATTGACATCGAACCAGTGACGTTAGGGGTAACTATACGTCTTCGAGCGGTATGCATGTGACACAGAATCGCATTTTTTCTTTCTGGGTGAAAATTATGAAGTTGGGATTGAGTGCCATTGGGAATTTAGTGAGACGGTAAAATTAAAAGAAGTTGTAATGATGTGAGAATGTAAATCATATGTCCAGCCATTGCTCAACATGATACTATATAAAAACAAAATATATATTATTAGGTATAGTAGATGGTGATATTGAGTCGATGAACCCAACATGAGCTCCTTGCCTTTTATTGGCACTTTTCTTTATTTATTGTTTTTTTATTTATTTCTTTTTTGACAGAATTACATTTTACCGAAAATGATTTTTGATTTCCAAAAGCTTTGGTTTGAACCAAGCTGAACCAAATTAAATTATTTCCCTCCAATGCCTTGTGTTTACGACTAAATGGAAATGGCTCTTCGTTTGATTACTGGAGAGAAAATAAAATGAATTAAGCTTGTTTCGTTTGAAAGAGCTCTCAAAGCGACAAAAAAATGTCATTAGAGACATTCAGATTTTTTGATATGTAGACTACGACGACGAGGAAGCGATTTGGTACTATACTTTCAGTAGAAATGTGGCAACTAGTCACGATGCTCTGTCCATAACTTCATGTTATTGCTTAGCTTATGCTCATATTAAAAAATCTAAATATCTTAAGGTCGAAAGAAGATTTAAAAGAGCTTTAAAACCCTCTGCTTTTTTTTACTTTTGGAGTAAATAAAAATAAATTTTGAGACATGTGCTCTTTCAAAATAAAGATGACAAGAAAGGTCAAAAATAAAATCCCGATGAAAACCTCCGTAAACAGAACATCTTGTTGTGAGATCGCGCCATCAGTTGAAATGTGCTATTAACCAATCATGGGACCGAAAACACGCTACATAGCCTTAATTATTTTCATTTTCATTTCATTTCCTTGTCTTCATTTCCTGGTTGTACATTTAATCACAGTGCTTCGGAAATTGTAATAACAGCTAAAGAATATTTAATATGTTAGCATAAATTGCCAAGTTTTATCTTTTTGAGCGTGGACGATCAATTGGGTGGCTGTCTCTCCATCCAGAAATTAGAAATAAGTGTAATGTATGCTGTGCATATGTGAACTTGGAGTGAAAACAGACAATCAATAGACGTTTGTCGTCATGATGACATCACGTTAGAACGTCATCAAGTAATAGAAATTTTAGGCACAGACACAACGTGCAAGTTGCCATGGTAGGCAATCCTCGTTAATAACGTTTAGATGTCCGTGAAACTAGTTAAGTCCAAGCATCCTGAATTGTTGCCATTTTTTGCATGCCAATAGGTTGGAGATTACATTTTGACTCCTGACATGTGTGTGGAAAGAAAAAGTGTTGGAGATTTAATTAGCTCTCTGAACTCGGGGCGACTGTAAGTATGAACAACATATTGCCTTACGGTATGACTAATACTGAATTCTTCCGCCGAGTTTGGTTTGGTTTTCTCAACATATTTTCAATCTTTTAGTTATACCCAGTGTGTGGCGATGACACGTTTCTACAAACGACCTGTTTTATTAATTGAATTTGACCCAAATAAATCATTTTCACTTCAGGTTAGTTGTCCTATGTTTGATGTTTCTTATTCCGTGTATGCCTTTTCATAAGACAGAAAACAAAGATATGTGGAAGGGAAGATAAATTATTTTTAAAGGAAAGAAAGACATTCGTTAAGCCCATGAAATTGAATGATTCCAAGTTTGAAAATGAGGCGCCTTTCTTGTCACTCACAGTTATCTTTACCCTAAAAGAAGAGTTCGATTGCACAGATTTTCATATCAGAAACCCCAAATAGTTGGGGCTGTTGAAATTTAGGGCGAAGAGTTTGTCAACATTGTTGTTCCTTACAGAGCGAAGATGCTGGGCAAAGCTGCCAGATAGACCTCGCCCAGTCAACGTCGACCTACCGCATTTATCGCAAGAGATGCAATAGATGATGTCGAAGGACGTAATTAGAGTTAAGGCTTGGAATAACCATGTTAGAATAGAGTTTTGAGCAAGAAAATGTTCCTGCTGATTTAGTTGATTTATGTTTAAGGCCACTGTGTACCAACTAGTTCCTAATGTTTTTGTTACGATAAAAAAAATCAGTTGGGTATCGCTGAAAACAAGAGGCCTTTCGGAATCAGTTTGCTCTAATTGACGACTTTTCCTCGAAACGTCAGTTCCTTGTTCTCTCGTTTTTTTGGCAAAGTACCACCTTTTATAGTTCGTTCAGAGCAGCCCATGCAGCAATCCACTTTTTGATATATTTTTTCATAGATAATTAGGAAGACTGTATAGTTAAAAAATACACAACTGTTTGAAAAATGATCAGCTATTAGAGATCCTTATTGCAGTCGCTAGGCAACTTTCTGATCTGAGCAAATAGTTGATATGAGTTGTCCGAATGATTTCGACCTCATAGAATCCTTTGAGGGTGGCCGCACTAGTCAAAAAGTATCACTTACATATGTATGGATAACGTGGCACTATATCGTCATTCGCATTGGTGTTTTTCAGACAACATTTGGTAGGAAACTAGGTTTCCATTTCTGTTGTGATCATGTCTAATGATCGTACTTCAACATGATTTTTGTGTTGAAATGTTCACGAAAATTTTTTCGAACTCGTCGTACCAATAAAATGTAGACAACCCTTATTTTATTTTAACAACCCACTCCACATGTTCGAGAGAGAACATTGGAAGAATTCCCATTAGTGTAGACCACACAGGTGAATAGATTTTTTTGCACTATGATTGGCTTCTCTAACTCGGAGTATCTGAGGATAATCATCTCTAGACAAAATAAAATTGATTCCAGTTTTACTTCAGTAGGCGAAGCACGAATTTTTTACGAAAACGAAGTAAAGATCAAAAAGGCGACAAAACTTGGTGAATCCATGTTCACGGTATTTTGTTGAATGCACCAAGATATTGTGAATCTCGTTGAATGCACCAAGATATTGTGCAAGTTGTTTTATTTTAACAAATATCGATGAATTTCGTCCAGGAGAAATAAGATACTCCTGGTAGGGACTGAGGTACACCTGATGTTGTTGCTAGTTTCTACCATAGGTTGAACTGAAAGATTAGGGGTGCGATCCTTCCAAAACATTTGCAGTAACTTTCGGTAACTCCACATCCTTCATTTTGGAAGCCAATTTTAGTTTTTGGAATTGCTGCTATCAACGTTACATAGATGTTACTCTTGAGATGTTACATTTACTCTTGAGAATGTTGTGCTAAAACGACGTGTTTGCAACATTTTTAAACAGGACGTTTTTTGATTTTTCATAAAGTTTGTCTGCTAGTAAATTCTTCGTATATAGAACAATTACTTATCGAAGTGGGGGTGGGTATTGAACGAGCCGCGAAGCGGCGAGTGCAATATCTACACCATTCACCGACACGGTGGTGAATAATTGTTTTAGCATATACCTCGCAAAATTGTTTTCACATATATATATATATATATATATATAATTTTTTTTTAACTTTTAAAACAATTTTACGTAACGTCGGTTTGTCGCCCACTCATCATTCGTAAACAAAACATTATGGAACATCCTGCTTTAATTGCTAAAAAGTAAAAGAAATACATATCTTTGAATACCTAATTGCCACATTTCGTTGCTTTCTTGATATTGTCTAGCATGGCGACGTCGTTTATTAAAAAAAGATTCTTCTTCGTTACGTAAACAAAACAGGACGCCATTTTGTTTTGCTTAGAAGTGAATAGTGCAAGATATTCCGAGACAGAGGGACCAATCAGATTGCGCAAAAAACACTATCCACCTGCAAGATATATGCTAACGATAAATATCGAAGTGTGTATATTAATCATAATCAACAAAGTCATATGCTTCCTGCCATTCTTCATCGGACTCAACACACGTCACCGTTAGGACCAGTCTTGTCCGGGCTTGAGTACTTGACACGTACTCGTGGACGATGGACTTGGACTCGGCTGGAGAAGATTCGGACTTGGACTCGGAGTCGAGTCGCCGTGACTCGAGAGTTCAAGTCCGGTACAAGTCCCGCTAAATTTTCGTGCTTTTTCTTTTCCCCCGTTCATTTTGAATCGGAAGATTGCAGGATTTCAGAATCATCCTCAATGTAACATGAAGAGAAAGTTTTGATGACTGGTCAATTCATGAGAGAGTAGAATATTTGGCATCTTGCGTGCGGCAGCATTCAATGTTGGTCTGGCAGGAAGATAAAAATTAAAACAAAATTTAGATTACACAATTAAACATTAAAAAACACGAAAAAGTTAAAGTGAGATTTCTATCAAAGCCAGCGTATACCCAGCTTGTTATCGTCAAGTAACGCCATGAGTGTCCTCACCGCCGACAGTTTTCAAATGTCCGTAACATCACATGATCACTCAGTTCTCTTAAGCTTCGTACGTTTTTGTTGACTAGTGATTCCCTAAATTAAGACTTTTTAAAATTCACGCATGGTGTGCCAATTGAAATTCCTACTGAGCGTAATGCTGAGAACTTTTCGTAGCAGCGTTCTAAGAACTTTTCCACGAAATTTTCACTAATCCGAGGTTATAGCATTTTTGTTAACACTGCATCAGAAATATTTTACCCCTGCAATCATTGATTGGGTCAAGTGTTTCCTTTGAAAGTATCTGCTCGGGTAAAGTATATCTGTTTAACTTTGCAATGTAGTCCTGATTATCCACGATGTACCGCCTCCATGCAAAGGCTTATTAAGCTAATCTCCATTTAAACAAGCGGGGCCTTGGAAAACTGTGGTTAAAAAAATGGTTGGTAATTTTTTTTCCTTAGGCTAAATCATCTTTGTCCCACGAAATATCCCTACAAAATGTCACAGCAAAACTTACACTGCTGACAATTCATTTTCCAAAGGTTAGTATTCAAGCTTTAGCTTTTCGTGGCATGTATAGGTCCGCTAATTTTTCTAAGTTTAGGAGAAGAATAGGTAAACATATTTCGTTGATAGGTTGTAAGAGATTTTTTTGGTTGATATTTGCTTTTTTTTATTTTTATTTATTTTTTTATTGTTATTTTTATTTTTTTATTGTTATTTTTATTTTTTTGTTGTTATTTTTATTTTTTTATTGTTATTGAAGCATTTTCATTGCTTGCATTACTCTTCGTTGTTTGTTCTAGCTGAGAATCCTTTGGTGTCAAAGTCCTTATTCAACGGCAGAGCTATTCGATGAACTGAAGGTAAGCAGTACAACACTGAATTGTTTTAGCAGAAAAATTCATAAGCAATGCCTTCCTTACTCGGCACCAGTTTTCTTCCGCTGTTCGAGATTCGAGCGAACGAATGAATTGATATTGATCTATTCTTCTGTATCTTTAATGTTTGCATGAACATTGCTGGTACACCTTCAATGCCATTCAATGTGTATCGTTTTTTCGGTCCTTATGACATGACAAGAAATAGTGATGAGTCGCTAAATACCTAAAAAAAAACTTTTTTTTTTTTTTTTTTTTTTTTTTTTTTTTTTTTTTTTTTTTCATCAACTCTCAGATCGTTATGCCTCATATTACAGCTCAGCAGGAACCAGTCCGAACATCAATTGAACTAGAGTAAAACGGAAGCTGCGGACATTAATACCAGACAGAGCCAAAGAGTTTTTCCAAACATAATTATAGCTTGCCAAACGTAACTATGTACCACAGTAATCTTTTAACCTCAAGTCAAAAACTCGTCGATAATTCATGAGGGAAACACATACGAATGTCATACCCGTGTCGTACTCTGTTAACCACAACACATGCTTTTTTTGTGTGAGACAACCGAAGATTTTTTTCACTCTTTAACAGCAGTCTGATTGTGATGGTCGACATATTGGGGTAAATTTAACATTGCCCAAAAAAACTAATCCCCTCACCCACCGTGAGGGTACTAATCTCGACGCGTGTAGAGTCCTGTTACACGCGTAGTGACTACGGTGGTGACCGCTCACTCAAGAATGCCGTGTGCAAGCTCGGGGACTGGTATGTTGCTGACCCAGTGAACTCAATTTCTATTTCTGGAATGTTAACTCCCAGCCATTTACTCGGGCAAAAAGTGAAGCCAAGATGGCCGCCCATGGAGAGAAATTTTGTACGTGAGTTTCAGTCCTTTACACGACTTTACTCCTCAGTTTTTGTTTGGTTCGGCTTCGAAAACATTCACAACCATAGAGAAAGTGCACAGACGAAATATTACTGGACCAGTTTTACATATTCAAGTGTTTAAAAGGATTCATTAGTGCTGTGTCCTAAATTCTAAGGAACTCGATTTCCGTATCTGGAATGCTAACTGGCCAATGAAAAGTGAAGCCAAATGGCCGCCCATGGAGGCCAATTCTGGACGTCAGTTTTAGTCCCCTACTCGGGCTTGTACGTCAGTTTTAGTCTCCCGCGCGACTGGTTACTTTTTTCTGAAAATTTTCCTTATTGAAAATACACACAAAACATGTCTTCAAAAGTTAGAAAGTCAAACCGAGTTATAGGTTATATATTTTCACGAAAATAAAAATTAAACTGAGTGACAGGTTGTATATTTTAACGAAAATAAATTACCAAACTAACGAGAAACCTGACTAAACGGTCCCGACAAGTTACTTGAGGAAACTACTAAGTGCACGTCCTTGTTTTTTTACCGTCAGTTTACCATCTTCAGACAATCTAAGACAGTTCTTAGGCCACACGGCAATAATGAATCCTTTTAAACACTCAAATATGTAAAACTGGTCCAGTAATATTTTGTTTTTGCAATTTTTTCATGGTTGTGAATGTTTTCGAAGCCGAACCAAACAAGAACTGAAGATTAAAGTCGTGTAAAGGACTGGAATTGACGTCCAAAATTTCCGTCCATGGGCGGCCCTCTTGGCTTCACTTTTTGCCCGAACAAATGACTGGGAGTTAGCGTTCCAGATATGGAAATCGAGTTCACTGGACGTGCAAAATTGCCCTCCATTGATGGCCATCTTGGCTTCACATTTCATTGGCCAGTTAGCATTCCAGATATGGAAATCGAGTTCACTGTATTGACCAAACCTTACTTAGGTCCTTATAGAAGCAAATCGATTTGGTCTCGTTCTTTTTTCTCATGTACGCATTTCTCAGACGTTGTTTACATCATTTGAACACTGAATTAAGTACAGTGAAACCTACATTTAGCGGACTTCCTCGGGGAATTGTTTAGTGTCCGTTTAATAGAGGTGTCCGCTCAATGGAGGTTCTCGTACCCAAACCTCTTGGATTCTAATTACAGTTAGACATGGTCTACACGCTTGCGTGTCTACACGATCACATCCACTTATTCTTACTAAAAACATTTTGATTTATTATCATCATCATACAGTTCTTTGGTTTTAAAGCACATACAACCGTATTAAGTATGAATGATCAGGTGGTGACTATGGAATTTGGGTAAAAATTATTCATCGCATGACAGCGAGGTTATACTTCCCAGTTTTTGAGATGAAATTAGACACGTAAGAAACCCGTCTAAAAAGGCCTGCTGTCGCACCTTGACATCTTGCGCAGTAAAATGTCTTCTGAACATCTGCTTGTTAAGCGATTTGGGCGAGGCAATCATGAGTACATGGCCGTTTGGTAGACTAAAATCAACGAGGAGTGTTTTCTGAAACTGGAGTCCAGTAACAAAACTGATAAAAATACGGTTACTGTTGTCAAGGCAGATGACAGCGATGCATCAACTGTATAGTGTTGCGTTCATTCCCACTGAAATGAGGGTTAACATGAAAGTTGGAGGTCGTATCCCTAAACGCATGGCAGTGTGGGTCAGTATAAGTTTCTTAAGCGTCCAACAAATATTGGCAAGGTTATCGTCAACGGAAAAAGGATAAACAGAGGTGCGGGTTATGGCTTGGTAAGTTTCTTGTCTGTATGAATTTCGTGGACATCGCTTTTCCTGCGATTGGATGAGAACTTTGATGTCGGACTCCGATGAAGGTTAACATTAACTCGAAAGAAATGTAGTTTATAAAACTATGCTAGAAACTATGCACTGACTGTACATGTTGCTGAACATTTTTTTACTGATTTCCGTCGTGAAACATCGAAAACAGGAAAGAGTCTTATTGAATTTCATTAACCTGGCGATTGCGCTGTAAGTTAAAGAAGAAAAAGCTCTTAGATACCAATGGATATGGAAAATTTTGTCCGCTTAATTATCGATCTAGGTGTCCGCGTCCGCTTAGTAGAGGTGTCCTGCCTAATAGAGGTGGTATCTGTATGATTAATTCGGGATTCAATTTGGAACTTTGAGAAATGTCCTCTTAATGGAGGACCGCTTATTACAGGTTTCACTGTAAATGATTTAAGACAGGGAAACGAAATTGCTTTCTTGGTGCTTGCGGCTGGTTTTGCTGTTCGGGGCCATCTTAGTAACTGGACAATTTATGAGTTGGAAGAGCAGTTCTCAAAGTTAGCTCCTTCGAATATGCACTGGCCAACACTTCACGTTTTGCAGCAAGGCTTTATCTTGGTTCTTTCTGATGAATATGAACAAAAAATGTAAGGGAACTCGCTGTCAGGACATTTGCTAAGCGTCTAAAACCCAGTTTACACTGTAACATTTTGGGCACGGCACGGCTAATTAGCCGTGCCGAGACCTACATATACAGAGGTACTCGGCACGGCTAAATTTTAGGAAGTCCGCACCGTTTACACTGTGAAAATCACCCGTGCCGTGCCCAAAAATAGTGGCACCCGTACCAACCTTTTAGCCGTGCCGTGCCCAAAATCTTAACAGTGTGAACGGGGTTTAAGTGTAAACGACATTCTTCGCTGAAGTTGAATAGATGCTGATCTGTATAAATCTCGAGACTTTTCACGTTCTGGCAACCACTTACCTGAGCTACACAGTCACAGGTACGTCTTATCAAGTAGCATCCAAATACAAGTTCTGCTAATGGAATTGTTTTGAGCAGCTTTCTAAAGTGGCTCCCCGACTTCATTCTTTCCTAAGGGAGACTTCTTATACCAAATATTATCGCCTGGATTTTGCTGGTGTTAAATGTTAAAGTAGAATGAAGATTCTGGTTCATTCATCTCTGCAGGACGATGGCTTTTGAATATTTTGTAATATTTAACTGGACAGCATTCATGGTCAATTGTTTAAGAAGTGGCATAAAACACTCATTGTCCCGAAGACTTGTCCAGGCTGTGACAGACTTTGGATGCTCTCTCCGCTTTCCTCGCAAGGGTTTCATTGCCTCATTCAAGATCATTTTCCCTATGAAATGTCGCCCCACTGAAGACGTCGGCATGTATTTCTGGCTCGAAACTAAAATGCAAGCCAAACAACCACCAGGAAACACTTTGCAAAGCTACTTGTTTTTCGTTACCAAACTATCTTTCGACGAAACAAGTGTCCGCTTCAGTCTTTCTCACTACTCGGGTGGCTTGTGGATGATGACCTTTACCGTATTCGACCAGTAATACTTTCATCAGGGTTTTGGAACCTCTTAAGAAAGTTTAAAGCCGTCTTCTTTCTGTAAATTTACCGTTGAACCTTTTGTGTCGAGGTGCCGCTGAGTGCTTAGTTGAAAATACGAAAGAGTTGCAGGTTTGTTCGCCATTTTTCTTTTTTACGGAGGTTTTAGCGTGGAAAAAGTACGTCCTCTACTTTCCTCTTCTCGTTCTTCTTTCGACAAAACTTGCACAAGGTTTCCTTGTCACATTTTGTTGTATGTTTTGTATTTTTGGATATTGGTCAGTAATAAAAATGCAGAACTCGTTCATGTTTTCTTTGTTCATTTCGTCGGTTTCGTAATTCTTTTCATCTTCGTCACCGAGGTCTTGCACTTCCGGATGAATACTTAACATAAATCTTTATCATAGCACATCTTAAACATTTGTAACCAACTTTGAGATAATGTATAATTTATCAATTTTTTAAGTAAAAAAAAAATATCAAAAAAATTTTTAGTGATGAGATGTCCGTTATGCTGTTATCCGACTTATAACCTATAAGAATGCTCTACTTTTAAGACGGAATGTCTGGCCACTTAATAAAAAATCTTTCTTTAAGAGAAAGTGAGTGAGAAGTTTGATTGGAAAACGACACGAAATACCATAAGCTCGCAACTAATGCAGGGTCGTGATACTGTCATCCATTGCTTAATAATTTGTGAGAATGGATCTCTTAGCATTTGTTAAGCCGTTAGAGGTTATTCTCACCGAACGTTTTGTTTTAATAAAACAGAATTGAAATTTTTAACGTAAATATGACGATAAGCAGTTTAAATATAAAATAATTTTCAATTTGGATTGTTTTTTATTTTTTTACCAGTTAGAGTGTGGGGTTTTTTTTATTGCATTCACTCTTCCAGTTACAGTAAGAACGATTTGTCTCTGACAATTTTGAAAAGTTATCAATCTTACTCGGATTGTCGAGAGATATATTGGAAGGGTGGGCGAGGGTTTGTTGCGTATACGTATTTCTAGTAAACGTACTAAGCAATCAACAACCTGTGCATGCGACATAGTGGAAACGGCATAGTGTCTAGAGTCGTTTGGGAGACTGTGAAAGAATTTTTACGACTTAAAATACGATAGAAATCTGGCAGAAATTAGCCTGTAATCATTCCATTTATGGTGTTTTATAAAATGTGATTAAATTGAAAACAGCCAAGAACATCGTCAAGGATAACTTTGTGATAGCAACCTCCCGCTCTATTAATAAATTTCATGTAACACTGATCTTATTGATGACGTGAAACGTTTTTTAGCAAAACAGACCTGAGCCTGACGCTGCCGATGCTATGGCTGTAGGAACAGATCCAACGTCGCTCGTTGCAGAAATTCGATACAATACCGTGCCACAAGTAAGAAATGTGTTAGGAAACATATTACGCCTGAAATATATAACACGAGTTTTCTAAAGTGTGGAGATTTCCTGCTTTAACAATTTATCTAAATGAGCTTAAAACTAAAATGTTTTCGTATTGAGCTATATAACGTTTTAAGTTCCACAAATTCTTCAGTAGTTTTTGTATTTGGATAAATATTTTTTGTTTTCCTTTTTCAGGATTTCATAATTAAGCTGCCCGGAATAAATTCTAAAAACTGCAAGTATGTTCAAGAACATTACTTATAAATATTTTCACAAGCAAGCGTTCTTCTTCTGTTCTCTCTGATGCACGTGGATGCGTGACGTCGACTAGGCTCATTTTCGAATTGCTATATATAAAAAATTCTTAATTTATCCTTGCAAATTTATTATTTTTTTAAAGGAACAAAGATATCGAAACAGATTGCTATAAAGTAGAACAAGCATGTTGCTACTGAGCTTAAAAACATACAGAAAACTTTTTTATTACAAGCTTTTGGTCACCTGGTCATGCTTATTTTTAATTTTAGGTCCGTGATGAGCAAAGCGAAAAATGTTCATGAACTGAGTCAGATGTCCAAAGATCACTTAGAAGAAATTTTAGGAAACTCTAACAATGCAAAATTACTGTGGGAATTCTTCCATAATGACCCCAAACCCAACGTGGAAAGATAATGGTATTTAAACTTTTCACCACAAGGGTAGATCTATACATACAGGGTATATATTAAATATTTTGAAATATATTTAAATCGCCGGACGAGATAGACAAATACGTCAAAGTGTACGTAATCAACCCGACGTTCAACTTCGTTATTTCTCTGGGTTTTTTTCGGGGCCGCTATGTTCCTAGCAAAGACTTTCGTTGATCAGTACTTACTGGGGAGTAGTATTTACACTACATGAAGAGAAACTTTCATGATTACTTAAATTATACTACCAAAGTCGAACGACGCTCATTTGGTAGAGCCGCTGTCTGGTAACACGGAACATGAAAGCTAGGATCTCGCTCAATTCAACTCCATTATTTGAGCTGATTTTCGCAACGTAAGTTCATCATAAAATTTTCTCTTCATGTTACCGTGAGGATGTTTCTGAAATATATACCACTAACAGCTTTTACGAGGATGCTTGCCTGACAAATATGGTGTTATCCGGAAATTTGAGAACACAAACATTAAAGGTAGCGAGTTGAGTGTCTGGTATTTTAAATATTCTGTTAATGTGCTGTACATACGTTCTTGCGAACGTAAGATAACATCGCGGATGAAAGCAGGTGGGACACCATTAAAACAAAGCCAAGATTAATTTTAAAACCAGAGGTTACCAACGTCCTAAGCGTTCCTGTAACATTCTGAATCCTGGAATAACCAAGTGTAATATTGTTTCAATACTTTTTAATGTAAGGGATTGAACTAAAAATTACTATTATTATAGTCATTAAACTGAAAAAATCTGTTATCTGATTGGTTGAGAGCAGCGTGATTTCCTGTTGATTCAGTGCAAATTTGTAATTCGGTGCATAAATGTGAAGTTCAGTGCAATTTCAGGGTTTTTATTGGAAACCAAATAAAATTTCCCGCTCAATTCAAAAATGGCTACAAAACAAAGTGAAGAAAACGAGCTACCTTTTCCCCCAGCGAATGATGAAACGACTATTTATGAGTTCATAAATAAATATGAGAATTTTGCGAATTCTATTATCTACATTTGTACGGCTTCGTTGACAACATACTCGCATTTGCAGTGCACATATTTTTTAATGCATTCTTTTTTTCAGTTTAATGATTAACGAAGAATCGGCTGGTTTTTTAGTGCAATTAACGATAAATACCACTCTTAATATTTCAAATTTCACCAAATTGCACTCGCCTTGCAGGCTCGTGCAATTTTGGTAAAATTGTGAAATATTACTCATGGTATTTATCGTTAATTGCACCAAAAACCAGACAATTACCTGTACTTATTATTATTATTATTATTATTATTATTAATTTAAATTTTATTTAACAGTCGCGCTCGCCGATTAACAGTTAAACAACGAACCTTATGGGAACTCGACCTTGTTCTTGGCTTTATACTCCACGCCAAGTTCTCTGTCATGATTTTGCTATGTGGAGATGTCATGATTTTGCTATGTGGACTGAAACTCTGCATTCTGGATATACTATCCTTAAAAACTCTCACCATAACTGGGATGAAATCACCATGCTTCTTTGCCTCTAACTCACACGGTTTCTTTCTTAGTTCCAGCTCGTACCTTTTGTCTCTTGCAGCATTTGATTTCATTTCCTCCAGAAGTTTTCTTCATCGTTGTCATTTCATTGTCATTTTTCCTTTTCTGTGTCTGCCAGCCCTTCCATGGTTTTGTTTCTTATTTCGCGAGCATTTTGTGTTTTCTTTCTGTCTGCCACCTTATTCTTTCTCCTGTATATCTTCTGCTGCATCTTCCTTTTCTATAATCTCTTCTAACAAGGTCTCAAGCTCTGACGTATCTGTATGGATCCCACTGGGTTTGGCTTTAAACTTCAATATTTTTTTTCAGTTTTTGCCCGAGGCGACTCTACCGTTCATGAGTAGCGCTTTGATCAACTTTAAAGCAGGGATTTTGAATACTGGACAAAATGTCTGCTATCTCGGTCCATTTCGCAACCCTCCGAATTATCTTTGCTTCTTTCCAGTGAATGGATCTACCACCAAAATCTCTCTGGACATGTCCAGAGCATAACCATTGGCATAAGGACAAAATAAAAGGCAAAACAAATGAATGAAATCAAACCTGCAACATAAGAATCGTCGTAGTCATTAGCATAAGATAGTCCAAGCATAAGACAAGAGCGAACAAAAGACGAAACAAAGAAAAATTTTTATTGTTTTATCTTTGCAAGTTCCTGAGGAGATATCATGCTTTGTTTTCGTATTGATCTTGTCCTTATGCTTATGTCGCGTTTACTATTTCCACCAGTGTTTGACTAAATATTCGAGAATTCATTGCATTTTAAGATTAAAATTGAAAGGTTAAACATGTGTACTTTAAATTCGACGAACAATCGGCATGACAAGACAGCTATACTTCAGGGGTAAAATGAAGTCCCCAAATCATCATTAATTTTTCAAAATTTGAAAGTAATGTTGCAAGAAATTTAGCAAATCATTAGGGGATGATGAATTCTCCCGCTTCCGACGATCTACTTTTTTGACTGTATGTGCGACAAGTCGCAGTACTTGCATCGTTCGAGTTTACAATTTGCATCGACACAAAAGTAAAGACAAAGTTCCACGATAAATCCAGCTGTACATAATGAACAAAAAGGTAATTATACGATATTTTCGAAGATTTGTTTTCTTTGTTTGAGATTTGGGGAGTTCGTTTCCTTTGTTTGGCGAAAAAGCCGTTTACACTCGCAATTTTGTGCTTCGCGATTGACATGTTGGCGTAGAGCACCGAGGACAAAATGGAGGGGGAAAAAAGCAAACATCTTACTGCATGGACTGTAACGGGTTTATTGTATGCACCAGGACAGTCGCTAAGTGCAAAATCGCTCATGTGAACAGGCTTTTAAGCTCAGGGATAAAAGTTCTGAAACTATTCTGTTAAAACGTGGTCCAAGTAAATTAAAATCAGTTTAAATATGAATGAATGAATGAATGACTTTAAGTGTCAATGGTATTGAGCTTTGGAAAACTAATTGGGAACACTATACAAAATTCTATGTAAATTAAATAAAAAAAAATAGATATATCATTTAAAAAAGTTCGTTGCAAATAAAAAGGAAAAAAAAATTAAAAAGTAAGAATTTAATGGATATATATAATATAAAATCCTTAAAAATCTTTACTATCATCATTACCAATAATTACTTGTAATGATGATATCCCAATAAATAGGGGATAAAATAAAAATTAAAAAATTATGATTTGGAAAAAAGTATCCTAACAGCATAGGTGACAGTTGTCTATCAAAAGTGTTAGGTCTTTCTTCTTAGTGCTGTCTCTGAAGATTTTGACATGTTTTACTCCTGTCAGCTGGTTCTAGTTTACTACAAAGATAGGGTCCAAAATAACACAGAGAGTGCTTTCAGTAGTGTGCAGTTCGGAATCGTGGAATTTTGAAGTCATATAAATTGTTTATTCCTTTACCAAATAGTCAGTTAAAGGGATTTGTGATTGAAAAATGTGGAAAAAAATACGTTGAGCGCCCGCGTCGCAACACTTTGTTTGAAGTCACAGTAACTTCACCAGTGACGGAACAACTCGCAATGTAGGACGGGGCAGTTGACACTGCTGTAAGATTATATCTAGCACCCAGTGGTCGTTGCACTCCCTTCGTGGATATTAAGGTCCCTAATGTGGTGTAAAAACGGTTCCTGAACACTATATATATATATATATATATATATATATATATATAATATCTTCACGAGCCCGCTCAACAAAGTTTAAAACGTCATATAAACATCATAAAAACTTTATTAAAAAAGAAGAAAAATCCACAACTTACGTTTCGGGGACCGGCCCCTTCTTCAGCAGCTCACAGTTAAAGAATAGAGTCCTTATATACCATATCTTTCTTCCTTAATTTGAAAACATCTTCTGAATCGCAAATTCTTTTCAATCTCAGCGCCTGACCATATGGAATGGCTTTTTTAACATGCTGAGGATGGCACGATTTAAAATTCAAGTACTGATGTGTATCCGTCGGTTTATGATACACATCAGTACTGAAAATTCCACCATTATATCAAAAGTAGGGAGAATGAATTAAAAGGTTTTTTGTGGAAAAGGGGTTATGAGAGGGGTTTTGTTGATAAGCAGATCGGTAGAGTGAACGGTCTTGATCGAGAAGTCTTGCTTAAAGGGACGGGAAAGAGAAATTCAGATAGGTCTGATAGATTGGTTTTGACTTTTGACTTTCATCCTGCACTTCAGGTAGTGCATAATATTCTTCGAGAATTGCAAATTTTGGTTGAATCGGTACCTGTACTTAAAAAGCTTTTGCCGATTGCTCCGAGGTTAAGCTTTAGGAGAGCGAAGAATTTGAAGGATATTTTGGTGAGGGCTAAAATGCAGATCATGGAGGAGGGGTCCAAGGGAATGTTTTGCTGTGGAAAGGCCAGATGTAAAGTTTGTAAATTTGTTGAAACTGGATCGACCTTTATGGGTAATGTTGAGAAGCGGTCTTTTCATATCAATCATTCCTTTGATTGTGACTCTCAAGGAGTGGTATATTTAATAACATGCAAGAGATGTAGCAAACAATATGTGGGGAGCACAATAACACCATTTAGGCTAAGGTTCAATAACCATAAGAGCTCATTGAGACGATATGAAAGGGGACAAAGGGGAATTTGTGGGGAACACCTGTATGCACATTTTTTTGATAATGAGCATATAGGTATGAAAGATTTATCGGTTAAAATAATTGATGTTACCGATGTTAGGGATCCAACAGCAAGGGAAGGTTTTTGGATTGAAAAATTAAAATGTTATACTCCTCTGGGATTGAATGTAATGGAAGTTTGAAATTTATGTAAATTTAAGGAAGAACGATAAGGTATATAAGGACTCTATTCTTTAACTGTGAGCTGCTGAAGAAGGGGCCGGTCCCCGAAACGTAAGTTGTGGATTTTTCTTCTTTTTTAATAAAGTTTTTATGATGTTTATATATATATATATATATATATGTATATATATATATGGGCAAAATTAATGTATATTGTTGTGATTTCCTCACGTAGGGACGCCACCATTCTAACCAGAAATTTGTAAAATTATAAACATATATTGCGGAAAGTGACTCTGATACCCTTAAAGCGCCTTGTACGCCGAACTGAGCAACATCGCGATATTTTCAACCAGAATTTGTGAAAGAAGCTAAGCAATTAATTTGCACGTATTGGCAGATCGTAACAATATTTGAATACGATGAAATTTGGGAAAAACTGGATGCCTCAAACAGTCAATCTTTGATATTTTATCCATATGAATCTACCGAAATTTATGTAATATATACACGGGAAGGAGTGTTTCATCAGATATCCAAACACCGAGAAGTGAGTTGAAAAACGAGGCGATAGTCGAGTTTTTTAATCAACTTCGCGGTGTTTGGATATCTGATGAAACATGACTTACGAGTGTACAATATAGCATCTCAAACTCAAAGAGAAAATCGGGTTTAAAGTTGTCGAAATTTTATGCTGATTAAAATCAGATATCCAAACTACTTCTCGGTACTATTTCCTTTGTGTTTTGCTCATGAATTGTTAATTAGTTTGAGATACGACATGTAAGGTATGTAACGATGATAGGTTGTTAGAAATACAAATGAAATTACTAGTGATGTCCATCTTCAGGACAAACATTTGTCACGAAGATGTCGATACAGTCTTTCACGAGTTCATCATCTGAAAAGGGTTTTGGCTACTTAGTAATGTGCTCTATCACTAGAAAACTGCTCTTGAATGCCGATATGGATTCTGTATCGAATGCTGAAAAGCACTGTTCCATCATGCGATAACCGATACGGTTGACGAACGTTTCGTTTCCAGAATGAATATTTGGCATTTGCACTCGATCACATGAAATGGAATTTATACAGGTATATGATGAAGAAAATGTTCAGGTGTCGGAGTATTGTTAAACCAACCGCGATCAGTTGTGAAAATTGTAAGTGCTGACCTTCTGTGTGGGAATCGAACCCGCAAGCGTACGAATGTAAAGCGGCGCCCCGACGAAGTGAGCTATAAAATGTCTATTTCATACTTAAGTATAGATGAGAGTAAATTCGTGTTGAAGTACCGGTACTTGAAGCATGGTCAAAGTAAATTATCGTAGTCTAGCCAGAGGAAGTTAAATTCAGACTTTATGCGCCTAAGAATTATGAAGTTATCGACAAGGTAAACCATCAGATGGACTTAATCGGTCTAAACAGTCAGATCACTGCATTGACAGGAAAATATACGATTTCTACGCTCCCAAACAAATCTACGACTGGAATGATTTCTATTTCGACCCTCCCGAATCAGAATTTGACTGTGGAAAGATGGCCTGAAGATATGCCGGAGTATCTGCTCGAAGCATAGAGAAGCATTCAACGATATCATATCAAAAAAGATGTTGAACGCAAAGTGAGTGCTGGGCAGACGAGAAATATACTGATTAATCTCTCGCATACTTTCAGCGATGGACAGATGCTTTGTAACCAGGAGCTGGCCGACTTGTTGAACCGAGTTGAAAATCTAAAGTGTCGTATGTATCTATCCGACAAATAGGAATTCATTCAGGGGGATTTCAGAAGGCAAAGGTGAACAGTGGGAGAACCACCTCCCTACTGATATGAAAGATGTCCAGTGGACCAAAGGTGTACCTGGTTTCACTCCGCTTGGAGATGGCAGTACTGCAGGTAACCCAGAAACTGGTGATGGAAGTGGACCAGGGACAAGAGACTCCAATGGCGGATCTGGGACTGGTGGTCCCAGTGGTCCAACACCCGCAGGAGGGATACTTGCAGCGGGAACCGTTGGAGGAGGCTCTATGTTGCTACAAATTCTGTCATTCTTTGGAGTCGTGGCCGCCGTTGATGGAGCTGTGGCTTTGTTAGTTTGGATTCTGTCGTTCAAAGATCAGAAAAATCGAACTACTTCTTCCAAAAAGTCTTCAAAGTCTTCAAGAACCGCAATAGAAATACACAAGAGACACATGTATCAAGTTACTAGTGGCAGGGGATCAACGCCAAAAACCATTGCTTCCTCCCATAGTAAAAATAATATCCAACTCGCCTGAGAGGAAAGATGTCATCTGTGAGATCGAACATCAAGCAGAGCTTGGGCACAATATGTTAACTGTGGAATCTCACGTGTGCATTTCCTTAGATTCCATCTTCACGAATCTGTACTATGAAACAATCTTGTTGTTCATTTAGCTTGTATCGCGGTTTGTCGACACATTGATCACAATGGCAACGAACAAAGCTTGCGAACAGAATCGTATCGTTGGGACCCATGTTGCCCTAATAGCTTTTTCTTTAATAGGACAGCGTCTCCTTCAGCTTGCATTTCTCAGTATTTTCAGTGGTCCCCTCAAGTTGACCTTGAACGTGTGCGTGGTTACCATGGCAATATGGTTTGTGCATCAGTTTGCTGGCTCCTGTCCGCGTGCGTCGTCTGCTGTAGGCTACGTTAACAACATTCTCTGGGAGAGCACTGAAAGAGACAACGTGCCAACAACACTGAGAACTCATTCTTCCAAAGCGCGCGGCAGTTACGTTGGTAACTATAGTTCTTTTAATCTCTCAACGAGATTTTTGAAGTCAACAAGCATCGCAAGCAGCCTCTTTACAGGTCCAGCTTTGCCGTTTACCCCACTCACAGTCTTTGTGAAAATATTCAAGTTTGTGGGCCTCCTTGGCAAATTTACGAGAACGATACCTCTTGCACTTGCGGTTCTGCTGTTCATATTTGTTGTTGAAATGGCGTGGCCCAGTTGGGTTAGACCAATGACTTACTGCTTCAAAAAACATTACAACGGGTTTAGTATTAATGGCATTTTTGACAGACTTTGGAAAGAAAATAAAACATTCATCGATTTGAGGCCTGAGAGGAAATGAAATTTTACGGAGTTCTGGGATGTTCTCGATTTTTCTACATTTATCAGTAGTTCTTGGGGTTTTAGAACATACTGTATACTAGTTTTTTTAGTTGTGATTTAAAATATTGAAATGCAAATTTTCAATGAAATTTTCAACAAATCTGTAATTCATAGCCTTTAAGAACATCTTCCCATTAAGCAATTTTTCTCGTACGGAAAATCTGTTTATTTTTCTTTTTTAAAAAGCTGTAAACAGCTTGTCATATCAAAATTGACTTCCCAAGGCAAAACTATACGTTTGTACATTTTTGTTCAGCAATACTACATTATTCATTATTCGTTGTAACTCCATATTTGTTGGTTCAAATGTTTGGACGAAAGAATCTTACGATTTAAACCTTTTATTGTTTTGTAAAAAGTGGGAACAATTTATGTTGGCCCACTGAAAAGTTTTCTTTAAACTTTGACCTTGCTGAACATTTTTTTTTGATTGGTATTCGGTGAGAAGTCAGCAACTCCAAAAATCTTTTTTTTGGGAAGAACAGAAAAATCTTACGTTTTTTCTGTGCACCTCAAACTTCCCAAATGCATCCTTAACTCAAAGGACCACGCTAAATCATCAACCATTTCTTTATTGTGGGACTAATTGATTCATAGTGTACTCTACTCCGTAATGCCAGTATTTTGCTTTCACGACGTTTGTTCGACAGCTTTAATTTCGGTCCCCTTTAAACTTTTCGTGTTTTTATTGACTTCCTGAGCGAGTTTCAGGTTGAAGCAAGATTGTTACGAATCTAAATCAAAAAAATTTAGAAGAGCAAAGTGACCTTTTTTAGCGCAATCACCGCCATGGCTCTTCACTATGCGACAATTCGCATATTAAAATTCAGATAGTTTTTGGTTGTTTTCTCATCTGCTGTTGCATATCAAGTGTAGCTTAGCTAGCATGGTATATCAAAGACGAACTACGATTTGTGTATCTTTGTACTTTGATTTTCTGCACTTTTACGACAGTTGTCCAAGTGTTCTTCGCGTGTTGTTCGACTGTTGATGTGTCCAAAGATTAAACTGGTTTTGGATGGTATTTTTTCACTAGTTATTTCTTAATATTTAACATGTCATAAATTTCACCCCAACAGCAGTAAAAATTTCTATACATCTTGGTCAGTTATATGCTTGACTGAACTGTAAATATTGGATGCCAACATTTAGGACAGATTTGAGGACGTGCGTCTCCAACATTAATACGAATTCTTGTACCCTTAAATTGTCAAAACGTCCAACTCAATAGTTCCTAAATATTACTTTATTCTGCGAGTTTGGATAACCCTTGTGGTGGTGCAGGGTTTTTAGAGGGGTCGTGACCTCAGGCCTCCGGGCAGTTACTCCACAGTTTACTTTAAAGAGATCACCTATTTCGCTCTTCACCAGAAACCGTCAGCTTTAAATTTGCTAATAGTTGGTCAAATTATTTTCATTGGCCTACACACAAATAAAAATTCGAATAATTTCCATGAATGGTAAGCCTATTGGTCTGTCTGTAAAAAAACAGGGATAGTGGAGGGACTCATAAAGTTAATGATGATAACAGATGTAACAGACCTATAATAATATTGCTGAACCATTAAGCCCTTCGTAAACAGACCATTTTCTTAAAGTTATGCAGGTATCAGTGTTGATGGGCCAAACAAACAGAAACACGGTGTAAAGTGAAAAAAATAACACTTTCTGAAGATGTGAGCTCCAAAAATTATTTCTATAACTTTGAAGTTGATACCGTCGGAAGTGGATTAATTTCTGTAATTTTCCGCCAACAGATTTTGTGCGCGTGAGTCGTTAATATTGTGTACGCACGCCTTTAAAAATGGTTGACTGTTGGAAACGAACTTTATCTGCTGATCACTCAAAATGAAATAATTTTAAGATTGTTTTGATTATTTCTTTCTTCAGTTCTTAGTTTATTTCAATGTTGTAGTAAATCTAATCTTAATTATAATGTACAAATAAGTATACAGCTTACTGATCAAATTGCTTTTCTAAACGACAGGAATACTGTGTTCACACTTTTTCATTCTGTCTGTCTGTCTGTCTCATTCAACCTGTTGTCGGTCTGTAGAAAAGATAAGCTCTTCATTTCGAGGATGGTTTGACGGACAGTTGAATATTGCAAAAATTTGACCTGCTATTCAGTTAGTAATAAACTATGTTCTTAAATATATTAAGCTAAGTCTTTGAACAATGTCTGACAGGTAACGTCTTAATAATATGAAAATCGGCCGAAGGTCTAACTAACAACGTGTAGCAAACAACGCTGATCATCATACTCGAACTTGCGAAGGGTATCAAACCGCGTCTAACAAAAATGTTTGACAAATGAAAATTGAAAATTAACGTTTCTATGCTAACAATGTACTCCACTGAAATTTACATGTTGACAAAAGCTTGGCTACCAAGCGTTAAAACTATACAAATTTTAAATAAACGTTTTTAAGATCATTATAACATTAGAGATCTCTGATAAGGTAACAGGATGCTTGACTAAAACATTTTACAACCTTCATTTTGAGGATGAACTGAAGTCTAGTTATCTTTTTCATCGATATAATATTTCACCCTGGAAATCTCAGGAGATATTCTTCAGGAAATGTTGCTCATTCGATCCTTCCAATTTAAGGATGAATTTTTCCTTTATTGTTGAACGGTCTCGCTCCGAGGGATGTTCCACGATCTCTTTTAAAGCAATGTTTGGGACTTTTGATACCAATTCACGGCGTGTCTTGCAATGTCCGACGCCAAACGCGCAAAAATTCCAAACTTTAATTTCAAGCCGTCAATGCGTTGTCTCTTACCAAATATAGTGACATCAAGTCTTGTGTTAACGTAGATGTCACCTATATCATCCGGTCTTAAATGCGTGTCGAAAGTAATACCATGAACACGAAATACGTCACTAGTGAAAATGGCCTTGGCTTGGTATACCCAAAACAAACCTCTCTTGATGTCGTCAACTGTTCTTTTTGATTGATCAAATGACTTGCAAGGGTGGTTTTCTGCAGTAGAGTTCTTGCAGACAAATTTGCAGTCTTCAGGTTCAAAATCACAATTATCTCTTAGCAAACGTTGACAGAAGTGTTTCGCTGATCTTTTGCCATATGTTCGTCTCTCTTCTCCGTTCAAGCCAATTTTGCAAGAATAGAGCTTTCTTTGACATGTAGAAGACCGCAAACATGCGTTACATATTTTCTTGGTTTCCAAGTGACACTCCGATCTCAAAGTGTTTGCTTCTCCTTTGGCAGTTAGAAGTTTTTGCTGCTCATTCTTTAGAATTGCAATGACATGTTTCGAAGCTGCATGAGTGAGCTACAAGGTTGAAAAAAAAAGTGAAAAACTTCATTAGTAGTTTTAAAGTGTGTAGTTTATTAGGAATCCGATTTTTTGTTAAAAAGAGCTCGCTTCTGAAACCAAAATAAGGAACTTGCATCTATCCAGTTATTTCCCTGAGTAGTCAAAGAAATACGTGCAGCTTTGTACTTCTGCAGTCCTGCATAATCGCATGTAAAATACAATCGATTAATATTGATTATTAACCGAGTGTGAGGTCTGTATGGGAAAGTATTTGTCCGAGGTTTTCGTACAGACTGAGCGACGAAGGCGCAGGGTCTGTGCCTACAAAACCGAGGGCAAATACTTTCCCGTACAGACCGAACAAACGAAGTTAATAAGGAATTTATTATATGGCTTTTGGTTCCTTCCTTCATCGCTTTTAATTAACAAACTTTTTAGTTCCTCAGCGACTTTGGTTTACTTGCTTGTTTTTTACCAGTAACTTGGTATTTTTGAATCAATTCATCTAGTTTTCTTCTTAAAATTATTTTTGAGAAGACTCAGGTAATTTTTTGGTGGATTATCATTGTAAATCTTTGTTTGAATCTGGTTTGTTTGAGTTCAAATCAATTCGGAAATTTTCCCGCCAAAACTTGCCGGTCTGTACAAAAAACTTATTGCACGACTAGGCAGCCAATCAGCGTGCGTTATTTTGCGTACAGGCTTGACAGCAAGCTCGGCCATATACAGAATAATATGAATCAAATCAGAAGATAGTTCGGACATGTAGTAATTTAATACCTTGGCAAGTCCCCCAATGAAGACCACTTTCGCTTTGAAGTGTGTTCTGCTCAGATCCTCACTGTAATTGGCCATTACGTTGATTCGAACTTTAAATGTCTTGAAAATACTCGTCACCAAACGAATCATGAAATGTCTTCGTGTCATGAGTATTCTTACTTCATCGAAAATTCCGAATATACGTGTATAGCCGTCTATGTAAGCCTGTATGGGGAGAATGTAGAGAATATACGATTAGAGTCCGCGAGAAATGTAAAACTAATGTAAAAATATAACCAAGTTTACGCCGTTGGAATACCGACAATCTCTTCTGCTTAGGAGGACATGTAAGAGAGGGAACAGCTCGTGTAAGTCCCAGTACCATCCTAATACCTCTTAGCTATCATTATATCAGCAACACCTTTTCTAATACTGCACGCAGAGTGTTACTTGGAATTACTTGAATGATTGAACAGTGATTCTCAGCAGATTATCAACAATGAATGCATAATGAGATATATCTAATCCAAAGCCAATACAAAAACCAGTTCCATATAAAATAGTAACGACGATTTTGGCTAACAACGATCAACTACCCCAGAGTAATAGTTTCACTCTCCGTCATTTCTTCGACGAATGGAAAGCGTGTTCCCTAACCCGATTGCCGACGCACTTGATTGTAATCTAAAAATAACTTGAGGGTAATTTGGACAAATCAACAATGTATGGGCATTCCCTGTCTCACATTTTATGCTCCCTTTCGTCTGCAGAAATTTAAGCTGTTGGCAAGAACGAATGTAAATCTCGTAAATCTAGATGTGTTTTTTCATAAGTTTACACTAAACACTTAGAAAATTACTTGAGTGTCTCTGTGCTGTGATAGAAACCTAGTGAATTCTGGGATTTTTCCAGTTAAAATGGAGTCATTCACGTTTCTCTCACAGTATAGAGACACGAAAGCTATTTTCTATTTGTTTTATAAAATAATCAAGATTTTTTTCGAGTGTTTGAGGCGTGATCTATGTATCAGTACTCTAATACAAAATGAAAATGACGTCAGCGTGTCTCTGTACTCTAAGAGAAAAGGAGGCTCGTCCCATTAGAGCGTGCGTAGGATGTGTGTTATTTTATAAATTGGTCTAAATGGTGTGCCTTTTTTAAAGGATTGTTTTTTAAATAGAGAATGCCAAACAGGGTTCTCAACATATATTTGTACCAATAATGATCTTCGCTTGCTCTTTCTTAATTGTTAATTTCTTCACTGACCTTGATGTAAGGCTTGGGAGAAAACCGAGTTTCCAGATACAACTTTGGTCCGTGTTTGCGGTCGTGCCGTGATCTGTACAGCGGTGTCACTCCACCAAGCTTAATTGGACCTTCATTACCGTTTACAACTGCATCAACTATGAACTAAAAATTAATGAAAAATAGAAAAATTTTAAAAGATTTTAGTTGGGAATCTATGTGTATCCACAGAAGAATATGTACCTCGGCAAAGCCGATCGCAAAATACTCTAGTCGTTTCAAATTGTTGTATCAAATCATATCTGTAAGTACGTGTTTTACCAGCACTTGTTGTTTTCAATGGCAAATTCGAATTTAAGATATTCTAGTTTGGCTGAAATAAGGCATAGTGGAATTACAAACGAAAGTAAGGATGTAGATAAATAGAACCGAAATCACTATTAACTCATGTTATCCCTTGTACTATGACATGCTAGGGGCTAGCAGACGATATTGCACCGTTTTATCTAAACTTTAATCATTGACGAGTTAGAACTGCGTACTTATCGGTACTTCATGGTCTCCGCTAACAAAAAAGATCCCGTCTATACAAGGCTTCCGAACTTTGGAATGAGAACAGACGGATATCTCTTACCTCGTTTGGTTTGAGATTTACAGCGCAGTCACTTTCGAAACCGAGTACTCTGATCTTTCCTTTCATTGTAAACCCAGGTTTAATCAAAGGACCTCCAATTGACTTTAAATTGTGGGTTTGTTTTGCGAAGGCAATCTAAAATTTGAAGAAATAAAATACCACGGTTCTGAAGCATTTCTCGTGTAGAATAATAAACAGACACACTGGCTCACAAGCGTTTTGTTTTTCATTACACACACGAATTCGTATTAGTACGAGCTAGGAAAATGAAGCTCTTGTGAGAGTACCATGGAAAAACCCTCAGAAACGATATCCTTTTGTCATAATGCTTTCCCGTCTTGGGTGAACTAACTTAACTTAGTTTACCATTTGCATAAATCTGAGAAATCAGGCTTTTTCATTGACTGAAAGTAAGGGATAATAATTATGTACTCATTTTCCTAACATACCTCCAACCCTTCTGGAAATCCAATGGTTCCTATTGGAGCCGGTAAAATATATCGCAGTCCATGGACACGTAAGAGGTCTTGAATAGTAAATCGAGATATTACACCTTGGAAATATTGTTCGGTGGTTTCATCAGACATACCAATGTATGCCGTTCCAGTTATGCAATCACTCTAAATGAATGACGAGTGAAAAGTGTTAGTGTCGTGGAAGTAATACCATCCAAAATAATTTTCATCAATTACAGTAGACATCACAGTATTGTACTTAACAAGGGAGTTGAAACTACCGTAACTATAGTCTATCCACTTTTCATCATGCACATGCAGCCACTTGCCTATTCAGGGGAACAACTACAGGGAGGTTGGGGGTGGCACGACCCTTGGCCTTTTTGTGTGAAATCTTAGATGTGCCCTATTAGTGGCAACTTTATTTCTCAAAACCTCGTAGATCTAGTTTACTCGAAATTATCAAAATCGCTCCGGAGGGTGTCTTGATTCTACCATACAACCCCTGACCTCTAAAATTCCTGGTTGCGCCCCTGCTATTGGCCAATACATAAATGAAAGTTCTCGTTCGAGCTCTTCAAAACCAGTCCGACATAAAGCTGTAAGCCATGCTTCATACAAGTGGCCGCTGGGAGCCACTCCTTTCTGTTGTGCACTTCTATACCAATCAAGCCATCATCAATTGCTGATAAAAAGTCTTTTTTACGATACCCGTTTACAACTTCAACTTAAACGTAGCAGATTTTATAGTTCGTCAAAAATAATTTACCTCATAACCATATTTACAATGTAAACCAATTTCAAAATCAGCTCTTGTTTCGAGTTTGTTCGGGAAATATGGCTTCATCACTCTAATGGAAAACCTGCAATGAAATGCTGAAATATTGGATACGCTTATCTTGTAGCTATGTTTCCTTAGTGTCAGTGGAAACTACGGTAATTAAAAACAACAACAACCACAACAATGACAAAAATAACAACGACAACAATGACAATAGCAGTTACAACAACAGTAAAAGGAACCGATTAACAGCAGCAATCACAACAGCGACAAGAACAACCATGACAACTACAACAACAACAACAACAATAACATCAACAGCAGAAATAGCGGCAACAATGACAGCAGAAGCAACAACGTTGACAGCATAAGAACGATTACTTGCTTAGTATTGACATTGAAAGTGGCGGCAAAATTATTAACAAACTAAGAAAGACAGCTACAGCAGACAATGGCTTCATGTGGCCAAGTTTTAATTTTATATATCATACATTGCCTTACCCAGCCTGCATCCGTTTAATGGTAAGTTGAGGATAACCAAATGCCTTCTTCCAAACAGCATTTGTCTTCATCCTCCCTTCTAGCTGACGTCCACCTCCATTATAGAAAAAGGTTCCAGTAAATACTAACTTGTCGCTCTTCTTTTTTGAAACAAAAACATCTCCGTCCACTCTGTAAGCCAAATGTGGACGAAATCCAAAAGTTACACCTGTTCCGTTGAACGCCTTGAGAAAAAAACAGAAACGATTATAAAGAACAATACTATACTTGATAAAGCCAAACAAAACCAAACAAAAACAACTATGAAAAACAAAACGAAACCAACATGAAAAAAGAAAGAAATACAAAGCAATATAAAAATAAAAACAAATAATGCAAAAAAAACTTTGATCTAGTTTGGTGTTACACAGTGCTCTGATGTCAATCTTGCTGTATCAGCGCTGTGATGTTGAAATCTAGACTATGATCGGATCAAGATTGGTCAACGATAATTTAAATAAAGTAATTTTTATTATATGCGTGATGATACCAAATATTGTACCTTCAATTCTATTTCAACTTTCTCAACAGGTAGGTGGTTCTTCATTGCTGGATTTTGAATGGAAGCCTTAAAGTGAAGCCACTGCCAATTTGTCTGACCAGTCAGCGTGAAATCTACGTCCTTTCCAAGAACGATTTGAATAAACCTGCATAGAGTCTGATCCTTGAGACAATTTGTAGGTGTGCCAGTTTGGGCAGCAATGTACAATCCCCTAGGGATGGTGTTCGTAAAGGCGGAAGCAAGTGGTTCTGAGGCGTAGGCCAGAAATGGGATAGTTGTTATATCCACTTGATGAGCAGACAATGATAGACCAATCTACGTAAAAGCAAATTGTTTAAGTAGAACAAAATTATGGTTGCTTCTCTTGGCTAATGTACCCTTGTAGGTTTGTACCTGAAATTCACATATCCTACGTCAACTTTATAAAAAGAAGGTATTATTCAAACGACTCTCCTTTTCTCTGTCGACGTTCTGCAAATCTCTTTTACAATGAATGCATGAAAAAAAAAATCCAGCTCAGCTGAAATACCAAAAAATTTATCACAAAGGCTTCTGAGCACTGCGAAATCACGTGGTAAAATATTTTCCATGCTTTGTTACCAGGAGTGTAACTGAGGTATGGGTGTGAGAAATTATTTGGTGGACAAAAACAGTTGCAGCCCGAAAAATGTGTGATTTGTTCAAAAGTCCTGATGGCTGCTAGATCGTCTCTTGTACTGAACGTATATCATTCTAAAACTTCGTCCCCGGGCCTTTGCAACGAGTTCGTTTAATTATCTGTGATCGGTCGGCCATTCGGTAGAGGAATGAAGCTGCATTGAACAACGTAGGTGTTGAGATTGTTACGTTCAGTCAAAGTTTCTATTCCGCAAATGGGTTTTCATAAAAAACAAACAGACAATCAGCACCTTTGTGCAATTTTCCCCACAAAAATAGCGGTTTCATACCTTGGGCTATCACGTACTCTTACACACCCCAACACACCCCATACAGTTACAGTTCTGGTTGTCCTGATTATTTGAGAATTCATCGTCTTGAAATACCTTTTAGAAGATTTCTACAAAACCACTAATGACCAGAGTTTATTTTCTAGAGCATTTTCCCACGTGTTGCATACAGTACATACCTAAGGCTCGTCATTTAACAATGGGTAATCATACAGCAAATGTCGGACTAAAAGAATGATATGTAAAAGGCATAAAATGTCAGGGAACTGCCGAAACAAGATAGTAAATAATGAAGTTTTGAACAAAAGCCCTTCGTCGGTAAGTTAGACGTTTCAGTACAAGAAAATGCCTTCGCTTGAAATGTCAATACTTTAATCTCTCCGTGTTTTGGCACGTTCCTGACTCGTATGGCTTTTTACGTAATATTTAAAGGCCGACGATGAGGACTAGACGTAATATTTAAAGGCCGACACAGAGGACTAGACCTATTATTTCCAGTCCAAGGACTGGAAAAAATAGTTTAAGTCTTCTGCCCAGTACTTCCATGGCATTTCAAGTTCGCTCACGTGGTGCCATTCAGCGCGTCTGATTGAATGATATACTCATGAATTATTAATGAGTTTGAGAAACGTAGTTCAACATTGACGACGCAGTACTTTGCGTTTATAGAAACGGATGATAGTTTTCCTTTACCTTGCTTTTGCCGTCTTTAGCTTCAAACAGATCCAGATACTTCAAATAAATCCCACTGAATGATGATACCATCTTTCCTAATGGTACATCATCAAATATAAGTCCAGCAGTGAGCAAGTAATTATAGTATAACTTTCCTACTAGAACTTCCGTCTTTGCGTTAGTTTTTAAGTTCTCTACGTAAGAAATTCCTGAAAATTTTGCACTGATGGCATCACCGACATACATCTCCACGGATGGATTCATGAGACGAAGTAAAAACACACCGTATTTCTTCAAAATTTCAAGTAGTTTGTTTGAGGGTTCGGCGACACCAAATACTTGTTCAATTGTGTTCACATCTATTGGATCCGAAGAGTGACCGTTTAGTCGAACAGAGTCGTATTTTGTCCGTTCAATTTCAACGCTGAAGTTTGTTCCACATAGTTCATAGTGACCTCGACCGACGAAAGTGTTGTGACTTTTGGAAACTCGATAGGAAAAACGGACATCAGCCAGTTCTAAGTATCTGTGGGGCCAATACAGAGGCATAAAACCAAACGGTATTTCAGTATAATAAGATTTATCCTTATTGAATTTTACAATCAACCCTGGAACCACTGCATATGGGTCTGGACGAACCATATTGGGCACAGCGACAGTTTGAATATATGAACCGTTTAAGAGTTTTTGTAATGTTGATTCAAACTTGACACAGTATTCTGAAACATCTCCTCCATCATTTACTAACTGACCAAGACGAATATTCGAGAAATTTTGATAAAGTCCTTTTAATTCGTTTCTCAGAACAGCTGGGACGAGGTTTGATGAGGTGTCTTGAAATTTAGCTTTACACCACTGAGAAGAATTGTTAAATGGAAGTGGTCGCTTTGGGATAAGTTTGCCTGAAAAAAAAATTCGAGACATGAAAGATGAAAAATTCTCATCCATCCATAATTTCGTCCATCCGTTCATCCATCCCACGCATCTATTCGTCCGCTCGTCGGTCTGTGCATCCATCAATCCATCCATCCATCTGTCCATCCATCCGTCCGTCCATCCGTCCGTCCATCCGTCCATCCATCCACCCATCCATCCATCCATCCATCCATCCGTCCGTCCGTCCGTCCGTCCGTCCGTCCATCCATCCATCCATCCATCCGTCCATCCATCCATCCATCCATCCGTCCACCCGCCCATCCATCCATCCATCCATCCATCCGTCCACCCACCCATCCATCCCCCCATCAGTCCCTCTATCCGTCCGTCTGTCCGCTTGTCTGCTCATTCATCCGGTCACACGTTGGTTTCCATTTACTAATCTACATATCCATAAAAATCCGACAGTTTTCCAATGTTCACATCAACATCAGTGAATAACTGTTGTTCAAAGCTAAATTTTTACAACGATTTTAGTCTTCTAAACTGAGAGGAACTGAATAGGGCCGTTTATAGGAAAGGAAATAAGCCGCAGCTAAAATAAGTCACGATCATCCGTATAAATGATCGTGGGCCTGTACACGTAGCCATCACGAAGTCACGAAAGTCTCTGTGATTTTCTGAACAAACCTAATATTAGGCCCGAAGCATACCGTGCCTTTTTAGGCGTGTAACAAGAAGTATCAACAATTCTCGCTTCATTTAGGCCAGTTTGCCTATTCTAAGTTTAAAAAAAAAGAAAGTAACCAAGTTTTATTCTACCTTGACTTCGACGACCAATAGCGTGAATGGAGCATCCTGACGGTTCGGGAAGAATTTCTGAGAAAGAAATGGTAAAACAAACACAAAAAAATAAATTTCCTTTGATTTGTGCATAGGGGTATGGCATCGCTCATTTAAGTTTAAGAAAATTTTTACCCACCAGGCAATCCGAGTTGCAAACAGGAATCTTGTTTGACTGGTAAGAATGAACAATCTGGTATAATTTCTCCTGCTATTGGCACGGTCCTGGCATATTGAAATTCTTTCGAACACACGCGGGCTTCAAGTACTTCGCAATCCCTGCGGCAAATCAAATCTGGCGTTTGGTCATCCTCTTGACAGGGAGGAAAAAAGTAGTAACACAACGCTTTCAAAGCAAATAGACGACAGTGAGATGAAGTGTAAGTGATTACTAAAGCCAAACTATTCGCCAGTTTCGTCTCAAAGCCCTGTTGTGTACGGTTTTCAGATATGAAGATTTTTCGTCCAGTTTGGATATACGTTGAACAGACCTTTCCCATATATGGTTCACATTTTCCTCTAGAGAGAAGACGCAATTATTTAGAATTTAAATCAAAATGCTAAAGCAAAAGAAAGAAAAAAAGAAAGAAAGAAAGGAAAGAGAGATAGAAAGGAAGAAACGAGGGAGGGAAGAACGAAAGGAAGGAAAGAAGAAGGAAAGAAAGAAATAAGGAAAGGAGATACAATGGTTATACTATCAGCCAAATAAATGTCATTATTGATTCCGTTGAAGGATACTTTGATGAGTTGAAAACATCACTTAAAGATCCCCGTGGACAGGATGAAGGAAAAAAAGTTATAAAAACAATGCAAAAGAGGAGTAATATTTGCTTCAATAAGGATTAAATTTTATTTAAGGCTACTGTTTAGAGTATTTCGTGTTAGAAAGTTAGTTTTTTGGGGGTTTTTTAACTTGTTTTTAGTATTAAAAAGTTATAAACACATCCAATTTTATATTCATATCCCTAGTTAAAAACATGACATCCTCAAAAGGGCTCATCGGTACAATTTTGGGAGGTAGCTGAACTTTTATTAAATAGATAATGAAAAGAAAGCTAGGAGTAAAGCAAGAAAGAAAGAAAGAGAAAAAAGAAAGATAGAAAAAAAGAAGAAAAAAAGAAAGAGAAAAAGAAAGGCAGAAAAAAGAAGAAAGAAAGAAAGAATGAGAAGGAAAATTAGGGAGGAAACAAGGAATTGTGAACCAGAAAACGTCCACCGGGTAGAGAATGAAGTAAAATTTGGAATTTAACTTTAAAAACATACATTTATATAGAGAAATGGATCAGATTTGCGGTTTGGTTATGTAAGCGTTATTAATTTCTTTATCCAATGTAAAACCCCATTTAAAAACACATTTTCCACATAAAGAAACAAGTAAAGGGACATTTTAATCTTGTTCATGTAAATTGTGGACTAAATGATGAATGTTCATCAAGGTAAAAACATGTTTTGTTTCTGGTTGCCACGAAAAATTGCATAATTTTGAAATGAATGACTTCTTGTAAAACTTAGCATTAACGCCATTTAAACCTGTTTTGATCGATTTCTTGCAGTTTGACCGCAGAAATTGCTCTTGAAAGAAGATTTTTACACTTTTTAAAAAAATTATACCTGGTCACGTCACTGCTAGAGTATAAGTTAGTTCTCTAAGCCAACGCATTGTTTGAAGATCCAAATTTAAGCTAATAACTTCGTGCATCACACTGTATGCATTTTCACACCAAATAAATCTGTTCCTATTTTTTGTAAAAAATTTGCATGAGGTGACATGACATCCTAGTGGCTTATTTAACAATACAATGTAATTTTATATTCTTATGGAGTTTAATAAGTGAACGTTGTTCATAAGATTGGACTAACTATTATGCCGTAACAGTGACACAACGGCCTCTCCAAACTTGAATACAACGCAAAGCAATTCGGTATGTTGCAAGATGAGGCAATGTGACATGACATGATATGAGGTGATCTAGTGCAAAGTGACGTAATGTGACGTGACGTTGGGTGATGTAATGTGATGACATGTAACATGGTTAGACGAAATTCAATCATGCAAAGTTACGTGGCATAATATGATTTGTAATTCTTGATATTTGATGTTTGATGTGTGACGTGGGATATGTGATGTGGAATGTGCGATGTGTGATGTGGGATGTGTGATGTATGATGGCATTGATCGGTGAAGAGTGATGTGTGATGTGTGATGTGTGTTGCGTTGTGTTGTGTGTTGTGCGATGGCCGGTTAGGGGCGTAGTTAACCCATTTTGACGAGGTTGTCTCCAGCTTACTTTGCCCGAACATTGCATGCTTTTAGGAATTGCTCGAATTTAATTTGACGCGCATTCAGGTCATGTATGGTGTACCATTGCTTCCTCAACCTCAATATGTAAATTAAATCTAAACTAGTAACCAAAAGGGATTTTGACCTAGTTTACCTTACCAAATTTGCCCGAATTACTATCTATTTTTTCCCCAAATTTTCTATTTTTTCCCAAATTTTGGAGGGGCGTCACACACACACCCATAATCTACGCCGCTGTGGCTGGTGTGTGATGCATGATGCGTGATGTATGATTGGCTATTTGTCATGTGTGATGTGTGATCTGTCATGGGCGATGCATGATGTGTGATGCATGATGTGTGACGCATGATGTGTGATGGGCGATGCCAACACTATACGGAATAAGACCTACTTGAATTTTTGATTATCTGTTGATTTGGAAACCGGTAGAGGGTCATCTCTATTGGTTAAGGGATGTTGGCTTTCTTCTGAGTCCTGGGAAACGCCGTGGACTATTGTAAACAGCGTTCTGAGGATTTCTGCATGATTTTCTTCAGTATTGTGTTGGAAATTTTTGGATTCCCATGTACGGCTTTCTACAATGAAAATAAGATTATTTTACTGAATACATTTTGTTGTAGAAGCCATCCAAACTCAAAAAAACAAAACAAAAAATACAGAATAAACGCAGGAAGGTAAAGAAATATTTCATAGAAACAGTAGTTTATAAAACAAGATACAGTTGGGAAATAATTACTTGAAGTAAAAATCCTCTGACAGTTCGTTAGTTTATTTCCTTTATTTGCGGTTGGAAGTCTTGTGCATATTGGTAATTGGTATTGTAATTTGACTGACATTGCCTTAGCCATTGTGAAGCTTTCCTTACACGTGTCGTCTTCCAACTGAACGCAATCCTCTTTACAGATTGGAATGGGTCTTGCTTTTGCCACTTTCGGATCGCAAGGTGAAAAGTAATGCTTACACAAAGTAGGAAGAAGGTGTTTCTTACATCGTGGGGACAGATTAGACGAAATTTTTCTATAAGTGTCACGAACATTGCGTTCTATTTCTCGTTGGGTCTGTCCAAACGGAAGAAACGTTTTTCTTGTTTTTCCAACATATGCGGAACAAAGGTTGCCGGTATAGACTTCACATCTAAAAAGAACACGTAAAGTTATTTTGTGGATTTCCTAGCAAGGAATACATTTCCAATAACAGCCATTTGATAAAAAGAAATGTCCGTTTACCTTTCAATATAAAGAGGGTTTACTCCTGCGTAAAAAAGAAATGAACAGTAACAAAGATTAAACGTTAGGTAGTCATGAAATAAACGTGATAATATTTGATGGGCGGATAAAGAATCCTAATTGTTTACGATGCAACACGCAACATGTAATACAAATGCATGTACATCTGCTTATCTCATTACATACCTACAGTTTGTTGCGCCACAAGCTCTAAGTATTGAATTTAACTGATTAGTGTGCATGGATTTCGTTATTTTAATAAGATTATATATTATAACTGAGTAGAACTTTTGAATATTTTTAAATATACCGATTTTTCGATGAGCATTGTTGTAAAATGACAATGTCAAATAAAGGTGTTGGTGATTATGGGCCAACTTTGATGATGAATCAGCTTCTTGAACGGATGATTTTTTTATCTGCGACAAAAAAATTGGGCTATTGTTCTGCATGAGCTGAAATTTGTCCAGTATGAGCACCAGTGACCCTCGATGTGCGTTAACGTAAAAATAAATTTTTATAGTATAAATGCGTATGTTCAAAATTCGGTTTTCATATTTGCTTCTTTGAAACGACAAAAAAATACACTTACTTATCATCGAGATTTGGTTTTCATATAAATTAACAAAAAACTTTATGAAATTATCAACCTTTAAAACCAAGATCGAATCCCTCTTTCATAAATTAGGGATTACTGAAAGAAGTCAGTGACCCCATTATACACCCTGTTTGGTGACAAAATTTTAGTATAGACTTTTTGATATGAAATGATTTAGTGTTTTACACTTGGGGAATAGATTTAGAACGAACTAAACATATTACAAGTAAAGTTGGCCTAAACTCCGATTACACTGTTAACAACTTTGGTACGGCACGGCTAATATTTTGGTACTGGTGTCAGTGCGGACTTCTTAAAATTTGGTACCCGTGCCTGAAAATTTAGCCGTGCCGAGCACCTCTGTATAAGTAGGTCTTGGCATGGCAAATTATCCGTACCGTGCCCAAAATGGTACAGTGTAAACGTGGTTCTATATTCTTCTATTATATGAAGATGATTAGTATTTTCGGACCGACTCGACAAATATTGTGTTGTCGAACTCCCGCACCCAGTTACCGTGCTGCCCTTCAAGCGAGCAACGTTTCTCATTCCAAAATTTTACTGAACTATTTTCGTGGAGGCTTAATAATGAGATAACAAGTTACACTTTAAGTCCATTATCATCATCGTATTATTTTTGTCTATTGTCTTCAATATACCGGTCATTTGATTCGAGAAAACCAGAGGATAGTTTAGGTACATCAATGAAGTCTACAACTAGTGATTGAATGTTCTGCAGTTTTTTATGGTTTTCTTTCTTTTAAATTTCTGGATGAACAAACAGATTTTCGTTGCAAGGAATCTTCAACTGTGACCTAATTTTGATTTAGAATTCAACAAAAGAGCTGATTGTGGGGTTCCCTATTTCATAATATGGAAGGGGAAATATGAGTTTTTTCACTTCCGAAACTTCGCTTGTATGGGAGGGGAAATTTTTTTTTTCACACAGAAACGCTATAAGTCTGTGGCATGTAAAATTTAGTGAAACCGACAGGCCATCTGTTCAGGGGCATACCTCACCAGACGTCCAGACCGCACTAAAACTGTCAATCTTGCGAAGAGGTCACGAATTGTTAACGAACTCCGGAAAAACACCAGTCAAACTTAATTTATTTTGCACAAACATAAACCACGAACCTTTTATATTCAAACGAGCTTTATTTGACGTCACTTGTCCTTGGGAATTTTTTGCTCTACAGGAGTACAAGCCATAATCCGAAACTCTGACATTTTTAATCCGCAGTAATCCTCCCCAGGAATAAGATCTTGCACGATAGCGCGGTGTGTGTGGGACACCCACGTCATTTCTCCTCCACCGAATCCTCGATGGTGAACCTGTGATTTCGCAGCGAAAGACAGCGGTTTTGCCGAGATGTACGGTGACATTCTGCAGTGGTCGAAGTAAAATCGGTTTTCCCTCTAAAAATTATTGTATCACTGGCTGTTAGTGAGAGTAGAATAGTTAATTGGATTAGTTTAATACACTTCCGCTGAATAAAAGTGAATGTTCGAGAAAGGTAAGTGTCAAAAAGCATTACTCAATAAATTTCCGATTTAAATATTATGGTGGGATGTTGTCTCATTTTCAACATTTGGTGAAAAAAAAGGGAAAATAATTATTTCTAGGTAGAGCTATTGTAAACATTTCTCAACTGGGATTTATAGGTTAATGAAAAATACCATGGTTGCAATTTAACGTTTAGCTAAAGAGAAATATCTATATTTACTCTCGCAATCTAGCTCTAAAAGTAGCAGATTATTGATCTTTTGAATCATTAGGTAAATATTCATTGTACTGTAAGTTTTAATGCGGGTGGACTTCACTAGTTTTGAAATCCCTTTCCAAAAACTCAAGATTTCCCACGACAAACTACTTTTAATTCTAGAGAGTCTGTGAAAACTCGTCTAATGCTTAAAGTTATGATGAGATTAGCCAACAGATTGATCCCGAACATACAAAGTAATCAGTTAAAATTTCTGAACCAACCAAGGTCAAAAACAATCAGATCATTCAAAAATCAACTCGTGGAAGGTCTGACAAGGTCATTTTCTCTGATTTTCAACAATATTTCAATCATGTCTATCAAGATGTTTTTCTTATCGAAATATTTCAATTTGTGGTTATCCTAACCCATTTAATGCTATCGTTCATAAGTTGGTTGGCACGAATGGTAATTCACACACGTGACAGGAAAGCAGACACACTTGTCGTCGATATTACCACATACTTACCATACATGCTTGTAATTCTTCTCACAGCATTAGTGTGTTGCTTCCGTTTGGTTGTTCAACCGTCAAGTTGATGTTTTCAAGTCTGACGTGAAAACATGCATACATGCATGCATGCAAACATACTTCATTATAAATTTATATACATACACATTTCTTTACCCAAGATCGATCGATTCATTTGTATTTGCTACAGTTTTCTACAGACCTCGCAACAGTAAAATGAGGTCCGTCTTGGGCGCCGAACTTTTTGTGAGCCGAAGCCAATGCATTGATTGGATTTGGATGATGAAAAGTTAAGCATCAAAATCAATTAAGAATGACTGGTTAGGTTTGGTACGGCTCAGTCCAAACTTTTCGCCTGGCTTGATCGGCCACAGGTCGAAACCGTATTCAAAGTTGAATTCAGGTCGACACCTCTCACGTCACCATTCCTAAAAACAGCCGGCGAGTCCGCGGACACCAGACAACGGTCGCCGATGCAAACTGTTGGCAAGTTGTCTGCGATAAAGTTGGCAACCGTTATGACGGTGAAAAAGCAGGGTTTACGCTATTTAATCGAGACCAATCTTTTTCAAAAGGTTAACTGTCTATACCAGATAATCTTTGTCTTGATCAAATTTTGCATTAGCATGTATTCTGTTATACAAGCATTCAAGGGTAATTTGCTGTAGATAAGCCAATGAGGATAACGTGATCCACAGATCTAAAGGCTAGTTCACACGTGTGAAACAAGCGCAGATGCAAGAACAAACGATAGCGCAAGAACGTTAGAATAACCTTGAAGTACGCATGCCCATTCACACACTTTTTGCAAGAAGGCAGGCAATGACATTGATACGCTCAATGGCTTGGCTAGCCCTATATATCATACGACAAAGAAGAAAAAGGCGATTAAGGACGCGAGCGAGGCCAAGAAAATTTTGGTCACGAGACATATTAGCTGGGCGAAAGGAACAAAGAGATCATCACAACCTTGACAGAGAATTACAGCTTTCTGACCGAGAGTTTTACTTTAAGAGAGTTTTATTCTAGTTTCTCAAGACATTTGAGAATAGGTATGAAAAGAGGACTTCTTCATACTTCCATGCGTTTTTTGAGCTTCTCAAAAACGTCCATTTCGGCCTGTCTCATCATTTTGTTGTTTGTTTCCATTGCTCTTGCGCTCGCTTCACTCAGGTTCACACTTCAAAAAACCGTGAAGCAAGCGCAAGAAAAACAAAAACTTTTCTTTTTCTTGTGCTTGCGTTTGCATCACTCTGGTTCACACGTCTTGTCTTTACACTTGCGTTTGTGCTTGCATCTGTGCTTGCTTCACACGGGTGAACCAGTCTTAAGGGGCACTGTGCACTTTTCTAGGATGATCCAGGTCATAATCATACGGGACTCTTCGAAAATTTAGTAGGTCTTATGCAGGTTTCGCTCATTTTGAGACTTCTTTCAGAAAATTCCAAGTGATGTTTTTGGACGAGCCGCTGACGTCACCAAATAGCAAATTGACGTTTTGCGATTTAAAAGCTAAGTAGTGGATATTCCTGTTTCAATTCGACATTGCTTATCTCCGTAACCAGTTTGCTGGAAACCATTGACCGCCCCTCCTACTTCCCCTGATTTGATAAATCTGATAGGTTTATAAGAAATCATGGAGCCCGCTTCATTTCTTCTAAAGAAATTGTAAATTACAGAGCCCATTTCCAGTATTCTAATAAGGCTCTGTATAATAAGGTTAGTAAACAAGTAAATTAAGAAAAATTTCTGAAATATCGTTTCGTCGTGCCATGTAATCGGAGGCTTTGAGATAATTCATCTCAAGTAACTGAAAAACATGGTTCCGGGAGAAAATAATACGATGAACGATTTTCCTGTAGCAAAAAAAATCGAAATATAGAAGTTTGTCCACGGATATCTTTTTTGGTATGAGCTGTGCCACGAGAAAGAACAACATTCACCATGCTTGTTTTGAACATCACAAATGGGCAGGAATATTAGGAATTAACTCAATTGTTGTAAACCAATTAATGTAGGTCCACCGATGGACTTTTCCATAACAGAGCTGTGATCCCAGAGCCGTAGTTTGGGTGGTGCGACGAAAGCTCTGGGATAGGATTGATGGATAACGCCGGCCTTGCACTATTCCGCTATGTCGTCCATGGAAATGACACATAGGCACTGCTCCACTGGACGACGAGTTTATGCAGAGCAATGCAGAGCCCGCTTGACGTAGTGGCAGGTGCTGTATATCCCGCCGACCGCGCGCACTTTTGGGCTTTATATGATATATATTTGCAGTTGTGTATGAGATGAAGGCCCCTCACCATTAATCCTAAATTAATCCTAAGATAAATTACCCAGACTTTGAACAACCATTCCAAAGAGTTTTCTCCATACTTGTGCCAGTCAAATTGAGCTTTATCGCTCTTGGGTTTTGCGATGATAGCTCGAATTTTTTATTTTACCCAAACTTTGAACAATTGTTCCCAGGCGTTTCTTCCCATACTTGTGTCTGTTACATCGAGTTACATCGCTGCTGGTTTTGCTAAACTTTGAGATTTATTTTCAGATCTTGCCACTTAACATGAACCATTTTAGAACTATTGGTAAGATTACAAGTGGAGAACGCACCGACTGAGGGACATATGTCGACTTAACAGGGTTTAATTCCTTTATTTAAGGTTAGGGTTAGTGCACTAGAGTTAGGGCTACTGGTGTGGTCAACACTTTTTACGAAAAGGAACACTTCTGTCGGCCATACGTAAGATTAGGACATAACCTAATGAAATTTGGTATTAGTAAAAATTGGTATTTGTTTAGCAAGGAAAGCTCGAAGCTCTTGTTGACGAGATCGTAAAATTGCCTGCACGTCCGTTTTGACATTCCTTTTTAAATTTATTGTTGAGTTAATTACTGATTACTTACGTTTTCGTTTCCCAGTTCAATCGACACGAAAAAACTTTGCTGTATAAAATGCAAAGCAAAATCTTCTCCGCGAAGGAAGAAAGAAATGTGTTAAGACATAGTAACTGGGAAGCCCTTGAAACACGACAACATGGCCGAGTGTTCAGACTTCTCCGTAATTGTCATCCTTTGTTTTGTATCAGGGTACGCGACCGAAACACTTCCACATACCCCAAACGATTTCCTTAATGTCGTTTTTCTTTCAAAAAACACCGACACAGCACAACGTTGCAATGTAGGATTTGTGTTATCTCAGAGATTCGACAGGCTACCTGAAATGTATACCACTCGCAAGTGAACCTCGTAAACCTTATGAATCACTTGATGGAAACCCCCCTTTTTAAATATTTTTTGCCTGCTTCCTGCTCTTAAATACCCCATTAACTCTCCAGGTGTTGTTATGAGTTTTCAGTTGAAGGTTCGGCGGCAAAATATCAAATATCTAGAGGCTGAATGAAAAAAAAGAAATGCCAGAGGCTGAATAGAAAAAAAATTGCTTAATTAAAGACTTTGCTTGGCGCGAACATGGGTGAAGTGATGGCGCCGGCCTGTCGTCGTAAACAGCTTGATGAAAGTTTCGAGTTTTGGCAAATAATGAGGTTAAACGCTTAATGCTCTCTAAAATTCCGTAGTAAAGTGGTTACAAACACCTTTTATTTAGTCACCTTAAAGTGGAACTTTGTAAAAGGTATTGAAAAGGCATGCCATTAAGCGTTCAGTGTTAAACCCAGATGTGAATATACCTTTGGTGGGTTGCAAAAGTCGCGTTGGCATAAACTCTTTCATGTTGTGTAATCAGTGCGCGAGTTGAATCCTTTCGTAATACTATAGTTTGTTTATATTTCTTAAGGAAATTAGCGCGGTCAAACATATCGGCTTATATCATCTTATCTAGCATTTTTATGAGGATTTAGCAGCAACAGCATGGTGTGTGAGCATCATGACACAAGTCTCCTGTGATGTCGATACTGTGATCTTACGATTTAATGTCGTCTACTCGTCTTCGTGATAAGTGAAAACCATATTACATTGTCTCAGATGTCATTGCAGAAGAATTATATTCTTGTTAGACTGCTAATATTAATTGCAGACGTTTCCATGCAAAGAATCGAATGCCAGGGGAGGATCCAGAATTTTGAGAAAGAGGGGGGCGCAAAATTTTATTTACGAATTCATTTCCACTATGTAGCAAAATAATGGAAGAATTTTCATGCTACTATCATTTCCAGTGTTTTTTGAAGTTGAATTTCTTCTACTCACCCTTTCTTTTCTTTGCTGTTTGTTCTGGTAATTATCAATCTTCTTGGTGGTCGACATGTTTAATGCTTACATTTTGTAACCGAGCAAAAAATCATATGACAACTAATCAAAAAAGAGGGGGGGCACGCGTCCAATGCGCCCCAGCCTAAATCTGCCTCTTGAATGCGCGCTATTTAGGTCGTGATGAAAATTGCAGTCCAACAGGTGATATTCTATGAAGTCAAGAGTCCCGCAATAACGATCAAAAGCCACATTAGACTAACAGGAAATTTTGACGACTAACATTTATTCCGTAATATCTCTCATCCGTTTCTTGCCTCATTTTTTTCTGACTAATGGGCAAACCGGTTAGTCCTATCGATTTAAACCAGGGCTCAAACATTTTTAATTCTATTTTTGGCTGTTTTAGGCTTAGGGTTAGCGTAACGGATAGGGCCAGTTTTAGGACCCATTACACCGTAAGATTGTCGTGATCATTCTGATGTATCCAATTAATTCAATGGAGTCTTTCGGATGTACTGCTGTAGCAGTACGATAGAGAGCGAATCGAAAGCAGGAATTGTACTTTTAGGACAACATTTCAAACTTGCAGGACAAATAATCATATACGGCAATTGTATCGAGTACATAGGCTCTCAGAGTACTTCTTAGGGTTAATTTATGATTCATCGATGCTTTAGAGTTTAGATCGATACTATCTAGTGCCTTTTGACTGATGGTTTTATTTAAAATCTGAGTAATAAATTTTATAAGAGAAATTTGCATCACTGAATATAACGTGAATTGCTACAATACTGACCAAATATGGGATTTGATCCGCTGCACAACCTAATCAAATTAATGCATGATGTGACAACCAAAAATTGAATGTACAACATAGATCTAAAGTTATGTACAATAGAAAGCTGGAATACTTACTTCTGTGTGTCATATGATGCTTTGTGCCATGGAAATCATTGGTAGTACGGGAATTTACCTTGAAAAAAAGGGGAATGTTATGTACCTATTAGCTCTGATAAATTCCCGTACGGCATATAGAATTATAGTACGTTACCACATATGATTTCTATCCACTTAATTTAGTCTGCTTTTTAATAGACATTTGCTAACAAATGCTTTTTCAAAAACATGATGACAACATGATGTCCAACGATGCCAACGAGACAAACCGAGGCAGCCAGACGTTCCGTGAATAGCAACTGTTGTCTGTGCCCTTTAAACGCTTTAAAATACTGCACATATCTATCCCAACAGAATTAATTTTCGTTGAGCGAGACAAAAAATGAATGAATCTGAAGCGATTAAAAATACACTTGGTAAATGTATAGTAAACGCATAAGATGATATGACATTTGCTTAATCCAGGCGCATTTTTTAATGCTCGTGGGAGGTTTCGCTTGAGGCTAAACGAACTGTCTAAATTTTTTTCACAACTTTTTAAATATGGTACGACCATGCATGCCAATCATAATCCGCACGTTCATATACTTTTGAACGATATAAATATGATCGAAGCGATGAACAACTCTAAATACGGAGAAACTATTTTTTTTCCCTTTCGCGAACCACTTTTCACAGTTGCTTTCCCAACTGGTGGGAATGACTGAGAAATACGTACACCTCAAATTGTCAGTTCTTTAATTTTTCCCTTCTCCAGAAAATCTAACTGGTCATAAACATCCATTGTTATCTAAGCAAGGAAAAAGAATTTCCAGTAAGTCAGAAAAGTATCACCACTTGCACTAAATTTGTTAATTCTGCTTCACCTCGGCCACGACGGCTTGCCCCGATTAGGCTGCCAAATCTTTTTAAAAGATAATAAACGATAGATAATTATCCCAGGTAATGCAAACACCCTTAAGTGGAAGACACAACGAGAAGTATTGCCCGACCACACATGAAGATTTACCTTACTTTTCCAGAAAGATTAACTATTCCAACAGTCGTCGACATATGAGATCTGGATATATATATACATATATGTAATACATGTATGTAATATTCCAAATCCGAGCAGGAGTGTTTCATCGGAATTTAAAACACAAGGAGATAGCCGAGTGTTTTAGACCCGATAAAGCACGAACAACAAGTTTTTTAAATGTCTTGTAAAATGAGCCAAGTAATACGATAATTCGGGAAAATAGTTTGGAAGTTGGTTTTCTAAGCCGAAAAAATTAACTTCTTCTTCACATATGTATATATGTGATAAAGAGCATAAGTTATTCGGGCGCAAAGTTATGGAATAATTTACCAAAAAGCGTTAAAGAAAAACAGATTTCAGTCCAGCAGCATAGGACCATTCTCAATCGCAACATTTATGCATAATGTCATTAATTAAATTTAACTAAAAACTTTTTGTAATTTTTACAATAATAAAAGGACTATAATATGCTTAGTATGTATGGGTAACGTAATTTGTAATATGTATTATATAATAGGTAATATGTAGTTTTTAACAAACGGCCCCTTGAAAATCAGTCGCCGAAGTGCACTGAAGGGTTACCGTTTTTAAATATGTAATATTTAAATATGTAATAATGTAATTATGTAATATTTAAAAACCGAGCAGGAGTGCTTTATCGGGATTTAAAACACGAGGTGATAGCCGAGTGTTTTAGACCCGATAAAGCACGAACTACGAGTTTTTTAGATGTTTTCTAAAGTGAACCTCCAAATACGCTAATTTGCGAAGAAAGCTTGGAAATTTATCTTTTGTAAGCCGAAAAACCTGAACTCCTTTTTCACGTATAAAGGCACACATGTCTTTATCACATGTAAAGACCCGACACGGTTATGATTTTCTTTTGTGTTTTCCTCATGAATTATTAATGAATTTTAGAAACATATATGTATGTGTGTGTATACCAAAATAAACCAAAACTAAAGAATGGCTTTGGTATTAAGAGTGCTCAATACTTGAAAAGTTGAGCACTATGAAACAACACGAAGTAAACTTAAAATGTCTTGTGTCGCCACACGGAGTTTCACGCAACTATGCGATCATCAGGCAACAGGTTGATAATGGTTCCTATCTGCTCTTAAATAGACGCGGTGACGTAATAGCTATGGAATGTTTTTGGGCGGCTAAAGTTTTTAATCTTGAATTTAGTCTTGTGTCGGCACTTTGATACGATTTCGTGTTTTTTGTTCAGCAAAATCTTTTTACCGGCGTTTATCAGTTGCAATTTATCAGTTTCAATTTTTTTACCAGTTGAAATTGCAACTGATAAACGCCAATAAAAAGATTTTACTGAACAAAAGAGACGAAATCGTATCAACGTGCTGACACAAGACCAAATTCAACATTAAAAACTTTTACCGCCCAAAAACATTCCATAGCTATTACGTCACCGCGTCTATATAAGATCAGACGGGAGCCATTATCAACCTGTTACCTGACGATTGCATGGTTGCGTGGAACTCCGAGTAGCGACACAAGACATTTTAAATTTACTTCGTGTTATATATATATATATATATATATATATATATGCATATTTATAAATATATGTGCATACGTATCCATATATATGCATATATATATATATATATATATATATATATATATATGCATATATAACAATATATGGATATATATGCATATGTATATATATATATATATATACACATATATATATATATATATATATATATATATATACATATATATATATATATATACATATATATACATATACATATATATATATGCATATATATATATATACATATATATATACATATACACATATATATATACATATACATACATACATACATACATATATACATAAACCGAATAAATGTAACGAAAGTACCACAGGTATGGCATGGATGTCTAGAGCGCTCGATACCGTAAAAGACAGAGCGAAAACGCAAATCAAAGGCAAATTTTTGTTTGCTGTCGCTACTCTAAGTTTTACGCGCTTAGGCGATCATCAGGCAACTGATCGCCTAAGCGCGTGAAACTCAGAGTAGCGACAGCAAACAAAAATTTGCCTTTGATTTTATATACATACATATATATATGTATATTATATTTCTGAGATAAAGCTTGAGAACAAACTTTTCATCACACACACACACACACACACACACACACACACACACACACATATATATATACATATACATCTAAAATTCATTAAGAATTCCTGAGGAAAATACAAAAGAAAATCATGACGGTCTCAGGTCTTTATATGTGATGAACACGAATGTGTCTTCGTATGTCTAGAATTTCATTTTTTTCGGCGTAAAAAAGATAAATTTCCAACCTGTCTTCGCGAATTAGCGTATTAGGAGGTTCATTTTAGAAGACATCTAAAAAACTCACACACACACACACATATATACATACATACATACATACATACATGCATATATACATACATACGTATATACATACATACATACATACATATATACATACATACATATATACATTCATACATACATACATAAATAATAAATAAATAAATAAATAAATAATAAATAGTAAATAAATAAATAAATAAATAAATGGACAAAAAATCATATTAAACTTCCCGGCAAGTAGAGTGTTCGATATAAGATTGTAGAGCTTTTTATAATATAATATATAACTTCATTCAACACATTGTAGTCATTAGTGAGTCATCTGACGATTTCGTTAAGCATGAAACACCATGTAATGACAAGCTGTAATATTTAGATCAGATCAAACATATTATATTATATGTGCATATATAAACATATACACATATATACATGTACATATATATGAGCATTTATTATATGGCAGAACTCGCTATTCCAGTCTGTACGCAAAATGACGCAGGCTGATTGACTGCCTAAACTTGCAATAAGTTTTTTGTACAGACTGGAAAATTTTGGCTGGAAAATCTCTGAGTTGATTTAAAGACAAACAAACCAGATTCAGGTACGTTTTACAGGAGATTTACAGTAACGAACTTCCAAAAAAGAAGTTAAATCTTCTCAACAATAATTTTAACCATAAAACTAGATGAATTGACATATATTTCATCATAGCATTATACATATATTTAACATTTCTTCAAGACTGAAGATCAAGTAGACATATTCTAGTTTTAATATATGTATACTTTTTTTTTTATCTATAAAAGTTCTGGTTCGCACATGTATATGTGAGCGTTCTGAAGAAGGGGCTGTGCTCCGAAACGTCAATAAAATTCGGATTTTAAATTTTCCTGTTTCTTCATATAATGCTCAATAATATATATAATGTTCATTTTATTATTCTGATCGCTACGGTTGCTACTTGACCTTCAGTCTTGACGATCGCCAAATGTTTTTTCTATTACTGTGTGCAATCGCGGTGATTAATGGACATAAAGTTTGAAACCTTTTGCAAGTACCCTCCCTGAGAGTGCTTTTTCTCATCCCAAGGTGATGTCTCGTGTGATAAAACTGACAGTCAATGAAACACCTTTAACACTTGCGTTTGCCTTACGTATCCGGATGGTTAGGTGCAAGCTGTAGACCGAGAGACTTTGGCACAAATAGTGGTATTTGGATTCAGGTTAAGATCCGACCTGAAGGTACCTTGAACTGACCACTGGCCCCCTCTTGGTGTAGCTTGCACCTATCACACCAATACAAATTGGAGGAAAGAAATTACCATTTAAACGTTGAATGAAATGTGGGACGGTGCGTGATGAAATTTACCGAGCAGACTTCTGTACGTCTGACTGCTTGTCATGCGAGTGAACTACTGATACTCGCTGAGCCGCACCCGAGTTATCATCCTCCATCTATGCTCGCACCCGGTTCCCTTGTTGTTAACCTTGGTTATTTCATAACCTCACTATGTCCAAATCAGGATGCACCTCAGGCTATGCCGTGCTTGAAGCGGAACAATTAAATTCATTTACTGGTTTATAGAGGTTAATTGAAATCGAGCCGGAGAAATACGATCCGTTGTTTGAGGCAAAATAATACTGCCCAGACGACGCAAGGTCTTTAATTTCTTAGTTTTTTTTTTTTTTTTTTAGAAGCTCTTTCCTATTGTCTTGTAGGCATAATTAAAAATCATGGTTTAATTTTTTTCACTGAAACTACAGAGGGTTCTTTCCTGTTAGTATTTTTCGGGAAAAAACAATAAAGGTCAGATTCCAGTTATTTTAATAAATTTAGGAGGTAAGGTATTCTAGTAAATTAAATATAAGTAAGGTGGTAAGTTCCTGAGAACAAAAAGTTTGTAATGAGTTGTCGGAAACATTCTTCAATTGCGATAAAAGGCACCGTATTGCGTTAAAATTGCGTTTTGAATCCGAAAAGCCATTCTGCATTACAATGCCCAAAATTGGTTGTCTACTTAAAAGTGTTTAACAGACCAGTCGTCAGCAGTGGTTAATGTAAGAGGCTCAGATATGGCGGTCTTACAAAAGGCACATAGCGTACAGACTTGTGTTGTTTGCTGAATAATCAAGACATTATTTTTCTAACAATATGATTTGTTTGCATTTCGTCAGGAAATCAGCGTGGTCAAACATCGGCTTATGCCACCGAAAAGTGTAACGTAAATCAAACGGTATCAATCTCAAAGTTTTATCTTTCCCTTGACAGCGGACACAACTAACTTAAAACTGGCAAACTGCGTCCAACTGATGCAACTTGGGTACAGCAACAGACAGTGTCTTTATAAATCCTCATCTTTTTTTATGCCACGTGTGATAGGATATTTTATCCGTTAGAAGTTATAACATCCAATATACTAAACACTGTCTTCGTGGAGAGTGTTTACCTTTAAAACAGGCATATTTTAACACAATGGTTGTCTAAAGATATCGAACGTTTTGCAAACATAACAAGTAAATGGTTTTGGAGACTGAGAGGAGTTTGATGACATTTCAGTCGACCAATACGCTACATGTCATGATGAATCAAAGGATGTACCAATGTAAACCAGGCTCTAGTCACCATGGTCAAATGAATTAACTAGAACTAGCGAAAACATTATATACCTGACATCTAAAATTAGAATTATAGTCATGACAGGCTGTTATCTAAGTGAATAACATTGCACCTTCAGACTAGGTCACAGAGTGCGCAACCGGTTCTTCCCGTTTTGGTGGCCGAACACACACAGGGATGTAATCTTTGAAAACGCATGTCAGAATTTGTTACGAAGTAAATTCAAACGTAAGCATTCACTAGGTTTTCTCTATTGCTTAAAATCACATTCAACAGTTTAGTTAGTTATTTTTCTAAAAATACAACTATTACATTTATAAACCACCTTCAAGGAAGCGAGTGGCCAAAACATCTAAAACATAACTTTTAACCACTTGTATGAGTTGGTCAATTTTCCCGTTCAAAGATTACAATGACCTTGTTACGTATAGCTGCAGTTAGAAGGTCCAAGTTGTTAAGAAGTGAAGACGGTGTAATCGGTGAACCTTTCGTCACAGATGCTGATTTCCTTGCTTTATATATACCAGAGTTAGTTGTCGCATCATTGTTTAAGAAGAAATTTAAATAAAGCTTGCAGTACTAGTTTCAAAGTTGTAATGTTACACGTGGTGTAAAATGTTGCCTCAAAGTCATAAGTCGTATCACTTACCTTCCCTGCTTCCGTGCCCCTCTTCCGAGCAACTACTGTTAAGAAAACCAATGTGTGAACACAGAAGAAAAAGGTACAGAGTATGCCACTCTGGGTTTTCATATCCTAAATCTGGCAAAAAAAGTTTATCTTGGCGTTCGGATCTTTTCCTGATGTTTAGCAACACAGTAATATCCCACAGAACTTCAAGCACCTTAGACTTAAAATGTCCGTTTCACGGTGAACCACAATGGTCTAATGACAAACAATCTGCTGTGTCTCATTAGTAAAATATTGACCGCTTAAATAAGGCTTGTTTATTTACTTGAAGAAGACCACACACATGCATATCTCAATGACCCCGCGTAATAATTTCATTGGCCTTGCATTCGATGATGGATCGGCGCTAGACGTCAAGTGGCTCTGTTCATAGCGAGTGGGAAGGGGCAGGACTGAAATCTTTTAAAGTAGCTGAATCTAGCAAAAAGTATTGATTTGTTGACTGGATTTTCCATTTTAAGAAGGATTAGATAATGTACTAGTCTTCATCCGTGCATAGATTTTTTAAATGGAAATTTCCATGCAGACGTTTTCTTTGTTTAAATGCACTTTATCAAATCACAAATTGAAATTTGGCACGAGCACAAACACTGATCAAGATTTTTATTGATTCGTTGACCACACGATTGTCTAGTTAAAGCCCTGTTTTAGTATATGAGACATTTTATAAGTAGTTATTTTCCGTTAAATGATTGTCTCGATCAAAATTGAGTGGCAAGGATGCCAAGAAGCCAGGCAGGAAAGCAGAACAATACGTCAAGTTTTTTGAATCATTTGTTCGACTTGATACTTTGCAGAAATCCGAAATCAGATCTACTTGACGACAGATCTGATTGAACATAAAATCGTTATCGATACATCAAATCTTGTCTAACAACAAGCGGTAACTGTTAAGTCAGACGGAAGGTCTGCTCATGTCTCGAGTTAACTGTTAAACAGTCATGTTCTCACACGAACAAAGGCGAGAAATACTTGTATTACTTTGAGGTGGAATTATCTAGACGATTATCTTGTATAGTTTGTAACTCTAAAGGGCCATCTTTCATCACCCAATTTGAAACTCGTGGGAAGATCAGCCAGGACGTGACGTAATTAATAAGTTCGGCACGACGAAAGAAACGTTTACACATGGTAATGGAAAGCAACTGTAGAAGATCTTAAGTTCCGTTTCAGTAGAAGCTAAACGATTCATACCGCCATAACGATTATATGTCAAGACTGAACTGCAGTGCGGAATCCTGTTCACTAATTTAGAGTGTTTGGCGAGAAACAAGCGGTAGGCTACCATAACAAAAAGCTTTTCAGATGCAGGCAACTACTGTTAATTGGTTATTTGATTTAATTTTAAAGCTATTAAATTAACAGTTCAAATCATCTTCATCGTTGGACAAGTGGTCTGCGGTAAAATATTCTAGTTTATGGCTGAAATATCTTTGTCGGTTGTTCTCTTAGATGGCTCGCAACAATTGTTTGTAAAAAAGAAGAGTGCAAGTTTGGCACGTAAAAACGGAAAGCAATCTTGAAGTTGTTACGACTGTAGTGATGTTTGAAATTAAAACTCTTAATTACGGTTCAACCATACTTAATTCCAAAAGGAAGTCTTCGAACCTCAGTTTATTTCTTTTCTTCAATTTTTTTTCTCCTTTAGGCAATCAGTATACAGGTTAAAAAAAACAAACTATGCTCAACAGCTTTATTTTTTTTTCAAAAGTGAAAGTGCGTTTTCACGACAAAAAACGTGTTTTTATTTCAGCATTTATTTAAAATAGTCCATACATCAATAAAAATTTTAATAAACAAAACTTGGAAGTCATCGAAAACCTTTTGTGAGTTAAATAACGTTAAACTATAAGTAGGAGCCATTTTTGATGCGTCATTGTTGCAAATTAGTCGCTTTTCATCGTACTATTTTTGTTTCACTCACCTCAGTATTATTTGTTTATAATTTTTGACGATCAAACTTGTACCTTTCACTTTTCAAGAAACTACATCAGGCCAACTAAAAACAAAGTACAGCAAAAAGTCTAAAAAGAAACAGTTTAGTTTCAATACCACAAATTAAGCTTTCTTTTCCGATCAAGCGTTAACGCCTGTTAAAAATTTGGTGTATGACGAGCTTTTGTCGAATAACAAAATAAATCGAATGACTTAGATATAGTACGGCGAAAATCTGTTCAAAACGTTTAGTAGATTTTGGCAGAGAAAATTCCTAATTTGACTGATAGAGGTAGAACATCTGAATGAAGAAAAGTTTGCATGATTGTTGTCATTTGTTGCTTCAGATTAAATAAGTAAAGCTGTTTATTCGAAAGAAGGTAATGTATTCGCGAAAAGTTAATTTCGAAATACTTGGGATATATAACAATAGTGACCAGGTGAGCTAACCATATGTAAACATATTGCAACTGGGCCCAGATTAAAAGTTATCAAGGTACCCAGATGTAAATAACGCTGCTGTGAGTATAACAGATTTAGATGTCTAATGTAAAACCTGGGCTGACAAGCACCAAAAGAGTAAGGAATCTGTCTATTGTTGATGATGATTGCCAGACATTTTGTGAAACTGTGCGGTAATGTACTCACCCATTCAGTGGTGGTTTTATGAGGTGAGCCTACAACATATTTGAAGTGTTTTGAATAACAGAAGTTTTCACACACCTAAACTTGCCTTGCCTGTCATCCTTGACCCTTCTGCTAACTGGGGCCGCAGTTGCACCCTTCACTGAGATTGCTGATCACAGGAGTCTGCAAAATATATGAGTATCCATGTCATAACATCAGTCCACGTTTTGGTAATGCCCTACATATTCTAGCTCTTCCGAAAGACTAACCAAAGGTTGATGAAACTGTTGTCACGTTTAGTGTTTCCCGTAATCAAAAGGTATTGAGAAACCAGTGTGTCTTGTACCCGGGGGTTGCTATGGCCAATCTTCATTGGCTGTTAAAAGACAAGTCAGTCGAAAGGAGGCACCCCCAGCAGCTGTGATAAAGCAATATGGCTTCAATAATCAAGCAACAGCCATTGAAAGAAGAAACCATGCAGAGTGAACGATTTATTACCACAATATCATTAATCTGGCTTCATCAGCTCCGGGGTCTCAAGTAATCTGTGATCGATAAATACGTAATAAGAACGAAAGTTTTCAAAAGCATCGGGATAGATTATATAGAGACAGACACAGTGGTTGCTAGGCAGGTTTTCAGGTGATTTGCCAGGAATAATGGGTGAAGTTAGTGTTTAATTTATATTCTCCAAGCTTAAACAATCGGAAAGGGCAAATCTCTCCTCTGCTGCGATTAAATGGTCAAAATATAGTTCCGCGGTAATATATTATCGCTTGATAAAAAAGTGCTTCAGACCAACCCCCCATAAAATCTACCCCGTGTAAACGCAGGAAATTAAAAATTCCTTACTTTGCCATCTCTTATCACCAATAAACTCAATTTTTATAGTCTCAAACGACTTTAGGCCGATTCTCGCAATCTCGCTCTGTTAGAACATTTTTGCCATGAACAGTTTGCCAAATTAATTAGACATAACTAGATCAGAAGGCACAGCTTGTTTCCCTTCACTGAATGATTAGTTTGGTAAACTCGTTCACTGCAACTTTAAAATTCAAAAAATGTACAGTACTGTTTTTCTTCAATTTGGGTAAGGTTTTTCACTCAGCGTGCCTCAAATCTTTCTCCATATTCACCGAGATCAAGACCTCCTTTTTAGGTAAAACCTTAGGAAGACAAATAAGTGCCTATTTCAGCAATGAAAATATTCTAATAGGATTGCACTTAACCACATGAAGCCAACCAAAAAAAGAGAGCACTTCTTCAGTTTTGTCCCTAAAGAAGATTGATCGTTTCTTTTAATTCGACATATAGTGCCCAGGTTTAGAATTTTTTGCTCAAAGGATTCAATTTCAATCAATGCTCGAAAAAATTGGGCAATTGTTAGGTTCAGTTAAATTACTATAAGCCAATTATCACTACTGCTAGCTTTGAACAGTGAACTCTTGTTCTTCTACGATGTTTCGTTTCACATCTCGCAAACCATTCCCAACAACATCAAGTTCTCTACCAAACATTGGTTTGGATAGTAATCATAGTGTCGGAAAGGTATGATGAATAGAACATGTAACGAAACAAGAAATTTGAACCCTGTAGTATGAAACGGCAACATCCTACATTAATTAACATCTATTCCGAGGATGGTTGCCCGAAGCCCTGATAGCTTGTCCGCGGTGCATAAATCTCAGCGACCAACCACCACTAGTTATGTTGAACAACTAAATCTAAATTTGATCGCTTAAATAGCTCCATAAAATGCATAACTTGCGACTCTCTCACTAAGTTTAAGTTTGCTCGTTCAAACCATGAACAGTTCTGCTCTCTCGTTCAACCGGCACCAGGCTAGGTGTGTGTTCTCCAATTCGTGTGCACAGTAAATGTTTTTGGGACCGCCAAAAGAATGAGACCGAAACTTTTAAAAACTTGTTCGATGATCTAAAAATTGGCTAAAAGGGTGCAACATAAAGTACCACAGTGTGCTAAATGTCAAACTTTAGATTTCTTATAGATCAGTCGCGATAGTTACAACTTTTGAATTTATTACGTTATTTAGTGCTGTCTACGCAGAATCCTATTTTTATAGTAAGTTGGGTTTGTACTATGTACTAGTTTGTCATTCATTATACTAGATATGTAATATGGCTGTCTGCTTATCAATTGTTCACGATGTTAGTTACGGAATAAATGCCGGTTGTCATGAATACATGCCCTTCCTTGATTTGAAACGACATTCCAAACCTCTTTGAAGGGAAAAGGACAACCTGACCACAAATATAGTAAATAAAAGTGTCACAATTTTTGGAAATCTTATTTGATAAATTGGTACTCAATTGCATGTATGAAAGAATAACAAGGTATTAATTCGCATAACCAAATCAACTGAGAAACTGCTGTGAGTTTTTATTTAAATTTATCTGTCTCTGGCGTGAAGGAGCCTAACTGAAATCAACAAATACAAACTGTTCGGCTATGTGAAAATCGTTTTTAAGTCTTACTGTTATTCGGACTTACTCCGTGCAAAAAAAATTCTGCCGCAAACATTGGTATTCTAGATGGGTGTGTAACTTGGCTTGCAGCCCTAAGGATTTTCCTATGCACCGCCAAATGGACAAATTTGCAACAATTTTAACGTCACAGGAAACGTCTCCATTGGCAAACGCACGGGTCTCTACAAACAATTCGTGTTGCTAAAGAATGTTTTTGTTTCTGCAGGGATTATCAGTTTGTGACACAGAACTTCCTAAGACGGCAAGGTATCGCAAACTTTAAACAGTAACTAAAACAAGGTTATGGACGGAGTATTGATATCAAATGAAATATAGGTATTTCCTCAAAATGTAATCCAACGACAGATGGTTTCTGATAACAATTAGACAATTCTAATGCCTTTGTTGAACAGAAGTTCAATCAACTGTGTGCGGATTTTTTTAATTTCTGAATGTTATTTTTTCTTCATCTCAACGCGAGAAGCGAGACATTTCACAAAATCACCTTAAAGTTATATTATCATTCTGAACAAGTATATTATTATTAGTAAACACACACATACACACACGCAAGCACAAACAGCGCGCAAGTATCCCAATTCACCATGATGTTAATTTGAGGTTCATTTAGAAGATATCTAAAAAACTCGCGTTACGAGCTTTATCGGACCTAAAACATTCGGCTATTGCCTGGTGTTTTTTAAATCCCGATAAAGCATTCCTGCTCGGTTTTTAAATATTACGTATATAAGGAGTGACTACTTAACCTAAACAACGAATATCCATGTGATAACTTTTTATTATAAATACGGGACACTTAATAATTCGGGACTGAAATAGACCGAACGGCTGAAATGTTTCTTAATAAAATTTCATAGAATAGGGAGAAGTAGCCTTGTCTCCTATTCAATTGTATAACTATGTGTCTTATAAACGAACTAATAGTCTAGTGCAAATTGCTCATTCTCATTGGCTACGCCATTCAATATATAATTTTTGAGAGATATCGAGTAACACGTTATGGAGGGGTTTGTATTCTAAAGCAATGGTTATACCCAGCTTTTCGCCATGAATTTGAAGAACTAACGTCAATTTGAATGCATAGTTAATTACATACATTAGATATATGTCATTTATAAACACATATTGAGATGGAAATTTGATGAAGACTCGCCCCTTGTCAAACTATATATATATATATATATATATATATATATATATATTTGTCAATGAGCCAACCTTCATCAAATTTCCATTTCTATAAAAATACAGCTTCTTGAGGCAAAGTTTAATTTGACGTTTTCGGGAATTAATCTCTTATTCATAAAACCAAGGTACTAGTCAGAAAATCAAGGTCAAACAAAAAATTTAACTGTTCCTTGCGAAGTTGTATGCACGTGTGTGTATATTTATGCATTCCATTATAAAGTACTTCATAAACAATCTTTTTGGGGTCCGGCTTCATTCATATTTAGATGTGATGTAACGGTGACTGCGGGGAGAGCTGGCTTCGGAACTTCGTTAAATTTTTCCCGCCAGCTTGTGAAACATACGGGATCATTCATACTTTTGGGGATTTTAACTTTCAGATTTCATGATATTAACACCATTGACTGTTGGTGGCAGGAATGAAAACCTCAGTTAAACGGAACATCAGCGAACTAGTGTTCACAAATTTTCCAAAATCCTATCACAGAATATCGCAAAGAAATGTTGTGGGCTTTTGGTGGTTATCGTGATTGTGTCCCTAAACTGATGTCCATTAAGTCGCAAAACGATTAAAAATAATAGATGTGATAATGGCTAATGTTACAGCAAATTCTAAGTGGGTACTTAAACCTACTGCGGTTCCAAGGGCTGGGCAACGTTCCCGCAATGGATAGGCATAGAGTCAAGATTTACTCTCGTTAAACACAGCTTGAATATCCCAGTTTGAAAATATGAAGTAATTAAGATAAAACATATTCATGGTGAGCAGAACACCAGGCCGTCATTGCCAAGGTTAAAACATATGACGCATGAATTAGATAGATTCATTAGCTACAGGACGCTACACGAACTCAAGCCCAATGCTGAAGCCGCGCAATCGTTGGCAGACCTCCCCAGCTTCGCATGTAGAAAAACACATTTCAAATGGAGGACATACATACAATTTTCTCCTTGAAAGTTTTAGTGATATATTAAGAGAAAATTACCTTATAACTTATTTTGAAAGATAAAGGAACATTAGCGCAAAGTAACCTCACATGACCTAAAACAAACGAGAGGTTATCATGAGAAGGTACTAATCAACTGGTTCGAAATAGAAAACTTGATAGTGAGCAAGCAGGGAGGTATCATTGCAGGCAAGATTTTCGAAAATGCAACGATAAGAGCGTCCTGCTGTTTTAATTCCTTTGGCGATCAAATGCCGTCATGACCTAACTAGTAGAGCGCAGGACTTGTTGCAATAGATTTGGAAATTGAATCCTTTCTAGAATTCAAAGGTCTAACATGATTCAGGCCATCGTGATGTTGGAGGATTGGCAAGGAGTCTGCAAAAAGGTTGTTTGAGGACCTAAGCTTTTCCATATGTTTCCGCGTTCCCTGTGCTTTTGTTTAACCACCACACACAAAGGTGGTATAAATAAAGGAGGGTGAAAGTGCCGTTGCAAAACTTCACATTTGTTTTCTTAAAAAGCAATAACCCTCGCATGAATCAAAACGAAGGCGCTTTTCACAGCAGGAAGGCCATATCTCGATGTTTGACGTGCTTTCAAGAAAGTAATGTGTTTGCTTGAGGTATGCCAATAATAATGTCTAAAACGTATAAGCATATTTCGGCGTTACGAGTTGCAAATTAAATGAAATACAGGACATCGCCACGGCCCCCATATCAGAACTTACAGTGAGAGGAAATAGGATTTGAAATATTTCAAGCGACTCTGGTTTGACTACGGCGGGCAAATTTATTTCAAATAGCCAATGGACCGGTGGCCTGTTGTCCAATTACAGACCATGTGACGTTACTCTGAAAAACTGTTCCTTAAATATTTAATATCCTTATATGTATGAAATCATTTTTAAAATGACAAAGAAAAAATCTCCAGTGTAGCATCACATGGTCTGAAATGAGCGATTAACATACTAAACTATGCCGATTTATTCATTTTTTTCACAATTTTGCAACATTAGTTTACAAGACTGGGACTATTTCTAAGACGACACACGTACTTTAATTCATAAATCATAAACCGTTCATAAATCATGTTAAGCGAGAAACGTCCCGGTTATCTGAGTTCAACTGACAGTCAATCAGATTAGAGCGTATGTTTTTCCAACCAGTCATTTATAATTCATGATGAAAACACATGGGCCTAGAAAATCATAACCCAGACGGGTTTTGATTAGTTAATCAAACATCTGTATAAATTAAGACGATTTTCAAATAGATGTTTCTGTGAAATATAAATCCATGTGCGATAGATAGTTTAAATTCATCAACAATTCATGCACCTAAAACAAAACTAATTGATCTAAGGAAGACCTCTCACTTGTAGTTTTGGCAAACGTCAAACGTTCTTGGACTTGTGAAAAACGTCTAACTACTAGTACTCCTATACTGCTAGTTTGGAAAATATGTAAATTTTTGGTTCGAGAAGTCAGTTCAAATTGCCGACATCGAACTTTATAAAAACTCCACATTTATTAAAAAGGCTCCTTCAGTGGCGTGTCCAAGTGGGACTGAGAGACCTGTACCGACCAAAAATTTCTCTGCACTAATGAAGTTACTGCCTGAAATTTTACACAAAACATCTTAGAATGCCTCGAACCAGTATTAGGGGGCTTAAATAGGCTTACTGTCGGGCCCACAATTCTCCAAGTCACGATACTCGGCTTCTTTTCTGGTCGCCTACTCAACACTCTTCGTCTTAAAATAAAGTACTCTGTTTTGTATTCTATTACTTTTAAGCCAGATCTAGGTTTATGTTGTTTTTGCCATATTTCTAAGCTGTCTCTCAAAGCAATTCAAGCCCTTGCATTGCATAAGGGTTTGAGCCTTGAGTAAAATTCAAAAGCAATTATACCTGCAATATTTTTGAAATTTTACACAGTATCTAGACGACAATTTTCAGAGTTTTGTTGACGAAAACGTAATAATTTAGCACTTGAATTATTCCAGTGATTCAGAAAATTTTAGCCTTGTTTTCTTTTATCCCAGAGTTTTTGCGTGAAATTTTTTGAAAATGTTTTGTTAAGATAGAAATTGATTCATGTGTAAACTTCAGCGATTGCCAGTCGAAGTCACTATGTGCCTTTGTTTGCCTCAGCAAGTTAGTATGGGAAAAGGCATAGCCCTATGATACGCTTGTCGCACACGTTTCTTCAATCCGTCGTGGTGATTGAATTATATACATCAAGCCAAAAGATCACATGTGACTGTATGGATCAGCCTTAAGACCGCTGACCCACAGGGTACGGTAGTCCCATACGATTCTTTATCCTGATTTGTGCGATAATTCCTTAAGATTCGTTCGCCAGAGCTGCAATACGTCCTGAAGATTTTGGGAGGAGTAGTCTAACTGTCGGACTGGTCTGAGGAAGGGGAAACTGAAAATATCTGAGGCCACCTTATTGGCCAGTTTATCTAGTATAATACTGTAGAATCCCGAAGGTAGTGGCCCCCATTACTTACGGATTTATCCGACCTTGGGGGCCACTACTTTCAAGAGGCCGTTATTTTCAGGTGTTAAAGTACGTTGACGTACTGTTGGAATATTGTTCTTTGCCCCTTTAGTAGCTTTTTACTTACCACATTTGCCTTCTTTTTCTTCAATGCAATCTTTGACAGTTTTACATTACTTTTGGTGAGTCGAGATTTGAAACTTAATATTTTAGAGTTACTCAAGCGATAACTAAAACAACACTGACAGTGAATTAACACTGTGTTGAGTGCCAAATGTTGAGTATCATTATCATCATCAATTTTATTTATTGTATCACGTTTTCGAATGGTTCGCTACTTTCGGGGGACCGCTACCTATGGGAATTTTCAAAGACAACTCAAATTTGCCGTTACTACTAGGGAGCCACAACATGATATAGTACTACCCAATGGGCAGAGAAGTTTTTTTTATAAGTTTTTGTGCATTAGCAGAAAGCTGCTGCAGGTACTAAACCTAAAAAGCTCCACATTTTCCGAGCTTTTTCAGATTATTTTTCAGTGGAGAGTATTCAAAACTTCAGACAAAGTAACTGGACAATGTACAATTTTAGAAAGTGTTACAACATTATAGATTCAGTTCCTAGATCGTTATGTTTGCTATCTGTACTGAAAATCTGGTAAGAATCGATAAAAAGGCAAATTCAATTTGGTTGAAAAAGTTGAAGAAGTTGAAAAGATGCTTTTCAACAACCTTAACAACTCGAGAAAAGCAGATTCAAAGTTTAATAATGAATATGCATAGTAGATCTTGTAGTCTTCCAACACCTTCAAGAAGGAACTATAGATGCTCTTCATGTGCTCAATGTTGTTGTAAGGTTCTTGTGTCATAAGGTAATTCAAGGTCAAGTAAAGGTCACTACTATTGCATTATAAACATAAGTTTAGACTGAACATAGCCAAAACACAATTTCCGAAAAAGAATCGGTATTTTGAGTAAAAGACCACCTTAAAAGTATTAGCAGAAAGTAAATGAGTTTTTATTTGATTACGTTGCCCAAAAACATCTTCAAATCTCAAACACTCGTTTGGTTTTCAAGTGTCAAGGAATTATCTAAACATCGTTTCGTTTATTAAAATGGAACGTTCCGGAAAATATTATGCGACATATATTTGGTCGTTGATAATAATCCGAGCCAACAATATCAGTCAGTGTTCGGCACCATGAACACAAGGAAGCATAAATGTCGCGACCATTTTGGGGACACTTTTTTAAAGGTTCTCCAGCAGTCCATTCATAAACAGGTCAGTTAACAAGACCTTTATGAACTTGGTCAAACGATAAAACCCACTAAGCAATAATAAAACACTACAAGTTAAATTTTAGATTAAAAAAATTAAGTCATGACTCACGTTGAAAGTTCATTTATTCGATCATGATCACTTCTTGACTAAAATATGCTCAGACAAATAATTCAGTTGACGATGAAATGATTTATGACGGACGTATTGTATTGGTAATGCATAAATATGTGGAAATGCTATGCGCAATCCCTGTTTAGGTAGTCAAACATTGTCTGAGCTGTTTGAGGTAGCTAGCGACTGATGTATACCGAGATTCTTATAAAATTAATGAAACCAAATTGTAGTAACAATATTTATTTGAGTCAAGAAAACAAACAAAATAAATCAGGAGTTTAAGGTAATATTTTTGCACTCTTGCAAGCCATTCTCGCTGGGATTAAAAAACAATTGCCGTTTTGAAAATGAATAAGACTACATTCCTTCGGTGGTTTAGATGCCTAATCTGAATTGCTAAATTAAGCGCAAATTGTGTTCAATTCAATGGGATGATTACCACAAACCGATTCTTTATAAAACTTATCAGCCGTGGTATACCAGAACATGATTCCTTCTTGTATTCAAGAACAATAGAGAAGGGACCTAAAATCGTTGATATAATGCGGAGAGAAGACAATGTCATTTAAAAAGGATCAGTAATTATAATAGATAATCATTTCGGCCAAATGGCATAAAGCCTGGTTCACACTAGCGACGTAAGCATAAAAACAAGATCAACACGAAAACAAAGCATGACATCTCTTCTGGAACTTGCGAAGATAAAACAATAAAAATTTTTCTTTGTTTCGTCTTTTGTCCGGTTCTTGGCTTATGCTCGGACTATGATCTTACGCCTATGCCTACAACGATCCTTATGTCACATGCTTGACTGCATTCTTTTGTTTTGCCTTTTGTCTTAACCTTATGCTTATGCTTATGTTCAAGTGTGAACCAGGCTTTAGTGAGCATAGAACATAGCCCGGAGCTGGCTGCATGGTATCGAATAATTCCTTCGGTCTCAGAAATGATCCATTAAACAATAGGTTTTGTTAACCCTTTAAGCCGGAACGTTTTTCTTTTGTTCATTGTCCTCTCGTTGTTTCTGCTTTGTTCTCTCATCTTTACTATCGTTTTGATAGTTAATTAAAGGGTTAAAGACAACGCCCACTTTTGGTACTTGCTTATGATATTTACATGAGATGGGCCCATTTACACGATACAATTGTTGAGGAGGATTGTTCGTCCTGAACTATCCGATTAATTCACTGGACTCTTCTGGACGTTTTGACACTTTACATAGAGAAACTAAAGCAAGAATTGTGCCTTTGAGACGACAATACATACTCGTATACGACGACGTAAATGTGCCTTTCCGAGATCCCGTGCCTGAGAAACATAAAGGTAAAGAGACTAGAATGATTCGTCATGCATATGAGTCCAACTGTAAAACTGAGTTAGCCAAAACAAAGAAAAAAAACCTACTAGAAACTGACAAAAACAGGAAGGAAATTGCCGGACAGAAAAAAGCGGGATCATCAAAGAAATGTCAACCTCTCCTGTCCTAAGAAAGTCAGGTCTGGAAATGAAACACTTCTCCTGTCGGGAATACATTCAACAAGCACTCAAACCTCACTTAACGTAAACGTTCAGACGAAGGCCGACTCACTACAAGGACATCGAATGTCGATGATACATTCATTTATTCAGACAAAAACCTCACTAGTCACCTCTTGGATGACAACGGCTGATATCCGGAAAAGTGAGGCTTGTACCCCCAAAATAATTCTTCGGCTACTTGTTACGTCGGATAGGGCATTGGTAATTGAACAGTGAGCATTCTATTCATAAGTGATGTAAATGAAAAAAAAGTGCTGTTCAATTCTTTACATTCGGTTAATTATGGCGATCTGGATAATTTAGGAGAAGATAGTAATCTGGATAATAAAGGAGAAGACTGAGTATTTTCGTCTAAATCAATGAATCGATTAGCAAAAGCAAAAGAGATAAACCATCATTCCTGTTGTTACAGCAATGCACGCAAGATAAATTTTTTCTTGCTTGATAACAATTTACCCACCCGGTCCCTTTCCATTTGTTCCATAATGATCTGATCATGCACACAACTACTCTCCACTTGTGCGTACAAATCATATACTAGTTGTTATTGTGATGAAAGAAATGTCACTTGTCCAGTTTCATATCACACCCATATCCACAAATAGCTAAACCTCTATAACAAGGGATACACATTCTCAACATGTTCGGAAGCGATTTGGACTAACACAGAGATTTTTAGTTCCGGAGAATTTTTAGTCTCATCATAGAATCTTTAAAAACATATTTTCAAATGACTTCTACTATGTAAGTTAACTCTGCCACAAGCTTTCTAAAAATAAACATCTCAAATGTATAAATTGAAAGTGCACAGTTTTCCATATGTAATGATCTATGTAAAACATTACATAAGTGGTTTTTCACAAATTTATTTTTTATTTAAAATTGATATCAAATAGAAGACCTTTGCTTAGCTCCGTGAAATCCCTTTTTACTTCAAGGCATCGGGGATGCTTCATCTTTGCATTATACAGTAGTTTAAATGTAAAACAAAACATAACCGAATGGTACCATCTTCAAAAAATGGATATTCAAGTTAAATCAAGACTGATTCCCTCAATCGTCTTGATTTAACTTGAATATCCAGTTCTTCAAGATGCTTCTATTCGGGTATGTTTTGTTTTATATTTTTTTCGAACTGTCGACTGGTATTCGTTTTTTTACAGTATTTTAAACCTGGTCAAATATATTTTGTTCAGCGATGAAACTTTAGATGGTTTTTTGGTAATAGTAATGTTGTGGTAACTCACACTTGATAAGCAAGCCCGTAAAGATTTCGGTATATTACAAGTAATACTGGCATTTTACCAGGAATAAAATAAAGCTAATAGACACTTCAAGGTCGACATCTTCGAGGCAGATTCGACAATTATCGGGATATCGCCCCTTGATATCCCCCTAAGCCTGACAGTCTGTAAATTTTGTTACTAGGGTAGCCGCTGCAAAACGGTGCTACTGTAATGATCTGATATCGACTAATATATCATATTTATTATTATATTTTACCATTTGTGATTAAATACGATTTGCATAACAGCCCCTGTCCTTCTCCAAGAAAAGATTGTTGTTTCTTATTTGTAGACGTCACTAGTTTAGTAGTTTATTAGTAACTTTAGAGCAGAGCTTATCCCAAACATCGATGAAAGTTGAACTGTTGTTCCATTTGACGGTTTGTTTGTGCTTGTGTCTGCGTATCGATAGTTTTGGTTTAACACAAGGTAAAAAAGTGACGTACCTCTCGTCTTAGTTTGTGACAAGGTCATGAAGACCAGACTTTTGGAGGGCACATGCACATGCAGATGTTTGCATGGTACATGGTAAGCAAACGGGTACAGGATATCTTGGATTGGTAAGCACAAGAAAGAATAACTGAAGCCAACAATAAAAAGCAATAGATTTATGAGCTAAGTAGATTTTCGACGATATTTAAGAAAAATCACTGATCGTTTTAAAACAATAATCGGAGCTATGCAAACCGGATGAAAAAAAACGTACGTTCTGCGTCATTGATGGTATGGAGTGTCATGTTCACAGAATGTCATGTCATAAACGTGCTTAAACAAAATAGTTTTGACCTGGCTGCAGTTCCTGGACATCTCCCTTCAGCGAGTAAACTAATAAGGTTGCCAAATGGAATCTTCGCCGGGAAAGCATTAAGATAATTTTGACAACAGCCACTTTTGTTATCATCTTCGTGAGGAAGCCAATGACCAGCTAGTCCGACGACCACCAATAGGAGCCATGGTACCCAGAATGCTTACAGCATTGCATACCTACTGACCTGAAACAAATCTATGAAAAGAAGTCCGACATAGGCAACCCGTTAGCTTAGATGATAGAGTTAAATTTTGATAAAAATGTTACTTTGAGTAGTTTTTGATAGATTCTTGGGATCTGCTGTGCTCCTGCTCCAAATACGAATCTGACCTTGCCATCAACAACTTTGGTTTATCCGCATGAATAATCTTTTTTTTTTTGCATTTTCGAGCGATACGGTCTCATTCAGTGAGAAGCCAAATAGCAAAACCATATTTTATGGGATAAAAAAATCTTTCAAACGATGTATGTCGAACCAACACCTGCGCATAGCTTGTGAAACGCGAAGACAACAGCCTTACGCAAACTCACTTTCTCATACGCACGAAAAATAAGCACTGCAGTGAGAAGTACATCAGGTAATTCAATGTAGCTTAGCTTCAAGCAGAGTTAGTAGTTTGGAGAGGATGATGATATTATTGTGGCCAAGTCCGCGCTTGAATAATTGTTGTATTAATGTGGCATCTCTGCAGGGGTGAACGTTTTCGCTTATCAAGAAAGGTGCAGTGATTTTGAAACTGGACCAATTACATAGTTATTGATCTAATTAATATGTCCCCAGTAAATGTCTCTGTAAGAACTATTAAGACCACACAACTTTGTTGGAGTTCATAAATACGATTATGATGATAATTATTTACTCGTAGTTTAATGCCAATTGTGCCATCTCTTACGCAAAACAAATTGTAAAAACTAATTCAAATAAATTGATTTCTACTAAAGTAATAAGATCACTCGCTCTAAATTACTAAAACGTCTATTATCACCAACAAGCCCTCACCAACTGCTTGACTATCGCCTCAGAGAAATTTCAAGCCAATTATATTCATTAAAACTTCAATAAAAGGGAACTGATGTTCGTGGGTCGATAGTTGTTGGTGTACTGTTACTGTATGAAGGAAGACCCTAGAACTTCTTGTTAAATTTCTTTTGGTATTAATCCTCTCTTCAAAAGCTTTTTTTATACCAAACACGTTTCACGGAGATAAATATTCAAAATTAATCAATTTAGCGACAGCAAATACGGGAACGTTGGGAGAGAAGGGCACGTCGAACCAGGCACATACGTACTTATGAGTAGTGAGACTTTAATATTCTTAAAATCAAAGGATTGTGTTTTTAATGTGCCAACAAGACAAAAAATTCGATAAAGTGAGCGTAAAAAGGAGGTTGTCATTCTTACTCAGGAATGTAAATTCAAATACAAAATGGATTACAATTTGCGGTTTCTCATCCAGACATTGCAATTATGCACAGCAGGTTCTAACCGAAGATATATGATGAATACATTTTTTTATCTGTGGATATTTGTTGGTTCGTTCGTTTAAATGCTTTTTGAGAACTAAATTTCTAAGGCATAGTATTTTATAGAAATTCGACTGGCTTGTAAACATTACAATCCTTTCTGGCAGGTTTTCATGCCGAAGCGATATGTTTAGAAACTGGAAGCTGGCGATGTTTCCATCATGTAAGCGTTCTCACGCAGATTACGTAAGAAATCTCATGAGATAAGGAATTTTTCTTCTGAATCTCAAACCTTTGAAGTGGTTATTTAGAGGGGTTTAGAGTATCAGGTTTAGGCTTTAGAATACTGTGAAATTGAAGGCTTTAGAATTTCAAAATTCCCGGGGAGCATTTTCAAGGAAGACTCTACATTAACCCCATCTCTGCCTTCCAACTTTGTGATTTCTTCATGAAAAAACGCTCCTTGCTTGCTAGATGCCTTTTATTGAATATTTTGTAGCCATTTATGTTTGCAAGGTTGAATGAATCCAAAATATACCTATCATTATCACAATTACAGCATATCATTCATTTAAGTCTATTACGAGACAATATTTCAAAACGAGTAAACGACTTTCGCACCGAACGCTTTCATTTATACACAAAATGCAAATAGATAGGTAAAAACCAAATTTACTCAAACAGGTATAACTTAAACTCGACTATATGGGCAATTGAGGTAGAGATCGCAATCGTAAAAGGAGTATTTAAAGATAGAAGATGTGCGGTCAGGTTTATACATGATATAAAGAGTCGTTCTCTGACCTGGAATTATTTTATTTTCGAGCTTTCGACTGTCTGGCTACAGTCTTCAACGGGAAAAATAAAGAGTAATAAGATGGTGTGTTCTATTTATACAAGTGATGAGCGGGAATGACGTAATGGGTAAAGCGGTGGAATTACAATAAGAATGGTTCCGATGCAAAGGTTATAGGGAACTATTTCCGTAAAAGGATGGAGTATTGTCCTGGGAGTGCGCGGGAGTTATTGTCGGCTTGGTTGGTTGAGGCAGTGTGCCAGGATTCTAGTGTTTTCCGAATTCCCGCTCATCACTTGTATAAATAGAACACACCATCTTATTACTCTTATTCTTCCTGTTGAAGACTGTAGCCAGACAGTCGAAAGCTCGAAAATAAAATAATTCCAGGCCAGAGAACGACTCTTTATATCACGTAAAAGGAATACTAATGCCCAGCATAATATTCTTAGTTAAAATTTAGGAATCATCCTCAGAGATACATGGCTAGAATTTTTTTTTCTTTCTCTTCGTGTATCTCAGAGGATGATTCTGAAATAGAATTGAAACACTGCACATTCTCTCATAGATAAGCGTTAAGTAGTCGCGAGAGTATCTTGTGCGGTTAAGTTGAATAAAAACTCGCCTTCAATCCCTGTGGACTCATTAGCTCAACAGATAGAACTGCGGACCTGTGTCCTGAAGGTGCGACTTCAAATCCCGCTTGAGTCAACATTTTTCAGTTGACTTCGGCAGTGTCAGATATTCATGAAAAAAAAATTTCTCTTCAGAATCACGTAGAATATAACATATTGAGACTTTCACTTATGACAATTCTGAGGAGTTTTTGGACATTTAAAAGATCGATTAATTAATCTGCTCTAAATCACCGCGCAAGTGAGGATAAACGGTAGTAAGCACCAAAATTCCTCATCGCCATGACAACCACTTTAAATAAAATTTGTTCTTGTCTGATGGTGGTTTGATTAGTAATGGCTTTCAAAATCTGGAGGCATACTAAAAATTCACGAACGATTGCATCTTTCAAAACTAGAAGCTTCACGAAAACTAGACGAGGGATCTACTTTCAACTGTCTTAAGTTTCTGGAGGTTGCAACCATAACGTTCATTTCTCACTGACCTATCACCTACGTATAATATGGACTGTGGATGCTGAAAGGTGTCCCCAAACATCCGTCATACTGTTAGATCCTCAATCATGAAGTTATCAATCAAAGATCAGTGATTAGAATGACTACTTATTATCCGATTGTGAGGTCTAAACAAGAAAGTATTTGCTATAGGTTTGAGTTCTGTGAGGTTTTACTTTCTATACAGACAAAGCATACAAGGTTAGTAAGGAATTCATTAAATCGTTTTTGGTCCTTCTTTAATAATAGCTTTAGACTCTCTTGTTTTGGTAAGTGGCAATTTTGATCTTCTCGATTGTTTTTGCATTGAGTCGGTGTATTTTTTTCTTTCTGTGAGTTTATATCTGTTTTTTCTATCTCTGTGTCTACTTTCCTGCTTAAAATCACCGAAGAACTGTTTAAATACGTCATAAGCAGTTTGTGGTATGTTAATCCTTTGCAAAACGTACCTGAATCTTGTTTGTTTTCTTGAAATCAGCTGGAATATTTTGCCGTCAAAATGTGCCAGTCTTCACGGAAAATGTGCGGCAAGGTTAGTCAACCAATCGACAGACGGATTTTGCATACAGACCAGATAACGAGCACAGCCATGTACCAGTCCTCGGTAATGTCTTATAACACTTAACTCACCCACGATGTGGGAAGAACTAACAAGATGGCAGCCCACAGGCTGGAGACAATTCATGCTGCTGAAAAGTAAAGTGAACAGTCACTATGTAAAATAGGTCGTTTGCACTGAGAAGTTACGAGACCTGAATCAGGGGTGGCGCCAGGAATTCACCGATGCAGGTGCTAACGTCTCCGACAGCGGGGCTAAACCCAAAAGGGCCACGACCACACCTCCTTTATAATTTTCTTATTTGAAGGTGGAAAACACCATGTTGTTTTTCACAAGAATAATCGCAACAACTGACTAGAAACAGTTAACTTTTAGATTTGACATGAAGAAAAGAGTCTACTATCTTTCTTGGCTAAATCGATAAAAAGTGCTCATATATAAATGTGTTATCATCAGTGAAATTGCCCAAACGGATTGTTCATTTTTCCCCGATAGGGGGCTACGGTTCCCCGACAGAGGGCTGTAGCCCGCTCTGCTCCCCCTCTGGCGCCACCCTTGAGGTGAATCTTCCTTTTAATAGCAAGCATGAAATTACTATACAGAAGCGTCATTGTTTGGTTTGTTGTCATTGTAGATGTACTGGCGTAATTTTCCGCCTTCACAGACGCACCACAGCTGTGGCAGTACTTGGCTGATAAAACGAGCGAAAGACCATAACTATGGGAAAACATTGCGAACTTATCAGATAGTCTTGTGTGTCGACAGTCTTGCGGCTTTTGAATCTTACCTGCGCGCTGTCACATATTCAGCAACTCATGTTACACTGGCATTTTGCACCAGTTTATGTTACTACACACATTTGCAGCAACTCATCTTACACACACGTTTGCAGCAACTCGTCTTCTGACGCACATATTTGCAGCAACTAATGTTACTAACACATGTTTGTATGACATATACAAGTATCTGCAGCTGCCGTTGTGGGCCACCGTAGTTAACATTATCCGCGTCAATGCAAATCAGGGCCGTAGCAGAAAATTTTTGGGGAGGCCCACTTGACTCCCAACTCAAACTAAAGGACGTTTGAGGGGCTTAAAAGAAGCCATGGCATAAATATTCCACGAAAGCGAGCAGCTATTGTTAACAAACTATTACTGAAAAGAAAGATTATTTAACAAAAATATAGTATTCGGCTGTTTGTTTCCCAAAGGAAAAACTTTGTCTCGTGAAATTGGGGGCCGGACTCCCTGGCCCTTCCCCTTGCTTTTCTTAGGTGAATTTCTTCAAACGTTGCTAAGCAAACCAGAGTAAGTGTAACGACATATTTAAGTTTAAATTTAATCTGACCACTGAGTTTCCCTGCTCAGTCATGTCTTTACCCAATCCCGCTTCATCCACATTTTTAAGAAATTAGAATTAAATTTGAATGTCTTGTAAGGCTGCAACTGATAAACTATCCGCCCGGACAGATGGGTGCTTAATTTCCAGCTTTGAATCATTTTTTTGACACAAAATCAGCGAAAACACAAAAAAAATTCCCTTGTAGAAGTTTTTTGTATTATGCAATAAAATATACTATACGTACACATAAAACTACTAGAATTTTGCAAGTGCGTCCCCACGATGCTGCGCCGAATTACAAACGTCAGACAGGGGAAGTTGGGTTAATAATGGTTTTTTAAAAGTATAGTTTATACATGTATCTAAGTTTTGTCAAGGTTTTATTGAAATTTCTATTTTACAGGTAATGTTTCGTAATTGCCTATTTTGAACGGTACAGTGGTACAAAGTTTGTGGTATCAACCTTGGAACTTTTTACTGGCAAGATGAAAACTCATCTTGCCACTAAAAAGTTCCAAGCTTGCTACCACAAACTTTGTACCACTATTGATGTGGAGATAATCAAATATCTAGTATCAGGTCGGCTATTTTTTCACTACCAGAATTGGTAAAATTGTCCTCTCCAGTAAGTTTTTAAGTGCCACGAATAGATGTACATAGCTCCGCCAGAATTTTGGTAATTCTGGTTGTTAGTTTTATATATTGAAAGTATTCCTTTGACTTACAATAGATTGAAAAAATAATTCTGTCGAGCATTCAGTAATTCTGAGGGTCCATTTACACGATACGATTGTTGCATGCGATTCTTCCTTCTGATGTATGTAATTAACTCATTACAGTCTTCCAGACGCATTGCTACGTTAGTGAGCAAATCGAAGGCAGAAATTGTGCCTTTGAGACAACACTACATACCCCAGAACGAACAATTGCATACATTAGCGTATCGTGTAAGACCCAGTTCAAACGTCGAAGTTTTCATGTGCCGAATCAAATGCAAATCAGTTTGGACAAAGGATCTTGCTCATTAACATTAGATTCGGCACACGAAAAGTTCGACGTTTGAACTGGACCTAAATGGGCACTGAGATTTAGTCAGAATACCAAAAGGTTAAGGAACTTTGGAGAATAATAATCCCCTACCCTTCTCAACGACCCTGACACAAAGTGGTATGAAATCTATAATTTTCGTGCGACAGTTTGAACATTATAAAAATTTCTTTTGTAAAACTCAACGATTCCAGTGACAATAATAGTAATTTATATTGACATTGATTTTAATCGTAGACTTATGTGCTTATTTCACCTCATACAATTCGTAAATTCGTCGGTACTTTTCGATTAAACCTGGTTTCCAAAAGTAAGAAAATTATGAAAGATCATCCTCGACACAACATAACGTTCTCGTTTGTGTTTGACCTTTGCCAGTTAAACAACAAAAGCACGAAAAAAACACAGCAACACCCTGATGGAAGGAGTTTTGATGGGCCAAGGTCAGAAACTTTGTTTTTGTTAATGAGTGAACTTTCAAGAATTCCAAATAAGCTGGAGATTAATGCAACACGTAGAAAAACAAACATAAGCCCAATTTTCTCCTACAAATTAATGTGAGAAGGCATTTTTTGTTACGCGTTGGAAACGACTTCAGCATCTAATAAACAATTTTCTTACAAGAACTGAACTAAACCTACGACCCTACGTCTACGTTGACAGTGATTTAGGTTTTTATCAAGAACTAGTGAAACCATTGCGTTTCAAGCATGTTTGGAACAACCCAAAAATCTGTCTTAAATTAAAACGTTAAAGTCGGTCAAAGAATAACCGCCAATGGCTGAAAAGGATGCTTTATGAACTCTAAAGATGTTCTTGTGAATACAGTGTGGTTGGAAAATGCCTGCATGCCGGTCAGTCCACTTGGGATGGAAAATTTCTTGCGTAAATCAAGGATTTTCTTGTTTCCTTCAGTGAATATTTGCTTATCAGACTTTTCATTTTGGTCCAGTCGAGGTGAGACGTCCAGAGTGGACACTTCTCCATTAGCAACACTCCAGCTCAATAAAAACGAAATAGAACAACGCGTCCGTCTAAAAAAAAGAGCAGCCATTTACTTGACTTAAAATTAATTGGCGATACTTGCTTGATACCGCATAAGGAGTGGTGTTTTAGATAGTAGGGAGCTTTAGATTTGACTGTGATTACGAGAACATCTCGTCACCACTTCCTGATACTTTACTAAATGACTACTAAAGGGCAGCAGCTAATCATATCATTAAGAATAAAATTAAGAATTTTTAATTTCTGATTCGTTTTGTACAGTGTAAATATTACATAGGTTTATTGTTTTCGTAGGTACTGTGAGTGACCCATAACCTATTGGAAGATTTTTTGTGTAAATTTTCCTTTTTGTAAATATTCTATTTGTGAAATAATACCGTGGTTGAAAATAAAGACTATTAGTATTAGTATTAGTATTAGTGGTATCCGTAGTCCTTTCTGGGACGAATTCCGCGAAAAATCTTGTAGTCTCCCAACCAGCGGCGTATATAACAATTTGTGGATGGGGGGCGAGATTTGAAGAATTTCCAACAAGAGTTAGCCTAAATCGGGTTACATGAACAAACGGCAAACGCATTTTTAGTAGTCATTTGGAGTTGAAAATTAGTAACAGCAGTCTAGCCTCGGCTGTAGTACACGGACACAGCGGCCCCAACCAACTAGCATTGACTGGCTTCTTTTCAGAACACAAACTGTTACCAACAATTTTATAGGCTATTTTGATTACACGATTTTCCTATGTTTGTACAACCGCATTTGCAATTGACTGTGCACTGTGCGTTCATTAACGCATTGTTTCAAAATTAAAACGTTGAAGTTTATTGGACGAAACTTTGACGTTGCTACGGACGGACTTCACGTTGTTAGGCGCCTGTCAACACGAACTACGAGGAATGAATTTTCTCACCCTAATTTGTAGGGAGACAGTTGCCATATTTCGAAAGAAAACGTTCGGTTTTCTGCATTCGGTTTAGGTTAAAGATGTTTAAATTTGTTTCAAATTTTCATTTATCGTAATATTGTATCATTTCTATGATCTATAAATGTCCAATTTTTGACGTTTCTAGTCCTGAAAGTTTTTTGACTTCTCAGCAAACGAAATACAGTAAAGTATCCTCTCTCAAATTTTCCGACAAGCTCTAAATTTTCCGACAGAAACGACCGGTGGGGGGCGGTCGCCCCCTCTGCCTCCCTATATATACGCCACTGCTCCCAACGAACCAAAATAATGGGTGAGAACGTTATACCGAGTTTCCCCCGCAAGTCTTATTAAGGAAATAAAGTTTATGTAGGATGAAGGAAATTTTCGAGAGTCTGAATCTTATATTTCATAATCCAACCGGGGCCGGTGGCGAAAAACACAACTCTGGGACCTCCGGCTGGGACTCGAGCAAGCGACTCGGCGAATCTAGTGCATTGCTACTGCTCTGGCATAATAAGGCCTATGCCGAGAGCTTGGCCACGACTTCTGTATTTATAATTGTAGTGAGTATACTCAACGAATGTTTCCCATTTACCTTCAAACAGATAAATTCCATTTTATTTGATCAAGAGTATGAATGGCAAACATTTGTTCCTCGGCTGGCGCGCGGTAGTTGTTTTCGTTAAAAACATTAAAAATAAAGGCTCATGAAATAAAAGAGCAAACATATACTGGTTGTCTACTTTGTCGTTATCAACTACCAAAATTTGAAATGGACGAAACGACTTTGACCATAACTTCCTAGACACGACTCATATTCGCAGTCTTACTCGCACTCTTAGTCAACCACAATAAAAGACCCAATTACTGAACTGTGCATCCTTACTGTCAATAATTTGTTGAAACAAAAATGGCACTTTTTAAAGAAATTGAGAGGCATGTTTCCCCGAACCCCATGGCTTCTACGTCCTGCGAGTCGCCATTTTGCTTATATTGTATGACAACTTTAAATCCCGAGTGAGGAACCAGTAGTCAATCTTAATTTCAGGGAAAATATTAGCTACTGGCATGAAACACAAAACAAACTATATAATAAGGAAACTTCGACTTCTAAAGAAATCACTTACTTTAGTATATCGTGCCCTAAACAAAACTAAAATTACTTCTCAGACTAACTAACCTTGTGATTCTTTCTGCTTTGGGTTGTACAGAAATCAAGGAGACTACTTGCAGAATAACGCGTTGACTCCGATGACAAACATCAACAATTTGAGTGCTGTAATTCCTGAGGGATGGATACATCCCTTTTAAGTCATCTGAAGTGTTCAGAGCTTCACTAATATATCTTTCAACATCCAGGGAGACTACTTGTGTATGAACGCAAGGTAATTCATGAACAGGAGTACAGCCTTGATCAGTCCTTTCCACGTTATTGTATGGCAAACTTTGAGTTAATTTGAAAAGGATATTATGAACGTTTGTGACTTGGATATCTAAAGAGGTGCCGTCAATGACTCCACATGGATTTTGTGCTCTTTCTAAGTCTGGGCAGTTAGAACAGAACGTTTTGTGGCCAAACGAGGAAAGATGGCTTAGTTTCGAATGGTTGAATGCTTTTTCTTTACAGCTGACCAACAGTTCATGATTATTATTCATCAGCTTGATAGTGTTTGAGTCTCCATTAGACAGGCTCCGCCTTTCCTCTTCCTTTACTATTTGCAATTCCGTGCATCGATTTATCAAGCCATCATGTTCAGGGTAATGAACGCCATTTCCTCGATCAGTCCAAAGCGGCTGGGAGTGCTGATTTATAACTTGGTCGTTAAGCTGAAATTTCCAAGCGAAATCTTGACGTTTATGCTTGGTTTCCTGATTTACAGTGATGGCTAATACAGAATCAACTGTATTAAGAAGTATAGTATTTTCCAGTTTCAACTGAATTGATGGTATAAACAAAGGAAATGGCGGTAATAGGGTATACTTCATGTGGACAATGTAAGAGTCATTGCAAACAGATGCATGATTAACCCGCACATCTTTTTGTTCAACAACATTAACCATTTTATCTTGTTTAGTTAAAGCACATTTTATACAGGGCGGGGAAGGACACAACGTCATATAGCACTGTCTTGATTGTTCATCATTCCCCGGACGGCTAAAAAGTTAAACAGCAGAACTTAAGTCAAAAACAACAAACTGAAATATTGCAGCAATTTCACATTTTTAAGTATATACCGGAAATTTTCATTTGACTTACGAATAACCATGAACAAGAATTCTGCTGTCATCCAATGTGTGACAAACAACCAAATGTAATTCTTCTGTGATGAATTCGCCATAAAATAACGATATATAGCAAACCTAAAACGAGACACACAGAACTGTCCTGTCAAGATATCCAGTTATTTATTAAAGAGACGGGTAGTTATTATTCTGTTGTTCTTATCTTTGTTATAGCAGTTATTGTCACTGTCGTTGAAAGAGAGTCAGGGTAAATCACCAAGAAAAGTGTTGAAATATAGCAATCTCTTGGCTCAATGTACATTCAGGATTCCATTGTTATCTGCAGCATGATATCTTGGAATATCGAATAAAATCAATAGCTGTGCGACGAGATTTCTTAGAAGTTGTTCCTGGATCTCATCCTAAAAAACTTTCGAATCATCTCAAGCGACTTATTTCTACTTAAACTATGTTTTTTACACGACAACAGAAGGTGAAATTCCACTGCATTGACTGTTTATCGGGCGCCATTTCCACCTCATTCAAAACGCCGGAAAAACTTCGAACGGGTCTATTATCAAGGTATTTGTTTGTGTTATTCTCCTCAGCCTGCTGCATTAGCAGGTAAGACAAACATAGGCCTTAGTAATCCTTGTTATCACACTAAAATGGAGTCCAATACTATCATTTAAAAAATCTACCCGTACTAAAGTGCGACTCGAAGCCATAGCGATAGTCCATGTATGCCTCTTATAACTCCATTATATCCAGTTATACCGCAGATTTACCTCACTTCAACCTTGGCTCCAGGGACTGTCCTAAAGTCGCTCAGGAAAAATTTCTCATTTAGAGGCATGACGTCACCGAAGCCGTGCGGGAGTTGGTAGGTGTCGAGGTAACGAAAAACACGACACATGCAAGAGTAGAAGTTTAAAGTTTCTGTATTAAATACCTACGGTACCTCGTGCAAAGGTTTCATCAAGTTAAACCTCCACCAATGTAAAGTATACGTGTAATTCGGAAAGCCAAACACATTATCGTATTCTACTTTCTGGAAATAAGACATCAAGTACTCTCCAGACTTGGTAAAACCTAATAAAACATGCCTAATAACAAAATAAATAAATAAATAAATAAGTAAATAAATAAATAAATAAATGAATAAGTGCACAGCAGCTTTATGAGGTATTACCAGTAGTCGCGGTCAATCACGTATTGCCGCATACCATGCAGGTAAATATTGTTTCTTGTGCAGTCTGCTTGCTTCTCCATCTCGGAATATCCTTTAGTATTCACTTCCGAGCAAAACAAGGCGGCTTCCCGTTTTGTTTCAATTACAGAAAAATACTTTTTTTCAATAAACAAAGCAGAGGTGCAAGGTAATACCAAAAGAACAGCGAAATTTGTCATTATATATTTTGTCATATTATAGATAGTATTTCGTTTCCAGCCGATAATTTAAGAAAATAAAGTAGAAAACATACTCCGAGTATCAGTTCCATCTTGAACTCAAAATTTGAGAAAAGCAAGTGGACACAGTGTTCAATAGTAATATTTCGAATTTATTACAAATTCATCATCAGACTAATTTACACAAGCTAGACCTAGGTCAATATATAGGCACAAGCGTGGTGACATCATACAGGAAGAATGTGTGACGAAAGAAATTGGAGTGTGAATGAGTGAAGTGTTATGTCAGGTCAATTAATGAGAATGTGTAGGCGGAAGAAATTAGAGTGTGAATGATTAATGTGTTATGTCAGGTCAAATAATGAGAGTTCTTTGCTGGCTTTGAGTCCTACGTTAAGTTCTGGTTTTAGAGATTTGATGAAGAGTGCTTCCATTAGTAAAAGTCGGTTTTTGTTAAGTGAATTGTTAGCATATAGTATTTTGTAGTTGTTAACGATGAGATTAGATAATTTGGAAACGCGTATCTGAGGAAGTGTTTTGTCAGTCAAGTCTGTTATGTTAAGTGCGACCGTATCTTGTGCGTTCTTGCATTCTAAAAAGTGTTGTCCTACTGCACTCTTGTCATGTTTAGTGGCATGTTCATGGAGTCTTGTTTTGAGGCATCTTTCGGTTTTTCCATTGTAAGAATAGCCGCAACCAGGACAGGTTATTTGGTAAATGGCGTTAGAACGGACTAAAGGAGGAATTTTGTCTTTGTTGGATGTGAAAAATGCGATCTTTTTAGTGTCATAAATTACTACAAATTTAACCGGTCTTATAAAACATCGGTGTAATTTCTTTAAACATGACTTAACAATATTTTCTCCTTGGGTTCCAAGATAAGGCAGGCGAATCCAAATTTTAGGCAAATTATCATCATTGGTTTGCGATTGAGATGAAGAACAGGTTTTAGCAGAAGTATTAACTTTACGTTTAAATTTGTTAATCAGGAAATGTTTTAAAGAATTACAATATCCATTCCACGACATAAAAGACTTAATGTTTTTAACTTGGTTGTCAAATAAGTTTTTAGTGCTGCAAATTTTGTGAGCGCGATCAAGGAGTGATCTTATCCATGCAGTTTTTCTTTGAAATGGTTCGAAACTTGTAAAATGGGTGTATTGTCCAGTGTGTGTAGCTTTTCGGTAAATATCGGTTCCATCAACAGATATTTTTATGTCTAAAAAGTGAACAATGTCATCTGAAAAGGTGTCAGCTGTAAAGTTTAAATTCTTGTCAAAATTGTTGAACGTTTTGAGTAAGGCCGGAATATCAGAAGGTTTGATTAGTAAAAGTGTGTCGTCTACGTATCTTTTATAAAATTTAATGGTACCAGAGTTGATTAAGTTGGAAATGACAGTTTCTTCAAATTCGGTTAAGATTATATTAGCAAGTACAGGCGCGAGGGAGGATCCCATTGAAACCCCATCGATTTGTTTGTAAATTTCATTGTCAAAAGAAAACGATTGGTAAGAGTTCGTCAAGCTTTTACCTCAGAAAAACGATTTATGAGGTAAGAGCTTGACGAACGTTCATCTATCATTCAGGATACCTCCAAGCTCACACATTTCCAACATACATATCGCATTAATAAAATGTTTAAAAATTATAAAAAGTGTTGTAACGTCAGACCAAGACACTGAACATCTCATTGATTGATTACTTCTGAATGTCACCTTCGTTTTAGACAACGCCTTTAAACACGAAACCACTAACCTTTTATGAAGACATTTTACCTGCCAGGTAATTTTAAATTATCACCAAAATTCACTTGTTAAAAATCGAGTTGAGAAGCGATACCTCTAAAACTTTTCGTTTTACTTTGCAGTAATGGAGAAATATCTGTATGTCTAGCTTGTTTTTTCATCGTGTTTTTTGAACTCCAACATTGAGCTCGGAGTTGTTTTCATCTTTTATTTTCTGACTTATATCGGCTGTCATTGTAAATGTGTTTGCGGACTATGTTGTCTCTTTGGTGTTTTATAGAGTATAACGATGAATATTCAAACGAAATGCCTGAATTATCATAAGAACTCATGAAAATAGCTTTCACAACCTGAATTAACGTAGTGATCTAAAGGTCTGTTCACATGACGAAATTTGTTGAATAAAACGATCCGATGTTCACACGGAGAAACCAGAAGAACAAAATTAGGGCCATATACGACCTTACTGGCTGGTTAAGAGTTAAGGAGTAAGTATTCATAAACAGTGGAGAAAACTATGATTTAATTTATTTAGGAGCATCAGAATTCTTAAAAATCATTTCGATTCGACGTAGGAAATGTCGGTATTGACTGGTTAGTATCTTACCTGTAGTTGTCCCACATTTGAACTTCTGTACTGACTGAGAAGTACAGTAGGTGGGCGTACATATTAAGAATATGATGTGATTTTCAGTGGAAGATGGCCAGTTAGGTATTACCTTCAAGAGAAGGTAATACCAATACTGTAAAACAGTACTATTTAATAATGTTAATTTTTTACTTCATGATTTAGATAAAGAGATACTTTACCCTAAATGGAAGGCGTTATTTTCCTGAATGTCACACAGTGGAATACAAAGACGTCGAAGGTACTTAGTAAGCAGACAGGAACGTCGAAATAATGAATTACAAGGGTTACCTCCTCGAATCTAAAATTAAAAATTAAGTGAGCTATGTAAAGAGAAATTTCCTAAATCTAATCAGAAATACTGTTTGCACCGAATGACTGCCATGCAAAGTAGTCAGTAACATCTTCCCAGTCATTGACCCATGGCCCTCACTTGGCAGGTCATCCAACAAAATGGTAGCAATATTTTTATGACAGTCTATGACATAAAAGGGTTGGGAGTAACTAAAACAAACTGGATGAAATATTTCCTTAGCAAATTTGTCAACTTTTTGGAGTCTTAAAACACAGTTAGGTAATATTTAAATATGCCCAGTTTTAATGGTATTTAGTTTGTAATTTAAAAGGTTACGTGAAAAGGTTTTGCATGATAAGGCTTGAAGTATCAGACCACATGGCAGTGGCAGTTTTAGAACATTTTAACCAGGGGGGGCAATTAGGGATGAAGTATGTGACAACTGAAGGTGCGAGGCATTTTAGCTAGGAGGGGTCTGGGGGCATGCTTCCCTGGAAAGTTTTAAAATTCTAGAGTCTCAGAAAAAGGCCATTTCCCAGGTACTGGGAGAGGTTTTTCGCAATTTTAAGGGTTAGAAAATATTATTTAAATTGCTATAGAATTAAAATATCAACATTGTTGCATGTATTTGCATTTATTGCAGCAGGCTCAAGATAATCCCTCAATGCACGTGGAACTTGCATTAACAGGTGTTTGTTCAACCAAGTAGGGGCAATTTGATTTATTAAATAATAAATTCACCATATATTGAAATTCACCAATGGAAACATCTGAAAATTTAGTGTTTGCATTGATGCAGACAATGCTGTTAACATAAAATAACAAATACACAAGATCATCAATGCATTTGTATGGGCCATATTTAGTAAATAATTCCAATATAAAAATTACAGTACCCCAGGGACACTGGCATACAGCGGCAAATGGATATTTGGGTTGTTAGCAAAAATTGCTGTAGCCTTGGTCCCAGTAAAACAATTGATAAATATTCCAAAAATGATGTTATTCACTATTATATGAACTCCTATCACTTACATGTATTTACCACTTGCATGACCACTGATATAAGACTGAAAATTAACTTTTATCACAAGGCTATGTTCATAGGTTGCCCTGCATATCAGAATTCAGAAATACAAACATTCTCTAAAGTACTTTCTGTTAAAATTGAACTTCCACCAGTCTATCCAACTTAAAACAGTCCTATGGAAAATACTAGGGTCCTTTTGAATCCTTAAGAATTCAGACATTTTACATTTCCTTGCTTTCAATAATACAAAGTCTCAGATTACTCTGTCAAACTGTTGGTAATTTAACAGAGATAAACTTGTGAGTCAGTTTCTCATGTATGCTAGATTTAAGATAATTGTCTTTACCAACTTTAGCCTTGCTGGAAACTCCTCTCACAACTTGTAATATATGCTAACACACATGGTGAGGAAAATCCACAACAATATAGTGAGATTTGGGAGACATTTTGCACATACCCATTTGATCATCAATGGCAAAATTAAAAGCATTAACCTCTTTGTCAGCAAGGTCATGTCTGTGACCACAAGCACTTCTGACATGTTGTCTAAACAGAAGAACATCTGTCTTCTTCAGCTGGCTAATTGAGTTCTTACTTTAAAACATTCCTAATTCTGAAAATATTTGGATAGTTTGTATATATTTAAAGAACTTTCTTCATGGTTTACTTTTGAAAGAACTTAACTTTGGAGAGAATTTTCTGCTTTGACACTTGCTTTTATGACTTATTTACATCACTTTGACGGTAAAGCCAATGACACTTGATAAGTACCACTCAGTCACAGAGTAAAATTTCAATGTAATAATTACTTCTCATATTATGAATAAAAAAGGATCTTTTTCCTGATTTATGGTAAAATGTGAACAAATAATTACTGTAGGTATTAAATGACAAAACTTGAAACTGCATAATACACAAAACAACAATTCTGTCAGGACCCAGGTGTAATGCAGAAAAACTTAAATTAATCCACAAGGCTAATGGGCATAGAAGATGAGTCTGGTACAATGTGTCTATAGGACATATACACTTGATGTGAAGCCACCACGTTTATACTCCAAAACAAAAGAATTTTGATCATGTTCTTTTGTTAGGTATGCTAACATGGTCACATCCCCTTGGTTATTCAAGGTCAGGTGATTGATTGCATATGCTGTATACCTATGTATTCTTCAGTCCAGAGTTTCAATCAATGATTCACAATTTGCTATTGTGCTGAGGCTTTTTGCCATCTTTTTTTCCTTTCAATAAGAGCAAAAATGCAGTCCCTGAGGAAGTGCTGTCCGGTATGCTCTGCCCCCTGCACCCTCATCAGTACTCTTCAGGGGACCTTCTTGCCATTGTTAGCTGTTCTGGTAGCAGTTTCTGGTAAAAAAGGTCAACTCTTCCCTTCTGTGTAATGAAAACTGACTATTTAGTCAATGCAGGCTCATCAACATGGACAATGAAAACTGAGAAAAAGATATTTATCATTTCTTATCACTAACTCTGTCATAATAGAGTTCCGTGCTATTAACTGTATGGTGCAGTACATTCTACTTTCGAGATTTAAACATGCCACAAACGAGATTTGACGCTGATGTTAATGAAGCTATAGAGTCATTTGTTTCTTTTCTAAAGCAAGGGTAAGGAGAGATGATTATTTCTGAACGTGAATACTGCACCTGGTATAAATGAATGATGCACTTATTGTCACGTGATCATGAAAAACAATATTTGCATTTCATGAACCTTAAAATATAGAGCCCTTTTTCTACCTCTACCCGTAATCCGTTACCGAACACCACATCATACTCCATCTAACATAGCATGCCTGTGGGAAACACGTAATCGCATCAGAGCAAAATAGCACCATGGTCACTGTATTTTCGAAAAATATGGACCATGAAAGAAGAAAAGCGGTCATATTACCTGTCGTAACGTTAACTTTTGAACGATGTTCTGGCTTCTTCCGTTCTTTGTAGCCATTGTACCGGTATCAGTACTTACAGTTTATAAATTTTATAAATTTTGTGAATTCACGCGGGAACGCAATCGCGCATACGGTCGTAGGCATAACGCTGGGCAATTTATATGCAGGCTCATTAATGTGGACGATGAAAACTGAGAAATAGATATTTATCATTTCTAACCACTAACTCTATTTTAATAGAGTTCAGTGCTATTAACTGTATGGTAAAGTACATTCTACTTTTGAGATTCAAACATGCCACAAACGGGATTTGATGCTGATGTTAATGAAGCTATAGAGTCGTTTGTTTCTTTTCTAAAGCAAGGGTAAGGAGAGATGATTATTGCTGAATATAAATACCTGGTAAAAATGAATGATGCACTTATTGTCACGTGCTCACGAAAAACAATATTTGTATTTCATGAATGTTGAAATATAGAACTGCATCTTCGAAGAACGTACTACAATGCGTTAGTCAAACTTTCCTGGGATACTTTTCCTTCTCACCCTAAATAGAATTTTGCGTCACAAATGTTCTAGGAAAATGAAAAAATGTGAAAGAATAATGGTATGTTAAATTATTTATAGAAAATTGCGCAATTCTTACGCTGTTGCTTATCAGACTGCCCAAATTTTGAGAAAAGTTATTGCTCATAAAAAGTGGAATACAGCTGAGTATGTTTATTTGTTCATTTTAATATTTATTCAATCACTCATTTTTTTTATCACATCATGTTTTTCAACAACTGGTAAATTGATTGATATTGTTGATTGACTGACTGATTGATTCATTTCATTCATTGATTGATTCAGTTGTTTGTTCATTTATTCATTCATTCATTCATTTAGTTATTCTATTCATACAGACATTTACGTTCATTTCTTCTTGCATTTGAGTGGCTGTTTGGTTATTTGTTGGTCTAGCTGTTCACCCCCAATTATCTGAAATTGACACCCACCAACCCATCCATCCACCTATCAATCCATCCATTTATCTGTCTGTCCATCTGTCCATCTTTTATTCTATCTTTATGTCTGTCATTCTGATTGTCTATCCTTATTTCCATCCTTTTATCTCACTGACTGTCTATCCATCTGTCCATTTATGCCTCCACTTGTCCAGTAATTTGATTGGTTGTTTGCACTTCAATTCTATTGCTTGTTTAACACTTATTTGATATCTATTTTAGGGAGTTAATGAAAGTTGTAAGAACAATTGGTTTGAAAATGACCAGTTCACAACCAACTGGTAAAAATGATAAACTCAAACCTTGTGCATTTTATTAGACCATCATAATCAATTTTGTTATATAATTAACAATGGATTCTGTTTGAATTATAGAAGCAACAGTAGGAAATGTTGTTAGAAGAGGTAAATATATTCAACATTCATTTTCACTTTGCAACTATAAATTTACTTGGCTATCAAATTTTGCCTAAGAGTTGCACATATTTGTTTTAACTAAGGTTAATGTTTGCAAAATACCAGTACAGTATGAATTCCAAAATGCAGCAAAATTAGTCTGGCATGGAATCCATTTATCAATATGATGAATATAGTTGCATTACTACAGTATGATGCCTGCATGATTTTGGGGAAATGGAGTCCATATTAAGTGAAAATAAATCATGCATTTTAAGATCCAGCTGGGACCAGTTGCAAATCTTGGGCTTCAGGCCAGGAATCAGTTCTATAAATCTAGTGCAGTGATTGATTGATTGATTGATTCATGGATTGATAAGCTTTATTTTGTCATGGTAGAGATCCATCAGTGATGCAACTGTTTTCCCTGGAGGCACTGCTCTGCCATCTGAACTATGGTCTCGTGATTTGTTCACTGAGTCACATTTCTTTGTACTAAAAGAAGTGTACTGTATCTAAATATCCCTGTAGAAAATCTTAATCATCAGCAAAATTCAGTTGAAAAATTATAAATGTATGTGTATAGCTGAATTATAATAATATATACTGTAGAATTATGTACTGTATGGGATGTGTCCTTTTATATGGGCTAAGGAAGAAACACTTACCTGAAATTGATTTCATTTTAATATACAGTACTGTACAGTGTCAGTGTTAATAATATCACAAGTTAAATTTTTACACTACCTGTATTTTCCATTATTTATTTTAGTTTTGAAAATAATTAGAGAAGAATATGAAGGGTATGTAATACATATTATATGTGTTTAAGATTTTATTGAAGTAGCTTGAAAGGAAGTTTAAACAGGATGTGCAATGGAACTATGGAATGATCATGCATACAGGATATGCAAGCCTGGATATATTATTTTTTGCTCTGGCTGTCAAAATGACCAGCATCAATCAGATTGTGCCTGTCACAAAACAAAATCTACCTGTCAAGACTATAATTTGATTGCTATTCATACAGTCGCTGTATAATAATAATTGTTATTGTATACAAGCATTGCTATGGGATATTAAAACTTAAAAGTATGAATGATACATGCACTGCACACAATTTTATTTAAAAGTATTATACATGTAAATTTATACATGTAGTATATGACTACAAAAAGATCATAATCATCAACAATTAATTTATTCTTGAACCATCACATGTCTCTTTGATCAATTTAAATCCTCAAAGTTACAGTAAATCCCCAGGTAGGAAACCTGCAAAACTAGCATTACTATCATCTGAATCAGACAAATGTTTCTCATGTAAGTCAATGTCAGTGGCCAAGTCTTGATCAATACAGCTATCATTGCTAACACTATTTGCATCAGCAGACATAAAAAATGAAGTTATTTTGTTGGATATGTTGTATATAATTTAATGCTAGAGTGATTATAAACAATCAATATTCAAGACAGTCGCACTTCACCATTTTATGTTCACCAGCACACAATCTCTCAGGTAACTTGCAAAACCATATGTGGCAACTCATGCACATTCACTAATATAATATACAAACGAAGAGCAATTGATTTGAGACAAATATTTATAGTTGGTTTTGTAATGAAACTGGAAATCAATGTTTCCAAAAACCGTTCCAGACAAAGTGACAGACATAATCAAATTTGTGACTGTCAAAACTCTATAAATGACAAATTTGTACCGGACAATGTCCATGACCCAATGCTAATATCCAGGCATGTGCACATGAGGAGTGGAGTTTGGTAACTGAATTTGTGACTGAATATGGCTCAACATGCATACACTGGTAGTGAACTTCTGGACTTGCTATTTTCTTATGTCAACAACTATCCACATCAATGCAAGCACTAATATCAAATTTGTTGATGTCTTCTTTAGTGAATTTCTTTATAACTTACATGTAGGAAATAAAGTAAACAAAATAAGTGTAACAATGTACCTTATTTTGAAGATACTTCATTATACCTGTATAATGTATAATGTATAAAAAAAACCCTGTAGGGTTTTTTTTATAATCCACTACCTGTATTGGACAACATCTATGTGGGTAACCTAGAGTTGCAACATCTATTGTAACTGCAATCTTAAGAAAAATTTCCCAGAACCACAAAAATTATGCTTCTTACAGCCCAGTTATCACCTCGGTAACAATAAATAATTTTGCAGTTCCACAAATATCATATGTTAGCAATAGTTTCAAACACTAAAAACTTAATATTAATCTAACTAATTATTTAACAATGAAAATTTTAATATATGAGGCAGAGCAATTTACTGGTATACAATATATCACCAAGAGCATGTACAGTAAATCTATTAGCTTCAACACTAAAACACCCAGTGTATCTGATGTATCAGTTACCCAGAATAAAACAGGGAACAAAACTAAAACAAAGAGAAAGCAAAGAACAAAAGAAAGAAATTCAGGGCCCAGTGCTTGACCTTAACTTTTTTACCAACTAGTCCCTGGGCTATTGAGGTTTAAAATTTACTAGCTAAAAGGCATCACCTGGTAGGTAAGTCCCAAATTATGTCAGAATAATAACTGATGGGTTTTTTTTTTTCATTTTTATTTTTTGCTTAATTATTTGGAAACAAGCATAAATGTCACAACATCATTACAGTTTTTTGCTTTTATATGTTCACTTTAGTGATGAGATTTAAACAATCATGTAAAGTTTTCCTTTAGCTTGTTGCCTGTCCATGAGCAATGATTGAAAAAGAAGATATTCAGTGAGGAGTTCAAAGTAAAAGTATATGCTGAGTGATTACCTCAAAGCTTTCGATCTTTCTTCACAAACTGACTATTTTTAAATGGTCAGCACATGTACAGTGAGGTGGAGTAATCAGATTATAGTTCAGCATCTGTTTACCGCGCTAAGATCTGAGTACCGGTCCCATGGTGAATGTGTGCTCATTGGAGCACTTCTTTTCACTTTTAGAGACTGTGGCTCAAAATTGGAAGAAGGTCATACTGAAGAATCCCTTCACGTATGTTAGAAAAGTGACAGTTTTTTTAATATATATATAGAATGATCGCTCTTACAGTTTTCTCATTAAAAGAGATGTTCCGGTAACTCTCACATGTTTGATTTATTGTAGAAACTCTTGCTAGCACAAAAAGGATCTGAGGATTTCAGTAAACCTAGTCATAACCTAAGGGTAAGAGAAATGAATGATCCTTTATCATCAGAATCAAGAGAGCAAGGGAGAGAAATGGGGAGGGACGGCAAGGGAAGTGACGTGTAAGCAAGGGAGGGGAAGGGAAGGGAAGTGAAAGGAAAGGAAAGGAAAGGAAAGCAAGAGGAAGAGACAGAACGAAATGGGACAGAAAAGGTGGGAAAGTTAAGGAGAGGAAAAGGAGGGAAATTAATGGGGATGAAAGAAATGAGAAGCAAAGGGGAAGGGAAGAAAAGAAAGAAAAGAAAAGGGAAGGGGAGGGAAGGAAAGCGAAGGGAAGGGGAGGAGGAAAGGAATGGAAGGACAGACGGAACTGTCGAAGTGGAGGGAAATGGGGATGAAGAGGACGGGATGGAATGGACGGAATGGGTGAATTGAAAGGAATGGAGGAAATCGAGGTGAACGGAACGGACGGATCGCACAGACGGACGAACGAGCAAGCACTTAAGTTAAATTAGGCTCTTACTGAATATCCAGTTGGATTTCCAGTCACTGAATGGCATTTTTATTTGTTGTCATACGATCATATTCATACTCTTCGTTCTCACTGCATTTTAACTAGTTGACTGTTATTGACTCCATAAACGAACTGATTTCCGAAATTGAATCCAGGTGAGCTTTAAAATAGTTATACGTGTACAGTCGTTGCACATGGCTGGCGTAGATTGTAGTCGGAGATTTTCACAAAGACCTTCGCCAAATGCCTTAATTAGCGAAGGAACTAATTACCTGATTTTCAATACTGGCAAATGGGAAGATGAATTGAACTTATCTCCAACTGTCGTTTTAACATTGTTTCTCAGAATATTTTCAGAAAAAAGTTGATCAAAAATAAGCATATTTTGTCTCCTAAACTGCACTTATCAACAATTTATGAATACTGATGGAACAATAAATAGTTATACTCTTATGTAGAAGAAAAAATCCCGGCCAAAAAGTGAAAAGAAAAACTGAAGAACAGATAAAAGAATCAATGAGAATTATGTTTTCAATGTAGTTTTGAATTGCCATAACAGTAACTATAACAATAACAATAACTGACAATAACAACAATAAAAATTATAAAAATAACAACAATATAAGTAACAATAGTTACAGTACAAGTAAGAACAACAATATAAGTAACAATAGTTATAGTGCAAGTAAGAACAACAATACAAGTTACAATAACCCTATACAAGTAACTATAACAATAGCAGTAATAACAACAACAACAATAATAAGGAAGAGAAACTAAAAAGCGAAACAGAAGCACAAATATGCGCAGCACAAGAACCAATTACATCAAGTTGAACATCTATAAACCTGTTGATCCATTGTCATGCCGACTTTAAGTGGAAAAGCAGACAGTTCAGGCCACTGGATTAATGAATGCACGAAAGTGGCCTTACGAGAATATAAAAGACGGCATGTTAATGTGGCAAGGATCATACAGTAGTCATTATGAGGGAAGTATGATCTGAAAAGAGGGAACCAGTGGTATGAGCATGCTCCGCAGGGAGTCGTAGAATCACATAAGGTAAAACTGCTTATGGGATTTTGTGATTCTGGGAGATCATCACATAGAACGCAGAAGGCCAGATACTGTTGTAGTGGAGAAAAAAGAGTAAAAGTGTATAATAATTGATGTTGCCATCCCAGGAGATAACGGAGTTGGTGCGAAAGAAACGGAAAAGTTAGACAAATATCAAGAGCTGAAACGAGATGAAGCTGTGCTTATTGCGAAAAGTCAATGTGGTCCCAGTTGTCGTTGAAGCTTTGGACGTTGTACACAAGTGGTTCGTTATCCCAGTCGGACCAGTCGATATGGTTGTGCAAAATATTTGTGTAATTTCCTCTATCGTATTCACTCTTGAATTGTAGAAATTTTCCACTTTGATAGTGCTTAAAAACAACATTGCTTTATCAATTTTATTGGCTCTCTAGCAGGACCCCTCATTCCCCCGGCAATTAGACCACTGCTACATACCTTCGGCGGCATGGTTGTTGAAAAATTATGGAATTGATGATGTTCGATATTGTGATGTAGAAATCCTCAGTTTGTCGTGTAATCATTGGCACAGTAGTCTTTTACGTAGTATTTCAACAAAGAGCTCAAATGTCCGACCACGGTATGAAAATATGAGAAAGCTGAAGAATCTCGAGGGACATCACCCAGCAATATTGTTTTCCAGTGATTTATTACCGTAGTCAAATAGACAGAATGATCGCTGAGATGAGCTCTCAAGCGCTTACAATTTTAACTGAATGTTTAAAAGGTTAAATAGAAACAGAGCTCTTACGAGATTGTAATGACTAAAGTCTGAAAACATCATTCATTCCGACGTTGTTTCTCTCTAAGGATGTATGGGTTAAAGCAGTTACGGACTTTATCATTTTTGAACGATTTAGGGATATAAATTTCGGACGCAATTCTTTTTCATAGGCGAAGTGAAAACTAAAAACAAAACACGTTAAATTTAGCTGAAACGAGTACTTGCTTATCAGGGTGATAATTCATGTCCTTTGTGTCATGACTGTTCGAATTTCAGATTAAGATAAATTATTTACTGGTGTTCAATTAAGTACCAAACCCAAAAGTTTGACTTTTCATTGAACTCTTGTGGTTTGATGTGGTGTTCACCCGCTTATCAAACCCCATACACGTGACGGAACCCAGCTCCCTGATTGGTTAAAGATCTGAAGTTCGTAATGAGTTCAAGAAAAATGTGTAAAAACTCTCCATTTCGCTGCCAATCAATTCGGCCTGAATTGTGCGAAAACTTGGAGCTGGACGTGATTTGAATTTAAAAAGTATGTTCGTATTTTTTAGCGCGTATAACATCAGCAGTCAAGCGTTGGAACATATTCATTCTAATGAGATCATCATGACGGTGGGCAAATCGAAAACTGTCGAAGGTTTTCTCAAGGTAAGTTGATCAAGGCAAAATAACTTTTAGTGGTGCCTGAAGAAGAGCTGGGAGGAGATGTCAATCATGTCATGAAGATGAAATCGGCTACGTAAACTGAGGCAGAATTTTGACGGATAAAAATTACAGAAGAATTGTTTCCGGGTCTTTTTTCTTTGTAAGTCATTTTGAAAGCTCCTTCTTTTACATTACTTAGAATGCTGCCCGAAAGAGAAAGTTTAGCGTCATTGTGGCAGAAGGTGCTCCATTCTTTAAGGTCAGTGGGTCAGGAAAAACGCATTTAGATTCTCGGATTATGTGTGGTTTGTTTTCAGCCATGTGTCGTTCTGGTTGTCTGCGTCCGTCTTCGTCATCGTTCATTTGTGCGTTCACCGTTCCATTTGTGAATTCTTTCCTCTGAATTCATCCGACCGACCGTTAGTCCGCTGTCCTTCAGCCCATCCGGGATTATTTCCAGTTCTTTACCTTTGTTTGATACTCGTTTTCCTCGAAGTAAATATTTAAAGTTCTCGTCTTTTTAGGGCCACGGATTAGCAAAAAGTCTTGCAGAAGATGGTGTTGAAACTACAGTAATCAACGACTCAGCGGTGTTCGCTATAATGTCTAGAGTAAACAAGGTTGTTGTTTAGCTATATTTTTAGTGCAAATTGTGCTGAAATTTTACACGAAAAATCCCAGGCAAACTCGTGTTGTTTCTTTATTCAAAGGTTATTATTGGCGCTCATGCAGTGATGGCAGACGGAGGGTAAGTGCACGAAGTGTTAGAAGTTATTGCTGAAGTTTGTTTTTGCGTACTTAAGAACTTAGTTTGCTAATGGATCGTGCTTTGTAGGTTAAGAGCTGTAAATGGTACTCTACCCGTTGCTCTTGCGGCGAAACATCATTCAGTTCCTGTAAGTACATGAATGTCTGTGATATTCCAAAGCTTGGAATTAAACACAAAGTCTTAGTAAAACTGTTTACTGAAGTAAATATTTTTGCTGATTTACTTCTGAATGCATCGTGTACGAGAAGACATATGTGAACAACAAAATTAAGCGTTTGATTATGGTTTATAAAAAAGTGGACACACTTTGACTAAGATGCCAACCAAGAGCGTCGCCAACAAATACTGATGGAGGTAGCTTTTGGAAGATGTTTTTGAATTTCATTCCATTTGTCTTACTTAAGCGGACCAAATTTTACTTTGAAAGATTACAGAATATTATATTAGTACGGCTGTTGCTTGGACAGATGTTATTTTTCTTTGTTTATGGTTCCTGCAATGACAATATTATTTGCTTATCTGTAACAGCTCCTAGTGTGTGCTGCGATGTATAAACTAACACCTCAATACGTTGTATCGTATGATCAGGTAAGTATTTTGATTATTACTTATGTATGAGCTTAAAACAGGACTTTATTTGACAGTGCGACGATTGCATGGTCTGAAAAGCCCTGAGGATTAAGGACCGGGAGAAATGTTTTTTGAGTTTGAAAAAGCTTGCACCAGTTTTTTGAGATCGTGGAGTCAACATCTGGTACGATTAACTATTTTTGACTTTGCCGCACAACTTTTGCTATATCTAAGTGCGATTTATCTTAATATGACAAGTAAATTTGCTAAGTGGATATTGGAAATCTTTTATTGTTGCTGAAATAATTGTGATAAATAAAATAGTTTATCAATAAAATTATATCTTCACCTTTGTAAGTTTTGCCCTATGTTCTAAGTATCATTTGACATTTACTGGTAAATGCAAAATATTAAGTATATGATAAATCATGCTATTAGACAATTGGTAAACTTGAAAATGGAAAAGAAAATGGCATACAAATTTATTGTTATCAGTTTCGCCTGGCGAACACTAGTATCTGATTGGCTGGAAAGTTAACAGACGTTTACTAGGGCGTAGGAACTGTAGCGGCTGTAGCGGTTTGGGCCGCTACATTTTTTCACACGGCTTTTTGTCACCCTAGTTTAAAAATTTATAATTTATTTGTGAAATTTTTTGGCAATTGCCTACATTATATGGACGTCTGCGTAAACGGAAACCGTTGGAACCCAATGGTAAGAAGCTGTTCTAAATGCCGTTGAACTCATGCTATAGGCTCACGTGTTCGTCGAAAACATGGAGTCCTCCTTCCAGGGACTTGCTTAGCCTGTCCGAAGGAGGGGGAAAAATTAATTTTTATAGAGCGTCCTTTTCTTCAAAATTCCCGATCTTCTCCCTGTAAACCATCAAAAGCTTTCAGTTACCAAACCTTAATGCTTTCCTTTCCTTTTTCTGTCATTGCAAAGGACCAGTGCCCTACCAAGGGGGGATGTATTGAGGCGTTTTCCCGGGCGTAACACTTTACGTATCGACTTCTCATCGATGATTGACGACTTTGCAGCTGTCGAGGCTTGGAAGGGCCAGTTTTAAATTTTTAATAACATGTTAAGTAATAAAATGCAAAAAGCACAAAAACTTAAAAACTTTTCATGATAATGAAATAAACACTTGTTTCTACAGAAGTACTGCGCCTCGTTTAGTTTTATACTGATAATACCAGTGGAAGAGAATTTGCCCCGGGCGAATTAGCACCTAGGTACTGCCCTGCAAAGAACAAAAACGTGCTCTGGGAGTAAAATTCATTGCCTTTTCCATACTGATGTACATGATACATAGGAATTTTGTACATTAAAAAAGTAATGTTCTTTGACTTTCTTTCCAGGACAGTTACAATAAATTTCTGTCTCCTCACGACGTAGTCAAGTTCTCTGAAGGTAATTAACGACATATCGAATTTTCAAGATCATTTGTTATGACATCCCGTGTCAGGTACTCAGAAGTGGAGAATTATACACCTTGCACCACTTGGCAAAGTGGTCCAATGTATCCGCAGAGACCTTGAAGCGACACCAAACCAGTAGCATTCTCGCTTATCACAGCTGTTGCTGTAATGTCCGACAGTAATGATCCATGGCAGAAGATATCAGTACACATTATTTAACTACTTCAGGAATATTGCTTTTAAGCTAGAGATTAAACATTGAAAAAGGTTAGATCATGTGAAATTGATATCCTCATTTGCCAAATCACTCTTGTTCGCCCTTGTTATTTTAACTGACCTGGTGAGAGTTTATCTCGTTTATTTTTTCATGCAAGAAGAAAGTGTCATTTGCAAAATCGTGTGTTTTTAAGTTACTATTTACGTTATCTAGGAGATATTTTAGCCAAAGTCCATGTGCAAAATCAAGTTTTTGATTATGTCCCTCCAGATCTGGTTAATCTTTTCATTTCAAACATGTAAGCTTATTTCTTTGTACGTTTATTTTACTTACCCGTTATCGGTAGTTTCCCTGTTTCCTTACTAACTGATTGTTCTATCTTTTTAGAGGTGGAAATGCGCCATCCTATGTCTACAGATTGCTAACCGATGTATACCATCCCAATGACGTCGACCTGTGATAACGCTGTGACAAACAACGTTGCTCTGTGTGCTCTTGTTATTGAAGACTTGATGAGTTGTGATAAAGTGGGGAAGGATACTGTCCAAATCTAATAATAATCCAAATCCAAATGTTTACTCATTTAAGAGCATGTAATAATGCACACACACGCGCGCGCACGAATACCATTATTGATTCGTAAAAAACAATCAGGCCATTTCTTATACAAGGTGGCGGGATAAGACAATGCTAGTCTTTTTTCAGATTGAATTTTTTTGAAAATGTGCCGCGTTCTCCGCGTAAGTAAGATTTCGGACAGGGAGAAACAATCGTGAAAACCATAGTGACCTACCTGATATCCACCCTTAGGTATCACCCGTAGGAACGTCTTCGCTGTGGTAGAAATTAGTTTGTTTGAATAAGTTAAATGTTTGTGAAAGTTGATCGTTCAGGTTAGTGTAATCTTGAGAAAGACTGTTGATGTTGGTGGAAGTGACTGACGTTTCGACGGTCTTAGCGACCTAATATTTAGGCGAACCTGACATTGACTCTCCAATTGACTCTGAAGATGACGGCCACTGAGGCTGTCAAAACGTCAGTCACTTTCACCAACACCCACATTCTTTCTCAAGATTGCACTAACCTGGACGATCAACTTTCACAAACACCTATCGATGTTCCCAGGTTCAAACAATTTACTTTATTGAATAAGTTTGTTCCATACTTCCTGAAAATGTTGGGATGGAACTCGCCTCTGTCTAATCTTCCTGAAGTTTCCAGCGCTAGAAACAGGAAAGTTGTTTACAGCAGTGATTAAAATAATACACGAGTCGCTATCTTGCATGCGACTAAATCCTTGACGACTGCAATGTGTTTGTCGACTAAACAAATGCCGACCTTAGTATAATTATGAAAACCCAATATGGGTGGAAGAGAGTCGGTTTCGTAAATAGCAATCCGGCCCAAAATCCGTGCGAAACGCTAAATAGAATTAAAAAATCACGTCGTGGAGCAATTAATGGAACGAAGTTACTGATGCAATTTAAACTTACGTGAATCTAAATCGTGGTAATCAGATTATATCCCCAATAGCAAACCTTTAGTTAAGGTAATTCGTAGCTATGAGTTTTTTACGCTTTTTCTGGCGTATTTTGTGACTGCTTTTATCTATAATATCTTCATGTTCTCATGACATATGTTTGACTGACACCACGACACCTGTAACCTTTATTTAAGCTCGTATTATGTATATCAACTGTCATCTCATAGAAATATTAAACGAATAGTCTAATTGTTTTCGTTAAAACCAACTTGTGTTTATATTAATCATATGGTACACTATTGCACATAATCTTAATACTAAAAGTCAGTGTAAATCTTAATAGGGCATGTTCCTAAGCTATATACACTGAAATTTGTTTCTGAGCCCCTGAGAGGAATCGAACTTGTAACCTTTCAATCTTGGATGGGATACTCTAAGCTGCAAGGACTCAGATATTAGGGCAGCTACGTTTTGTTCTGGTTCACTGAAGTAAAACTCCATTAAATCTTTTGTTTGGAAAAGTACGTGATTTGCAATAAGACTTAAAACGCTTTAAGGCAGAAACACAGTATCGCTGTCGCCGTGTCGCTGGAACTTTGCGATAAATTTGTGCTGTTACCAAGGCTTGTCGCTCTGTCGCTGAAATCGTTGAAGCATATGAAATCGTTGAGTCGCTAGCGAAAAATTCCAAAATAGCGTCTTTCGAGGAGGTTCTAATGAACACAAATTGTACCCCGTGCTCTATGATATGTCACGGACGGGACTATAAGGATGAGAAAATTAAGTTGAATGCTAGGGAAAAGATTGGGTTATGACTGTTTTTCACCAGGCAAATTTTATCGCGTGAAACTATATTTCTTTGTGTAAATTGAATAGGTTTCGCACTGGGATAACCTGTAAGAAAACTCCTTACACCTACAACTATTTGCTGAATGGGCAACTAATATCGAGAGAGTCCTCATATAAAGTAATTAGGAATAACTATTACAAACAACTTACGCTGGAATGAACATTGCGACACTATTTGTGAAAAGGCCAACTCTACTCTTGGCCTACTAAAGCGCATTTTAGATAGTTGCACAACTGAAGTTAAAAGAAGAGCATACCTTAACCTCGTGCGACCTAAACTAGAATATGCAAGCTGTGTGTGGAACCCTTATACACAGAAATGTAAACAAGATTGAAATGGTTCGGCATCGTGCTGCCAGATTTGTTTATGACGATTATTCTTGGTATAGCCACGTAACAACTATGATTAAGAGTTTGGGTTGGGCTACTCTAGAACAGCGCAAGTTATTGGATCAAGCATGTACGTTCTATAAAATTTACATTGGTTTTATTGATATGAATTTCCCCCTGGAAGTGTTCCCTATTATGAAATTGTCTAGATTACCTAACTGTCAACTCTTTCACCAAATTAGTGTATTTAACATATATAAATACTCTTTTCATCCCAGAACGATCGTAACTTGGAATAATCTGCCTCTTGTTGCAATTCCTACTAGTATTAGTGAATTTAAGATTATTGCTATACCTGCTATTAGGACATTTGTATGATTTCTAAACTTATTAGCTGATTCTGTTATTAACTCGTGTCTTTTAAATGTAAATAATATTCTATGTAAGTTTTTGAAGAAATTACTACTTATGTACGTAAATATACATTTATTTAGATATATACTTAATTATTAATTTAGTTAAACTCCTAATATAGCTATACTGTTTTAGGAGTATCTTGATTAAAGATAAAGATTAAAGAGCCTATGAGACTAAAGAAAAAGTTGCTTCGCGCGATAAAATTTGCCTAGTGGAAAACAGTTCTGTTGTTCAATTTATTCGCTTTATCGCTAGCGACTTTTAACAGTGTGTCTATCCACTTGTCACTTGGTCGCCGGTCGCCTTGTCGCTGAGCTCTAGCGACGCAGCGACGCGATAGTGTGTCTCTGCCTTTACGGTTTGTAATCTTGGAGAAACGTGCCAAGTTTCGATGTTTTCTTATCTTTAAAAGTAGTCACTTCGTATTTTGTGGCTACTTTTTTTATTGGTATTCTCACTGGTCATTAATTTTTCTCGTGTACCGACGACATGAATGAATAAACTTTAGCCCGACTAACTGGGTTGACGCGGAAATTGCGCGCTAGCTATAGTTCTTGTGATAGCTTTTCTAGTCCTCACACGTCAGTTAATTTTTCAGTCCGAGATGAAATGTGTTCGCACGATTACATAATTTTCATGGGATTGTTCTTCCCGGTCGTCCGGCTTGGAAATTTCGACCTGGTTAATTAAACCGAGCTAAAAAATTTTTCATGAAGTCGCAAGATCATTTTAAGGAATATCTCCCAGTATTCGGGCTAACATTTCTTTTCGGGACCGAAATTCTCAAAGTAATGGGTGCTAAGATCTTCGACAGAAACAGACTTCGTAAACAATGACAGAATAGTAGTAAAAACTTACTTTACTGGAGGCAGTACATTCCGTGCTGCTCAAGATACTTGGATGTTTTGTAATACTGGCCTGTCAAGATCATGAGCGATCTAGTCGCTCCATTACATGTTTCAAAGCAAAGAAAATTTAAAGACAAGCCTGGATTGTGGTCAGAAAGTGAGTTAGGGTAGCTCATAATGCAATGGTTATCGACGAAAGATTGACCCTGAACCAGCGGCGTAGCCAGACCTAGTTTTGGCCCGAGCGTCATCTATGGACATGGGCGTTGCCCAGAACTTACCTGGCATGTTCAACGTGAATTTACTGTACTCAATAAATTTTGAATAATTCAAGATTAAACTAAAAACTTACCTTTGCATTACTATTAATCTAGTCAATACTAACACAGCTAAAGTTTACCGTGCGAGTGTAACAACCAACCGGAAACATCCCTTTTTTATAAATTCGCTGTGGAATTAACTACTGGGTTATGGAATCATGAATCAACCACAAAATCAAGAATTAAATAATCTAAACCAAACAAATGCAGCGGAAGCTGAGAATAATAATGGAGCAATCAAAAACAACCGAGGGAGAGGAAAAAAATCGGAATGGACATTGAAGGAAAAAGTACTGCTTGTCAGAATGGAGATAGAAGAAAGAAAAAGGAGGAGTGGATTTATGAAGAGAGTGAAAGAGAGATGGATGAGAGAAGCACAGACAAAGAAGAACGTATCAGCTCAGAACTTGGTGGACAATGCTAGAAGATTTAAAATGGAGGAAGAAATAATAAGTTATGTGAAAGGAAGACCAGAAAGGATTGAAAGTACACTTCAAGAAAACTGCATCTGGACCACAACAAAGAAAGTTCGGCTAGTTGAGATACACATAGAAAAAAGGCAACGCGGACCCTGGTATTATGAAAAGAATCGGCAACAGATGGGGGCAAGAGTTTGGTTAGAGGCAGAAGGACCAAATGCTGAGAGATGATGCTGCTAGATTTAAGAAAGAGAAAGAGATAGGCAATCTGGTTTTGGTGAGAAAAAGAAGAAAGGAAAGTGAAGATAGACATGAGGAAGAAGCGGCAGAAGAAGCAAAAGAGGAGGAAGTGTTCGAGGAAATAATAAAAGAAGCAGGGAGGGTGAAAGGGAAAACAGAACAGGAACGACTTGAGGAAACTACAGAGGAGGAGTGAATATTGGGAGAGGCATTTGCAGCCGAATTGACGCAGCTTTCAGCAGATGCGACTAAGAATGAAGAAAGAAATAGACTTCCAAAACTAAAGCTACATCCAGAAATGCCAAAGACTGCAAACACTCTCCGAACACCTCAAAACCAGTGAAAAGATCGAGGAGATTACAGCTGCAGTTTACGCCATGGAAAAAGCAATAGCTAAACTACTCAATGTAAAGACTGATGTTACAGATAGAAGAAAGAACAAACCAAAGATGGAGAAAGATAGGAAAGAAAGGAAACTGTGTGATCAGATAAAATCACTGACATAGAGAATAGCAAAGGTAAACAATGAGCTTCATCGAAGAAGAGCAGGAAGAAAGACAACTAAGAAAGAGATGAAACTTGTACGTGAATTGAAAAAACACAGGAGGATCAGAAGAGATACAGGAACTTGAGAATGTATCGGAAAGGTGGTTGCATGAACTGAGAATAAAGAAAGTGATAGTGGAAAAAATAGCGGTAAAGAGGAAGATCTGGTCTGCCCCTGGCATAGCTGGAATTCCGAATTTTTGGTGGAAAAGGCTAAGTGGAACCTGGCAGGCACTTGTCCGAGTTATGAGGAAATGGATGGATGACCCAAATGGTATTCCGGAATGGCTGACATTAGGTAGGACAGTGGTCTTGCCAAAGACTGAGGATTTGTCACCCGAACAGGATTACAGACCAATAACTTTCCTCAATACGTCTTACAAGCTTTTTACAGGCATCATGGGAAGATATACGAAAGACCATGCAATACGAAATGTCATCTGGAGAGAAGGACAGCTAGGAGCTACAGAAAGGGTGCTCGGCACAGTTGACCAACTACTCATCGACAAATGCATAACGGATGAGGTGAGGGAACACAAAAGGAATATAGCGGTCGCCTTTTATGATTACCAGAAGGCGTATGACAAAGTCCGGCATGACTGCATCGTTATGGTGTATGAATGGATGGGATACCCAAGAAGGTAATCAATGTGCTACGGAAACTGATGAATAACTGGAAAACGCGACTGGAGGTGAATATTAGGGATCAAAAAATGCAGAGTAGATGGATCAACATAACGTGTAGCTTCTTGCAGGGAGATAGTTATTCACCGGTAGGTTACTGCTTGACTGAAATTCCAATTACAATGCTTTTGGAGGAAACAAAAGGGTACGGGATGGGGCCTCCTCGGGAATGATTCACGAAGAGAACACACAGCTTGTTCATAGATGACTTGAAGTCTTACCAGGAAAATCATAAGCAAATGGAAGCTCCCAACGAAATAATTGTAAGAGCCAGCGATGATAAAGGAGCAGTGTATGGTGTGAAGAAATGCGCAGAGATTTTGTTTAAACGCGGGGAGATGATGAAAGGAGAAGGCTTGATGATAGTGGATAAGAAGGCAGAGACACTGGATCCGGAGAAAGAGGAAATTTACAAATTCCTGGGGATAGAACAGGGAAAGCAGATTGACAATGGAAGGGTAATGGTAAGAATTAGGACAGAAACGCAGAAGAGATTGGAAAACGTGGTTGACTTAGAGCTGTATGATAAGAACTTCATGAAGGCAATCAACTGCAGAGTCATACCAATAGCAGAATATGCCATGAATGTGTGCCAGTTCACCAAAAAGGAATTATACGACCTTGATATGTTGGTGAAGAAGACCCTACGCAGAAAAGCAACGCTAGGTAGACAGGGAAGCGACGAGCGGCTGTACATGACTAGCCAGGAAAGAGGAGGTTTAAAGAGCTTAAGACAGGTATATAAAGAGACGAAATTGCGTGTGGCAACATACATGGTGCTAAGTCCCGGTCGCTAGATAAGGGTTGCATGGAAGAGAGTACAACAGCGAGCATAAAAGCTTGAAAAGAAAGGCGGAACGAGCATTGAGGGAAATAGGACTTGAAGTTGATATTAGGGAGGAAGAGATCTGGAAATATGGGGAGAAGGTGGAAAAGGATTGGTCAGGTTGTTGGAAAGAGTTGAAGAAGGGAATGAAGAAGGGATATGAGGAAAGTATGAGGAATAAATACAAAGAGAAAGTGATGCACAGCCAAGTATTTGTAGGGCAGGAACGAGAAAGCCACATGTGGTTGAATTTAAGTATTACACCACACAAGACAGCCGGAATAATGAATACGTTGGAACAAATGGTTGAAACCCGGAAATGGAAAGCAATGCGAGGAATTGGAGACACAGATGGAAAGTGTAGGTTATGTGGACAACATGATGAAACTGTTCAACACCTACTTGCAGGATGTGACATCCTGGCGGGAGTGGAATACCTCTCCAGACACTACAATGCATTGAATGGTTTTAGCAGTCAACTGAGCTAAAGAGAAGGGACTTTTACCTGAATACACAGTATGGTACGGAGATTGATGGAAGAAGGGACATGTACTCAAGGGAAAGAATTTAAAGTCTGCTGGGACTTTGAGTACAAAATGAGGAAAACGAGTATAGCGCGTAGACCAGACATGACTCTGAAGGATGTAAGAGAGAAGAGGATATGGATAGTGGGTATGTCGTGCCCACAAAAGAAGAACGTAGAGGAAGTAACTCGGAATAAAATGCAAAAATATCAACAACTTGCGTTTGACACTAGGGGGAAGAGACCAGGATATGCAGTGAAAGTGGCACTAGTTATCATCGGATGTCTAGGTGGTGGTGTGGAGAAGACGGGCAAAGTAGTGGCAAAATTGATCGAAGGAAAAAGGAATGTGATAAGAACAGTGAGGGCAATGCAACGAACAATACTTTTAGAAGAAGAGACAATCGTAAGAGAAGTTTTAAGTGGAATAATTTTATATTATCTTTCTTATTGCAATTAGTGTATTTCTAACATATTCCGTCAAATTCGTCCTCACTTAGCAACCTGTATGATCCTTCACCTAAGTTCTGCCCACAACAACATTAATTAGATGACTCACAAACTTGTTATTCTCATTAGCACAAGTAGTTAAGTATATAAACACCTCTGTCAAATAGTTGATTCATTTCCTGTACTGAAGATTGCATAAGCTTGCCGAAACATGTTTACCATTAAAAAGATTGTCGTTTACTTGATATTTGTCATTACTTTGGTGCTTATAAGAACATATGGAAATAATACAATCAGAGTGAACCTCGGACAACGTCCCAGCAATTGGTGGGAATGCATTTATGGCTATGCCTTTGTTTTCTTATGAGCTGGCTACAAATCAACAAATAATAATAATAATAATAATAATAATAATAATAAAAATAGGAGGAAGAGGACTCACTCAGCTAGAGTTAACTTATAAGACAACCACAGTGGGTCTTAACGTTTATCTAGAACAAACAGAAGATCCGCTTTTGAAACTGGTACACAAACATGAGAAGAACAAAAAACTCTACTCTGTAGTAAAGGATGCCAGCAAAATTAAGAATGAGTTAGGAGAGTCAGATCTCGCAAGGAAATATCACGAATCAATCACAAAGTTCGCAAAAAGAGTGAAACAGAAGACTAGGAAAAAGTTACAGGAGAAGATGCAACAAGTTTGGGAAGAAAAACCGATGCATGGTCAATACCCAGCGAGAGTGAATAAGCCAGGTGTTGATCAGGAAAAGACACACCAGTGGCTCAGGAGCTCGGGTCTCAAATTGGAAACTGAAGGATTAATTATCGCAGCACAAGATCAAAGTTTTGCAACAAAGTCGTATCATCATAGGATAGTCAACGATGACGCTGACCCCAAATGTAGAATGTGCAAAGAATTCGAGAAGACAGTTGACCATATAGTAGCAGGATGTCCAGTACTTGCCAAGACAGAGTATATTCAAAGACATGACAGAGCACAAAATTGGGGCAGTAGAGCAGAACCTGTTGGATTGCGTCTGCTACGGGTAACGTCAAACACCCCACCCTCCACGAGTTTGGGATAGCAGGAAACGTCAGACCAACTTGGCAATGGCATGGTCGACTACCAGAAGGCGTATGATACAGTGTCACACTCGTGGATTCTTGAATACATGGACTTGTTTAAAGTTGCAGACAATATCGGGAATATTATTGCGAAAAGTATGACGAGCTAGAACAATGAACTTACATCTTATGGAGAGAGGCTAAGAAAGGTCAACATTAAGAGAGGAATGTTTCAAGGTGATGGCTTGTCTCCCATGCTCTTCCTCCTCTGTTTAATACCATTGAGTATGATACTCAGGAAAGTCAAAGCTGGATATCAGTTTAGTTCGGGACAAATCACCACAAATCATTTATTGTTTATGGATGACCTGAAATTATTTGGGAAAGATCAAGCCCCATATCGAATTTGCTTACAAAATTATTGCTGGCTGATGACATCACGATGGACCACAGAGTGCATCAACGCCCGTATATATGATAACGTGGCTAGTTGCGCCAATCATGTTTGATTTAGCAGCAGCAGCAGCAGCAGCAGCAGGAGTAGTAGTAGTAGTAGTAGTAGTAGTAGTAGTAGTAGTAGCAGTAGCAGTAGCAGTAGCAGTAGCAGTGGTAGCAGTGGTAGCAGTGGTAGTAGTGGTAGTAGTGGTAGTAGTTGTAGTAGTTGTAGTTGTAGTGACTTTATTTTAAGAGGGTAGCACGCAATAGTGTACAACACTAACAAACTTGTGACTCTCAATTCTACAATTACTTTAAAACCATTCTAACTATATTACACTAGAAACATAGAACTTACATCAAAGGTACTAAATATACACAACAATAAGTAAAACCAACCATTGATTAGATTCAACTATATAATGTAAACTATGGATTGAAATGAGGTAGAGATAATTGTTCATTATATAACCTGTCCCAAAGAACACGTTTAAGAGTTAATCGAAGGTTGCTGTTCAAGTTCAGCAGGTAGACTATTTCAGTATTGAATAGTAGTAACTGCAAATAATTTACCGCCTTCTGTAACCCTATTGTCGATGTTGGAGAAATAAAATTACAATTTGAAAATCTAGTATTTCTTGAGTGTACAGAGCTACTCAACCTAAGAGATTCCATCGAATAAACCGAAACTACAAGTTGAATCTTGTTGAAAAGTATTGAGCATTGTACAATTAGTTCAAATATGGGATGGCTTGTTGTATCACCTGTAGAATGACAAGGAGTAACTATCAAGCTGTTTGCTTTTGTGTTCCTGCTGCTGGTTGTAGACATGCGACAAGACTTAGCTTTCCTTTACACATTCTGAAATGGGTGGTAATTGAAACAACATTCTCTGGTATTGATATTTATGGAAATGTATCAGTCCTCCATAAGGAGAAACTGACACTTACTTAGGCCGTAGCCATCCGAAGAGATCCCGATCGAAAAAAGCAGCTAGTTATTTTTTTTTGGTCGCACGTTATACCTGTCAGGAGAGCGTCACGTCGATGTTGAAGTGAAATTTTCAGATGAAAGTAAATTATTTTGCGTTGAGACTCCTCTCTATTAAATCTATCCTATTATTTGACCGAATGGCATTTGCCAGGTGAGTTGGTACAAACTAAAGCAAATTGACAAATAACTGCTGATAATCTTTCCAATCGCATGGTTTTTGGTACACCGGTAACCACGACATGTTATTGCATTACATGTTTACTTTGTTTAATTCTTAATATCTACAATTAAAATCACATTAATTTATTGACAAACTTTTTTAACTACTTTCTGTGCTCTTTTCACGCTTTTCGCTTTCTTCATCAGTCATAGTGTGTAATGGTCCAGCTGTCGTCGAGGCGTGGCTCAAGAAATCACGTGACTCAAGGTGGTACGACAGTAGATTATGACGATGAGCATCAGGTTCCCCATGACACCTTGTTTTTAAAGGATAAGCTCCGACAGCAGTTTGATATTTCGGATAAATACTCACTGGCGAGAAGGCTGAACTATGAAAGTTTGAGAAAAAATTTGTGGTGTTTCGTGGAAATTGGAACGACTCTGAACGCAGTTGAAACTCTTTCGCAAGATCATGGCCTTCAAGCGAGGACAAGTTTGTTGGGCTGAAAGGGTTATTTTCAGGTTTGTGCTTGGCAAGGATCTGTTCAATAGCTTGGATAACATCTCCACCGCAAGCTTGTAAAACAAGTTGCAATACATTTATCTTCATTTTAGGAAAAATTCGAAGGAGAAGTTCTGTACTTGAAAGTCGACGATGTCCAGGCAAACTCCGAATTGTTGGCGGCTGGTACGTTCCCCGACTAAACATGTCATATTCGTGTAGGCGTCGTTTCTTTTCGGCCAACGACGAGTCACTGACGTATGTGAAGTCCTGAGGACGAGCGGGTTGATCTTCACATCCGTCTGCCAGTAGTCGTCGTTTCAAATCTAAGAATTTTAAACAAGAAATGAAATGAGATAAGAATAATAAATAGATAAAAATAAACGTCATATTCAAATGAATTGCAATGTATAAATCACGTCGGCCATGTCTTGTGTACCTTTCTATCGACTGCATGCTCCCACGAGATTTTAACCTTACTAACTATATGCCCGGCAAGACTCTCTTTTTACATCTGATAAAAGTAAACAATGTAACGTGTTGAGCAGCTTTCATCCCCGAGTCTGTAACTCTTTGAACCCGCTTATCATACGCTTTATTTTATGTTGAATTTCATTGCAGACGAGTGGTCGTTATCTTGAGACAAAATCAAAAATGACTGGTATGGAGTATTTTCATCTTACAACGGGGAGAAATAATGTTGTTTATGGTTCACAATAGTTCACATGTAGTCTCAGTGTAAAAGCTAAAGCAAAACACAAAACGAGGCTCCGTGCAGCTACTGAAGTACACCAACCGAAGGAATACAAAGCTCTATAGCGTATATGAATTATCTTTCGATGTCAGCCCCTTAGATGTAAAGACAAAATCTATGGTTCTTTTTAAGTAAGGAGTTGATTAGATAACACAAAAACCAAATGTTTGCACAAACAGTTTCTTAGTTGAACACATTTAAGCGAGGACACAAAAAAACAGTATGCGACTGAATCACAATAAAAGCAAAAACACAAAATTTTAAGCAAACCGCTAGTTTTTCATGAAAAGCGCTATCTCACGGGTTTCCCTTCAGTGTAGGAACACCGATACATGTTCATCGTTGTATAAAATGATAATTATTTATTAATACGTTTTGTTTTGAGCTTTATGCCAGCACGCATTCATGTTTCTGTTTCATTTTCTGTTTAGCTAAACTGATTTACTACTAGCTGCTAATAAAATGGACATTTGTTTAAACTCGTCGTCCACTGGGGAACTTGACAATTCATATGTTCGAGCGTAAATAATTAAACTCTGCGGCACGTTTGAACCAATAACTTTAATTTTGTTTTAAAATATCTGAGGTATGCGATAAAAGATTTACTTTATTCTTTAACGCCATTACAATTAGACCAGATGTGATGAAAAATCCATTTCAAGAACATCGTTCATGTTTCTTTGGTACCTTGCAAGTATTGCTGCAAACCAGATCAATTCTGTCGACCATTTATAGCGAATTCATTGCATTGCTTTTGATAAACTAAATGTAATTTAAAATTTAAGGAGCTGACGTTACTTTCTTTCGGTTTGTTCAACTATCGATGAGAGTAACAGTCGTGCGCCATGCAAGAATACCGTGTGTAAAGGCTAATGCTTGATGCAATAGTTGATAACTGAATTTCGACAAACAACTGTGGCTCCACTTTTTAACAGCTTAGCAGTGCTGGCAGACACCACGAAGAAATTCAAGGGCACATTTATGAATATTTTATGCAGTAAAACCTCAAACAAACCTTGAAATGGAGCAGCAAACGGGCGGAATGCCGAACAGGAACAATTTTTGGGACAAATATCTCTTCGAATGAGAACCGGTGCAGTGGCTGAAACAACACATACCATAAAAATTAGCTAATAAGAATTTTATTACGACGAAGTTTTAAACAGCAGCCAAAGCATGTCTACATTTACAATGTGGTGACAAGACGGACTAATTATATTGACACCAGAGGCAAAACAACTATCAATTTTTCACTTAATTATATACTGTCTTGGCGTGACGTCCTTCTCTTCCAACCGAGTCTAAATTGATTTGCCCGTAATATATTTTTAAGTGTATTTTATCTATGCAAACAGCCTTTGCATTGTTTAATAATACGCTTTCACCTGCCTCAAGTATTCAAGTCAAGATTTTAAAAAGTGACGCTTGCTACCCGAATTTTCCTCACTGATAAACGCAATAGACTGTACATGCTGTGGTAATTTGCGTTACATATCTCTGAAGCGTGTGGTAAACAACGCATTTAAGTAAGCAAAGTTCATGCAGTTAATTCGAAATACACAATAAAACTATTCATACAGAAAGATAAGGCTTCGGGTTTCTTTAAGAATGATTTAAATATTTTACAAAAGAGACATGAATCAAGATTTGAGATATTTCATCTACACTAACTTACCCAACTTTGCCCCATATTCCTTTTGACTGGATTCAAGCGCAGTCGATACTGAGTCAAATGAAGGAAGTTCTTGTTCAACAGGAGATCTGTGCTCAACGGGCGAATTAGTTTCTCGTTTGACTTCTCTAACTAGTTTGTGAAAGTATGAAAATGGATTAACCTGGTGGCGAAAACGGACTTGCAGAAACATGTAAAACATATCAGAGCACCATACTGAAATTGCGGTTTCGGGTGGAGGATTTTGTTTCCGATACTTCTCTGTCATTTTGAAACTACAGGGAACTTCTCGTTGAATGAAAACTAACACATTGTTACTCTCATAAAATACGTCGTATTCGTAAGACGTTCCCAGACATTTTCTGTAAAGGCGTCAAGCTATAACTTAGAATGCAATATTCTTAAGACTTGAAAGGCTTGTCAATGAGAAAAAAACACAACCAAGCACAGGCACTCAAGTGTTGAACTTCTAAAACAAAATTAAAAGAACTGATTCCAACAAGTTATTAACGTTCCACGAGGAATCCCAGAGGGGAGTGTCCAAACTTCGAAAACTGACTGTGAGTCTGGCTACATGTAATTTTTAAGCGGTTAATTTCTTTCATATTTCTACAACTTGGTTTACCTAAATCCCCCAAAAAGTTCTTTAAAAGGTTTCAAGTCTTATTGGAAAATGTCTGATAATTATAATGTACAAAATCAAAACTCAATAAAAAAGTACTGAATTCTCAATTTCCCTTAACAATTTGTCTTTAATTACCTTTTCTCGCCGTTGTAGATTCAGCGTCGTCATCGTCTTCCAACAAATTTTTATCAGCGAGGCTAGAATTGTTAAAATCATCGCCGACTTCGTCATGACGTGCCAGCGCAGTGAACAAATCCCCTGGTGGTAGTGGATCTCGAAGCTCTTGCATTTGTTGTCTTCTCAAGGCAACTTGTGCTGCCAAGACACGTTGACGTTCCGCAATCAGCAAGCATTTTGGACAAAGACAGTCTCTCCAGCGACAGAATCCCTTGTGACCTTTTAAAATAGAGTCAAACCCATGGTTTCGGCATCGGGCACACTTCGGTGTTCTTTTCTTTTCTTGAGAAGAAACGGATTGTGATTGTGCGTGGCTCATTTATCCGCCTAATCTTACGAAGTAAGTGCGCAGTGAGTTCCTGAGACGCGGCGGGACAGAGATAGCCCTGCAAAGAATGATACTACCTTGTAAAGTTATTCTTCTTTAACCGTAACTCGCAGACCTTTTTGCTGCCCAATAGTGCATCGACCGCTATTATTCTTGACTTTTTACAATGCTCTGATTGGTCGACGTCTCAATTGACATGATCAATACGTTAATTGGTCCGTGACAAAGCCTTGCTTGATAGCAGGCTCCTGATTCGCTATCGCGTGTTGTTCAACAGGGCACCTGTACCAAAATGTCTCGAACAGGTGGAAGCGATCGAAACTTCAACAGGAAACAAAAACAAACAAGCTTTTACTACTAATTCCTATTCTTTTCAAGTAAATGTTTGATAATTAGAATTTAATCTAAGCCAGGGAAAAAAACGAGGAGGCAAAAGATCACCACATGACTGAGGTGAGACGGTGGGAACAAAACAACCAACATTCGTACGTATCAGTCACATTGTCAGAACAATTTTCTTCCAACAAATGCTACACAGAAAATTGACGAATGATAGTCAAAAATCACTATTTGTTTGCCCCAGAAACTCTTGTTATTGTTTCAAACAGTTAAAGTAAACTGCACATATTGTAATTCCGCAGGAAACCGCGCTTTAATTATCGCTGCTTACAACTGACTAATGTTTTGATGGCATTTCGATTCAGCATTTCTTTCAAAAATCCGTTTCGACCAGAGAAAAAACAAACCATTAGATAACACATTAAAGTCGAGTTACAAAGGTTAGGGTACAAATTTTAATTCTCCACAGCCCCACCGCGAACAAAGCGGGCCTTGCTGTCTTTATGTAAACGTAAGCGTGCGAGGAAACAACGTTTCATTAATTCTGCAAGAACTGTATTTAAAGACTTGAAACATGATATTAATTGTTCCGTAATTTTTTACGGAAAATTAAGTGAGAGTTTGTTAGTCTATTAAACGTTTTCGCAACAGCGACAGTTGAGTTGCAGCCTTTAGCCAACGACTAAGTATGCACAAAAATAAGTTCAAGGACACGAATTCATAAACGCGTACTGTTTGGATATAATATTGAAGAACGGAAGTATCGTCTATTCATCGATGAGTGCAGACAAAAACACGAAGACAAGGGCGCAGGTGCCTTTTTAAGAAACACTCTTAGGGTAGCTGATATTATTTCATCACTATATCAAAATGATCAATCTGTTAACGACAGTAAACCGTTCAATAGTTCAACAGTAACAAAGCAAATTACTACCATGTAAGAACATGTTTAGAGAGGCGACATGGAAGTTCTGAACATGAAAATTACTTCCCCAAAGGAAGGATTGTAGTTTGCCAAAATCAGCACAAATTATCAGAAACGGGATGTTTCTTGATAAAAGATTAGCAAGGCATCTTTGTGTCTGGCATAATAACGCATTTAAATAATAGTTCATGTCAGAAAGCTCATCTTAAAGCGATAACAAGACTGCTTTGGATCCTATATATTTTAAGGCGTATTGCTCTTTCATTCTGTTGTCTGAAGCCAAACAGCGACACGTGCATCTGACAAGTGAAATGGCCTTCAAACTTGAGTTACAAGGGCAAAAACTTTATGTCTATTTGTCTTATTTAGCAGACTTGACTGTAAAATGGAAACATCAATATATTCCTGAGTTTGGTATTTCTCTTTTGAAGTCTAGAATGATTAAAAATATCTTTTAAACGACATCGCTCGTAGGTTAACGAATTATCTTGATTTCATAAAAAGACCAAAATGTCCACTGACACATTTTCTCATCGTAATCCCCACAACACCTATCGCATTACAGTTACATTCAATAACCAAAAAGAAGCTCGTGTAAAAAAACCATGTTTATTCTAATAAAAAAACAATTTTTATCCTAATTCAAATGCCGGGTTTTGCCGTCTGGAATTTAAATAGCGAAGCGTTGAGGAACGCTTTAGAACGGCTTGATAGAAATGGAAGAGAAAATAAATATATGATCGTTTAGAAATACTACTAGGAACGTTATTAAAAATTATTAAAAAGATAAGCAATTTGTTCATCAGTGCTATTGCTATTCGCTTAATTTAGTTTCCAAGTCCAAAGTAACTAAATTCGTTTAATACAAGATTTTAAAATTTAAATAATTCATGCATGATGATTTAAGCGGGATGATTTCTAGTAGGCAAGAATGCGATAGCTTATTTGCAATTCGTTATCACACGCGAATACCATTTAACGGTCTTTGGAATATTCTCTGGACATTTTTTTTTTGTTTTAATCAAAAAGACAGTTCAACACATTCATAAATTAAATGTCAAAGCAAAAGGCTGTCACTGATGCATTATAATAATTGCTCAATTCACGCATGGATACTATACTATGTTGTCATATTGAACACTGTAATACTAATCTTTAAGGACGTGCCTCTTTAAATAATATCAGGTGTCTTGCAATCTTTTATGGTAATTTTACAAATGTCCATCGTCAAATTGTACGTCTGCAGATTCAAAATCGGGAATGAATGAAATGTATCTCGAGTGTCCTCAATGTATGTAAACGTAAACTTTTAGAGAATACAGATAATCAGTTTGAAAAAACGAACACATATAGTATAATTATAGACAATACGTACACAAGAAACGCGACGACTTTACTTGAAATGTTAATGCATTGTTGGTCTTATTTCTTTCTTTTTTAAAACACACAGTCATCACAAAATAACCAATAATTTTAAATAAAATTAAACGGAATAGAAGGCTTTATGGCAGACTTCTTTTAAAAAATAAGAGCAAGTGCTTTCTCAAAACAACAGATGACTGTTTCGGACAAACCGTTGAGAATTAAACCAGAATACTGGACAAAAATTGAACAAAACTGAAACTGGGAACCGTTTCGCTGAAATGGGTAAACCATATGAGGTTTATAAAAAGAACTTTGATATTCTATTGCTGACACTAACGAGAGGATATATATAAAGCAGATGCAACCACAGTGTGTCTCACTTTATTAAATGGATTTATTAAATGATAATTAAAACGGCACCCACTAGTATGATTACAAATGGAAACTATCACAAACTTCAGAAAATTTTCTTTCAATAACAAGACATGATGACGCGTCTCGTCAGCAACAATTTAATGAGGAATAAATAATAGTATATCGATAAATATGCAGGATTCTCAATCAAGTACGAAAGAGTCAGGGCGTAAGCAACCACTTTTTTTTTCGGAAATAAAACTACACCAAATGTACAATAACATTAAGATAATGAATTTTTTATTAGAACGCGTAATTCAAAACGAAGAAGTCGGTAATGTTCATAAAAATCTCATTAGAAAAATACAGGATGTGTCATTACAATATATAAGAGTTACAATTCACCATATGAGCCCGAATAACTTGCAACTTGGATTTTTCCGAATCAAAATCCTATACTAATTTAAATATATATATATATATATATTGATTTACTGTTCACACATACTCACAGACAAGCAATAGATAAAGTGCAATGAAATATCGACGTGGAAATGAAAGTTGCCATAAAGTTGCTGATTCTAGAGACAATGATCTCATTATTGGAAAACTAATGAAATACAGAAAATGAGATAGCTGCATGGAATATGAATGGGAAACGTCATCTATGATTTTCATTCAAGGTATTGTTTTAAAGACTTAATGCTCTTAATTGAAGAATAATTTTCTGAAAATTTTTTACGTCTTGTATCAATATGAACTTCTACATGAGTAAGTTAGATGTTGTAAACACGAACCGTCGACTTGCCACCATTCCACATAAATTACCTTTGGATAAAAGAATTTGGAGAAATTTAGAGAACGTTTTATGTGGGAAGCCATAAGGACATGAACAATGCTCTCAAGATTGAATTGTATCACATTGTAAGACACGTTTATCAGTTGTAAGATGAGCTACACTATTCAAAAGCATTTGCTAAAATTATTTCAGAAGAGTATTTGTCCGTAGGGAACTTAATTAAGGATATCGGTGTGGAGATAAATTATACCAGCTTATAATGTACATACATATATATATATATATATAGATATATGTGTTGATAACAAGTATCAATAACAAAATCATATGGTGCAGAGTGCCCTATACCGAGGTAGAGCGGAATAATCACAACACAAGATTTGGTTACTTCGTAAGAACTTTTATTCATCTACAAATCTGTAGTGAATAAAAGTTCTTATGAAGTAACCAAATCTTGTGTTGTGATTATATATATATATATATATATATATATATTATATAAATATATAGAGCATGTGGATATATATTAACGCTACCCCAAGTGAACAAATCCATACCGGACAAGTAGAGAAAAACTCTTCTTGACTGCAGCTGGGATTCGAACCCGCGACCTTCGGTTTACTAGTCCGATGCTCCACCAACTGAGTTACAAGGCCAAGACGGGAGCAGGCAGTAGGATGATGGTATTTGTATTTGATATTTTGAAACTAACTAGTTTCTTCCATATAGCTATCTAAAGTTAAGTGATGTGGGATTAACCCATAATCCTAAATATTTATCCTTGTCCTTCAACTTAGTTCATAATCCCACATCACTTAACTAAAGAGGATGTATATGTATATATACATGTATATATATATATATATATATATGTATGCTATATATATATACATATACAGGGTCCGCCAAAAAAATGTATACACACATTGCCCCGTCTCTGTGGGTCCATAGACGGCAACTGTTAATGTGTCTATATACAGAGACGGAGCAATGTGTGTATACATTTTTTTGGCGGACCCTGTATATAGCATATATATATATATATATAGCATGTATGCTCCGACACGCATGTATGCTCCGACAAAGCAAAATTTTCTTTTATGAGAAGAAAACAACCTTTTGGTCATTTGATGTTCTGTTAAATGAGTACTTAACTGCATGACGTTTGGTCTAGGCTATGTACTCCTGATTACAGTCACTGCACGGCATCTTTTCTCAGTTCCTTCGCAACACGATCTTTAGGTTTTGCAGAATCATGACCAAACGTTAAAAAGATTTTTGAGCAACTTTTACGTCTGTCTCAGAACTGTCTCAGACTCTTTTAGCTAGTTCCATAATTCCTTGAATACATGGAACGACCGCGAAACCCATCACAGAATTAAAATTCTCAAGTAACATTTTGCGCGAGGCAGTTTTAGCCACTACACCTTTTCATGCCGCAATTCATCACCTTAGTTTAAAAATTTATAATTTATTCTTAAAATTTTTGGTCAACAGCCGACATTATATGGACGTTTGCCCAAACGGCAACGGTTTGAAACCAGTGGTAAGAGGCTGTTCTAAATGTCGCTGAACTCATACTATAAGCTCGCATATTCGTCGAAAACACGTTTGCTTATATGTATTTATCTTGCCACTTCACATGAGTTCAAACCTGACTGGTAACATTTCCAGTTCCTTATTTCTTAGTAACTATATGTTCACTTGTAAGACATCTTGTACAGCAATGCACAGTTTGGACAACCCACTGATCTCTAGAGAAGACTGGATAAAGCATCCAATTGCTTGAAAAGCCCAGAAAAATGAAGCTAGCGAAATTTGATCCGCACAATTACCAGGGGACCAAAGTCGTTGTGGATCATTTTGCCCAGAGCTTTCAAAAATATTTCCTGATCCTCTATATGGCAAAATGGAACGACTTCGTAGACCGAAAGACAGCTTTATCAACAGAAAACCCTCACACAGAAGTCGCATAGTTGGTCCCTTAGCAATGGCCGCAGCAATCCACTTCCGGCGTCATTTTCTGAACATAGGATGCTCGATCCAGTCTTCTCTAGAGATCAGTGGGACAACCGAACACGCGTGAACTAAACCTAGCTGCAAAAAAATTTTCCACATTTTTCGAGTACGATACCTGGTTCGTATTCTGTTAGGTAAATGCACATCCTCTCATTATCAGTCAATTTTTGTTTTGAAAAAGGAGGTTTTAGGTGTAGGAGCTAAAATAAATTTTGAAAGACATTGCTTCTTATACAAGCTCCAGTAGGTCCAACTCCTTGTTTATATATAAGAATGTATTAACACAGAATTTTCGCACCTTTTATTTAAACCCTTAAGATGTTGTGAGACTTTCCAAAAGTTTAAAATCATTCGCCCCAAACACGCGTACGCTTTACACATAAGATATTTCTCTTGAAATGATAACTTCACAATTAACCTAATTGTGAAGTTATCATTTCATACCTTGAAGATGATTCTGAAATTGAATTGAAACACTTCTCATCCATCCTCATGGATAGCGTTAAGTTGTCGCGAGTATATCTCGTGCACTTAAATTGGATAAAAACTCGCCCCCAATCCCTGTGGACTCGATAGCTCAACAGGTAGAGCAGCGGACTGGTATCCTGAAGGTGCGAGTTCAAATCCCGCTCGAGTCAACATTTTTCAGTTGACTTCGGCAGTGTAGGTTAATTGTGAAGTTATCATTTCATAATACCCTGAGGATGATTCTGAAATATTTCTCTTGCCTAATTGAAATTTTATTATTCCTATTGTATAGTAGAATGGTGTTAATGGTTGTCTGTTGGCGCTATAGAATGCCCTTCGATGCAAATGGTTGCAAATCTACGCTAATAAATGTCGATTGAATAAAATGAATGAATTTTTAAGTTATACGAGTTTGAGGTTGGCGTTAATGAGTTTGGGGTTACTTGGAAATGAACAGCAAAAGGTGTAAATGCGTACGCGCGATTTTTATTCACGAATTGGGATGTATTTCAACACGAATGAGCCAGGTACAAACAATTGATCATTACATAAGGGCTATATAAGGGTTAATGAGGTTTCAAAGTTAATGATTTGGATAATACCGAACCAGAATTACAAGAACAGATTTTCGTCGTCTAAATTAGGCATTGTTTGTAATATAAACTTGTCTCCTCCATTAGTTCACGTGAGAACTACAAATAAGTGAACGCAACGTCTCACCCACCATTCCGTCATATCCCATTAGAATACGAACAAGGTTAACGGCCTTTCAAGATTGTTGAAACCCCTAAAATTCAATTGACAAATAACCCCTTCTATAACTGGAAGATGAAAAAAAGTTAACTGTTAGCCGAAAGTCGTCTTTAAGCAATGAAAATTAATTCTAACAACCGAGAAATTGCCAAGAATCGAGTTCCTAACTCGCAACCGACATTTTTGGCAGAATTACAAAACTGGCCGTGCAAAAAATTGGGTGGATGTGGCCACGAAAAACATCGTTAAAGTTGGAGATTAAACAATTATTGGATGAGGTTGAGCATGATATCAAGAATTATCCAAACGGAAGCAAGTATGAAGTTTGAATGTATAACGCCAATTACCATTGTTTCACCGAGGAATAACTGAATGAGATTCTTTGATTTATATTTTGTTGATACAGACATAAATTAAACCACATTTATCGTTTGTGCTTCGTGGTCGGTCACTGTTTAGACCAAGGCGTCTGGAACAAGTGACTTTATTACACCTTTTGCTGTTAATTACCAGAAAATATACTATCATTAACGCCAGCCTCAAACTCATTAACGCAAAAATACATTCATTTTATTCAATCTACATTCATTTTATTCAATCTACATTCATTAACGCACATACGCAATCATTTACATCAAAGGGCATTCCATAGCGCCAACAGACGACCATTAACACCATTCCACTATACATTAGGGACAATAAAATTTCAATTACGCAAGGTACTTCTCTTGCTGTGACGTCATCACCACCCACAAAGTCTACCACATGAATTGCTTGACCGTCATTGTACTTAAGATCTTGGAGTATTTAACAATTATCAAAAAGGCTTACTTGGTTGAGTCTCTCTGACGACGGAGAACTTCAATTTTATTCACTGGAATAAAGATCAAAAAAATATTTCTGCTGGTTAAGAACTCGATAAAGGTCATCTTGAAGTTGTAAGCAACAATTATGTTTGCTGCAATGAGAAAACCTTGTTAATTAAGTTTTCGAGCCAACAGGAAGAATCAAACCCGTAACTATCTGGTTATGAGCTACAAGTATGATGAAATCAGCAATTAAATTACTGTATTATAAAAACAGAACTCATGGACACGTCTTTGGGTCTTGAAGCATATCATTCACCAAATGTAAACTCCACTTCATGTCACTGCCTGAAAATGGCAAATATTCGTTCAATGTACTCTTCACTTTATTGGTATTTTCACCATTGTGAATCTGTATTCAGTACTTTTGGCCAAGCTCTCGGCAACGGCCTTCGTAAATCGGTTGGCGGAGTACTGCACTAGATTCTCACGGTTACGAGTTCGATTCCCATCAAAAAGTCCAAGACTTGCAATTTTCACAACTGGTCCCGGCTGCGTAATAAAATATATAATTTTGACTCTCCAAAACTTCTTTAACCAAATGTAAACTCCATTTCATGTGATCGAGTGTAAACGCCAAATATTCATCAAATTAATCTGGATACTTTAGAAGTCCTTTTAAGTATATCCACTTACTCTGCCATTCCACGCCATTTCCTCATTAAAGGTAAAAAGAGTTCTTGCATTTCATATGGAAGGAAACTAGACTGTCCGCGAATATGGGGGCAAATAAGAGACGCCTTGCGGTTAGAACCCTGCAGTCGAATTCTGCAGTGACATCTCCCTCTTGAGGAGGCAGGGGGCAGGTGTAAAGACGGGGGCTTATTTTGCTCGCATTAGCTGCAGTGCTGTACTAATGGCGGTTAGGCGAAGAAGTTCTTGAGGGTAGGGAGTTAGTGTCAAGCATTACTTACAACTTTTAAGTTGTAAACTTTAAAAAGTTTTTAGTTCGCTTGGCCAGAGATTTGGTAAAAGTGTTATGAGACTCAAGGAAATAGTTTTCAGCTCCAGACAGCAAGATATTAAAGAGAACTGAGCTCGGGGCAGCCGTATGCTGCTGCATATCTATTGTGCTCGATACGACAGTTTGCAGTAACCAGGGAAGCATTCCATTAGCAGAACTAAAACTTAATAGATGACCTGCGTTTTCACATACGATACCTTGAACACTATAATTCTCCGCTGAATTTCCTTCGTCATGTCAATGTCAAACTCCCTCGATAACGTTAAGACAATTTCTTAATTTAAAATGAAAAATATATAACGATAATAAATGGCGTTTTGAGCATCGTGGCATCATACCAAATTTCGCAATTTGTCTCCTGGCAGTATATGATATTATACAAACAATACGACTCTAGGGACTCTTACATAACAAATTAGTGTAATCATATCCCCTAACCAACCACACGAACCGCGTTGTAAAAATACTAGTCTCGACGAGTCCATTTACAAACGAAGTGACTAGGGGAGCAAAATTTCGCGGCTCCTAGCCATTATCAATCCAAGTTCGTTCCGAGCTGCACTGATGAGCTGTAGTACAGCGAAACGCACGTCTGCAGATTTATATATATATATATATATATATATATATATATATATATATATATATATAAGAGAAGTGAGAGACAAAACTCTCACTTCACTTCTCTTATATTTTGCTCTACTTCGGTATCGAGCACTCTGCCTGTATATGGTTTCACTCAAGATATATTTGTCTATATTTGTCTATATATATATATATAATTATATCGCTTACCTCAAAAAGTCACTACAGCCTGTTTCATCTTGAGAAAGAATCTTCAGGTGACTGACGAATTTCGAAAACAGGAAGGTTTTTATGCGTAGGCCGAAACGTGGGCGTGTGGGCGTGGAACAATAGGGGGATTTTGTTTTTGTTTTAGGTTGTTTACGCGGAATTTGGCCTTGTGTGGGCAGGCCGAAACTATTTCTGATCTTTTGTTTAGCAAATTATTTTTATCTTTTACGCTCAAAATAGAAAATTTTTCCTCTAAACATAAATTACATCGTTTTGATCCTCCTGAATACGAAATAGCGTGTTTTAAAATAGACCATTTTATGGTGAAATCTTGTTTGTTGTTTTTCAAATTCCAAATGTGTTTAGAAAGCTCCGTTTCATTAGAATATTTTATGTGTTGAAAAGACTTAGTGTGGTTACGATATCGCTCTTTGAATGTCTTAGATGTCATCCCTATGTAGTGTTTTGTGGTGTTCGTGTTGCATGTTGTGACTGATGCTTTGTATACTATGTCCTTGGTTAAGCATTCTTTCTGAAGTGGGCATGTGTCCTTGTTCCTACAATTGCAGTCTTCAGTGGCCTTATTCTGTGGTTTGTTTTTCCTAATTATGCGTGAGTTGTGTCGTGTGATAAAAGATTTAATGTTGTTCATGCAGCTATAACTAACCTTGACTGTGTTCCTGTTGAAAATCTTATGCAGTTTATGGTGCGGAGAAAAGTGTTTATCAATGAGGCTTAAGAAATCGCGCCCGATGTTTGAGCGAACGTTTTTGCTGAATGGTGGGTTGAACCAAATGATATTACGTTGCCTATTTCTACGTGGTTGTTGAGGTGTATATCGAATGTAACTGAGATCGTGGTCGAAACTGCTGTGTTTGAGTGCTTTCTGATACATCGGTGCGCATTCCCTAAATGTCTGTTCATCTGATGAAAGTGATGTAATGCGCGTGTTGATTGCTGTAGGTAGTTGCCTTAAGATACTAGGTGGGTGGTTAGAATGCCTATTTATGTATAGAGGATCGTCATTGGGCTTCCGAAATGGTTTAAATTTTCCGGTGTTAAGGTCGAAAGTAACGTCTAAGAATAGACGTTACTTTCTATTTTGAGCGTAAAAGATAAAAATAATTTGCTAAACAAAAGATCAGAAATAGTTTCGGCCTGCCCACACAAGGCCAAATTCTGCGTAAACAACCTAAAACAAAAACAAAATCCCCCTATTGTTCCACGCCCACACGCCCACGTTTCGGCCTACGCATAAAAACCTTCCTGTTTTCGAAATTCGTCAGTCACCTGAAGATTCTTTCTCAAGATGAAACAGGCTGTAGTGACTTTTTGAGGTAAGCCATATAATTATATTTGCTCTTTCTGTGCGTTATTGAGCCCTCTTTGTATTTCGTAAACCTAAATGTTCACGTATATATATATACATACATGTACATGTACATGTACATATACAAAACCGAAATATCTAACAACGTCCAGCCGGTTACGATGATTGTTGTAGCTGACGTCCGAAAAGATTTCTTTAACCCTCACTGAAAAACAGACATGCCTAGGCAAAACTCCCCCCAAAATCCCTTTTTGGTATAAGTATTGCTTGGCATTAGCGTAGCCAAGGCGGGCAGTTGCCCCCCACTTTTCGTCCTGACTAGGTCTGTCGGTACATGCAATACATTTGTCGGTACATTAAGCCTGTCTATCGCGGATTCCGTTTGCGTTTGAATTATCAAGTTGAAACATTGTTAAATAAGCTCCGGTGAGAGTTAAGTACGAGAAAGACGTTCAATACAAAATGTGCGTAAGGAATTCTGTTTTGTTTCAGCGTTTTTTCAACCGATAAAAATGACAGATATAGTCAACCTCAGGACTAAGTGGTTGTGGTAGCGGTGACGGCCAAAAAAGAAGATATGTTGGTATACATCATAGCTCACGTGATGTGCGCACTTTTGCGTTAAATCATTTTCGAAATTCAATACCGTTATACCAGCCAGAGCTGGCAAAGCAGATATCATTTATTCTTTTATCGAATTTTTTTCAAGTTTTTCCTCCCCTCGGTTTAGTTAACTTTGATTTTTCCTTAATATTTGTCGGTATATCGCTAACATCTTGTCGGTACATTTGTATAAAATGTCTCCTGCGTCCCCGCTTTCAAATTCCTGGCTACGCAACTGTTTGGACTATTTAAAGAAAAAATTTGTACGACGATTTACGTACGAGTGGAGTTAAACTCAAACATTACCGAGTACGAACAGCACAATTATTATAAGTCATATGTTTTGATGGTGAGGGATTGATTGCTTCGTATTTAAGCTGCTGAGAATTATTATTGATAAAAAGTCTTGGTCTAAAGAATGCATGAAAATAGGAAAGATGAAGTTATATTCATAAACACAGTAACCAACAGCTAAAGTATAACAAAAATTACTTTTTCTAGCTGTAATGTGTCAGTGGCCAAGTGGTCTAAGACTCTGTAATGCTTATATGCTAAATGTTAAAGTCCCTGCCTGCAGCATTGGCTGTTCTCATAACATTACCGCTGTTCAATAAGCTTGTTCTTTTTTCTTCTTGGTTTTCTTGACGATTTCCACGAAGCAGAAAGTTCAAATTCACAACAGTAGAGGTTTTTTTTATGTTTTTGCTTCGAAAGCTATTCACCGTATGCTGTTCCCAATTCATTCAAGTAGACTGCCGAGGTGCAAAGGTCTGAATGGGGTGGAGGATAAAAAATTCTCGGAAATTTGGGTCGACGGTTGACAGTTCAGTAATAGTTGCAACACTGAAACAGTAATTTCCTACAATGCAACAATTAGTTTTCAAAATAACTGGGTGGGACTTTTCATGTTCTTTGCCCTTTTTAAATTAAAATCTAAACTAAAAATCAATCCGGGTTTTTATTAAAAAAAATTATCTACACCAAAATCACCGTCAGTCCCTTGTATATCCTCGACGTTTCTTTAGCAGTCGTATTCCATAAAGTCTCCCAAAACCAAGAGATCACCACACCCCCTTTGAAAAATCTTGCGTATGGCCCTGGTTCCACCGATAGGTTTAATTCGCAAGTAACAAAAAGACGAAACTATCTGGAGTCAAGCTAACGGAAAATATGTCATGTACGAATGTAACTTTCATCAGTATCATTGTAATTCTTCCAACAACACTATCAAGAATCCAAATATAAGTCAGCAACTTCTATAGCTACTGATTTCAGTAATGCCGGGAAAAAAGTAAAATCTTGTATTTTGACACGTTTAACTAAATAGGCTACGGCACACTTAAGTCTGTATATTGCCAAACATTAAACAGGAGCAAGCGCAATAGAGTATTATAGATGAGGCTTACCCAGTTTGCTAGTTCTGGCCATTTCTTTCTTTAACGAGCTCTGGTTATAAAGCTTTGCTAGACATTCGACCTCAGAAATCAAGTGGCTACTTGACTGCAGTGAAAAAAATATAACAATACATGGCACAATAAATAATCGTTGTTTATGTGTGACACTCACACCGATACATATAATAAAATCCATACACAAATGTATACATATAAACAGGGCACACATAAATCACAGACATACAGACTATACGCATGTTCACGAGAAAATGTGACTGTAAAAACTTAAATTTTTCAAGTTTGACACTTAATAATAACAACTGCAAACGAAGTCGCGGCTCTTATAAATATAAATACGAAAAACACCTAATTAAGTAATAGATTTCATTTTGCCGTTGCCTGTTCAGTTATCCATACACAAATTAGGACACAACTTTGCAAGGACAATAAACTGGTCCTCGAGACGATAGTTGAATGGGTTACTGATGTTCTTACGACTTTGTAACGTCGTATATGCGTTCATAACTAAACATACAACGAGAAAGTAAAGTCTGTTTTGTTTTAATCCTTGGACAATAGAACATGATTATATAAAGGAATGATTGGAAGCTTACGGGGAATTTCTGCGGCGATGAAAAACTTGAAAGCAGTCATCTGACGAGATCCGTGACACAAGTCAATGAACATACGAGACAGTCTAGTGATAATACTGGGAGAGTTGCGATTGGTTCACTGTTCTAGCGACGCCTTCTACACCACTGCCCTTTAATAGGTCATGGGTAACGAGCAACGAAAATCCATGTCGGCTTTAAATACTATATTACAGATTAAAATTATGTAGATTTACTTGTACTTCCAAAACGTCATTATTCATATAGTTACTTCTTAAACTATATTATAAATCTACCAAGTATTCCACAGCCTTACAGGAGAGACTGCAGATGTTCGACCACCCTTGGCTTCACTAGTGTACTGAGGACAAGTGAGGTTATTATCAGGGAACAATTGATATTATAAATAGCGTATCTTTTATCTCAAGAGTACAAGGTGTTATTTAATGTTAAAAGTTCATCTTTGAATGTGATGGTGTTAAAACTTTTAATCTTTTACGAGCAAATATACATTTGATCAATTCACAAATGGTGGTTCATATTGAACACACAGAAGTGCAACCAGAGTTCCCGTAAGAGGAGGCAAAGTATAAATTTTTTGTTCGACTGATTGGGAGATCGGGAATCCACCTTTCTGTAAGTGCCGTAAAACGCTTGCCAAAATGTTTCGAAAAAGATACGATTTTCTTGAAAAAAAAGTAAATATATCTATATACAATATTCTATTGGGAGGAAAAGTTTGTTCCGTCAATGAAAGGCCACTGTTCCAGTAGCTTCCCCTCCTCTTGGTTGCTTGCCTGAGTTTAGAAGTATGGTTTATGTATTCAAGTGTTTATTTATTCCACAGCCTCACTACAGAGACTGCAAATGTTCGACCACGCTCATTTCACTATTGTACTTCGGTCATAATTAGCGTATTCCGTTATCGAAAAGAGCGTAGTATTGCTCAACTTAAAGTATAAAATAAGACATATTCCGAAAAATAGAGACATCTTGGAAAACTCAAGATATGAGTCGAAACAAAACGAGTATACAAGACTGTAATATTTCGACTTTATTACAAAGTTATCATCAGGCAGAATGATTTACAAAACAAGCCAAGGTCTATATGTACATTGTGATGTAGACAACGGATGTTAGGAATCTTATACCTGAGATATTAGGGACCTTAAGATTCTGCGACGCGCTCATCTGCGACGCGCCTATTTCGGCGGAAAAACTGGGCCGAGCGACGTCTGCGCAGCGTCCGCGTTGCAGATTAAAAATCATTAAGATCGATGATTTCAACGACGTGGAAGTCAATTCAAAATGTGCTCTTTTAAAAAAGCAAGAGAGTCTATCGTGATGGCATACGACTCTGATTTAATCGATGATGAGGAATTTTTGATCTTGTATGATGCATGTCGTTCGAAAAACCCAGAGTTGCCTCATCGCGACTATCCTGGTTTTTCCTTGGAAGAAATGGATGCTGCTGAATGTGCTGTGGATTTTCGTTTTAAGAACGAGATTCCTGTCCTGGCTCAAGCACTTGATATTCCGGAAAGATCGTTTTGCAAAGTTAACATCGATAGAAACAGCACTTTTGCAATAAATATAAATGTAAGACAGTGTAAAAAGCAAAATACTTACTGTTTTTATCTTCAGGTTGGACTGCCTCAAAACCAAATCAACGACGACGCCAAAAGATGCTGAAACACGTCGTCGTAGATTCGCGGCTGAACTCTATGACGCGTGTGCATGCTCTGTTGTCACGAAATCGTTTCCGGTCGCGTTGTAGATGAGCGCGTCGCAGAATCTTAAGGTCCCTATTAACACGACAGAACGCGTTGCTAATTAATTATCTCGACAGGAAGCTATTATTTACAAGGCAAAGCTCATTAACAGTTGTTAATGACTTTTGCCCTGTAAATAATAGCTTCCTGTCGTTTACTGCGTTTACTGCACCGCTCACATGCGAGAGATTCTCTTACGTGAAGATATCTTACTTCAAAGACTGAGATCATAATATTAAAAGAAAAAACAAACAACAAAAACAAGCAGAAATTAACAAGTACCTCCGCTTCGGACGTCGCTGCACAACATAAGTCATTAAGCATGGTTCTCAGATCATATCGTCCTAAGAATCGGCGAGGGGCTCTGTCCCCGACTATCAGGGATTTTTACTATATATGAGAACATGGCCATATGTCACTCCTATACTGTAAAATGGCGACGTCCTATACGGTAAATTATGTCAGAAACCAAGGATTAGACGCCAACAAAGGCATCCGATTAGAATTGACCAAATTCCCTTTGTTTTTGCAAATGTAGCCGCACTCATAATCTTCTTTTCCTATTTTCTTTGCATACAAGTCGCTTCTGGTTTATGATTTTCATTCAGACCATTAACTGGAGAAGTTTTCCGTGTAAAAACAACTCTTTATTGAAAGCAGCCATCTTGTCGACCTTTTCATATTTGGCAGGTATTTTCTCGCGCATTCTGATTCTTAAGATTCTTATGATAATTGAGAGCATCGCAGTTCGAAATGACCTAAACATCGCCGTCATCAGGGAAAGAGCGCATCGCTGACTTTTGCGATTCTTGAGATAAATAAGAGCTTGGCTTTAGAGCTGATGTATTGCATTGCGTCCTGGAGTACGATCAGCGGCGGACAACAGCCATGACATAATGATATTTTTTCGGCGTTAAGTTTAATGATGGGTGGACACGCTTTTTTAACCTCCGTTATTTTTGTAATATTCACCACCTCTTTCTGGAATTTTTCCTCGAACAAGAGTTTCCTTGGTTGCCCTCGACATTGTGCCTCTCCAGAAAACGCCTTTAATTATTTACGAGCGCTTTACAGGACATATGTAGATGATATAGTGTTTACTATTGAACCACATGGCGGCCATGTTAAACTTGGTAAGTCTCGGCGCTCGAGGTATCTTTCTGGACGAAAGAGATATTATCCCAATGGAATTTGTTCGTTTAATCTTGCTATGCAGGGTGTCCCAAAAAAACCGAAAACTATTGAAATCACCAATAACAATTTAATTGTTAGAATTTGAATGCCTTAGCACTCTGTTGGTCCCCACGAGTGCGTTTTATAATTTGCTTTAAATTCCCACGGGCAAAAAATCGCGCACTTTACAAGGCGATTTTCTTACCTAAATTTTAATACATGCACCTTGTCAATATTTTACGCATCATTACGTTCAGCTTTTTCGTAGGGCATTCAAATTTTAACAATAAGTGATTTCAATAGTTTTCGGTTTTTTTGGGACACCCTGTATGTAAGATTTTACGCAGAGGGGACGTCGAAATCAATCCAGGCTATGAGACTGCGAACTTAGATGCGAACTCAAGCAGAAACAACAGCAACAAGGCGGCGACAAACCGAGATTAATTGCTTTTTGTTGACATAACCACCAAGAATAATAAGAAGTTAGCAATTGGAGTTTTCTATAGACCACCAAATAGCAACCTTAAATCTCTGCAAGACCTTCAGACCTGCCTCACTAATATCACAACTACTGATTTACTAGTAATTGGCGATTTTAACCTAAGCGAGTTCGATTGGGCTACTAACCAACCTACAAAAACCGCCGAACATCACAATCTTCTCTCAGAAATAATTCAAGATAATTTTCTACATCAATTGGTCGACGAACCTACCCGCGAGAAGAATATTTTAGATCTCGTACTAACTAAAAATGCTGATTTTATTAACGATCTGGAAGTTGGCGAGCCTTTTCCCGACCACAATCCAATATTCTTTAGAGTGGACACATGTCCTTATCAAAACCGTGTTTCAAAGAAAGAAGTCTATGTCTATCAAGAAAAGCCTCAAAAGCGACAGAAGTCATCTTTTTGGACTTGTCAAAGGCGTTTGATAGTGTACCACACGAACGCCTTCTCCTTAAGCTTAATAGGCATGGAATCGACGGTCAACTTCTATCATGGTTCAGAAATTTTCTAACTGGCAGAAAACAGAGAGTACTAATCCCCCTCTGATTGGTCACCAGTACTATCGGGAGTTCCACAGGGTTCAATTTTGGGGCCGATTTTGTTCCTGTTGTACGTAAACGACATACCAAACGTAATTACATCACGCATTAAATTGTTCGCTAATGATACTAAGATCTATCGACAACTAAACGACGCTGAGGATACAATAGCTCCACAGTCGGACCTGGTTTCTCTAGAACACTAGGCTTCCAATTGGCAAGTCAAGTTTAACCCACAAAAGTGTGAAGTCCTGAGGATATCTCACAAGCGCGACAAGAATAGAACGCTGCACCACATCTCGAATACTGTATTAAAGAATGTATATGACTACAAAGACCTAGGAGTTATAGTGTCGTGTGATCTGAGTTGGTCTAAACACGTAGAAGTAATCGCACATAAGGCAAATAAAGTTCTTGGTCTAGTTAAACGTACAGTGAGTGTAGGAACAAAGACATCTTTTGGACACTCTACAAAACATTGGTTCGTCCAATTCTTGAATATGCATGCCCTGTAGGGGCACCACATCTAGTAAAAGACATACACGCAATCGAAAATGTACAGAGAAGAGCGCCACGCATAGCACTAGGTCAAAGAAGACAAGAGATGGCATACGAAGACAGATGTAAAATACTTAAATGGAACCCTTTGGAACTTAGAAGGGAATTCCTCTCTCTGGTTGAATGCTACAAGATTGTATTCAAGTTGAATGGTTTAGACTTCAGCGATTATTTTGAACTTTGCAGAAGTACTAAAACGAGAGCCAATCACCAATTTAAAATACAAACCAAATTAGCTAAAATAAATTCCTACAAGTACTCATTTTTTGTAAGAATAGTTAAACTTTGGAACGATCTACCTAATAATGTAACAAATTGCCCTGAAGGGCCAAACGTAAATAAGTTCAAAAGGAGGTTAAAGAAACATATGAACATTTATTGAACTTAAATTAGCAGTTTGTAAACACTATTTTTATATCAATTAGTTTTTGATCATTCATTTTGTCTATTTTGTATATATATTCTTTTAATTATAGGGGACTTGTATATATAGGGATAACCTCGAAGTCCACCTTTTTCGAATATCACATTGGTGTATTTGAAATAAATTATTACTATTATTATTATTACTATTATTATTATTATTATTATTATTATTATTATTACAACTCGCACATTACCCAACTAAGGACAGTGGAAGGGGTCTCAGCCTGCTACGGGCTCCCAGCATCCCGCCAGGTAAAGCCACAACAGACATGGAACATTTCAGGAAACTTGTGGGGAAAGGAAATTTTACCATTAATATGGATTTAAAGAAACACCCACCGGGCCAGCCCTTACTCGCTCAACTTATCCAGTCAGGAAGGAGTAAGGGATGTACAGCCCTTTAAAGTCCCTGAAAGTACTCCCCAATGCGTATATCCTGTTTGACCTTAACAGTACACTCTTGCAATTCCAACCAGCTAAGGTCAGTTTAGGCGTGCCACTGCAAGGGTTAAGTCTGAATATTGTTTTATTCTTAGACTAGTGCAGATCTGTTTTAGCATTTAAGGCTGGTTCATCCTCAACCAACTAAGGTCAGGGGCATCAGCCTGCTGTACAGATTTTCTTCCAGTCCTTGGGCTGACAGGGCAGGTTTGCCAACACCTGAAGGTAGTGTACTTGCAGCTGCCAGCCAATTAAGGCAAGCTGAGGCTTTCGGCTACCTATCTACCCAGCTGGCAAGGCAGGGACGCCACTCTCTAGGTCATTTCATCAAAGCCTGCTCGTTTTATGGAGGTCACTGGCTCCGAATCAATGTCCTGCCTACCTACTTCTGGTTTTATGTCAGAGTTCCCTTCTCCTAGATAAGTTGCCATTCCAAGGCTAAAGAGTCTTATCTACCCTTGGCTAAGGGGTTGCTGGCACTTGCCAAAGGTGCCACCCCGGACTCTGGTGGGCGGGAGCGTCCACATTCCCGTAGTAGGCTGAAGCTGTGCTTGTCCTACTCCAGTGCCAATATTATTATTATTATTATTATTATTATTTTATGATATATGTTTGACTTTCACATTTGTACAAGCTGCCTCTCTACATTTCATTTAGAGCCTCTGCACACAAACAGAAAACAGATGTTACGGTTAATTTTCATTGTTAAGCCAACCTACCTCATACGCTTTGATTTTTTGCTTGGTTTGTTTTAGTTCAGTATCAATTTCTCTCAGCTCAGCAATAATACTTGAATACTTCCTAAGAAGTTACCAAATAGCACATCAGCATTTACAATGATATCATCGCGATAACAGAGTAGGTAATGCATTACAGGATACATCCTTTGTATAGCAAAAAACGGCTCACTGTACCTCAAAAGATTACCATCAACATCATCTTCGTCAGAACGCCACTCCTTGGGACACATCTTTAAAATTCTTTAATAAAAAGCACAGTTATTTCCACGTAATAACGAAAACTAACATGAATTTCATGTACCTATTTTCAATTCTTAAAAATGTTATTAATATTTTGATTCTGTTTTTCCCCGTTTTTTTATCCCTTTCCATGCTTCCTGGTTCAGGACTAAATTTTAAAATGATAAGCTGACTATAGATGAAAAGGATCTATCTAAGGATACATAATAACAAAAAAAAAACACATAGAATTATAGACAAAGAATGACTGCTCGGTCACCTCACAGGAGGCAAAATAAACAATTTTTCTGCCGTTATAAATCAGTTATATCGGATTAACCTTCGGTGGCCGACTATCAGAAAGTAGTTCGGGAATTATGCTTAGCTGTTCCTTGTTTTTCTGCGAAGTGCCAATAATGTCACGTTCGTTTGCACTAATCTAGTTTCTTCGATACGATTCAGAACAGTAAAAAAGACACAAACGACCATCATTGCCCAAAAGAACTGTTTGTTTCTCCGCAAATGTTATCCTGGACAGAGTTTCTTTCACACAAAATCGTGGATTTATAAGGGCTAATGGCGATCCACATGATTGACCTCTCCGGATTACCGGCATAAGATTGGAGCCTTTTGTGTCTAATAATTCTATGGAAAAACACCATAACGAACAAATAACGAACTAACAAGTCGATACATCAGTATTTTAAGTTCCTTTGTTAGTCTTGTTAAGCTTCATTAGCTAACACGGAACATCATCCTAAACAATACATATTATTCAGCTCGTTTAGCTTTTAATGTTAGGTACACGAGGCGTCAAGTCCAGGAGATATGTCGCAGTGACATATCCCAGGGAGAAATCCCACCGTGTGCACCGAGGAAAAAACTTTGTCACAGGGGACAAAATTTTGTCCCTTACACTTGTTGCATCAATTCAAATTGATCTGAACTCCTCGATATTTCGACTCACTTCCCCTTCCTTCCACAGTTATAATTACTGATTAAAGCTAGTGAATCAAGTAGACCAAGTCCCCGCGGCAAGTCCCCTCGTGTGTCTGAAAAGAGGGAAATTTCCCTGCCACATGTCTCCGCAACTCGACGGATCGTATGTGCCAAGCTTTGAGCCATTCTGTGTGACTTTTACCTTATTGTTTCTTTAATTGAAACCCCTTATAACCCCTTCAGGGGAGGTGCCAGTGGGGGGACAGAGGGATCAAGAATCCCCCACTAGGGAACCTTAGCCCCCTATCGGGGAAAATTAACCATCCGTCAGGGAATTTTCACTGATGAACACATATTGTACAAATTATGAGAACTTTTTATTGATTTAGCCAAGAAAGATAATTGACCCTTCTCATGTCAAATCTAAAAGCAAACTGTTTCTAGTCAGAAGTTGAAATTGTTCTTGCGAAAAATAACATGATGTTTTCGACTTTCAAATTATGAAGTTATAAAGGAGGTGTGGTCATGGCCTATTGGTTTAGCCCCCCTGTCGGGGACGTTAGCCCCTGCATCGGGGAATTTTTGACACCACCACTGAACCCCTTCCCGGCAAGATCTCGTCCCTTGACAACTAAAATTGTCCACCAGGTTAAATACCTTGAAATTAATTTATTTTGTTCTAGTATGGAAATAGACTTGTTAAGTCCACATACTCTTTCCAGCCACAGCTCTTTGCTGCATGTCAAACTCTTCAGCTAAATACGTAGTGGACAAGACGCTGATACAGGGAAGTCACTAGGACTAAAACAGGTCGCCAGTGATAAGCGAAGTACGCGGAAATTTTATTTGGTTTATTAAATCTAAAAATTCGTTGAGGCGCACAACGTCATCAGAGAATCAATGATAGGTATTTTAAACAAGTAATATACTCATAAAATATCATATAAAAATAGAAAAGATTCAATAAATAAATATTTAAACAAACAAATAAACATACAAAATAAATACATGAATGAATAAATAAATAAATGAATGAATGAATGAATGAATGAATGAATGAATGAATAAATAAAAACATGGCTTAGAGTGCAGTTCGGAAAAAAAACACGCTCGAGTGGGTTTTATAAAGACTATGATTGACCAACATATGATCGGGAGGAAGGAAAAGGAAAAAACATTAAAAAAAAAAAATGGTCGTATATATATCTCTACATGGTGGACCCCTTAATGGTAGAAGCTTTTACCCTAACACTCTTTTCCGTCGAGTAAATGTAGTATAGAAGAAACCAAACTTGGACATTACTCAGACAATTATAAATTTTATTGTGAAACTGTTGCAAAACGGTTACACCACCATGTAAAACCTTATTTTCGTTTTAAAACAGTCTTCGTCAAGCCTTTTTGCGGTTTACTAACAACCTGGCTTCCATGGTGCATAATTGCTTGGTAGTTTGGTGGTTTAATCCTTTCAAAGTCAATTGATTCAGCCACAACCCTTCCATTCTCAATACTGTTCCTTTCCCAGAAACTTCTATACGCTACAATATCAGAAGAGATTTCGATACTCAAAGATATTTTTGCCCAAGCTACGTCCAACAGCAGAGGAGCTGAATGTGTCCTGAGAGGTAATCTAGCTGAAAATTGTGATGTAAATGATATTGTTAGAATGAGACCTGACAATCTTGTCCAATCCTCTGGGGCTGATTGTATAAAATTCTTAAATTGCGTATAACTGCCGGTCGTATTAGTTCAAAATTATTAATAATTCATGAGGAAAACACGCAAAGGGAAATCATAACGTTGTGTGTTTGTTTTTTACAGCTCGGAAAACATTTCATTGTGAAACTTTCTTTGTCAAATAGCGTATCAAGGAGTTCGTTTCTGAAGTCATTTAAAGAAACACGCAATACGAGCTTAACTGGAACTAAAACACTCGACTGTGCCGTTGTGTTTTAAATCTAATAAGGCCTAAATTAAATATTCCTTAAATTCAATTACGTAGTTAAACCAGTTGTTCTAAAGAGCAGTTAGCACTACCTAAAAATGAAAGGTACTTAAATTGAAGTTAATATTAACTTTGTAGTTAGTACAAGGCCAAGGGTACAGTTAATTTTAAATAGCTACAATCCTGGCCAAAAATACTGGGACAACACTTTAAAATGAACACACTTTTGACCTCCCCTCCCTCCTTCAATGTTACGAGTTTTTGGTCAATTTTTCGCTGTGCGTATGAGACAGCCAGCATCATCTTACACGGTGGAATGCAGCAACATTGATGGAGTGGGGGGAGGGGGAGGAGTGAGTGATATTCCCTCTTTCGTCTTTTGTACGGTTAGTAGGGAGTCATATGCAACGCTGTCCCAGTCATTGTTGGCTAGGATTATAGACAAAAATGGCGGTCTTGCCAAAACCCTAGGTAAAGAGTAAGACCGACTGTGCTTCAGACATTCTTTTAAGATTTTGAGGAACAAGAATTCGGTAAAAAAGTGTATTCTCAGCTGACGAGCTTTATTGAGTGAAACATCCAAATACTGCCGAGTCTAAGTTCTCAATTAAAATCTTGAAGATTTCCGTAATTGTCTCGATCGTAGCCTTCCGTTTAAGTTATCAGTGAGATCTAACACTGACAGAGTTTGAACGAATCAGCAACGAAATTTAATCATTTCCCATGCAGACCGTAAACAACACATGACAGGAAGTTGTTATATATTCACAAATGTACTAAGGGCCTGATTACATGGAAGTAGAGTAACCCTAGTAGAAGGGTTACCCTAGTAAGAGAATGACTTTAGTCTATTGTCTTTTCATGTTACGTTTACATTACTGCAAAGATGATCCTGGGGGTAGACCCTGCCAACTTGCCAAGGTAACTAGCAGCAGGGCAATCTTTTTGTTTATTTTAGCCAAGTAAACGCATCGGAACTGCTCAAAGGTCTGCACCGCAGTTTACGGTAACCCTCCCTGGCGGGGTTGTGTTTGGGCGTAAAAGCGCGCAAAATATAGTGCCCTGTATTGTCAGCAATGGCTTTGCGTGTGTTTGCGCCAGGCGAAGTCTTTCGAAATATCGGGCAAACAATTACGTAATGAATTAAGAGAGAACTTCCTCAGCATCAAACCATCCTGCGCAATCAACGAATTTAGAAACTAACAAACAAATGACATCTGTGACAACGACGAATCCTTAGTGATCACGCAGAGCTAGGGCGACCCAACCAGAAATGAAATTGCTCCACCTAGAAGGGTCACCCAACATCATTTAAGCAGGGTCTATTCTTAGGCCATCCTAGAAAGGTCACCCCATTATAGTAGGGTCATTTTTCCTGCTTGCAAACAGGGCCTAACATAAGGGGTTTCTCCCTTTACAGGAGTTGGCTTGTCTAACTAGTTTTTACTGGCTAGACACTGTGATAAAAAAGATGACTGACGTAAAGTATATAATTTAGAAGGGATATGTTTAAAATAAGGGCGCACAATAAAATAAAGTTGTGGTATTTCTAATCGACTTCTTTGGGAAGGTGAACAATAGTTATACACCTTTTTTACTTCATTACCAACAAAGACAAAATCATTTTCGCTATGTCAGATTCAATATAATCATATAAGAATCATCTTAATTATACAGTGTTTATTTTAACCAATCGTGCTTTCATTAACATTATCATTATATGCGGAAGCATTCAACAAAATGGTTAAACAATGCGTTTGTGGTAGCTTGGTAATTATGTTCTCAATACGCACGCTCTCAAGCTATTCTCTCAGAAAAACTTTCTTTAAGAACATAATTACCAAACTACCACAAACACATCATTGATTAACATAAAAATAGACGACATATCGAGACTAGCAGACTGGCAGTACATATGTCTACCATCTATACGAACCAGTACACAAATTTAACCTTCGCTCACCATCTGAGTCTTTGTAGCTCAATGGTTAGAGCGTCTCACCGGCGATCAGAAGGTTACGGGTTCGATTCCCGTCAGGGACTCAGAAAGTTTTTCTGAGAGAATAGCTTGAGAGCGTGCGTATTAAGAAAATGGTTAAAGCATCAATTACGTGGATGCATAAACATTAGCATTGTTCATACGAAAAAGGGACAATGTGTTCAATAATCTTTAACAAGTAATCATTAATACCAGCCAACTGATAACACAAACGGTATAGATCACTTGCATTTATTCCCTATTGGAGGAAAAATACTTATAAACAAAAGAATTTACATGAATTATTCGATCTGTTGAACGTCGGACGTTTGAAGTAGTCCTCCAGATGGGTTGTTTTGCATATGAGTGCAAGTGGTCTATATGTTCAAAATACATACTGACAAAGAAAATACACGTAAAAAAAATCGAAGATGTGTGTGCACATTTGCTCATTTATACTTGAATGTTTTCACGATTGAGATAACGAGGGATGTAGGTTTGCATGAACCAATACCAAGCAGCACATTTCACAACGGTGATGGTGGGTATATTCCTGTCACCAGCTTGCATCAAAACTCTTTGTCGAAGCTCACCCAGAGGAACGCCTTGTTTACGAGCCTCATTACGGTCATTTATTTGCTATTAGATATTTGGCCTTGATATGTCTGCTTTAATTGCTGTTTCAGAGCACTTATAGCTTGTTCAACGATGTTTAAAAAAGGAGAGTATGGAGGAAGCGGTTTCAGCTCTGTCCGTCCTCCAGGATTTACAGCGTTCCGATGAACAGGTGCATTATCATATATAAAAAATATTCGCTCATGCTCGGGCATACGTTGCCGTAATTCGACTAGAAAATCATTAAGGCGCTCTCTGTTCATACCCCCAAGTTGGGCTGTATGATGCACCAGGCTATTTGTTGGTGAAACTACCAGACATAAGGTAACGTTCTTTCCTTGTTGCCCGGATACTTGGCGATATGCCCTGTCTCCAACTCGAGCTCTGCCACAACTTCTGAAGGTCCACACATTATAGCCATATACGTTAATAAATACGCAGTTTATTATGCCTTCTCTCATGAAACAAGTTGCGTATTCGTGCCTTCTTCAATGATATCCCTGCAACTTCACTCGACCGGTACTCGTCTGGTCATTTTCACGCTGACAAGCATCCCATCTAGGGCGTGAGAAATGGTTGTGCTGTGGGCATGTGGTTTGTTTGGTAATCTACGTAGTTCTTCATTCATCTGGTTAAGCGTCAATAAACGATTCTCGTTAATCATACCTTCAAGGCAGGTTTTCATGTCATCATCTATCTTTACGTGGTTCCGTCCACCACGAGGTCTCTGATTCACTCTTCCTTCCCTTATATAAAGAGCTGCAATGCCTCTTGCTGTGCTTCTGTTGATTCCGTGGGCTCCTCATAGGCTCAAACTATTCTTTCTCTGGCTTCATCAGAAATGCGATTTCGCCTTCTGTCAGCCATACTGCTCGCATGTGTACGCAGGTCGAGTGGGGGAAAAGTGACTTTACACGCCTTTCGTTAACGATTATTCATTACAGATTTATTGAACACATTGTCCCTTTTTTGTATGAACAACAATGCTAATGTTTATGCATCCATGTAAGTGATCCGATAACTTCACAATTAACCTACACTGCCGAAGTCAACTGAAAAATGTTGACTCGAGCGGGATTTGAACTCGCACCTTCGGGATACCGGTCCGCCGCTCTACCTGTTGAGCTATCGAATCCACAGGGATTGGACGCGAGTTTTTATCCAATTTAAGTGCACAAGATATTCTCGCGACAACTTAACGCTATCCATGGGGATGGATGTGCAGTGTTTCAATTCTATTTCAGAATCATCCCCAGGGTATTATGAAACGATAACTTCACAATTAACCTACACTGCCGAAGTCAACTGAAAAATGTTGACTCGAGCGGGAATTATCGTTTCATAATACCCTGAGGATGATTCTGTAAGTGATCCTTTAAGCATTAAGTTGAATGCTTCCGCATAGGTGGTGTGCACGTGACGTCATGGCAGCCATCTTTGATAAACTTTCACAAAAGAATCACATTAACTTCTATTGTATGTGGAACCAACATGGCTGCCGTATCATGGTGTTTTGAATCCTAAGGGATTGGTTGCAACCCAACGGTATAATGATGGTATTAATGAAAGCACGATTGGTTAAAATGAACACTGTATAATTAAGATGATTCTTATATGATTATATCGAATCTGACATAGCGAAAATGATTTTCTCTTTGTTGGTAATGAAGTAAAAAAGGTGTAGTGCAAAACCTTTCTGGGGAGATATGTTTGGAACAATGTCAAACTTATTTTAATATCTTCTTTAAATAATCTGGGAAAAGGCGCCGGGTTTTTACCCAACCCTGGACAAAATTTGTAAAATGATCTGGAAAATGTTCAATATTTAAAGTGTAGTCCAATCATTTATCGAATCAATGTAATTTAACCTTTGGTCCAAAATACGACAACTTTAGAAAGTATAATATGGAATAAACACCGAAAAGTTCGGTAACCAAAGTGACCTAACATCGCTCTTGGTACGGTGGCCGAGAGGAGATGAAGTTGTTGACATAATATATTGAATTAGCAAAGGCTTGTCACCCAATGAAGAGTATGTATTATTTTGTTTATTTCATAAACACTAACGTAGTCTAAAATGAGGATCAGCTATCCGGAAAATTTTTGTCTGGTTTTGCTCTCAAAAAAGCTCGTTTTGTGCGGTTTTTTGCCGGCAAACAAACAGAAATCAACAAACCGCCACCGAGATGCGGATTATAAAACATTAGATCTGATTGATCTATTAAGATTTCCTACGCGGCTTTGCTTTTCATTGGATCGTTGAACAAATACTTTACATGTAAATATATCTTACCTTTTACGAGTAATAAAATACGATTTTTCTCAGTGGCCGAAAACGTTGTATCACAATAAAGTTTACGAAATAAAGACTGACAACAAATATCAACCAGAGCCAACTAATTAATTCAATATGACAAGCGTTTACTTTGGGGGAAAGGCATATATACTGATATCACAGTTCACAGATATATGTTATATGAAGCGGCATCAGTATTACAGCAATTCAAAGTTGTGATGTTTAGTAAAGAAATCACGTGAATCTCAACAACGTTAAAATGTCACAAAAAATTGTTATATCTAAACTAAAAAGGGAAGTACAGGACAGGTCACTTAAATTTAACAGCATATGAAAGGCATAAAGACTTCTCAACTTTAAGCAAATATAACTTCATAATCAGATTTAAATAAGAGTATAGGGTAATTGCCAAATTATCAGCGCAGGTTTTTAAGTTATTTAATAATTTGAAATCGTATTATTCGTATAACCTGAGACGTAAATTGAAAGGAACTGCATGACATGTTGTTGAACCGATCAAAATGACCCCATATGACGAGCAAAAATTTCCTGCTAAACTGTTTTTAAACTTCTTCGTTGAAAGCACCTTACATGTCGCTGTTGCACTTCAGAATTGTAAAAATGACGAATTAGTTATCCTATCTAATTTACCTTCGCGTAGTTGACTGGATGTTTCGTTAACTACATAATTAACTACAATTTATGTATCGTGGTTTAACGAAGCACTTCACCAACGCATATAAAAGCTTAACTGGGTGGTTAACGTTAACTACTTTTATAAACAACCGACCCCTTGATAGTCGATAATTTTGTTCGAAAAATCTGACCTCCACCATTCTACCAGTAATCAATACCGCAGAATTTATGCCGTACAGAGCAAAGGCTATTGCCATTCTATTCGCTGTTCCGTTAACTTCAGACAGCTTTGAACTACAGGACAAAAAACTTTAGAAAATTCAAACATACAAAAATACGAACATTCACTAAAGGTTTAGAGAACTCACTCTGAGATATTCATCGTTTCTTTCACGTGCATTTCTTGATCATTTCGTTCATCATTTTCCGACGTTTCCCTTTCAACATCAAGGTTGCCGAGTACCTTTCGTAGGCACTGCCTGTTTAAGTTTTTCTGAATTTCGTCATCCATTTTGTGATTTACTGTTGGGATGAAAGTAATTGTGATATAGTGAAGTGAAACATACTGGAACGCCACAAGTACCTACCAGAGAATTATCGTTTTAAAGTAAAGATATGAGCATGTGCAAATGCATGAACCTGTTTCTGTCTGGTTTATGTCTCAATCTTTTCCAAAATTAATAAATTTTCATTAAGTTTTCGATCAAGTAAGGTTTCCTCTCACGCCAAAACTTAATTAAAAAATAACAAATGGCGTTTACGTTTGCCATGAAATTTTTACACATTTAAAAACCCCGTTTTTACCTGTTTCAAAAGTTAGCATAATTTAATGCAAAATCCAAATGAACAGATTAATGTAAATTCCAAACATAACTTTCCTTCTGCATGAATTTAGGTCAGATAATAAATGTTGAGAATTTCTAAAATTTGATGAGCTCCGATTTCTGATCAATTTGTTTCGATTCATAAAACCAGAGAAGAGCTAAGCCAAGGAAGTTGAATTATTTGGGCCAAACGTTTATACGCATGCAATTATGACGATTCCAAAACGGAATGAGCGGGGATAAAGATGTATAGTTAGCTTTACTGAAACCCAGTTTACACTGTAACATTTTGGGCACGGCACGGCTAATTAGTCGTGCCGAGACCTACATATACAGAGGTGCTCGGCACGGCTAAATTTTAAGAAGCCCGCACCGTTTACACTGTAAAAATCACCCGTGCCGTGCCCAAAAATAGCGACACCAGTGCCAAAATTTTAGCCGTGCCGTGTCTAAAATGTTAACAGGGTAAACGGGGTTTAAATGTGGAATGATGAATGAAATTCTGAACAAATTGAAGAAAAATAGATGTTCTATTAAGTGAGCTTATTTCATGTTACTACGCATTAATTCTTTTAACTTCGCGCCACGACGCATTGTTGATATTCACCGCATTAATTTAATGGCAACTTACGCCAAGGTAATCGTTAATCAGTATTATCTAATAGTGAGTAAAGATAGTCATGACCTTACTCTTTCTTAACACATCCTGAATAACGTCATGCGAGATGTGGCTTCTTAATTCTCGACTTCCTGAAGATAAAAAGAGATCAAAAACTTTCAGCAAAAGTCACCTTACTCTAAGAAAAACCCACCTTATAACAGAGAGGTCAACCATCACGTTTGTGGCGAAGGAATGACTTCGCGTTAGTTTCCTGGGTGCTTTGAATCTAAGAAGAATCTGTTGAAATTTTCGTTTGCAAACTTTTTAAAGACAATTTAATTTCACCTAGCTATGAAATACTGTCCTGTGACATATCAACAAACGTTTCAATTGACCCGTCTTGTGACCAACGGTGCACCCAGAATTTTTGTACAGGGGAGGCTAGAATGTTAAATGAACCTCCGCTAGTGGGGCTCTGGTCCTCAAACAAAGATTATTTCAATCAGCAGGAAAATTTTCTTGCTAACGACCTCGTCGCTATACATGTGGACCCCTAGGTATATACCGACAAGGTTTTTTTCTGGCCCTAAACCTAATTACGTTGTCCAACATAGCTTTTGTTGTACTTTCAACGACATCACCTATTGAAACCCTAGCAATAAATTTTGCAACCTGTTTATCGGTAAAACTGGTCGACGTCTCCCTGACAGGGTTGCCGAACATCTTGGCCAGGAATTGACAATTTTGTCGCCTAACATTTCAAAAGCAACAACCATTTGGTTTTACACATGAAAGTCTGTGCAATCTCACCCGTCTCAGGTGTTAACGATAACCGTAGGCAACAAGAAAGGCGCCGCATTTTCAAACTTGGAACGATCCGACCTCATCGAATGGTGAACGATGGCTGTACGGGGAGCGCCTAGTCAGATGGTACAGATTTACAGATGGTATCAGACAGTGGCGACTTTGCGAGATTTTGTATATGGCTATACAGGGAAGGCCTGTAAGATTGTAAAGATTGTGTCAGATGGATGCAGGACGGTTTCAGATGGTGTCTGATGGCTATACGAGGAAGAGATGGCAGGTGGTGCAGATTGTACAGGTGGCATCAGACAGTTCGGACTTCATCTGACGATTATAGGACGGTGTGAGATGGTACACTGTGCCTATACGGAGACATTTGCCAGAAATTACAGATTGTATGGAAAGAGTGAGTAGGTTGAGCCGTTGTGTAATCATTGTAAGTCAGATATGTACTGTGCTTAGGGATTTATATGTCGACTAAAAGGTGAAGGGGTATTACTCAACAGACATGTCGTATGTCATCATGGCCGTGTCCGTTGTGTATGACGCAGGTAAAGATATTTAGAGTTTTTGTTGCAGTGATGGTTATAGGACGGACATTAATCTGGATAGTATGATGGGGTGCTGGTGGCACAGTGGTGATGCACCACTGTGACTAGGGTTCGATTTCGGCCTCCGGGGAGTTAACTGATTAAAGTTACCTTTGTCACATGTGAGAAGAGTGCTGTTCACTTTGACTCTACCAAGCATCGCCGGTTTTCTCCGGGTACTCGGGTTTTCTCCTGTAGTAACACTGGACCCATGAGGGGTGGCCCTTTCTGGACCTCTAGGGAGAACAGCTTAGGTAGCTGATAGGGTTATCCAGTATAAATAAAGATACGTTACGTTTACCTTTATGAGAGTAGTAACCATGTGATGGCCATGGGACACCAATTCGCGAGATATTTATATTGCAATTTGTAAGTACTTTGTAACGGTTGGGAAGAAATGAGGAAATGACATGTGAAAGGAAAGGTAGGACGTGGGTTACAATGTCAGAGTACAATACAAAGACGAAGTAATTTGGTGAAGCGAGGAAGGAAATCAGAAGTGGAGAGCTAGTAATGTCGCTGTGCGAAAATGAAGGACGAAGGACAGAGAAATGATAAGTGGAAGTGAGTCTACATTTTCACGTAAATGACAGGGGCGTATAATGGACAAGAATACGATACGTGGTACAGGGGTAGAAAGTTTGATGACGCTGTTTATTTCAAGTATAAAATACGTTATGAGAATGCTAAACTTTGCAGATGACCTATTTCGGAGTAGCGAAAAGCTACAAGCCACAAACACCCATGAGACCGACAGTTCCATTCTGATGATTTCCAACTTACCAACCCTCAAAGTGCCTCACGACCATACTGCAACCACTCACAAACGACTCACGGCTTTAAACTAAGAATCGCTTAAACTAGAAACGCGAACCACAAACGTCCACGCCCAAGATCTCACGTGCACAATGTGTATAACAGTCATTTCAGACAACGACATGTAAGGATGAGTTATGTGTACATGTTAAGTCTCTTAGTTATATCAGCTATTAAAATATATTCTAAAGAATTTCCCCCAATTTTTTTTTTCGATAAGAATGTAACTCATAATTTAAAAACGTTCGCAAGTTGCATTTTGTTAATGATGCCATTTTTGAGAAATAGGATTTTAAGTTGTGGTACTTATGAGGGACAGGTCGACATGGGAAAAGCAGGTCAAAACAGGCTCATGCACGATCATAGGCAAGAGGCGTACAGAAGTGTCATTTCCACGTCAACGGCTTAGTTAAGGTTCATATCGGAGTAGAACAAAATCCTGGAAGTGTCACTGGGACGCTAAGTTGAAAAATTCGGGCGTGATTTCGTAATGTATGAAGGGAACCCGGTCGTTTCGCCCGAGAGACGTTTCTTCCAGAGTCGATTCGCTGGATCAAATTCAGCATTCAAATCGAGTACTACTACCGAACGCTTTGTAATTTCTAAATTTGCTAAACTCGAAAACGAATGTTAAGTCGGTTTCATTGTGAATTACTGTCGTTTCGCTCGAGAGATCAGAGTTAGGATTAAGGTTATGTTCAAAATAACGACATGGCCTTCACATTTCTATACTGGTACCTCGTATTTCAATTTTTCCGGGCGAGTCGACTTTGATCTCGGGCGAAACGTATCTAGGGCGAAACGACCGCAATTCATATGAAGGAAGGTGATCAGTCAAATTAAAACCCAGTGTTTGGTTGGAAACCCATGCTTTCTTATCTGATTTGGAACCAGGTATACAGGAAATAAAATCCGTTGATCAGATAAGCTAATTTCACTGTTCCTCACTAAGAGATCCCTTTTCCATCATTGCTCATGCTGATCAAGTTTATAGTCTTACGTTTTACTGGTCTCCTTGACTGTCACATTTCTCACTAAACTTACCTCATGGAATGGAAATGCTATTTAAAATCTGATGGTAATCAAATAAAGAATTCTTTCTGGATTGATACAGTATCTGGTTTTAATGCATGACAGTTATAATTTTCCTTGGTCAAAGACTAACTTTCAGAAATGAAAATTAGCTCCGAGCACCATCTATATTTTTTCTAATTTAAATGAATAGAAACAAAAAGTTTTGAGCCATTTCAATACTTTACCCTACCTTGAGAACATAGAAGTTCAGGACAGTCCTGAATTGTAAAAGGTGTTGACAGCAACCTCACTTGATGTTGAATAAAATTCTTATCTGTAAGCTGAAATCCTTGTTCATCGATCTTCTTCTGCAAACTACAGATTGACAACGTAGAGATTTGAGAGCCAGTAAAACTAGAGATCTCATTTGAGCTGTTTACTATATGAGAGGATGCTGTAGCTCTTTTTTCAGAGAGTGCAGACATTGCAACAGGTTCATTTAGATCATCACTGCTGTCCTGTTGGTCAGACCTCATGACATTGTCATTTAATGGTTCACTTTCATTATGTCTTCTGCTGTCAGCATTATGTTGGGTCATTTGTTTCTTTTTCTTCCTGTAGGGTTTGGAGTGGTAATATGGTTTCCTTTTACTTGACCTTTTTGTTTTCTCTTGCAAATTAGAGCTTTGGGAAAGGTTGCAAGGAGTGGTCTCATCTGAAACTAGAATATCAACAATTTTATTTTTTGATGAAACAGGATAAGGTCTGGGCAGATTGTAGCTTTAGAATGACAATAAGAGACAACAAGCAGATTTAGGGTTGCATAGACCTTGGGGACAGTATAAACATTGGAAGTTCAAGTAGGGCATCAAGTGCATAGGCTACTATAAAGTAATCACAGTTGACACATAGGATAGGATTAAGATTAGCAAGTGTTAAAGCAGGCAGAAATTGTAGTTTAATAACAAAAATTAAAGCCCAGCAGAGAATGCATATATTAGCCATAAAATCACAACTCTAATGATGTTGTGAGATACAACAAAACATTGCAATTAAACATGTTCTAAAACTCATTTGATTTTATGGCTGTTATATGCATTCTCAGCAGGGCCTTAATTTTTGTTATTAGACTAGGATCAAGATTTTGTGGTGTTAGGATAAGAATATGGGAAAGAATAAGAAGTAATGTAAGAATCCAGTATAGGATAAAAAAGGGAAAGCAGTGTAGTGAGGGAAAGATTAAGTACCAGTAATAAGTATTAACCCATTAAAGGGAAAGGCCTCCCATGAGTATTTTACTCTGGCTAATGCTAGATAATTTAATTCCTCACAGGGATGAGCCCTGGGCATTAAAGGGTTAAAACATAGTCTCCTTAACCTATTAAGGGGCAAAGGCTCACTTCAGTATTTTGCTCTGGCTAACCCCAGATAATTTTACTGATGATGGGGATGAGTCCTGGGCATTAAAGGGTTAATTCTAGAATGGAATCAGTTAGAACAGTGAAATCTGATTTTTAGTCTCATGGCTTATGTAAGAAAAGGACAGACACCAAACTAGAATCAGGACAGGTAAATGACCAGGAATAGGATAAAGGATTAAAGTTGCTGGTTGGAAACAGCTGCTCAACATGCAGCACAAAAGAAGTTTGTACTGCAGTGAACACCTGTATGTTGAAAAAAAAGCTCTCTAAAATAAAATTTAGAAACTTCTATCAGTATTAGAAGTCAGAATAGTGATTTTGAATAATTTTAGAGATTTATCAATATCACTGAGACATAAACTCATAAATTAGCAGCTTCTAAATAGGTCAAGATCTCCTATGGTTGGAATATGTATGGCAAAGGCAATCATATGTGGCCCATTGACTGTTTTAGGACATCCTGCATAGCTGTTCAGTTTGGCAACATGACAGGAAATGAAACTTACACAGAACATACTTGACACTTGAATCAAGGACTAACAAACAAGCCTAGTATGTACCATGTATGTATTTATTGTACATTTAAATGTGCATGTATATGTCCATGTATATATGATTGCATGAATGTGTATGTATGCATATATGTAAGTATGTAAGAACATACATACATGCATGTATAAAATAGCAAACATCCTATGCTGCATGCTCTGATTGGATGAACCTCATATTATCTCAGAGTACAATGTATATGCTGACATTTTTTACTTTGCATTAGAGTACAGAAACATGAATGACATCATAAAACACAAAAAACCTTGGCTATTAGATAGAACAAATGGAAAATAGGTTATGTATCTCTGGACTGTGATGGAAATGGTCACTATGCTTCTTCAATTGGAAAAATACCTGCAAAAATTGTGTTACATATTGTGTTCCCATTAGGAATTTTTCTGGTTGAAATGTCATTCATGTATTTAGCACAGTAGAGAGACATTAAAGCATTTTTATCAGTTAAGTGTATAGAATTATGTATCCAGGGGCACCAGAATGGAAAAATTGTTGGTGAGGTGGAAACTGACATTGGCATAGGAAGCAGGTGGGCTACAGAAGCTGCAGCCGGCTAATATTTTACTAAGGGGGCTGACCTAGGTAGGAAGACAATTGACTAGGGTGATCCTTCAGGAAGGGTAACACTCCTGGAAGGTTCACCCTACTTTTATGTAAACAGGCCATAAGAATTTCATTAGCCTCCCCCAATTCTCAACTCTGCCCCCCTCTCACCCCCACCAAAGCAAAAAGTCTAGTTACACCACTGAATCCACTGAAACATTCCTCTCTCCTATACGCGAAATGTGCTTTACCATAGATGTAAAATTGCAAGTATTGTCCCAGTATTGTCAACAATATAGGCGATAAAAACATCTAAGTAAAAACGCCTACCCTGAACTAAAATTTTGTTCCCGGTCCCCCTAAGTTCAACTGGCTTCTTACGCAACTGGAAACTGATGTCAAAATGGTGCCATCAAAGATGTGTTTAAAGAACTATGTGAGTTTTGGCTTAGATGTCATATTCAAATTCCATCATTCTTCGACTTTTCACTGCTTCAAAAGGATGCCGGCATTCTTAAGTCTCGTACTCAAAATAAGATTTGCAAACTGATGATAACGACAAATTGGCCCAAATCAAGACAACATACAATTATACTACATGTCTGATAAAGGGTACCTTTTCTACATGCGCCTTTCATTGAAGACATTGGAATCTTGGGAAACGATCAAAAAATTAATGTTAAGCGAGCAAGCATTTCATCCTTCTCATGACTAAGATGTCCAGCAAATGATCGAATTGCAAACCCCGAAATCCCGCCAAACTTAAAACCATTTCACATGACGTCAACTAAGCTTTCATGTGACCAAGATGACGTTTATGACCATCAGCAGGTGTTCATCAAATTTTGTTTGTAACTGTTGTATTCTTTGGGGCTCTGACATTATGAATTAGCCTTTGCGGCATGTTGTCAGTCTGGGTGCATATGTGTTCCATTTCAGAAGTCTTAACAAATCTACGACATGCTCTATAACTGAAGGTAGACGGAAATTTATTGTACAATATTGCAGCCATAAGCTAGAGTCTCACCATGTGGGCTGTTAACTTCGCCGTCCTATAACTGTATATGTATTCCTTTGCATGAGCGGTTTTTATTGATCTGTTGCTATTAAATCTAAGTGAAGTGGACTGGCATGATAAGCGTTTTATGCGTGTTCATTCAATGAACTTTATTGCTTTATTTCTGTGAAATTACAGTTCACTATTTTGCCTCATGCCATCCTTTAATTTATGTCAATATAAAATGGATATTATCATTATAAGATTGATAACTTTCGTCATTAAACCTAACCTTACGAGTTTTCTGTACCTGCACTGATATTTTCGTATGTTCAGCCATGGTTGATAAAATTTCAAATGGTGATAAAATATCTTGAGCACTGTGGGATGCATCACTCCATCAATACAGAGAAGTATTCCACAATTAGATCTCAATCCATATCAACATAGTGTGCTTTCCCTAATGCACACATACTTCACAATACAACTGGGAAAGGCAGTTTATTGGTAAACTTAAAAAAGCCAATTGGACTGATATCAGTTTGTTCAGGAAACAGTAAAATGGATTAACACCTCACCCTATTATTTACAAATTATTCACTGAATAACCCCTGAGACAAAGTTGAGGGGATTACTCAATAATATTCACTGAGCCTGAGATCAGTTATTGTTTTAGTACAATTACCCAGGTGATTATTTGAAAGAAAGTAGTGGACTACCACTTTTAAAATCTCCTTGGTAACATTTATGAAGGTAGCTGCCACCTTGCTTCTGAGCCTTCACAGTAATATTCAACTGTAGGTGATTATTGAGATTTGTAATATGACTTTCTGACCCATCACCACCTGATGATAATACCACTTGATAATCACCTGTGTAATTATACTAAAAAATAATAAAATATAGGAGCCTGATACTGTTCCTCTGCATGGGAGGAACTGGTCAGTAAAACATGCTAATGTAGTTGGGTTAGTAACATAAGATAAAGAAAGTTTAAAGGTAGTACTTTTCCAAATAAGCAAAGAACAAGGTACTAATATTTCATACACAACACATTTTGTATACACCAAATTTTAGTCTGATAAAGTGCTTTCACTCAAAATATCAGTACAGTGTTCTCTCATTTTTGGGAGAGTACCAGTGATTAAAGTTATGCTGCTTCTTTCAGAACTGCTTGTGCAGCCCGTCACTTTTTGATAAAACATGCTAGGTTGGTTAGACTCCAGTGAAATAATTGTATATTAAGTTGCTTGGCAAAACATCCTAGGTATGGTGGGTAAAATGTGGTATACTAGTAGGCTAGTTAATAAAACATTGTAGGTTGATTGGTAAAATGTTCTAGACTGGTGATTAAAATGTGCTAAGTTGGCATGTCAAAAATCCTTTGTTGTTCCTCAAAATATCCTAGGCTAGTTGGTAAAACATGGTATGTTTACATGCATCAGTAAAACATGCTAGTTTGGGCAGTAAAAGAAGCAACTGGCAGTAACACCTTCTCCACTTAACCATTTGGGTGCTCCCAGACTTTTCCTGATGCTGTATAAAATTATCCAAAATGCAAGTACTGGTAGGTACACAATAGAAGATGACTTTGGCAGTCAAGGGGTTAATCAGTCTGTACAAATACTGACTTGGCCCTTTGGCCACACCCAAACATTTCCCTAGCTGAATAAGATCATCTGGCATTAGGCAGTATAAAACATTAAACATCAGCTGCCAAAGCATTAAGACAATCAATTGTATGCCAAGGACTTTGTTCCAAATACTTGGGATGTTGGGATTTTGAAAAGCAAACAACCCTCACCTATAGTAGCAGCTCACATTTTTAAGCTTTTCTTTAGCCATTCAATATCCAGCCCACATATTTGATTCTGTTGCAATATTAAACATGAAAAATGATTATTTCCTTAAAATGTGTTGAAGAAGTAAAGATAGTATATTTTATTTAATAATAAAGTTGTCCAAATCCTGCTCACACTGTATTCCCAGAAAGGGTAAAGAAAAGTAATTAAGACATCAGGCAAATGGTTGTCTTGTGATAAGAAAACAAATTAATTACTTTTTAAAGTGCTTGCTTTCATTAACCAGTTAAGTGTCTGTCCCCCCAGGATACAATCTTTGCCAAAAGAAGGGCGTGGGTATTTATATGAGCAATGAGCACTTACAAAAGCACAACATTCTTTTCAGAGAAAAGAAAACCAGAAGAAAACAAGGCTTACTACACAGTTTTACATGTCAAAAGAGATGTATATAATTTAATTGTATAGAAATTCAACAACACATGTGAAAAGCACACATCAAAGTCTTCATCAAACTTTCAAACCTGTCAAATATAATTCAATAATATAATTGTCAAATATAAAACTAATATCAAACAGTTCTCAAAGTTGTCCACATAAGTCCTTATTGTCAAGTAAAGGAAATTTGCTGGAGACTTGATCATCTTCTGAGCAGTCAAGACTGTTTGATAAGCTGAACTCTGGAGTTGTTTAGAAAAGTTGGTGCTCATTTCTCCAATCCCATTCTACAACATTGACCTTCTCTTCTACTGTGTATTACTTCAACTTAAGGGGAATGATTGGTTATAAAACTTGTTGAATTATTCATTTATTTGAAGTGCAGTGTGGATATTTTTATTGGATTTGCATGCTGCTCATGAATTGTTGCTGGTTATTACAGAAGAAGACCTCTGCAAAGACACTTTGTGAACTCTGAGCAAATATTTAAAAATAGACACCAAAACAATACTTTTATTGCAAAATGGGGAGTGGGCTATTACCCAAACATGGGTCCTTGACTGGTCAATTACAGTACTAGCAAACCCAGTACATTTTGTTTGGAAAAATCTCACTAAGGATTAAAATAGAACTGGGCAGAAATTAATATATTAATTGTTTTAAATTCTGTACAGTATAATATGTGATGGTGAGGCATTGATTTATTTGTTGTTTGTCAACTGTTTGCTTGGTTGGTGGGCCTGGCATAAATGCTGATCAGTGGGCCTCCATAGCTCATCTTGTCAGCTACAATATCATTTTCTACTAATTAAAAAATTAATGTTATTTACAACAAAATATTTGAGAGGTAATATCATAATTTATGCTAATTTATGCAATGAATGCATTTTTGTTGCAAAAATTGGAAAAAATTCAATAAGATTCTGACAAATTTTTTTTCAGGGTTTATGGTGAGTAGATAAATGATTACAGAAGCATTTTAGCACAAATTCATCCACAAACCTGCTTTCTTTATTATAAATTTTTCTGAAAAATTAATTAGATTTGAACTGGCATGTCATTGCTTGCAGCACCATGATAACTTTTCATAATTTGAACTTAACAGTAGACTTGACTCTTGAGAATGGGCCCCTGACTCTATCTGGCCCTGGAGCAATAGCTCCTGTGTAAATCCGGTACTGTGAATTGCATATTTAAATGCATACTTCTTCCAACATTTCTTGAGAATTTTTGCTGTAGCAGTTAATTTGGTTTTACAGGTTTTTTTCAGGATAGCTTCAGCTTATTGTTAACTGATGAACAAAACCATGTCCAGTCCTTGCTGGAAGTTCAGACCACCCCCAGAAAACACTGGAACTTTTCAGTTGTGCAAAAATCCCCAAAGCTGCATATTTGGCAATGGTTGTACTTACGCACATTCCATTGAAGAGTTGAATGAATGGCAGATTCGTCGTGTTGCCCAAATTCAACAACGACAGAGACTTGCTATGGAAAAGAAGCAATTGCCAACTTCTCACATTCAGTGGATCAGAGATGCAATAAAGGGAAGCAGAAAGCTTGGTTTACCAGAAAATGTAATGGTAAGGTGTTCCTTCGAGATATTCGTCCGCGAGATATTTGCCTGGGATTAAAATGTATTCTAAACAAAAATATCAGTGCCCAGCAAAACACGCGAATGAAAGTCACGATACAAAGGCGTAATGTCGAATCAGTTTTAATCTGACGTTTACAACGGCAAAATCTTCAGACGATAATTCGCGTTGCGTAGTATAATTATAAATTGAATTACATAAGCACATTAAGCCTTGATTATATGAAGACGAGGTAGCCCAGTTTACCGGGCTGGCCCAGTATCTGATAAAGTTACTGAAGAAAATAATGTGATTACATTGTAATAAGCCAACCCGTTTACCGGGCCAGCCCGGTAAAGGAGCCAGCTCATCTCGTGTAATTATCAAAATGGACCAGCTCGGCAACCGGGTTAGCTTACAGTCAAGGAACATGCGCTCAAAGTCAAACAAGCCTGTGGCAGCATTTCTCTAAAGAATAAGTAACTGTGATTCGCTAACGACACTGCATGAACAAGAGGTTGAGGACCTGCAGTTTGGTTGTAGGAGAGGTCGTGATAATACGCGGAGACGAAAAGAACAGAAGTTAAAGGAAAGTGGGTATAGTACAAGAGTTGCAAGAATAATTGTAATGCGATGCCGGTTGCTACCAATACTGACAAATATACTCAAAATCTATTAAGTTTTTTTTTTTTTTTGCTACAGGGTAGTGGCAAATCTGTGAACAGGTTATAATAGTTGCGTTAATTTTTCAAGCTGCTACAACAGAGGTGGCCAACCTTTGAACCAAGGGCCATATTGTAAATTTCAAATATCTTTGCGGGTAATGTAGTAAGCGTGCATGCCAGTCGCTCAGCTCATTGGTGTTACGCTTAGTAGATTGTTGAGTAGGACTAGGCAAGGGTAATGACCTGACAAGCAACCATTCCTTGTACTTTAGACTGTTTTGACAAGGGTTTAGCACTTATCCAATTCACGTTCGTTACGTTGGACGTTTTTACGCATGTAGTTGGCCAAAGATAAGACCAATGGGTACTACTTCTTCAACAAGTTGACAGTCAATTTATTTAACGGACATGCCAACACTTCACATTCCACCTTGAGACTATAAGTGAAACCACAAAAATCAAAATATGAAAAGAGGTGCTTACTCTAACGTTGTCCTGCACCTCTTTTCTTATTTTGAATCTTATTTCTCTTTCGTCATCCTCTCAGCGTATAATGGGCAACGTGTATCTTAGTTTTATTGACTCTTTCTCTGATTAGTTACCCATGTAATTAAGATTCTGTTTGTATCCATATACTCAGAATATCACTTCATGTAAATCATTATCCTGAATGATGTTGCGGGTGTAAATCACCAAATCGGATTAAATTTAATTAATATTATGCCTTCTTATTATAGCTTTTATTCATGTGTTGTACTGGACATTCATATTTTTCTTAAAACTACTTTGGCCTGACAAACCTCTTTCCGATATCTAAAGATCAAGTTGTAAAAAGATATTGGGGAAGCCACACAGACCTCTCATTTGGGAGGTCTGTGGTGAACAAACTACTTGTTTGGCTTTGGTTTTCTTGAGTTCCAGTGTTGATTAATCTACTGGCGTTAACCATTCACTTGTTTTCCTTCCGAGATTTCTTAATCCTTTGGCGTTAAATTGTGGTAAAGTTACCCGCTGGTTATTATCCCACTTAAAAGTTACTGCTCTAAAATTATTTACTAACCTACACGTGTGCTTCTGGTGCTTGTGAGAAATCTGAAACTTGGTTTATTTAGTAATCGGCGCATTAATTCACAGGAAGACTGCTTGACAAGCGAATGTGTAAATAAATTGCTCGATGAGGTGGCAGAAAATAACCAAAAAAAGAATGGTTTATGCAAAAAAAAATTACACCATCATGGACACTACATTAGTAGCTCCCAATCTTTATTTCTTCTCATCTTTTGCAAAACTGACAATTTGCACTTTTTCCTCAACATTCAGTTGGAAATAATTGGTTCTAAATGGCGATTTTCTGTCCCTTTGAAAAGCTGTACTATGACAGCCAGTCTTCGTGAAGATAACAGGTGTTTATATCAATGTTCAATAACCAAATTAAATCGCATACCTCCCGGAAGGGATTTCTCTCATTTCTCATTCTGAATTGATTTCTCCCAATCCCTTATCCTGGAAGGACATTCCTCATCTTTGAAACGAGCAATTTTGATTCGGTAGAAGAGATAATTCAAGTTGTTGTGGGTCACTTTGTTGTTAATGGTGTTAAGACTGAGCAGTATTTCAATTGCATGTCGCTCTTTTATTATTAAAATACTAAACTTACTTATCGCATTTCGATAGATTGCTGAGGTTACTGGACAACACAGTATTGTATGCAAGCAGAATTTGTTTGTAACACATCTTGACAAGAACAAAGAAATCACCTGGGAGTTTGACGTGATCGCAAAGGTAAAGGTTATCGTAGAGGTTTTAGAATTCGTGTATTATATCTGATTAGCTAGACTGTATTATATCTGATTAGCGATAGTAGTAATAATAATAATAATAATAATGATAATAGTAAGGGCTGGCCCTGTGGGTGTTTCTTAAAATCCATATTAATGGTAAAATTTCCTTTCCCCACAAGTTCCCTGAAATGTGCAATGTCTGTTGCGGCCTTACCTGGCGGGATGCTGGGAGCCCGTAGCAGGCTTAGACCCCTTCCACTGTCCTTAGTTGGGTGGTGTGCGAGTTGTAATAATAATAGAGAGTGTGAAGATTAAGAGATATCAGCAGCGAATAAGCCAATACAGACAAAACCGTATATTCAGTGTGGATCAAAAAAGAATTTACCAAGAATTAGATGGAGATGATAGAGGAGAAGGGACAAGTCCTGATTCAGTAGAAAGTAAAATGTTTTGGAGTGAAATATGGGATAATGAAATAAAGCATAATGAAAACGCACAGTGGCTTCGAAAACTCAACGATGAGGACAGGTCAGTACAGGAAAATATCGTGATTACAAGAGAAATGGTAAAGATGCAGTGTCGAAAAATTCCGCTCTGGAAAGCGCCAGGACGAGATGGAGTTCAAGGATTCTGGTTAAAGAAAATGACTTCATTGCATGAGAGAATTGCGATACAACTGGATGATATCTTGAATGGTAGAAAGGCTATACCTACATGGATGACATATGGGAGAACAATCTCGTGCTTAAAAGACCAAGCAAACGGGAATAAGGTGGATAACTGTAGGCCTATTTCGTGTCTGCCACTTCTGTGGAAAATGCTTACTGGAATCATTGCAGACTGTATGTATAGTTTTCTAGAAACGAATGACGTGTTACCTGAAGAACAAAAAGGACGTCGAAGAAACTGTAGAGGAACAAAAGACCAGTTGTTAATTGACAAAAGTATGTTGAGAGATTGTAAACGACGACACACGAACATGGCAATAGCATGGATAGACTATAAGAAAGCGGACGACATGGTTCCTCATTCGTGGATTAAGGGATGCATGAAAATATTTGGCGTTGCGAACAACATCCAAAGCTTTTTAGAAGACAGTATGGAAACATGGAGGACGGAATTAACATCATTTGGGGAAACTTTGGGTGAAGCTCGGATAAGACGAGGGATTTTTCAAGGAGACAGTTTATCACCACTGCAATTTGTTTTGAGTATGATACCTCTGACACTGGTTCTGAGAAAAACAGGAATAGGCTTTGAATGGGGAAAAAGCAGTTTATGATTAATCACTTATTATACATGGATGATCTTAAATTGTTCAGGAAAACGGAGAATCAAATTGATTCGCTAATCAACACAGTGTATATCTTTAGTAAAGATATTGGAATGGAGTTTGGGTTAACAAAGTGTGGAATTCTTGTATTGAAAAGAGAGAAGGTGGTGAAAACAGATGGTGTGGTGATGCCAGATGGAAACGTGATGAGGCAAATTGAAGATGATGGATATAAATACCTTGGTACTATGGAGATAGATCAGATCATGGAAAGTACTGTGAAAACAGCATTCGGTAAAGAATATCTAAGGAGATTGCAGTTAATACTAAAGTCCCAATTAAATGCCAAGAACAAGGTATTAGCAATAAATTCATGGGCTATATCAGTGTTACGGTACGGGGCAGGAGTGATAAATTGGAATATGGAAGAAGTAAAAAAGCTAGACAGAAGGACAAGAAAGATGATGACTAACTATGGAGCATTGCATTCAAAAAGCGATGTTGACAGGATTTATTTACCCAGGAAGAATGGAGGAAGAGGTTTAATTAGCTGTGAGTATTGTATCAGGAGTGAGGAAAATAATTTAGGGTGGTATGTGAAGAACAACGTAGAGCCGTTGACACAGGGGGTAAAAGTGATTGGAGTAATTGACGGTCAGGATACTCTTAGTAAGGAAGAGTACAAGATGAGGAGCATTGTGGAAAGAGAGGTGGCGTGGAAAAATAAAGTTATGCATGGGCAATTTCTAAGAGATATGGAAGAAGGAGCTGATAAATGGGATACGTAGACATGGCTAAGGAAATCGGATCTGAAAGTGGGAACTGAGGCCTTGATATTTGCTGCTCAAGAGCAGGCGCTACACACAAACTATGCCAAATTCAAGATAGATAGGACTGGGGAATCACCATTATGCAGGATGTGTGGCCAAAGAGGAGAAAGTGTGAGCCATATCATAAGTGAATGTAGTAAATTGGCACAGCATGAGTATAAGAGGAGACACGACAATGTGGCAAGAATATTACATTGGAAAATCTGTGAGAAGTATAACCTCGCACGAGCGGAGAGGTGGTATGAGCACCAACCAGATGCGGTAGTGGAATCAAACCAGGTAAAAGTGCTATGGGATTTTAATACACAGTGTGACAAGGTTATAGAGGCAAGAAGACCAGACATAGTCATTGTTGATCATCGGGAAAGGACTTGTAATATATTAGATATAGCAGTGCCTAATGACAACAAGGTCTGCATGAAGGAACAAGAGAAAGTCGAAAAATATCAAGAATTAAGGTGGGAAATCTCAAGAATGTGGAACATGAAGAAGGTTACAGTAATTCCAATGGTGATAGGTGCGCTAGGAACAGTCTCTAAGAGGATTAAAAAACCGCATTATTGGGGATGGCAAGAGTACTAAGGAAAGTACTTGATGCCTGATATTGGAAAAAAGGAATATCTAGGGGACCTTTGGTAATTTGTTATTACCTGCTCCCTCAGTATATGTATATATTGGCACAACATTGGCCTGCGTGAAATAACATAATAATACTGATGATGATGACTTCTAAGGTTGATATTACCGGGGAGGTTGTGGAGGATGAGCTCTCCCAGCCTCATAAATAGCCCCAGAGGTATGCGTCAAATACAGCCTCCGACAACCAAACTCCAACTCTTGGCCTTCACATGGCAGAACTCTTTCTACTAACAGGAGAAGGGGCGAAAGAGGAGAATCTGGCGCTTTAAAATCAATTGCTTCGGTTAGATGGGACTCGTGAACCAGGGATGGTAGCCCAGCTAGGAGAAGGATCACTCTGATTTCAAAACCTGGGTAAGTGGGACTCATTAACCTTGGTTTGTAACCCATCTAGTGGTGGTATGATGAAAAAAACACTCGCAACTCAAAGTGCTTAATCGCGCTGATGAGTGAATGACTACAGCGTATGTAGTCACGAGCGATTACATGGCAGAAAGTGGCAAAATCTGACGGTAATAGCCTTGTCCTATGTGCCGAGCAACTTAGGATTGACAATCTGAAACCCGTGCGATGTAAAAAAAAAATTATGGGAGATATTGATAATGATAATCAAATCGAACAAGTCAAAAATTTAACCTTAAACAGTGGCACCAGAAACTTGTGTTGATGATAATGGAGATCATATAGAAAACAGTGTACGTGAAAGGAATTATAGAGAATAGTCAGAAAGTGAGAAGATCAGAATAGTGCAAATTGATACGGAAGAGAGACTAAAAGAATCTGGTTTCATGCAAAGAATTAAAAAAAGATGGGACGGAGAATACCCTTCATGTACGGATAGTGTGAGGAATGAAAAGAATGTTCAATGGCAAACAGAAATGAAAGTAAGACTGGTTAAAATTGATCTTGAAGAGCGAGAAAAAGGGAGAGGGTTTATGAACAGAGTTAAAGAGAGGTGGGATATGGAATTCCCAGTATATGTAAAAGTAGGAGCACGGAGACTCCGTGACAACGCTTCGAGGTTTAAGAAAGAAAAGGAAATATCTAACTTGGTGATGGTTAGGAAAAGAGGTGAAGGTACGTGTAGTGAAGGAGAATTGAATCTTGGCAGAATAGAAGAGTATTACGGTGAAAGTCATGATGAAAGTGCAATTGGAGTTGGATGCGCAGTCGATGGATGAAATAGGAGAAGAAATGATGAATGGAATAGATGAATCGCAAATGGAAGATGAAGAGCAAATAAGGGAAGAAGATAAAGATCTTGAATATAAGTTCTTGGCTGAATTTGAAAAATCACAGCATTGCAATTTTATTGAGATAGGAGAAAGAGATAAATTACCAAAATTAAAAATGCCAGATCAATTGAGAGGGCCAATGGAGTATTGGGGAAATATCTCAAAGAAAGGAGTGACATCCCAGGAATAACAGATATTGTTTATGCAATGGGAAAAGCAATAGCGTATACATTGGGAATTAAGGCAAAAGAACGGCGTTCAAAAAAAGCATAGAGTGGAAACAGAAGAGAGAGAAAGATTAAACAGCAAATGAAAGAGTTGAGACAGTGAATTGTGAGAACTAGTAACAAGGTACATCGCAGAAAGGAGCATAGAAAGGCCACAAGGAAAGAAAAAGAAATATTAAAGGAAATTAAAGTACGAATAAGCGGAAAGAAGACAACCTCCAGTGCACTGATGATACATAGAGAACAATTGTTAGATACATTGCAATATATGAAAATGAAACTAGAAAAGATGATAATTAAGGGGAAGAGAGTTGGAAATAATGCTCTGTTTAGACAGGATGAACGACAGTTTTATAGAAGTATTAATGAATCTAGATCAAGAATGGGGAATGTCCCAGATATAGATGAATTCTTTGAGTTTTGGGGAGGAATATGGGAAAGTGAGAAAGTAACACCAATACGACCATGGGTGGCAGTAGTAGCCAATAGACTGAAAGAAAAAGTAGTGGACGTAAAAGAGCTTAATGCAACGGAAGAACAGTTGGTTAAAATAATTAAGAAAACAAAGAATTGGTCATCACGTGACATTGACGGAATACAAAATTATTGGTGGAAAAAGTTTAAGCCAACACAACAAGTATTATGTTCAGCAGTAAAAAGATTAAAGAAAGATTACAACCTAATACGAAATTGGTATCCTTCTGAGCGCACTCTAATGTTACCGAAAACGAATCTGTTAAGTAATGTAAGGGACCGAAGACCAATCACATGTCTGAATACATCCCATAAGATTTACGCTGGAATCATAGGAAAGTACATGAAGGATCATGCGTGTAACAATAGTATATGGGATGAAGGTCAACTAGGTGGTGTTGAGGGTGTCTTAGTGTCAGTGGATCAATTGCGTATTGATAACTGCATTATGGATGAGGTGAGAAAATAGCACACAAACCTCTCAGTTGCGTATTATGACTATAGGAGAGCTTACGATAATGTACATCACGATTGGATACTTCATGTTTATAACTGGACTGGAATTCCAAGGGACGTAATGTCGGTTTTGAGTGAGCTTATGAAAAGATGGGAATGACAAGAGTGTCAGCAGATGGATAAACATAACTTGTGGTTTCTTGCAAGGTGATAATTACTCACCAGTTTGTTTCTGTTTAACAAGGATACCTGTGTGTATTTTGTTGTCCGAAACAAGAGGATATAGGATGGGTTCACAAGGAAAAAGAGAAGTAAAGAAGACACAATTTATTTATAGACGATTTGAAGGTGTACCAATTGGTGGCAATAAATGAAATGTTGATCCAATCCAATCACGATGCAGGTGCTTGTTAAGCATAGGAAGGTGGTTAAAGTTGAGGGGTTGAAAGTGTTAGAGGAAAGGATGCATGCATTGAACCCAAATATAGATGATACATACAGGTTTTTGGGAATAGAACAAGCAGAAGGAATTAAACTAAGGAAGTTTTGTTAAGCGTGAAAACTGAGATGCAGAAAAGATTAACATTATTAATGAGTAAGGAATTGTATGATAAGAATTTGATTAGGGCAGTTGATAACAAAGTAATACCAGTAGTAGCTTATCCAATAAGTGTGTGCAACTTTTCAGAAACGGAACTTAAAGAGCTAGACCAGATGATAAAGACAGAGCTCAAGAGTAATAACATGCTTCGGCGACAGTCCAGTGGAGAAAGGTTATATTTAAAGCGAATAGTGTGGGGAAGAGGATTGAAATCACTAAGGGTTGTGTATAATGAAACGAAGATGAAGGTAACGTGTTATATGGCAACATCAGAAAGTAAATGGATACAAGCTGCCTGGAGACAAGAAAAGTTGAAGGAATACAGATCTCTGGAATCTATAGTTGAAGAAATCATGAGAGAGGTGGGACACACGTTGAGATTTAAAGATGAAGGTATAGAGTTGCTGGGGAATTACAAAGTAGGAGCTGGAAAAAAAAGCTGGAAGAAGATTAAAGGGGTGTTGAAGAAAGACACTGAAAGGAAGCTAATCGACCAATACAAACAAAACGAATTACAAAGTGAGACCTACAGTAAGCAAGAAAAAGAGTGCAGTGAGTGGTTGGAACGTAATTCGGGTTCTAGGAAAAGGGCAGCAATAGTGAACGTACAAGAACAGATGTTTGAAACAAGATCATGGGAGATTTTAAGAGGGATATCAGATGGAGGGGGGCGGAAATGTGCAGATTATGTGGATCGTTTAGAGAGACAGTTCGTCACTTGTCCGGATGCAAAGTATTAGCGGCAAAGAATATTTACACCGCCACAACAAAGCTTTGATGGTTAAAGTAATCCAGTGGGCAAAGAAGTACCAGTTAGCTAATGAAAAAGCAGTATGGTACAGGGAAAAGTGGGAAAAAAGGAATAGTGGTTGAGAATAGCAAAGGGAAATTGTTGTGGGAGTTCGAAGACAAAATGAGGCAAAGTAGTGCAGCCAGAAAACCAGATCTGACACTTGAAGATAAGGAGAGTAAAAAGATATAACTGTGTGATATGGCATGCCCGCAGGAGGGAAACATTGAAATGAAGATTAAGGAAAAGATGGATAAATACCAACAGCTAGATTTTGAGACCAGGGAAAAACATATGGGATACAAGGTGGAAATTATTCCATTAGTTGTGGCATGTCTGGGTGGAGGAATAGGAAGATTGTTAAAGAATGTATTCAGAGTAATGGGATATCAGATCAAGGCTGAGAGAATAGAAAGGAAATGCAGAACATTGTACTGATGGAAAGTGAAACAATAATGAGAAAGATTCTAGCTGGAATAGTGACATCAGAATAAATTCATATAAAAACAATATTTGGACTTTGTAAATGAGTAGAGAAGCAAATTTTGATAGTCTTTACTAGTGGCGACATAGAATAGTAGCTTTCTACACAGATAATAATAATGACATATTTATTATTTTTGCGATTTGAATTAGCCACGGCTAATTGTAGCTGCGCTTTATGTAATAATTGTAGCTTATTCTCTGTCGCATCAACGGTCCTTTTTATTGGATGAGTTTGGTATTAATAGTTCCTCCTGCTAGATTGCCCCGACAAATGGCTGAACCACACACAGGAGTCTGAGTAGTAAAGTTCTGATCGCCTGTTCATATATACCTTTGCTCTAGTATCTGAGTCCTTGTACTCGCAAAAAAACACGTAAGTTTTGCCAAACCTGCAGCAGACATGACGGTGATGACGCCATAAAGACATCGTCGAATACCGTCAAACCGGCTTATTACAACGCTTCTACGGCAGAGCCGGATTAAGACTGTGGGGGCCCGGAGCCAATTAGGGAAGTTACCAAATGACGACAGCAACGCCGACGCGACTTCAATCGTAAACCGCCTACCCCCTCGCGACATTACTGCGCATGACGTCGGTGCTGTTGACGTTCTCGTGGTCGCGGAGCTGACCTCATTTTCGTCGTTTTGACGTCCTATCGACAACACTAAGAAAATGTTGGATATTTCTTCCAGTAAAAACAGGATGTGTCAGAGCGGTGATCCACAAGGGTTCTTTGAATTGTCTTTAATTCATTTCAGTAAGTTGAGAAAAAAATATTTAACATTGAGAAAGATTATCATTCAATTAAGAGGACTTCAATTTGAATCTATAATTTGTAAAAGTAAAACTATGAGGCTTTTGTAATTATGATTGAAATCTCTTACTATCCATATTCTCAGGAAATGCAAACACTTGAAACAGATCTTTACAGATAATTGTAAGACGTTGTCCTTCAGCAGCATGATGTTTGGAAATGTTGAAAATTTTATTAAAATCGAATGAGGCCAAGAATGCCGCTGTTAAAAAAGTTAAAATTGTCTTAGCTTTCGTCGATCTACGACATCGTCAGAGACTGAGATGTGCGGCGATTTCTAAGTGCTATATATACACAGAGACCTTTAAGAGACCTTTTGTTGTAGAATTTTTATGTTTTAGAATCGATCGTTGTGTATACATAGGACTTAGAAATCGCCTCAGTCTCTGACGATGTCGTAGGTCGACGAAAGCTAAGGCAATTTTAACTTTTTTAACAGCGACATTCTTGGCCTCATTCGATTTTAATAAAGTTTTCAACATTCCGATCTTTACAGAGTTTAAAGACAATTTTGTTGGCCCATTACGGCATTAGCTGCTTTTAATACTCAGATCATTTGGCATTTTAATTTTCTTTTTCGAGAGTTCAGTAACAGGTACAAAATATTGTAGTAAAATACACAAGCCTTCCAGTGCAGGAACATTTAGGCCACAGGAGCTCACGTTTGGGTTTGGTTAACCCAAAACGTTCAAAAGCTTAACTACATCCGTCTTATAAAACCAAAATTCTGCCTTGCATTCATTACTTGTTAGTCGATCAAGGTTAAACAGTTCGTAAATCCAGTAGGATATTTCGACATGCTTATATCGAAGCGTTCTACTAACTCTCCAGACGAAGGGCCTTTCCTCGAAACGTCGAGGATAGAATATTTTTTATCTGTTTCAGATTGTGGCAAGCGAGAATCCCTCCCTTGGTGTTGTGTTGTTGCGCCGCTGCCTACGCTGGACCAGCCTTGTTGATGATTATATCGAAGCGTTTATTTTGTCATTATAGACAAGCCGAATTTGTATGTCTTAAGCTAGCCATGGTAAAGCTCTCACTTTTCCCTTCGTTCACGTTACCGCCTATATTCGAGGAATTCGTAACGTAATTTTTGCAGCAACCTCGACGCAACCTCGTTCCAATTTCTCAGCTTGGACTAGAGATCACGTTGACGTTGTCGTCATATTATATGAGGGGCCGCTAGACCGTAATTCGTTTGCAACTGTCTGCTGTGACCTGTACCTCCGGTTGTAGTTTCGCAGTATATCTTTCGTGTAATGGTCTAATAGGGACACATGATTTTCGAAGAAGTTTTTATGCATTATAGAAAAATGGATAGAAATATAACGATGTTACTATGCATATGTTACAACTTATAGCATTCCAATACTGTAGAAGAAAAGCGTCTTTCACTTAAGCTCCTGTACACTACGTTTTGACAAAAATAACGAAGTTAATGTACATGTTAAGGCTAGGGCCACTTGTGCTGGTCCCGCTCCCCCCCCCCCCCACATTAGCAGGCCCTCCACATTAAAGAGGTCCTCCACAAATTGTAATTTCGATGTTTCACCTGATATTTGGTCACTAGCTCACCACCAGTAATAGAAGTGTTATGCATCAGGCTCCGTATATGTTGAGTGGCTGCCGCAGCTTTGGGCGGTTAAAGATATTTGACTGGGTCTTTATCAAAATTAAATTTGATAATGAACCACCTAAGACGTACCACGAACCAACAAAAACTAGTAGGCCTTGCTATTGTCTCCTCAGAGCAGGATGTTTTTAAATCTTTATCCCTGGACGAATTTCTTTCCACCGGTTTGCCAGCGAAAAAAAATGTCAAAAACAATTGATAAAGTAACTTCGGTTGACTACTGCCCCTAGTCATACTCCACCGCTGTTCTAAGAGTAGTTTTAGACCCGTAAGGTTAACGAGTGAATTGTCCCAACTAGTTTGATGTTGTTCGTGCGTGGCTTCAACGTAACAGGGTACCGGACACTATTGTTGAAACCTGTTCAAAGACGTCCTACAACCTGGAGGTTCAAACATGTTGCTACAAGCAGTATGTACCTCAATGGTTAAAATGGCTCTCCATGTTTCGATACTCCAATCCTAAAGGCCGATTTCCATCCTTGCGATTTTGATCACGCGATCAAAATCGTGTTGATTCACGAAGTGGAGGTAATTCCACTTCATGTTGGCAAGTACTGGTTTAGCATATGTCTCTTCACAAAGCAGCAGTATTCTAATAATTTGAGTCTAGCTACTTCAATCGTGAAAGTATCGCACAAACAGTTTGGTTATCAGTTTTGTGAATTTTGAAACTCTAGAGCATGAGCCCTTATTAACACCAAGCTATTGTACCACATAGCCCTCATTACCGAATGAATTAGGCACTTCGTATAGCTAATATTCAATCCTGTTCTTTTTTTTAACTCTAGCTTTCAAATGGTTATTTTCATGGCTTACAAAGTGTCTTTTTTCTCGAAGATAACCCTCTTGAGTTTTCATTTGCTGGAATTTCTCTTGACCCTAATCTTCATATCCGTCGTGTTGATGGAAGTCTCAAGGAATTGTATTTGCAAAGTTTCAGTCAAATTCCTCCAATGTTTGCAAGGGTCGTCATCAAGTTTTCTTCTACTTCATATGGATGTTTTAACGCCACTGTAATTTTCGATTTTGGCTTTGCTCCCAGGATTGTTCGATACCTAGGTGTCGTCGTTGCTCCAGAGAAGCACCTTATTAAAACGCTGGCTTTACCTCCAGTCGTGGAGTATGAGCAGCATAACGAACTTGCCTGGATAGAGAAACATAAATTAGTTCCTTTTGACCCGAGTGCAGGTATTACTATTTATGTAAGAAATATCCAAACACAGACGCCCTGAAAAATTTAAAGTATATACACATTTATGTAATTTCGTAATATACACATAGTCTTATAAGTCTGAGCGGATTAGACTAAAGGATTTAAATTTTATGTCATTCAAGTTTGTACTAACTTGCCTGAGAACGCCACCAGAACGGGGATTCTTTTAAGAATTATAATTATAACCTCAAATTATAATCAAGACATACTTTCTTAGACCTGACAACCCCAAAGTTCATCCGTGTAACAAATGCAAGCACCACGAACTACTCTATTGACGCTGAGGACCCACTTGATGATTACACTTAAAGACTAATTCGCTTTCTTCGCAATTTTTATCAACCTAGGTGAAAGTCTTCCCTCAACTGAAGATAATTATCCGTTGCCTTCCAACTTGCATTATGGTGTAAAATATGGTGCGTTTGATCACTTGGATGTTGAACTGACACGTGAAAATTACCGAGACCGCCTTCACACTTTGTTGTATGTTGAAGAGTATGAAAGAAGAAACCGAATGTCTCGGTAAGAAAGCATTGAGTTTAGGCCGGTTAGAAGCACGTTAGCAAGGAAGAAATGTTGAGACGATGACAGCTAGGTCAAGGAACGAAACCAAAAGACTGAAAGCAGTGTGGATGAAATGAGGGAAAGTCTCACGGACCATTTCATTTCAGAACCATCCTCACGGCTCACGGTAACATGAATAAAGAATTTCATGATTAACCTACACTACTGCAGTCAACTAGAAAAGTTGACTTGAGCGAGATTCACACTCGTATCTTCAGCAGTGTAGGTTATTTATGAAATTCTTCGTCCTTGTTTACCCTGAGGATAATTCCAAAATAGAATCGAAACACTGCCCATCCCCACGGATAAACGATAGGTTGTCGCGAGAATCGCTCGTGCTCTTAAAATGGATTAAACGAGCATACTGTTCCTAGTTGGCTTGTTAACCCAATCGGTTGGGCAATGCTTCGGAAGTCCGAAGATGCGAGTTTGAGTCCCGCACAAATCAACTTTTTAAGTTGACGGAGTAACTGATTAACCCACACACATAAAGGTGCACCTGCACCTATAATGCCTCTTTCAAATTAGCTGAACTCCGAGATGAGAGCTCCTGGGCACAACTCGAAGATGATGAACTACCGTTATCCCTTCAAACGTCTAAGTGAAAAATTCTATTATAATGCAAACCCTATTTCAGGTTTTCCTCAGAGTACAGTTTTTACCAAAAACCATTACCAGCCGAAAACGTTAAGAAGCAGAGCACGTTGAGAATGACTTTGAAATAAAGTCGAAATATTGTCGTGATTTGTTTCGTCTTGTCTGGTAGTTCTAATATTGAATTTACAAGATGATATTCATCGGAGTATGTTTCTTGCTGTAAAGTTTCTGCTAGCCGCTTTTCGCCCCTCCTCCCCAATTACTCTTACGCCCTAAAATCGTCCGCGGCTACCATGCAACGCCTGAGTTTGAGGATAATTAGTAGACGGACGCTCACGGCCCATTTACACGATACGATTGTTGTATACGATTGTTCGTTCTGATGTACCCGATTGAACTCGCTGGAGCCTTTCGGGCGTATTTCGACTTAAGCGAGCGAATCGAAAGCCGGAATTGTGCCTTCGAGAGAACATTATACATACTCCAGGACAAACAGTTATTTAAGTTTTTAAAAATGTGAGAGCTTGGATATATCTTGAGATAGATGAACGATCGTCAAGCTCTATACTCAGAAAAACGATTTCTTAGCCCCAGACGGGGATCGAACCCGCAACCTTCTGATGATCGTTTTTCTCAGTATAAAGATTGACGATCGTTCATCTATCTCAAGATATATCTAAGCTCTCACATTTTTAAAAACTTAAATTGGATCAATCATTATTAATATATAGTCGCTTCCGCTTAGGTCGCACATATATGTCGAACTTGCACCTTAGGTCACCATCTTAGTCTTGGTAGCTCAATGGTTAGAGCGTCTCACCGGTCATCAGAAGGTTGCGGGTTCGATTCCCGTTTGGGGCTCAGAAATCCTTTTTCTGAGTATAGAACTTGACGATCGTTCATCTATCTCACGAACAGTTATATTCGACAATGGTATCGTGTAAACGGGCCCTTAGACGTATAACTACTTAAAAACGAATGTATTTATGCAGTGTACGTAAAAAAGGCGCATGCATGGGCGGATTAACCACCGGCGGGGCCCCTGGCATAATTCTACAACTAGGCCCCTTGCTTGGATTAGCTCCGCAACTGATACCAGAGAGTCAAAAAAGACTTAGGTCAGTGGTATAGGGCCCCTACATAACTGATATGGGGAGTTCAGTCACTGAAGTAGGTCTTTCATAACCGATCTTGGGACTTTGATTACTGAAAGTCTGAAATAGGGCCCCTTCATCATTTCATTAGGGGGTGTTACACCACACACACCACACACACAACACACACTCGGCACGGCACTGACGATATATACACAAAGTTTGGTATATTCGGGTGAAGCAAAACTGAACAGTATTTCCATCTGGAAACAGGATAAAACGAGTTCATTTACACGATGCACACAGGAGTTTTATTACAACAATTTAGGTTTTTTGTACTGCAGAAACTGGAATACGCATTAACTGTAGTGAATTTTGGATAAAAAATAAGAGGTGTAAGACTTGGCGTAGGACACTTTGTACCCGGTAGTGTCTCTGCTCTCTAGATATTCCTGTACTTATAACTGCACATAATCAGGAGCGCAACTACGAATTTCGAATAGCGGGGGTTGGGTGGTAGTATCAAGGTACCATCGGAGCGATGGTGATCATTTCGAGTAAAGTAGATCTACGTGGCTTTGGGAAATGAGGGAAAGAACTGTCACTAAAACGACGCATATAAGATTTCCCACAAACAAGGTTGGGTCGTGGCTTCCCCAAACCCCCTCTAGTTATGCCTATGATAAGTTTAGGCTTAATTCTTACTGATGTAATTAAGTCATCAGTTACGTTGAGAGTTAAGTGTATTACAGCAGATCTCCAATTTTCTTAGTTATTAAAAATCTTAATTACGCAAAGTGTGTTGTCCAATGCAAGATGGGCATGCCAATGGAGTTGGAAAGTTAAAGATGCTATTGAGTATCTTGTTCTCTCGACTTTTGGCGGTGTACTGCTTTTAAACTTTTTCTAGTTCGTTCAGAACTACCTACGCGAAAACTCCTTTTTTGATATTACGGTAGCAACTGAGTAGGTTGTTTAGCTTCGGTCATTTATGGAATAAGCAAGTTATTGTATAATTAACTAGAAAAACATACTCTGTAGCGACAGGGGAAAGTGCAGATTATGCCAAATGAAAACCTGAACTAGAAAAGAACAGACCTCAAAGACGATGAAGGAAACGTCGTCCCGCTTAGAATACATGCGTTTCATTTCTTATAAACTTTTTTAGGTTAAACGTTCATTGTCATGATGTATTCACGTTGTTTCGTCCTGGCACTGGTTCGTCGAGAATTTTCGATACTAAGAAAACACTGTTTATTCCTGTTGCTGAAGAAACCTTGGAAGAAGTTGGCTTGCTAGTTTCGCGAGGATCGAAAGCACTTGTTCGCCTTCGACAATTTGTTTATGGCGCGCCTGACTCCCAAGATTTTGTTCTCCACGAGGCACTCGTGATCAACATATTAAGTGGTGAGATCGTTCTTGAAATCAGTTCGAAAACGCTAATCTTGCTAAATTCTATGTCTCCTCCAGTTCCAGTCGACATTTGCTTTAGATTTGTCAATACCTTTCACTGCATGCATTCAGCAATCGATCGAGCGAACATTGATCTTATTTTTTACAAGCCTGAAACGTCGGAGGTTGTCTGGTCAACTCCTTGTCTTCCTCATTCCCAGCTAAGTTCAGCTCAGACCACCGCTCTTTCCCGAATGATTAACTCGAACCCAGGTACTCCAATCTTATTACTTGGTCCTTTTGGCACTGGGAAAACCCAGACTTTAGCTGAAGCTGTAAAGGTTTTGATCAACAAGAAGATTGCAAAGCGATCCATGAAATGTCGCATCTTGATTTGTACTCACTCAAACAGCGCTGCTGATCATTACATCGAGAACTATCTTCATCCTCTTTTCAATGAGCTAGAAGAGAATAGTAAGTAGAATTTGGTTGTGTAACAATTTTTTAAGTAGTATCTACCACATTTCATGATTATTATAGAAATGTTTTAGTAATGATAAGGACAGTTGAAAAGGGAGTAACAAAAAGCCGAGATCTCACAACGTAAAGGTTTGCACGTCGAGCGATTTCAACAGAGTCGACAGCATCTATTTAGTTACTACACTATTTACTGTGGTTGTAAAATAATGTGTGTATAGTGTGATTGTCTTCAATGCATATCACTAGCACTCGATGGAAAGTCTGACGTGACATTTAAACTAATATCCATTAAGATTGGCGAGTGCTAAAACCTATACATACGTTGTATAAATAGAATAGTGGCCCAAGTCATCACGAGTAATATACACAAAAATTTATCATTCACCGCCAATACTTTCAAGTCCAGAATAAATTTTTTGTACCCTTGGAAACACCTTTGCAACCTCAGTGGTCCAGTTCCACTTCTAAAATAGAGCACTTCACTCATTCAGCAGCGCATCTCATGCCCAATTCTTTCAAGAAATATTTGGTATTAATAGCTATTGAGTCCTCACAAGCATGATGAGTTAAAACCAATGAAAATATTTTGGACCCGTTAAATTTCGGACCAAAATGTATCCGAAAATGTAACTGTCCGAAATTTTTAGGTTCCAAAATTTTTTTTCTGTTTCATTAAGTCTTACTGTTTTTCTACTTGTGACGAAATGGTGAAAAAGGACAAGATCGATTGTTGGACAAGATCTCTACAAATATGTATTAAATTTTCTTATAAATTTTGCAAAAATGATTTTCAACTATACTCTTTCTTCATGTTTAAGACGACCAAGTGGACGTTTCAACACCAAAGGCGTGGCCAAAGGAGGTCCTGAAGGGACGTGTGTTCCGCAATTTTTACTGGACGGATCACGTTACCGTCAGACCTATGACACACAATTATTCTATTGGGCTTTTCCCCGAACCAAACTTGTGCGTAACCATGCTTTGTACTCCTCGCAGGTTCCCCCAAAATTCAGGTCTGGCTACACTGCGGTTTAACACCTGCTGTAATGAATACAGATTGAATTGTGTAGCTTCTTTATATTACGAGCACTGTTCAAAACACTTCCATTTGTTGTGTTAATTGCATTTATTAAACTAGCTCATCATTTGAATAAACATTTCTTCATAACTGTCCGAAGTTTTTATACCAAGTTTGTCCAAAATTATCACGTTTGCCGTCTTGAAGTTTTTGGTGTTAATAATCCTTTGTTACGTTTGGTGTTTATTTTTCTGTTTTTTGGGGGTTTTTTAATTTAGATTCATCAGTCGAGAAACCCTTACGAGTGTATTGGGAACATCGACTAGCAATGAGTATCAGCGACATCATGTTGCCTTACTGCATCACAGATTTAAACACTGGTACTTTCAGAAATCCAACTCTGGAGGAGTTAAGAAGAAAGACAATTATCGTCACCACCCTGGTTACAGCTGATATTCTGATCAAGTGTGGGATTGAACCTGGATTTTTCACTCATATCTTCGTTGATGAAGCTGCACAGGCAATGGAGTTGGAGACCCTCGTTCCCATAAGCTTGGCAACTAAAGAGACGAAAGTCGTATTGGCTGGAGATCATTTACAGGTTGGAAGTATGTCAAGTGAAACATTTCCTCGGCCCTTTCAGTAACTTTAGAAGTAGGAGACGTTGTTTCCCTACGTAGACAGCCTAGTATTTATGTACTAGATATAATATAAGCGCCCTAGCTGTATGGGATTTACAAGGCGAACCGTAGTAAATCGCATGCAGTTCGCACGCAAATAATGTATCTTTCTTAAAATACGAATACACTTAAGTGGTCGTGTTTACCGGCTGTTTTGAAGTTTCAGTAAATTCAGACCTAAAAAACGAAGGGTAAAGTTCGTAATTCTAATTAATATTTTGTATCCGATTTACAGCATACTAATTAGGAGCCAATCCACCCTTCCGATGCTGGGTCCCCAGGGGGTAGCACGTGGGTCAAGAGCCAATTTTTCGGACAAACAAATCGACAAGTGACTAAATTTACAGTAACGATTAGTAGCGTTGGCGAATATTCATACTGCAAGGGAGTCAGAATTTTTCTAAATAAGCGGCAGGAACAGGGTAGAGAAACTGTCCAACAGAGTTACGGATGGCGACAAATGCTTCTTGAAAGAAAACCTTCGAAGATATGACAGTGGCTGACCTGAAAAGCTTCCTACGCAAGCGGAGGATTTCCGTCAGCGGCTACTTAAAGCCTGCTTTGTAGTCGTTGTGGATATGTACAATCGCTTTTACAGTGCCCCACACACATCTTTTTACCATTGTTGTACGATAAAGCCCTTTATATCAATTGTGTTCAAATATCAACCTTCGATATTATTTGTCCGGATGAAAGACGTACTTCGAAGTAAAGTGCGAAAGAAAGGGTAGGAGCAATGTAGGGAAGGAGGCTCTTAATCACTGATATGGAAATTTTTTTGTGAAAGCTGTCAATTTGAGGCTTTTGTAAAATTATAGACTTTTCAGGTTTCTCAATTTTTGTTGCAAATCTATGCTCACCTGCTGCTGATAATATTTACACTTTTCCGTTCTTCCTTTAGCTGAGTCCTCCTATACTCTCCCCCATTGGTCGTAAACTGTCCCTCGACAGATCGTTGCTGGTACGACTGTATCAATCCTACCCAGCCCAATCCCCTCGAAAGCTTTTGCTTCTGGAAAATTATCGCTCCTATGGAGAGATAGTTCATATTCCATCAAAACTGTTCTACGAAGGGTCACTAATTTCGAAGAAGATAAGACCTAATGAACTTTCATACCCAGTTAAGTTCTACGGCGTTCAAGGTTTGGAAGAGAAGGCGAACGACAGTCCATCGTATGCTAACATGGCGGAAGTTGCTGAAATATCGGAAAAGGTGGAAGAGATGGTTAAGACATGGCCTAAAGAACACTGGGGCGAACTGGACTTGCGGAAAACTTGTGTGTTGTGCGCACATCATGCTCAGGTAGCAATTTCCTCAGAAGCAGATTAAATAAAAGACAAAAATAATTATAGAAAGAATAAAACCAAGAAAATGAAAAGGGCGATACGGTTATAGTTTCAAGCACCGTCAACTTCACAGAGAGGGGAAATCACATTACCATTGATCAAGTGCCAAATGTTTGAAGTAGCAAGTCTATGGTAGCTTTTTAGGAGATTCCTTGGTTTGCTTTATAGGCCTGTCCTCCCAAATTTTTGTTTCAGTCTTAAAAATAGCTGGTCCGGGACCACGTAATTCCCATGAAAATAGACCGTGGACCAGTGATGGACGAACGATTTGAGTGCACTACTAATTATCAAAGAAATCAACACTTATTCCAACATCTCTGGTTAACGTTCACAAGTGTTCATGGACAGTGAAACAGTTATTAACCTCAGTCTGATTTGAATATTTATCCAATACTATTAACCTCACTTTCGGTGAATAATTGTAAATTAAAGTTATTTTGAGATTTCAACAGAAGCACCGTAAATTTTCAAGTTGGAGTAAAGGCCCATTATTGCACCACCTTCTAGTAATAACGATCCTGGGATACTACCAGGTTGAGATACAAAAGATGGTGTTTGTGATGGCGTGAGATATTGATATTTCTATTGAGTTAGCGACACTTGGCTATGAACCGATCACCATGCGTGTTTTCGAAATCTTTTCTAAATTTGTAATAAATTATGTCAACCGGTAGAACACAAAACAGTTTTCAGAGCCAAGTCAGTTAGTTGTCTGGAATAAACCCCAGGAGACTCGAAAGCGAAAGATACCGCAGCCATGTTGGAGGTTTCACGCAATAGCAGTTAAAAAAGATTCTTTAACATGGCTACCATGACGTCATTTGCAACCCTTGTGATAATCCTTAGAATGTACGTCTGTACAGTTTTGACTCACTTAACAATTAAAACATTCTTTATACTTCTGTAACTCGTGTGAGTTGCTTTGAAGTTAAGATCAGTAAATAAGGAGGGTCTTCATCTTTAATTTTTTATTTAGGTAAGACAAATCCGGCGGGAGTTACGTGTAAATGGTTTTGCTGACGTCCGTGTAGAGAACGTTAACAATGTCCAAGGTGTGTATTTAAAATCTTCGAGCAACTTTAGATTTAAATTCTTTTCTGAAATCATGTCCTCAAATTGGGTAAAAACCGCATTGTATCATAACACCTGCATACGCATGGCCTCAACTTCAGTTTTGTGGATTCTAGTAGAAAAGAGAAAAGCTCGGAACAGTGGGTAAAACAAAATAGAACTGAAGAGAATGAAATGGAACCAATGCACGCACGGCGCACACCATGGAGTTTATTCAGTAGGAAAAGTGGAAACCATTTTAAGAGACTTGACTATCTTCTCTGATAAATAATAAAAAGCACATTTAAGAGATTAGAAATTTTATTAATTTTCGCAGTACGTAATTGGACCGGTACCGGAGTTTTTATTAGTTTTTCTTGTACTAAATTGTTTAAAAATTGCTTTGACTTGAGGCTAGAATGTGCACGTGTGGACTAGGACGGGGGTGTGCGCAATGTTTACTGAATGCGATTGTATAAGAAAAATTGTAAATAAGAATAAAGTAGTGGGATATGAAATGAGAGTTGTAATATGTGTTGTGCTTAACTGATCATGGGACACAACTTCGACGTGCATTTCGAACTTCCTATCCCTCTAACAAAAAAAATACCGTCAATCCAGTTTTGATCTTATTTATACGTATCTTTACATATTACAAGCTGATTGTTGTACGAATAAGAAAATACACCGGGTACACGAATGTTCCACTTAATCGAGGTTCCCGAAGCTCGCTCCAGAAATTTACCCCACCACTTTATTAACTAAATTTATGCCACAATTTATTTCCAAAGACCGTATTACCTGGTTAAATCTAAACTCAGTCCTCGAGGCGCATTATATTATCACAATGCTAACTCTCAGTCATTAAACTATCACATTTACATAACTATAACACCAGTGTGGTTCCAATTACCTACTCCAAAACCATAAATAATACACCTTTACAACACAAATGTATACTCCACGATTTACTCTGAAACTAAAAACTCATACTCATTCACTCAACTCTACATGGCATGCCATTAGTGTAACCATGTCACGCTCACTATAGCCCGCGGCTAAAAGCGCGTTCCATCATTAACAGTTTCACTCCCAATCGTTAGACAATCACAACTGCACAACTGTAACACCAGTGTGGTTCCAATTACCTGCTCTAAAACCAAAAAATCATAAAAAATTGCATTTTTTCATGCGAACCAGAGGCTTTTGTTTGAAACGCTCGACTGTTAATTTATCACTCTAATATTTAACGAAATGAACACTCCAGTCTGCATGGATTGTTCGATTTCTAAAGCTCCGATAACTTGCAATTGTATTAGAGAAGGCGCAAAAATATTATATATCCCCTTGTTGTGGCAGAGAGGATTGTTATTCCTGGGTCTTCTATCAACAGGCAAGTATGGTTAGCCACTAGTTCATACTGGGACGGATTGATTAAACGTTGTTTGGGAAGCCTCAAAGATCTTATTAATTTAGATCCTGATGCTTATGTAACCTTTTCATATTGTTGGTTACTTTTAGGCCTTGAATTTGACGTTTTGTTTCTGTCGACCGTTCGTACGTCCCGGATGTTAGGCCCAGGAGAGCATGAGTGTAAAGAGTTGGGATTCTTGTCAAACCCAAAGCTCTTGAATACCGCTATTACAAGAGCTAAGTTTTCGTTGATCATTGTCGGTGATCCTAAAGCGCTTTGTTCAGTTGGTGACTGCCGCGTTTGCTGGAAGACTATCCTGTATTTATGCAGTGAAAATAACAGTTTTCACTACCGTGTGCCACTTGGTGTGGTCCTAAGATCCATTCGTGAAGAACAGACACCACCATTTACATCAATGATGCCTAGTAACTTGCAAGAGGTGCCTACAGTCCCAATTCATCCCATTAATCAAAGTTCTGTCATCCCAGCAGTTAACCAGCATCGTCCATTACTTACGGTCTCGCCACGGGCTGTACATTTACCAGCACCGATCCCTCCAACCGTGTCACCCACAAACGTAAGATTGTTTTACCAAAGAGACGGTGCGCAAGTCGCACCATATTCGAATCGTGTGTACCCAATGCAGTTTCTTGTCACTTCATCGTCTGGAGGTACAGAATCTTTGCAGAGCCAATATCTTCATGGGCAACGTTTTGTTGCACCGGATCCTACATGCAACACTACCACAGCCAACAGCAATCATTCTAATCCAATGAAGGTGTTTTATCCAACAAAGGAAGTTCACTGTGCGCTTAATCAGGATGGTGGTCAAACTGCAACTGCAATGCAAGCTTTAGTTTCCTCGTCCGGTGCAGACGTCATGCAAATGTTACGCCACAATATTGCGACCTCTTTGAAGATCGTCCTTGAGAATGAGCAAGCAGTGAAGACATGCATAGAACAACATCTGGAAGAGGCTCCAATTAGCGTCAGAGAAAATCTAGAAAGGCAGCTCGTCTCAATTCGGTGTCAAAAATCGCAGCTGGAGCAGCAGCAAGCGCTAAGCAAAGTTCTTGAAACGGCCGTCCATGAATGGCAACAGACTGGTAAGATCGGTGTGATAGGAAAGAGTAAGGATGGTATCAAAACGGTCGTGTCAGAGAGTGATAGGTCTTCCAAGGTTGCTACAGTCGAAAGAATTAACCTAAATGATGATGTCGAAGTTCGTGAATGGTACAATCGACGTCGTGAAGATCCGATTGTCCAAGACTACATCAAATCATTCGAAGTTCTTTCAGAGCGCGCTAGAGCTACTAGAATTGAATTTACGGAGAAGCTGATGACCATGACCGAACGTTGTCAAATTCCTGAAGAAAGTGGTGCTGTTGAGAGCAGCTTGCAAGGGTGGATACTGCAACCCGATAGCGTTATGTATGCGTCAGGGACTTCTCTTCACGAGGAGCATTTATCTAAAGATGAAGCAAGAAAGAGAGTTGAGAATGGAGACTTAGTATCGTGTAGGCTAATGGTTGACAGGTCGTCCGGTGCTAAATCTGCCATTGGTGAAGTTGACGATTCTTCAGAGAGGAACATTTATTTTCCCGACAGAACCTCGATGAATAGAGCTTTCAATACCGATTGTGTCGCCGCCATGATCACGGAAGACTTCGTAAAAGGCAAACAGCTGAGACAGGGAAAAGTTGTCGCCATCCTTAAAGAACGGCATCGTCGTGAAGTTGTTTGTCGTTTATCATCCGCAGAATCGAATTCCATGATCCCTTTGAACACCGCGAATCCAAAATTTGCAATATTACAGAGTCAAAACTATATTGGCCAAGTAGGCGTGGCAATCTTTTCCACCAATGGATCTGCTATTCAATTTCGACATTTTGTCGCTGACGTCAAAGACAAACTGTTCGTGATTCAGTTTCTAAAGTGGGATGTCAGTTACCAATACCCTTTGGGATTCGCAGTCAAGTTTTTCAAAGAGTGCAGCAATCCCACTAACTCGTTACCAGTTCTTTGCGCCGATTATGGCATTCAATGTGAATTTCCTCCGGCAGTTACAGAAGAGGTTAATGTGCTCTTTCCCGATAACTGGCAAATCCCCGCAGAGGAACGAGAATCGAGACATAGGTATGATGAAGTATTCACAATTGATGTGGAAGAAGCCCAGGAACTTGACGATGCGATTAGTGTTTGCCCTGTGGACTATGGCACTTACTGCGTCAGCGTTCACGTGGCTGATGTTTCGTATTTCGTGGCAAAGAATTCATCTCTCGATAAGGTTGCACGACGAAGAGGGGCTTCTATATATTTACCGAGGACATTGGGTGATTCCGCACCTTTGCTACCCAGACGTTTAAGCCACAAATTTTGTAGCTTGGTTTCTGGGCAGGAAAGACTGGCAGTGTCCGTAGATTTCTTGATCGATTCGAGTGGGAAGTTACTCAGAAAGCCAGTATTTCGTCGAAGTATTGTGGTATCTCAACGACAATTTAGCTATGAAGAAGTCGACCGTTTCTTAGCAGATGAAAGTAAGATCACCAGAACCTCAAGAATAACAAGACCTTTGATGAAGAGTTTGCAGATCCTTCATTGTCTGTCGCAAGAATTGTGGTCTAGAAGAGTTCGTGAAGGATCCTTTCAAGCTAGTACTGAATTGTTAACGAAATCAGCGTCACAGTCAGTCATAGAAGAGTTCATGATTCTAACAAATATGGCCGTGGCAGGATGTTTTTCCGAGCTTTCCGAATCCCGTGCCGTCCCACTTCGTTTCCACGGGTCGCCTAAGTACCACGATTTGCAAGATCTTGCTACGTGGATCGTCGAGAAAGGTCTTGACGTCAGTAAAACGTACACCACCCAGTGGCTAGGCCGTTTTCAAGTTTGTGAAGAACAGTCTAAGATGTCGAACTCCACTCCTGTCCGTGTCGAGCTGTCAGATTGGAAGAACATCTGCCAGGCAGTCAAGAGCAACAACCTAGTGGATCTCACTAAGGGAATATTAGCCGTTAACAAAGATTCTCCCACCTCGTCTGTCGTTACTCGTGTACAGCGTCTTCTACCCAAGGGTAAATACATCTCCTCCACACAATACTCCACCACTGAGCGTCGACATTTTGCTCTCAACGTTGATTGCTACACGCACTTCACTTCTCCTATCCGACGGTATTTCGATATTGTTGTTCATCGTGTTTTACTGTCTGAATTGGAGAAATCCTTGCCTCCTTACGAAGGCGAAGAAATAGAGACGCTTTGCAGCCAGCTTAACTTGACGTGCGAACGAGTTAATGCGTTTTCAAAGCACTGCACAACCGTAAGTAAGGCTGGCGTACTTTATGAAACGTCCGAATGGAGGTCACTGGAAGTAGAATCCCTTGCGAGTAGCCAATTGATATTGAAACACAATGAAGATGACCTTATTTCATCCATCGTGAAATTGCGTGCTAAGGATCTTGGAGTTTCTGTTAAAGAATGGAATGACGACGTACAAGAATTAGTTGCCCACTGGACATTCACGGATATTGACGTACAACGTGGTGAAGGTCTAGAAAAGAGCGAAACTTTTAAAAACTATTATATTGAAGCTGTCCCAGCTAATTGCAAGATGCCTGCGTCGTGTGTAACTAAACCTGTCGTGGAGATTCCAGCTGATCTCTGGCGTGAATTACTTGATGCGGCAAAGGTAGAAAAAGTTGAAACATTAGTAGAATGTCAACAGAAAATAAACGAATGTGTCGTCGTATCTTTAAACGGTGAACCAATCTGCAACGAGGATGCCGGTGTGTCAGTTGTAGGTGATCCCTTTGGTTCTTATTCTGTTACCCGCTTCTTCCGACGAGGTGATAAAGTTCAAGGGTTATTTAGTAGCTCTTCTTTCAATGGTCTTGCACAACCTTTCTTGCAAGCAGTCCTAGTGGCACCTGGCAAAGTGTGTTGTGTTCAGCATCATCGAAGACCCGCAGAAAGTTTTGCACAGAATGCCAAGCTTCGTATGAGAGAGAATTATTCATCAGTTGGGGAATATTTGTTGATCCAAATCCCATTGCTGAAGTTGGAATCAGCTACAAAAAGCATTTGTATGGGTGTCTGGTCAATCCAATTGAGAAACGTCGTTATGGATTGGACGAAAGATCCTTTGAATGGTAAGGTGCGAGAGCACTGAAACGTCTTTTAGTTTTCATTACGTTATCCAAGTACTACAGTTCCTTATAAATGCATAAACGTACCAAAGACCAACTTATTTTAGTGATATTACCGACATTCAAGTTCCAATAAAAAAAACTTGTAGATGTCTGGGGAAAAAAATCAAAATTCTTGCAAAAACGAGGCAAAAACATTTAAAATCTGTTAATGCTTCGACAAGGATCATCGACCATTTTTAGAACTTAAATCAATTAGTAGTCGTTTGAAGCTCAATCCTTTTGCAGTTGAAAATGTCATGAAAGTCGAGTGCTTCGTTGAGAATCTTGAATGACATGTAAAAATCCAGAAGGGTCAATGGCCTGCTGAAATATACAAGAGTGAAACGTTTAGCTCCGACGCAAAGCCTTCGCTCAAAACGTCACTATCTCCTCTTATAAGTTTCACCCATTCCCTGACCCTTTTGCCTTTTTAAATATCGTATGTTACCCGAGTCAGAGCTCCTGTGGGACATGGGATAGGCGGATCCTATATGAGTTGAAGCTCAAATGCTACTACAAAAGATGACATGTAAGAGAGGGAACTCCCCATAGAAGTTCCAATCCCATTCTAATTCCCCTTAAGATTTGCAAATATAGATGATGTGCGGTCAGGTAGAGGCATAATGATTGGAGACGTTCTCTGACCAAAATTATAATTTATTTCGGCGAGCTTTCGGCCACTAGACTGTGGTCTTCGAAGACCACGGTCTAGTGGCCGAAAGCTCGTCGAAATAAATTATAATTTTGGTCAAAGAACGTCTCCAATCATTGTTACCCTTAAGATTGTTTAAGAGAAGCATCGTAGTTACCGCTCCACGTCGAGGCATTCCATGCGTGAGTGTAACTCGGAAAACCGGCATGTTTGAACAGAGATTCATATGAATGAAAGTGTCATATGATAGCTGGTCTACAGAACTAAAGAAGTTTTCTCTGTTTATTACAAAAGTTGACAGTGGTTAAAAAATTTATAAAATAGCCAGTGTCATTTGAATAATTGTAGCCTTTTTTGACTAGCGGCACTTGTCAACACTTAACTCACGAGAAACACTGTCACCCTCCGCCGTTTTCTTTTTGCTAAAGGAACTAATCGCCGTCCAAGCAATTGCCCGCTAAGTTGGATGAAATCTAAATTTACTTGCGAGGAATGAGAAAAGGAATAGGCACAATATAGATCATCCCCTCTCTTACTAGGGATTCTCTAAGGGCTTTTACCTTGATCTCTCGTCCGACAATCGACGAGTGATCTTCTCTGTGGACTTTTTCTCTTCGATCATTTGTGTACTTCGTCGAGGACTTGTATATAAAGAGGCGATTTTTCCACGAAATTTAAAATTTGTGGCCTCGCTTAAAATCGCCCTTTCGTGTGTGAATTAATGCAAAATGGACTTCTATTTTCTTTAATGTTATTTTATCTAGTGATTCGTGGTATGTTTTGTGTACCTACGGACTTCCTACTACCTTCAATAAAGATTCATAAAGATGACTATGTGTGCATTCGTTCCCAGTCTACTGCCAATACTGTTGTTTCTCATGGTCAAGTAGATGTTGCTGAAAGACAAACCAAGGACCAGGAAGTATTGGTCATTAAACTACAGCTGATTTCTGGTAGTGAACCACCTAGTGAAGGTTTATCCACCATTGAAATTATTCCCCAGTGCCTTAGCTATAGACGAATGATTTCTTCAGTTAGAAATGTAACCAACGCTACTGAGGATATCCGTTCATTGCTGTTGAGACGAGATTGTTATACGACTCTGCAACCTAGATGCAGAAGTAGTCAGCTGACGTTGTCCTTTTCCCTTGATTCCAGTCAGAAAGAAGCAGTGTATAAAGCAGTTAACTCTCACCTTACGCTGATTGATGGTCCACCAGGTAAGCTACATTTTAAGTTTAAAGTTTCTTAATGTACACCTGGCTCATAATAAATGGGACATTGTTGCAAATGACTATCTACTAGCCGTACCAAAGACGAAAGAGGAATATCGCTCCCTCCTCCTCCCCTCCCCCCTCCATCAATGTTGCTTCTTTCCATCGTGTCAGATGATGCCAAAAATTGACCAAAAATTCGCAACATTGGAGGGGGGGATGGGTGGGATCAAAAGTGTATTCATTTTCAAGTATTGTCCCAGTATTTTTGGCCAGGATTGTAGCTGCTAGTTTGCAAATATTGCTCTTATAAGTGGCTTGTGCTGAAGTAAATAGTTTACTACCTTAAATCTCACTTATGTTGTCAATTATTTAGGAACTGGTAAAACCTTTACTGCTGCTGCTATAGCCGAGCTTTTCTTTCTTGAGAATTCTCAGAATGATTCATCTGCAGTAAGGAACGTTTTATTTTGCTGTCCAACTGATCAAGCTGTGGATGTCGTCGCAAGTATGGCAGCAGTTTGTGATTTTAGGAGATTGAATTCACTTACACTTTCATCCGCATGGTTAAGAAACATTAAGATCTGTTTACCCCCTTTTGTCTTTCTAGATATGCTGTCTCGCTTCTCTAAACTTCGTATTCTCCGTATTTATGGCCGTGAAAAGGAAGTTCATTCATTTCCAGAAATTGGTACCATTTTTGGTACGAGCATTCATGGTAAAGACCACAGTACACAGTTGGACACTTCAATACAAGAGGCAGCACTTCACTTTAGAATCCGTAGGGATACTAATCCATTTAGCGGGAAAATCCGGAAATGCACACAATTGATTAACGTGCTGAAAGAAAGTGGTAAAGACCGAAAACAGCTATCCAGGGTTTTAGAAGAATGTAGGAAGGTGATTGAGATGGCTGAAGAGTACGAACTGTCGGAGAACAACGGGAAGGTTATTATGTGTACGTGTATCGAAGCTGGCAGTTCTCGGATACGAGATCATGGCAATATCCGGCAATGTATCATCGACGAAAGCAACATGTGTTTAGAAGCTGAGAGTTTAGTAGTTTTAGAAGCAACAAGTGCTAGTTGTTATCGTATCGTCATGGTTGGAGACCTGAAACAATTACGACCAATAGTTCATAATAGGATTGCAAGAAAGTTTGGGCTTGGTAGATCATTATTTCACTCGTTACTCAATGGGAAAGCAAAGAAAAAATTTTCAAGTCATGTTTTAGAAACGCAGTATAGAATGGTAAGCTTGTGTTTGTCTGTTAAAGTACAATTATATCTTACTACTATATAACGTAAAGTGGCTTAAGCCTGGTTCATACGTGAGCATAAGCATAAGCATAAGCATAAGGACAAAACAAAAGCCAAAACAAAGGAATGAAGTCAAGCCTTCGACATAAAGATCGTCGTAATCACAAGCATAAGATCATAGTCCAAAAGACAAAACAAAGAAAAATTCTTGTTTTATCTTTGCAAGTTCCTGAGGACATATCACGCTTTGTTTTCGTTTTGATCTTTTCCTTATGCTTGTGTCGCTCGTGTGAACCAGGCTTTAACGTAACATAGCTTACCCAACATTACCATGGCAACCACGACATGTGGTTTGGGTCAGTGTCGTGTTACCCGATTCCTCGTGTTACTACTCCATTCTGAGCTCTAGCAAGTACGAATGTTGAGGTCGACAAAATATTTGACGAAAACTTCCAATTGAGTACTTAAAACGACGTATTTTTCCAATAGAAATGTTCATTAAAAACAGAGAACAAATCAAAAACTGAACAGGTCGACTCACAACAAAATATATCTTCGTGTGTCTGCAGTTTCGAGCTTCTCAATGTTAAAAGATTCGAAGGATGATGACCCATCTCGCATGTATAGCTAAGGAAAAGACAATACAACGCAGGACTGCAAAATATATTTGGGCAACAGTTTCTCCGTGTTGGTTAACGTGAATTCGGAAAAAGAATCATAATAGATTTTGACAGAATAAAAGTAGATAGTTAAATTAGTATTGAATTAGTTTGAGATGTTTATACAATATTTTTCGTTTTATTGGCGCACAGCCCCATAAAAATTAACTCGTTTTATTTTTCAGTCGTATTTTTCTTGTTCGTAAATTATGTTAACGGCTACCGTGGGTAAATATGGTTGATTAGTTCATGATCATCTCGGTTTTCTTTACTGTACTGCACTTCTTAAATTCACTTAGTAACCCCTGAGTGGTTAATGTCCCAGGGATAATATATATTAGCATCTACCTCGCAGGTGAACAGTGTTTTTTGCGCGATGTGATTGGTTCCCCAATCTCGGAATATCCTGCACTATTCACCTCCGAACAAAACAAGATGGTGTCCAGTTTTGTTTACGCTACAGAAGAACTTTTTTTTAAGTAAACGAAGTCGCCGTGCCATACAATACCAAAAAAAGTGCTAAAAGATATCTGTTTCTTTTACTTTTTATTGATAAATGCACTAAGGATGAGTTCAAAATGTTTTGTTTACTTGTGAAAATAATTTTGCGAGGTATATGTTATTTTGCGACTCGGTAAATATCCACCACTATCACCTCGACTTCGGCGAATAATCGTTAATTATCCCTAGGGCATTAACTAGTTGTCTTGCTGTACAATGCATATACCCATACACATATATATATATATGTATATATAGACAAACGGAAGAATCCAGTGTTCACTTAGTTTATCTTAACAGTTTTAAACATTTTATATATATATATATATATATATATATATATATACATATACGTATATGTATACGTATACATATACTTGTACATATACATATACATATACATGTACATGAACATGCATATATGTATGTGTATATATATATATATATATATATATATATATATATATATATAAACCATGAAATAAAATAGAGTGCTGCGTAGGCACTGTTGAGATCTTAATGAAATGATCGGAAAGATCTGAGTAGTGCCGAAATGTGAAAAGTAGTTTTCCAACGTTTCGAGCGAAGGCCCTTCGAAAACTACTTCGCTCGAAACGTTAGAAAACTACTCTTCACATTTCGGCACTACTCAGACCTTTCCGATCATTTCACTATATATATATATATATATATGATGAAAAGTTTGTTCTCAAGCTTTATCTCAGAAAATTTCTGAGCTCCCCAACGGGAATCGAACATCGGGAGACACGGGTTCGATTCCCGTTGGGGAGCTCAGAAATTTTCTGAGATAAAGCTTGAGAACAAACTTTTCATCATAAATATATCCAAGCTTACAAACATCTACACTCAGTAAGGTGAAATTTACTCATATATATATATGTATATATATGATGGACTCTCCCGTCGATTTCGACGTTTGAGTATCCAACAACTAGTTCAATTTGGGTGTTTATGTCGGGCATGACATTTTAGTCCCGCCAAAGATTTGCAGACAAGACCACAGATGGTGCAAGAGTGAAGATTACGGGACAAAGTTGCTGGTTTGTTCGATGACGCTTTTGTCCTTTTTCTTGCTTCTTGCAGCCGATGAATACGGCTGGATTCAAAGTTCTTTATTCCATCATGGCACATAGCTCTCCAGTCTTTCCGTTCCAAGGCCACTTGCTCAAAAGTCCGATACGGTATGCTGACTGCTGCAAGATTACTCTTAAGCTTGTCTTTATACCTGAGCTATGGCCTTCCAATATTCCAATGTCCACTATCAAGCTGGCTATACATTAGGACTTTAGGTATCCTTTCGTCGCTCATTCTGATGACATGGCCAGCCCAGCGTAGTTGAGGTTGCATGAGAAAAGTCTCTATGCCTCCAATTTTGCACTTAGTGAATAGATCAGCATTAGAAATTTTGTCTTCTAGGGTGTAACCACAGATCGCCCGAAGGCAACCTTTATGAAAGACATCTAGTTGGTTGATATGCGACCTATACGGAGTCCAGGATTCTGCCCATACAAGAGTTTGATCAGTATGACAGCTTTATAGACTTGTATCTTGGCGTCTAATTTTAAACTCCTCTCATTCCAGAGGCGATGACGGAGTTTACCAAATGCATTGGTAGCTCTCGCTATTCGATTGATTATCTCGTCATCGAGGGACGCATTAGAGTTCACCTTGCTTCCCAGATATGTGAAAGATTTCACATACTTAAGATTCTTCCCATCAACCTTTATAGGCGTAGTTGGGAACTGGTGAACTGGTGGTTTCTGTTGGACACAAGGGGATGGCTGGTGAACCACTTCCGTTTTCTTAATGCTGATGGCAAGCCCAAAGGCTTTGCTTGCATTAGAAAAACGATCTACGAGTTCCTGGGCTTCTTCCAGTGATGTTGCTACGAGTGCAGCGTCGTCTGCAAAAAGGAGATCACGAATGATGCTCGTTCCCAGACGCGTCTTAGATTTGAACCGTTGATGGTTAAAGAGTCCGCCACTAGTTCGAAACTGGAATTTGACATCTGTGTCTATATCGCCAAAGGCACATTTTAACATTACTGAGAAAAACAACGGAAAGAGAACCGGAGCCAGGACACATCCCTGTTTTGTGCCGTTTGTAACATCAAAAGAATCCGAAAATTCCCCATCAGACACAACAGCAGCTTTCATCCCCTCGTGGAAGGAGATAATGATGTTAAGCATCTTGTCAGGTATACCTAGCTTCTTCAGTACTTTCCAGAGTGCATGCCGATTTACGATATCGAAGGCCTTAGCTAGGTCTACGAACACCATGTACAACTCCTGATTTTTCTCACGTACTTTCTCGGCTACCTGACGAAGGGAAAAGATCATGTCGATGGTGTCACGTCTTGAACGAAAGCCGCATTGCGATTCACGATAAATGTCATCGACAATATGTTTGATGATTCTATTGAGTATCAGTCTGGTTAGGATCTTTCCAGCGATAGATAGTGGTGATATCCCATGGTGGTTATCACAGATACTCCTATTCCCTTTGTTTTTATAGATATGCTTAATGGAGACGTCCTTGTAGTCTTGTGGAACACGCCCGATTCTCCAAATTGTTTTGAAGAGTTCATGTAATTTCCTGAACAACTTTTGTCCACCGTACTTGTAAATTTCTGGAGGAATAGCATCCTTACCGGGAGCTTTGGCTGAGGCAATTTGTTTGATGGAATCCTTCACTTCCTGCAGGGTTGGTTCAAGGGACAACTGAGGTACTTCAGGTGGCTGGGAAATGGACGCTAAGACTTCATCATCGATTACAGAGGTGGTGTTCAGAACAATATGAAAGTGCTCTTTCCATCGTTTCAAGATGTCCGTCTTATCTGTCAGAAGTGTCCCCCCCGTCAGATGAGAGCACGGGTGAGGCTCCGCTTTCTTGAGGACCATACACTTTCTTCAAGCCATCATAGAAAACCTCAGAGTCCTTCCTATCTACAACTTGTTGTAGTTCAGTGGCCTTAGTGGACCACCAAGCCTCTTTCATTTTCCTGAGAGCAGATTGAACCTGGTTTTTGCACTTTTTGTATGCCTGCTTTTTGATGGGTAAGTTTTTATCATTGATCCACGCTCTGTGCGAGCTGTGCATTTGTTGGATTAACAGCTGGACTTCAGTGTTATTATCATCTAACCAATCCTGGTGTTTCCGAACGGGTAATCCGAGAACTTCTAAGGATGCAGCGTATGTAGCATCACGTAGAGCCTTCCAAGATATTTTGATATGTTCAGTGATCTCAACAGAGTCAAGAGATGCATCCAGCTTGTTGCAAAGCTCAGTCTGTTTTTCGCTGGTTTTCAATGGCAGAATGGTGATGCCATTAGGTATTGATGAATTTTTGAGTCTCTTGTGAGCAAGACGGAATAAGGCCTTGCTACGAAGGAGAGCATGATCGGAAAGATAGCAGGTACTATGGAAGGAACGTGTGATATTGATATCCCTCGAATCCCGTTCCTTTGTGATAACAAAGTCAATCAGATGCCAATCCTTGGATCTAGGGTGCATCCAGGAAGTCTTACGATTGTTTGGTTGCTGAAAGAGGGTGTTTGTAACGGTTAGATCAAATTCTCTGCAGATGGAAAGAAGGCGTAGAACGTTAGAATTCATTCGACCGACTCCATGATGCCCTAATACTCCTTCCCATGTTCGATGGTCCGTGCCTACCCAGCATTGAAATCCCCCATAAGAATTAATTTACTCCTATGTTGAACGTTTGAGATGACATTGCGGAGTTGATTGTAGAAGTCATATTTTTCCTGCTCAGAGCTGGCCATGGTCGGAGCATAGCAACTGACTGACGTGGCGCTAGTATTGCCATTTAGGTCAAGTGTCAGTGTCATGATGCGATCCGAAATACCTTTAGGCGTAGAAGACGGGGATCTAGCTATTTCTGATCTTACAGCAAAGCCAACACCTGACTGGCGTGGCTCGTTCTCGCTTTTTCCGGACCAGAAAAATACATAGCCTCCTTTCAATTCCTCTAATTGCGATGAACCCGCAAGACATGTTTCACTGAGTGCAGCTATATCAATGTTGTATTTCTTTAGCGCAAGGAAGACCAGTGCCGTTTTGCGTTCTGGTGCAGAGTCATTGTCTTGAAGTGTGCGCACATTCCAAGAGCCAAGATGTAGTTTCACTTTTCTTCATAGTAGGACTGCGTTACTGGATAACCAGACAGCTGCGGCGGGCTGCCAAGTTTAAAATGTGAGCAAGCAATGTTTAGGGCTCCTTTTCTCGCTCCCTCCCCTGTTTGGGGAAAGCAGTGCTGTATCTAAAAAAACCTGCTTTGTCACCACTGGAGGACACGAACAGCATAGTTGCTCACGGGTTTGTGCTAGAATGGCCATCACCCAATGGTCGCCACTGTATAGAGCTCCAGCTAGAGGCTTCCAGTAATATCCTTTACCTGCCCCTATTACTTTCACTCTCTCGCCAGAGGACTTTGTAGCAAATAGGTGGAACTGTGTGGAACTGAACTGACGTAAGTTGCTAGACTACCCACACAGATGATTTGTTTTAAGTGGTGAAGGCTTGTGTAGAACCTTTTTGGAACTGCTGATAGCACGGAATCGGTGCAAATATTTGCCACGGAAACAGTGAACAACAGACCTCATGTTTAATTATCTCGGAGTTTGACCTCTCCCGTTTCATGCTTCCTCGAGTACAGGAACACACCTCTCGACGGACCGCAACCAAGGCAGCAGGGTTTCAATTTCTTGAGTTTTCCTTCTCATTGAAGGTTGGTGGCTTGGGATCACCCGGGATAACCTCTGCCCAGGCCTCAGGTCTGTGAAGACCCGACGTCCCCACACCGTTGCCTTAGGGTCCCTCCCTCCTGGTTTTATGTTGGAGTTTACCTTCTCCTAGATGGGTTGCCATCACCACGGCCAAAGAGCCCCATCTACCCTTCCTGTAACCCTAGGATTGGGGGGCTTGAGGGTGCTATCACTTGCCCAAGGTGAACCCTCGGACTCGTGGAGGGAAGGAGTTGTCTTACTTCTCCATTCTAGACCGGCTCCACGCAAGGCCTAGCCACTGCCCCATATAACCATAATAACTGTCCCATAATAACCATATAGGAATATGGTTATTCCAAATCAACGTGCTAGAGTGCTCTATACCAGAGCTGGTAGAACGTAATACAAATGTTAACTAAAAATGTCCTTTACGTCGCTACTTAAAGTTTCACGCTGCTAAGCGATCATCAGGCAACTGAGAATGAATCAATTACAACCATCCCCTTTATGCTGTCCCAGATTTAATTATAGGTGCCAGCCATTACTTCCGTTTACGTCGTGCATTCCATAAGTAATGCGTGTTGACATGTCCGCATTTGGAAATGATTTCTGATCTTTTGTTTGACAAATTCGCTTTGTTCGCCTTTAGAATTTGCAGCGTTTCTTCCAAGCGTTGCATCCTTTGCTTGAAACACGGTGTAACAACAAGCTGTAAATATATTAGATAACCAACAATAAATTATTACTATAACGCTCTGCAGCTTTGCATTGAGCACTCTGCTTACCGGGAAATTATCCATACTTATTTATCTAATATGTATAAATATATATATATATATATATTAGATAAATACAGTATGAACGTGCAGACAAACGTCGCTAGAAAGTTCCTACAATTAATTGACAAACACTTTCCCGCAGAACACAAACTTCACAAAATATTTAACAGAAACACTGTCAAGGTCAGCTACCGCTGTATGCCAAACACATCCAGCATTATAAAAGCACACAACAGGAAAATCCTAGAAGGTGAACCCAACAAAACAAGTCCGAAATGCAATTGCAGGAAGAGCAACCCTTGCCCACTCCGAGGAGAATGCCAAACAGAAAACGTTGTCTACCTGGCACAGGTGACAAACAACAAAAACAATGATCTGAAAAGTTACATCGGCGCAACAGAACGTTCACTTAAAGACAGACTCTACAAGCACAGGAACTCGCTACGCTACAAGACGAAGGCAACGAGCACGGAACTCTCAAAATATGTATGGGCCCTGAAGGAGAAAAACACTAACGAAATCAACATCCAATGGTCGATTTTGGACAAAGCACCACCCTACAGAAACGGATCAAAAACCTGCCACCTGTGCCTCACCGAAAAATTCCACATAATTTTCCGACAAGAATGCGACTTACTAAACAAAAGAAGCGAAATCCTTTCAAACTGCCGACACAAAAACAAATTCCTTTTAGCGAACTTCAAAGCTATACCGCCGGACAATTAAGAGACAATGGGCGAACACGTCATCGCGTGGTCACGCTATTAATAGCGATCAATAATTGTTTGTAATCAGTCGTCTGATGATTGCCACGGGGCATGAAACACCGTGTAACGACGTAGTTGTTAAATCATAGATTATTAAATAAATGAATATTGCTCTACTATCTGTATTGAGCACTTTTTTCCCAAGAAATCAACACCTACGTATGTATATATATATACAGTACTGTGCAGAAATTTTAGCTCACCCCTCATTTTGTAACTTTTTTGGCTATATCTCAGTATATTACAATACATGAATATTACACAACATTTGAAAACAGTTTTATACAAGTGTAGCAATGGCAAAGAGAAACGTTTTGAAGTCTAGTACTTGGTACTACTGCCACGAGCAGCAATTACTACTGCACAGCCCCGAGGTATCGATGAAACAAACTTCTCTGTTACACTTGCGTTAATGCTGTCCCATGACACAAAAATAGCTACCTTTAATTCCTCCAAGTTCTTGCATGGTCTGGTCTCTGACTTCTTTATTACTTCCCAAAGATGCTCAATGGGGTTTAGGTCAGGGCTCTGTGATGGCCATGGGATAACTGATATCCTTTTCATCTTAAACCAGGACTTGGTCCTATTTGCTCTGACACGAAGATAAAGTCTCTTCCACACAGCTTTTTCCCGTCTCTCTCAAGAGTGCGACAGATCAGCCTAACATGCTCATGTGTCCAGTCGACCGTTAACTACCTTGAGGCTTCCAACCCCACACCTGGATTTTCCCTCCTCCGTTCTTAGCTGTAGGTACAATACAGTCTGGGTGGTACCGCTCTCCTACTCTTCTAACAACTGTCCTCCTCCCTGGAATCAGCTCAAAATTTGACTCGTCAGAAAACAACATCTTCGCCCACTGTTCGAATGTCCAATCCTTCCCCTTCTGTTTGTGGGCATGTGGGCACGGAGGCTTCCTTACTGCAACACAGCCTTTGAACCCAAACTCTCGTAGCCACCTTCTAATTGTACTGGAGCATACCTGTGTTCCTGTAGCATCCTTTAACTTCAACAAATGAATAGTTTCCATGTGGTACACGTGTGAAAGATCTATTCGGAGAACACTGGGCATGCATGATTTCTAATGAAAACAACTGCACATACCAAGAAAAACCTAGCAAAGAGGATGAAATGACTGTTCATTTCTCCCTAGCTACCACACAGCTTTAGGAACAAATTTCATAAAAACAGCTACTCTGTCAAAAGTAGAATGAATCCTAGCTGTCCAGATTAAAAAGGGCCCTACTAGGATGAAAGATAGGCTTTGGGACCCGATAGAAGAGCACAGAAACAACTGAAGTGGCATATATTTATATTTCAGAAGGCGACCTAAAACTTTTGCACGGTACTGTAGCGGAGCTGGAGTGCTTTATTGGGATTTAAAACACAAGGCGATAGCCGAGTGTTTTAGACCCGATAAAGCACGAACTGTGAGTTTTTTAAATGTCTTCTAAAATGAACCTCCTAATACGCTAATACACGAAGAAAGTTTGGAAATTTATCTTCCGTAAGCCGAAAAAATTGAACTTCTTCTTCACATGTAAAGGCACATGTGTCTTTATCACATATATAGATCCGATACGGTTATGAATTTTAGTCTTTAGTCTTTTCCTTATGAATTTTTAATGAATTTTATATATATATATATATATATATATATATATATATATATATATATATATATATATGTAATATTTAAAAACCGAGCAGGAGTGCTTTATCAGGATTTAAAACACGAGCGAAAAAATTGAACTTCTTCTTCACCTATGAAGGCACATGTATCTTTATCACATATGTAGATCCGACACGCTTATGATTTTCTTTTGTCTTTTCCTCGTGAATTTTTATTGAATTTTATAAATATATATATATATATATATATTTATATGATATACGTATGTATGTATGTATTTATATGTATGGGTAATTTTTTCAGCATCCAAGTATTCGAAGGTTCTGTTCCAGTGCATTTTACGATGGCAAACCTAAGGATGCTGACATTGTGACCTCATCTGAACGACTTAAAATCGGTCAGTTCAGCTCGTTTTGGCCGGTGATTACTCAGCGAATCTTGTTTTACCATGTTTGTGGTGTAGAACAGTGTTGTGAAGAATTGGTTGGTGGATTTGGTGCAGAAGATTCGTTGTGTAATCAAGAAGAAGTTGGGAAAGTTGTGAGTACTTATCAGCTGATAAAACCGTAATTTGTACATGAAAGTTTGCCTGGTGAAGTTGGCGTAAAATAGTTAAGTATATGCAAGTGTTAGGGATTCCATTTTCGTCGTCACTCTCGTACATGACTTGCGTGGTCATCATTAACTATGATGTGAACACCAGACTCTTTTAGGACTGGTGCACATGAAACCAGAAATCGTTTATAGCTCTATGAAAACATACTGTAAAATCACGAGTCGAAGACATGCTCACAAGTCTGCCTTAAAGATAGGATGTAAAATATCAAACACAAGAAAGACTGAATATTGGATATATGAACACGGTGAAGTGTGTTTCAGGAAAGAGGTAGAACCAGTGTTTTTCTAACCAGCTAGCAAGTGTTTGAATATATTGTGTTTTGCTCTTTTTATCAAAAAACTCTTTATTTTAAACTTTTTGACATTTTGAGGGACTGCTCCATTATCGACGTGCAGAAATACAAATTGAAGTTCGTCCCTATTTAAAGATTTACCATCTAATTAAATATTAAAATTAAGATAATTACAAAAAATTCCTGTTATTTAACCCTTTCCGGCAGTATTGTCAACTCGAGTCGCACTCGAGTTGCAAAATTTTGCGACTTCCGACGTGACTCGGACTTGCCTCAATTGACTTGAGACTTGACTCTGGATTTAGTGTTTTGCCGTTTGAGACTTGCGTCAGACTTGGACCTAAAAGTACTATTATTGCAACCAAACATGCCGTGAAAAGCAAGTGAGAGTAATCGGCAGGACTTTCAATAAAAGACAGTTTTCTTATTACACAGTATTTAACCGATGTGAGAGCCTGTGTTATCAGACATTGTTGATCGATAGTTTTCGTGCTTGATTACTATAAGTAATACCGTGACATGAGGGAAATTAGTGATCGAATGTCCCCGAAATCCGAGGGAGGTTTGGGGAAGTGCTGAGGGTGTTAGCTCGAGGGACTTTCACAAACCTCCCAAGGTCTGATGGGACATTTAATCACTAATTTGCCTGCATGTCATGGTATTAGTTTGTAATACCATGATGACCAACGAAACTTGTTTGGTATTTATTTGAAGTTCTTTTTGGGACGTTACTATTGTTCATGGTGGGTACCAGCACGTGTATTAAATGAATTGTTCAATGCTTAGATTTAAAAACATTATTTAATGTTCGGTCATGCATGTTAATGAGGGAAAATTTCTAATTTTCCCTCTTTTGAGGGAAAATTAGTAGAAGTATGCATGCTGAGGGAATTTAGGGATTAAATCTCCACTTGAGAACAACAGAAACGGAGGTCATGGTATTACATGAAGTAAGTTGCGAATTTAGGCGACATTTTTCCGCTAGCCCATTGAACTCATTCTCACGACTAGTAACCATGGCGTACGTTCCGAAAATGAATTTTGATTCTTTGGATTCTGACTCAAGGGACTTGAGGCTTACTTGAGACTTGAACTGAGGCACTTACAGACAAGCCTGGTCCGTACCCGACTTTTTAATTTTACTATGGCTAACACCACACAATTTTACTCTGGCTAACGCCAGACGATTTTACTCGTCAAGGGACGACGTCTCGGACAGGAAAGGGTTAATCCCTTCAGTACAAGTGAATTAAGGGGGAAGTTCACCCTCAAGCTAAGATGGCTTCAAGCGTTGTATTTTAACGCAAGAAACACTATACATTGATTTTTTTAAGTCAGTTCATGATATTTTTGACAAAATTTGCGGATAAATGTTCCTTCTGTGACCCATCAGTGCGGTTTGCAACGTGGGCGCAGAAACGTGATTGCGGACTGTTTGTAACGATATTCAACGAAAACTAAAGCAGCTAGTATTGTTACCACAATATCGTAAAGGACAAACCTTCACAAGGGCGTGGATTACCCGACTATGGCATGATAATTTACGTCCATTGGAATATTGTTGCGTTTGCCGCGAATATTTCTCGGAAGATTATTGTATGAATTGATTTAAAAAGAGAACTAGCGCCTGGCCAGAGAATCAATAGGGGCTTGAAGCGCGACGCCACTAATTCTCTATTTTAGTCACTTTGCAACCCCAAAGTCGTCGAACAAGTGAACGTTGCGGACATATATTAGGTGACTGGTCTTCTGGTTTCTCTAAATTTACGTTTGTATAAGTACAGTGTACCATGCTGTTTGTCTTCTTTATCTTCTTCCCTCACCTTATCCCTTTGAGGGTTGGCGGACAGAATTTTCCTCCTCCACAGTGTCCTATCTCTTACATCCTCAACTCTAAGTCCTTTTTCCTCCATGTTCTATGTCACTACATCCTTCCATCTTAATTTTGGTGTTCCTCTAGGCCTCTTTCCTGGTACTTTCAATCTCCATGCTCTCTTCATCGCCGCTTCCTTTTCTTTCCTTTCTATATGTCCCAACCCTCGCAACCTTGTTTCTCGCATTTTCACTCTCACATTAATTACTCTTACTCTTACTCTAATGTCTTCTTTTGTACTTTTCTCAACTCTCCTAATACCCAACATCCATCGCAACATCCTCATTTCTGTCGTTTCAATCATATCTTGTTCTTTCTTCCTAAGTGCTTATGTCTCGCATGTATATATCATCACTGGCGTGATTACGGTTTTATACACTTATATTTTTAGTTTCCCTGGTATCTTTCTGTCACATACAATCAAAACTAAGTAGTCATACTTCCAACTAACTCTTAATTACAGTTTGCACACGTTATGAAATTGCATAGGAATTACAATGGAACGAGTGGTTTATGTGAAATCAATTGTGGTGTCTCTCGCCACTGTGACTAGGGTTCGATTCCGGCCCCGTGCAGTTATCTGATTAAAGTTACCTTTGTTGTCCAGTTTGACTCTACCAAGCATAGCAGGTTTTCTCCGGGTACTTTTGTTTCCTCCTGTACTAACACTAGACCCATGAGGGTAGGCTCTTACTGGTCCTCAAGGGAGGACACTTCAGATAGCTGATAGGGTTATCCAGTATAAATAAAGGCACTTTACGCCCTCACATGTATCCTTTGGAGGATATGGGAATACGAATAGTTGACAGAACTGATTTACAACTTCTGCTGTTCATTACTAGAAAATATACAATCCCGAACACCAACCTCGAACACATTAAGCCAAAAAAATACATTCATTTTACTAATTTGACACTCATTTACGCATTTGTCACGTGCATTAAAAGTCTTTTCATATAAAGTAACATTCATTAGCTTAGATACGCACCATTTGCATGAAAGGATATTCAATAGCACCAACAGACGACAATTAACACCATTCTACTACACATTAGGGACAATAAAATTTCAACTACGCAAGACACTTGTCCAGTTTGTTGCCAGGTCGATTTAAGGTTATATGGAATCCTAACATGTATAGTTAACTGTTAACGAACTTTAGTTCATAACACTTTCCTATCGCGAAGCTTTGATCGCAAAACATTTTTTACATGTTTTAACATATGATATATTTTGTATATGGTGGTCGTTTTGGGGATTTTGTTCAGGATCTCACCGGATTTTTGATATTTTATTTCGCTTGTAGACTGAAGTGGTAAATACCTTAAATGAGAGAGGAGTTGATGCGACCCAAATCAACGTCTTAACTCCATACTCTGGCCAAGAATCCTTAATTAAAACTCAACTGAGGAGACGCGGAAAACAGAATATTAAAGTATGTTCGTTCGTTGCCTCCCAAGGTATGAATACATTTAGAACAGTGAAAGTTTATAATATAGCATGTAACATTGGGGTAAAAATGTCTTTGAAATATTTTATTTTATTAGAAAAACCCCCAAAAAAAGACATTGTTTAGAATTAAACCATTGGAGCTTGCTTTTGTTATGAAAGACTGTTAGCAAAACTGAAATATTTTCGTAAACGTTATGGCGGAGTTATCTCGCTGAAGTTGAAATACTGAAGCAGGCTTTCATATAGTTGATCGAAAGGCGGCAAACGGAGAAAACGAACCATTGGAACCATGTCGCATGGAACTTCAGCATGAAACCTGAAATAAAAGTGCCCAAACGATCTTATAGAAAAGAGTTTGAAGCTAGGACGTCTCGACTTACTGACTAACTTAATTTCTTTTAGTGAAATTTTGTGCAAAGATTGCTTGAAATTTCATGCCTGGCATCCGATTGTACTACTTGATTTTACTGGTTTAGTTCTTAGTATAGTTGACTTAATCGGTCGTATTTACATGTGTGTGAAACAAAAGAACTTCATTCGTCAAACTGTTCACCCGAGTAAATAGAACTTTAGAAGATCGTTTTGTACGCGTATGATCTAGTTCGTATTGCCTTTTTAGATGTTGAAAGAAGAATAATGCAAATCTAAACATAAACTCACCTACAAAACGATTTCCTGACACTAGATACGAAATCTTGTTTGCCTGTTTGATCAGACCTGATTAATGAATCTTGTCTTTATGCATATTTTATACTTGAAGTGTTTGAAGTTACATTCTTCAGTTGTCCCGAGTTTAAGCTCGTATATGTATTATTCAATTATATATTTCCCAGAATAATAAATGAACACGTCTCATTATAACGTCATTCGTGTACATTGACATGGGAGAATTATTTGCATTTTCAGGAAGTGAAAACGATTATGTGATTATTTCGACGGTTCGCTCCAAGTGTAAGTTGGAAATTATCTCCAATCCTCCTCCACGATGGTTAGAAGTCCACTTGGGTATTCTGACTGATGAACAACAAACTAACGTAGCGCTAACAAGAGCGCGTCACGGGCTCATTGTTACAGGTAGGTATGGGTCGGCACTAGAAAGTGCGCTCTAGAAAGTACCCACTGAGGTTAGGTAACTGTGTAGAGACTGGAACTGAAAAATTAGTGTTTTATTTACCTGATATTCTCTCACCTAGGATCAAGGATAATCCTCAAATGTCAACGATCTTAAGATTCAGAATTATCCTGAATGTTATGGTTATGGTTAGGGTTAAGATTAGGGTAAGGATGGTAATCCTAACCCTAATCCTGACCCTAATCCTAACCCTAATCCTAACCGTCGACGTGTTACCCCAGGTCACATTTTAACCTAAACCTTAACGATTTTTTCCAAAAACTTATCATGTAAATAAAATACTTAATTTTCCAATCCCAGTCTCCACACGGTTACCTAACCTCTGAGGGTACTTTCTGGTGCGCACCGCACTAAAATGGAACCACTGAGACCAGGTAACCGTGTGGAGACTTTATTTACCAGATATCCTCTCACCTAAGTTTCAGAATAATCCTGAAATGCCAATGGTCCTTAGATTCAGAACTATCCTGGATGCTAAGCGAAGAATAAATAATAAAGCCCAGCAAAAAACACTCAAAATAGGCATATTTAAAGGTTTATAGTATACATCTAACGTTTTGTTGCTGCACGCAACATCCCCAGAGAATGAATAACTTATTTTACGAAGGTGATAAATATTATGGACACTTATTTTAAGTGTCAACGATGAAGTTCGTTGTATGTCGGCCTGACGAGTCGGCTTCTCCACACACGAATCTCAGAGCACTTGAGCATCTCTGCACTTACTGGCAAGAAGCGAGTCAATCCTCCTCCGTCAAGCATCCTGTCACATCACTGTGACACTGGACACCTTGTCTCACCTGATGACTTCAACATCTTGTTCTCTTCATCCATCAACTCTGAACTTCTCGTCAGAGAAAGCCTTCTTATCCCAACTCAATCCATCCCTCAATCCACTCGGTTACCTGGTCTCAGTGGTTCCGTTCTAGTGCGGACCAGGTATGGCATATGCCGAGAATTTTATCTTTGTAGGACTAAAAGTTGGTGTGTTGTTGACGTGACAAAACTAGCTACTTGATTTCTTTCTATGACAGAAATGATTTTAAATCGTTGCGGAACCAATTAAAGAACCTATTTGACTTATTGTCGCACTAAGTTTTAGTAAGAAGTGAAAAAATTTACATTTTTCATATCTGAAAATCATGTTCCTAAGATAAACCAATAACAACATCAAAATTACGCAACTCGAAGCATTTGCACTGCAAATAGCTCTGTGTGTGGAAGAAAAAAGACATGTTCACTAAATCCGTTGACCTTTTTTTAAAAAACAAAAAGCTTGATTCTAAGATAAAAACGACTTCGACAGATTGAACAAATTTCTCAAGGCTACCGTTCTGATATTTATTTACTTTTTCATGGCTGTTTGTTCAGATTGCTCGTCATTCTCGCGAATAAGCAGACCAAATGCATATTTTCTTGCATTCATTAACGCTAAAATTGGGGAGGAATTTCGACTGTACATCCATGCACGTTGAGTTGTTTCGCGAGCACAAGAACAGATATCGTAAAAAATTGTTGTCAAAGGTGTTGATCAAACGTTGATTCCATATTTGACCGTAACTGTAATTACCGTGCAATTGCGCAAGCGACGTCTCAGAATAGTTTGATCATTATGGGTTTAGCAGAATTGCTTTTTTTGGCGAACTGTAGCTTACATTTTGATAGTTTTTAGCTAATCTTCCTTTCACGGTGTTCCGTTTATTGTTAAAATGACGTCAAAACGTGATTATATTTGAGGAAATCACTAATAAATCACTAGCTGTTGGAGTGCGATGTATAAACTTCACACATCATCAGACTTTCAGGCTGCACACAGTGGACATTCCTTGTATTGAAGAAAAGTCAGGGGTTTCTGTGACTCAAAGCGCTTTCTGTATTAACGTCAAACTGAGTGTTATTCGATCAACGTTTTAGATGCTTAAGTAGTGCAACTGTTTAGGTAATGAGGAAATTAATGTTTTCAGCTTTCACATGCAAGGTATTTATGTAAATAACCTTTGTTCTTATTTGGGTGTGCGTAGTTTTTGCCCATGAAAATTGTTGAATAAAACCATTTGGTAATTATGGGAGGTTTGTTTTTTTATAATAGGAAATTTCAGTTGTAGATTTGAGCGTAGTGCGTATAATCGCAAAAATGGTGTTCACTTTGTGATGGGGATCAAGCGTTGCAAACTTTATTCGTAATAGTTAGCGAAAGGTTACGTTTATTCTTCCCTGTTGACTCGATGATTAACCCTGCCTTCTGGCTAACGCCGGACGATTTTACTCGTCAAGGGGAGACATCTGGGATGAGAAAGAGGTTAAGGGTTTCTTTTAAAAAAAGGAAAGAAAGCCAGCTTATTAAGTGAAATTTGCTAATTTTTTTAGGGAATCAAGACTTACTCGGTGTTTGTCCTGGTTGGTCGAATTTTGTGGGTTTCTGTAAAACAAATGATTGTATCCGATCAGAATTTATTTAAAGTAATGCGATGTCAATATATATTTATTAGAATTCAATATTATGAAATGCAAAATTTAACATATTATTTAATCTTTTAACCAAATACTAAATTGGTGTTATTCTCAAATGGAAGTAATGCTTCAATTTCTTTTTTTTTAATTTTTTTAAGATGTAACAGGTCTTATAAGAAATCGGTTATTTGGAACACAGTTCTAGCTATTGTATGCATTTGTGCCTTCTTAGAGTAAAAATATTGGCAGCATCTTCCTTTCCGGTTATTGCCAGCCATATTTCTATACAACCTAGCTTTCTTTCTTATATGGTCATTTAATTGTTTCGGAAAACTTTGTGGGTGGGTTGTTAGTTCCATCTTGTTCAATTTTCCTATCTGTCTGCTACTGTTTTATTTCAACAGCATTCAGGTTCGTAGCCACGCCTTTTGGCAGTGGCCGACACTAGTTAACGTCGACGTGCACAAACGGTGTCCTGAATCATTACCAAAGACGTAAAAATGACGTACACTACATGAATCATCTAACAAATTAAAATTGTCATATTCGTTTCCTTTTGAATGACCACTTTCTTTCAGCTCGGGTTTTATGTCAAATGTTAACCCTTTAATGCATAGTGCCGGCCCGTATATCGGACATCAAGAACAAGAGAATAAATTACAGAACGAAACGAAAACAAAGGTGGAGCTAAGAACAAGAGTATCGTAAAATTTGCATATTAGGTGTGATCCCAAAAAAATATCATTAACAGAATTATAGTCTGTATTTGAAGGTGAATACATTGAGCTAGACAGTTTTTAATAAAAGGTGAAAACACAGTACTCCACTTGGTTTCGTAGTAAATAAGAGTCTACTTAGCGCAAGTTGCAACAGAAGTGCTTTAAACTATTTTAGTCAGTGGCGTATCTACGGAAAATAGCACCTATGGCAAGCACTGAGATTGCGCCCCTGTCCAAACATCCGACACCCATCTTTGAGATAACTTTACCATAAAATCAGCTCAAAAATAACGATCTAGCCATCCTAGTGCTTCTCACCCATGATAATCAAAGACAGATCATACATCTGAAGAAAATTCTTTTTTCACTATCCGAGGATGGCTTTTCTGACTTCAATAGAAACTGCTCAGTGGCGCCCAGGGCACGTGCCATACCTGCCATACCTTAGATGCGCCACTGATTTTAGTACCTTGTATACCGAATTTTGTAGACTTTCAAATTGTGTGCTTTACATTTGTTAACAGTGAATCTAAAAATTTTACTTTTTTGTTTTGGAGGGTAGATAGAACCTTCGTGTGTAAATTGTATGACTGGCTCGATCTGTGGACGTTTCCCTGATTTTATTTTTAGAAACATTTAAGATGTTACTTTTGAATGGATAAATTTGAGCCTGGTAAAACCGTTGAAACAGAACAAATAATCAGAAGTCCAACTCGGTGTCGGTACCACTGATATTTTGTGTCCTCGTATTTACGTCCGGCACCATCTTCCAGTAAACTGTTGCTCTGGCGATGGCAACCTCACAGGCTGCCGAAACTTCAGTTTAAAGATTTTACCATCCACAAAAAAATAAAACGATCATCACCAAGTTACTGTCTGTCTCATCTCTTCTTGTTACAATGTTGTCAAAAGTAACTTTGACCACAATTTACCGATTTGCATGAACCATTTCTCATTTTGTTTGTTGCAAGAAGTCCTCATAGTGTATACATAAACGTTGGAAATTATTTTTTTGGATGCAAATTTTTCCTTGCAATCTAGTAAATTTTCCACGTGAACTACAATTGTTCGATAATTACATTGGGAGGCTACGCAGCATCGTGACTTCGAAGTACGTGATAAAATACCTTGATTAAATGATTAGCGGACGAGAGTAGAGTATTTACCATGCAGAAGGAAATTGAAAATGAAGATGTTAGAGGCTTCCGTGTCCCAATGAACTATTCTAGGATTGTAGTTTGTAATGGTCTCATATTTCCAGTAAAACGACTCACCTGTCATCACTAATTTTATTGTAAGAAATATAGAAAAATTCATCAGACGTAAAGTTACTAAAACCCATATACATTCGATTACGACTAGTTAGAAGAAGTGAAGTGACCTATGCGATATATGTTGGAAATGTGGAAGCTTTTCAATATCTGAAAAAATTTTTATGAATCAGAATAACGATTTCTAATCCCGAAACGGGAATCGAATACGCAACCTTCTGATCACCGGTGAGACGCTCTAACCATTGAACCACCAAGACTCAGATGGCGAGCTAAGGTGCAAGTTCGACATGTGTGCGACTTACGTGGCAGCCATGATAACATGTTAAGGGCAACATCAAGTTCCTCTACTAAACCAAATGGAGATTATCGGTGTTACTCTTCAGTGAAATCAGTGAAGTAGCTTAAGAGATATGATGGACACAAATTCCGGACTGAATGTCCGACAGTCAAACAGAGTGATTCCTATATACCTTAGTTCGTTGTGGGGTAGAGACCCAAGTGGCCTTTGTGTTTGACTGTAAAAAAAGCCTCAAAGTCAGATCATTCATTTCTTGTACAGCTTCACCTGCAAAGCTGAATAAGGGTGGAGTATAAGTCCTTACAGATTGATCTCTTAAAAGTGTACCGGCAGCTTAATGCGAAACCATTTAACCCCTATTTATATATTTCAAGTGAATTTATATACTCGTATACCTCTTTATCTTAATCATTAAAGATTTCATATTCGTCATATAAAATGTAGAAGAAAAAAGTTCTAGATATTAATTGGAAAAAGAAAACAAACAATGCGGATTCCACTTCAACTACTAAGCTGCGAGTCAATCATACATTAAAATATGATTAAGTCTGGAAAGGCACATTTTTACGATGCGACTGTCGTATACGGTTTTTCATCCTGGAGCATGAAATTTTGGGTCAAAGGCCCAATTCCTGCTTTTCATTCGGTCACTAAAGGTGGGCACCACCATAGAGGTCAGTGGTAGCCACACATCCAAAAAAACTCCATTGCGTTAATAGCATACATCAGAAGGTAGAATTGTTTACGACAATTAGCTTTTTAAATTAGCCTTTCTGGTCTCATTCTGGTGTTTGTTACTTAAAAGAATCTTTGGTCCCGAACGACGCTAGTAAGGCTACGTAAGATGCATGTGAAAGAATATTTAAACAGGCTGCCATTATGAAAAAGGTCTATAGGCCTGAAGGATTATCAATCACAACAGCTGTCTTCTACAATTGAACTTACATTTAGCTTTTACTTATTCAAAGTGAAACTGAAAGTGAATAACACCAATTAAACACATCACATTCACTCTATTTTTTAACTTAATTCGAAAGTTTCACTGGCTTTAGAGGTGGCAGAGCTAGATGTTTCAACATATCTATATAAGAGGGCAGAGTTTTATACTCTGTCCTCTACATAGGAGTGCAGAGTTTTGCACCCACAGGAAGGGTTTAGAAGAGCTGGCAATTTCAGGGGAGTGGGCGATCCGAGGGAATCTCATGCCAAAACATAAGGAATATTACATGAGGCTTATGACCCTGAAGCAAAACGTAACATGTCGAATAGGCATAGTTACATCTTTTTTGTCCCTTTACTCTGGAAGGTTAGAAAGAACTTTCAGTCAGATTTTGAGTATTCGTTACTTTAATAGGTAACGATATACACTTAAATATAGAACAATTTACCCAGTCTCACGGCAGATTAGCAGTTGTTTAGAGGACATAATCCACGCCATGATAAAACTGTACATGCTATCAAATTACATATCGTGGACGAGTTTAGGACTAGGACGTGGGTTTGGGGTGGGGAATAGTATCACTAACATCGCTTTGACAAACGTCTAGGATTAGGTTAAGGTTGGAGTTTGGATTAGAACAAATGTTGATAAAATTGTTTTAAATATCGTAAGTCACTGTCATTTGGACGCAACCAAATTAAGCTCTTCCTAGCAACCGAGTGACGGCCTTATTTGCACCCGCTAAACTGCAGTCCTCCAAGGCCAATTTCTAGGACTCCCTCGAGTGGCCTTTAACGATAGGTTTGACTTAATTAATGGCATATTTCAAGAAATTACAATTCTAAAATTATGAGACCAGCCTGTAGAACTGTGAACTGTCTTTCACCAATCATGAGCATTGTAAAACTGGTTAGATGCACATTTGCACATCGTGAAAACTGGAATCAGCTACATCAGGTATTATGCTATTGACTTGATGCTCATTGTAAAAACACATCTGTTCTAAAACGTCAAGGCTGACTGAACGTGGACCACAGAGTAACCCAGTGACTTCCTCATACTTTTCTTTGCAGGGCACCCAGCAGGGTGTGCCCAAAAATACTGTATGTACCGTGTTGTAAGCCTCCGCGTACTGGTTACACATACCACCTTATGTAGCCCTAGTCCTCCACGTATAGATCAGCACTACATGCGGTCCGGTCCTATTTCTCCATGTATAGGACAGAGTGAGTGGCACATCTGGCCCACGTCCTACATGTGCAGGTCAGAGTACTGTACTGTAATCCACCATAGACAGCACAGAGTACTGCACAGGTCCAGTACAGGACAGGGTTAGCACCACATGCTGCCCAGGTCCTCCACATGTGGAGCCGGGTTGGCGATGACCTTGTCGAGGACTGCCGACACTTGGTCGAGCTCCCCGATGCTGCAGTGACTGAAGAGATTCAGACCGTCTATCCAATAGCTGAGGCATTCCCTTCGTTTGACACAACAGGCGAAGGACTCAAGTAAGCAGTAGAAGCATTTACTGATGTTGTCCACCCTCCAGAAGCTCAGGGGGTGCTTTTCTAGCTCCCAGAAAAGGACAGTTTTCAGCTGATAGGTTTTTAGACCCTCACACAAGTATGACAGATGGTCCTTGAAGATTATCGTTACAGCAAGGTAACAAGCCTTAGCAACCTCAGGTAGACGCTGCCCTAGGTAAGTCTCAGAATGAGGGAAGGACAACGACCACTCAAGGTCACTGCTGTCATTAAGGTGAAGGTCACTTCTTGCTTCAGGACTTTGACTACGTATCTCACTTTTAGATGATTTTGCAACGAGTATGAAACCACTATTCAGTATGAATCCTACGTCTTCTCTTGATGGCCAGTAACGTTTACGAGATGCCCAACTTTGGGCACATTTTGGCCATTCCTGCCTACAGTGTATACCAAACACCAAGTCCGCCTCAAAGATAACAAATTTCTGATTTTCATTCCAATACCATACCTGTCCTATAGGAGTCAGCTCTAGCTTAACAGCCGGCCCTTTTACTTCTAAATTCACGTTGGGGGGATGTTTGAGCGGCCCAAAAATCCGTGAAGCTGGTAGACTCCTTTCATCTATGGAGTCTACAGACCTGTACACCGCCTGCCTAACACGTGAAGCAGAAAGGTAAGTGTTGTTCATCACCTCCACACACAGTTGCTGCCATGGTCGTCGCAGGTGTTCAGAAGCTTCAGGACGAAGCATAACGTTAACAAACCCAGGCTTCCTTAAACATTCAATCGGCAAAAACACACTCTCTACTCGTCGACTCCTGGGATATCTGGCTCTGATTCCTTCTGCTGTGTGAGGTTCCGTCTCATCTACGTAGCGTAGAATGATATCTATGTCGGTGCGCAGGCAGGTGAAAGAAGTATTACATGGAAGGCAACAACAGAAGAAGCGCAGCAAGAATCGCTGCCATTGATCTGAATAGCTGTTTTTGAGATCAAGGATGTACGATTTTCCAAGTCCTTCCGCAGAACTGCCAACTAAAATGTAGTCGTGTATCCTTAACATGCCACCAGCCTCGGTTTGGATTAAGCTGATGCAGTGTGTGGTCTCCTCGGGTAGATTCTCGTTGGTCAGAGGTTCCCAGCAACGCTGTGTGTGGTAGAGAGACAAGAGGATCTTTTCCAGTCGTCGTCGGGCAATATTACAGAAGCAGAAAGTTCTACGCTTGAGTCTGATTGGACAGTAAATCCTCAGGTGACTCCAGCAGACTGTAACAAGAGGCTGGAAAATATTTAAATGTGATAGTGTTAAATAATTTAAACTTATTTTTCACGATTCGAATACTATTCGCTGTTCTCCTTAAATCGTAACTTAAACATATTATTATATGTTTAAGTTATGAGTTACAGACTTGAATAACAAATTGACTTCATGGATTTAAGCTTTTTTAAGCACTTCCCATTTGCAAACAATATTTGTTACTTGTCTATTAGAATTAAGGTTAGTGAGACTGGCAGCATAGATGATGATCCAATGAAAAGATATGCATAATCAGCCAACTGAGGCCAGGATATAGGTGATCATGTGATGAAGTGTTTCTGGTTCGTTAGGCTGGAGTGTGGTTGGTAAGATAAAGAGATGTGAATAGGCTGTGTGTGGCTTGAGTATGGTTGATGAGGTGGTGAGGTGTTTATTGTCAGTGAGGCTGGAGTATGGATTATAAAACCATGGGGATTAGATGACCAGAGAAGACTTACCTTTGCTATAACATACATAGAACACACTAGAGAGCAGGTGAGGAAGTAAAGGATGAGGAGGAACAGTGTGAGCATTTTGGGTTGGTAGTTCCACTGTAGCTGGTAGTGACTTAGAGTGCGAAACTCAGGGTACCAAAGGATGTCCCTGACAAAAGACCAGTAGAACACGTAGCAGCCAAATCCAACACAACACAGGAACAGGAAGTACAGGGTCATCACACGATGCCGTGACCTCAGCACCAAGCTACAATCAGCCATGACTTCCTGGAAAGAGATTTCAAATTTTTCAAGATGTCTGAGTCTGTATAATTCTTTTGCACAGCAGACAGCATTTGAATTTCCTTGAACATATGTACATCCTTTTCATACTGGAATTTTATTAACGTGGAAAAAAAAATTGGAAAACAGATTTAATTTTGTTATCACAAAGTTTAGAACTTGTACATGAATGTGCTATGATTACTGAAGAGAAAATCAGGTCTTAATATCTGTGAATTTATAGAAATGCTTTATTTTAACTGGCCTTATGCATTAACATTCCAATAGGTCCTCTGTCTGTACCCTCTCTTTTCAGTTTGCTGATCAACATTCAAGGAAGTGAATGACTTTCCATCATTTACAGTACATCTTATTGCTTAGTATTTTGCATCACATGGCTTTATTTTACCATTACAAGTAAATATGTTGACTTTATTATTAGCTTTTTAACCTTATTGGTCATTTTTGCCTTTGACATAATATTTTACTTGCATAGAAAACATCACCCAGTTTTTATATCATTACATGTTTCACTCAGATGAAGGGACTTCTATGAAGCATCAGTATTTCCTCCTTAATGTTTTGGCACTTCCCAGATCCTTTTGGCTTTTGACACATTGTTCAAGACTGCCTAACCAGCACTCTACTTTTATATGGTTGAGAGACAGGTGTGCAGTTCAGCCATTCCTTACAAAGTGGATTTGGGACAGGTGTGATGATTAGACAGTGATTATAACTTCTTTATCCTCTCTCTGTAGTCAGTATGAACTATCCATGAAAGCATATTCCTAGTTTTGATTATGTATATACCATAATGTATAACAAGTATATGTTTGATGCTGATAATTTTTACTTACTTTTTCACAAAAAAATTGTTTGTAAAGTTTCAATAATTATGTAAAATATTGCTGCTTTAATCAAGATACACCCTGTGTATGTAAAGTGGACTCATACATTTTATAGATGGTAAAAATCATGGTTAGGCATGTTGGGAATGAGGGCACCACACTACATGGTGCTAGATTTGGTAGCTAGGTGAGCAGAATAACAAGATAAAACAACATTATGTTGGTGCACTGTAAACATTGCATTAGGTTTGAGGAAATGAGGGACCACCACAATATTTTGCTGTAATTTTGCTGGGGCAAGCAACTTTTTTGGAAAAGAGGACAAACGGGTACAACAATTGACCTGCAGCATTCCATGGGTACAACAATGTTGCACTGAGTTTGGAGGGAGGAACAAAAAGGTCTGCTAAAATATTCTGCTGAATTGGGGTGATAAGGGGGGAGCACAAACAATGGTGTGCCAAAATGTTGTGTTGAGTTGGGGAGATGTAGGGGTGGAGGGAGTGGGTAACAATGTCCTGAGTTGAGAAGGAGGATGAACAAGGCCACAAGGTGCACCAGAGCAGTGAGCTAGGGAAGGGACACCATAATATTGTGCAGAATTTTGGAAGTAAACATGACAACATTGTGCTGGGTATCGAATTTCATTAATCTTACTAACCTATCTATTAAAGCCTTAGTATAGAAGTCTCATTAATCTCATTGTCTTATTCAGAGCTGCTTGTGAGTCGAACAAATTATGTCATTGTGTGTATAGAGTCAAATCATACTGAAGTACAAATCTCATCAACTTTTCAGGACTGTAGAAGTCCAGAAAAGAAACGAGTTTTTAAATTAACAACATCTATAATAAATCTGTGTCAATATATCGAACGACAAATCTTCGGCTGAAAAGCACGGTATTTAATACTTAAAAGTTACTGGACAAGGTCAAGCAAAATAGCATGATTTGTCATTGGTGAGCAGGTAGACAGAGGCAAATAATTAACCTGCTAGGCAATATTATTCAATTTATCTTTTAGTGAAACCTTGTAATGTTATATTTTGGCTAACCTGTAAGTCTTGCCGAACCATTCAGCCTAACTTCACCAGTGGCCTTTGTTAGGTAAGTGACACTGTGTCAGTCTATACTCTCACTTCCTGTTGCGACAAATTCCTGAATTTCTGGGATAAAAATTCCTTTAATTGGGCAGAATTTCTTTGAAATTGTGATGGAATGAGCCTTTTTTTTGTGGGTAAATAATGCCCTGCAGAGTATTAAGTAATAAAAAATTCAGTTTTTCTCGAATCTTCACATTTATTTTTTAGCATATTTTCGCAAATAATTCTATTCTTCTTTTCGAGAGTGGGGCTGTTCACTGTTGGAATTCAGGATCATTATTCGTCCCAGATCTCCACAACCGATGTTGCATTCGTTGGGCCAGGGCTTTGCACATGTCCTGCAGTCTGGCTGATGAAATTATGACGAAGGAATTTTTCAATCACTAACATGTAATGATTAGGAGAAATCTTTAACTAACGATCAGCCAAAATAAAACTGAACAAACTTAGTCATCATATTAATGATGACTAAGTAGTACAATATGACTAAATAGTACAATACATCTCATAGTACAATATTCTGAAAAATAGATCTTTCAGGAAAAATCCAGAAATTCCTTAAAAATTTATTTCCTTAAAAACTCGCTAAAAACGTCAAGATTTTCTCAGTTTAAGGAAATTTCCTTAAAAAAGTGAGAACGCGCAGGTGTCAGTGGCCACTTTACCGCAGAAGAGTGTAATGCTCATGAGGACATCATTCGCCGCATTAAACCGTGTTTGAAGGCAATGGCGGTCTTTCAGGACAGTAACCCAGGAAAAATGTTTGGCTAAAAAGCGTTATGCTGTTTATTTAAGTCATTTGCCAATTCATAGGTAAAGGTAAAGTAAAGTAGCTTTATTTACACTGGATAACCCTATCAGCTACATGAGCTGCAGGGACGGCGGAGCCGGGGGGGCTGCAGGGGCTGTAGCCCCCCACTTTTTTCCAAATGTAATGTTGAAACAACTACACTTTAAAACACTTGTTGTGCAATTTCCCAGAGAAGCATACAAAATGCTGTATTTTTATCTCAAGCCCCCCATTCGTAATTCCGCTCCGCCGTCCCTGAGCTGATCTCCCTAGAGGTCCAGTAAGGACCACCCCCCATGTGTCCAGTGTTAGTACAGGAGGAAACAGGAGTACCCGGAGAAAACCTGTGATGCTTGGTAGAGTCAAACTGGACAACACTCTTCTCACGTGTCACCAAGGTAACTTTAATCAGATAACTCAATGGGCCGGAATCGAATCCTAGTCAGTAGTCACAGTGGTGAGAGACACGCGCACTACCACTGTGCCACCAGCACTCCATTTTGAGATTTACCACCCCTAATTCTTTAGCATCTAATTTCCATATTTACTTATTGGACCGGCCGAGTTAGTTCCAGTCATTATGGAGCTGTGTCATCTTTTAGTTGCCTGTCGTCATCATAGAGATCATAGGGATTGAATTTCCGTTAACCTCAGGTAACCAATAGGGCACTGCCATGTCGGCCTATTTATGGGCGAAACTGATTAGGCGAAGGCGATGTAGTAAAAGGAGCCAGCTCTAGGATCATGTTTGGCCCCCAACAGACTATAATGGTTCAGGTAATGGCGGAGTGCATTGTAGTGAGTATTGGGCTGAGGGAGGAACTCATGGGCACCAAAATAAGAGGACTCAAGGCCATAACAATTTTATCATGACAAAACATTCTTTCGGGTTGTTCACAACCATTTGATTTTTATGACAAAACTTGGTCCCAAACTCTTTTTCAGTTTTGATCTAATATTTATAGCTCATACATTTTCCCCTTAAGCGTAACGTAGAGCAGTAGACTGCTACCTGAGGCCTTACAAAAAGCACCACCCAAGAAAACTCTACCCTAGTAGTGGAAATCAGTCGGAAAATCTTTCTCAAAATTTAAGGCAATTTTCACGCTAGTTAAAGCAAGTACTAACTTTTTAACAGTCGAGAAAATTAATTACATAGTTTATTTACTAATGCCAAATGTAACCAGTACTGGACGGAAGGAAACACGCAGATGCAGTCTAAAAGTGCCAGAACGAATTCTTATTTTCGCACCATCACCTTCAACTTTACATACCCGATTAATCATATTAACAGTAACTAAGGTCGAATTATTGGTATTCCCAGGATTTTTCAATTTTCTTTCACATACGAAACGTTGCTTTCGTGGAGTTACGGCTTAATTTACTGAAATGCAAATGAAGTATGCAAGCAGAATATGACCTTTCAAAAAAGGTCTATCCCTACTAGAAAGTGTCGCCTGGGATCACGACCGCTACAGATCCCCCTCGCTACGCTTCATAGGGACCAAATTTGCCTATACGTCACTAGCTCTTCGTAACTCAGCGTATTCATAGCCTTAATTTGCCTACGAGACAATCAAATTTTATTTTGTGATATGGCAGTGGAAATTCACCTTTTAATTTTGGGGTAAGAACCGAAGAAAACAAAGAAATTCGCCTCCGTATTTTTTGCATTGCTAGTTAACCAATGAAGCTAAAAATATGCAAGTATTCGAACAGGAAAACGGAAATTGTTTATAGACTATCCCACACTATCTAACATCAAATTGATCAGGCAATGACCTTAATTTACCATTGACTGCAATCAAACCTTTGTATTTTATTCTAATTACGCCAGATTAATTATTTTGTTCGAGAGGCAAATCACTGATTTAAATAACATATACCTTCTGAAAAAACGCCAAAAAAAATCTAAAATCACAGAAAAAAAAGTCAAAAAATCACAAAAAAAAGGTCAAAAGTCACAAAAGAAATCGAAAAAATCTTTACTATTTCTTGTAAAATTTCTAGCCAAAATCCATAATTTTTATTTCACTCTTTCGGTTGGTCTTTGTCTATGCAGATTTTACACCTCAATGTTTAGTCTAGATTCACCAGAGCCATCCAATGTTTCACGGGATGCTCCCAAATAACACCACAAAGACTAGAGATGAGAAAATAATGAATGCTATAAATGTAAGAAAATTACCGCAGGATCATGCGTGATGTTGTCAAAATCATGTAGAGAATAATACAGGTATAACACGAGTTTACTTAATGTGAAAATTAAAGTTAAAGTCAGTGTCAAATATAAGGAGTATAGAAAATAGGCTTTACCCTATTCAGACCGTGGGGGCTTTATAGGCCTTCGCCAACTTTGGGTAAATTAAAAATTGTTCAACCAATGAGCACCAAAGATTTTTAGTTTTTAAAATCACGGGAAAAAGTAAAAAGAAATATATATTAAAAATCACGAAAAGAATTAAAAGAATCTTAGAAAACTCCCAAAATTCACAAACAAACAAGTAAAAAAAATCCTTAAAAAATGAAAAAGTCAAAAAAAAAAAAAAAAAAAAAACGCACAATTTTTTGATCTCGTACACTTTTTCGGAGATGATTTGCCCTTCGATTTTGTCCAGCTTAGAGAGGACCTCTAGCAGTGAAGGGGTTAATAAACAACCACAAAACCTTCATAAAAAAGCAAACAAAAAGGTAAAAAAAACCCTTTATTTTATGTGCAGTGTCTGATCGTCGCCGGTTCCTGGCGCTTCATACTTAATGTAGTGCATTGCAAGATATGAAATGCGTTAGTTTTGCAAGAAGTGAACATACTACCGACTTCTTATAATGATAAAAAATTGGAAATATGTTGTTTAAAATTTACATGATTTATTGACTAACATTAGTAAATTATTGATGCTTCTAAAATGATGAATGTACAAGTTTTACCCTCTGGTAAAGTTTTAAGCAAAATTGTTCATTTGACATGTTTTTCCATATTTTCATCTGCCAGCGAGACCGTTCTTGCTGCCCCTGTAAACAGAGAATCATGGCAGTATATTTTAATCGGTTTTCATTATTATAATATAGAAATCAAGATGGCAACCACCAGTGTTCTGGTATGCGCTTTGTTATTTTAATCTGTCAATAATATATTAGCGATTTAAGGTCACCCCATTGTTTGATGATCTTACTGATTGGTTAATTTGAGTTTGTTTGTTAGCAAACAATACGCGCCTCGAGGCCTGGGACACGTTTTAGTCTTTCTGACTTTACCAACTATTTCAAACTCAAAATCAGTAATGAAAGTTACTTCAAACTTCTGATGCTATTATACTCGTCAGGAAATCCGCTTCAGTAACGGTCAAGAAATTCCAAAGATTCGATACTGAAACAGCTGTTACTGCTTATCGTGTGATTTCCTTGGAAGGTGAGCGAATAATATTGAATTGACCTGACATTTTATGAGATGCCCTTCGATCAGCCATGAATTGTTCAGAAGATTGTCCACTTTTGTGATAGTGCAAGAAAAATGTTCTTATTGGGGAATATTTATTGATCTGTACTCGTTTCAGAATACAGTTCCAAGCGATATGTCCTCGTATTTGACTGTAATTACCAATACCGGCCAAAAAATCTGTTATTAATTAATTCACACGACCTGGCGAGACGTGCGACGATTGTCGTCCTATGTAAACTAGTCGCCTACACTTTTCAAGTATCGTGTCAACTACTTAGCGTCCCACTACTTTTTAGCACGAACAGTTTTAAAACCAAGACTAGTGAACAAAATACATTTAGATGTCTTTTATTTCCTATGTTGAATGATGCTATAAAGTTCATGCATTCGCCAAGAAATGTTCGCTTTGACATTGGCTATGCGACAAACACGTTTCGTTGCAACCGCAATATAATGAAAACAAGTTTGTTTTTCAGGTTGAACTTTCATCCATTTGTTTTATTGTAAAGATGGAAAGGACCATGTTTTTTCTTTCTCGGACGATGTAAATCACTAAGGTCTTTAATAAAAAGAATTATTCGACTTTTTAAGTAATCTGTTTACAGGAAGTGAATTGCCTCATTCGATGTGAGTTGTTGACGAGACCATTGGAGCGAGACCAGGATAACCTCAATAGTAAGCTTTTCTTATGAGCTAACCACGTGTTTTTAAATCTTTGTGGATTTTCGCGACTTTAGTATCGAGCAAGTGGGGATTTCAACGTCCAAGACTGAAACTGGATGTCAAGTCGTCGATGTTGCGACTTTGTGTCGCTGGTAGCGGAGGAGTCGGAAAAAGTTCGCTGACTATTCGATATTTGAGGGACGAGTTCACGGAGGTAAGGTAATCTACGCTTTAAGTTTGTATGTGGTATCACAAGCTTTCAGGTATTTTTATCTAAATATTTGTTTTATAGCGAGAAATGTGTGACTTTTATATATCATTTTGTTTTTTAGTATTACGACCCCACGCTAGGTAAGTTCTTATCTCTTGTTCTTGGTACTTGAGCAATCTTGACCGGACCCGTAGTGGTCTGATGTGCTGCGAGACAAAAACCAGTAGTCGTAACTAAAGGTTCTATTCCTAATCCAAAGGCGTTGTTTATCACAAAGTGCCGCGTTTTGTGAGAGAGAGATACCCGAGAACAGGTTTTTAGCCCGATCGTGGTCGGCTGCCCACGGACGCATATCGAACTCTTGGCAAAACAATTTGTTCTCGATCAACCCTAATCCGACTTACGTTATCGGACAGATTAAAATACGATGCAAATCGGCTTCTAGTCGAGCAACAATATTTAAGAACTCAAAAATTAAATTAGCACAAAGATATGAACTCAAGAGAACGAGCATAATAAAATAACTGTGCCAACATTTGATGGCCTACATGCAACGCATGTGTAGGGCGTGCAGGCAAGTACTTGGCTGTATTTATTCTGTTGACTGTATGTAAGTGAAAAAAAAGGGACAGTGGTGATGACAAGTGAGTTATGGTAGCTAAAATGCAGTGTCAAAAAACAAAAGTTGGTTGCATGCAGTCCAGTCATTTTAATAATAGAAAGAATTTGTAGTATGTCATGGTTCATTCAATAAAAACAAAATATAGTTATCATATGCTTCTACAGATTTGGTTACTTTGAAAATGTTCATACACAAGAAAAGACGAATAAATCCCACTTTAATGTTTGACTTCTGTCATATTATTGATGCAATATCACACCACTTCAAAGAACTTAATTAAGTCAGGCTGCTTATCTTTATATTACCTTCATGTTTTCTGTTTGGAAAATTAATTGCCACAATTGACATTGAGCACAATGTGATTGTTTGTAGCAAACTCTCTTGTTATTCTGAATTAGTGATTTACTTAATTGTTATTTTGAACAAGTTACATTAATTTACACTGCCCATCTTTGCGTTATGCCAATATTTGTGAGCTCTTGACACTTAAGTCAAGTATCTTAAACAATGAGGAAATATGCAAATTTGATGTGTCATGAATTACAACCTTTCATTGAACTCTAACAATGCTTAACTTCAACTTTGCTGGTATATAAATTGTCACAGTAATTTATATCCCAATCTATATGTTGATGATGTTATAGTTGATATCTTTCTTTTAAAATCTTTTTATAAGTTCTTTTTTTAAATTCCTTTTTTTAAAAATATCTTTAAAACAGTGGTTTCCAACCTTCTTTGACTCACAGATTTCCTTTTATTATGGCAGGACTTTGCAATCCCTGACCCAACTTTATAATATAGATAGCATGTTATAACAGGCACTGGAAAATGGCATTTATATGTAACTAACATGCATCAGGGCAGAGGATTGCAGGCAATCAATTATGGGTTCATAGACCCTCCTGCATCTGCAGTACATAATTTAACAATTTGTATCATTCATTTCTCTCTAGTTTATAAATATTCAGTTAAAAAAGGGTGACTCTTTAACCTTGTCCAAGCAGAATGTGTCCCCCTAATAAGTAAAATTGTCTATTATTAGCCAGAGTACAATAATAGAACACTGGTCCTGCCAGGAAAGAGTTCATTGAGATATATGAAAATATGGACAAAGCATGGTCAAGAAAAACATAATAAAACACATTCTCTGACCAAATACTTTTTTATTATGAGCTTTTGGCCACCTGATCAGTGGCCTTCAACTGGTAGGAAAAAAATAATGTGTTGGTGACAAATACAGAAATATATATGCATGATGACGTATTGCTAGGTCTTAATGTGGGGAGGACATATGGATAAAGCATGCAAAAAGGCAAGAATAAATTAATGATCATTTATGTAGGATTTAACTTGCTCTTGTCTTTTTGCATGCTTTATCCATATATCACCCCCACATTGAGACCTAGCTCATCTGGCTAAGCTGAAGTAAAATAATCAAATACTGATAATGCTGGGAAAGAGTAAAGAACATCAGTGTGATATCAGTCTACATTTTCTAATGGTAGAGTCTGTTATGTAGCTACAAAGAAACAGAAAATGGTGCATTTTTGTTGAGGATTTTTTTATGCTTAAACTTTTTATTTCCCTTTTCCAAAGGGTGAATTGTAATGTGAATTAAATTTGCATCAGAATATAATCTCAATTCCATAAGCATGTATTCATGTGTCTGGAAATGGAAAAAAGTTAACTTACAAAATTTAATTTGACCTTAGTGCAGTATAATCAGATGTTTAGTTAATATAGATATTGAAGGTGGAGGCTATTTCAAATTTAATTCCTGTTTATGCTATCTTTGGTACCACAATTAAACAGAGCTCCTGTAAAGAATGTATAAGTTAAGGTTTTTTTGTTGCAAGACATAATCTCAGGTAATTTTCCTCAGCACAGTCTCAACATATAAACATTCACACAAAAATTGCTACAACTACATTATTTTAATGCCATCCAAGTGAACACAGCACAGTCTAGGTGGTGTCAAGCAATTCACCACACGCACCCTTGTAAATGTTCAAAACTTATATAGTAGTAATACTACCAATATTAATTGCTTTTAACAGACATGACGTTTTTTATAAACATTTACTTTTATCACAGTGGTTCCCTTTTGTTATTTTTTTGAACTGTTCAAAAGTGATGTAAATGTGGTAGCTTGGTAGTTATATGTTGTTTATACGCATGCTCTCAAGCTATTCTACTCAGTAAAACTTTCTGAGTAGAATAGTGTGAGAGCATGCGTGTAAAGAACATTATGTGCAAAAGTGACTGATCAGAGAACATGTGAACAAAACTTCAGCGTGGGGCACCTTCCTCATGACATCTTGAATCCGCACCTGGTTGAGTGTTGTAAATACTTAAGCTTGATTTCAAGGACGTTTGCACATTTAGGCATATCTTATCAGATGTATGTGACTTACTAACAAGGATAGAAATTTTTTTCATGATAATATGACACTGCCGAAGTCAATTGGAAAATGTTGACTCAAGCTGGATTTGAGCTCGCACTTTCGGGATACCGGCCCGCCGCTGTACCTGTTGAGCTATCGAGTCCAATCTCCGTGGATCGGCCCAGTTAACTGGAACCGTCAAATGTACCGTTAATTGAGGCAGTTTGTCTTCAGGAATACAATTAAAAGATTACGCGCAGTATACGATACCAAAGAACTTATATTCGAGCAATCTCGTTTCGAAAGCCGTCGCTGGACCCTGTCAACAATGGGTGTGGGACAATCTATCATTAGAAGTATTTTAACTGGTGTAAAATAAGAAAATTAATTCCAAGTTTTCCCGCCTATCAGTACCTGATGTTAATTTACAAAAGAAGCGCAGCGAACATCGTTAGTTCATTCAGCAAGATACACTCCAAAATCGATATCGTCGGAGCAAGCTATATTTTTGTCTTGCTAATGGTGAACGCGTTCATTTTTTTCTGTTTCCAGTGATGGATTTTCCCTGAGCTTCCGTAAGCACAGTGCGGCGAAGTCTCTGGGAACGAGGTTGATACATTGAACTCTGTGATAAGTGTAAAGTCGGCTGCTGTCAATGGTTGGACCAAGAAGTGAAGCCTAAGTTGGTTGAGATGGAATTGAGAAGGGTCTTTTTGAGTATCTGTTTCAGGACCCATATGGGGTCGTCAAGATCAAACTGACAGCCGAATAACCACGTTGGAGACTGAATCTGACATCCAAAAAGTCTCCATGACCACCATTTTTTGGTTTCACTTTTCGATTGGCGGTCAGCTTTTCACTTATGGACACAGAGATGTCATATTCCGGAATGTTCTTGACAGCGGTGGTCTGGGCTTTAAAGTGGTGATACTCATTTCATCTTGACGGTTAAATAGGTGCTCATGGCTTTATCAAAGCTCCAACAGAACTGTATCGTCTCTCTAGACCTGATTACACTATACTCTCATCTCAACTGGCGAATGTTAACAGCCTCACTGGAGAGTAAAAATACATGCACTTATACAGTTCATGACCATGGAGTGACAGGTTCACGTGTTCTTGCTTGGTTTTATTCCGTTTAAAATACTGATAGATGGCTTTGAAATACGAGGTTATGCGCACGTGTCCATCTCGCACTTACGACCATGGTTCGAATTCTGCATCATTTCTGATGTCGTAGTTCTCAAGTCGTTCTTGAAAATTCTGATCTTTTCAAAACGTATGTAGAAGCTAGACTACGTAGTCTATCCTAGTTCTTAGGATTTGCAGGCACATAAGACCTAATTAACTTTTACTAGATATAGATTGAATGTAAATATCCGGTATTCCTTAGATTTAAAATATGTTCTGTTTCAACGAAGTCAGAATAAACTTGACGTTCCGCAAGTCATATTCTCGTCAAGGACCCTGCAGCACTAACCGCCAGACTAAGAGCAGATACTTTTGCTGGTGTAGCTTCCCAGGCAAAATCCGTATGCAGTATCAAAAATGTAGGTCTGTCCAGGCCTTGGGAAATAGACCAATTTATTCAATGCGTTATGACGTTGTTACGTCGTGTGATGCGCGACTGTGATTTCATTTTTTAGAAACTTATACAGATTTTTTGTGTTGAAGGATTTCCAGCATAAGCTGATGCACATTTAATTCAGTTTAAAATTTCATAACGTGTAGCCCTCCACGTGAAAAGCAATGTTCTTTACAGCAACTTTTATTTAATCATTTAAGCAACTAATATTTAATCATATGTTGAAGCGTTGAAATCAAGATTATTGTTCGTTCAATAATTGCTTTGACTAAGTTATAAGAAAACAAAGACCTAACGCGCAGTGGAGACACTAAACTGGTCTAAAAGGCCAGTTTCCACCAGCGATTTTGATGCAATTTTTATCATACACCAGACGGCGACTTGATATCGCTCGTGTAAACTACCGTGATTTGTTAGCAATGTCACGGGGAATCCGCAACATTTTTTCCTATTATACTCGACTTCACCGGTAATTTTGTTCAAACTTCAACTGAAGTTTGTTTTAGCCAACACCTCACGGGTTGTCTCGGTGTCCTTAACAAAGAAAAATAACACAGAGGAATCAAAAAGGGAGACAATTAATAAATTACGAGCAGTTCATCGCTTGGTTCTGGAAATCACTGATAAAATTGCTGAGACAATGATGACCGTTACCCAAGTCGCAAGGAAATCAACTGCACAAACGACGAACGTTTTCATCTCGCAGTCAAGAGGGTGATAACAATTGCAGCAAAATCGCTGTTCAAATTGCAGTAAAAATTGTAATAGTGAACTGGGCTTAAGAGTGGTAGACACATCCACGTTTGGCACGCTTCTTTAAGTTATCTACTGCTTATATAATACCATTAACTTGGTAATAATCACTTGCCATTAGTCAACCTGTCAATTCATCAGTTATTGATGGCTAATACTACGTAGTTGCAAAATTTCTTATTTTCTTGGCAAGTGGAGTGTAATTGCCTAAAAGAAGCTTTTACCCTACCCTCCCTACCGGGTAAAAGCTTCCTCCCTTATACAAATGTTGGGAAAGCTCATTTAATTCAACAGTTGTGTGATTTGCGTTGGAGAAGCCCTCCATCAGTCCCCTTAACGAAAAATCATACAACGTCGGAAAGATTAGTACCCTTGTTTCATGTATTTCTACTCTCTGAAAAAGCGGCACAGAATAGAAAATGGTAGAGTGATCACTTATCAGACCGTGGCGTGTGGTTGTGGACTTTAATTTCTTTTTTTTGTAAAACTATTATTGACTGTTATTTTCCTGTTACTGATGATGTTCCTGTTATTTCTTCTTGCTAACAATCGTCTCCTTTATTTTCACTTTGTTTAATTCTTGGTGGCTTACGCGGGTGTAGTAATGATATTCATTCTAAAATCATCTGTCGCAATTGCTTTTGAGTGAAATAGTAGTTGCATGTGATTGGATTGTTTCACGTTATGTGCAAAATTTATTACGGACTCAACTATTTGATGATCGTTCTTTACTTACATTAGTTTACAATAACTTACCAGGCGTTTGCCATTAAGTAACATTTTCTTTTGTTTCTTCATGTATGTACCATTGAACAGAGGAAACCTATCAAAAGGAGGTGAGTGCTTGCTTTATCCAATTCGTCGTTTTATCATATTTCCCCCGCAGGCCACGTTTATTCTGAACTTGGAATGCCGGTTTGTCTCGCTTTCCCTCCCGAAGCAATTACGCCAGAAATTCTTCCAAAAAGAACAATAGTTCATGAGGCACAAGATACATTCGAACATATTATGGCATGTTGCACAACCACGCGTAATGCCATGTAATTTCGTTGCGTTTTGACGTAATATGCAAAAGGAAGCATGAAGACTTTGGATGCAGCTATTGTTTGATTGTTGATTCTATTATTATTGTTTGATTCTAGCTGCATTGTTAATGGGTGGTTTAAGTCACACAGATATGTCGTACGACACAAAGTTTAGTTTCTCTGCTTCCAAGTAAAATATACAATATGTACCAACCTGTACTGTAGGGACTTAATGGTACAAGTCTCATACAAGTCGCGGATGCTGATATGTTACATATCCAACAAATGTATCTAAATACATGTTAAGAGACTGCTTTGGAAAATCAAGACGTGTTCTGACTGTTGGTTCTGGGCTATCCTGAAAAGGCATCGTTCAGGTAGCTCTGCCAAAGTGACCATCTAACATTAGGTGAAGCGTTGCACTATTGTCAAATAAGTTGAAATAACTATTAATAGGTTCATTTTATACGAAGTGTGTGTGTGAGCCAAATATGCTTTTCTTGAATTTTGAGATTATTTTATTCTGTATACTCAAGATTGAATATGCTGGACGTTTATACGATATTGAAATAGTTGACACCGCTGGTCAAGAGGAATTCTCATCGTTTCGTGACTCGTCTCTTGCTTCTGGAGATGCGTTTCTAATATTGTTTGCAATTAACTCCCAAGCAAGCTGGAACGAAATGAAAGATTTGCGAAGCAAAATAATTGAAGATAAAGAAGTGCCATGTATCCCAATGGTAGTCATCGGCAACAAACGGGTGAGTTCAGATTTCCTTCATTTGAATGAATTAATGTTTGAAAGAAAAAATAGATAGATAAATAAATAAGTAAGTAAGTAAATAAATAAGAGTTCAGTGTGTCGCACAATAATTGGCAAATTTCGCCGGGCAGGTTTGTTGACTCGGTAGGTTCGACCCTCTAGGGACTGTATGTTTATTTCTTTTTCACTTAATGTATCCTTGCTAGGGCGTCACTCCACTCTTTTCCTGGACTTTTTCCTCACTTTACATGCATTTGACAACCATTTCTATTTCTTTTTCCTTTAATATGCGATTGCAAAGGTGTCACTCGCTTCAAGTTACTATTTTTTTTTCACTTCATCCGGTTGCTTCTTGACGTATATGATCGGTATCTCTTCCTTGATCTCGTTTTCTTGGTTAATTCAGGTATTTTGTGAGTCGACTCGAATCCGGCCCAAAGGACCACGTATCGCACAATTCTCGATGAATTGTGCCACGCGGGTTTGCCGATTTGATAGATTTGCCACTCTAGGGATAGTATGTTTCTATTTCTTTCCCCCTTGATGTGTCATTGCTAGGGTGTTACTCTACTCTTGTCCTGGACTTCTCACTTTAAATGCATTTCACAAACTTCTCTAATGGTGTCTAAAGTTGGTTCGATATCCTTTTAGGATTTTACCGACATAACACATGTAGATGTAGATGAAAAGCCAGGTGCCAAACCCAGAACTCTAGCGTCAAGATCCAGATTGGCAACTCTTAGTGTTCTTTGTAAATAACTATACCTTTTTATTTTAACTACTGTAGAGCTCCAATAGTTGCTTTTACGCTAACATTCATTGATACTAATTTCTTCGCCTTATCGTTGTTTTGTGGTATCTCAACAACTAACATGCTAACCATGTGTCTTACTTTCCTGACAACCACTTTTGACCTGACCGCCAAAGTTTACTGCTGGTCAATTTTGACCGTAGTAATCCTCTCGATCCCATATCTACAAGGTGTTCTTTTAATGGTCAATGATCCCAATCCGTTTTCTGTATTATCTTCAAAATCTCATTGATCCTATGGCGTACAAATTGTTTCCCATTAGCCGTGGTGCCTAATCCACCGAAGTGCATTCTTACTTTCTAACCAACACTTAGTTCTTGAAAACGTCAACTTTTGGTTGAAGATGATTTTTCACCGAATCCGTTAATCATGCTGACGTTACTGCCGACAGAAGCCGTAGGATCGGAATGTTGAGGGACGTAAGCGGTGCAATCCTGGTTTTAGCGGGAAAGCAATATAGTACTGTGAGTCCGTTGCTCCGTTTCTCAAACAAAGTACATCACAGCGCAGTCTTTCTTTCATGCAACTCCAAATTCGTGCAGTGGACAACTGAGTACCTATTCATCACTTTAACCGTAAAAACACCTTCGCTCAACAATTTACTTCGTTTGTTTCATATCACTTACCCATTGTATTAGCCAGCTTGGATACTCCTTCTCCAATTCATCATCCTAATCGACAGTTGTTGAGTAGTACACAACTCTTAAAATAACATTTTTATGGGGACGACTGCAGACCCGGTTGTGCTTATTAGATGAAGTACTCGGGGAAGTAAGGTATTTCATTTTGTGCGGAATTAACTAGCTACCTTCTGTCCAAGCTGCAATAAATTAAAATTGATCGTATCTCCCTCAACATCCCATTTCAGACTCGAGACATTTGCGCAACTACAGCTGCTTTCTTCCTGTGATGCATATAATCGATTTAGCAAATGTCTAAACCTATTTCAGTCTCAGCACTTCAGCTGTGGTATTCAGAGTTTTCAGTAAGTTATACAGTAGATGGCAAGGTCATTAACTGAACGGTTAAGCAATTTCATGAGCAAGACACGACCGCCTAGGGTGATCCTCCTGAAATGTTTGAAATTAAAGGCTTGAAAATACAGTTTTAAACAAGGTTAAAATGCCATAATTTATAAAATTATGAAACTATTTTTCTAATTTTTATCTGGAATGAGCACCATCTACTTAAGGGACCAAAAATTAAGAGGGAGGGAAGAAGATCTCCGATTAATATAACCTTGTTTTCTATAAACCTTCACAAAATATTGCATAATAGGGCTGTCAAGGAAGGACTCGTGTGCTAAAGATCATTTAAGAGACTTCTCTTTTTCCTTCCCCACTTTCGAAGAAGCGTCATAAACGATCCTTGAAGGAGTTTAGTTGTTTTCGCGTCCTTATGAATGGTCGCCTGGTGGGGACAATAGTGAACATTGTTTGTCATTTCTCATTCCCATACTACGTCTACCTCTGATTTTAGCTGGTCCTTAATTATCGCATTTTCTTCCCTCCATAAATCTGTTTCCTTAGTTAAGCCTCGCTATTTGCCCTGTCATTTTTACTAAAGAATTTACGTACTTTGTACGCAACACCTTGTGACCTTTTTCCTAGGTAGTACCACTACCTTGCCTCATTGCAAGGAGTCTTGTCAACCAATGTCCCATGTGCGCTAATTTTCCTCCCTGACACCACAAGTCTCTACATGCCAAATACGCATGTTTCTGGAAAACTAAGTATCCTTGGTCATCCGACATGATCGACATTTTAGTACACAGTGACAGCTTGTACTTGTTTTCTCCTCAGTCCACTCATCCCTGATGTGACTTGAATATCGTTACCTGATCTAAGGACTGTAGTGTGTTGCTCTTCAAATGAGGGGTCTTGCTCAATAACTAATATCAAATCACCCGTTAACTACCACTTTGCAAATCGTCTTTTTATCTATTGTAATCTTTGATGAGAACACGCTTAAAAGTGCTTAACTATGTTGAACATCCATTGTGGCGTGCGTTCAATATTGAGCATCATATCACTTGCAATTTGAATTCAATAGTTCTAACAGTATAACAGTTTGTTGTACGATTTAATGTTTTTAACAATTATATTATATCCTTGAAATTATTCACCTAGTTTAGAATTTTACCCATTGTACGATTATAAAATTACTTGAAACAATTGCATCACACTGTGAGGTGATGGTTGTAATGTGAGGAGGTAATCGAACTCATCATCTGGTGATAATCAAATTTGAAGTAGCGTACTTATAGCAACGTTTAATTTAGACTCTACTAGTAAGTTTCTGCCAATAAAATTCTCACAAATACGTTCCGACATGGACCGAGATTTCTACGATATTCCGTTCTTAAAATAATTTGTGTTGACTGGGGCCGATTGCTCAAAGCACGATTAGTGTTAATCTAGGATTACCAGTTAATCTGTTATTTTGGTTTAATTTATTTTGGTTGAACAATCTAGTTCAGATTTCACAACTTAAAACCTTTCTGTATACACCCGAAATCTGTTACAGAAAATTCCAACTTTTCCCTGCAGCAGGATCGAAAGGTTTTCCACAAAATTTTCGCTAATCCTGGATTCAGCTAATCGCCTTTTGAACAGTCGGGTGATTCAGCCATGGTGATTTTAGTGGCGACGTTATCGCCATTTTGTTAATCTATCCATTGCTTGCGCTATTTGTACGATTCTGTCAAGCAAATTTGTAATGATTCTTTGTTCAACGTTGGACAACAAAGACAGTTTTGACTATGACTGGGCTCAACTCTGAATTACTGTCCAACATCCCTACAGCGGATTCTCTAGTAAATTTTGACAATGTTTCAACCACTGCTACAAATAACTGGTGGCGAATGGTCAACCGGGGATAATTAAAACTAGCCGCGAAATTCTGGCTTTCATTGATAGTGGGTCAAATATTGGCTCATTTTACAATAAAAGGTTATATTTTAACCAGTAAACCGTGTGCGTTTCGTTTAAAATAACTTAGTTTTGGAAGATGATGTCAACAAATTTTGTCTTCTACTCAATTCTGTGTGTTAGGCGCCATCGACATGTCACGATGGTCACATACGATTGTTCTTTCTGATGTATATGATATATTCACAAGAGTCTATAGAATGTATTGCAAACGAATAGAAGGGAGGAATTGTGCTTTTAAGAGTTAATATCATACGTCAGGGCGAAGAATCGTGTACCACAATCGTATCCTATAGATGGGCCCCAGTTTGAGCTGTCTAACCTGCCATCTTCCTACCTTCCCCTAATTTGGGTAGGATAGGGGAGAGGTCCTCTGGGTTAGACTAGGATTGAAAATGTAAAGGAGTTTGTGACATTCCGCGAAGCATTCGTGTATTAATAGTTTTATTCTCCCCGTTTTTAGGATTTGGAAGATGAAAGGGAGGTCGAATATGACGAAATTCTAGAATATTGTAACTCAATATCCATTCCTTATATCGAAACATCAGCCAAGGTAGGATACGAGTGCAAAGGCTCGTAAGTTTTTTACAAGCTGAGAGCATTATGACATGGTCAACAGAAACACGAGGGAACATGATTAACTTTAAAACGGCTTACAAAGAAAGGTAACGAAGCTAAGACTTACGTTTGGACTTGCGCTCTCCGTGTAGAAAATTGCTTTAAGGCTATTAAGGTTCAAACTGCGTGATCGACAGACTGAACCCTGACGTTTGTACTGGGCGGTTACCTCATCATTTCAAATGATTCTATTGTGCACAGTAACCATAAAAGTTAACAAAACGACAGAAGAGACATATAGAAGAATAATGACAAAAACTACATGGATGTTCATCACGCTGAAGTCCGCAGGAAAGATCCCTTTCTCCGTATGGGGATCGAACCCGTGACCTGATGACCGTTGAAAGGCTTTGAACATTCAGCTACCGAGACTCAGATAGAGAGCAAAGACGTGTGCTGATTCGGTTGATTGACATACCAGCTAAGTAATCACCTCCATAAGTCTAATTGTGGGTCAACGTTATGAATGTTAATCATAATTAAGGCATGAGCGAACTCGGAGCTGTGACAGACGATAAGCAAAAGATCTTATTGCTAAAATCCTAAAACAATGTTTATGACCACGTAACGGGAGTGAAACCAGTAACCTTTTGGCCAACGGTGAGACGCTGTTACCGTTGAGTATCACAAACAAGAGCTATTTGTGAACTTGTGATATTTTCTATCGTTACGATGATATCAATAGCTTTAGCACTTCACAATATTCTTACGACAGTCGAAATTAAGACGTCTTCGGTCTCTTTCAATGAATTTTCTGAAAATTGCCGAGGTCAGACAATTCGTGAAGAATTGAGGATTTCAAATTGACGCACGTTCGCGTAGCGCCTGTAATTGATCCATACTCCTTACATACATAATGTCAGTGTTCAAGATTGGAAAAAAATTGATCCAAACTACAGACACATTGGGAATGCCATTTGGACAGCACGTATGTCGTACATTTTTAACTCTCATTTTCTGGACCTCTGTTCAAACTGGCGAACTGGGCTTGGCCTGACTGTGACCCGGGCCGTGATTTTTGGTAGGGCTTCTTCAGGCCTAGCCCACAAAAATCAAGCTGGCGAAAGTAGTTGACTTAAGCCTGACCTTGGCATTGGCCCCAGTCTTGCTGGTGTGTAAACGGATTTGCTTTTCCCGCGTACTGCGACTTGACTGTCCGACAGCCATACTTAATGGACATCAAGGACAAATCCTTTGATAAATCCTGGCAAAAATACAAGGATACGCAGCGATCAAAGCTTGTCTAGATTTTAGGATTTATCTAACTGCATGCAATTTTAAGCTAAAGTGAGCAAGTTCCGTTGGGCCTTCGAGTGTAGTATGAACGGATTCACTTTTATCATGACTTGGCCTTGGATATGCCCTGCATGCAAGGCCTAAGCCGATAGTGTGAAAGCCGCTTACTTGATGGTTGGTTAATGTTTAGAGTATCTCACCGGTCATGAAATGGTTGCGAGTTCTATCCGTCTGGAGCTTAGAAACACGATCTCTGACGATATACTAAAGGGGACAGATACTATGCAGAAGAATTTGTAAAATCGTCCATGCATTCATAACATTGAAGCATCGTTGTAGTTTCCAAAACTTGTTAGCAAAAGGACAGTTATAAATTTCAAAACCACGAGAATACTTTTTAAAGACATGTTTCGGCAAGACTTATGCCATCTTCAGTTTACAGGATGAGGTTTGTAAGGCTTTAAATAGATTAACTGATTACAATGACGATACGTTAAGATGATTAATTACAGTGACAGATGTTATGTTATCAGACGATAATTACGAACAGAGGAAGGTGTTGATATGCTGAATTTGTGTTTAATTCTGGTTTTCTATTTTGGATGTGAATTGCTTCTTTCAAAGACGTCTTTAAACACCTCAATAACTCTACCAATTGTAAAACCACTACACACCAAACTGCTTTAAAATTTTAGACTCGGCCAAAACCACTTACACACTCAAATTGAAAGAAGCAATTCACATCCAAAATAGAAAACCAGAATTAAACACACAAATTCAGCATATCAACACCTTCCTCTGTTCGTAATTATCGTCTGATAACATAACATCTGTCACTGTAATTAATCATCTTAACGTATCGTCATTGTAATCAGTTAATCTATTTAAAGCCTTACAAACCTCATCCTGTAAACTGAAGATGGCATACGTCTTGCCGAAACATGTCTTTAAGAAGTATTCTCGTGTTTTTGAAATTTATAACTGTCGTTGTAGTTGCGAAGAAGTGGCGTTTCACAGTAGCATCCATCTAAGATTACAGTTTAATTTTTTATGCTTTTTTGTAGACTGGTTTAAATGTCCAAGAAGCTTTCCAGTTAATATTTGGTCAAATACACAGACTACAAGCACATATGCTTGCAAAAACTGCTTCAAAAAAGTCTAATAAAGGGAAAGGGAAAGATTGTACTATAGTTTAACAATACGTTCGTTTTTTGCGAACGCAAATCTACCTCAACAAATCTAGTTCTTTCGTACGTTTAGACATTATCAAGTTTTAATTATTTTATTACTGCTTCACTTTTCGGGGCTTCTTTAAATCATTTACTTGAAAATGTCAATTTTTCCCTGACATGATAGTTTTATCTTAATTTAAAGAGCTCTTTTAACGTTTATTGTTGGTGGAAAGAAACAAATTTTTGCTAAAACCGTCGATTCTAATAACTTGGGACATATTTTTTTTAATCTTCTTCCGCAAATTTTGTTTTTAATATATTATATTCTTTTAAAACTGTGAAATTTGCGTCTGAAAACACACGGTTTTACTTCTAAAGAAAGTTAAAGAAAATAAATTGAAAGATGAGACTGTGGTGTGTTCATTCACTTTTTTGTATGTACTCACTCCCTCGCGAAATTGACAATAGCAACCACTGCTGTTCGGGAACACAGCAGCTTCTATGGAAAAAAGACGAAAAAGATCGTATTCACTTTTCTTATTACCTCGCTCAGATGGGTAATTGACTCGCACGGATGAGCTCTAAATCCATTCGAGATCTGCTCGAGATTTATTCAAGGAGAAACATGGCGGCTTTGTAAAGGAGTAAAGTTCTCGACGTAAAGTTAGGGAAAATGTGCAACAAAATTGGTGCAAACCACTGCCTTAGGTCGCAAATTTGGCGTTCGTTTGGTTTTTAACGAATTATCCTTACAAGTGAATGAATAGCTATATAAAAATAGCTAAGTGCTATATAGTTCAAAAATCTCGCAGTACGTGCTTTATCAGATCTAAAACACGAGGCTATCGCCTCGTGTTTTATATCCGATAAAGCACTCCTGCTCGGTTTTTAAACATTACTTAAAAATTCCAGTCGAACGCCATTTGGGAGGCCAACTTTTTGCTGCCGAGAAAGAATAGTAATTTCAGGTACGTCTTTCGCCTTAGAAATGTTAGTAATAATGTTCAGTAAATTGTAAGTAATATAAAGCGAAAGAGCATCATAAACAACTGGTTTTGGCGCTGGCTATACTCAACAGCCTACACGCAAAGCATGCTTTTCAGACAGTCGAAATTTGGCAGCAATTAACATCAGTTCAATATCGTGCTGAAAATATGTGACACTGACATTCTCACTTCGAGACTTCAAATATGTGAATTGCCTAGATAAGTCGAAGTTATGACAGGAGATGCGACGAGTTAAGAAGCCGAAAGCGCTTTTAAGCACGCAAATCAAGGCTGGCCAGATCGTGACATTGCCTACTTACTACAACGGGAGAGGGTTGAATTCCTGGACTCTCTTTAATCACACCACTGTGGCTTAGCACGATTATCCCTTGGGGATCACACCGCGAGATACCCCAACGTTTGGTTAGAAACAGAATTCCGGGTAGAAAATGGTTCCTACAACATGTCAGTCCACATTTAAATACCATATCGTACGCCTCCATCGTCAACACAAGAGAAAACGCTGATTGTTGACACATTTATATATTTTAAAGATCTGTTAGGAGCACAATTTAAATACATTTAAATTATATAATTAAAAGCATGTTCTTCAGGGTCATTCCCTCCATTTCTCTGAGTTTACCACTGTGTTTAGCGTGACGAATTGAAATTCTCGGAAAATCCAGACCGATTCAGGAAGGAAACATCAAACGTTGGTAGAGAATCACAGGAAAAATTTCCGTCGACTTGTATCCATTTGTTTGCGCTAAGAAGAAAGTAGAGCAGTTTAACCAGTCAAATACCGGGATTTTAGAGATAACGTCTGCCTTAAAAATGGGACTACGTTTGCAGAGCAAACACTACGTCTTGGCCGTCGCTGTTTGCACTATCGACACTCCGGTCAGAAATCGGTTGAAGACTTCACGTGAATTTATAAACGGAAGACGGGAAGAGAAACCAGGATGACAGAGTTGTTGCGCGCAAACAAATTTCTGTTAATCGCTTCTCTTCGAAATTTGAACTCACTAAAGATAAGAATTTGAGAGCTGAAGAGTAAGCGAGAGTTGCAACATCATCAACTTTCACCCTCGTTTCACTTTTATTTAAAGTAGAATTTTGAGCAAATTCAAACTCAAAAAAATTCGAAATTGGTAACAATATTACACTTTTCCACTGCTGGATGCACTAATAAAATCGCGTCTGGCTTACGTCGCCTACCTTATGGATCCATTCATATTCTCCGAATTTTGTATCAAATGTGCCCCGTTGTAAAGATCGTAGTTTCAATGTAAATCGTGGGCCTAGTTCTTGAAGACCAGCTTTTTTGGAATTCTTGAAAATGTACCTGATATAGCAAAGTTGAAAATATAAAAACAAGTTAAAAATGTGAATGAAAATAAACCGTCTAAAACAACTAAAAATGAAGCCCATTTGAACGGAAACTAGAGCTAATACAACTTAAAAATATCTGCTCCGTTCCATGAACTACAACAATATTGATCGAATGAATGCGATTCGACGGCTTGTAAACATTTAAATGCGCAAATTACACAAACCTGTACTGAATTTTACCTCCGTCTTGGCAGTTGTTTATGCAAGCCGAAATAAAGTAATAGTCACCACGTACAGTATGTTTTATATACGATAAAAGAAGGATCCCTGATCGGATCTCTTCGTAGAGTCATAACTTTCGAGGTCGAATCCCGAAGGTTGATATATCGCTTGAACGCCGAAGGCAAGTATATAACTGATTAACATCATCGTTGGTCAAGTTTCGAAAGTACTTAACTTGCCCGACAAACGTATAGAAATGGCGAAATTTCGGTAGAAAGTTTATGAATATCTTTATGAGGTTTATCAGTAAGTTATAAACCTTTCGAGAACAAAAGAAACTGAACCAATAGTGATATAAGATCAGCAGTGTCCCTTGACGTTTTTCATAACAGGAGTCACCATATCAGTTAGCTTACTAAATATTATCAGTGGCTTAGCCATGATTTTTGCTTCAGGTAATGTTGAGATTCTCTGATGAATTGATATCGGGTGATTCGTTTTTTCCCCAAAATTCAAAGCAAGTGATGCTGATACACATGCAAGAAGACCTTTTCTAGTTTAGCCTTTCAGAACCACGCACGAATTGTAGCAACCCTCTCGGCTCTCGATGAAGTATTCATGGAGTTTTTAGAAAGGACTAAGATTACAAAGTATTGTATTGACATAATATATCTCTTCCCAGTTTGCGTTTCGGAGTCAGTTTGATCAAAACGCGATCAACGCTAACCTTTCACAACTTAAAAGGCTTTTGAACTCGTTCAAACTGTGTTTAAAATATCATTATTTTGTAAAACGGTCAGCCAATCAGGATGTTTAGATCTCAGATCAAAGACATCTCTGGCACATATTTTTAAATTATGCAACGTTCTAGACATACCTGTGATGTCTGAAAAAAATGAAGTCTCTTTGGTTATGAAACGTTGCACATCGTCTGCCTTGGAACTGCGGATCAAAAGGAAAGAGGGAGGCCAATAATCGTGCCACAGAACGACCCAGTCTCGTGCTAAAATTATTAAGTATAACTTCTGGACGATGAAAAGTCGTTTTTCCGTGATTCTAAAAATAAAATAATGAAGTGTAAAACCTTAAAACAGGCTGAAAATCTTTAATAAAACCAAACGTTTTCCACTATTGTCTTCATCAGGGTTACGAAATAATAAATGTTTACCAAAAAAGGATTACGAACACCATAAAAAAGAAAGTAAGGGTTTGCAATTTATCTATCGTCGTGCCGTAAAACTGGAATACAAAAAAAGCCCGCAAGCACCATCGACTACCGCTGAAGATCATTCTCGGGATGTTTTCTTTGAGCAAGTTCTTGCGATCACCATCAAGAAAAGAAGCTAGGAATCCATAAAGTTTTTTAGCTGGATTTGATGTAAACAATTCTTTTAATTAATCTGGTTAAATATAGACATTATAGGGCACTTTGCAATTTATAGGACAATAAAGAAAAATAGAAACATTTGAGAATTTGTACCCTCTAAACCTGAAAAGCCAGCAAACCTTTATCAGAATTATAGAAAAGACACGATTACGACTCCCCTTCGTGTTTTCCTTGCGAATTATCGAGTTTTAGAAATATTCGTATGTGTTTATTATCGTGTTTGTATTAATGTGCTTGTATATGAATGCAATGTCACTACGCTTGTACGTAGGTAAATAAATATGTAGGCATATACTGTACGTTTGTATGAATGGATGTAGGTATGTACTGTATGTCAAACAAATAAATGTTGCTCAAGTGTCCTTTTGCTGTGACAGAAGCAAGAATGACGTAATTTCCACAGGAAAATGCCTACTGAAAACGCGAGGCGCAGCGATGTGTTTTCATTTACTTTTTCCGGTTGAAATGCTTCATTCACGTCTCTATCACAATACGGATTAGGGAAAACTATTTTAAATTTGTTTCATAAAAAAAACTAATATTTTTCGAATACTTGTAACGTCAGATTTGTGTACGAGTTTATACCAAGAAGTCCAAAGCTTTGAACTCCAATTACTTGACAGTGCAAGTTTTATATGAGCAAATTTTCACTTGACGATCCGGAAAATATACCAGGAGAATAAGTCGAAAAATACGTTTTAAGCAAAAGAAACAGGAATCCCGAAATAAAAGACGCAATGTATGTAATGTTGATTTGTCAAAAGTAAAAATACTGCTGTCAATCAAATTTGGTCATAGCCAATCGAAAGATGGGAAAATTGGGTAATTTCAACACAACAACCTAAGATAAAGCCACTACTTGTGTTGAAAGGACATTCACCGTGCACAAATCTTTTGTTTTATGCCATTTGATATTTGAACGTCATGCCCAAGAGACTGAATTTGAATGTTTCCGTTGGATGATTGTTAATTATTCAAAAAAGTTTCCAGACCACGTCCTTTGACGGACTGATTTGATTGAGCTGGCCATGTTGTAAGACACATACTGTACCCATGGTACAGAATGTTCACAAAATATTGAATCATTATATGGGGGATGGAAATTAAGCAATACTAGAAAACCACAAGGGGAAAAAATGCATGCACATGAACAAACAACTAAATCTATTAAACTTTTGTATGCACAGAATAGATGACAGTATATTACCTTGATCTGTTTTGATAATTTGATGCTACTAAGTTTAAAATGGGCTGTTGGTCCATCTGGTAAATGCATTAACAGCAAACCACCTAATACTAAACTAAGGATAATACAATGTTGACTCAGATATTGTCTTAAAATACTTTCCAAAATACTGTAGATAGATATAGTAAAGTTTCCTGCATCTGAAGATAGGAGAAATACAATATACACTGTATCAGTATACATGTACATCATCCTTATGCAAGAACAAGTAGTAATGTACTGTAAGGGCAACAGGCCCACTTGAAAGTTTAAAGTACACAAATGTTTTCAATTGAATAGATCAAAATCAACACATGAAGATCAACAAGCCATGCATGTTGTTAAGGTTATGCAATATATACACATACAATGCAACTGTTATGGAAGGGGAACCCTATTTTGATATCACTCCAGTATTACAGTTTTGCATGATGGTAAATACATTTATGAAAGCTTTAACTGAGACAAAACATTAACATTGTCTCCTGCTGTTGTTTCAAACATTCCAAAACACCTCTTGTTGAACAGTTTTTCAAAATACCTATGAACTGGTACTTTTGATGCTTAGAAAGGATACTGGGTTCTTTGTGGTTTTCATTGACAACAACCAGGTTGGTAAACCCTTTTGCTATGGCTTGAGGTATAATTTTTTTAATATCAATGCCTTTTCTGTATTTAACTTGGGAATTTGGAATTATTTTTTCTAAAGCATCAACAAATTGTACAGTTTTCTGAAAAATATAAACAAAAAAATGTTTCAGGAATTAAACCACAGGGATTACTATTATACTAAATAAAAAATCCAATAAATTTGACAAGAAGCCTTTTAATGTTAATGTTAGGCACATACTATACAGTAGATAAGCAGAATTACTGTTACTACATTTCTTTTTAACCATAACTGTACAGTGCAAGTTTTATTGGAAACATATTCAACATTACCATGACTGACTTTTCATTCCACAATTTCAGTTTTATTACAGTATGAATTAGAGGAGTTGAATAAGTTCTGTAACAAACTTCAATTTTGAATTGTGCACAAATTGAACATGGTCAGCTGAGCATTCCAGGTACAGTACAGTTAGTACATGAATTGAATACCCAGTCTTAAGGCTCAGCTGAATATTTACAGAGTTGTACAACATTAATCAAAATTTGTTGGTCCAACAATGTTAGTTAGATGAAAGTTTCATCTTGGTCAAATATTTCACCTAGCAAATGTGGTGCCACAAATGCTTGATTGCTTGGCCACTTTTCTGACATTATGAAAAAGCAATGTCAGCCAATGCTGTATAAGCCTCAGCTTAAAGCACAGTAAAAAAAAGCTGATATCCAAATAACTAAAGTGTAGATTGGGGACTGAAATCGATTTGAAAAGGCTGACATATCCACAGTTTTTGGTTTCACATTCTGATTGATGGTCAGCCTTCTAGACAAAACAGAGTTGAGAGGATTAAACTTTCACTAGTAGGAAACTCCCAGAGTGACTGTACAGTATAATGCTAAAGATGTGCAGACAATTCCATGCCAAAAATTTTGATGAAGACCTGCATACAAAAATAATGACAACAAACATTTGATGGAAATAAGCAAATCTTTTCCATTTCATTAGTTTATGAGGTTAATTTTCAAATTATTTCATACCACAGTTGGTTTATTACTGGTAGTCAGGAGTACTTTGGGCCTTATTTCACAGTTAAAGTATGTGCTAAGCTCATCCATTCCTTCATCATGTAAGACCTTTAGGCAACAGAAAATAACCAGGTAAGCAAACAAAACAAATATTCAATTTTTCACCATTTTCAATGAACATGTACACCATACAGAATAGTACAATTTTCTACAAGAATACAATCATGATATAAATCCTAAAAAGTTAACAAAACTTAAAGCAAAAATTTTATAGAAAGAACTTGCAGTCTGACATAGAAGATAATTGTTACTGTGTGATATGCAAAGTACTAAATTAAAACTCTTCATTTTGCAAACCAAATTCAAGGATTACCTCATCATCACCTGCTGCAACAATGGTTTCATCTGGTAGCCTTGTATTTTCAATTGTCCGTGGAACTTGCTTGGGAGGTGCCTTTATGATTGAATCAGAAAATAATTACAGGTAAATCAGACTCCTAAACCTTTGGTTCCAAAATTAATGATAAACAATGGTGTAAAGAAAGGAAAACACTGTGCGAACACAAAGACGTTGACAAAAATTATCAGAAGGACTCAAATTGCCTGCAATTTTGTAAAAAACACACGTCACTGGTTGCTGCCATTAGCAATCGGACCCATGAATTTCAATGCATGCACTAACACCATATTTTTTGGGACACTTCTCGCGACTCAAACGTAATGGGGTCACGGAGTCCAGTTATACTGTATATAGCTTAGTGATCTCATAAAGCAAAACGGGATCACTAACACTGGTAAATGTGCTACAGTTAGGGTTAGGCTTATAAGTTTTCATTATGGTTAATTAAAGATTTATCAATAACTAATTTTGTCTAACCAGGCTTACGTCGATCTGATCAAGTGCCCTCGGGTATTCTACAGTCTAGGACATCTGGACAACATGTGAAATGCGGAATTACATGTACTGTATTATTCACGTCTTACTTCATCTCCGAGCTCCTCTTCCTCCCTTTTGCGTTTTTTCTTCTTTTCTCGTTTATCTTTATTTTTAAGGTGTTTCTCCTGTTTAATCAAAGCACTTCGACGAACTTTATTCTTTACACGAGAAAGATCTATAGACCTCCTGTGTTCTTCACTTTGGTCTGCCATTTTGGAAGAAGAAATATTTGCAATTTCTGAAGTCCTGGAGCGAGTACGTGGAGAGGAAGGGGGGTTGATCGTAATCATTGCAAAAGACAAACCCATCCACTATTCCCTCAGACTCGTTGGCGGATCCTTTCTATTCTGGAAACGTGTGAACATTTTCAGTACGTGGGGTAAGAAAGTTTATTTAATTTTGGATTTTTTTTGAATGTCAAATGTTTTTTATTGTAAATGGCTTGTTCATAGTTAAAAAGATTGAAGTTAATCAACGAGTTCTTTTGGTTTTTAGTTCCTTACAACTTCCAAAGTGGACTTCGATGGAAACTAAGCTGCGTACAGGATATACCATTCCTTTGCTTGGACTAGGAACTTGGAAGAGTAAACCAGGTGTTGTTGGAAATGCTGTGAAAGCGGCTATTGATTGTGGATATAAGCATATCGATTGCGCAGCAATTTACGGCAATGAAAAAGAGATTGGCGAAGCACTAAAAGAAAAAATCGGGACGGTAAGAAATAATTTGGGTTATCATCGACATTAGAATAAGCGGTCAGCGATAGGGATAGTGTCATGGTTATCACTAGGGTAAGTTAAAGGTCATCTACACAGTACGATTTATACATAAGATTGTTTGTTTTGATGCGTGTGATTCAGTCACAGAAATCACCAGGACACGTTACAACATCCGCGAATAAATTATAAACACGAATTTTGCTCTAAAGAGATAATAACATACAATAGGGTAGAGAATTGTATATGATATATAATTGTATTGTTTGGATGGACTGTTAGGGTTAACTGACTGACTCAGGCATGGCAATGATTGTGCAATATAATCCAACTAAACTAAAGCTAGATGTAAGAAAGGGCAGACTGTGGCCAGATAAGAGTAATAAAGGATGTGAATGGGAATAAAAATACAGGGTGAAAATGAAATCAAAAGAAGATGGGAAGGATACTTTGAGTAATTTTCAAATGTGGAAAATGATTGAGGGAGGCTGAATGAGATAGGTGGAACAGAAAGATTAAGAGAACAAAATTATTAATCAAAGAAGTGAAAACAGCATTGAAGGAAATGAAGAACGGAAAGGCACCAGGACCATCAGATGTGTCTAGGGAATTGGCGAAGGCATTGGGAGAAGAAGGAAAGGCATGGATTTTGGAGATACTGCAGACCCTTTGGAGTACATGAAGAATTCCAGAACAATAATAAATTTGGAAGAAGTTCAACTTTTGTTAAAGATCAGACTGTTGGGATTTCTAATTTGAGGTCCTGGTTCTTAGTGATTTTTTTCTTTTTCCTTTGCCTTATTACCTCCTGGTATTGCAATGTCTACAATGTTGGTCTCTTGATTACAGTATTATTATTATTATTATTATTATCATCATTACTGGTATTATTATTTCAATCTTTGATAATTAGGGGTGCACCATATAGTGATTTTTATTATCCAGCTGGATACCATTATATTCAATTTATAATTATGTAATTTATAAACCATTTTCAGTTTTACCCAAGATTAGTGCTTGCATACATAACTATTAGAGCTACAATGTGAAGACTGTTATTGGTTATTACACAAAAATATATGCTTGAATGCTTCTAGACTATATTAAAGACATCATCTTATTCCAAACAGCATTTGTACTCAATCTATGATCATAATGGCTTGATGTGATCACTGACAAAGTCTACAGTTAATTTTAAAATAAATACTAATAGCAAGCAGAAGACACAAACAAAACCATTAAACAAAGTAATGGGGAAAATACAGTTTTTTTTAAAGTTTCATATTCTCATTTCTGGCTCCAAACAAATGGGTAGAGAAAGAGTTAATGGTGTACATTTTCATAATTGGTACAAGAGCATATTCACATCATTCTGCATATCGTAATCTCCTTGGTTTAATGAATGAACTAGAAATTAACCACTAACCACCAACCAGCTACTTTTGTGCCATTAATTGGTGCATTTTGCTAGAAAACTGAATCAAATAAATATCCAGTAATCTGGCCATGTACTGGAATGTGAAATTTTTCACTATCTGGCAGGATTTATCTGCCCATATATTACATCTGGTGCACCCCTATTGATAACTCAATTTTGATTGTATACTTGTAACTTCCCATTGAGATCAAGTTCCAATCGGCATTCAAGGATCACAAGGATGTTTTCAGTTCTCTTTATGTCTCTAAGATCTTTCTTAACATTCTTGCTGACCCAAGTATTGCAGTTTTCTGTATATATTTAGCCTTTATTCCAATTTTCTCAATCCATTTGACCAGTATTTTTGGTATTTTTCCAAGGGTTCCAAGATACATTGTGACCAATAGCACCTGCAGAATGTACATAGCAGGTCCTATCAAAGTTTGTTAGGGCCATAAGTTTCAATATTACATATTTCTCATAAATATTAGCCCTACTGGACCACTTCACTTAACACTTTACAAAGATATGTTTCACTTTCTTTTAAATCTGACTGAATTTTTTTTTCTTGTTCTTGTTTTTCTCATGGTTCCATGACTTATTCAGCATCCTTTTCTTGAGGTGTCAACTTCTTAAGTTTATTGATGTACCTTTTTAATACCAGCTCCAAGACATCCTGTTACCCATAGTATTATGTCTACATGGAATTCTGGTCACTTCTTTCTTCCTTTAAATGCTAACTGATTGTACCTGTTCAACTTCTACTGATATTTTTCTTCGATAGTCTGTTCCTGACAACAAGCAATGTCGACCAACCAAATACATTGCCTTCCCAGTCCTCCAATGAGAGGCCTGGTCTCCATGCTTTATTATATTTTGTCAGTTTGCAGTCCCAAAACCCACACCAACTTAAACTTGCAATCCTCCACCACATGCTCTTTTTCCCTAGTGTTTTTTTCTCTGTAATTCCATGTCACCTAGCCCGTTTCACTGTAAGCACTATCAATGCGTTATTGTGTCTCAAAACATATTCTCCCTCCTGCCAGTAGATGATGTTGGACAGTCTCAATTGTCTGTCTACATAATCAAAACAGTACCAATTCAATACTTAGTTCTCTCATCCTCTTCCATTTCCTTGTTTCCGACATCTGTCCCTGCATAGTACAGTACTTGATTGCTGCTTTCTTTCTTGGCTTCAGTTTCTGCATCCCTCTTCTTGGCTGTTATACAGGTAAACACTGCCTTAGATTTCCTTCTTCATATACTCAACCTTTTTCTATTTGTCAATTCTTTTCGTCAATCCTTGCTTGATCTACCTCCAACATATTTTGCAGGAGCAAATTATATTCTCTCTATTTGTTGTGATTCCTTTTTCATTGAAGGATACTTCCATTCCACATTCTGCTAACGTTTGTTCGGCTTTATTTCAAAGTTATCCTCATTTGTTCGGCTTCCTGTTCCATTGAGCAATATTGAATGACCGTCTCACTCTCTCATCCATGCTACTTCAATCCACCTACTCTCTTGCATTGACATACAACTTACAATTCTAGATTTTATTTCCTGGTATACTTCTTTCAATTTCCATTTCCCTCGTCCTCCCGCATGTCTTTTCGTGTACAGTTTCTCGTCACTGGATTGCGTACCGAGCATGTATTCTTTGCATTTAGTTCCTTCTTCAAGACCTTGTCTGGTTCTCTTAAAAGCGAAAGCTTGTTCTCTTGAAAGCGAAAGCTGATGAGCAAAGGGATCCGAAGATTTCACGTTTGACTGCCAATTAAAAGTCAGTGTCCTTATTAAAACTCCATGTGGCTATTTTAACTGGGCTTATCAAAACAAACGTTTGTGTAAATTAGGACGATTCTGATTTCGATTTACAACTACTACACTATTGGCAGCCATTTCTTTTCTTCATGAATTATAAAGGAGTATTATAGATGTAGTGACACAGCGTTGGGGGAGAACCACCTACAGTAGCAATATGACGTGAAAAGTACTAGCATGTCGGTAGAACATTCATCAGCTGTCATGTGACATCAGCTGTGCCATGGTAAGAAGAGAACGACCTTCAGTAATAATGACATAAGGTGTGCCATGGTAAGGGGAGAACAGCCTCCAGTAATAATGACGTAAGGTGTGCCATGGTAAGGGGAGAACAACCTCCAGTAGTAATAACATAAAGTTTGCCATCGTTAAGGGAGAACAACCTCCAGTAGTAATAACATAAGGTGTGCTATCGTAAGGGGAGAACAACTTCCAGTAGTAATAACGTAAGATGTGCCATGGTAAGGGGAGAACAACCTCCTGTAGTAATGACATAAGGTGTGCATGCTTGAGTAGAGAACAGCATATGATATGAACAGGGTTTCTATACTGAGAGATTACTGTAGGTTGTCAACGAGCGCCGGTGAAGGACGATACCTGGTCACTTGCTTGCTCAAATCATTAAGGAAAAATATATATGTTCCTTTAACAGAAATGTTTTCGCCTACTTTTCCATTCCGCTCTCATAATTACATGTATGGACAATGCGCTCTCAATTATAAGCGCACATTGTCTGTACTCTGCAATTCCAAAACGTCCTAAAATAAACACACATGCACGTTTTGCCCTAGTACTAAATGAAAAAGACAGCAATATTTGCTTGCAGGACTCAATGTTCACTGTAAGTATCTCGTAATTCAGTACAAACCTCAAAATGTTTCCAGAGCTCAAGCGTGTTGAGAATATACAGTAATTAAACAGTGGTTTCTGAGTGACGCGTGTGCTTTGGTCACTCCTGAGGAAGGTGCAATACCAGATGTATAGGTTGCTACACTGTTAGAGGATGATTCTAAAATAGAATTGAAACAGTGCAGATCCTCTCATGGATAAGCGTAACGTTGTCACGAGAATATCTCGTGCACTTAAGATGGATAAAAACTCGCCTCCAATTCCTGTGGACTCGACAGACCAACAACTAGAGCGGCGGACCGGTGTTCCGGAGGTACGAGTTCAAATCCCGCTCGAGTCAACATATTTCAGTTGACTTCGGCCCGTGCCAGATTATCATGAAAGATTTCTGTTTATAACTGTAACATTGAAGTAACATTGTAAGTAGTCTGTAGTTAACCTGTGATTAGCCTGACTAGCCTCGTTCTTGTTCTCGTAAGAACAAGGTAAGTAACGTTAATTTAAGTTCACTTCAAAGATCGTTAAATTGGCAGTCATCTTGCAAATTCAATATTTTCAAAGCATATTATCGTAACGCTATCAAAAATATAATCATGTACATTCATGTATATTTTAAGGTTATTGACCGGAAGAATTTGTTTGTGACTTCTAAATTATGGAACACAAAACATGCTGCAGAAGATGTCAGGCCAGCTTTTATGAAAACTTTAAAAGATTTACAGCTAGATTATCTGGATCTTTACCTTATCCACTGGCCTATAGGATTTAAATCAGGAGATGAACCTTTTCCGAAGAATGCTGATGGAAACCTAATATACTCAGAAGTTCATCCCTTTGAAACATGGCAAGCAATGGAGAAATTAGTAGATGAAGGCTTAGTTCGATCCATTGGTAAGTTGTAAATACTGCATCGCAAACCAATGTAAAATTAATAGTTTTTTACTAAGTATATCAGTTCAGGCGGGGGTTCAAAGTGCTACCATAAGTACCGTGGTCACTCTTTTCCATTCACTTGTCGCACCGATGGAAATCCATAGAAACCTGTTACTACTTTCGTTCTGTTGTGCGCAAATTAGTTTGAGTAACGTATATTGCATCCTAATCAATATTACTGTAAATCGGATTATGTTGTGTGTTTTTCCGTAAATTTTTGCGCATTGTTTTCAAAAGAGGTTTACAATTTCGTTTATTTTACCAACGATTAGACGCAAATTGGAAAAAGTGTTTGTGTTCTTTGATATACAGCGTGGAAGTATGGACGATTCGCTAAAATTCACTATTTTCATGTTGTAGACTTGTGTTGTAAGTGGGAAGTAATGATTTGAGATTTCGGCGATTTCTTAATAAGAGATAAATGTCAAAAGTGATTTGAAACTAAACTGGATTTTACGCGCATTTTCAATGGTCGTCATTCATAATCATTTGAGAGGACAGAGGGCAGAGGCATGGGTGACTTAATACTGGAACTTATAGGGGATTTTCCTGCGTTATTACAAGCCAGTGACTTTCATATAAGTTGAATACATCATAGATGACGTCAGATGTTTGTGATAGCCACAAAGTACACTTTAAAATAAAATTTCCATGCTGAAACCGAGAACCAGTATCTATATCAGCTGCAGGATGGAGGTACGCATTTATAGGTATACATCAGACAGCCCTTTTGTCGCACTATGGTTATTGCTTGGGTTGGGATTACAGTTACATTGTAATATGGGCTCGGGCTAGTTTTTGGGTGTGTGTCAGGGTTAGAGTTAAAACTGGGATTAGGTTGAAACTTCTGCTGACAAAGATCGATGAAGTGCACAAAATACTTGTTCTTTTGATATATCCCCTTAAGGTTTTAACTACATTCAAAAGAAAAGCTTATTTCACTGGTCTCAGATTGGCATTAGGCGATGATTTCACAATTTTATTGATACTAATGCTCACCCAAATTGTATCGCTAACCCTTACATTAACTCACAAATACCAGAGCATATTTCTTACCCCATAGTTTAGAATTCTCCATACTTGGGTACTTCGCTTCAAATGAACGCTGGCTATACATACATGTCATTGCACCTATGGCTAACTGGCATAATTTGTTTAAATGGGTCCTCTGCATGGGAGACCTGTAGACTTCCCCTTGATTCTTGCTTTCTCACCCTTCGGATATACGGCGCTTTCCCTCATTGCTTGTCAAGCAGCGTTCTTTGCAATGGTTGCTGCTTCAGCTCTTTCCTTCTTAACTCTGCATAAGGCTTAATTACTTTATCTATCAGCGTTACCGTTTTCGCTTTATTGAAGCAATGCTTTGGATCTTGTAAAATTTAATTTCGATTGGGAAAATAAAGTCACTTTGCTGAATAGCACTTGTTTTGCCTCGATTATCATTGACAAAAATTTCGTGATGAATATATAACAAAATAACAATAATATTCCTCTTGCCAATAAACTCTTTATCAGAACTTCAAGGGAATTTTGTGGCGCTAGAGCTGGTTCGATACTCGATATTATCGAAAAATTCGATACTTTGGCTACTTCAATACCGAATGTTCGCCGTTTAAGTAAGTAAACAAAGCGAACCCCTATGTTGCACTCTTCCGCAGGCAACTTTTGCCTGAATCCTTGATTTCATGGACATTGCACTGTGGGTACTACCTTACTGGTCTCGATCGAATATCAAATATCGAAGATAAATTATGGTGTCGAGTATCGAATGAAAAGTAGGTATCGAACTGACACTACTACTCATTCCTACCAATGGGCTTTACTAAGTATTTAGGCCCAATTCCGGAGGAAGATCTTGAGTCACAATACTCTGGTAATCAGTTAGGAACGTGAGCTTGCCCTCGTCTTACATTTCTAGAGGCTCCGGAGGTCAGGTGGTAGTTCCATGCTGGCGTGAGAAGTTGCAACGCCGATAAATAGACTTGACCTATAATGATGTAGTGTCGAATCCCAACAAATCTGTTGTTCTGTTACTACTGACAAACGCTAAAGCAGTTTCTTTCACGACCCAGGAGCTAATTTCTCCTCTTCTCTTTCTTATGCTTGGAAGAACGTAAATAAATTTGCTGTCCAATTCATAAAGTGCCAGTGGACAACCACTTGTCTCGTGTTTAATAGGATGAACATCTAGTTCCTTTCCTTTCTTTTTTCCTCTCTCGGTCTCTTCCCGTAGGCCAACTTGAAAATCCTCATGTTATTTTTAAGGTGGGGACCTGTACCTTGAAGTGATTAATAACTTGCTAGTCTCGCTGGGATACTCACTTGGAAAGTTTAGGTCCACGAGAATATATAAAAGTAAGGGATGAAATGAGAACAGGATTTTGATCTATGGGTTAATTCAGTTTATTTCAAAATATTTTACTTGTCACGTAGAAATAAGTCATTACATGGAGTATTGCCATCCTTGGTTAATTCAGTTTATTTCAAAATAGTTTATTTGTCACGTAGAAATAAGTCATTGCATGGAGTATTGCCATCCTTGGTTAATTCAGTTTATTTCAAAATAGTTTACTTGTCACGTAGAAATAAGTCATTGCATGGAGTATTGCCATCCTTGAAACCAATGAAACTTTTGCCATGGAAGTAAGGCAGTTTGTGGTCCTCATATTTATAAGAATTCCTTTATACTTTTACCTCACCGGTTATATTCCACCGCTGTTAACCGCATAGGAGTCTCATTTGCTTCCTTTGCGGATAACGTCAAATTATGAAATGCTAGTAGGTATAACAAAGAAATTATCACGAGACAGATTGACCAATATTTTGCTTCGTGCAAGAACACTATAAAGTGACAGACGCTTATTACATATTTTATATGGGCCGAAATACTCATATGGTTTGACGTTCGGACATTAAAATGACAGCATGTTTTGCCAATATACGACCTCTCACAGCGTAGGCAGCTAAATTTAAGTGCATCCTTGAAAAATACAGAAGTGAAGCAGAGAGGATTTCAACGAATAATGTTGCATGTTGATCCTAAACTCATTGATCATGCGCGTAGATCCATGCAACAAGATTGGGACGAGTTTGAATAATAGTGAAAAATAACGTACAAGCTCAGTATGAGTCCATCAGATTCTCTGAAAAGGTTAATAATTTTCTTTATTTTTAGTCGTTTTCTTATCTCAATCAACTAATAGACTAGTGTAGATGATCCCTAATTAGCTGTAAGTAAAGAAGATGTATCTCGTCCCCATCTCCCCTATATTTACCCCGCTGAATGTGACAATTAGTCATAATTTATCAAAACAATTTTCTTGAGAAATGTGAGCTTTCCTTTTGAAGACTTTGTCATAGAAATAGGTTCACTAGTTGTCCGACTGGTGTATTATAGTGCCGTAGTTGTTCATGGGGCTTTGTGGGGCAATAGGCCAACAATTATTTCGAGCTATGAACACCTGATGATCTTTTGTTTACTTTCGTCATTGAAATTTCTTCGAAGTTTCAACAAGAGCACCACGAAAGATGTTCAGCCGTTATTTTGTCACTTCGTTGATTATTATATGTTAATTCCTCTCTGTGTGAAACCGTCACACAGTTCTTTTACGGTAATTTGATTTGTAATTGTAGTTTATTGCAGCATGTGACTAATTACACGCGACAAACGCTCGTTAAGTATTTGCTTTGCATTGTGGGTAGAATAGCCTATTTAATTTGCTTTCTTTAATAATTTTATCTGGAAAAACAATCATTTCGTGACGAAATGGCGAATTAATAAGACATTTAAATTTTTTTAGGTCTCTCCAACTTCAACAGCAAACAAGTTGCTGAAATAGTATCGAAAGCAAGAATTAAACCATCTGTTCTTCAGATCGAGTGTCACCCCTATTTAAATCAGAAAGACCTTATTAACTTTTGTAAGAAGAATGAGATCGTTGGTAAGAAATAATATTGTTCTACTTGTCTTGTACAATGGATATTTGAAGAAGTTTAACTCAAATTTTTACATTTTGTGATTGAAATTATGCTCCTTATTTCATTCTTGCATCGTTATTCTTTGAACAACAAGTAAGCATGCACGGGAATGAAAACATAGTACAAATGTACAATGGCTGGTTCCCTTTACACATCTGCTAAATACAACTACCGTAACACCTTTCAAAATCTTGTTAGTAATGTTAATCGTAGCAATTGTCATTCCACTCGCTTTGGGAATTTAATATTTGCACGAAAACGAAGAAATCGCAAAGTATTCTGGTAGTTGTATTCAGCTGACGTAACAAGGGGAACCGACTGATTGAGGTAAACACCATGTAAATTTAGGGAAAACTAAGCGTTCAACTTCATTATGTGGAGCATCGAAACTCATCGTTCCACGCAACGTTAAAGACTGCAGCGACAAGAAATAAAACTCGAAATTGCTACTGATAAGGCCGTCAGCGCGATTACAAATTGATTGCAGACGACTAAATATTTGGAGCTTGTTAGGAGGTGGAAATATTCTAAGGTGGTTACTCCACGATGTGGTATTTTTAAAACTTTAACTTCTAAATTTTTGCAGTTCAAAATGAATTTATTATAAAAAAGACAATGTTCTCTTAAACTAGTTTCTCTGAAGTAATTCAGATAGTTTGATCTTCATGTTATTGTCCGCTATATTTTCTCGGCGGCTTCTTATATTAGTATGTGGGTGCTATAGATTAAAACCAATAAAAGAAATTTTCGCTGTTAATAAATAGATAGCTCACTATTGTCTCACCATTAAACCATTGTCATGGGACTTTTATAATAAACGAATATTTAACCACATTGTTGTGGCGACGAAAGTTTACTATCTGGCGACCAAAAATCCCGGGTTAGTATCGAACTGGCGCTCTTATTCTTTTTAGAAATCAGCACGTAACGCAAATATATACGTGCCTTCATAAGTGCAAAACTTTCAGGTTCTTCCAGCTTATTTTTTAGTATATTTTGAATTCGTTGTCCCTCAAGGCTTGGCTAAATCATTATAATTTTGTCACATAACCTTAATGTTTGGCTTAAATGTTCGTCGTGCTTGATGTCCATTCCAGGAAACCGAGCGCTTAAAAAAACGATTTTATTTCTTTAGTGACAGCATACAGTCCATTAGGATCACCAGATCGCCCATGGGCTAAAGCTGGTGAACCACTTCTATTAGAGGATGAAAAAATTATTGAAATAGCAAAGAAGCACAACAAAAGTGCTGCCCAAGTTTGTATCAGATTTCAGATAGAGCGTGGAGTTGTTGTCATCCCTAAAAGTACATCAGCTGGAAGAATAAAGGAGAACGGTGAGGTATGTGTTGAGGACGAGGTCAGTGTGGCACAGTTAGACGACGAACGTGGGCGGCGGGAGGAGCAAAAGGGTAGCCCCAACCCAAAGACCTTAATCGATGAAAATCGTTTTTCATACCATCTTTTTTGGTTTATTTGGGTTTTATAGAATGTTTTATTTCCTATTTTCTATGAAGATTTTGCGCATTTTTTTTGGTCTAACTCTTTGTGTGCATTCAGTATATAACTAAAGAGCCTCGGAGATCAAGCGCAGTGTTGACTTGGTAAAGTACAAATTGATGGATATTACGTTAGACGACAACAGAGAACCTTTCATTCTCCGTGGATTTTGAGATTATATTGTATTCCAGATCTTAAGGCCGTAACTAAAAAAGCACGCGATTTATGCAGTTTCACATGTGTTGAAGTAGTAATTCTCTCAACTAAACCTAGACAACGCTGCTCGAGTCTTAGAGCTTGACATATGGATTGTACCTACGAATGTGCACCTACACGGGTTGTATTTATGGTTTAGGTATTTGACTTCAGTTTATCGTCCGAAGACATGGCAGTGATTGAATCATTCCACCGACCTTGGAGAGCTTGTATCCCAATGACTGAGGTAAAGTATCTGCTCTTTTTATAACTTTCTTGTAGTTAATTTCTATGAACTCTCCCGTCCAGACGTCATCCTTTGGCGAGCGGATTTGTCTGGCGTTAGCCAGAGTAAAATAATGGAAGAAATGTTAGTGCTGAGGAGCTGAAGTCTTTCCAATTCAGCGGCCTTCATTTGGCCAGTAAAATCATGACGAAATGGCATCTGTATTGTAATACCTTTACAGACAAGTAAACCTAAAGGAATACTTACCACCCTCCAATGAGATGCCATACATGGCTTTTTGTGCCTAAAACATAATTAGAAAAAAAAAAGAAAAAAAAGCTTTCTGAGTTTATTACAAGCTGTCATCTGGAGGCTCGAATCTTTACTTTTGTTGCTCTTCAATGTGCCTTAGCATGCTGTTGGGTTATATTTCATCATTAATATTGAGGTCAGTCGTGAAGATTGGTTTTGTCTCAGACATGCGTTTTGGACTAGCAACGAAACCAATAATTAGAATGAATAACCTTGCCTCTGATTGTTTCGTTTTTATGTTAAACTTGCATTTGAATCATTCTGGCAAGATTTAGCAACTTTAATGACCGCATGGCTTGTCCAAAATTCAAACTTTCTAAGTCTAATGCACAGCCTGTATACCATTGAATCTGATAATGAAACTTCGCCAGATTTCAAAACACCTTAATTTCATAAAGATTATTATGAAATGACGGACAGATTTTTGCGCTTCAGTAGAATACCACGGATATCCTACTGAACGAATAGAAACATAAATTCTGTTCAATTTACACATAGTTCAACCATGATTGGGCGTGAAGAAAAGAGTAGTATACGAAACAAATTAGTGTGAACTATTAATTGCGACAGAGGGAACACACATTTTGTTATTTTTGGACGAGATCCTGAGCGCTATAGTGCCATGAATGCCTTGTTATTAGCTGATGTATATGTTATATATTATGTTCGTTTATTTAAACGGGTACTCGAAAACGTGAAGTATCGCAGTTGGTCAACTTTGACTGAGACACGAATGATGTCCCGCAAATTTGAAAAAAAAAATTTGGTTAGTTTTGATTACTGATAGAATAAGTTGCTTTTGTATAGATATAGAAACTGGTTTTACCTATGGGGTTCGACTGCACATATTCCGGTTGAAATGAAATCATTCATATTCCATAGTACCAGAACACATTAATAATTTTTCTACTTGTTGAATAGACTGCTGTTATTGTGAATTCGATCTTTTTACACGTTTTGTCTGTTCAGGTGAATAGGAGGTGGACCAAGAGTTGCTTAAATTAGTAACAAAAAGCGGAGAGGCGCAGTTGTAGAAAACTTAACACATCTTTTTGCTGTTGATTACCAGAAAATATACTATCATTAACACCAACCTCAAACTCATTAACGCAAAAATACATTCATTTTATTCAATTGACATTTACTAGCGGAGATACGCAACCATTTGCATCGAAGAACATTCTATAGTGCCAACAGACGACCATTAACACCATTCTACTATACATTAAGGATAATAAATTTTCAAATAGGTAAGATATTTCTCTTGCGTAATTGAAATTTTATTATCCCTAATGTATTGTAGAATGGTGTTGATGGTCGTCTGTTGGCGCTATGGAATGCCCTTCGATGCAAATGGTTGCGTATCTACGCTAATGAATGTCGATTGAATAAAATGAATGTATTTTTGCGCTAATAAATTTGAGGTTGGCGAAAATCGTAGTATATTTTCTGGTAATGAACAGCAAAAGATGTACTTTCTTTCTTCATAGGTTGATGGTAAACAAGTACCACGTGATGCTGCCCATCCTCATTTTCCATTTCACGAACCTTTTTAAACGACGAGTTCATTAATGAGGGTCAACTATGCTGTACCTGTGTATTAAGTTACCTTTAACATCAATTGCAGGATAAGCGTGATTTTGTGATAGTATTGGATGAAATTATAGGTTCTTGTTTTATCGCATGGAGTACACAACCGGACATGAATATTTAGGTTTCTTGTCTTTTTGTAAATGTAGCTATACTAAAGGGACTTTCCTTTTAAGTGTGTTCATTAAACAATTTTTTCATTGTTAAAACAGAGTGCAGTTTTTCTTCTTCAGTAGCGATATCTGTCTCCTATTTATTGACAATGCAATTTTTTTTACTAAAAATATGCATGAAAAAGAACTTTTCAATTCTGATTGGCAAAGAGCACTGCGATTTCAAGGTACAATAGTGCAGAAGAAAAGTAACTGAGTGCTGAAAAAAGGTAATTCAGTACAAATTTCTTGACGCGTGAAATACTCCAAATTGACTAAAGAAATCTTGTAACACAGAGATCCAATGAAATATGATCTATAAAGTGTGGAAAAATTTCCAGAAGTGCGCGCGAAAATACTGGACAGGGTTTCGAGTAGAGGTTTTCTTTCATAAATGGTTATCGTTACTCGCGTCCGTTGATTGCTGCGTAATTTTTTCATGTGCATTTTTGATCGGTAATCATGTCGTTTCTCGTTCAATTTGGAATATATTTGGACTTGTGTGTTCATTAAACAGCCCAAATTTTGTTCACCGTTTAGGCTCGCACAACTTTGGGCACCTTCGAAAAACACACTCGTGCAATTAACATCGAATTGAACGCGAAGCCGCATAATCACCGGAAGTGTTCGAATCATACAGCCATGTGAATAACCTCCCTCCCCTTCAAGAAATTGATCAGTCATATAGAGCAGTAAAAAAACCAATGCCAACCGACAGATTAGAAAAATATAAGACAAAACATACTCCGAATAAAAGCATCTTGAGTAACTGGATATTCAAGTTAAAACGAGACGATTGAGGGAATTCCCTCAATCGTCTTGATTCTACTTGAATATCCAGTTTTTCGAGATGTTTTTATTCGGATTATGTTTTGTTTTATGTAGAGCAGTCATGGGAGAATATCACTTTCGAGGAAATCGACCAGCTTGACATTGAAGATGTTGCTCCACATGTCTTGTTCATTTGTGAGAACGACTAAGAACAAATAGAAATTGACGTTAATGTCCACCAGAGAGCATTTTAATTGCCAGGCAAACTATCAAAGACCTAGAAATATTTTTGACGATATTTAACGAAATTTCTCATAGTTTGATACAGTTCTTTTCCCGCTTAAATGAAGAATGTACTCGATGGTCATATTAAGGCAAATACCTTGGAAACCAAATAAGCGGCCTTCAAATAAGTGCCCTCCCCCCAGTTAGGGTCAAAAAGTTAAATAAGCAGCCCGGATATTGATTCGAGCATTTATGGCTCCTATACTCACATAACAACCGTAACTTGAAAAGGCCAATTTGCTTTATGATCCTAAGGGTTTCTGGTAAGTCAAGATGACGGGGGAAGATGCACCGTTATATACGGGCTGTTTACCTGTACTTGTACGGGCACGTACATTGTCCAACTACTTGATTTAATGTAAAAGTAAGGAACGTTATTAAATGGTCCATGGTATGACCGACTTGATGTGCCAAAATCGAGCTAGTTTTTGCACCCCGGGTCAACCAGACCGGCGATAATTAAAGAACCAGGAATTATCACTGGTTAGGATTTTACGACGACGAACATTAGGGAACCAACCGCATACACCGACGATCATTAGGCGACTAGGAATTGTCAAAACAAAACACAAATTCATGGTCACTGGGGAACCAGCAATTATCAAAAAAACCCCGAACAGTCATTGGAGAAGTAGGAATTGTCAAGTAAACACTAACAATCATTTGTCAATGATTAGGGTGCCGCAAACCTCCGGTTAACGAAAGTATTCAAGGTCCACAATCGGAAATAGGTTTGGTAAGTTACGTTTCTAATTCTGACAATTTTAATCAAATCAGGTTAAAGAATGATGTTACATCATCACTGAAAAAAATTACTTAAACTGTAAATGATTACTTTCTAGAGATTGGCATGCCAATTTACCTAATAACTCCAGCACGAAAGACAATTGACTCTGGCGACTCTGGCACTATAGATAATTGTAAACATAGTATTGAAGACTCAATTGATGATACTGAAAATCATACCGCGTTTATATTTCGATCCATTAGCCCATCTAAGACCTTGAAACAACTCAGTAACATTTACTGTGCAGATAAAATTACATCTAGAGTTCTCAACCAAGCAGCACCAACAAATGGAAATTCATTGACAAAACTATTTAATTTTTCCGTTAAAACCAGCACACATCTGTCGGAATGGAAAATTGCTGGAGTCACTCTCATCATAAGAGAGGTCCTCATAACATTCTTGACAATTAACATGCCATTTCAATTTTCCAATTGCTAGTAAAATGATCGAAAATTTGTTGTAAGAGCAATTGGACAAACATTTTACTTCGCAAAAATAATTTTAAACTCAATCTGGATTCAGAAGTTTCCATTCTACATCCTCAGCATTATTAAACGGCACAAATAAGCGGTACATAAACGTGGACTGTGCCTTGCATAATTTCGTTATCTCTCTGGAGTTAAGTAAAGCGGAGGATACCGTTAACCGTGACATTTTGTTCATCAAATTGATTACCAACAATATGTACACATGCGAAAGAGGTGCAAGTGAACATGGCTTTATATTTTATCGAGCACGTTCAAAAAGTGAATATAAGTTGCGCAGCAAAAACGTAAATTAAAACATTTGGACTTGATTCTGACGTCTTTCGGTGGTAACAACTCTTCCATCTTGCATAACTGCTATCCCACATGGACCATTGAAGCTGTTACTGATTCCCCTGTTAACAATCGTGCATAAAAACGTGCCATTCGCCTTGAAGACTTGTATCCTGTTATTCTCCATATCAGTGACTAACAGCCGTCCCTTTTTATCCACAGCAACCCTCGCTGGTTTCTTGAATTGACCATTGTCCTGGCCAGTGGTTCCGAATTCATATAGATATTCACCGTTCGTATTAAACACTTGAATTCGATTGTTGTTTTCTTTGTTGCTTTCCTCCCATAATCCACTGTCACAAACTATGATATTCCCACTTTTATCAAGAACGACGCCAGAAGGAAAGCGAAACTCGCCTTCTTTAGTCCCTAGTCGTCCGAAGTTCGACACGAATTCGCCACTTTCCCGAAATATTTGCACACGATGGTTCATGGTATCCGCTACAACTATATTGCCCTTGCTATCCACGGCAACCCCATTTGGTTCTTTCAGTTCCCCATCATCCTCTCCGTACTTCCCAATGCTGTGAAGAAAGGTACCATCTTTGTCAAAAACTTGGATTCGGTTGTTTTTGGAATCTGTGACTATGATCTTAGTTTTGCTGATTGAAACATCCAGTGGGGATTGAAAACGGTTTTTTTCAGTATCACTGTTGTCAATGGTTAACACAGGCTTCCCCTTATCTGAGCACACCAAAACTCTGTTGTTTCCACGGTCAACTATATAAATTTGATTAGACGAATCTGTGGCTATTCCGGTAGGATCGCATAACCCGATTTTTTCTCCCCCAATGATCATTAGGGGTTCATCTCGGAGGCTGTAGTTCTCACTTATGACAGCGTTCACGGTAAATGGGCTGCCCATTATCGGAATACCACCAACTGTTACCGACACAATATGAGGACCAAGTATTGTGGTAGTGTAGGACACTGTGTAAGTGCCATCTTCATGATCTTCAACAGTCCCATCGATCTCTTCCATGGATGATGTAATTATTTTTAAACCAATCAGTGCCCCACCAGATTCTAGCTCTTGTCCTTGTCGATCTTTAGTTGTAATGCTGAAGACACCCATATGGCCACACTTGACGTCCACCAAACCATGCCCAGAGGCAGTCGTCTTCGGTCCATACGCTTTGGGAGCGTGAAGATATCCCAAACTATTGTCTTTATTAAGAATTGGAGGATTTCCAACTTCGTACTTTATCGTTATCTTTTCGTCGTTTTGGGCAGCAAGTTGGTTGTATGGATCTTTCCCCTTCACACAAATTCTATGCATCCTTTTGATTAATTCTGTTTTAGTCTCCATTACTTCAAAACTGTTCCCGTGACTGATTAGATTTTCCGTGAGACAACAGTAACATTTAAGGACCTTCTGATCGTCTTCCAAACGAGCTGCTTGGTCTAGATAATCCTTCTTTTCCCACATTACTGCATTACTTAGTTGGTCAAGCAGTCGCTTTTCTTGCTGCTCTAGTAAGTCGTTGACTTTGGTTAGAATTTCTTCTTTCCTCTCTCTTATTTTGTCCTTGATCTGATCAAGTTTTTGTTCCGTCCATGAAGCCTTTGTCTGATATACCTCAGACGCTCGAGACAGTTCAGGAGCGGTGAACTCAGCCTCCATCTTTAACATTCCCAGAACTTCTTTGTACCTGGGTGCGACGTCGTGGACCTTGGAAACGCCGTGTTGAAAATGTGGATGCTCAGTTATCAAACATTCGATGCAAATGAAGCAATCACATTTACTGCAAAAATAATCCAATATTTCTTCCTCATGTTTAATACAGGTATCTGGCTTTCTTTCTTCAATCTTGGGTTGATTCTCCGCCAGAACCGTCGTAGACAACTGTTCTTTAGTAGAGCAAAGGGAACAAGTAGAAGAATCAGTGTCTTTGCACTCATCGCATTGGATAGGTTGTGTAACATCAGTATCTCCACTGCCGAGGGAATCCATTGAGACTTTTCCCATGTCTTTTGCTATTTTGGCTTTCTCACTTTCACTGTCGACTTTCACAGATTGTTCAACATCACTATCTTTATTCTCGGTCACCACCTGCGACGATTTTGCCATATTTTCTGTTGCCTTGAGTTTAATCATATGCTCCACAAAGGGAGTTGCCTCAAGGTTGTCAATGTCATTGACTTCGCTAACCTCTTTACAAAGAGGACACAAAATAGAATTCTTGTTATCTTCGCAATCTTGGAACTGAAGGCACGATTTACAAAATGTATGCAAGCAAGTCAATGTCTTAGGATCAGAAAATAACGTCTGACATACGTAGCAAGTAAGAAATTCCACAAGTTTGTCGGGAACTGCTTCTTCTGCGGGCCCTACAACCTCTTCAACAACTGATTCTTCAGGTTCTGGCGTATTAGGCTTTTGCTGAGTTTCAGATTTATTTGGAGATTCAGATTCCGTTGGTGGCGGTGGACTTTCAGGTTTTACAATTTTAGGTGACTTCTTTCGACTTTTACTTCGGCTTCGCATTTTGCTAACAAGAGAGGAAGCTTTGTAAACATCGAGGTTTTTGCTGGAGTTATGCTTCATTCGTAGAGATGCAGCATGGTTTGATTTGGGCCTGCTCTGTCGTCGAACATGCAAAGACATTATATGGTTTTTGAGACAAATCTTGTTTTGCTCTATAATTAGTCCTAATTACACGAAGTGATTACCGTTATAACCAACCGAAGAAGTGAAGTACAATAAATAATTTCATGAATGTATTGTTGCGAAGCAACTAAAATGAATCAGTCTAGGTATCTAGGAGATATGCCACAAAATTAAACATTTTGCTTGGATAGCCATACTACGAAGGAACATTAATATTTCATATTTTCATTAATTTGTATTAGAAAATTTAGATATATCTATTAACCTTAGTCCAAATATTTCAGGTGTTGATGACTGATAAAAAACTCATGATTCTTATATCTTATATTCAGATTCCTATTCCAGACAATCTATTTTGTGGAATATTTCTTGTGGAAAGTGTCTCCAGGTAGTAAGGTCCGTTTTAAAGTCTCAAATTTTGGCATATCGAATTGCTGAATACAATTTAGCTATCAAATGTGGCAGAAATGCGATATCTGAAACAAATTCGGATCGCTGAATCAAATTCGAGAGGAGAAACCAATCCAGTGGCTTATTGTACTGAGCGGCTGAAATGAATTTTTGATTTCTTGGCAAACATAGAATCCCCGCCATGTCGAATTTAAATCTTAAATTTAGTTAATGTATTACAAACTATTTTCGTACTAAAAAATCCACCCAATATCAAGTTTGAAGTAAGTGCAGCACAAGTTATGAAGATTAAACTCGACTTACGAATCAACAGTCGGACACTTCAACTGAACTTAATTATTAACCGTTCTGAATTCGATAATGCAGTGGTTTGATTTGGGCTAAATCCAGCGCAGTCTCATTAAAATCGTGCTGAAAATCTCACCATAGCTTACATGCACTGGTACTGAGGTTATGAGGTCCAGCAAAGAACGAAGTAATAACAACTGCTACATAACAATGTTTGAACTACAGCTCCGCAAACATGCAGGTAGATAATAAGGAAGGGCATTACAGGTGGATATTTGCTATGACTTTATAATGTTGAAACCTTTGCTCTTCATTAATGGAAACAAAGCTTCCATTTATAATGCAAAGTATGTTTATTACAGGTACGTTGATTCTTTATGAAAAAATGAACGAAGTGCAACCAGGATTGTACACGATAAATATATACGCTTCTCTCTAATAAACAATTATTTTGTTAAACAAAACAGTGGATACAAACAATGTCAAGGTTGGGTAATGGAAAATCCAGTCAGTGTAATGGTTGTGTATCTGTATATTGGTGAAGTCTAAGAATTGGCTGACAATTAAGTAGCAATCCCACCACGAAATTCGAAATTCACAGGTGACGGTTTTAGTTTTACAATCATAAAGAAGAATAAGATCTTGTACTTTAACAGCACCCTTGACAAAACGTCCCACGCATTTCCTTTCGAAGAGAAAAAGAGATGAACGGACAAATGGCTTTCTTAAACGCTACAAATTGCAACTACAGGAAATAATGGAACAATGACTATCGACAGCAATAAAAACCAACAAACTTACAGATACCCAGATCTTAACTCATACAAATTTAGAGAACATCAAAATCAATAAAGGTAAAACTTTTCCATTGGTCGGAGTAAGTCAAGAAAAAAGATTAACGTTTTGGAATCAGTGAGATCTGATGGCTACCCCACAACGCCTCAGAACATAATCAGTGAAAGCATAGTCTGAAAACTCGTTTAACTTCAGAGCGACTATCAAGAGGAAAAAATGAAGCTGCGAGTCGTGTTGGATGAGCGGAATAAGCATTCAAACGGCAAGGTTGAGAGACAACCCGAACTTTTCTATTGTCTGATTGCTGAGTTACTCCAGGTATCTATTGTGTTGAGCACTATCATTCTGTGTTAAAGTAAGCATAAGGATCAGAACAAAGAGTTTCCATACCATGCCTTACGATTGACTAAACTTAGAACAAAGCAAACACCTGTCATTCGAAATCAACATAAACTCCGAAAGAACTACACACCATAATTTTACGTGGGTAGATCCATCCAACCTACGCAATGGTTACGCTGTTCTGTTTTCATAACTGTTTGATGTCGACCATCGGGCTTTAACGAGGTTTTCTACCAGGAAATGAAAAAGTCTCTATTAAAAGTGTTTGGAAACTGCAGAAAAAAATTTCTTTCTCTCAAGACAAACGACACTTTGAAAAAAAGACAATAGTAATTTATGAAGTAGTTTGAAAGGATTGTCCATGAAACTATCAGCTATACTCCTGCATGAAACTGGCAATAGGTTTGAAATTCGAAAAAACGAAATGGAAAGGGCGCATTGTTCAGAGAAAAAGGAAATTAGTGAACACGAATATTGGCACGCAATAAAATCAAAACAGCCATACAATTTCAAATCATAAAACAACGCGCAAATTTTGGTTCAAAAATAAGGCTGTCATCACTAATTATTCCAACCAATGGTTTTGTTGTATTTTTGGCAAAAATCAATTAAATTTTACCTGCTGAAAGTGCAGTCTGCCAAACCAATGCTCGTAATAATTCATTTTTCAGTTCTAATCAGATTACATTAATTTCACAGATATTTTGATTTAAAGACGTTAAAATATACATTCAAGAAAATTTCAAAAGTAACATGGGAACATCATTAATATGATGAAATGTTCAGTCAGAAAAATTAATTGTTAACAAATTAGGTTTTACTTGTTCTAACATGAGATAAATATCCGATCAATCCATCCCTCTTTATTTTGGACTTTCATTTCAATACCATACTACAATAAGTTTGTCAATTCTTAGGAGGGAATTATAAAACTACAGCTTCAAGGGAAGGAGGACTGTAATCGACGACTAAATACTTATGAGTCCTGGTTGACTTTGAGCTAAAGGGCTGTCCACCAAGCACTTTGACTGAACTGCATCATTCACGTTCCCTGGCAACTATGTGCCAACATTCCTGGTGATCTTGATTCAGGAGGAACAGGGGAGAGACAAAATGAAAGATTGAGAAGGCAAATGTACACCAGCGATGGTGAAAACGCTTGCTTGTGCGTTCACGGTAAGTCTCCTTATGGATGTTAAACTGCAGGAATCGTTTAGTTACTTTCATCAGATATGCAGGAGTTAGTACCTCACATTGCTTGATGTGGAAGATAGTCCAAAACGAATTTTTGATTATTAACCCTCCAACTTTTCTTTGAGGTTAATCAAGCTCACTTGTGGTCATACATATATATATATATATATATATATATATATATATATATATGTAAACCGAAGGTGAGGACCAGGAAGGTTGCAGTGTTGGTTTGAAGATGAAGAGCGCTCAATACCATACCAGTAGAGCGAATAAAGAAGTAAAATAGACAATTTTTGTCTATTTTACTTATATATATATATATATAACAACAGCAAAAATTGTCTATTTTACTTCTATATATATATATATATATATGTATATATGTATATATATATATGTATATATATATATATATATATATATACATATATATTGTGTCTCAAATACTTATCACGAGTATTACAGTTAGCGATGAAGCTATGGAGGAGAATGACTTCAGCTAAAATGATTATTCATAACATTTTTTGCAGGCTATGATAAGCTCAACTGAAGCCACATCAGGGCTTCATCGCTGACTTGTGGAGATAAGTGTTTGAAACAGTATGTAGATAGGCAAGAGAACTGGATTGAACTCAGAGGAAAGTCGGAGTATTAATTATCAAAAATTTGTTTTGGACAACCCTCCATATCAATCAATGTGAGCCACTAATTCCTTCATACCTGATGAAGGTAAATTGATGCGGCGTCAGGATTTTTATTAAACGAGCTTTTGGCTGCTAGTCTGCAACCTTTGCCATTTATGTTTAAACCGTTGCAGGCTGCAGACTGGCAGCCAAAAGCTTGTTCAATAAAAGCATTTCTGGGCAGAGGACATATTTTTCATTAACTCATAAACAAATACTGTAACTTAACTTTCGTTTGGAGACTCACCGTGACCGTGGGAACAGAAGTTTGGGCCATAGCCGGTTTACCTTTGCCATCTCAACTTTCTACTGTACTTCTTTTCTCTCTTTTTTTTCCTGGATCAAGTTCACTGAGCATGAAATTGAAGATGTGCGGTCAGGATTATTCATGATAACAACTAAAGCGTTCTCTGACCAAAATATTATATTCATACGAGCTTTCTGGTGAGTGGTTCAGTTAAACCTTTTATGTATGGTAAAACAGCGTAGTTATTGGTTATATCGGGATCAGGATCTGTTAAAGCAAAAGACATGCAAACCAGTTCTTTAGGTGTTGGTGTCGGTTTCTCTTTGAAAACATGTTTTTTCTTAATTTCTGAAATAAATTTCATTGGATAGCCGTTGGAAATTAGAGCGTCGGTGACGTGTTTGGTTTCTTGATTTTTTCCCTCTTGTGTGTTTGGTAGTGTGGTAGCTCGATGTAGGAGTGTTACAGCTGTACTTATTTCGTGTTTCTTGTCGTAGTCTGAGTGATAGTCCAAATATCTGTCTGTGTGCGTTGGTTTTCGGTAGACATCAATAGTAATGGTGCCGTTGTTTCGCGTGGTCAAAGTATCCAGGAAAGCGAGTCGTCCCTCGTGTTCTTGTTCTATCGTAAAAGAGATGTGTGGGTCAATCGAATTGAGGAGATTGTGAAATGTCGTCACTGTGTTCTTTTTGATGATCGAGAAGACGTCATCAACAAAGTGTTTCTATTTTCGTGGCGGCGTATATGATTTATTTATGGCCAGTTCCTCAATTTCCTTCATACAGAGATTTGCTATTAGAGGGCTCACAGGGCTTCCCATTGCACAGCCATGGATTTGTTTCGACGTCTTATCTTTGTAAGTAAAGTAGTTGTTGGAGAGTTTGAAGCGCAGTAGCGTGATGATGTCGTCGATGGATAGGTTAGTTCTATGTTGTAGTGTTTTATCTTTCATTAATTTATTTCTTATCTGTTTACATGCTCTGTCGACAGGGATCGCTGTGAATAATGAAACGACATCGAATGATGTCATTATTTCATCGTTGTCAATGGTGGTGTTGGCCATCTCTTTGGCAAATTCTGTAGAGTTAGAGACAAAAAAGCCGTTGCTATTTTGAATGGGCGGGGTATTTGGAAGTGTTGTAAAGTGCTGAGCCTGTACAGGTGACGATTGGGCGAAGAGGATGGTTTGGTTTGTGTTGCTTGATGGATCCACGGATAGCAGGAGGTATGGCATCTGTTGAATAGAGTTTCGATAGGTGGTATCGTCGAGTTTTTGTTGTTTTTTCAATTTGAGTAGATTGGCGTTTAATTCTCTTTCTATTCTCCGGAACGGAGGTCTAGGTATTTCTTCGTAAGTGTTTTTATCGCTCAGTAAGGATTCCATCTTTTCGTCGTAATCGGTCCGGTCCATGACTACAAAACAATTTCCCTTGTCAGCTTTCATCACGACGCGCGTGGTGTCTTTCTTTAATTGACGTAGTGCGTCTCTTTCTGTTGTGGTTGTGTTCTTGTGTTGTGGAAGTTTCGATAGGTCTAGAAGAGTTGCAGTACATGTCCGAACAAAATGTTTCGAAGAACACAAACACATAAGAAAGAAACGAACTTTATTCTGAACTTATTTTGGTGAAGCCTCACGTTTTGAGTTGTCGGTCTCCGTTTTCATAAAACTATCATGATGCATGATGCAAGAGCACCAAATGAATAACAAGCTAGTCGTACTCGGCTAGTAGCTTCATGAGCTTAGTTTTTTTACACCAAAAAACGTTTGGAAGTGTAGGTCACTGTAGTGTTGCTTTTCAAAGTTTATGCCTTATATATGATATATCAAAGAGAGTAGAATTACCAGCAAATTCGTCGAAGTCTTTCGAAATTCAGAGCCTCAATCACTATTTTACCGCCCAGACTCCAGGTAGCTAATCCGTAACACGGTTTTCACGCATGATCAGACATTTTCCCCACCTGTTGCTCTTAACTCTTGGTAGTCGTACAGCCCTGGAAGCCTTAGTTGTTTAAGCGCTTCTTAACAATCGGGAAACTTATTGTAATACACTGTTGAGAATGAAGAGATTTCAAACTTACTACATTCTCGAATCCAACTGTGCAAAATAATGTTCCACAATGTAAATTCAAAATAGCGGAATGCTCATGGGGATACCGCTTGTGGGTTGTAACTTTTAATTGGTGTTGTGTGTTTTTATTTGCATTGTGACTTTTTGGGGGGTGTGTGACCTTTTTATTTGCGTTGCGGCTTTTTTGTTGGCCTTGTGATCTTTTTTTATTTGCATTGAAATCTCTTTGTTTGCATTGTGACCTTTTTGCTTACGTTGTGCCTTTGTTATTTGTGTTGAGACTTTTTGTGTTTGCGTTGTGGCTTTTTTATTTGCGTTGTGGCTTTTTTATTTGCGTTGTGGCTTTTTTATTTGCGTTGTGACTATTTATTTGCGTTCAGTCTTCTGGGCCATCGTATTTTACTGGTCTCGAGGGTTGTCATCCTGTCGTCCTGTTCTGGTTAGTGCCAGTCCTTTTTTTCTTCCATGAAATTTCTCCATCCAAGATGGAGTCCTCAATAGTTGTGTTTTGTAGTGAGAAACTTTTGAAAGAAAGTCAGGATATTTAAACATGAGCGCCGGCCGAGGTCGTGGACGTGGACGAATTAAGTACGCTTCTTTGCGGAAACCAGGAGAAAATCTTCAACAGACCGAAGTTGAAAGCGAAGAAAAACCACCTGTCCAAACAACAGTTGGCTTGATTGAAGATCGACAAGAGCAAGTCGCACGAAGTTTGTATTTATAATTAATGACCTTTGCTATAAATATCTATGAAGTGGCTGCACACGACACCCCTGTACTCACAAACTGAGCGTTTTGGAGCGAATATCTTAAAAACGTAACTTAAAAAGCTACTATTCATTACCAAATGTTTCGACACTCCGGACGATCATTGTGAGGAGGAGATCCCTCTTTATACCCTTTATACCGATGACGTTATTATCAACAGATAACGTCATCAGCGGTTTTGTGAGGGTATAAATAGGACCTCTTTATCTCTACTCTTTGTCTGATTCATTGAACTAAAATAACTGGAATGATATCTTCTTGTACCAGGCCTCACGTTTGAATGAAGCCAACATGGGGGCAGCCATGTAGGTCAAAAACACACCTGGGAAAAAGTTATCCTGAACCTTTATTCTTCATGGATGGTTAATTCTGACAACTATGCAGTCCTATCAACATTGTCCTCTACTTACTAAAGATAAAAAAGAAAAATGTCAAAAACTGTGAAATTTAGGTTATGTTTTTGGTAATAGGTTGCATGTTTTTTGCATAGGGGACTGGGATGACCAGCAAATTGACTTACATATCAGCCTTCATGTTAGCTTCAAAATTCAGTTTGTAGGTATTGTTCCAGTCTTTTAAAGTTCAATGGTCTAATTGGTCTGGCAGTTTTGGGTTTTAAGTTGGTGTTTAGTGGATTGGTAGGCTTTAATCCTAAGAGTTACAGTATATCATTTTAAAGGTAATTTTGCCTAACTGAATGACTGGAAATTATGATCTGAAAAGCTTCCTATCTTATAGGTTGTTCAATGCAGGTTTATGAAGAGTTGAAGAATGCAAGTTCTATCCTCAAAAAAAATGAATAAATATTTTCTTGTTAAAATGAAATGTAATATGAGAGGTGAATGAAAAACTGCTATTGCAACAGTGACATTTCAAAGTGGCTTCTAGTTATTGGTCAACCTAATTTATGTAAAATAGCAAGGTGAACCCAAGTTTTTTTTTTTCGTTGAAATTTTACTTCATGTGTGAGGGAGGATAACAGTAAGTAAGTTTAAAAAAAGGCTTTAATACTCCATTGTTTTAAAAAATCAAAAACATGATTTCTTCTATATAAAAATTGGCAGTGCTGATTTTTTTTTAAATCAGGGAATTGATTCCTGACATATTTAGAAAAATACTAAATCAATAAAAAAGAAATTGGGGTTACCATGCTCTTTTATATGTTAAAACATATTTAATGGTAAACAGTAGTTATTTTGAAAACTTGTTGTCATAACATTTGGTTCCCTGTTCTTGTAAAATGTTTTGATACTAAAAATGTCTTTCTAATGTTTAGCCTAATTTTATCTTGAAATTTTTTCCCTAAATTAAGAAATGTTTTACCTACTAGCACTCCCCACTCATCACAGAAGGTTACTACTGCTGAGGCCATTGAAATATCAGTCACAGATAACAGTATTTGTGAAGATTAAAATGATGATGATTAACAACCAACTTCTATTGATACTCTTAGGTTCAAAGCACACTGCCATGGCATGAAAATTGTGGATCCAGATATCCACAGGATGTTAGATTTTAAATTTGGATGCTATATGTCATAAGCTTATAAGCTCAGTAGCTCAATGGGATACCATGAACATTTCAACATTGGGTTAGTGGATGGCCATCCAGCACCTATCCCAATGGTTGTACTACTGTATGTCCAGAAGCCATGACTGCAACACTAGGGATTAATCCAACCAAAAGAGCTTTGCAATCATTGAACCACCAAGATGGATTGAAATAAAAACTAGTGCAACTATATGGTTCTTTTGATACAGTATGGTTCTTTTGATACAGTATGGTTAGAACTTTGTAGATAGTATCTCATGAAAATTTTAGACTTGTTTGCAAATCTGTTACAGAGTCTACAAGTAACAACACCTCAAAATTGTTAAGACATGAATGATTTGAATTTAGTTCATTAATAAAGAAAATTTGTGTTTATTTTATTCCTGTTACATCTACTTTTTCTTGTTTGGATACTGCAGACGTGCATGTTTGGTGTCCAAAGGTGGGATACTAGAGGTCAGGAAGGGTTACCAGGTTTCAAAAGCTTAGTATCCACTCTGAATACTGCAAAAATTTTTAAAACTCATGCCCTAATGATTTTTTATTAGTATATTATGTGTTACATCCTTCCAAAATATTCATTCACCAATTTTTGAAAGTTCAAGTTGCATTCTTCAACTTTTAAAGAAACTGTATTGGATCATCATAGTATTAAATTAAAAATAATTACCTGTAAATATTGTTTTTGTTTCAGAGTCTTGCATAGTGATCTCACCAATTGTCATTATGGTGGTCAAGCATAACAATTTTGATAAACTTATGTTCTTTTCTTACAGATGTTTCTTCTGTGGAATTTAATTTAGATTTGAAAGAACAGCAGGATAAAAAAACAAATCCAGTCTTACTGAGAGCTGTGAACAACCCAGAATTTGTTCCAAGAGCTTGCCAACAATCAGGTGCTCTTAATCCCATACCTTCCTCAAGTTTTTCAGCATCTGCTGTGCATGCTCCTGAGTTTGTTCCAGGAAAACCTTTCCTAAAGTATGAAGAAATACAAGATGAAAGGATCAAGTCAATTAAACGTTTTGTTACTGATAAAACTAGGCAGGTCATGGATGATCCAGGATTACTGGAAGAAATTTCTACTTCTATGGCAAACTATTTATCATTATTCATTAAAGTTGAAGCTGATCTGAAAACTGTGTCAGATTTACTCTTTGAAACGGTAAGGATTAAGTGAAAATGGTAAATTTATTAATGGACAGGTTCACTTCTTGTTAATGAATAAATATAAAATGCAAGCTGTATTGTGCAGCATAGCTTTTGGATTCAGTGAGAACGATTTGGTGTCAAGGTACACTATTTGACTCAGTTTCTAATTATTCAAAATTTCTGTTTGGTCATTATTTTATTTTTCACCATCCTAGAATCCAGCCATATTATGCCATATTATTGGCTAATAAACTGAGCAGTGTTTTACTGTACAGACCAAGTGGACTACTGTAAATCTGTATGCAAAAAGCCCAAAACCTTCAGAAAAAGTGAGGATTGTAATATTGGACCTAACCATCAATGAAATAAACATGTGATTCACCAAGCATGGCCAGCCTTTACTGTGAAAACCTTGATCAAAAAACTTCTAACTGCATGAATCTTGGCCTGTGCCCTTGGTTGTAACTGTCAAAACTTTTGGTAAATTTTATTTTGTAATGGCAAAGTCATTTTTTATGAATTAGCACGTATGATTATTTAAGGAGTGAAGAATGGACTGAGACACTTGATTTGTTTTATCATTTCTGATATAACTGTAAATCTGAAAAGATATTTCTCCCATACTGAACTGCAGGTACTGCTTTATAGATGTGAATTAGAGACTATACAGGTATATTTTTGTTGAGTTATAATTGAAATGTCAATTAAAGGCTGAGTTTTCAAAGTATAAATATCAAAGCCCAGCAAAGTGTGGAATAAACCATAAACAATAAACATGCCATAAACAGCACATATGCCATAAACAATGAAAAGTTTTAAAACATTAAATGGATCCAACGTTTCGTTGCTTCACTCAACGTCATCAGGGAATGAATAAATTAAACATTGAGAGATGTTTATAAGCTAGTGTTATTATTTACATTAATGTCAATGACGTAGATAGGTTATTAGGAAAAAGAAAAAGAGAATCCGGAAAGTTATTAAATTATTAATTGGAATAAAGAAAGCGGAGTAGAGCCCAGATTTGTGTTAAGCGACGATTTAAGTTTCTTAACTTAAGGATCTTAAGTAGACTTTCCATCACAAGAAGATCTAGCGGCGATGAACCCAAAGTTAATATCTGAAAATCGTTGAGAGTAACAGAATGTCCAGTTTCAAAGTGGTTAGAAAGCGTACTTGAGGGAGAGGGCTTAGCACACTTCTTATCATTCCCAAACGATTTAAAACTCGTGTGTGCAAAAGCCGGCTGGTTTGACCGACACACGATGCGCTACAGCATCGGCACTTGAAACGGTAAACTATACGAGACTTCAGACTTTTTGGTATCCTGTCCTTAAAGGTAAAGAAGTGTGATAATCCAGCGCTAGGGCGGAAAATAAATCGTAAATTAGTATGTGGGAAGGCAGAGGAGCAAAGCCTGCGAAATAGTGTACGAACCTGAAGAACATGTTTGCCAGTACGGTATATGGAAGAGAAAAATAAATAACTTCTTTGGGTGCTAAAAAAATTTTAACCGGAGCAGAAAAAAATTTTGTCAAGAAATGAGTGTACACAACCATCAATAAAATCCTTTGGATATCCATTATAAAAAAACACTTGTTTTTTTATTTTCTTAAATTTCAGAACGAAAATTTAAGTAAGAAGAGCAAACATTGAAGTAGCAATTTAAGAGCATGAAGACCAACCCTTTCTTATATGCTAGAGGGATAGAACTATGGAAATTAGTATATAGCCTACTGAAGGTGGGTTTGCAAAAAACTGATGTGGAAAAAAAGGTTTATGAGTGAGAGATATTGATATCAAGGAAGGACAAGGTCTTGTTAGTCTCAATTTCTTTGATAATAATGATGTTGGAATGCTGTTTAAATAATCTAGGAAAGGTCTAACATGATTAGTGGAACAAAATAGTAAAAATTAGTCAATAGCACACCTCCAACAAAAAACAGGCTTATGCAAATTCCTCATGAAAGGAAAGAAACATGCTGGTGAACGTAGGACCCAGGGAGGAACCTATGGCTATGCCATCAGTTTGCTCATAAAGTGAATTATTGAAAATAAAGTGGCAATTCTTAACTGAAAAATTTAAAAGCTTGGTAAATTGATCATGAAAGAAAGTATGAAATTGTGTAGGGTTAGAAAAAAGTTTGTTAGTAATGATATTGATAGTTTCATATAATGGCACATTTGTAAAAAGAGACTTAATATCAAACCTGGCCATGACTGAATTATTGATGTTAAGCTTGAAAGGTAAAAATTAGAAGAGAGTCTGGATGGAAGGGGTTCTACTGGTCTATGTCTTGATATACTGATTGTGTAAAATGCACTGATTAAAACCCTGTTACTGTGATATGATATTAAAATGTTACAGTTTCAATTTCTAGGCTTGTATATTTTGTTTAACAGGAGTATTGAAGACTGTTTGCAAATGTGCATTTTCAATTTGGGTCCACTGCAAGGCACATTGGTAGACTGTTGGCATGTACCTGGCTGGGAAATATTTTCTCTATTTATCCAATGCCAAGTGATTTAACTCAGTGTGTGGCAGGTGCCAACCAGCCACACACTGGGTTAATGGAGGAATGGGTTAAAATTACCTGCAGTGCATAACACTGAACAAGGTCATGTGCACTGTGAATTTTGTAGCTGATTGAGTATTTTCTTGTCACTTTTAGTGTGTGTCAGAGAAGAACTTTCAATATGTTGGTTCAAGACTTGCTAATTACCTAGACAAGTGGCTGATTCCACAAGGATTGCCTGACAATATATCATTTCGAACAGCATTCCTGACTAGGTAAACTAATGTGATATAGAAAGTTTGATTATTGGTACTAGCTTTTCAGCTGTGTAGAAGCTTAATTTTGCAGTCCTAATCTAGGGATAAATTTTAGAACTCAGCTCAAACTACTGAATATATACGTATGGGGAAAATAAATGAGGCGATGTAAATGTACAGACATTTCATTAGTCCATATCTGTATTTTGATTTGGACTCTGAGCTGGAGCTGCAGGAGGGTATTTATCATCCCAGTTATAATTGGAGTGCTTGGGACTGTCAGTAAGAATTTCAAGACATGGTATGATAAGATAGGACTGTATGGGAACACTGCTTTACTTCAAAAGGCTTCCTTGTTGGGCACAGCAAAGATTCTGCACAGAATACTGGACACCTAAGGCTATGGGATGTAGCTTGATGTTCTGGGAAACAACAATACCACCAATAATAATATTTGGTGTGAAACATGAAAATAATATTAATAAATCTTTTTTCAATATCTTAGGAGGATGTACTTTTTTAACTGCACAAGGTTATCATTTTGGTCTAGCAGAAGTTTGTTGTCATTGTTTTGAGCAACTCACTGGTCATCAGATTAGACTCAGAGATCTTTTCTGATTATCATTGGTTGATGTACTTTGTTAACTGCCCAAGGTTATCATGTTGATATGGCAGTCTGTTGGTTGAAACCATTGAATGGATTTCGCTGTTCACTTGCTACCCTCTCTACCCCTCACATGTTTTTGTTTTTGTTCATTTGTTGGTTGGTTGGTCCTGGTTTTTTTTGTTCTTCAGTTTGTTCCATAGGAATATGGAAATTCTTGCTTAATCATGCCTCATGAAGCCTGTCATTTGCTTTCTGTCAGCTTAATGTCAGAATTCAGGCAGAAATCTTATTAGTAGCAGTAGGTGGGAGGATTTTGTCAGAGAATACATGTAGCAGTCAGTGCTAAGAACTTGACATCCCCAACTATCAAGTTTTCCATGCATGTAATAAAAATAGTTAACATATGCCAGTACATGTTAAACATTTATGTAGTTTAGTGTGATTTCCTTGATGAAAATTCATTAAACTCATACAGGTGTAGCTAGTAGTGTTTTGACCAGGGGTGGATTTAGGTCAAGGTGCATCGAACACATGTCCTCCCTTTTTTAATTAATAGTCATATGACTTGTTGCTTGTTACAAAATACAAGCATTAAATACGTTGACTACCAAGAAGATTGATGATTATTTTCAAAGAGAATCAGCACAAACGGCAAAGAAAAGAAAGGGTGAATAGAAGAAATTCAAGTTCAAAAAACACCGGAAGCGATTGTACCATAAAAGTTCTTCCACTAAAACGCCACATTGTTGCATGAATTTGTAAAAAAATTTTGCGCTCCCGCTTTCGCAAAACTTTCGATCCGCCCCTGTTGACTGAGTGTTTGTATTCAGTAATTTTCTTTTACTCTAACCTTACTGACTTTTTACATGTAACAATCAATTTGGGAAATTAAGGAAAAGAACCAATTCAAATTGACTTACTTGCAACATTGTTTTAGATGTAAAGAGGAGAATGCTAAAGTCAGTGCTATGATCCAGAATAATCCTGATCAAGCTTCGAATTTTGCTATATTTCTTGGTGAATTACTCATGAACTACAAGGTTTGTCTGAACAGTTTAAACATGTAGCAGTTGTGAGAAAGCCCCAAGCTTAAAACAGCGCAGTAACTTATAATCTCCTGAAAGGGGGAAGCCTTCAGTCGGTACTGTTATATTTCACTCAAAAAAGACATATTTGAGGAATCTTTAGGGGTTTGTTTAGACTACAGGCACCCCAGACGTGAAAGTTGCTGACTTGAATATTCGTTTATGTCCTTAATAAAGCTATTAAACCTGTATTTACTTTGTTTATGGCAGGCGAAAAGAAGAGAGAAGCCACTTGATCGAATCCAAAACTCGCCCCGCTCCCCTTACTGACGGCTTCGCGCAAGGTTGTTTATAAAATTTAGATAAGGTTGGCAAGTAACCACACACTTTGAGACCAAACACTTCTCGATATAGTCAAGTAGTTCAAAAGCAGTTTAGGAAGTCGCGAGAAAAATAACAGCATCTTGATTACTGATACTTCCACTACTTTGTCACAAACTAATATTTTTCAAAACAGTACGGAAAGAGTAGAATTGAACAAAAGGTTTTAGGATTTTACCGTAAATTTTGCCTGTCTCGGTGCGGGATCACTTTTCCTGCTACTAGTCACTTATTTCAAATCCTCAAACGCACGTTCATTGGCCACCAAAAATACTTAGTCACGACGTCCGCGAAGTTACAATGAGCTATAGTTAGTTTAATGAACAAGCAACACAAATTTTGAGGAAAGGGAAATAAAATATTTTCTAAAGGAAACAAGGCAAAGAATTTGGAAAGAACACCATGTTAAGTATAAGGTACACGTTTGTTTTCCATATAAATGCTGCCGTCTACGATAATGTAAACAGAAGAAATTAGAAAGGTTTTCGGTGTGTTAGGTCAAAAAATTACAAATAATAACATAATGATACGATTGATAATGATATTTATTTTGGAACCTGTTCGATTTGCGCCCTTTTAAGCGGCAAAGAAGAAAAATGCAGAAGTTTGACTTGAAAGGTTTGGTATATTAAATCGTTGTTCTTGTGCTACTCTCGTAGATATGTAAGACTTTCCAAAGGCGTTGAAGTAAATCCAAGACCGACCATTGGTGACATAATTAATGCACCTGAAATAATATTAAAATTTATAATTTACGTCAGAATGAGCCATATGGTGTTGAAGTATCTTACATGTATTGGTGGACCGTTTTTCTCCCAAGCCGTCGCGGCAACCCTGCCATTCCCTTTTTTGTTTCTTTTGTTACAATTTGTTTGTTTGTGTATTTGATTTTTATCGCCTATTTTAATACTCGTCTGCACGCACTCAATGTGTCTCATACTTATTTGTCTATGTCTTAAATTCACTTTATTCTGTTAGCTAAACACTCATTCTCAGGGAATTTTCTCTCAATTTCGTAGGAAGCTGGCAAATAACTTATTTTAGGTAAATTTCTTTCAAAAACCCACCCGTTAAGGATGTCGAATGCATATTATGCGGAATACGGTGTGCAAGATTAATTTATCAGCTATGAGATATTTGCTTATTTGATAACGACGTCTGTGACTCAAATCTTAACCTCCCCTGATCATGCTGGAATTTAGAAAGCGTTACACAACCAACTTGAATTTCCTGAAATCTTTTAGATATTCCTAGTCCGCGTGAATACGTAAATACGAAGTCAACAGCGTTGTCAGTTTTCGTGAATAGTACCTAACGTTACTCGTAATGTTGGCCCTTGGTCTAAGATAATTTGAGTATTCACTCTTCATGTGAATGTAATCTGGTAAATTTCTACAGGTTCAGCCATATTCAAACACTTTCCACATCTTCAAAAGCGCAAAATAAATATCACATTGCGGGATATAGTTTCCATGATATGTAATTTGATGAAAGTATTCACACGTCACATGACGGACATGGGGTTGACCATTGATCCAGCTGGTGGCTGGGCGTTGAAAACGCTAACTTGTACTAGGATTGTAGTCGAACTATAGTTCCGGTCGAATTCGATAATTGTTCAATGTCAGTGGTCAACTAATGCTTTATACTTCTTGTACCGTTGTAGACAGTTAAAGATGAACCAATTAACATATTTCATGACGTTGTCTCAAGTATAATAACAGAATTTCTCGAAACAACCGATCGTAAGCTTTTAATCTGTACGGGAAAACTTTTAAAGGTTTGTACTTTGCTTTATTTATTTGAACGCTCGCAATAGTATATAATATAGACTTTAACTGCTTCAATTTCCCTAGTTTGTTTTTATTAAGTCTACTTACCGAGACAGGAATAGTATGTTTGTTGCTAAACCAGACAAGCTAAGACTCATGTGCTGACTGTCCGTTTCCCAGTTAAAAGAAAAAAGAACATTTATAAACATTCTTTGATAAAAATCCCATGTGTCATTTGCAGCTGGCTGGACATATGCTGGATGAAAATCAGGAAGAAATATTTCAAAAGGTTGAACAGATGGCCACAGATCCTAATATGGACAGGTATCGCATCCACGAGTTTGGGTTTGGATGAATATTGTGATTACAAGTATTGAACGAATATTGTGATTACAAGTATTGAACGAATATTGTGATTACAAATATCATTCAAACATCAATATAAATACATGCTCCTTTCGTGGAGCAGAGGGTCAGACCTTCAAGTGCAAGTCAAGGCAACTTACCACATCGTTACTAGAAACACAAATACACGACCATCCATCGTCCGCGATTCCATCGTACCTCCTTACGAATATGAACATACTTGACGAGTGTTCAAGATTGTCGAAAGGCCTAAAATTTAACATTTAGTTGACAGGTCGTTCTTATTAAAACTGGAACGTGACAAAAAGATACATGTTAGCCAAAATTTGACTCAAACCATTATCTGTTTACAACCCAAACTGCCGAGAATTAAAATTGCCAGGAATCGAAAACTCCGTCCCCAACCCAGTCTCTCGTATCTACACAGTCTACGTTTGGAGAAGACAGAGAATGCAATTAAAAATAAAAAAGTGAAAAATAATGAGGCTGATATAAATGTGACATTTTTACTTAATGGCAAATATGAAGAGAACCAAAGGATCAAAAACTTTAATTTACAGCAAGCTTGGACAAAGAAAACAAACTGAAAAATGTGGGGAGAAACCAGTGTTACAGGCGGGGTTTTGAACCCTGATCTTTTGAATATGTAGCGAAAAACAGCCCCTGGATTAGACCACTCGGCCAATAATGGAAAAATTTGTATTTCAATTTTGTATTTCAACAACTGGTTACCATATGTACGTTTATCACTTTCTCTTTCCTGAGTTTTGTTTCTTTAAAAAACAAAGAAAGAAAAGAGCTTTGATAATTACCAGTGTTGTAGGACTCGAGTCCGGACTTGAGTGCGTGACTCGGACTCGTGGATGGTGGACTTGGACTCACCTGGGAAAGACTCGGACTCGGACTCGGACTCGGACTCGGACTTGGACTTGGACTCGAGTGGTGGTGATTCGAGAGTTCAGTACAAGCCCCGTGCGAGTCCAGCTAAATTTCTGTGCTCTTTTCTTTTTTGACATCAATTCTGGGCCGAAAGATTGTATAGAATATTTGGCGTCTTGGATGCGGCAACATTCAGTTTTAGGTCTTACCCACAACTGTGCAAGCTGGCAATGAAACCACTTTCAACACCAGCATCAAGTTTTCCTGTAGAAAGGTTTTATTCTCTTAGAGGTCTGATCATGAGTCCTCATTTTACAATGTTTTGGAGACAAACGCTCTCGAAACTCGTGTTTTTGAAATGTAACGAATCCTTAGGCTGTGTACAATGAAAGTGTAATTAAGTCATTAAAAAGTCAGAGATCCGTAAACGCCCTCATTACAGTCTTTATTTATGCGACATATGAGGTACTGCGTGGCTGTTCATTTACAGAAGCATGTGGTGTATACGTTGAAGAGTCGGACTTGGACTCGGACTTGAACTCGAAATGTTAAGGACTCGGACTCGAGAGGTTAATTCGGATTTATATTGTCGGACTCGTTCTTGGACTCGGGGTGTAATTGACTGGACTCGGACTCGGACTTGGACTTGGATTAGATGGACTTGACTACAACACTGATAATTACCTTTAGCTGTTCGGTAAATGCTAATAAATCCGTCCTAACAATTTAAATAATGTATGCTCTAATCAAGAATTATATTAGTTGTTGGGTTATAGTCTAATATATAGTTTACAATAATTTTTCCACAACATCTGTCTACACATAAGCTTTTGTTTCAACAGGTAGTAAAAAGGTTATCCACAATGTTGTTTCTTGTCATTTCTGTGTTTTCCCCTGGTTTTTAAAGTGGTATTTCCAGATTTTTATCTTCAACCGTCTTTAGGTCCCTTGACATTGTGGGAAACGTGCTCAAGAAAACAACTTTGGAGTAACTTTGAAATACTGAGGACTTTAAGCACCGCTGTTTGTTCAGCTGTTGGACGAAAAAACTAAGATGTTTAATAACTTTACCTTTAGGCCCGAGCCGTTGTCCTTTGTTTACGGTGGCCTTGAGAACGCTTTCATGACATCTAATTTGACAAATCATGAGTGCCTTTTCCCAATGCGACTGCGTTGCTAAGAACACTCAAAATCACAACAAATTATACAAAATATTTGAAATGGAAATGACACCAACGACTTTTCAACTTGTTGTCAGGGTTCTAAGTTGTGAATCGATCGGTACAGGTTTTTCCGTCTTAAGGTGTGACTTACCGACCTACGACAGATTCCCGCAGAAAGATTTAGGATTGAAATCAATATCTCGCCACCAACGTTTAGATAATATTAAATTAAAAGCTAAGGCAAAGAACAATTCTTTACTGGTTCTTATTTGATTCGGCTATTCAGCCATCATATATACATATATATTTAACGAATAGAAAATTGTGTCTTTGTGCTGTGATAGAAACATGAATGACGTCATTTAAACCAGAAAAATGCCTAGTGAAAACACGAGGCGTAGCCGAGTGTTTTCTGGTACTTTTCTGGTTGAAATGGCGTCATTCATGTTTCTATCACAGTACAGAAACACGAAAGCTATTTTCTATTTGTTTTATAAAATAACCAAAGTTTTCTCGAGTTTTCGTGACGTCATTCATGTCTCTGTAGTCTGTACGCTAATACAAAATGAAAATGACGTCAACCGTGTCTCTATACTCCGAGCGTGTGTAGGACGCGTGTTATTTTATAAATGTGTATATATATATATATATATATATATGTATGTATGTATGTATGTATGTATGTATGTATGTATGTATGTATGTACCTGTATATGTGAAATTTATCGGGATTTAAAACACGAGGCGATAGCAGAGTGTTTTAGACCCAATAAAGCACGTACTGCAAGGTTTTTAAATGTCTTTTGAAATTCACCACCTAATACGCTAATTCGCGAAGAAAGTTTGGAAATTTATCTTTCGAAAGCCGAAAAATTGAACTACTTCTTCACGTATAAAGTCACATGTATCTTTATCACATATATAGATCCGACACGGTTATGATTTTCTTTTGTATTTTCCTCATGAATTTTTAATGAATTTTATTAGTAATATTCAAAAACCGAGCAGGAGTGCTTTATCGGGATTTAAAACACGAGGCGATAGCCGAGTGTTTTAGACCCGATAAAGCACGAACTGCGAGTTTTTTAAATGTCTTCTAAAATGAACCTCCTAATACGCTAATTCGTGAAGAAAGTTTGGAAATTTATATTTCGTAAGCCAAAAAAAATTGAACTTCTTCACGTATAAAGGCACATGTATCTTTATCACATATATAGATCCGACACGCTTATGATTTTCTTTTGTCTTTTCCTCATGAATTAACAATGAATTTTAGAAATATATATATATATATATATATATATACATACATACATACAAACATACATGTACACTTAAATATATATCTATATCTATATATATCTATCTGTATATGTATATGTATATGTATATGTATATATATATATATATATATATATATATAAACCCAAGACGAGATTTTCCTGCCAAGGTTATCTCCCGGGTAAAATAGACACCGAACATGCCGAAATTAGTACCCTTACCCCCTAGAGGATAGAGAATAGCCATTGATTAAGGGAAAGTTTCTTTACGTTGATAGCCTCAGTTGTAGAAAGTTTGTAATAATCTTTTACCAATGTTTCTATAACTGTAATCGTGCGGACTGTAAATTATCGTTCTTTGAATAAATATTAACAAGAGCTAGTATTCCTTATCGGCCCGAGCTGCGATGTGCGGAGTGACTTCTGCGAAAGACTTGTACATTAGGAACAGTCAGACATCCAACTGACGCGCTAGGATTCAACATTAAAGTATTTGATAGGATCCTAGTCGAACAAAGAATCTAGATGTGGAGTCTCAAGTCTATAAAAAGGGTTGGGGTAGACAAAAACAAACAAAAAACAAGCGATGTCAGTTCCCCGTATTAATATCTCTGTGCCGAAAGAATTGTCTGGTTATTATAGAGAAAGTAATACTAGATAATCCTATTTTATTATTTAATATTATTCATTTCCGTTCTTCAATCTTTCAATGTCAGTTCCATACTCCACATTTACCTAGATTACTATTATATTCGCTTCATATAGGACTGCACAAATCCTGTTCAGCCGTGTGTGTGAACTACGTTCGACGAACTGGGGGAGGGACGACAAACCATCACAGTCTTCACAATCGCTGCGTTCTGGACAAAGTGATCCGCTATATCTTCCGGTATGCCTGAACAAAGTAATTAAAAACTGACGAGCCAGAGAACAACTCGTGAGTCATCAAATGCTACCTTAACTATTTCTACTTTTATCTCAAAGTTTCCTCCGTACTTACCCCCTTCAGTGTCTCATTTATTCCGTTCTTTAGATATTACGTTTTGAAGGATATGCAAATGAGATAATCTAAAACCTTGAAACTGCACTTTGATTTATTGGCAAATTCAGTATATTTTCAAAATTAGTTGTCTAAATTTTACACACTTGCCGTATGGATCGGAATTGTGAAAATTACCTTTACTATACTAGAAACACTGTTGTCGTGGTTACCTATCAGTTTCTAACCACTTCTCTATATCAAACTAAATTGTACGATTACTACCATTTCAAGCAAGATATTTCATGTCAAACATATGCGTTATAGAAGTAACCGGGAAAACATGTGTACTGGTAAAAGAGACAACGTTAATGGTAAGATTAAAAAAAAAAACTAATTCTTTGCAACTATTAGAGGACGTGGAATCTCATTACGAATATTAGAGCCCAACTCGGTATCTTAAGTTGGAGACTCATGATTAAATCAAACGAACGGTAAGCTTGACATGCAATATCATCAGAATGGATGAAATTACAGAAGTCACAACAGTTATACTCCTATTACATGTGAATAATTAATCACTAAAAAAACCAATAAAAGGGAAGAGATAAAAGTGTGTCATGTGACATACGGTAAAAGCCTGTCACATATGCGGGTAAAACACTAAGGAGACTAATGACAACAAATTGGTAAAACCAGTACCGTACCAAGTGGGCGGAAGGGGGAGGGGGACACTGGGGCGCTTGCCCCGGGCGCAAAATTTTATGGGGTGACGTTTTCAAAAACGAAAATTCGACTTTTTTGGTCTTTTTTCTAGATTCAAAATATTTTACAAAGTTCAGCAAAATGTTGAGCCAATCCCTCAGCTTCTCATCGTTAATAATTGACGAGTTTGCTGCTGTCAAGGTTTAGAATCGCCTGTTCCAAATTTTCAATTACATTTTGAGTAAATAAAAGACATTTGATTAATAAAAACCATCCTGGGAACTTGTTTCTACAGACGTACCTCGTCTATTTGTTCAATACTAGAAATACGTGTACGCAAAAAACCCTCGCCCTCTCTTCCAATATATCTCTCGAGAATCCGAGTAACGGATAATTTTTCAGAATTGTCAAAAAGACAAATCGTCCTTACTATAACTATAACATTTGGCCACGAATATTAACTACCCAAACTGGAAATTATTTTATATTTAAACTGCTCGTCGTCAAATTTACATTTAAAATTTTGATTCCGTTATGTTAAAACAAAACGTTTGGTGAGAATAACTTTTAACGGTTTCACAACTGATGAGATTCATTCTGACAATTCTACTGCTAAACAATGGATGGTCGTATCACAGACCCTGCATTAGTTGCGATCTTGATGTATTTTGTATCGTTTTCGGATCAAACTTATCACTTTTTTTCGCTTTAAAGAAAGATTTTTTATTGGATGGCAAGACTTTCCGTCTTAAAAGCGAAGCATTCTCATAGGTTACCGGTCGGATACCAGCATTACGGACAGCTCATCATTGAAAAAAAAATTTGATATTTTTTGTCTAAAAAAAAACCCCTGATAAATCCTACATTATCTCAAAGTTAATTACAAATTTCTAATAGAAGAACTATGATGAAGATTGACAAAGAAAACATGGAAGAATTCTGCATTTTTATTGCTGACCAAAAATCGGAAAATACAAAACATACTACAAAATACCACAAGCAAACCTTGTGTAAGTTTTGTCGAAAGAAGAACGAGTAGAGGGAAGTAAAAGCCGTACTTTTTTTCCACTGTAAAACTTTCGTAAAAGAGAAAAATGGCGTAGCGTACAAACCTTCGACTCTTACGTATTTTCAACAAAGCGGTCAGCGGCAGCTCAACCAAAAGTGTTCAACTGTGAATTTATTCGAAAATGACGGCTTTAAACTTTTAAGCGGATAGCATTTTCGTCGAAGGATAGTATGATCTCCAAAGATAAGTAGCTTTTCAGCGTATTTCCTGGTGGCAGTTTGCCTTGCATTCTTGTTTACAAGGCAGAAATAGATCGCGATGTCTTCAGTGGGGCGACATTTCATTGGGAAAACGATCCTGAAAAAGGCATTGAAATTCTTGTGTGGAAAGCGGAGAAAGGATCCGAAGACTGTCAACCCAAGACAAATCTTCGGGACGCTGGGTGTTTTATCCCGCTTTTCGAACAATTAACCATGAACGCAGTCCGGATAAGTACTACAAAATATTCAAAAGCCATAGTCCTACAGAGATGAATGAACCAGAATCTGCATTCTACTTTGCCATTAAACACTAGCAAAATCCAGGCGATAATATTTGAACCAAGAAGTCTCCTTTAGGAAAGAATGAAGTCGGGATCCGCTATCGAAAGCTGCTCAAAACTATTCCGTTCGCAAAACTTACATTTCAAAGCTATTCGATTCAGACGTACCTGTGATTGTGTAGCTCAGCTAAGTGATTACCAGAACGTGAAAGGTCTCGATTCATACAAATCAGCATCGATTCAACTTCAACAAAGAATGTCGTTTACACTAAGTCGCTTGTTGCCACGGAAAATGTCCTGGCGTTAATTCAGTTCTTTTAAAAGTGGACTATGTTGTTTCCAACTCTATTTTCGCGTATTAAACCTGGTACCGTGTATAAGTATAGTAAAAAGCTGTGTATCACAACCTGTAGTGGATTAAAAACTTGTTGGTTAACATTTATATAAACCTGTTTCCAGTACCAACATGTTTTTGCTAGAAAATTAAGTCAAGTTCTTATCTGGAAAAATCAGGATTTAAATAAATCAGGGGGACTGGAGTGCGGTCTGTGTCAGTTCAGAATGTGGTCATAATAAGCATAAGGTTTATAACAATAAATCAGTGGGCCAGTCTCGTATAAAATTAGTTTTCTGACCAGCACAAATACCTTTTTCCCTTTAAAAAATAAGAACCTAGACAGACTAATTTCTCAGTAAACACTAATACATATCATGAACCTTCTGATTAGCTTGGGGAAATGCCAGTTTTTAAGTGCAGGTTATTACTGTATTTAACAAAGTTGCTTCAAGTTAAGAAACAGCAAAGAAGCGTTACAAATTACAGGGTTGTGTCTTAGAGTAATCTGTTGTTCTTTTAAAGGATATCGATGTATGCCTGGAAGAGCAGAGTGATGAGCTACCTGTTTGTGCGGAAGGTGAGCGTAATCCAAAGGATTATTGGGTTGGTATTCCGATGACATTAGGTTACATTGGTTTGTATGAGGGCTGATCTACGTGTGATGATCAAAGTACTGGCACGTGACCGAGTGACCCGAAATCCATAGTAAATAAACCAAGCAATGGCGAAAGAAAACAAACCGACTCCCGTAATCACACGAGCACCCGTCTGTTGAAGCTTATAAAGCTTATTCATATTGGTGGTAGTGCCGTCAAGCCATATGCTAGAACAATAAATTGAAGTATAACTAAAGCATTGTACATTTTTATTAACGTTTCCTGAGTAACAAATTCTTTGGCTCTCATTAGGAGAGCTATATTATTTGAAATTCTTTTAGATTGAGCATCTACATGCTCTTTACACTCCAGTTCTCTTTGATCTTCAATAATTGTATACGGATTAGCGGAAATATGATTTAACTTTTGCTTTGATCCAATTATCATGCACTCTGTTTTTTCCATATTTAGAGTAAGCTTATTGACTGAGCCATTTATGTACATTTTCCAGGTCGATATTAAGTAGTTGTTCTATGTCTGTGTACGAATCCCCTTAGCATGAGATATTGGTATCGTCCGCAGACAACGCAGCATGAATTGTTTCGAGGCAATTTAGTAGATCGTTATTATAAATAAGAAGTAATAAAGGACCAAGATTTGACCCCTGCGGGATGCCACAGGTGATATTTGGAGGTTCTGACATTGTAATCTTTGTTTTGTAAATTTGTTTTCTTTGAAATAAGCATGATTGAAACCACCGCAACGACGTTTCTATCAGTCCATAGTATTGTAATTTGGAAATCAGAATCTTATGGTCGACGGTATCGAAGGCTTTCTTGAGGTCCAAAGATAAAATTCCATTCATTAAGCCATTATTCATATTGGAAAGCCACTTAATTGTAGAGTGGAGGAGGGCCGTTTCAGTTTAATGTTGTGGACGAAATCCTGACTGGTAAATCCAAAGTATTTCATTATTAGACAAGAATTGGCAAAGTTGCCCGTAAACAATCTTTTCGATAATCTTTGCAACGACTGATACAACTGACATCGGCCTGTAGTTTCCGTAATCTGTTTTTTCACTTGATTTGTGAATTGTTTTAATTTTGGCATATTTCGAATCATCTGGGAAAATCCCTGTTCTTAAGGACAAATTGAATATATATGTGAGTCTATGATAGAGTCACCAGCCACTTTTAAGAGTTTAATGGAGGTTTTGTCAATGCCCAATGATTTAGTTGCTTAAGTTTTCTTTATCTCCTCCTTGATTTGCTTATTGGTGGTATTTCGAAATTTAATGTTTTATGTTACAACTAGAATTCTCATTACCCCTTGAACTGACTTTCTAAGTCTACTTTCTTCCTCTGTGCGTATAACCGGAAAGTCAACTAGATGAATACAAACTTTTACTGCCAAACTAAAATCAAGAGGTAAAGAGTTATTCGTTAAGAATGTAATTGTTTGACGATTGACTTACGTTTTTAACATTTAACTCTCTTCGACAGCTTTTCTGAAAAAGCATGAAAAGAGAAGTGCCAAGTTGAAAAGTGTATAAACTGTTCGTCGAATATTTTGTTCCAGTTCCTCATTATACTGTCTATGACATGGAGAGCATACATAGATCAGGGTTTCCACTGTCTTTTCACGCCTGTTTTGTAGAACGCCCAGGTTTGCGTGTATATTCGCCTAGGTATCCACCTAGGTCCTAGACGGAACATGAAAACGGAACAAATATTGGTGTATTTGAATGAAATCGTATCCGTGTGGAGGGGTTGTGCTTTTCATAACCACGAGGAATGCTCATTACTGTATAACTGATACTAAGTTTCATCTCAAGACAATATTTACTTTTCAAATGAAAAACGCACTGATGTCTGATAATACACGTGCTGCTTTTAGTTGGTATTCAGTGGAGGAGAATTGTTTCTAAGGTGACTCTATAACATTGCGAGTAACCTGTTACGTTTTCGTTTCGTTTTGTTTTCTTTTTCACTTTTTGTTTTATCTCTAGAACAGTGGAACGAATTTGCTATTGATGGTGAAGAAGAAGAAACCTCAGAGGACTATGAGGATTTGATGAAGCAAATATCAATTGAAAATTATGGTTATTACCCTCCCTATGCGTGAGTAACATGTTAACGATCTTTGAAAGAAATCCTGTATATTTGTGTTTTGTCATTGTGAATTTCCGCGAGGTTATACTTCCATTCTCGTGAAAAGGACTTCACTTTAGTTCGTAAATCTGAGTGTATTTGTTTCAGGTGAGGCAGAAGGGCAGGATTTTCGAAATGGGTGTTTGTGGGTAATCTGAGATAAACATTGATTACGGTTTTCACGTCTTTTACTTCTCAGTCCAACTTAATTTGTCTTTTTCAAAATTCCTTGGAAAATGGTAGAATGCAAGATCGACCGTCAAAAAATTGTAAATAAATATTTTTGTTAATTCTCTGTTGAAGGAGAAACTGACTGAAACTGCATACTATTTGAATTACTAAGTAATATTTAAAAACTGAGCGAGAGTGCTTTATCGGATTTAAAACATAAGGCGACAGCCAACTTTTTTTGGTCCGATAAAGCACGTGCTTCGAGTTTTGTAAATGGCTTGAAAAACTAGCCCCTTAAAACGTTGATTCGCGTAGAAAGTTTGAAAATTGATGTTTTGCAAAAACTTGAGAAAAGTAAGCGTGTTATTATCACATTTATAAACATGTCTTAGTTATGATTTTCCTTTGTATTTCCCTCATGAGTCATTAATGAGCTTTTTAATGATCGTTAAAATCATTCCTGTACCATGGTATTAATTATTACGGCATCAGAGTTGCTATTAAGCCGTATACAGCCATGTGAAATATGTCCTCCATGTCAAAAGATGTAGTCCTTAGAAATTACATTCATGGAAAAATTTAATCAATACCTCGTTCTGTCTGTGAAAAAGGCTATGTAAGTGAGACGAAACGAAAGTTTGCAACAAGAGGTGTAGAACATTAGGAAGCTGTGGACTCAAAACAGTCTCAAAAGTCCTCTTTCGCCGAACATTACACTGAAAATGGATATGTAGTCTCTTGGAGTTGCCAAGCATTGCCCGTACTAGTGAGAAAAGGCATGATGGGCTCCTCATGGAGGCATGGGCAGTCAACAGGTACAAAGATGGTCTCAAACCTTAAAAGCCTGGCTAAGTTTTTGAACACTATTATTCGACATTGCATGGGTATCATTTGATGGTCTAAAAATGTTAATTGAATTGAAGTTTATTTCCGTCAAACGTTTTAACCAAGAAATGAGGAGGTGCAAAAAGTGTTGAATAATTTTGCTGCTTTTCCAATATTAGGATCGACAATGTTTTTCAACAATGTTATAATTATTATTACTCTTGTAAGAAACATTTAAGCCCTGGATAAAATTAAGTAAAGGCATGATAAAGTTTTGTTCTGACGTTTTGTTGTATGCATCACACATTTATTTTACACACACACCCATATATATATGTGTGTGTGTGTGTGTGTGTGTGTGTTTATATATATATATATATATATATGAAATGAATAAGCTTAAAATTCTGCGTTGTGTTAAGCTTACTCATTTCATATATCTGCTGTATCTTACAAGATATTGAGCACTCTACATAAAGTCAATATAGAAACTGATTGTATTGTATATATATATATATACATACATACATACATACATACATACATACATACATATATATATATATATATATATACACACAGACACATACATACATACATATATACATACATATATATATATATATATATATGTATATGTATGTATGTATGTGTATATATATATATATATATATATATATATATACAGTCAACTCTCGCCTTGCGGACACCCCGTTATTACGGACAGATATTAAATCCCCGGCCGAAACTACTATGAAATGTGTTGAAATAACTCTCGCTATTACGGACTCTCGCTATTACGGAATTGCGGACACTTCTTGTGGTCCCAAACTAACATTTGTATAGTTTTACTCTCGTTACAACGGACACCTTCTGTTTGTCAGTGGAAGTACTTTGAATATTCTGTTCGCCATTACTTCTGTCGACAAAAATGACAGACAAAATATAAACGTGTCTTTCAATACAACCAACATGTATGTTGCGATCTTCAAAGTTCTTCCGCTTTGTTTACATTGCTTTCGAAACTTTTTAGTTTTTTTTGCCATTTCAGTGCTCTTGAAGACTTGCGTTTTTGTGTAGACTATTTAGTGGCTATTCCTTCGTGTTTGTCTCGCAAGGACTGCCTGGCTATATCACTGCCAATAATGAGTTTGTCAAGTCTTGTCAAATATCTATGTTCACCATAAAACTTGTAAAGAACGTGAATCTCTAAACCCAGGCCAGCTCCTCCGTTTATCCTTTTTCCACAAATGACAGCTTCTCCTCTGTGATTTACTCTTTTCACAAATGAAGAAACAATTTTGGACAGTCCTAAAGGCATATGCCCCACAACTCGTCCGTTATTTTCTGTTATGGCCACAGCATGTGGATCTTTGGCATTTTCCGGTTCACGTTGAAGCACGAGAGTCATGTCAGTTTCAGGCTGAAATTCGTCTTTGTAAGCATGGTGGCCTCTCAACCAAAAATAAGACTTTTATTCTTCACACTTTTCTTGACTTGCCATGAATTTGTTAGTATTAGTCAGTATTTGTCTAAAACAGGATTACTAACTTCGCATAAGTCCACTGAGTTTTGTTACGTTATTGTAGCTTTACAGTGAAGGAAAAGGCAATTGACACTGATTCATGTTAGGGTTTGATTTTTGGTTTGGGTATATATTTTTTTCTCAATACAAATTTTTGATTTGTATTTTAATTTGTATTTTGTATTTATATATCACAGTAAAAATTAACTAGAAATTGAAAGAAGCTGGACATTTTAAAATAAAAAAGCAGTAATACATAATAAAGATATTTTACTGCCTGACTATGGGTCATTTTTCTCGCACCCCGCTGTTGCGAACACTCGCTATTACGGACACCAAATGACAGTCCCCAGGGTGTCCGCAATAACGAGAGTTGACTGTATGTATATATATATATATATATATATATAT